>JAINEB010000019.1:7502500-10002500 GCA_022840565.1 Eubasilissa regina
TACTTTGTTTAAACCACTGTTTGTTGATTATTCAACATGTTTCGATACCTATGGTATCTTATTCAGGAAACAATGTACACTGAAGTTAAAAATACAACAACTATTCTGAATTCACCAATCACTTTTTGGAAACAAACTATTCTTTTGACATGAACAAGGGTTTAGAAATTATACATATATATACAAATGGTTTACAGTTAGTTAAATTTGAAATTTTAGAAATAAGAAAAAATGTTAATAGTAAGCTAAATATTAAATAACCAAATCGTCTTTATTATTTATTGGATGTGACTTTAGCACTTTTTTTAAATTCATATTTATTCAGCGCTTAATTTTCGGAGTGTGATGCATCTCTAAATTTAGTATGTTTCTTCTTATTTAGAATTACGACGAGTTTTAAAAGGATAAGTGTGGACAATTTGGACATCGAACCGTCATAATGTAGATCCAACATATTTCTTTATTAGGCTCCACATTTTCTCAGTGTAGTGTTATTGAAAATACAATAGAGTATTCGGATAGTTATCGAGGAATTAAATTCGTGAAATTTATACTTATTACTAGCAGGAGTACCCGGAGTTGCTCGGGCTTTAAGCAAAGTGAAGAGACTTCATTCAGTGGGGTGGGGGTATTTTTTTCGAAATCAGATGTAGACAGTAATTTTTCCAATACAAATTAAATGTATTATTTTGAAAGATAAACAGATTAAATCAATTTATTCTTATTGTGAAGTTATAATTATTCAGAACATAGGTCTGTGATATTTTAAATACTATGTAAATTCTAAATGTATTAATCAGAAAGATACACATTTAAAATTAATCAATCAATCAATATCGTAAAATATCTCTTCCTATCCGGGGTAACTGTATTATCCGATTATGCTACAGCAAAACAGTACATTGACGACAAATTTTCGAACTTATATGTTGCATTTTCAAATTGATCCATCTGTCATTCCATTTTTTTTTTAAGTAATCTATTTTATTTTTTTATACTTAGTATTAAAATATGACAGAACTGTGTTCTGAAAACTGCAACTTCACAATAAGAATGTGTTCTCCTTTAAAAAAGTCGTTTTCCTCTTGTGTTGAACGTCAAGTGTTCAACATTTCATCAAGAAGTACTATAATTCTGCTTTAAGGGTTGCGATAGGGTGGTGGGGGGTGGTTTTTTTAAATCTCATGTAAACAGTGACTTTCCTCATATTTTGAAGGTCGAGTGTGCAAAATTTCATCAAGCCAAGAATAAAACTAACAAATGATGGATGCGTTCTGAATTAAAAATTTACCTACTGCTGTCATTGTTTCATCGGAAAGTCCCTTTGCAATAGCACGCAGTATGATGTACAATGAGTTTCTGTGAAACGTGGTATCCTTGGTGCAGGTAGGTACTTCCGCAAAACATCCCCCTCTTCAGGGATATCGGGGTGGTAAAAATTCAACAATAATAATTGTGCCATATGCTATTCTGTGTATGGTACCCTTATCAAAAAATGTCTGCCACGTTTAGTTCCGTTCAAGGTGTAATTTATGTGCGCGAGTGCTTCATGCTCATTTGTTGACTTTATGGTGTTCGTGTTGGGTATTTCCTTAATCACCGACGAGGGTTGCTCAACAAAGATGTTAATTTTCTGCTCTTAAATTATCAATAAAATACACTTATAATCCATGTCTATAACATTTTTTTTCTGTTTCTAATTGTCAAATTTTTTTTTAATTCATTCGTAAATAGTAATGTTTGCAAAGTCTTAATCGACTTAAAAATATCGCAACAGCATCATCTATTAAATTTTCCTCCACTGAAGTCAGTCGTGCACCGTTTGTCTCCAATTGTTGATCTCAAAGATATATGTTTCTTTGAGAACATTATTGCTCCATCTTAGCTTAGACCTTTTCATGCTCCTTCGTCTTGTTGTTCGTGTGATTTCGGTGTTTGCTATTCAGTCATCTTCGGTTTAGATCGGATTGGATAATATATTATTTCATATCCGAAATATATTTTTAAAACTAAATTTAATCTTTCAATTATGACGGAAAATTAATTGTTTTAATTTTAATTTTAATTACTCAAGTTTTCTTCCATCCATGAGTTTTAATGATAATAAATTACCTATTTATTGTGTCGATCGACCATGTTCCAATTGTTTCAATTTCTTTGCTACGTAACGCATTTCGCTTCATCTCTTCGTATCACCATTATATCAATATCAATGTTCTTACTAAATTTTAATTTACGGAATGATATTGGGCCATGAAAAATAGTACTAACTTAGCGGTCTCCAAGACAGAATTGGTCTCACTGCTAGACCAACGAGTGCTTGTAATTGTCATTTAAATAATGTTTAGAATTCCTTGCTCTTTATAGGAGCGATATACAAAATAGATGAAAACAATCACTAGCTCGCCATATTATCTGGGAACCATGAAAAAGAGAAAAGAATAAGAAGAAAAAATCATTGTATAAGTATGTGTTTACAAGATTATTTTATCTTTCAAAAATATTCGAAATTAGATCAAAATAATTCCCTTTAAAATTACCCCTCTGAATTATTTCGCAATACTCACTTTGTTTGTAGTATAACTAGTTCAAACTTGCATCAGACTGCGTGCATTCATAATGCCATCATCCTGATGCAATTTCCCCGATTCATGACCATCCCCCTATTAAAAGAGGTGCCTCAAATGATTGTACAGTAACGTAAAGAGGGAATGCAATATTATTTCTTGCACTACACATATCTGAATTTTTTTTATTTACCTTACAATTTTAGATTATCTATTGATTACATACTATATAAATTATATTTCATATTAATTACATACCATATTGCTTATTTATTACATTCTTAATCATCGAATTAGCTATAATTTTTATTGAAATATATTTTTCTTTAAATGAAAAACAATTTTTTTTAAATTTCGTTTTCATATTAATCTTTGTAAATGGGAAGATCTAAATTTTCGCAATGCTTTCATTTCTATAACAAGAGTTTAAACTATCCACCCCGTGTTATTCAAATCATCAAACTGAAAAGGAAGTAACTACGTCACATCAAAAAAGTGAATTTTTAATCCCTTTTTCTTAAATTCTTTTTATGATAAAAAACATTACAAAAAAATGTGTGCATCGTATATAAAAGATATTGCTTCATTTTTTTTTTCCATCTTTGCTTATTCGCTCAGGTATCAATAAAGTTTGTCTCTGCGGATTCCTGCGCATCGCTTCGCACTACCCCTACTGTTGTGGGGGTCAATTTCCCCCCAGAAAAGTTCCGATCCGGCTTTGAGGTTCCCACCCCACCGTGGGAATGCACCCTCGTACACTCCCTACCGCATTGGCCCACCTTCCCCCGTTCCCATACACTCGGCAGATTTTCAAATTCAGAATCGGCGTCGCCTTGTAAGGCGACGGGGGAAGAAAAGGATTAAATGGACTCTAGCATTTTAATTTAAAAATTTCAAATACAAATATTTCATTAAATATTGTTGTATTAATTGCACTGATCATCATTTTAACATTTCAGATAATGTGTCACCTCGGTATTAAGCACATAATGTGGTATATAATATTTATATTTTTTTCTATATTTAGAAATACACCTTCATTATGATATTATTTTAAGAAACATTTACAAAGTTCGTAATCAAATTCAAAAAATGAATCATCTCATAAATAAATTAAGTTTAATAAATTTCAAATACAAGTGTGTTTATTACATATTTTCGCAGCATATATAGTTGTTATTGCACATAACGCACACCTAGATCAAAAACTGAAAAAGTCATTTTTCAGTAGACATAAAGATAATAACATTTTTCTCAATTTTTAGCAACTAAAGTTATGAAACTAAATAACATTTTAGGTCATAAATGTATCCTAAAATGGCACTATTCAAGAACTGGGGCTAAGTTAGTTGCGTATATGACAGAGTATCCGAATACAATAATAACTCAAAAACTGGTAAACAAATATACTTTTACTTAAAAATAAACATAATATTCTAAAAAATTATATATATTAAAAAAAATAACTTAATAAAGAAACAAAAGAGTGATTTTAAACTGAACATACAATGAGAAAATGGCAAGGAGGGGAGGGAAATGGGATGCAATATATACAATTTATGTTAATAGTTACTGAAAAATTGGCGTAGTTTAAATTGACTAAGTTATTAGAAAAATTTACGGCATTGTATTTTGATGTAGAGCGGATCACAAAACAATTTTTTATGTAATTAGTTCTGTCAAAGTTTGAGTAAAAAAGATTATTAAGGAAAACACATTCTTATTGTGAAGTTGTAATTATTCAGAACATAGGTCTGTGATATTTTAAATACTAAATTAATGTATTAATTATAAATATATACATATAAAATCAATTTTGTCGAAAAATATTGTTTTATCCCGGTGACGCTAAAACAATATTTTTCGAAAATTGATTTTATATGTATATATTTATAATTAATACATTAATTTAGTATTTAAAAAAGATTATTTGATCGTGTTGGGTGCGTAGGACAGTTTCAAGTTATTTATTCTAATAAATAGGGCGAGTCAAATTTTTAATTTAAAATTTTATAGAGGTAGCATAAATCTTGAGTGTTTCTTCTATTTAAGAGGGGGGGGGGAGGTTTATGGAAACACTCACCTTCTGTCTAAGCGGACACGTGAATTTAATATATTAAATAATTTATGTTGAACATTATCAAGTCGGTCGCTGTAGGTGGAATAATGTGTGTTCCAATCTACTGATCCGAATTCAAGTTGACTGCGTACAAATGAGAAATATAAGATAATAATAGTAAAAGGTGATTGGAGTGGGTTAGAGGTTCTATTTTGAGAAACATTTACAAAGTTAAAATTTAAATTCACAAAATTAATTGACCGATAAATTATATACACCCATGATACAGTGTTAGGTATCTCTTTTAATTAGTTATTAGCTAATATTAATTATGGAGATCGCAGCCGTGTTAAAAAAATGAATCTAATAATTTTGTAATATTAATTTTTATATTCAAAATAATAACTAGCTAGCATTATTTAACCTTTACCATAAAAAAATAATAATTGTTTTTGTACGATTCTCTTTTCATAATTAGTTTTTCACTAGTCATTATTCCTAAGGGCTAATATTTTCTTTAGGATTATCTAAAATATGAATTTAATGTTGCATGTCTTTACCTAAATATTACAGGTTTAATTATGACGGTAGACCTGTATTACCGCATGGTTTGGGAAGGGTTAATGATACTAAAATTGCCTTCTTCTAAAATAATGATTGTATTTCAATTAAAATATTAAATTGATGATGTTGTATGATTAAACCCGAAAAACAAAAAGTTTGGCTACCCCGGAGGTTACATTTTTCACATGGGGTCGTTTTGTATGCAGTGTTAGGGTGGCCGACTCATACGTCTACCTGTCACTGCATGCGAATGTGTGCGTCATCGGGGATCACCCGAACCACTCTCTTGGAAAAGGAGGTGGGTACAAAAACGGACCTCTGTATTACCTATTTGCAGTTTGGATAAAGGTTACCGCCGCTAAATGAACGGTGATTGCACTGAGATCCTCAAAATCAACACAATGGGACTTAGTATCAATTATCCTGGAAATCTCACGATTTTATCCCAAAAAAGTATGGGAATTTTTACGCATTTGTTGAGGGTGCGAGGACTAAGTGACCCACAGTTAAATAGACGGACAAACGATACGAGAGAAAATTAACAAGGATTACAGACTCCTGGCTCTGGGGCTTAGAGGGTGGGAAATATTGATGTGGGAAGCAAATGCTTCGAGCATAATTATTATGTATTTAAATATATACTTTATGTGAAAATACATTTGAGTTGTGTGTCCACAATAAGGGTGTAATAATGTACTAGTGTTTAAAAGAGGCACAAGAGGTTACGCAGGAAGGTTTCTGTGAAAAAAATTAATACTTTAAATAATGACATACACGTTACATTACAATTTTACATTTACAGTAAAAATGGTCTGATTTATTTTCTGTTTGATGTATCTTCAGAACTAAATGGTAAACTAATTATTGAAATCCGTACATTTCAATGAAATTTGACACACTTCACTCCAATATATTGTAACACTTTCCTTTCAAAACATTGAGATATTATGTTATATTGACATTTTGGAATTATTGTAATTATAGTAATTTTTTTGTTAATTTTTAATGTATAGATTATCAACAAATCGTTGGTATATAAACGCACTTAAAAATAATTCTGGAGATTAATGTTTGTGTAGACTCGTTGAGGTCACCATAGGGATTATTTATGTCAGAAGGATTAGTGCGGTGAGAATCTAGGGGCCTATATCTCCTCGTTTCTCCCATATATATATGAAATATTAAGAATTATCGTGATTTGGTGTTTGCGTGTACAGCTAGGTTATTGCAATGAAACGATACTTACGATAGTTGGCGTTTATTTACAGATCGAATTTACACTTGTTTGTTATATTATAAAAAAGTATACGATAATTGTAGT
The DNA here is from genome assembly GCA_022840565.1 of Eubasilissa regina. Classification (NCBI taxonomy): domain Eukaryota; kingdom Metazoa; phylum Arthropoda; class Insecta; order Trichoptera; family Phryganeidae; genus Eubasilissa; species Eubasilissa regina. The sequence goes on from JAINEB010000019.1 coordinate 7,509,012, forward strand.
ACACTGGAGGCGGCATGTATCCGAGGAGCTGGCCAGGATAAGAGTGGTCGGTTCTATGCTTCCTCAGACTGGTTGCGGCGCGAAGTATTGTTATCTGGATTGTTGGAGTATCGGTCGGTACTGTATGGCTGTTGAGTAGTGCGAGCAGGACCACTACAGTAGTAAAAAAATTCTTGCACATTCCCAGTGATGATCACTAATTTCTCCAGGCTATCTCCATCTTTTCTACTCACATGCCCTAAATACGAAAAAATTCTTAAGAAATAATATTCAGTGTCCGGAATAATATATGTATAAGATTTGTCAAGCTTGCCCATTTTAATCTTATTCATCTAACGTCAATTTAACAATCAATTTAACAGTATGTCGGCGTACAACAATCAGGTTTCACGTGTATAGTTCGATTATTGACGCAAACTGCATTCAGAATTTTATGCAACACATTAATCCCTCGGCATCTATGTTCTTTTGGTAACATTTTCAAGGTTTCGAATGAATGCGCTGCGATGTGGGTACTGTACTCCGAGTCTCGCTGCTGGCTACGATTAAGATAAATGAGCTTCTTTGAGCGTTCACAAAGGTGGTGAGTTTCATCAGGACGACGCGCATCTCCTTACTCCTCGAGTCATGCCGAAAGCCGAGACATTATAGGGCTTAGTTGACGTCAAACTCGTACTCTATACTTCGCAACGTTCATTAATACCACATAAATAAAAGCACATCTTTGTGCTTAATGCTTTTTTTTTATAGGCAATATTTGAAAGGAAACTGACGTATTTTTTTTTCTGAAAATCAAACGAATTGATTTCTATTCCCGGGTTTCCACGGCTGTTCTGCCGTGTGCCTCCGACCGACGGTTCGGATCCACCGTCGACATTTGGAAAAAAAAATTGCCCGCATTCTTGATTTTCTTTGCTCATTTTGTTAAACGCAATTAAATGACATTTTGGTCAAAATTCTCAATTTCGTATCGAAATTCTAACAATTATGTTATAAATATATAACTAGACTGCCGTCTGTATTAAAGTAGCTAGTGTTTTTCGTGCTGTTGTGGTGTTATTTAATTTAAGAAAGATACATATTCGACAGAAATAAAAATAAAAATGTAGTGAGAGTGTTATAGAACTAGTGAATTATTAGTGTAAACACTGTATAATGATTATTTTTAGAATATTGGATAGCGATGCTTCTGATTGATATTATAGCAGAAAACGAAGCCATATTTTAGTATAGAATACAAATAAAATGTATGTAGATTATTATTATTATTTTTTTTTAAAACGGGTAGAAATTTTAATATAAGAGTAAAGGAGCATTTGAGATGTTTGAACAATAGTGGGTTTTCAGAATTTTCTAATCATTTGATAGAAAATAGTCATGGTTTTGATAAAAAATTGGGATTGTCAATTTTGCATATAAATGGTGTAGGTCACAAATTAAATAATTTGGAATCGTTGGAGATAAATAAAGCATGTAAAAGTAATCAGGAAATTCTAAACAGCCAACTAAATTTAACTACGAGTCCTATTCTAAAATTTTTTCCTAAAAATTATTCGACTAAATTTGTATTGAGCAGCAATTTGAGTTAGGTACTAAATTTACTTTTTAAATAATTGTTGTTTTTTTTTTAAAAATTTTTTTAAAAAATTTAAAAATAGATTCTGGATAAATAGAAAAACAATGCTATATTTTTTGTTAGTTTTGACATATCCTGAAGAAGGAAAAGGTGTTTTCCGAAACCGGTAGATGTTTTTTAAACTCAATTGTGGTTATTAAACTAAGATAATAAATAAAAAAAATATGAATCTTAACCACCAAGTTAATATTGCTAATTTTAAAAGTATGTAGATTAGTTTTATATAATGTGCTCGAAATCAAAAATCACTTAACTTTATTACTTTTGTAGGGATTGTGTGTAGAATATTATTGACTCGTGAGGATCATAATTGTGTGATCGTATCAGTAAGCTTTATGCATAGACTCAATCCCCTAACCTCTTCTAGTCTCACGCGTGCTGGTGCATGTCGCAGTGTATATGAATGTGCGTGTGACTTTTTTTTTTAAATTTCACCTCAAGTGCAAACTTTGAAGATCAATATCTCATAGAGTTTGATTTAAATGTCAGATGATACAACCTACTAGTGATGGAACATCGTTATTTAAACCGTTATTGTGACTGTGTTTGATTGAAACGACGATTGGTAACTGATTAACGTAATTCTTCGAGCAATGATTGGCACACTGGAAACTGTGTTACAACCTTCTTACAAGAGTACAACATGTCCATGTTAATTTTTTAACATCTCAGATGTCCGCTTACTTCATGAGTCCTGGTATTAAAAATAGACTTTACAGCATGCTCTAGACTTGAGTGTTACATCTGTCGTTCCCTATTCGTGACACGCGCATTCTTTTAATGTATCCACCAGCATAATGCGTCCTGGTCCGTCTCCAATTGTTGTTTATCGTGTCCGTAAAATAATGTCATTAAGTTGTACACAAAGACGGCGCAAAATTAACTCATTAATACACAGTGCCGTGTCGCACGTCCGCGAACGACACATTCCTTTCAGCGCTTAGTTTCGTCATTAATTATTAACAAATAAGTATGGACATGCAACTTGTGCTCTCCATCGCTCTGACAAACTTATATATATACTATATAATTAATTACTTTTTTAAGAAAACTTTTCAACAGGCTAGATTGTTTTTATCTTATGTATTTTGGAATATCCGTATATCTGCCTATATATCGCAGAGATCTATCGAAAAACATCGTTTTTTTTTTCGTTCAAAATATCGTGTTTAATTATGATCATTTTACTACAGCGGTGTTTTACAGTGAGTCTGAATAATAATACTTTTAAAATTAGCAATATTAACTTGGTGGTTAAGATTCATATTTTTTATTTATTATCTTAGTTTTATGTTGGTAAAACGGGTAGAAATTTTAATATAAGAGTAAAGGAGCATTTGAGATGTTTGAACAATAGTGGGTTTTTAAAATTTGCTAATCATTTGATAGAAAATAGTCATGGTTTTGATAAAAAATTGGGATTGTTAATTTTGCATATAAACGGTGTAGGTCACAAATTAAATAATTTGGAATCGTTGGAGATAAATAAAGCATGTAAAAGTAATCAGGAAATTCTAAACAGCCAACTAAATTTAACTACGAGTCCTATTCTAAAATTTTTTCCTAAAAATTATTCGACTAAATTTGTATTGAGCACTAATTTGAGTTAGGTACTAAATTTTTTTTTTTTTTTAAATAATTGTTTTTTAAAAAATTTAAAAATTGATTCTGGTGAAGAAACAATACTATATTTTTAGTTAGTTATGACATCTTGAAGAAGGAAAAGTGTTTTCCGAAACCGGTAGATGTTTTTTAAACTCAATTGTGGTTAATAAAACTAAGATAATAAATAAAAAATAGTCTGTATAATGTTTATATAGTAGTGAATATTTAATTTATTTATTTTGATTTTATTGACATACATATTTTTGTTGTAACAGAGGTAAATATATTATAATATAACATGATGAACGTAAATACAATTATATTGCAATTAAATACTCGTAGTTTATTGTGTGGGATGGAGTAGACTCCACCTCTAATATGTACAGAGTTGTCCTGGCTACTTTGCTAGAGTGAAGTCTGTGTTAAAATAGCCAGTTTTTTCGTGCTGTTTTAGATATAAGAGATATAATTTTTTTTTTTTAAATAAACATGTAGTGAGATTGTTGTAGAACTAGTAAATTATTAGTGTAGGCACTGTATAATAATTATGTTATAAATGATTTTATATAATTTAAAAAGATTGTTAATAATTTGAGTATTAAGTTGGAATTTTTCCCTTGTATGTTGTTAAGCGTTATTACAAGTATTTTTACAATTTGGTGGTTACTGAAATATTAGGTTAAATTTTCATTTATTGCTCTAGTGCTTCTATTAATTTAATGACTATACTTTTGGGGAACAACATGTGTATTGTATTTCTCGTAATATCCAGGTTTTATTAAACCATATTTCACATAGTTATTATTTACCAACCTGCGCAAAGCATCCTTCCCTTGGCCACCTCACTCACTGTCTACTATATTAATTTGTATTATATTAAATGGCATCCGTCTAAAATATCACTCGGTTTCATTCTATGACCCTGAAGAAAATATTTTCACACCCTCCCACCTCTCAGCCTCTCCCTGGCTGAACCAAATTTTGCATATGTACTCTTTAGGTCCCCTGCAAAACAAAGATACCACCTTCTTCCACCCTCTAACCCGGGCACGGACTGCTAGTATGAAATTAAGTTCAACATATAAGATTGTTAATCATAGAAGAACAAGAAGATTGAATTCTTCGAGTTGAGAAATTTTTTCATGAAAATATTTTTTTTTTTTACATTAAGTAACTCCTATCTCATTCTCTTCTAATGCTTGTCCAGTTATGGAACGTTAGCAACCATGTTGGCTTCACATCTTCTTCAGTCAGTATATCCTTCGTCTTTCAGGGTCTCTTCTGCTAGCAATTTTGTTTTGAATGTCGAGATGCATGATTCGATATTTTTCCGGAAGTCTCACGACATGGATATTGCGGTTTCCGGGTTTTTCTTGTTTTAAAGATTTATAGATAGGTTTCGCAACCGAATCATCATATTTTCTTACTTACTTACTTACCATCACGCCGTTTTCCCGAGAGAGTAGGCAGAGAGGATAGAACGCCACACTCTTTTGTCCTGACACAATTCTCGCCTCATCCACATTCATACATCTTCTCATGCAAACTTATTTAGGCTACTGATAGGACCATCCTCCAGTATCTGTTTTACTTGCTCGTGCCAAGTCTTCCGCTGACGTCCTCTACTTCTGGTGCCATCAACACATGCGTCATATATCTTTCTTCGCATTCTCTTCTCATTCATTTGTTCCATATGACCAAACCACCTAAGTGATCCTTTCTTAATCTCACTCCCTATACTAACATCAGCTTTACATTCTTTCCTTATTTCTTCATTCTTTACTCTGTCATAAATAGATTTGACATATATACGCCCAAGTGATCTCATTTCCACTGCATTCAGTCTACTTTCGTTCCTCTTCTGTCAGCTTCAGGCTTCACTTCCATATATCAGTGTCGGTACCAGGACTCCATTGTGAACCGCTAGTCGCAGTTGACAAGTTCCCATTAGCTATAATTCCATACAAAGCGCCGTTCACTTTATTCCCTGCAGTCTCTCTCATTTCGATATATTTCTCTGTCTTTCCGTTTCTATCGAATATACTTCCCAAATACACAAACTCATCTTCCAAATATTTATTACCTACAAGAATTTTTAACTTTGTCTTGCTTTCCTCTTTTTTTAATACTATCACTTTCGACTTGTTGACATTAATCATGAGGTCGCTTTCCTTGCATACATCGCACATTCTACTCACTAGCCTCTGTAGTTCTTGTCATTATTCGCCATTAACAATTTTAATACAAGAAATCTAAAATTATATTTTTCCTAACAGTATATGGGTACGTTTATTTTTTCTTCGCTTTCGGAAGACGGCGTGGGTGATCTATCGTTACTCTTTCCTCTGATCTCATTCTATTTTTATCATAATAATCTGTTATAATTACAATTATTTTTTTTTAGTTTAGTCTCTAAAAAGCGTGTGCTTGTGCATAAAAGGGGATTAATAATTATTGTTTACAATAACTAGCCTTTAATAAATTAATAGCAATGTTATAAAAATATTATAAATTTCGAGGTACATGTTTATCTTTAAAGTATTTTTTGATAGCATTTATTATTTCTTTGTTATCATTAATTTTTTTGATATTTTCGGGTAAGCTGTTAAAATTATTTTTTCCTATGTGCGTATAGTGGTATTGTGCAAATGATGTGTTAATTTTTAAGCATGAAAGTACAGATAATAGAATTTCTTTTAAGTAGATCACAAAATATTGGTACTTGGAATTCTTCGATGTGTAATTCTGTCGGATAATCTTTTGGTACAGTTTTTGTACATTTTTTACTGGAATCAGCCTAGTGTTATAAGCTGATCCCCCCAACTGATGATGGCATATTGTAATATTGATTGAATAGTATACTAAGTACAAATTTTATATAAATAAAAATGTTCCGATTCTTAAAAATATTAATATTAATTTTCTAATCTTTTTAACATCTTGACAAATTTGATCTTTCTATTTAAGATTTTTATCGATGATTACTCCAGTATGTTTTTGATTCTATTTGTTGTTTTTAAAATTAGGCAGTTAGAGAGACAATAATTTTGATTGTGAGTTGTATTTTGTGTGTAGTGTTCATGAATTATGATGTCGATTTTTTTCGGAAAATCATTTGATTTTATTGCAAACTGAATAACGAAGGTTTTTTTCACTAATTATTGTCGAAAATGTTTTTAATTGTGTTTGTATCTTCGGTGGCCTTTAATTTGACACTTTCCCAATTAATTTAATTTGACCGTGTATTGATTGAAAAAAAATCGTTTACATATTTAATAAACAGGACTGGTCCTAATAATGTCGAAATGTGACATTTCTTGATCACTACAGGTAGTATTCATTTTTTACTCTCTTTAGTCTTCAGTGATCTTTTAGTGGTCCAGTTTATATTCGAAGTCATTTGTAGAACAGTTTTCTTGTTTTCTCATTTCATTTACGTATCACAATGGTAGCAATTTAAAGATGGAACCATTTGTACGTATTTATTCATGCCATAATAATAGTTAGGGGATTCACCCTCCATTTTTTGACCATACGTATCCATCGCGCTTCGTCAGCCCGACAAAGCTGCTGCCGCGATAATTATTTTAAAACATTAAAATTCCACTTACTGTGTGATGCAATTATTTATCTGTGGGCTTTCAGTCTGTGAAGTCTTTGTCAGCGCTGAGACGCCGTCCGCAGGCGCGGTTTGGATCCACTCGCCGCTTTTTGCGATTGAAAGCTTTCAATAAGTAGCTGCGCTGGACGCGTTTGTAAAAAGACGAGTGGGGAAGTCTTTATGGAGGAGACGGCGTATCTATGTGTCCCTTCGCTGAGAATGCCCGGAGCATCATTCATTCCTCATTCCGATTATAGCGAGACTGCATTCGCCCAGTACCCGCTGCACTTCACGTTGCAAAATTGCCCGCTGAGATTGATGTGCGGTGTACATGAATCGATCTCGTCCGGGTATTTGCGATGAAATCGACGCCAACCCCTCTTGTTCGATACTGACAGACTGTTGCCTTTTTTTTTTGCATCGATCATAGCCAAGTACCAGACATCTTGCATCTGAAATGAAGCATTCGCGAATCGAAATTAATTTTTAATACAAATTAAATGTATTAATTAAAAAGATTTAAATATTATTTTTATTTTTATCAAAACATATGTTATTGTTTCTTCTACAGAATCTATTTTTAAAAAACAATTATTTAAAAAATTATTTTGTACCTAACTCAAATTGTTATTTGATGATACAAAATTACTAGGAAAAAAATTTAGGATGGGACTTGTTCAATTTAGTTGGTTGTTTATAAATTTTTTTGATTAGTTTTATACGCTTTATTTGTCTCCAATGACTCCAAATTATTTAGTTTATGACCGACACCGTTTTGCATACAAAATTGACCATCCCAATTTTTTTATCGAAATCATTATCATTTTCTATTAAATGATTAGCAAATTCTGAAATCCTACTATTGTTCAAACATCTCAAATGATCTTTTACAAAGATTAAAATAAAAATAATGAATTTTAACCACAAATTTGTTCAAAGATTTTTGCTGAAACTTTGTGGAATTCCATCATTATTTTGTAAATTGAGTTAAAACATTGTTTTATTCCACTATATTTTGTATTAATAATGGGAAGATGTTCCCGAAAACGTTCTAACGTTTAACACAATAAAAAATATTGTGGAAAAAATCAGTGTTTTAACTCAATTTACAAAATAGAAAGATATGTATATTAAATCAATTTATTGATTTAATATACATATCTTTCTATTTTGGATGAATAAGGAGATAATATAGTAAGAAAGGTATATGACGCAAGTGTTGATGGCACCAAAAATGAAGGACGTCCGCGGCAGACTTGGCATGACCAGGTAAATCAGATGGTCCTGTTAGAAGAGCTTCAATAATCGACGAACTTGTATGAGAAGATGTATGAATGTAGATGAGGAAAGAAGTGTGTGGCGCTCTATCCTCTCTGCCTACCCCAGCGGGGAAACGGCGCGATGGTAAGCAAGTATAATAAATGTTATTTGAAAAAAAATTCAATTCATTAAGAATGTAACAATTCGATTGCATTCGTTCGACGCTTCCGGAGTCATCGATTCAGAAATCTTAAAAGAATATGTAATCCAAGAATCCGACCGCACGGATATGTCCGTTTCAATTTCAAAATTCTTCATAATTTACAAGATAAAATAAAATGAAATAAATAATACAAACATAATATGTTAAATATAAATTATATTAAATGAACACTTCAGAAGCGCATAATTAGAAAATAAATAATATTATAGAACACTTCAGAAGCACACAAATAGAAAATAAATAATTATTGACTACAAATTTATAATTCTTTATATAAAATTATTACATTGTAACTCCCTCTCCAAGCATAAGAGCTAGTCTCTTTTTTGAAGAGGTAAGCGAATAAAAAACATATATAACTTATTTTATAAAATTTTTATCAAAAAATATTGTTGTTGCTACCGGGATTCGAACCTGAATCTTTTCCTATAATACGGGGAAATGCAATAACCGATTATGCTACACATGGGTCAGTTTAAACGTTTCCTTATTTATCGTCTCTTTTGGTACATGTATTGGGTATGAAACTGATCTAGGGTGGACGATCGATAAACATGATGTAAATCTTGTAACGAAACACTACATTTGAATCTCTTTCCAGCGGTGCGATTGCCAGCATTGTGCATATCAGGTGAGTTATCTATTTTATAATTATCACGGTTAAGTGTTATTTTTTTTTTTAAATTTTAGTTGCTTTTATTTTGGTTCCTTGCTTTTTGTTTACAAGGATTTTTTAACAAATGTAAATACAAAATTTTAGCTTAAAGATATATCATAGACATAGTAATAAAGAATGTAAAATAATGAATAAAATTATCATAAACATTAAAGATAATAACAATTTTAAAAATACAGTAAAAGAAAATATTTATAAGGGTAATTAAAAAAAACAATGATAATTAATGAATAACAAAATATTGTATAAACTTCAAAATGTTTTTCACTTTCGCGTTCTACTTAGATTAATTTCTTTGATTGTTTGAACTATTTTTTTCATATACAACATAAACTTGGATGTTATATCCTTATGGTTTATCAGTTTTGACACTTCGTCCAAGTTTATATTGTGTCTGCGACATACTGCATCCATTTGATGTCTTTCGTAGCTGAAGAACGGGCATGTATTCAGTAGGTGTATTATGTTCTGAGTGCTTGTATCATCGCATGCAGGTCTTATAGTTAATTGTGAACTGTATGACGATATATTCTCGTCAAAATAATGTTATATTTTAAGCAGGCTTGAATGTCTTCTAACCTCAGGGCTAAAGCTTAGATCGCGGTTTAAAGCCCTGTAGCCATAAAGCTTATTTAAAGAAGATATTAGATGATTGGTACATAAAGCATTATAGATAAGCAATTAACACATTGATACAAAAAACGGTATCGAAAGTATTCACATGTTGAAAGTGGTTCCATGGACTATGACTGAAAAATTAACGGATTTGAAGAAATGACTTTCCAACAGCGCCGGCGCTAGACTTTTTGCCGCCCTAATACCTTAAGCGAAGATGATGTTTTCAATTTGAGTAAAACAATCCCCATAAATTAGCCGCCCTCCTGCATCGGTCGCCCGCATGCCTCATACATTAGGGGCGGTATTTTGTTAGTTCGGCATTTTGAAACTCGCCAAAGACGGTCGGGACACTAGTGTTGACTACAAATTATCGCTTTATTAGGAAATCACTATAATGTTACTTATTGGATTGTTACACCTGGGTTATTTTTCTTACATACTACAATATAATTGTCTTGCATCTTTGGATTTTGTTTTTCAATTCTTATATATTTTTTGGTTGCTCCCTCGATTTGGCCGCCACAGGTAGGCGCTCGCTCCGCCTGTGCGTAACGCCGGCGCTGCTTTCCGAGAAAGCATCGCCCCGCGGTGTGTAGAAATGCATACAGATAATGTAGAGCCACGACACGTGCATGACAAAGGCAAACAACTGAAATATGCGCTGTTCAAACAGGATCACAAAAGGACGACAATATGGTGAAAGAAGGATCACCAGAGGGAAGCGCATGTGAAACGACCCTGGGTGAATGCCCTTCACCGTAATTACATAACAAGAACTCCATTCCTGGACAGATAAGTGATCCGGTTAATGAATTGATTCATCGCCCGGAGAAGAACGATTTCGAAAAACTTGACGTGGCATGCGTGACGTGGCAGATACCACGCTTCTCTTTGCTGTGGTCTTCTGTTGTTCGCCGCTCATCGAGCACGAAGTCTCCACCGCTCCAGTCCATCTTCAAGGCTGAACGTTAATGGATATAATAACTTAAAACAACAACCAAATGTTTGGTGAGAAAAACCGTCTTCTGTGTTAGCTCCTTGTAATAATGGTTCACTCTCTTTTATTGCAGTTGCGCTCAGTCGAATAAGTTTAGAAAGCTTCACAAGTCTCGTAATTTATTTAAATATGTAAAACTGCGTGTCATTGGATAGGACAATGGCGTGCAAGGTATTAAATTAACTCGAATTACCATCACAATTGATCTTCGAAGGGTGACATTAAAATAAACAGAACGATGCACACATAACGTATTGTGTTTTTACATAATATCAGATCTTCTCTTAGTTTATTCGCAAATTCTCGCCACCTTTTGTCAACCTTTGGACCAGTGCCACCTCTAAGCTGCGCGCGCGCTCGCGCAGTGCTCTTGACGATGGTGCGCAACTGAAATATTGTCGTTTATATACGCCTACCTATTGGTAATTTTTATATAGATAAATCTGTTAATATATCTTGAAAGTAAAATTTTTTTATATTTGCGAGATCCAGAACTTCCACTTTACCTATTTTCGAGTAAAATGCAATAAAACCATTGTACCACAACTGTCACATTTGGAATCATATTGAAAATATCCTGTGAACCACAGGTCACACGATCAAATACTGTTGTCTTATTGGCTGAAACATATTTGTCTGATTTTGAATTAATTATCTATTGGACATGTGTGCGATTGAAGTAACAACCAAATTTTAATTGCGTTTTGATTGATTTTGATTCTATACCTTGCATTCATGCGTTATGATCTATCAAATAAAATTTTCCTTATTATATATTGCGTTTCCCCATCTATTTCTATGACTTCCTGGACGTCTTGGATACGCCAGTGAATTGAGCATCTATCATCCTGTCATCTCATCTATATCTCATGTTCATATCGCGTCGTACTCTATTATTTTTTTCCTTATCTATGGTAGCACCATCAAATGTGACATGAGAATATTTTGTTCGTATTTTTCAAGAATGTATTTAAGTGGATATTTCAAAGTTAATACGTAAGAGCACCATTTGCTCAATTCCACGGAAAGCAATATAGAATGCACTAATATATTATTATTACTACAGAACCCTTGAATATTTTTACTTTGCTTTAGTATACACTAGTACTCCCATCTTAAAGGGAACTTTGCTTTAACCCTTTCTACCTGGCGGTACTTTAAAGTATCATCAGCTTTATCTAGTCATATATCTTACTATCTTGTCAATTCTCTAACTATACTATTAAGTCTTCATATATAAATAATGTACTCGATTTATTTAGCCTATTATTTTTTTGTTACGTCAACACTGTGGCAGATGAAATTGTTCAGTTGCGCATTGTTGCTAAGTTAGATTTGACGCGCTTGTATTCCTTAAATTTACAACTATTTTTTTAATGTGTTAAATATAATATTTCTTTCCTGTGTTTTATACTATGTTATATATTTTTATTTTTTGTGTACGTCATGTAAAGTCTGACTGTACTTAGAAGCACCAAATATTATAATCAATAATATTTATATACCTATAATTTTTTTATCACAATTTGCTTATTTTATGTTTGAAGAATACTACAAAAAATATACAGTTGCTAGGCACTTAAATTTAATAATTCGGGATAGAAAGGGTTAAAGATGTTTGTTTTTCAGTATTTTTTTTCTTTTTGATTTATCTGGATTGTTCCACGATTGTCCTAACGGGACTAATGATGACACGTCTTCCTCATAATGTTCTGATATTCTTCCACATACTTGACGTCCTTCTTGTTACATCATTATGGAAGTCGTTGATCTCCGGAGACAGGTTTATTCCTGCCAGCTTTTTCTTATTTCCCTTTAACAATATTGTTGTTCCTGCCTTTGGAGTCCTGCGCAAACATCAACAAGATCCTCGGGTGACACTCGGGTCCTTGACTCACCCATGACTATATCGAGAATGGCATTTCTCAGGTCATTGTCACTTATTTACTCATTTTGCCTTTCCTTTTAATCCTAACAGGATCCTCCAACTGGCCACTTTTATTTTTTATTGTTTTTTTCTATATTAAGAAAACTTGTTTTTTTTATTTTTATTTAACCAACTTAATTTTTTATGACGATAACTATTAATGTAAAACAGTAAAACAAAATCGTTAATATTGAAAATATATATATATAAGTATGAATTAATTATCCGACTAAAAACTCGCATTATTTTTATAGTGACTAATTAATCAATATTAAAATAAATTCATCTAGTTAATAATTTTGTATTGTTTCCAATATGTGACATATCTATTTATGACTGAGTAAAGAATGAAGAAATAAGGAAATAATGTAAATCTGATCTTGAGTATAGTAAGTAAGATTAAACCCTTCATATCTGAATTAGTTTTAAGGGAGAAAAAAAAATTAATGGCGGATAGGTGCAACAAGGGTTTAAATAAAATATATAAATATTACTTTTTTTTTAATTGTTCGTTTGTTAGTAAATTAATGATGATAATTATGAATTATGCACAATAAGTCTTGATGTATAAAAAAAAACAGAAAATAATGTACTTAAATATATATTATTTTAAAAATGCATAAAATTAGTACTTGCTTTATTTTGCACAAGGAGACGGAACGGGTTAAGAAAGGATCACTTACGTGATTTGCTCATATGTAACGGATGAATGAGGAGAGAATGGTAAGAAAAATGTACAACGCAAGTGTTGATGGCACCAGAAATAGAGGACGTCCGCAGAAGACTTGACGATCACGATCAGATAAACCAGTTACAAAAGGATGGTTCTTTTAGAAGCCTCACTAATCGACTATATAATATGTATGAGAAGGTGCATGAATGTGGATGAGGCGAGAATTGTGTGTCTGGACAGTAAAATGTGGCGCTCTATCTTCTCTGTCTACCCCCTGCGGGGAAACGGCGTGATGGTAAGTTAGTTAGTTAAGTATAATTTAATAATATTTTTATACGTATAATTAGATTATCTCGTCTTTCATGTAGCGCTACTGCACTTTTCCTAGTACTCTCGGGACGCATCTCCTGTCGATTTTATCGCTCGCGTACAATAGCCCACCAGTGGCGTAGCGTGGCGACATTGCTCCGGTACAATGCACGTTATTATTATTATTGTAAGTAAGTCCATGCCCCCTTTGTGCCTCGCAGTGCGGGCAGATTGTGTCGCTGAACCACAAACGGTGCACATTGTCGTGCTTGTATTGTTTCGCTTCCACCATTTTTATTGGCATCTTTGAATAGGATATTTAAATTATAGTAAGCGTTTCTTCTTTATCAGTCGCATGGTCATAAACTCACAAACAGTTGACACGTGAGAAATTCTTTAATTTATAATTATTATGACGTTTTTAATTATCAAGTCGTATATTTGAAAAAAAATCATTTCGTAGTCATTTTTTTAGATTAAATTTTATGCATAAGTATGAATAAAATTTAACATCTTACATAGCAAGATAATCATAAAATGTATTCGTTCATTTTCATCTGCTTTTGAAAAACACGGCGCTTTCGTATTCTTTTTTTTTAAGGAGGACACATTTTTATTGTTATGTTGCAATTTTACAAAACATGGTCTGTGATATTTTAAATACTAATTAAATGTATTAATTAGAAAGATGTACATATAAAATCAATTTATAGAAAAAATATTGTTGTTCAGGATTCGAACCTGGATCTCTTCGTATCCGGGGAAATGCACGCTTCACCAATACAGTGAGTTGACGATAAATTTTCGAACTTATATATTACACTTTCAAATTGATACATCTGTCGTTCCATTATTGATTTTATGTGTATATCTTTCTAATTAATACATTTAATTTGTATTTAAAGCTTTCGTATTCCCCTATTTAGCGGTTTCACTACTTGATAATCGATCAAGTCAAAATATCTCCCGTTAAGTTCAAAAGTGAGATGTGAAAATAGTTATCAAGGAGAACATATTCTTATTGTGAAGTTGTAATAATGTTCTAAATACTAAAAATGCGTAAAAACAATATATATTTATAATTAATACATTTAATTAGTATTGAAAATAGTTGTTCACAATTTTCTTAAGTTCTTTATTAATAGTAGCTTCTTACAAAGTTCAAAAAGGTACCTGTTTTTTTATATTATATCATTTAAATACTAGTATGTATATTATGAAAAGTATGTTTATTATGTCAAGAATATAAATCAATGCATTCAATTTTAACACAAATACTCAGCTTATATGATTTAATACCACAGTATATTAGGGGAATAGTGAGATGATAGTGCACTTGTTTAGAATGTGGTTCAATCGGATATTTGATGCTTCCGAAATGTGTTTGATTTTACAATGGATTTGATGTTGATTCGTGAAGAAGGTGGAAATAAAATTCAAGGTAAAAAAAATTGAGATAATATAAAAATGTTACAAACATTTGCACGTGTTATTTCTAATGCAGTTTTTGTGACAAATCTTACTGGGGTACTCGCTGTATATAGGTATATATTACATATATAAAAATAGTTTTATTAATATTCCTCCTGTTAGATACACGGTAACATTATTTTGTGCAGCTTCCATTATAGATCACGATCGCGGTCGCGGGCTGTAAAACTTATACGTAACAATTTATTATAGTGGTTTGTTTTTAAAATATTCACATTTCTTTTGAAACCACAACATGGGGGCTTTACAATATACTAGCCTTCATTATTTACTCATTTTCTTATAGTACTTAGTAAACATAAGATGATAGATAGTACAAAACATTGCATGATATTAAACAAAACTTTATTTCATTATTGTTTATTTATTTCAGGCGTTATATAGATTTGACTTTTTTTTTTAAATTATTACTCAGATAAAACCTTTACATTAATGTAAAACTAATAAGCTGAATGTTATTTTCCATAATAGAAAATACAAGCATTATAAGAAAGATCGCGACCATTCAATTTATTTTCCGCGTGCCACAAAATTGTCTTAATAAAGAAAATTCTTTCATATACGAAATATATTTTCATATTATATAAACTTAAAGCCAAGATTACGGAGACAAATCTACATTGTGATCACTTAAGTGGTTTGGTCATATGGAACGAATAAATGAGCAGAGAATGGTAAGAAAGATATAGGGCGTCTAGAGAAAAAATTTCATGATTAAATTGTAATTGCTCGTTAACCATCAAGGTGAGGTAAGTGGAAGGGGTATTTTTCGATGCGCGTGATTTGCTTATTAGCCAGTCGCAATGAGTCACTGGTCGGGAGCGCACCGCGCGTTCGCGGTTGAGCAATATTTAAAGTGCGGTGATCCATTGGTTCATGCGCGTCGCGCTTTTTGTACTCACTTTAATATTCGACGAGTAAGTGATGGGCCGAACACGCAACTTATCTGATGGTGGGTTCAAAAGTTCAGACAAGAAGGGACAATGGTTAATCAAACTCCTCCGGGACCATCAACGTCAGCAGCGACGCCAGAACATGTGGCTCAAGTTCGACGTGAAATTATGCGCAATCCGCGTTAAGCAAATAAAGAAATCAACCGTGCACGTTATAAAAAGAAACTACAGTTTCACCCATACATATTGCAAATCGTGTAGTTTCTCAACGAAAATGACTATTCTTTACGTGAAACCTCAGCGAGCACGACGCTGGAACGTTTTGGAACAGCACGAATGCTTGGAAACATATTGTTTAATGACGAAGCACACTTTCATATCGTAGGCTTTGTTAATAAGCATAATCCTTGTGCCCCGACAACCCAAGGAAACGCCATAAAAATAGTTTACATTGTCCAAAAACGTCAGTGTGGTGTGCAATTTCTGCCCGAGGGATAATTGGCCCTTATTTTTTTAAGCAGCAAGAGACTGTCACTGCTGACGTGTATTGCCGAATGGTCGACGAGTTTTTGGTACTGCAACTGCAACTGTTCAACAACAGAACACAATATCAGCAAGACTGGGCCACTCCACATATAGCTAGAGTTTCAATGGAGAAGCTGTGGGGAATTTTTCTCAATAAATTAATCAGCAAGTACGGAGACATACCTTGGGCACTTCGGTCACCGGACCTTACACCGCGCGACTTTTTTTATGGCGATACCTAAGTCGAGAGTTAACAGCAACAATCCTCGAACAATTCAGGCCCTACAAGAAAATATCCGCCGTGAAGTTGCTGCCATTGAACCAACGCTTTGCTCTCGCATGTTCGCAAATTTAAGAGTCTTGAGAGAAATGGACGGCATTTAGACAATATTGTTTATAAAACGTAAAATCCGCACCGTTTGTATGTAAATAAAATACGAGAATAACATTACAGTTTTTTTTTTATTTAACATCAGTTGATGGCACAAGAAATAGAGAATAATTCTATTAGAAGCCTCAATAATTGACGAACTTTGAATGTGAAGGAGGTGAGAGTTTTGTCGGGACAGAAAAGTGTGGCGCTTTATCGTTTCAACCTATCTCCGCGGAGAAACGACGCGATGGTATGTTAGTTAGTTAAATATATCATTTCGATTTATTTCGACTACACGCACGCCCCTGATATAAATATTTTTTTCTTGTTGAATGTTGAATACGTGTCAATATCAAAACTTTCGCTTGTCTGATATTCGAAGCCCTTGCGTATCTATACATTCGGTTTCTTAACCCTAGTATTGTCACTTTTTTATGTAAGTACCTACTTATTACTTAGGTAGTTCTTGCCCACCTTTCGCTTCCCGCCCGCGCACGAGCGTAATAATAAATTTAAAAAAAAAAATTACCAACAATACACCCTGACATCTATGAATACGCACATTTCTATTGAGCAGAGTGTATTAAATGTAATCGTCTGAATTTTTTTGCACCATTTTGACTCGCCATATTGACTATACTTATATTGTTGCCAGTTGTGTTGCATTTTTTTTTTGTTTTGCTTTATACAGGATGTAACATACCTAATCCACAATATTTTATGGATCGATACCTGACTAAATTACAAGTCGAAAATGTTCAAGGAATATGTGCCCAATCTTCAACCATGTCAGAGATATAATTATTTAAAAAAAAAATCTAATTATGCGATTATTTCGATGAATTGAAATTTGTTTATGAAGATGTGGATGACATAATATATTCAAATGATGTCATTTCCACTAACAATCGCGTGGGAAGTTTGCCAGCGAAAAAGATAACTTCATTTTATTTCATGGTGTCCTTAATTTTGTTTATTGATTTATTTCGTGCTTTATTATAGATTATTCCTTTATCTCTTTTTAATTAACCGAACTTTGTACTATACACACAACTATGTTAGTTATTTACTTATACCTGTCTATGAGAGGTATTGTAGTCGTTATAAAGATAAAACTCAGTTGTGTGTATAGCGCAAGAGTTGAGTTAATATAAAAAAAATAATAATACTCGTGTTGCGCCTTGTCAATGATAATTAATGAAAATAATTTCTTCTTTGCTAAAATTTTTACCTTTGTAATTTTAAAATATCTCGAGATGGCAGAGCTGCCTTATTGCAGCAATAAGATTGGTGTATGTCACGTTCGTGCTAACCATATAATTCTAGAGAACTTATTTCTTTGTTACGATTTGCCACAGCCACCACTACCCGTAACATCGATTTTCTGTACTGGTTGTCCCCAGTTCTTGGTAGCATGTTAACTCACTTTGCGATAATTTTGTGCTCAAATCCAGGGCCAAATTACAAATGTCTTTATTATTATCTCTCAGATCAAAATTATAAATTGGATGTCTACATTATTTTGCTACGTGTAATTATAAAAAATGAATAATTTTAAACTACTTAATTGATTTTAGAAACCATATTTTTTAATTGTTTGTTATATCTGTGATTATGGTCGGTGTTCTCGTAAATTATAGTAATAATTGATGACTATGATAGATGTAACATTTCATGCTCCCACCCTTCACTTACTCTACCGATAGTAAACTAATGTAGGCCAAGCGAAGCTGTGCCAACTTATAACAGAGGCTAATTGGTTATGATATAAACGTTTCCGCTTAGTAAATTCAAGTTCTCTGTAATTTGTATTAAAAAAACGCGTTATATGTCTCAGACTTGTGTATCATAGACCCCACCACAGCATATAATGTTTTTTTTTCTGATTCGCCCCGTCTCACTTCGTACATAAATCGTTGTATTTTGTTTTTGTCTCTTCAAACATCGTCCGAATTTTATTTCCAGTTCAGATGGTGTTCTTCAAACATGATGCAAAATAGAAATGATCATTATCAGCCGTTTTCTATCCCTTGCTGGAAGAAGGCCTCCCTGTGCTCCCACTTTTTTTGTTATTGTTATTCACTGCCATGTATTTCTGTAGATTATATTAAAAGTTACGCACTTTCTAACGCTGTTTCGTTAAACGTTTTACCCGGGATACCTCCCAAAATACGTATTTTAAATTAAAATCTTTCAGAGTGTTCTCGTTCTGTTTATATTCTTCATTTTAACTTATAAGACAATTTTTTGTACTCATCTTTGCAGCGGCATAGTAAAGGTTACACAATGATATCTTACGTCATACTTAAAAATAAAATTTAATCACACTGTAAACAAAAAATTGAATTTCTACATTTCATTTATTTAAACACGGCCTCTTTTACATAAAGCGCTGACATCATTATAATTAAGTTAACGTATTTTATATAATATTTCATCATATTTGTATTCTGTCAAATCGATATCTATCGCCCTCGTTCTAAATCAGATTTTTTTTACAAAAATTTTTTTTTTTGACTGAGCCCACGTATTTTTTTATTTGAACTGCTGCAATATATTTATAATATAATTTTTGTAATTATATTTATTAATATTTTGTTACGTTATATGTATTACGATGATTTTATTATAATTTACTGTTGATGTACATATACTCGTATTTTTATAAATGCTTATTAAATGTATTAATTAGAAAGATATACATATATAATCAATTTTATCGAAAAATATATTGTTGTTGCTACCGGGATTCGAATCTGGATCTCTTTCCAATCCGGGTAAGGTGCATTATCCAACTATGCCACAGCAGACAGTACCCTTGTCGACGAATTTTCGAACGCATATGTTACATTTTTCAAATTAATACATCTACCGTTCCATCATTTGAAAGCCATGTACTGCGTAGTACACCTACGGATAGTACACCTTCCCTGGATTAGAGAGATCCAGATACGAACCCCGGTAGCAACAACAATATATTTTTCGGTACAATTGATTATATATGTATATCTTTCTAATTAATACATTTAATTAATATTTAAAATATCACAGAGCAATGTTCTGAATAATTACAACTTCACAATAAGAATGTGTTCTCTTTAATGATATATTTATTTATTTCTTCCCAATGTCGAATTATTTTTCTCTTATTTTACATTTCTTGCTTCACATTGTCTTATTATTTTTTTATTTGCTATATTTTCTATTATTTTACTTATATAGGGATTAGCAGATCTAGTCCACAATATTTTATTAATTACGAGTCGAAAATATTCAAGGAGTATGAACCGTTACGGACGATTTTATTATTATGAGATTTTAACAAAACCATGTTGTCTAAGTACTTCGAAATAAATATTTGCGAAAATATTGCATCAGTTTCCGACATCTTTGCATCAGACCTTAAATAATTCGATGACCTTTAAATTTTTGTATTCAATATACATTTTGAAATCGACTACGACTCTTTTTTTAATGCTTAGGTGTTTGACATGATTAAGATTAGGCACATGCAGCATATTTTTAATATGTAACCCCTAAAATATTGTGCACACCCAGTATATCTGTGTGTTAATCCAATTATTATCGTGTTCTCGTGTATGTACACAATATACATGTATTAGTTGAAAGCTGTCAGGGTTCATCATCATCCAGTCACTCAATCTGTTCTAATCTGTAACATATATTAAATAAAATTAAAATATGAAATGTGCGTATGTATACACGACTACATGTGTAGTTAAATACATGTAATTTAATATAATATTTAATTAATGCCTTCGCTACAATATCACACATCTCCGACTTAAATAGAGCTCACAGATGAACTACGCAAACGAGCGTTGCACACCGATGTGATGCGCCCCGATGTGCACGCAACCGCACGACACGTTATGTACGAGTATGTTTGAAAATGTGCAAACGGATGAGCCCGCGTACACAAGATGCGATCACTTAATCTATCACGAAACTACACATAGGCACTACGTCGGTGTAAAAGTCTTGCTGTTAAATTTCGCGTCGCAAACGTTAGAGCCAGCGCACACGTACGACTTTCTGTCATAATGGCGAGGGCTATGGAAACATCTAGCTTAGGAGATAACTGGGCATGTATATTCTCTGCATCTCTGGTGCATTTTACATTTTTGACAGATTAATACCTTTGAGATGTGGTGCTGGAGACATAAGTTGCACGCGCATCCATGGACGGCGAGACGCACGAATGTCTCCATTCTGCAGGAGCTGAATATCAAGGACATACTATTTTCCTTAAATTTTTTGTGCATCTTCGATGATAGGTTATGGTGGGCCGCGTCGAAGGACGATAATGAAGAGGAAGATCCCCCACCTGTTGGACCGATCAAATGAAAAATGCAACATACACTTCTCTGGTAACAGTTCTAAGATCTACAGGATGTCGAGAAAGGTGGAAAAGCACAGTGGCAAAGAGAAGAGGCATGGAAAGCACGATCCTCAAACGTGAGGGACCGACGTGGGTGATTATGACGATGATAGAGATATCTAGTTGTCAATATGCGCACTGTTATATAGCCATATTATTGTTATATGCACATAGCCCCTTGCCATTACCTTACGACACAAACTCGTAGGTGTGCGCTAGCTCTAATATCACAAAACGAAAATTTTACAGAATATTAATAAAATGGTAAATACATCATGCTGTATTTGTATAGCAGTACCTACTTTTAAAGATTTATTTAAGGCATACGAGTAGATGTTCACTGTCTCCTTAACTGAACCGAAGTATGTCGCATCCGTTATATCCAACAGTTAAATCAATCAAAATAATAACAATCTTCATCTTAATTAACATACTACTTACATTACATATTATTAGTAGAACAAGATAAACAGAAAATATATTAGTTTAATATAAGCATCTCTATAAATCTTTGTTCAGTTTCATTTCAGCTACAACTAATAACCGGTTCCTTAAGTTTGTCCGTCGTGAAATGTTTCACATTATTTTGCAAAATGTTGTAGGCTCTGTGTGCCAGAAACATATGGGATTATGATGGTGACTGTGATTGTACCACTGATTGTTAACTGAGATTTAACTGTTGGAGGCTTACTTTTTAGTGTACCAGTCATTGCTTTAATAATTAGGTTACTCATCGTTACAATCGAACACAATCACGGTTTAAATAACGATTTTACCATCACTAATATGGGGGGATTGACGAAAGCTTGTCATTATTTTGGGCTCCATGGTGAACCTATTTTAATTTACTGTCATAAGATACATGTGTGTTGGTATATTTGATACATATTAAGTACGTATGTTTCCGTGGTATCACTCAATTTGCATTTAAAGAATATCTTTTTTTTAGGTATTTTCTTTAAAAAAATGTACACTTTTTTCGTAAATTGTGATTTCGTTACGTACACATTGTGTTGCAATTTGTGGCTGCGGCGTGACGTGTGTCTTCGGTGCGCAATCTCGCAGAGATATTTTTACAAGTACCACATCACAAAAGGCATACACTGAATAGCACTTAATTTAGAATTTCCTCTCGTTAACAAGTGTCATAAAACACGCTCACTCGTATGTTCCAATTTAATCCTTATTCCGTAGTAAACACAACATAAATTCCCTTGACATCAATCCCGATACCTAAACATTCACAATCAAGCAATAATAGTTTTTGTACGTAACGTATATTTAGGTCATTTTGGCTTGTCGCATGTTTTTGGGCGAGTGCTTGAAATTGCCCTTTACGAACTCGTGCCTAAGATAGATTATCGCCTGCCAGGTGGCATTTTTTTTGTATGTAGGTGAGGGTAGGACACGAACGTGGGGTGAGCTATGCAGCTGTTTGGCGATGCAGATGTTCAGCACGGCAGTGTGTAATATAGAATTAATATCAAACTCTCCTGACTTGCACCGCGACGCCATTCGCCTGTAGCTACCCGATCGATAATCCAATCGATGTTTTCATTGAATAAGTTGTAATCTTTTGGATATTGTTATATTATGATTGACATGAGATTCTAGGCTTTTACTCGTCCTAAGGTGTGATGGTCAGATGACATCAGGCAAAATTGTAAAAAAAACGTAAGAAACAAAAAATATATAAAGATAGATAATATTCACACATAAAATATGAAACAATTTTTCTAACTTTTTTAACCCTTCCCTAGCCATGCTGTAACACAGGTCTACCTCCCCAATTAAATCTCAATATTTCCGTGAATACACACAACACAAAATTAATATTTTAACTGACCTTGAAGAAATCATTTACGTTTAGAAATGACTAATGATTTGTAAGATTCACTTTATAATTATGTTTGAATCAATCCCATCGTAAAAAAATAGTATTTCCAGTAAGACAGAAAAACATCAAACATTAGTTTCACAGTGAAAAGAATAACAAACATACGAATATTATTATGTATCTTTCGCACTAATTAAATGAAGAATAATAAGATGGAATAATTTATTTTTTTCCACTTTTATTCCTCAATATTTATAGTAAATGTACGTTATGAACTATTTTAAAACCATTTAAGTCAGTAAAAGCATTTTTTCTCATTAAAGATCCTAAAAAACTCTAAATAGCTAACGCTAACACGAGTCAATATTTTCTATCACGGTGTGGTAGGTTAACCTTGCCTTCCCGAAGCGGGGTATTCACATTCTCCATAGATCGCTTTAAACTCAATAATTATGAAGACGATTTCATTCATTCAAAATAGTGACGAAAATTTTGTCATTTTTGTTATTCAAATTTCTAAGCGTATTATATTAAAAAATATTGTTTTCGGTCCAGTGATCTTCGCGCGGTACATACATCTGTGCATGTCGATTCCATACCGCTGTGTCTTATCTTGAAGTTATTGCGCTTATTATTTGTTTCACTCTAACTAATGCACTGGGTAGCCCCATACCATAAATGCGAACGAGGAAGACAGATATATAGCTTATCGTGACTCGCGGCATTCGAACAAGAGACGTCCAGCGAGGCGATCGGGATCATGTCGCCCGTCATGAACTTTTTATTATCGTTTATATGCATACGATCTGGGATGTTTCTATACCCCGCTTCGGACCACACGGAGTTCTGGCCGCTTAGTGATGAAAAGGTTAAGCAACATTAGTGTTATGAGCTCTCAAATAAAAATTATCTTTACTTATGATACATTTTTAAATAAAACAATCAAAATCTGTAACAGCACTATATACATATAATATATTATATAATAATATCTAATTAATATTATACAGAAAAAAGAAATGGAAATAAAAAATTTGAACTAGATTATTTATTTATTTTCGACCTTTTTAAATTTACTATAACAAAACTTTTTTAGCTTTTTAAAAAAAATCTGATTTCATTAGTTAATTCACATTCATTATTTAGGATTCACTTTATAACTAATTACGCCCCGCCACGTCTTAAGATGGATATAATAAGCATTTCATTTTAAATAATAAGTTTATTTTCAAAAAACTAAATAATTTCGAAATACGTGTTTGAAGGTTTTTACCGAAAATAAAATTTTGTAACTATTATAACAAGCTTTCAGCATTATGTATTGTCAGACGTACTGTACTTGCACGTTTATGTCATTAATGTAGTTATATATAAATCTGAGTTTACAGTAGGAACAAATGGGTACATAATAAAAAATCCGTAATTAATTTTGAAATTGATGACAATAGAAATTTAGTAATTCTCTTTAGAAAATGTACCTTCATGTATCCACTTGACTCTTTTTTCAAAGGAAATTGAAATTTATTTTTACTAAAAAAAAGCTTTACATACTAAGCCTTGTTTTTATTTATATTTAACCAGATTTAACTCGTCAATGACGAGAAAATTATAATTTTTATCACTGTAATTTATTTAAAACATCATCAAGAATATTTAACAATAACTATTTATTATGTTTATTAATGATATTGCCGATGTTTTTGATGATGTACAAATTTTAATTTTAAAGATATTCAGGTCAGTGAATAGTGTGTCTGATTGCATTATAATACAAAATAATTCGAATTCCTTATTTAAATGGAATTCCAATAAACACCTTCATCTTAATATATCCAAATGCCAATCTATTAGTTTTACAAAAAAAAAAATCCTCTGAAATTTTCGTTCTCTATCAGGGATGTTGACTTAGTATCAGTTAGGGAGATCAATGATCTGGATGTAATATTTGACAGTAAATTATCATTCAATCCCTACACTACATTGATTCGATAACTAATAAAGGTCTCAAAATGTTGGGATTTGTTTTGCGGACCGCAAAAAACTTTTCAGACCTGCACACATATAAAGTCCTCTACATTTCTCTGGTCAGAGCTCAGATATATAATTCAGTCATATGGTCTCTACACTTCATTATACATTCGAGGGCGGTTGAAAGAATCCGGAGAAAGATTCTAAGATTTATTAATTTTAAATTAAATATACGCTCTGAGGATATCAATTATGATTATCTCCTTAGCCGTCTGAAATTGTTAAACTTATCAGTAAGACGTACGATGACCGACCTTATATTTCTATACAGGATCATCAATGGTATGATAGACTGCCCCCAGATTGTTAGTCTGCTTGACTTTCACGTGCCATTGAGGTCATCGAGACACAATTCATTGTTTTATTACAGTGGTAATGTCAGAACTCATGTACTGGCTAACTCCGCAGTCCCCAGAATTCATTCTTTGGGGAATGAATGTGCGGATGGTGACGGATAAATTGCTACTTAACATTTTATATTTATTTTTAATTTTAATTATGTAAAACCATGCTGACACTATGATTTTTTTTTTTTTTTGTATTACACTTCTGTTGTAATATTTTGTTATTTTACAAATTCTGTTAACGTCCGAATAGGGCGTGTATAATAATAAATAAATAAATAACAAAATAATTTACTCTATAATTACACACATTCCCGTTTCAATCCTGAGAGTGTTAGGATGGGGTTCACGTCACCTGCAGCATGGGCATTACAGCTGTATGAATGTATAAGCAAGAGGCGTATTATATGAATGATTTGTTATCTTGCGTCTATAAAATAGGACCCCTTGGTGTTGGGCCCTGTTTGCAATCAGTGTGTCTTACAATTCACTTGAATTCCACAAAAACATCATTCCTTGAATCAAGGTCTTCAGATAAGAACGTGAAAGATAAAATATGAACTTCAACTGTATGTACGAGTGAAGGAACCGATTGCTGGCAGGGCCGTCTCTAACCAACAGACAAGAAAAATAAAGTGTCCACGATTGAGATTTTCGACTCGCGACAATCTCTGAGACAGATTATGCTTCCATGAAATTTATCAGAGAAAACTCTAAACTTGTGTATGCCCCATGTTTCAAGAGATTCGACGTATCGCTTCACACCAAGTGTCAGTTCTTTAACTGTCGATGTTCCGTTGGACGTAAGTTGGGCGAATTTGAATGTTAATTAAATGTATTAATTAGAAAGATATACATATATAATCAATTTTATCAAAAAATATATTGTTGTTGCTACCGGGATTCGAACCTGGATGTCTTTCCAATCCGGGAAAGGTACATTATCCAACAACTACTACAGCAGGCAGTACCTTTTTTGACAAATTTTCGAACGGATCTGTTACATTTTTCAAAAACAGAGTAGATGGTTTTTAAATAATGGTACGGTTGATGTATTGATGTACATATGTTTGAATATAAAACAATGAGATTAATGAGGGAAGGACCATATCACAGTTAGAAATCACTCATTTCAATATCACAATGAGAAATCACTCACTTCAATATCACAATTAGAAATCACTCACTTCAATATCACAATTAGAAATCATTCAAAAAATTATGATACAAGTATCCAATTCTTCACAGATTCCAAAGTACAAAAAATTATAGACGTATACAAAAAATATTCGATAATCCAAATTTTCAAAACTAAAAATCAATTAAATTTTAGAAAGATTTTTAGACCAAATTGATATTCCAAAAGTAAAATATACTGCAACCAAAAATCACTATATTTATCAAGGAATCTCCCCATCACAATTAGAAAAATTACAGACTACTATTTGTATCTGAAGTCAAAAAATATATACACAGACTAACTGAAACATAAATGATCTCGTATATACTCCTTCTCTATACACGAGCCTTACTGTCATAGAGAAGAAATAAACATATATATATATATATATAGCCTACTGATTATTCTAAAAATGTATTATATGTTCTGATATTATAAAAATAATAAATAAATGTTTTAATAACAGCTTATAAAAATTAAATATTTTACGTCAATTTATTGCGTTTAAAGAAATATAAGTCAAATAATATAATTAATATCTACAACTATTTAATATATAATTCGTATGTTTTTTACGAATTCACATATTATATTATATGTTACCGACAAAGTGTGAAAACCAATTCGCACTTTGCCGGTAATATAATATATTTTTACATATTTTCTTATCTTAATAATTATTTATGATATGGGAACCCGTTTATTATATTTAACACTTCAAAACTGAATAAAAAAAATCTACACTCATAAGAAATATGTATTTAAATCTGACAATCGACTATCGATATCGTCTGCACATCGATAAATCAAATTCTTGATTTATCGATGTGCAAACGATCTTGGTTCACTCCCCCGCCCTAAAAAAATTATAATGGAGAAAAGTAGGTGATGAAAACGTGACCAATCATATTCGTTTCTCCGGTGAATACATATTTTATTTAGTACCTATAAACGTCAAACATACGTTTTGCCACTTTTTTGAAAATCCTCGTCAGTTCGAAAAGCCGCAAAACTTGCATTCGTAAATTAAAATATGCCCTTTCACGTTGCGGTAGGAAAGTAAAAAAAATATTTGTGAATTCAATTTCTACGAGACTTCTGTTTAATATTCAGTATTTTTATAATTTAGTACCTATAATATCTTATGTACATATATTATTAATACAAATTAAATGTATTAATTAGAAAGATATACATATGAAATCAATTTTATCAAAAAA
Organism: Eubasilissa regina; assembly: GCA_022840565.1. Lineage (NCBI taxonomy): Eukaryota > Metazoa > Arthropoda > Insecta > Trichoptera > Phryganeidae > Eubasilissa > Eubasilissa regina. Next base: position 7,536,830 of record JAINEB010000019.1, read on the forward strand.
TATTGTTGTTGGTACCGGGATTCGAACATTCGATTCCAATCCGGGAAACGTTCATCAACCGATTATGCTTTAGCACCACAGTGCATTGACGATAAATTTTCTAACCTATACGTTACACTTTTCAAATTAATACATTTTATTGGGAAAAATTTCCCTCAGCTTTTTGCCATTAAAACTCTAGCTGTGAGTGGAGTGGCCCCGTCTTGCTGAAACGTGCTGTTAAACCCGGGAAACAGCTGCAGTTGCGGTACCAAAAACTCGTCGATCATTCGGTAATACACGTCAGCAGTGACTATCGATGGTTAAAAAAAATAAGGCCCAATTATCTCTCAGGCAGAAATTACACACCACACTGTCGTTTTTGGACAATGCAAACGTTTTTGATGGTGTTCCCTCGGGTTTCAGGGCACCAGTATCTCATGTTCTGTTTATGAATATAGCCATCGATATGAAAATGTGCTTCGTCAATAAAGATTATGTTTCCAAGCGTTTGTGCTGTTCCAACACGTTCCAGCATCGTTCTCGCCAAGGTTTCACGTAAAGATCTCATTTTCGTTGAGAAACTACACGATTTGCAGTTTGTATGTTTGTAGTTTCTTTTACAAAATAACGTGCACTGTTGAATTTTTCATTCCTTTATTACTTCTTTATGGGTTTACGCGGATTGCGCATAATTTTACGTCGAACTTGAGCCACATTTTCTGGCGACGCTGCTGACGCTAATGGTCCCAGAGGAGTTTGGTTAACCATTGTCCCTTCTTGTCTGAACTTTTGAACCCAACACCAGATAAGTTGCGTTCTCGGCCCATCACTTACTCGTCGAATATTAAAGTGAGTACAAAAAGCTCGACGCGCACGAACCAATGGATCACCGCACTTCAAATATTGCTCAACGGTGCGCTCCCGACCAGTAACTCATTGCGACTGGCAAATCTGAAAATCACGCGCGTCGAAAAATACCCCTCCTACTTACCTCACTTACATAGTGACGATGAACTGATGTTGAAGAAGATGTAATGATGTGGAAGATAGTAAATATTGGTTTTTGTAGCGTTCTTCTCCGCCAAAAATATAGATATATATTTGTGTGAATTTATTTTCCCATACTGTATTAAATCATCAAGTATTCACCTCTCAATGTGTCGGTGCATTTATTTATGATGATGAAAACATATTTGGTTTAATAGTTTGAGCTTTATTGAACATTAAAATCTCCTAAAGATGCTGTGCACATAACTGCACTTTAATGCATCTGTCTGATATCATGATCATCTTAATGTTAATCTTGATTTTAATACATAACATACGCACAAAGCACACGATCCTTTAGAGATTCTCAGGTTCTCAACCTTTAGCAAGCGCTGTTCTCCTCAAATAATTATTCACGATGAATACTTTTTTAAAAAAATATTTATTCATCTAGTTGCATTAGTTTTGCGTGGAAACCAACTAACTGTTTTGCGAGACAAGGTAAAAATAATTTAATCATCAGCCCTTTTCTATCCACTGCTGGATGAAAGCCTCCCCAAGTATTTCCCAACTTTTCTTTGTCCGTTGTTATTCGCTGTCACGTATTTCCGCAGTTTGATGATTTCATCTGTCCAGGGTAGGTAGAGATTCTGTTCCCGCCTTTTTTCAATTCTCGGGACTCGAGACCGTAAATTTTATTTGATTAAAAAGAAAATATATTTTGATAATGTACAGTAAAGATATAATATTATCTTTGTAAAAAACATACGTTAAAATTAATTTAGTACTTATCATCACGCCGTTTCCCCGCGGGCAGGCCCAAAAGCGTGTTTACCCTCCGTCATAAGAAATAGTGCATCAGAGACTTTATTTAAGAAAAAACTAAAAACGCACCTTTTCCATAAGTCATTTCCATAAATAACAATAACAATTTTTAATACGAGGCGTGTCCGTAAAATAAGTTCCACGAATTTTTTTCACATAAAAAAACTGGTTTAATTTTAAAGAAAAGTATATTTTTGGAAAGTTCAGTCCTTCTTTTATTTTTCTACATAATCGCCGTTGCGTTCTATGCACTTCTGCATTCGAGGCACCCACTTCTTTAAACCAGAGTCATAGAACTCTGCCGCCTGTCCGCGTAGAAAACTAACAACCGCATTTTGTACCTCTTCATCTGTCTTGAATTGGGTTCCGCCAAGGTTTTTCTTCAACTCGGGGAAGAGATGGAAGTCACTTGGTGCTAAGTCTGGACTGTAGGGTGGGTGAGACACCATTTTCCATCCAAATTTTTCGATGAGGGCTGTGGTTCGATAGGCGGTGTGCGGTCGGGCGTTGTCATGGTGAAAACGCACTCCTTTGGTCAACATTCCTTTTCTCTTGTTCTGAATTGCACGTCTAAGATTTTTCAAGGTCTCACAGTACCGTTCAGCATTGATTGTTGTCCCGCGAGGCATAAACTCGCACAACAATACGCCCTTTCGATCCCAAAAAACGCTAGCCATGATTTTTCCGGCAGACATGATTTGTTTGAACTTCTTTGCTCTTGGCGAAGAAGGGTGCTTCCACTGCTTCGATTGCTCCTTTGTTTCCGGTGTGGTGTAGTGTACCCAGGTCTCGTCGCCAGTAACAATAGAGTCCAGAAATTCCTCTTCGGTTGTTCCGTGAAAAGCGAGAAATTCTTGGGCCGCTTCAACCCGCTGCCGCTGGTGATCTGCAGTGAGCATTTTTGGTACCCATCTTGCGCAGACCTTTGAATAGCCTAAATGTTCAGTCAAAATCTTGTCGATTGTGGTTTTGCTGGCCTCCGGAATCTGTTCGCACAGCTCCCTAACTGTAATCCGTCGATCTTCGAGCATTGCCGCTTCGACTCTGGCAATTGTTTCGTCGGAAACCGATGGCCGCCCTGCACGGGCTTCGTCGTGGACGTCTGTTCGGCCATTTTTAAATTCCCTGACCCATCTGCGCACCATCCCGGAGCTCATACACTCTTCTCCATACACTTCACAAAGTTCTTCGTGAATTTCCTTCGCCGATTTCTTCTTAGCGGCCAGGAAACGAATAACAGACCGCAACTCGCAGCTGGCGGGAGACGCAAGAGGAAGCTCCATCGTTGACGGCTGCTGGGCCTAGACTAAACGTCGCAGCGACGCTGGCTTGGTGAGGAATTGTAGTGGGGGAACCAAATAACCTGCCTCTGCTGTCTGGTCGCGCATAGAAACGATCCTAGCGCCAGCGGCAGTCCGTGGAACTTATTTTACGGACAAGCCTCGTAATTGTAGAACTATAAACAGTTTATGTGTAAAGCACCCTTTAGGGGTAAGTTTTTACAAAAATGGCGCTATACAAATTATCTGTTATTATTATTACGTACTTGGTCAAAATCAACTGGTGTCCCCTAATAATGTTTTTCAAATAATTTCATCCCATCCAAATTTTTTTTTTAAATTTTTTTTTTTTCAAGGAAACAATCTCATGTTTGAACAAACCGACGAAGCCATTTAGGTACTTCGGTTTTTTTTATTAGTAGTAAATATCTAAGGACTAATTTCTCCATGCAAATCTTTACGGCCGACCGACCATATGAGCTATGGAAACTTTCCATTTAATTTTTTTTTATATATTCACACATTCACCGCTCGTCCCTGGGTCACTACCTGCTGTATGACAATAGTCAGATGGGATTAGTTCAACTCGTTAAAATGAATAATATCAAGAAGGATTAGAGTTTCAAATCTCGGGTTATAATGTCCCGGGAATCGAGACAGCTAAAGTCCATGGAATTTCCGGGAATTTATTCCCGGGTAGACTCGACACAGAATCCCTAATTTAGGAGCTATTAAGTCGGCCTCTTGATTCCCCTCAGGTGCCACTGGATGACCGCGTTTGTCCAACGTGTAGTACTTTAAATTACAAGATTCAAACATGTCAAAGTACACACGGATTTCACCCAAATATGAACAAATCTATTGAAATTGTCTTGACGAAATGGTGGTTTTATCACCCACCGAGCGTCTCGTTATTTAATACGCGAGACGGCACGTGTTTTGTCCAATGTGCAATGGTGAATGAAAATTTCTACGATTTAAGTCAGTTGAAAAAATGTTTTTATTTTCATGTTTTTTTTATTATTTATTTTATTCAATACGAATTGTATTAAATATGAATTAAATATATTAATTAGAAATATATACATACAAAATCAATTTTATCGAAAAATATTGTTGTTGCGCCACCGGGATCTCTTTCTTAACAGGGGAAGGTGCATTATCCAACTATGCTACAGCGACAATATTTTTAGCGACAAATTTTCGAACCTATATGTTACCTTTTTGATATTAATACATTTAATAGTTCCATTATTTGAATGGTCCATGTAACTTATTTTTACATCTTTCCAATTAATATAATTAATTAATATTTAAAATATCACGGACCTATGTTCTGAATAATTACAACTTCACAATAAGAATGCATTCTCCTAATAACAAATTACATTCATAGCCCACTCAGCTACATTATTTTGACTATGCCTAAGTGAACATTCAAAATACATATATTAAGTTATTTTATTTTTATGACTACATATATCACGAATCAACATTAAGCTGCAATAGCAACAGACATGGTATGTTACTGCACGTTTCCTACCAAGGAACATTACGTAACACATGTTTTTTGGAACGTAATATCCTTATTGTGTTGGTTTTACGACCGTATAATATGTACTGTACGATGAGCGGTGCTAACGAACAACAGTTTGACGATCGCTATTATAAAATATAATGAATGGTGTGAAATTACAGATTCACTATTAATTAATTCCTTCGCGAGATAAATACACCAACGACATTAGCCTTATGTGTCTACAATACCTGTGTGACAATATTGACAGAAATCAAAAATAAATATGTATTAAACGTCTTCGTCTTCCTAACTCTTCCAGGTCTTCTTCGTCCTGATATCGTGGTTAGGATAATCTGTTGCTATAAAAAAGTATGATAAACTTGACAAAACTTATCAGAAATGTCGTAGCCGTTAAATTAAATACAATTATTTTTATTAGGAATAATATTTTTTTTATTGACTTATCCAACCAAATCCTTATCAGTTCTTATCGTATCGCTTTCCATTCATAAATAGTCTCAAAAATGTTTCTTCTTATCTACACGGTACTATACACGCTAGATAAATTTGTCTATTTTCTCACATAATTCCTTTTTTTTATTAACGTTTTTAAAATTTGTTGTTCAATATTATATGCCTCGTTATCAAAATGTTAAGTCCTCGTGCACATCTCTTATACATCTAAAAATATTCTGTATGTGTATATTTTATATCTTTTTTATTTTCACTTATTTTTAGTGGCATCAGAGCTCGCAGGTATATTACAAAATGAAATTAATTTATTAGTATTTGGAATTCACTAATTGGGACATTTATGGAAATATTATTACGGTTTGCCGAACAGCTTGTCGGTCGACAAAATTATAAAAGGAGGAATGTTAATATTGTCACGATATTTGTGTAAGAAACGACGAATCTTTGACATTTAAAGGACCATTAGATTATTTATTAATACGTTTTTCTTACATAATTACCTGTACAATTAAAGATTTTTTATTTGTACTGTAATGCTCGACATAATATTAAACATTGTCTTAAGTACATTACTGGTTGAAAACAAAGAGGAAGATCTAAGGCAATCGTCTCCGAAACTGCACAACACACTCGGTACCAACTGGAAATCGTTCAACTCCAATAAGATCACATAAATATGGACCCAACATATTTTCTAACCTGGTAGAGAGCAATCAGAAGCGTGGCTATGCAACATTCTAACATAATTATTATATAGTGCAAATGCTAATAATTCACTAGTTCTACAACACTCCCGCTACATTTTTATTCAAATCTTTATTAAATAACACCACAATAGCACGAAAAAAACTGGCTACTTTAACACAGACTTCAGTCTAGCAAAGTATCCAGGACAACGCTGTATATCAGAGGTGGAGTCTACTCCATCCCACACAATAAACTACGAATATTAATTGGAATATAATTGTATCTTCTGTTTATCATGTTATATTCACCTCTGTTACAATCAAAATATGTATGTGTATGTATATCAATAAAGTCTAAATAAATCTGGTGATCGATTATCGAGGAGAAAATGATTAGTATCCATGTAAATCAGAAAACGTCAGAGCGTCCTGGCGCTCTCGTTCGAGGAGAGTTCACGAGAGTCGCTCATGACAGGACCGCGATATCTATTATCTCTTGACTGTTCTCTTCCATTTTTCTCTGAATTAAGAGCTGTCACCAGAGAAACTTTCCCACTCGGTTGGTCCAACGAGTGGGGGATCTTCCTCTCATTCTCCATGCTTCGGCGTTGCCCACTACAACAAGCTTTTCCAATCCATCTTCACATCTCGCAAAATGCCCAAAAAATTGATGAATTATTATAGAAGGAAATTGAAGTTGAGAGTAAAGAGTCTGTCTTTGATGTTCAGTTCCTGCAGAATGGAGACATTCGTGCGTCTCGCCGTCCATGATATGCGCAACATGTGTCACCGGCATCAATCCGTATTCCATCCATGATTCTGTACTATAAAAATGTAGAATGCACTAGAAACTACAAACCTGACCTTCGATGTTTTGAAAATAAGCACGGATATTATATGGAGCTTCCAAATTCTCTCAAATAACATCCCTTTTACATCAGCTACATTAGCTCCGATTCCCTGAAAGAGTTGAATTTAAATTGTGCTGGTCGATGTACAAGGCGACATACAATATGACGCCTCTGTATCTTCAAGAACTTTGTATCCCAGACAATTTGAATGGTAGACGTCAAACTCTCAGGTTAGCCTCTACTTCAGCTGCAGGAAGGGTTGTAGAACCGACCGACCGTTGCCAGAAGTCTAAATTTAGTGAACGGGTATTTGCGGTGGCAGGCCCAAAAGCGTGGAACTCTTTACCCTCCGTCATAAGAAACAGTGCATCAGACTTTATTTAAGAAGAAACTAAAAACGCACCTTTTCGAAAAGTCATATCCATAAGTGAAAAATTAATTTTTAATTTTAAAAACAAAGACAATGTAGGACTATAAACAGTTTATGTTACGCTATACAAATTATCCATTATCATTATATAACTTTTCGCCATAACTATGCGTCGTTTAATTTCTGGCTCGCGGCTACCGTCCAGTAATCCCGAGATAACATAATCCTAAAATAAACTTTTCATAGTACCCTAATGTGGATCGTATTATCTGTTACCGCCATTGTGAAAGTATTTAGACGGTTGTACCTTTATCCGTGTTCTATTTTTTTAATGACATCTTATAAATATCAATCGCGTATCCGACTATGCTATTTTGCTTAACATTCTCGACATTTCAACATCGTTCTGGATCCATACCGATCGAATTATATAGAATGTACAACATTCTCCAACTCCAGAAACTGGTATTTCGGAACAATTTTTTTATTCAATCTCATCGTCACGTTATAAAAGTTATCTTGGAATTACAGCGCAGTAAAAATTCTGTGCTGGCATGGTACCAATGTGTGGATAACGATGAAGCACCAAAAAAGCTTATTGCTTGATTATATTTCCACCTGTTACATTGTTTCGGTCCGGAAAGAGTAAAGACTGCGTTCAGGTGCACAGTTGGTCGCTGTACGCACAATACACTATAAAATATGTTTGCCGTGTTCGAAATAAAAGATCGTACTATTTAATAAAAATAATTTTGTTATATTGACCCCTCAGAACTAACATTTTGGGCTAATTTGAGTTATTGCGTAATAAGGGTTCCAAATGTATTATTCTTTATTTTTTCCTTACACACCAACTCTATTTAATGGATATTAAATAATAATAATGGATAATTTGTATAGCGCCATTTCCGTAAAAACTTTCACCTCAAGGGCGCTTTACACATAAACTGTTTATAGTTCTACAATTATCTTTGTTTTTTTTAAATTAAAAATCGTTATTTTCACTTATGGAAATGATTTTTTGAAAATGTGCCTTTTTAGTTTCTTCTTAAATAAAGTCTCTGATGCACTGTTCCTTATAACGGAGGGCAAATAGTTGCACGCTTTTGGGCCTGCAACCGCAAATGCCCGCTCACTAAATTTAGACTTCTGGCAACGGTCGGTCGGTTCTACAACCCTTCCTGCAGCTAAAATAGAGGCTGACCTGAGAGTTTGACGTCTACCATTCAAATTGTGGGATACAAAGTTCTTGAAGATACAGAGGCGCCATGTTGTGTCTCGCCTTGTACATCAACCAGCACAATTTAAATTCAACTCTTTCAGGGAATCGGAGCCAATGTAGCTAATGTAAAAGGGATGTTATATGAGAGAATTTAGAAACTCCATATATTATTCGTGCAGCCGCATTTAGAATAGATTGTGATCTAGCCAGCTGAAACATTGGCAGGCCAGCATAGATGCTGTTACAATAGTCCACACGTGACACCACAAATGCATTTATAAGTAGACGAGCTGTCTCAAGAGGAAGGTGTCTCCGAATACTTTTAATCTGTCTCAGTTGAAAGGAAAGCAAGAACTGAAAGTTCCAACTGCATCAGTTATTTATTTCAATTTATGGATCATTATTGTTAATTTACTATGTTTTATTTCATTTTTAATTTCCCTCATCTCACAGTGGTCATTGATAATATTGAAAATAAGTTAAGACCATAAAACTGATTATATTTGCATACTTAAAACAAAATAATTATACATGAATATATGTATGTTGAAATTCGATCAACACTTTTGAGCTTATTATCTCGAAGCAGTGTCATTATCAGATGGAACCGTGTTATTCTGAGATGTCGATATGTCAAGAATCTATTCATTAAACTCTTATCCGAGAGTTTCTGTGCTGTTCCACCAAAACCCTATTACAGGGGAATCCGGATATTATAATCACGGATAATGTTATCAATTGGTTATTGTTATCATAACCAGTCGGTCCGAAAACCCTGTTTATAAAATTTCTTTAAAATAATCCGCCTGTTATAATCAAACTTCGCCTATTATTATCAATACGTGGATACAAAATACGTAATTTTTTAGGAAATTCTTACAAAATGATCCGGTTTTTCGTGTTAACGCGCTCATGGCATTTAAAAGGTTAAGAAATGCATAAATTAGCGTGTGAGAAATCAATCATTTTCTAGAATCATGTACATATATTGTGCCATTGGAATAACAAGGTATCATCGGATATTTACATCAAATTGAGATATTGAGCTACAGTGGTTTGAAAATTCATTTTTGATTTCTTCACCGGATTTTGGTTCATCACGTACGTGGTATTTTTTTTGCAAAAATAGCGCTTTATTTTTTAGAGCATTAAAATAAAATTATTTCCGATGTCGAGCCTTACTTAGTATTATATAACTCGTACATTTCAAATCGTATTTAAATCAAAAGTTGTTGTTTTGAAAAATAACAATAACATATTATTATTTCTTGTTACCTCCGAAATAATTAAAAAATTTGACATGGAGATTTGTACGGAAATTTAAAGAAAATAGTCGATTTTAAACAAAATGTTAAATGATATCTTTGTTATTTTTTAAATTGGCAAAATTAACTTTGTAGTTAAAATCCTTTATTTTATTTTGTTAACATTGTTTTATTAACTACTTATTGAATTAAATTGCATCTACCGGTTTCGAAAAATATAATTTTCTTCTTCAGGATGTCAATAACTAATCAAAAACATATTGTTTCTTTAACAGAATCTATTTTTAAAAAACAATCATTATTTTTAAAAAAAATCTTGTACGTAACTTAAATTGTTACTTGTTACAAAATTACTAGAATAATTTTTAGGAAAAATTGTATTTTTCGAAACCGGTATGTATTTCAATTCAATAAGTGATTAATAAAACAAAGTTAACAATTTAAAATAATGATATCTTCGTTGTTCCAAAGTCATGATATGTATTTTTTATCCCTTGTAGCTCATGATATATCGTGAGAGGAAGGTAAATTAGTAAAAAAATGTTTTCATGAAAATGTACGCTTGCGTTCAGAAACTAAAAATCCCCAGTTTCTAGGATCGTCGCCGATCGGTCGCTTGAACGCAGCCGTCGAATCGAGGCATCCACTGTAATAGGTTAGCGGTCGTTTTATATATCCGATGATGGCGTCCGTCGATTCTAGCGGCTTCCTAGAAACCGCCCCAGGTACTGCGCGCGCGCGCGCGGTCCGGGCACCCGGGCTCGCGCCGCCCGGTGAAAGTGTACCGCGGTACGAGAAGTGGCAATGTTAGGAACCGAAATTGGAACACTTTCGTTACGTGTCGGATAGTCGTAATCCGACACGGCCGGATGCCGCCGCCGCGCCGCTGATCGGGAACATTTGAACTTCGATCATTTATGTATACAATTCTTTTATCCGAATTATCATTCAAGGATGCCGGCCCCGTCGCGAGCGACAGAGTATTGTTGATAGCGGATACATATGATAGCATACAAACTTTCAAAGAGACAAACGAAAAATAAAATATCACCGCTGGAATAATTTTCGCCGTTTGTACGTCGGTCACACTTTAAATAATAGTCCGCAAGTGTATGCCCATATGCAAGCGTATGTCGAATAAAACAACTTTATAGTCAAACAAATAATAGATAGCTATTTTTTATTATATATAATGGAAAATATATTACAACCTGTCTTCGGCTGGCTTAAGTGATCACTTTATATAGATATAATGTTCACCATTCTCACACAAATTTATTCCATAGATGGCGATAGTGTAGTGGTACTCGAAGTGAGTCCACATATTAACATATATACAACTTTCAAAAATTTATTTATTACTTTTTGTTTCAGTGCATGTCTTTCTCATTTTATTTTTATTTAAACATATTTATTTTTCATGTGAAATATGTATCTTTTTTAGAATATTATGTATAAATGTAACTTTTTTATATATTCCCACATTCATTGTTTTCCCGCATTCATAGTTTATTTTAGTAGGTTCCTTCAAAAACGATAGATGAGGTTTCACTGTATATGACTAGTGAGACTTTATTCACTGGCGATCATTTATTATAATTCTAACAGGCCAAGATATCGTATCTTTTGTCTCTTACGCCTTAATTATGAAAAGTAATAAAGAAAGATATTTATTTGTAGGTTAGGAATTACGTTTGAAGAATTACTTAATTAAAAAATGGAGAATCATACAATGATTAACCACCTCTAAATGGGGTCCGGAGTCGACGAGGCTCTTCTTCCAATCATGCCCTGTTTCATCACTTGATGATCGATCAAGTCAATCTGTCTTCATGAAGTCCTCGTTGCTGCTGGGATTTATCTCATACATCTTGGTGATCGTTCCACGAGAAATATGCGCTCAAGTCGCCTCAATTGAGAAATTTGCGCCTAACGTTTTGTAATACTGTTGATTAATTAATCACAATATTTTGGCTGACCTTCCATAGTTCTAATCTAAATTCCAAGTATCAATTAAACAGAATTTGTTCGTTCCATTATTTAACCCGAGTTTCTAGAGAAGCCTTTGTCTTTATGGGTTTATTTTGGTGACGGTCGCCAACTTGGGGTTCTCTGACCTGAAACTTTGGGCGTTTGCGGTATTTGTAGCGATGTCAAGAAACCATTTTATAATAATAGTCCACGAGCTGAAGTATAACAATGGATTTCATTACTTTTTAATGGCCGCTTCGCTCTAAAAATATTTATTTATTTTGTAAATGTTAATGCATGAAGACGGATAAATGAAATGTTGATTATTTCTTTTCTGGGAACGATAATAACACCTATTTAAAAATATTTCTACTAATGTCATTATCCGCGGATGTTTTACGATGATGTATACATATATGTTATATTTTAAATACATACTTATTAAATGTATTAATTAGAAAGATATACATACATATGAAATCAAAGCCTATGTTCTGAATAATTACAACTTCACAATAAGAATGAGTTCTCCATAATAAAAATTAATTATTAATTCTGGTGTCTGATATCGGTTTACTCAAAGATAATTGAGTTTGCATAAAAACAAAGTAGATAGATGGCTTTCAAATAATGGAACGATAAATGTATTCATTTGAAAAGTGTAACATTTAGATTCGAACATTTGTCATCAAAAGTACCGTCTAGTGTAGCATAGTTGGTTAATGCACTTTCTCCGGATTGGAAAGAGATCCAGGTTCGAATTCCGGTAGCAAAAACAATATTTGTCGATAAAATTGATTTTATATGTGTATCCTTCTAATTAATACGTTTAATTAGTATTTAAATTAATTTTCATCCATAACCGACAGACTTACAGGTAACCAGTGAGGATAGAACGCCACAGTTTTTGGCCTTCGTTCATTGTTATACGTCTTATCATTCACGCTCATCCATTTTTGATGCTTCTTATAAATTACCCGATCTTGTCATATATTTCGTGGGCGTCCTCTATTCTTGCTGCCTTCAACACTCGCTTCACATAACCTAGTTAGGTGAATAGGTTATGATCTATATCAAAATTATTTTTATAATAAATTAATTTTCCGCATTCTTCGCGGAGTCAAGGTTATGGTTTTCTTGTCTATTCGCCAATGCTTAACAGTTCAATACTTTGAGATGATCGATATATTCAATGCATACTAATAAATAAAATATATATAAATATATATATACTGACTGATTAATTATCATCAATTCATCATAATCACTATCATTCTTCGTCTCTTCACTAACAGATACAGACCTCCTCTAAAGATCGCCAATTTTCTCTCAAGTCCTTCTCATCTATCTGTTGCCCCGTCGCTCTTCTGATATCGTCTCACAGCCAACACTCCTGGCATCGACAATCTTCCCACCATCTGACCCAGGACAATCTTCCCCCATCGTCCGTGGTCCATCATCCCCGTGTGCATTTGTGAACTAGTTTCTCTGGCGAATTTGCACATTTGGCATTCGATCTCTCACAGATATTCCGAGCGTACCCCATTGCTCTTTAGGCAACTTTTAATTTGTATATGACATTGACGGAGAGGGTTCACATCTCGGCTCTTTTCTTCGAAATTGTGGTACATATTATATTTTAGCTTTGAAAATATGCTCTAGTTTTCAACTCGTTGGTTTTTATCATGTGGGTGCTTATTGGTCATGTCAAACATTAGATTTTTTTTAAACTTGAATATGTGTCATTCTAACTAAACAGCAACTAATTAAATTATATATCAAATATATATATTGTAGCATCTAGTGTTAATTTATAAATTCAGTCGATACTTTTTTTTTTTTATTTTTTATTAAAACTAGACCCACAAAACATCTTGATGGACGTTTGTCTACAGGTAGATTCAGATCCATTTTATTATATTTAATATAAACAATACATAACAACTAATCAGTGTTACAGTTTAAACAATTCATTTCAAGCTTACAAATAAGACAAATTTAAAGTTTATTTTTTAGTGTTGGAACAATAAATTCTAATGTCCTAGATCCGTACTGATTGGTGATTTTGGAAATTGTTAAATTCAAATTAGCTACACATTGTATTTTTTTTTTTTACTATTTAGAACATCGTTGTTATAATTTTATTTTATTTAAAGGAACGGTAACAGCCCGTGTATAGGAAAAACGTTTACGGAAGAATATAACAATTTTTAATCATGGCATAATTTAAATGCTTCCAGGCTTATAATTTTTTTCACTATGGCTATTTGAAAATTTTGTATTTGTTTTATATTTGGGATCTCATATCTTAATAATGACTCGACCCAAGAAAAATAAATTATTCGTAATACCGGCTTTGGTATTACACAATGAATTTTGTAGAATTTTCCTAACCTATAAAGCTTTTAATTATATGGAGAGTATTATTATATATTATGGCGAAACACAAATTCCTTTTTTGATGAAAGGTTCTCCATCGCAGCTTCGCGGTCAATCGCTTCTTCCTTTTTATGTTGTGGTATACTTAACTACTGATCATTCAAGTGTAACAGATTAGACTATCCTCTCAGTTGTACGATGTACCTTACGTACGTATTTTTTCTTTGATTATTCCAACTCGATTCCCCGGAGGTTTTATTAACTTTTTACCCGTCAGAGGAGCGCCACCGAGGCGTGCCTAATCCATCCGTCTTCACATTTTATACACCAGATGTTTCGTAGAGTTTTCATCCCTTATCGCCAAACATGGTCGCAACGTTTTGTATGTATCTTGCATATTTCCATTTACCTTATATGTGCTTATATTTATTTACATATCGCACATTGATATTTACATATTGCACATTGATATTTACATATTGCACATTGGTATTTTTTCTCTCTTTTTATATATTTTCACGTTTACTGCCTTGTATGTTACGTGTTCTATTTGATTGTGTTTTGCCTTCAATGAGTTATTTGGTTTTGTGAAAAGTAATGTGTTTGCCAATTTGCCCTAAAACAGGCTTGCCTAGTTTTGGACAATGCATTTTAAAATCTGCGTAAAATATATGTAACAAACTGTATTTTTTTTATATCTGTACAATGCTTATATTTTGTGTCTAAATAAATAAAAATAAAATTAATAAAATATCTTAGATTACGATCAATTTATAAGAATAAAGTATGTATTGTTTCAATTAATATATTTCTATTGTGGTGGCTTGGACACGTCTTGCAAATGCCAGTAATACTATCACCAAGATGCAACTTCTTGCAATAAGTGACTTGCCCCGAAATAAGTTGGAATAAACAGACAGATTGGTAATATTTGAATATGTCCAAGAACACACAATTACTGGATTTTCACATACAAAAGCACTGTTATTCAACAAATATCAGATATTACATAGAGACGAAGCTATTTTTATTTTTTATTAATGGAAAAATATGGAAGTATGGATAATTACTGGGTTTACGACCTGTCTTCGGCTGGCTTATGTGATCATTTTACACAATGTAACGTTTAATATTCCACCTAATCAGCCTAACAATTTTTTTAAAGTTGTATATATATTCATATGTGTACTCACTTCGAATCCCACTAGACTATCTCCATCAATGGACTAAATTTGATATTCATTTTCCCGTAAACAGCATATATATCGCAATGAGAATCTAATTACTTAAGCCAGCTGAAGACAGGTCGTAATTTCATATTTTTCCATTAATACAGAATAACTTCGTCTCTATGAGATATCTATTACTAGATTAAGACAGATTGGTTCTCAATTTGTCATCAAATATGTACTGAGACACTCCAATACTGGGAAAGATGGAAACGCCTTGTCGTTTAAGCCCCCGACCCTAAGATAAAGGGATGAAAATGGTGACGACAGTACGTAGGTATAGTTTGTGCGTCTGGTTATTTATTCTGTGGTGTTTATTCCATCAAATGTACCAATCTAATTTTTGACGACACAATTTCCAAATTGTACGTGCGTATTTTTCTATTTTTTTTATGTATCTCATGGATCATTATCCCCCCCCCCCCTCTGTTCTTCTACATCCCTTCAAAATAAACACCGTATTATATCCATCCTACGCCGAAACCCTTTATAAACATTTAGGTCAACTCGCACAATGGCTGTATAGTAAAGCTATGTAGTACCTATTACAATTAGAAGAGTGTATTTACGACGGCGCATAACCCAAAAACCTGTTTTTGAAGCGAGGGACCGCGGTTCGATTTTCCCACACGGGGGCGCACTTAGAAGGGATGTTGGTTTCTATGTACTATGTATGTATTCGTTTTTTCCCTCGCGTGTGCGAATATTCTATTAAACGTACGAAAAACTCATTATCTCGTCAATTGCATTAAAAATGAATTTAAAGTTAGTTATCTACCAAATATACATGTATGGTCTAAATAATACATCTAAGTCTATGACACATTTATTTTATATTTTATTTTTTATCTAAGTCTATGACACATTTATTTTATATTTTATTTTTTATCTAAGTCTATGACACATTTATTTTATATTTTATTTTTTATCTAAGTCTATGACACATTTATTTTATATGTTATTTATTATCCAAGTCTATGACACATTTATTTTATATTTTATTTTTTATCTAAGTCTATGACACATTTATTTTATATTTTATTTTTTATCTAAGTCTATGACACATTTATTTTATATTTTATTTTCTATCCAAGTCTATGACACATTTATTTTATATTTTATTTTTTATCTAAGTCTATGACACATTTATTTTATATTTTATTTTCTATCCAAGTCTATGACACATTTATTTTATATTTTATTTTTTATCTAAGTCTATGACACATTTATTTTATATTTTATTTTTTATCTAAGTCTATGACACATTTATTTTATATTTTATTTTCTATCCAAGTCTATGACACATTTATTTTATATTTTATTTTTTATCTAAGTCTATGACACATTTATTTTATATTTTATTTTCTATCCAAGTCTATGACACATTTATTTTATATTTTATCTAAGTCTATGATACATTTGTTTTTTTTTGTTTGTCTATCAATATGTATTTTAAACAAATATCAGATATCTCATAGAGACGAAGCTATTTAAGTAATTGTGCGTTCTTTAACATATTCAAATATTGCTATACTATATGTATAATATACTGGTCAAAATAAGAAAAATATATAAAAATTGAAAAATATTGATTTTTCAGGCGTATTCTAGTATAATGTTTTAAAAGCATTTTACAGATAAAGAATATTGCTTTAAAAAATTTTCAACAAAAATCAGATTTTGATTGAGTTGATATAATACAATTTTTTTCTATTTTCAAGAAAAAATTAATTATCAAATTGAGTCCATACATGGCTATGGTGTACTGGTACTCGAAGCGAGATAATGTAATAAAATATATGCAACTTTCAAAAATTTGATTAATATGGAGATTGAGGGGTGAGCATTGATATATATATATGGTGATCACTTAAGCCAACCGAAGACAGGTCGTAAGCCCTGTAATTACCCTCCATATTTTCTATATATCATTTCCATTAAAAATAGCTTCGTCTCTATGAGATATCTGATATATATTTAATAACAGTGCCTTTATAGGTAAAAATCCAGTAATTGTGTGTTCTTTAACATATTAAATTATTGATATATATTTTAATTTTATTAAGGGATTTTGACAGTGTAAACATAATAGAACTAACATAATAAATATTTAACATATGATACTAATTATGAAAATCTACAGAAATCTTTAGGTGCATAATATAGCAGAAGATAAAGGAAAAAAAATGTGTGAGAAAGGGTGGGGGGAGGTTGCAACTATTGTTGCGGTAAAGAGAGAGCAAGATGTGTTTATAGGTAGAATGATTTGCCAAAATTGAGATTATGGTGGTTCATAAAAATAACTCTATAAGCGTAGAAAGGCTAATGTATTATGATATTTGCATGAACGGTGAATGAATGAATTTTGTATGTAAGATGTTCTACTTCTAGGAGTGTGGAAGAGTGCGAGCTGCCGAGTCCATCTAGATGGTATGTTGAAGGATATTAATTCTTATTGGCTGTGACAGTCAATGTGGCCTTGCAGTGGTTTAAAGATAAGTATTTGGTCAGCACGTGTTCTTCGATATTCTAGAGTTTTCATGTTGTGGAAGTTATATTAATGTTTTAAATATATACATATTAAATCAATTTTATCGGAAAATATTGTTGTTGCTACCGGGATTCGAACCTGGATCTCTTCCAATCCAGGGAACGTGCATTATCCGATTATGCTATATATTAGAACCTATATGTTACACTTTTCAAATTAATACGTTCCATTATCTTCGTCTCTGTGCGATATCTATTATTTGTTTAATAACAGTGTTTTTGTAGGTGAAAGTCCAGTAATTGTGTGTTCTTGGACATATTCAAATATTGTTACAATAATACATTTATTCATTAATTGTGTATTAAAAATATCATAGAAGTATATTCTGAAATTACAACTTCAAAAATAATATAATTTGATTGAGTTATTTAAATAATGTTCACGGACTGTAAGTAGAGTTGTCAACTTTTTCTAGGACAATTCCGGAACAAATAGCTCAAAACTCAATTTTTTTTTTGTATGTATTTTTTTATTTATCCTAACTATTATAGAAACTTAATTACACTTAATACGGGACAGTGATCCTAATTCCGGGACAATCCGGTCAATCCGGGACGGTTGGCAACCCTAACTGTAAGCTGTAATCGCCGAGTTGAAAAAATATTATATTATAAATATTTTCGTTACAAAATTTCGATCCGTGAATGTCATTTGACCCTCGCCAGATCCTCGTGTAATATTAAAATAAGACCCCGACCGCAGGACAAAGGCATCGTATGTGAAAACTTATACAAAAGGGTCACACTCTTCCAGCGTCGACGAGAGGGTGAAGAAGAATCGAACGTGCTCTTTTATCGCGCGCCTCCCTAAACTTGATATCTTACGCAATCAACTAGCGGGGTTGCTCGAGTGGCTTTTTTTAAAAAAGGCGTTGTGTTTGTATAGCTCGCGCTGTGTTTGGGGATGAATTGCGTCGCGCCATTTTACAGAGTGCCCCCCGTGAAATTCGAAACGTATGTTGTCGTTTTTTACGCGACCTCCCCTGTAGTGAAATTAGAATGGAGGGGTTGCTGGAGGAACCACGCTCCGCGGCACACCCTAAGAGGCGGTTTCCTACCCCCAGGTGACTGGGCATGGATCGTCGCCATCCTGCCATTGTTGAACTCTTCCTCCGAATACTAATTTGTCGCCCGTAGTGCGTAGACGAGATTCACGATAAAGAATGTCTTCGAAGGAAGCGAAAGTCAAAGCGCGTGACGACGGTATTTTAGATTTAAAAATAAATGTTATTATCTATATAAAATAAATAAATCGTAAGATTCATGATAATAATAATGTAAATAAATAGTGAAATTCATGAGTGATGATGAAGATGATGACGAATCTCAAACGTCCTAATGTAAATAAAGAATTTTAAATAAAATGTATACTATACATTTTATATTTAACAACTTGAACAATTAATTAAATTTAGAATTAGTTTATTGTATGAATTTTATTCCTTGAAACAAAACCTTTACAATTTTTTTTGTTTGTATTTAGTTATTTGTTTGCATTTAGTTATTTGCAGGTTAGGTTATTTCGAAACCGGTTGGTTTATTGCGCAATTTTTATTAAAAGTGTCTGACCATAATATTTTGGCAATAAATTATTTAAAATAAATCCATCATAAAAAACAGATATCTGACAACGAAGAATTGGCATTTTAGTTTGATACCCTTGTTGATCTAGAGTATATCCTAATGATCCTGTGGTCGGGGGTTCGAGCTTAATTTCAGGAAATTAGTTTTATTTTCATAGCAACAAGCGCTTAGCTTAGTTTTATAATATTAAGAATATTAATGTGACACGTACTCCGTTTATACTATTAAAATTGGGCCACAATGAAAAATGAAAAATTGTCCCCTCTACATGTATCCGTGCTCCTTTATTCTCGGGGCGAATGGGGACCCGTTCGATCAATGAAAAAAATTAAACAGCGTTATATTGGAAAAAGGGAGAAAAGAAAAAATTATTATCAAATAACAGAATTCGCCAAATTTATTAAAAAATTTACTTAATGTTTAGATATCTGAATAGATATTTGAAATGAGGTAGATAGCTCTTTCAAATAATGGAACGATTAAATGTATTAATATCAGAAAGGTAACAAATAGGTTCGAAAATTAATTGCTAAAATATTGTCGCTGCAGCATAGTTAGACAATGCACCTTCCCCGGTTTGGAAAGAGATCCAGGTTCGAATCCCGGTGGCGCAACAACAATATTTTTCGATAAAGTTGATTTTAGATGTATATCTTTCTAATTAATATATTTTATTCATATATAAAATTCACAGACCTATGTTCTGAATAATTACAACTTCACAATAATAATGTGTCCTCCTGATAATATTTTCATATACACTCGTAACTGAAAACATCCTTGCTTCACCTTTTTTCGCGTAGCAACAATATTATGATCCCTAACCTGACTAAGGCGCGGAAGGACTTTTGGGGACCTATTTAACATTAGATATGTAAAGTAAATACGTCAATATAATTATATTTTACGCAGCCATTGGTGACCGTTGCGCGGTCAGGATCTCAATAGAATCTATATTTAAATTATAGGCCTTTCCCCAAAAACAAACCTCACGTAAATAAAATGTGGATGTAAATAAAATTATTCCATCTTTGTAAGTTAGCTGTCAAAACGAACAATTTAGATGACATATAAGAATCGTGGATATGATTTCTCTCTTACCATAGGCAGAAGAAAAGATGATAAATGTCCAATATACGATTTCGCTAAAATATGTTTTTTTTTCTTCTTCGTAATATAGACACATAATTTCAAATTGAATATATATTAAGGTAATATTATTAAATATATAAAAGAGAAAATATTTAATAAATATTTAAAAAATAAGTAATCTTCCATGTTCGCGTCTTACAGACCGGGCCATTTAACCAAGCACTAAACAACCATAATGACACTATTGAAGCCACATCCAGAAAGTCATAAATGTATAGGGAAGCATAATTTTATTATAGATATAGAATTATTTTTTTAAATATTAATAATTTTTGATATTAAAATATTTAATTTATATAAATAATCATTAGCATGTACAGTATGTAGGTGATGAATAACAAATCTCGGAAGTATTAAATCATTTCGGGTGTCGCCGTATCATTTTTTTGCGTGTTAATATAACCCATTAAGCCTCGCGCGCAATCGGTATGAGTTCCACGTCTATTCCATGGTCCTTCACACGAACATTTCGACCTTCTCAGAACGGCAATCTTTTAACCTACAGTCATCTTCAACCTTTGGCAGCTGAGAATAATTTTAATACAAGAAATTTAAAATTATTTTTTTCCTAAC
Source organism: Eubasilissa regina (assembly GCA_022840565.1). NCBI lineage: Eukaryota > Metazoa > Arthropoda > Insecta > Trichoptera > Phryganeidae > Eubasilissa > Eubasilissa regina. The sequence continues at coordinate 7,557,729 of JAINEB010000019.1, forward strand.
AGTGTATGTATGGGTATGATTCATATTTCTTCACCTTCGTCTTAATCTCAACGAGAGAGCTGAGAACTGCGGCTAATTTCGGAAGACGGCGTGGGTGATCTATCATTAATTTTTCCGGTCCGTGGCATTTCTTGTACGTAAAAGTTGTAATCAGGTCGGTTCATCATGTTGGTGACTTCACGCAAAATCTGGTTCCTTGGAAGGAACCAGAACCAGGAAGGGTGGACCGTTGGATCACCAATCTTTCCATGGTACCTACCCTCGTGTCTGGTGTCTTGGTCAAAATATCTGAGGACAGATGCTATGTTTCTTATGTTATATGTCCCTCTTATGTTTCCGTTCTCTCAGAGTCCAAAATTATATATTGGAGCGACATTCTTTACGATTTTATTCAAAACTACTCCGATAAAATAATGTACTTTAAGGTTTTTATAGTAAACTTTTTACGCTTGAAACGCCAATAATATCACACTCTGAATATTTAGCCAAGACGCAAATTGCTTTATGGTGATTTGTATGAGTAGCTGTGAAAGTTAGCGCACGTGTGATGCGACATCTTACATGGTGTACTGCGTGTATGGTGCATTTCCTACCCGGGGAAATGCGTTAATCGATTACACCACACCAACATAGGAAGTTGACAACAAATTTATCAATTCTTTTTTTTTTCGCCCTGCTCTGTGATGATTTTTAAATATAATTTTTACAAATCTTACTCTATCTATTTGACAAGGTTGAGCGTCCCCCAGAAAAATCATCAGCGAGTACTGTGATCATCTCGTCCGAACATGACACAACTTGTTCCAGACGTACGTCTTTCCTTCCCAATGCCTCGCGTGTCTTTCAATTCACGTGTGTGAGAGAGACAAATTTGTATCGTCCTTTGGTATATTTTTCGTAGAAAAGTTTGGTTTACCATTCAAGAGAGGGACGTATTTTTAATGTACTTTAGATGTTTTGGTATCTGGATATTATTTCACGCTAACTGTATAATATGCCGACATTTTTTAAAATATTAAATAAATAATAATTTAGTACCGCTTTAATTGACGTGCTTGTTTGGTCCTGTGATCGGCGGGATGCCGAGAAAAGTGAAGAAGTGTATACTCAAGAGAGCGTACATTCGCTAATTTACCATATCAATGATAGAACGCCATATGATGTATCGTTTAATTAATCACACCTGGCTCTTTTGGTGCCATCAACACTTACGTCCTGACCACATCCCCTTCCTACTTAATCCTTCAACATTTCAAACTACTTAAGCGATCCTTTTTTTAATCTTATTCATTGTACTAAGATCGGCTTTACATTCTCTTCTAATTTACTTTTATTCCCTGCAGTCGGTCACCCCCCTTTCCTTATTTTTTCGGCCATACCATTTCTATCAAATATATTTCCCTAATATAAAAATTCATCTAATTGTTCCGAACATTTAATATCTAAGTATAGTCGAACCTCTATATTCGTCTGGTTCTATATTCGTCACACTTTGATAACTAACAAATGTTTCCATATTCGTTAATATTTTCTATATTTGTCACTTCCACCGCCCGGCAATGCTGTGTAACTGGACCAAACTGGCACCCAAATGATGCCACAGTCAACCAAAACATAAATGGATTCAATGGTAATGTGATTCAATGGTAATGTGTTAAAAAACAGACAGAAACGTGCAACGTTGGGCAAGTTCTTTGTTAAATGGAGTGCTACTGAATCATCGGTAAACGAAAACCATCACCAGAATTAAAGTTACCTGATGTTCAAATTGAATCTTTCTAAATATTACTAACTTTCCTCTTCTTCCGCTTCTACCATCAGGTCTCCTCAGTACAATAATGGTTAAGTTTTGACATTAAATTTATTCATTTGTGTACTATTTTTGGGGCTAGAAACGAATTAATTGAATTTCAGTTTTAGTTGTGGGTCAGGAACGGATTAATGACAAATATAGAGGTTCCATTTACACGTAAATTCTTTATTTTGCACGTTGTCTTTGCTTCCTCTTTATTTTTCCACTTGTTTTCATAATAATGTATCCTCCCTTGCACACACACCGCACTTCCTACTCAATAGAATCTGTAATTATTATTCACTTTAATACCCAATTAATACTGCATACATTCAAATGATTAGAATAGATTATTTATCGTAAATAAACTTCAATATTTAAAATTACCAAATTCAACTTTATTAAAATATTACTCATAGAATTCCAATAATATATACGTTGCCCCTTTTAACTCGGTGGCGCTTTTCTACCGAGCTTTTTATAAACTTTTTCACCCTTATTTAGAAGAGTCCTCGATCGTGAGTGCCAGTAACTCGACACCCAGCAGAAAGGCAATTTTCATTGAATGAATGGCGCGCTTTTGTTCGTCTTCATTTTTTACTCGTGTGTGCGATTTTACCAGTCGCCTTTATGCACTGCTGCGATGTTTTCCCCTCGCTGGTCTTTTCGACAGCGCGCGAGGAATTTCGGAACCAACTTCAGTCGAATATTCAGTTCGCTTTCGTTGGTCGCTTGGTGTGGTCGTGTCGGAGCAGTGGTGAAAGTGTCGCGTCTCGCACGGTGAAGCCGCGGGTTCTTACCTGGGGCGGTACTGAATATACATTATAATAATACACATGTTGGGTATCAGTGGTCGTGATGATGTGTTCTTGAATCCCGCTTTGTAAGTCGGATCATTGTATTATAATTTTAAGATTTAAAAACTATCACTAACTACAAATTCTGTGCCAACACGTTTTGAAAATAGTTTTTTTTTTTCCGTTCTATAAAAAATAAATAATTATATTACTTGTCTTGTATGGGATAACAGACATGGTGTGTGTGCGCGTACGTGCATACCGTCGCGCCGCGCCTCTGACGGGGTAGGCAGTGAGGATAGAGCGCAATAGCTATCACAAATGCAACGACAGGAGATAAAAATCAGGTTATTATTCATTTATATTAATTTGCTCAAATTTTTTGTAGTTAAAAATTTATTTTTTTCTAACTTACGTGGAAAAATCGTGTTTTTTTTTTAAATATTGTTAGCACATAATTTATATAAATAAAATACATATTCAAAATATGTATTTAATTAGCTTTAACGATAATTATTATTACAATTCGCGTAGCATTCGAATTACGAAGAAAAAAAATGACAGCGCTCGCCCAACGCTTTGAATACAAGCCATGTTCTTCTTCTTTTTCTTAATCTTTCGTCGCCTTGATGCTCTGTATTCTGTCCGTTTCCAAGTATTTTACCATGTTAAAAGATTGTTTGATAGCGAAAATTAACGTTATTCAAATATCATATTTTTTTTATTTTTCTTTTGTTGCTCAACAATTATTTAATATGTTAAGAACATACGGATTTAATTATTTTGTTAAATCTATGCATTAGTCAGCAATAGTTGATACTTACTATTGATAGAATCGGCGTTAACTTTGTAGAGTCTCATCATAAAAATGGATGGATATAAATAAAACAATGTTATAATTCCACTCGAGTAGTGCTAATGAACTCAAGTAGAGTTATAAAGTTGATGAGTTTTTTCTTTTAACATAAAAAAATATATTTTTTAATTCTGCCAAATATGGCGCCGGTTTGGATTAAACCGCCTGGCTCTGTATAAGGCGACCACTAAGTGCGCTGGAGTAGGGCTGCAGATTGCCCACTGCATCGATCAGTAGAAAAGTGGTCACACACGCACAACGCGAAATACCTTACCGGTGATGACGTCATATTGACAAATATTGCACATAGCAAGATAATAATAATGATAATTTTAAGTATTAAATTATATTAAATTTCACGCGTTTTGTGTTTTATATAATCCACGAGAACTCGCAAAAAGAATATGAACTCATCTTGTATTTGTTCTTTTAATTCTGACCTATACATTTATATATGTATTTAAATTATCCATTGCCGCAAGCAATAAATCATTCTGTTTGTTCACAAATTCACATAATGGTTATTGTATTTCGGTATCTGCCTGTCCCGAGTACATACTCGGAAATTCCGAATTAATAATTTCAATCATTTACTATATTAACACAATTTTGTAGAACGGGGAAAATGCATCTAATGGTCACGGTCTTCCTTATAATGCTTGTATTGTTTTAATTATGGAAAGTAACTTGCAGTTTATTAGTTTTATATGAGTATATAGGTCTTTAAAAAAATTCAAATCTAATGTATAACTTTTGATATAAATGAATAATAAAAACCCACATTAGACAAGTTAACGTATTGTGTAGTATTGTTTGATATTTTCTCATTCCCACTCTCAAGTTATAGCGCAAGCCATCTTAGAGCAATTCAAATTAGCCGATGGTCTCTTTGCTTCTGTAGTCTAGTTAGGTCGCTAGTCTGTAATATTCCTCTGAATATGTGATTTACATTGTAGGGCACCGACTGCAGTTCTTCTTTTGTCTGCTACGTCATTAACAAATCAAACAATCGTGATGAAGATGAGAAGGTCTAAAGTTAGAGAGTGCTGGCGATCCTTGAGGAAAGCCTATAACCAGCAGTAGAGTGACACAAGCTGATGATGATATGAATAATGTAAACTCACCTGTGCATGAGAATATTAACTATATTTTTATAATAGCTGCAATTCATAGTTAGGTATTAGCCATTCTTCTTCACGACACGCATCATCCCTCTTATTAAATTGGTAAATAGGTGATAATGAGATGAAAATTGCATATCCTCGTAACCTGGTTATTTATTGGTTGTGTGCTGGGAACGCGCGTTCTACGCGAAACTTTGCAATTTTTTAAAACTTTTTGTAAAAATTGATCAATAATTAAAATAAAACACAACGTTGTTTACTTCACACTACACTTTAATTAAAAATTAAAACGTTTTCGACGCTTAATGCGTTATCTTCAGTAATAAACTAAATCTTAAAACTAAAAGACTATCGACTACATATGAGAGCGGTGTTAAGCAAGTGGTTGTGGGCGTGTCACTTTTCACCGAAATCCCCTCTACCCAAAAGCTTTTTAAACCTTAATTACAATGGACTTCCACAAAGTTAAACACAAAAATTATGAAATATTATATTATTAAGGAGAACACATTCTTATTGTGAAGTCGTAATTATTTAGAACATAGGTCTGTGATATTTTCGATAAAATTGATTTTATATGTATATCTTTCTAATTAATACATTTGAATATAATATTTATGTTTTTAGAATATTATGATTAATTAATATTTTTATTGAAAAATTTGCGTATAAGTTTTCAAGTTGAAGTCAGTTTTTTTCGAACTCTATACACAGCACTGTAGGCGATAACGCGTTATATGCTAAATCTGGATGATGTAATAACTTTAACCTTTAATGACGTCATCATGAGAATTTACACATAAAAATTTTTAAATCGTTATCAATGTATCGGGAATGAATGGTGGCGTTCTTGTATTGGGACAATACTGAAATATCTTTCACTGTATTAGAGAGGAACATGAAAAGCTGGTGCACATAATTTGTCATCCTTGAATTTGATTTATTACATAATTTGTATTTGAATTAATGTAAATTTGTTTATATGGCTATAGATAGAATTTTAAAAAAAATTCAATAATCCAAATTTTCAAAATTAAAAATCAATTAAACTTCAGCAGCTAATTCTGATCTACAAGATCTAGAGACTAAATTGATATTCCAAAACTAAAATATACCGCAACCTAAAATCACTATATTTATCAAGGCATCAAATATTTTAACAATCTACCCATCTCAATTAGAACAATTACAAACTATTATCAATTTGTATCTGAAGTAAAAAAATATATATACACAGACTAACTGAAACATTAATTATCTCGTATATACTCCTTCTCTATACACGAGTCCTACTCTAATAGAGGAGAATTAAATGTTAAATAAAAAATATATATGTATCCTACTGATAATTCTGAAATGTATTATATTTTTTAATATTAAAATAAAAAAAATTGGACAGGAATCCTACCCATAAAGTATCTCAGAGTAACACTGTAGTTACACCGTGTATTTACACATTTAAAAAATATGTGAATGACCTGATTGAATTTTATTTTACATTATTTACGGTTTCGACTGTTACGATGTGGAATAATTGTGTAACTTGAGCGCAACCTTAACTGACAGGTATACATAGAGGATAGAGCGCCACCTGACACACAACGGTCCATATTCATAAACTTCTCATCTGAACGTCGATTCTTGAGGGTTTAATTTTCTTTCCCATTATTTAATACCGACACACGTTTGTGAGAATATATTTTAGCGATAGTCAAATTCGCACACTGCGAATACAAAATATACCTACATTGTTTTGCAATTTCTACCATCGACCGGCCCCGGCGGTCGGCGCGGCATCGCTGGGAACTTTTTTCCGACCGAGAGTTTACACACAAATACAGAGCCTTCGGTCGGTAGGTAGGTACACTCCAAATGGTTTCCCAGAATCCGGTCCCCTCACAAAGGGCCCGGGTCTTTTCACAGGTAGAGGCCATATGACCGAGGAATTTTGGCGGCAATCAGCTGTGCCGCTCGGCGCTCGAATTTGGCGGGAATATATCACAAACGTCAAGCCGGTCTCGTGTTACCGGTTTTTCATCGGAAAATGCTCTCGACGGTCTTACGTCACTGCTGTCTTCATCAGATAGTCTCGAAGTGCCGATGGGTGACGTCAATCTTCGTATGAAGTGCAATGGTCGATAGTCACACGCCTTATAATATATTGCCATCAAACTGATCGCCGATAATTATTAATACTGTTATACTCCTGATATAATACTGAAACTCCCCCTGCAACAACACTCCATAGACGTAGACGGAGAGTCGACCATCTTGGATTACATACAGTATTGTTGCTGGAAAGATTACTTAAAAATTGTTTGTAATCACAGATCACCAAATAAATAGACATGAACATGAACACGAGATCACTTTGGTGCCAATCACGCAATCAAAGAACTCCGCAACTTTTTTTTTTTTAAATACGACTCGATTGGAACGAAAATTTAAACGTCTCGTTCGTACAAAGATTTAATTTTCGAAGAGTAAATACTTTTACTGTTACATAAATGTGTCGTAAACTATCGGATTTATGTTTCTGCCAAGAATCTGTGTAAAATGACTTTCGCCCCGCAAATAATGTATCAAACCCCTCTTCTATATACATATATACTTCATATCATGTCTGTGTTTTTAATTGTTTATTTATTGTATATGATCGTTTAATATTCCATTAGATGCCAAAGAAGATATACATCGTTGTGGCATTCATAATTCAGATCTGCCCTAAAGCAATATATAGTATTATTGCAGGTGTAGTCTCATGTGATATTTTACCATTATAAAATTAAATTAAATTAACTAACATTAAATTCTAATAAGCGATAATTGTATTCAGAGCACCATTTATTTTATTTATTTATTTACTTCTTAGTATAATGCAATACATATGTTCTAATATAAACAAGATTAAAGTCTTTTTTTTCACTAAAATTAATTTCTACATATCTGGTCAGTTTCACTTTAAATCTATTCAATTTCTCCTCCTTTCTTGTGTTTTCTGGCATTTCATTAAAAATCTTCATCGCACTATTCTACGTCGATTTCTGAGATTTGGCCTTCTTCCTGAATGGCAGTCTCGATCTATCCCTTTCTCTTATATGATGCTCGTGTTCATGTTGATTTGCATCAATTTTTCGTATAAATTCCCCCGATATTTTCATATTGAGGCTTTTATAAATAAATTTCTTTAAAATATATTTTCTGCTTAAAGGTCATCCATCATATTCATATCTTTCAGTATTGCACTGATCCAAGAATATCTATTTTTTCTGAGTATTATTCTCAAAGCTTTATTTTGCAATACTGACAATTGTTGCATTTCTTCTTCGTTAGCAAAAAAACAAAATGCTGCTGCAGTAGTTGATGTGAGGAATAATGACAGAGCTGTATACTATTTTACAAGACTCAGTACTAATGAATCTTCTGATCCTATCCAGAATTGAGATTTTCTGTTATCTTCTTTTCGACATCATTCTCAACCTCCCTAGTAACATACTTCCCAAATATTTACATTATAAACATTCTTATACAAATATACAAAAGTACATTTATACTTATTACTTACTCACCATCACGCCGTTTCCCCGTGGGGGTAGGCAGAGAGGATAGAGCGCCATACTCTTCTGTCCTGACACACAATTCTCGCCTCATCTACATTCATACATCTTCTCATACAAGCTCGCCGATTGTTGAGGCTTGTAACAGAATCATCCTCCATTATCTGGTTTACCTGGTCGAGCCAAGTCTTCCGCGGACGTCCTCTATTTCTGGTGCCATCAACACTTGCGTTGTACATTTTTCTTACCATTCTCTCCTCATTCATCCGTTACATATGAGCAAATCACGTAAGTGATCCTTTCTAAGCAAGTACTAATTTTATGCATTTTTAAAATAATATATATTCATCATCCGTTCAATATGACCAAACCATCTAAGTGATCCTTTCTTAATCATACTCATGATACTAACATAAGCTTTACATTATTTCCTTATTTCTTCATTATTTACTCTGTCATAAATAGATTTGCCACAAATGCGCCTAAGTGATCTCATTTCCACTGTATTCAGTCTACTTTCGTTCCTTTTCTGCCAGCTCCAGGCCTCACTTCCATACATCAGTGTCGGTATCAGAATTCCATTGTGCATACTTATTAATATACAAACAGTATATAAAAAAGGCGAACAAGCTTCATAATCTAAGAGATGTTCACTGTTCAACCAGTCTGAAATCTGTACTAAAGGAGACAGGTTCATCTGTTGTCTATCATACAAATATGAAAACCATTATTAATATATATATATTTTTATCTAAACCAAAAATATTAGTAATGATATCAACAGGGTTTTAAAAGAAGTTTTAATAAGTAAAATACTCTCGCTATCCCATGATTGAAACACTACGCAAAACAGAAAAATGAATGTAAAGAAATGATGTTCTGTTCATGCGATCATTTCCATGAATCAGTATTCAGCTTCCTTTCTACCAACACCCAATAACCAGCTCCTGTTGTTTGTCCTGTTGAATTGTTTCATACTGCTCGGCAAAATGTTACAGGCTTTTGGGTCCATAAACATATGGAAGGATTGACCAAAGCTTGTCTTCGTTTTAGGCTTCACGGCGATCCTATTCATTTTTTGCTCTCGTAAAATATACACGTCCACAATGATTCTAAATATTTATACAATACAAGTTGGGTAAGCCAAGCTAACGCATTAATAGAACAGCGACAAACACCATAGCAATCCTGCAAGATTTTAGTTGAGGCTACTTTACGTTAACCGGTCTGACATTCATTTTGTCATACGGCAAGGCAGTCATTAAAAACATTATAAAATCATTCCCGATAATATGACGCAAGCATTAAGAACATGATGTATTCAGACACTACTACTTAATAATTGCAGGAATATTCTAGAAATACTTAGTTCAATTGATTCCGATACCTAGTGCCGCTTTTATATTTAATGTATGTGCGCTCGCTCGATGTATTTAAGATGAACGCTGCGATGTGTTTCACATAAACCACACGTTAATATAAATTCTTAAATTAACTTCCCTTTTTCCGTTTATCACATGATAAAAATTATTACACACGCGATAAAAACACTGCCACAACTCATTATGGAACATTGCCTAATGAATGAGGTAGGGGGTTATACCCGTAAAACGATATGAAACAAATATATTATGTAGGTATAATAAAATTACAAATTACGAACTGTTGTGTAATATTAATGTTTTTATTTGTATATATATATATATGTATATAAATATATGTGTATATATATATATATATATATGTATATAAATATATCATATTATTTTATTAAGTAGAACACATTCTTATTGTGAAGTTGTAATTATTTAGAATTTATTTAGAACATAGGTCTGTGATATTTTTAATACAAATTAAATGTATTAATAATTAGAAAGATATACATGTAAAATCAATATTTATCGAAAAATATTATTGTTGCTACCGGGATTTATCACGATGATGTATCAATTCGAAGAGTGTAACATATAGGTTCGAAAATTTGTCGTCAATGTACTGTGTGCTGTAGCCTAATCGGTTAATGCACGTCCCCCAGATTGGAAGAGATCCAGGTTCGAATCCCGGTAGCAACAACAATAGTTTTCGATAGAATTGATTTTATAAATATATCTTTCTAATTAATACATTTAATTTGTATTTATTAAAACATATTATGTTTGTACTATTTATTTTATCTTATAAATTATGAAAAATTTTGAAATTGAAACGGTCATATCCCTGCGGTTGGATTCTTGGATCACATATCCTTTTAAGATTTCTGAATCGATGACTGGAAGCGTCGAACGAATGCAATCGAATTGTTACATTCTTAATGAATTGAATTTTTTTTTTCAAATGACATTTATTACACTTGTTTACTTACTTACCATCGCGCCGTTTCTCCGCGAGGGTATGCAGAGAGGATAGAGTGCCACACTTTTCTTTCCTCATTTAAATTCATAAATTTTATCGTACAAGCTCGTCGATTATTGATGCTCTTTTAACAGGACCATCTGATTTACCTGGTCGTGCCAAGTCTTCTGCGAACGTCCTCTATTTCTGGTGCCATCAACACTTGCCTCGTATAATATTTTCTCCTCATTCATCCACTTAATATTTCAATAAAAACAATTCCATAAACAAAATCTCACCAAAATTACATCTTAAAGAAACAAAAGTATTTGTTAAAGTAGTGATATACCGGACTTTACACTTGTAGGGTTGGTTGTCTTTATGCAAGAAAGTTCACCCCCGGTGCTCCTCAGTCTTTCAGTAATAACACCCTTTTACTGTGTCTTTAGAACCTTCATTGTGTGCACGTACCTTTGCCCGTCGAATTAACAGATCACATATTGTAAGGCGAATTAATTCTATACACATTTCGTAATAGAGTATTAACATCTTTCAGCCTAGTGTCAGTCAGTCGTTAAAATGTATTGAAACAATGTTACAGTTTGCTGCCTGACCAGGTAACGTTTCACTGAAGATCATCACTCCCCACTGAACCGGTAGAAGTGAATAAATCCTAGAGGAGATGGAACGGATACCAGGCGCGGTCGCTTCATACATGCTTTGGATGCTTCCCGCATCTTGTGTTCTAGAGTTAAAAAGTTTTGAACTTTTTAATTCGTCCTGTCCTTTAGAGACCAGTCATAACACATACTACGACACGGCGCTCGCACGGAGCGAGTCGAAATACATATACATTCTCAACTTTCGAACATCTATGAAACGCGTAAATACACAGATACCAGCAAGTGTGGATTCTATAATTCGTTCCGTATCCACAAAATTTGGAAGTATTCGACTTTCGCGCGTGCGAATTCAGTCCGCCTATCAAGGTATTAGCATACTGTATACGCGATCATTAACAGCACCCAACGTACAAAAAACCACATTAATGATTATGGGTATAATACAAAAAATAGCATATATATTACGAAGAGAGCGGTTTGTTTTGAAGATTTTTTTGTGTGACGCATTTTTGACAGTTTGGCTTGAATACTTGAATATCCTCAGATTATATATTATATTTGTTTATTTGGTATAAACTTATTATCTAGCATCCCTTCAACAAAAAGTCACCGACCGCCACTGCCGGATACCTGCATCACCGGCCGGATATCAGTTGCATTCCTACTGGAGAGTATTTTTAATACGAATAAATGCTCGGTGCATGATCGCATAGTTCGCGTGACAGTGCGGTCCGATCAGGTCCAGTGCTTTGCCGCGACAAATATTGACATCTCTTATGAAAACAACACTTTTCTTGTATATTTAAGCTAGAACACCAGAACATTAAAATTATTTATATTTGAGCTATTACGTATTGTAAAATTACAAAAAAAAAATGTTTTACACTTATTAATTATATATATATAATCAACTATCGGTCTATTTTATAAACATGTATTAACAAAAAGATGCGTAGAATGACGAAACGTATATTTAGGAAAATACTTTTAATAGTAAATAGAAGGAATACTTATGAAGTCGAGAATTTTATGAGAAATTAAATGATGATAGTATAATCGGTAACTCATTCTCTCGTTAATTGAAAGTTCCGGGTTCGAGTCTTGGTGGTAACTGTATATTTTTTCGTTTGATAGATTTTTTGGGTGCGATTCTTATTGTGAAGTTGTAATTATGCATATTGGCAATAGGCTGGAGACCTCAAACGAGCGAACCTCAGCGAGACAGTTATGGTACAATACAAATTATTAGTTAGTAAAATAAAATAAAAATGATTGTATGAATTTAGCTGGCCTCAAGTGTAATTATGAGTGGATGACGGATGTTAATTGCAGTAGAAGATTGTTGTGCATTGCTAAGGAGAACACATTCCTATTGTGAAGTTGTAATTATTCAGAACAGACGGTCTGTGATATTTTGAATACTAATTAAATGTATTGATTAGAAAGATATTCATGTAAAATCAATTTTATCAAAAAATATTGTTGTTGCGCTGCCGGGATTCTAACCTTAATCCCTTTTTAAACCGGGGAAGGCGCATTATCCAACTATGCTACAGGCGACATTTGACGACAAATTTTCGAACCTATATGTTACACTTTTCAAATGAATACATCTACCGTTCCATTATTTGAAAGCCGTCTACTTTGTTTTTACGGAATCTCAAATACTTTTGAGTAAACCGATAGCAGATGATAGTAATCTTTTTAAGCGATTCTTCTTATTTATTTAAATATATATATATATATATATATATATATATATATATATATATATAAGATTGACCTTACGGACAGCTAAAATAACGATAATATAATACAGAGGTGGAAATGGGGTTTATACAAATATTTGATAACGAGTGTAATGAACAAGTCAACAGTGAGATTCGTTGTATACCACACAGCAAAAGTAATTATTGTTTTTTATTAGTATTTAATATTCTCGTAACCTGGAATAAGCAGTAATTAGAGTTATTTATTTTATGTTTATATATATATATATATATATATATATATATATATATATATATATATATATATATATATATATATATATATATATATATATGTTTTACGATTATACTTTGGTACCCGTCAGTCATAATTTAAATTGAAATATTAAATGGTTTTTTTTCCGCAAACGAATACATACAATTAATAATAGTTGTCGGTGGTCCGGTAGTGTACACAAATTTATTTTTTGCCTTAAAATTCATCAGACCGCGGACGGGGGAGGTATCTTCATCACATTTGTTTACGCTGTTGGTGTTTACGTGCCCAATTTATTATTTTACTCCTGTCCCCCGCCCCCCAGTCGCCGACCCACCACTGCGCAGGTGAGTTTACGATTATGTATACAAAATTCTTTTAAAATTATAATTATTATTATTGCCTCCGCGGCGCTAGCGTCGTGACCGTGTCTCGCACCGACGGTCACGGAGCGGCGGTAAAAGTTTTTGCGGAACTCGCCTTTTTGGTTTTTTTTTGTTCCGTTTTGCAATTCTCAATTCTGTTGCCGAAGGCGTTACGATGCGTGGTGTGCGGCGGGCGGCGAGTAAAGATACTTAATTATACGGATGCCGGTAAAACAGCGAGCCCTGTGCCGGTAATCCGACTTCACCTAACTTAAACGCCATCGTGATGATATAATTTAATTTTAACTTTGTTATGCTCCGTTAATTGCATTTTTTTTTTCTCTACTCGACCAGACTCAACGCCTGTTACTAGTAATCGCCGCAAGTGTGTATTATAGCAGGGCCGTGCACCTTCTTCTTCTTCTTTTAAATAGGCAATCCACCCTTCAACAGTGATTTGTGTCATTAATCAAGTTAAAACTTTTTTTACAGAAAAAAGTACAATAATATTATAGATTAGGAAATATTATATTACAAGTCAATACCATTGTTGTTCAAAAAATTTGCTATTATATAGATTAAATGTGGTGAGTTGAGGGAAAGAAGATAACACAAGTTAATCGAGAGTTAAAAATTACCATTGACGAGATTACTGTAGGAAAACCTGTGATTCGCAATGGACAGGCAAAAAAGATACGGTCAAGGGTTTCTTCCTCGGCACCACTCACACGTTGGGGAATCTATTAAGTCCAATCTGAATAAATGTGAGGTTACCTGGCTATACCCAATTCTCATTCTAGAGATATTGTTATTTTGAAGAACCAGGGGGTGCGGGGAGTAGATTTTTTAATTATTTTAAGCCGATTACCCTTATGATTATTTGGATCCATCCATTGTGCAGTCCAGATAGAATTCGTACGTTTTTTTTTTACCATATTGAATTTGTCATGCATCGGGATATGGAATTGATTGGGGTAAACTCCGGAAAGAGTGACCTCCGTGGCCAGTTTATCAGCACATTCATTTACATGAATTCCCTTATGTGCAGGAATTCAAACGAATGACACCTGTTTATTGTTGCTGTTCAAATTAAAAAGACATAATAATAAATAAAAAAGAAATAATAAAAAGTTTGGCTAGACAATGGTCTAGCCAAACTTTTATATTAGCAGAGAGGGATTCAAGGGCTGCTTGCGAGTCGGATAATATAACAGCCTTATCGACGTTCCGGAGTAAGCAGATGTCCAAAGCATCTTTAATTGCTTAACATTCTGCTGAGAAAACCGATGAATCCGAAGGAAGTCGTAGCTTCACATTTATTTCTAATTGAGGCACGAGAGCCATGCACCCCCTATAATAAAAATAAACTACATGATGTATCATTACCAGCTGTTTTCCTTACATTGCTGGATGAAAGCATAATGTAAAAAAGTGGTGATATCGACTGCCCTCCTTGGTCACCTGATTTGACGGTTCCCGACTATTTTCTGTAGAGGTACTTGAAAGGATAGGTCTTCTACATCAATAAGTCAACCATAATTCCGATGCTACAGGACAATATTCGAAATTAAATTGCGAAGTGTGCGAGAATGTTATGAAATATATGGTTAAAAGAGCACGCATTCGTGCCGCTGCCAGAGGCAGCCACTTGGCCGATGTCATATTCCATACATAATTGTAATAGACCAAATAATCGATAAATAAAACCCAAATTAAAATTGTGTTTAATTTCTTAGTTATTCAAAAACAACATCGGCCTGGAATATGATATTCGCTTGTATTATTATTATTATTTTTTGTTTGTTTCCTACTTATATGAATTGTATTGATCTTATGTGCTATTTGTAAGTTAAATGATAATTAAATTATTAAAATTCTTATTGTGAAGTTGTACTCATTCAGAACATAGGTCTGTGATATTTTAAATACTAATTAAATATATTAATTAGAAATAAATACATATAAATTAAATTTTATCGAAAAAATCAAGATTTCTTTCAATCCGGGGAACGTGCATTAACCGATTATGCTATAGCACACAGTGCCAATGCTAGTCAATACAACAAATTTTCGAATCCACATGTTACACTTTTCAAATAAATACATCTATCGTTCCATTATTTGAAAGCCATCTTATTTATTTTTACGGAATCTCAAATACCTTTTAGTAATCCGATAGGAGACGCCAGAATTAACAATCCATTTTTATTAAATTTTGGACACATTGATACAACTTATATATTATTAAGGAGGACACATTCTTATCGTGAAGTTGTCTTGTGAGGATTAACATCATTATTTGCATTTAGTATATAATCGATTTTCGCCAATTTTGACTACAACCGAAGGGGCGTAAAAGATTTTTTTTTCTAGGTTTTTTTTTTTTTAGCATGTTAATGATGATTAGACTCTATCATTTAGTTAACTATCCAATCATTTACACTTCTGTCTAAACAACTTGTATCGACTGGAGTGAACAATGCGCAGGCGCTAACGTGGCGCGCACGCAAATGACCTCGTTATGTGTTGGATCTGTTGTACATACGTAAAATATATTTCTCTGGTACATAAGAGTATATACAAATATATTTGTACATTAATAGGGTAAGACCCGAAAGCATACTGGACTGAAATACAAATATGCACCCACGTATATTTCATTAAATTTGAACTACACTCCTTGGCACGTGGAATTAAACTGATAAGGCCCGGCGCACGGCAAGTTTTACCACTGATCTATGCCAGTTAAAAACAATCATGATAATAATATTAATAATGGATAATTTGTAAAGCACCATTTTCGTAAAAACTTACCTCAAGGGCGTTTTACACATCAATTGTTTATAGTTCTACAATTATTTTTGTTTTTTTTTAAATTAAAAATCTTTATTTTCACTTATGGAAATGATTTTTTGAAAAGGTGCGTTTTCCTATGCTGAACAGAATACATGAGACGCACTTGTCTAGGCGATAAGTCTCCTGCCCAAGGTATAGGAATAAATCCTTTCAAATCAGAGGATCAGAAAAAAAATACATTAGTAGAAAATTCGTAAAGTTTTGTAGTTTTTTAAGCGTGTTCTCGAGATTTCTTAGTCAAAACGTATTACTAACGATAAGGTGCTCGAAATAATACACACAAATTGCACCCTTGAATTCCATAAAATATTGAAATCTTAAGTACCTGGGCTACATGACGACAGGGACCCAAATACAAAGTGCTCCGTCTGGCAATGATGGAGAAAATCGAGCGAACATGTGGGTCGGTCCGAAAAAACTTTAATGGTATGACAGTGGAATGGATTACATGCGAAACAATCGTTTCGCAGAGCTTTTTAAAACAGCTGTGGTTGACGCCTGACTTCGGATCGTTGATGTTTTAATTAATTCTTTCATGTTCAAGTATTGAATTGACAGAAACAATTCGTTTATCAGATTGCTCAGCATAAATAAATTACAATCTTTCCAGAATTAGGTCATCAGACAGCGCTGCGTGCACCCAAATGGACCAGGGTTACGCAACTCCATCACGATTTGGCTATTCCCCCAGTAAAATAATTCATAAAACACCTCTCCAAGCGTTTTTATGCTGAACTCCCACAGCACCGGAAACCCACGATAAACGTTCCGTCAACCTATGACATAACGGCCCCCTTGCGTATTAAATGTCCCAAAACCTTCCTCCTTTAGAGGTTATCTTCTGCCCCAGCTAGCAGCCCCTGCATCATTGCAGTGATAATAATAAACACGTCCCATTTTCGCTAATGCATCCGTAAAGCATACATCATGGTGAAAGAGCAAGGGGTCCAAATGAACCCGGTACTCTGAAGGTAATGATGCAAAAGTCAAATAGATCCCGGAAAATCGATTTATTATTTGTAATAATAATGGATAATTTGTATAGCGCCATTTTCGTAAAAACTTTCACCTCAAGGGCGCTTTACACATAAACTGTTAATAGTTCTACAATTATCTTTGTTTTTTTTTTAATTAAAAATCGTTATTTTCACTTATGGAAATGATTTTTTGAAAAGGTGCGTTTTTAGTTTCTTCTTAAATAAAGTCTCTGATGCACTGTTCCTTATAAGGGAGGGCAAAGAGTTCCACGCTTTTGGTCTTGCAACCGCAAATGCGTAATATTAAGATAGTTAGTGGATTATTATTATTCATCGTCACTATTGGTTCTACAACCCCTGGTGGATCTCCTCAATACCAGCAGTCCCCTCTCGTCGAGGCATGGCTAGAGGAGCCGAGCACGAGAATGTACAGCAGCTCTCGGCTTGCATCGCCTAGCCCGTGTCTACAGTGGTCGTCTCGTGCCATCTCACTTTGCCTCGCACGCCTTCGCCTCGGCGAGAGTAAACTGCTGACATAAGCACCTCCCGTGATCACTGTTTTATGTCGTTTCTCTCCAGTTTTGTATTACTAAGGCAAATATGTATTTGAAGACATTGTCGCTCCATTTTATCTTAGATTTTCCCATGGCGATCTTCGTTTACGTCTTCCCAAACTTGTCTGACCTGTTGGTCTAGTATTCAGCAGTAATTTACATGTTCGCTCTTCTGTCATCCTCTACCTGACCCAACTTTGAGACGTTCAGGTCATTAAACATATTACAGAGCTCATTATTTTAGCCCCCTACGCCAAAGTCTAATACTAAAACTGGCCTAAAGATACGCTTCATAATTTTTCTTTCAAGATGTCCAATGTACATATGCTTTTCTCTTATAGTCCATGTCTCAGACGCATACGTAAGTACTGGTTTATTATCAGGGGCATTATTATTGTATTATGAAATATTACAGGGTTCTGAATATGCATAAATAAAGGAATATTGAGTCGCACACACATTGTATTGAGTCGTTGCCACACACAAGGTTCCGCGAAGTAAAACCTGTATAATTATTCTTCCATTCTTTAAACATTATTTCTGATGTGTATGTGTGTACATTTTCTGCAGCGATGAATAATTGGTAATTAATTGTAATTATTATATACATCGGTATAATATTTCTTTGTGAATATTGTTATTAGCAATATTTGAATATGTCCAAGAACACACACTTACTGAATTTTCACCTACAGAGGCACTGTTATTAAACAAATAACAGATATCTCAGAGTCGAAGCTATTTTTTATTATAGTAATGGAAATATATGGAGGTATGGGTAATTTTTTTTTTCAGTGTCGCTAATCGGCGTTTATTTTTATAACAACATTTCTTTTATAGTTTGCATCAATATAAATATCCTTAGTACAAATATTATAATACATTTCATTTACATGCAAGCCGGTTAGCCACGTCCTACCTCGCTAGGTGCATATACATTACCTGTTCTGAGGTAGGTAGCCATAAGGTTCCATAAGCTAGAATATAAGTTGAAAGTAAGGTAACAAATTAAATTAAATGGTAAAAAAACGGAAAAATCAAAAGGAGACAAGTAGAGATAATAAGTAAATTGAACAAAGTAATTTTTTTTGATACAGGCTAAAGATATGTAAGTACATAAGTACAAGGAAGGATGTAAGGACAAAAAGAATTACATAAAATGAGTAGCTTTGATCATTTAAGGAACTCTTCCAGCTAACTTCTTCCAATTTTGAAGAGCCATTCCTTTGTAAGCACGCAGAATTGAGGATAGGATACCGTTGCCATCTCCTGTGGTAGCTTATTGTATATCGGCGGTCCTATAAAACATCCATGTGTTTGAACAAATGAGATTTTTATTAACGGGACAGTTTTTCCCGAGTACATTTAGAATGTGTGATAAGGTGCAGGGTTCAGTTTTCATGTATGTCTTTAAGCAGAGCCTTTATGAATAACTCCCTCATATTTAGCACCTTGAGTTTTTGGAATAGCGGCTCTGATTCATGGTGAAAGGTTTTGGAAATATGGAAGTATGGGTAATTACAGGGCTTACGAGCGTTCTTCGGCTGGTTTAAGTGATCACTTTACACAATGTAATGTCCACCATTTCACCTAATCAACCTCCATCCATATCTATAAAAAATTTTAAAGTTGTATATATGTCTATATGTGTAATAGCCGGAGACAGGTCGTAAACCCTGTAATTACCCATACTTCCATATTTTTCCATTAATAAAAAGTAGCTTCGTCTCTATGAGATATCTATTATTTGTTTAATATTGTTTTTATTTATTTATTTATTCATTTTATATTGTTGCCGACGGTCTACCTGTATTCCACGAGCTCGATATTATAAATTATTATTTTTTTAATAATATGACAAATATTAATCGCGACAATATTGTTGTAAAAGCCTAGACTAAATCAATATTTAGAAACAATGAATGGTCCCATCTTCCGATTTATTCCGAAACATTTTCTAAAAGCCGGTACTCGTTTTTTTTTTTACGAATATACATGACGCCGTTCACCGCACCCGAGCAAATGGAATAGCTTTATCATAAAATATCAATTAACAAATAAATTCGCAAAAAAGGAATGTTATATAAAAATACAGGTTTATGCACAATCGTAAAAATACAACAGAAAAACATTTTTAAATCAATGCATGCCACTAAATATAAAGGTTAGTGACACCTATCCGATCAAATCAAATCTGCCTCTAGTGACAATATCTTTGGTATGTAAAAAAGATTCCATCTCGTTTATATAGCGTTAATAACAGCTTACCCGAGAACATCAGAAAGGTTAACGATAACAAAGAAATAATCAATGCTTACAAGAAATACTTTAAAGATACACATGTACCCCAATATTTTTATACCGTTGTTATTAATATATTGCATTTTATTTTGTTATAAACTAGTTATTACTTTTTTTTTTTAGAGCATATAATATTTTTTATTTCACGTAGTAACGACTTTCAATACTAATTCATATTTTTGCGTTTTTTACGAAAATATCTGTTTTTATAATTACTTTATATATGTACCTACTAAATTAGTTATTCTTTAACCATTATATTATAATTTACCGATGTATTATATAAATTATTAGTGTAAGCACAAGAGCTAGTTTTTTTTTTTTTTGGATAGGTAGATTAAAAAAAATATGTATTTTTTATTATGTATAATACCTCAATACTCATATTATAAAAATTGTAAATTCACTTTCACTATGTACTCACAATTTTCTTTTACACTTTCTGCTCGATATACAGCATATCATAATGAACACCTCTCACAACGAGCAAAACAAATTTTAAAAAACGGCTCCCTTAACGAGCAACTTTCCCATAACGAGTAACGCTGTTTACCATTCAGAAACTCCACGAGTCTTCAAAAAGTGTAATGTCCAAAAGAGCAGGCTAAATGTGATGTGGAAATCCAACAGGAACAGGCTTGGATGACACGTGACATTTTTACTGATTGAATCAATGTTTGATCACTACATGTCTCACTTGTTATGGAAAATACACCTGTACACCCTCCAGGCCTACACGATGACCTCCTTAAAGAGTTTAATTTCATCAAGATGCAGTTTCTGCCACTACAACACCACCCAGTTACTCCAGCCTATGGACAGTCAGGTTATTTCTAATTTTAAGAAACTCTACACTAAAATACTCCAGCGTAGTTTTGAAGGGAACGATCTCACCCTCAGAGAGTTTTGGAAAGATTTGCTTCAAGATGATTGACAAGGCGCGGGAAGGGATTACCGAGAGGACCCTCATTTCTGCTTTGGCCAGAGAGCGTTGTCGAATGTAACTTTGAGCAGTTTGAGACAATACCTGAGGAGTCTGTAAATTGTATGTTTGGCTAAGGGACTGGAAGTGGATAATAATGACATCGATGAGCTTGTGGAACAGCACAGCTAAGAGCTGACCACCGAAGAGCTTATGAAGTTGAATCGTGTTTCACAGCAACAAGTTGTGGAGAAGAGTTTGTCAGTGGAAGAGAAGGAGGTAGCAAAGCAACAATCTTACGGCGCAATAAGAGAAATGGGAAACTGTTGCGTCGTATGTTGAGAAGCATCACCCTAATAGGGCAGTGGCTGTGCGCGCTACAAATTTATTCAATGATAATAAGTCATTTTCTTTGAATAAACGTTCAAATAAAAAATAAATAAAAATTTTCGGCACGTAACGCATTATCGTATTTTACATTAATTTATATGGGAAAAATTGTTTCGTTTAACGAGTGTTTCATATTACGAGTAAGATTCCGGAACGAATTATGCTCGTTATGAAAGGTTCCGCTGTACTGTACTTCAATTATTCATCTTTAATGTTAAAAGTCGCGGCATAACTGAACTCGACCTTTGGAATGATTATATATTCTCTCTACGGCGTTCCAACTGTCGGATGATATTTTAGCGATAAGGTTCCTCCTTGTTCGTCTCTTGTCTCTTGTCAGAGCAGTCGCGGCCATTAGTCACTCTGCAGGCGAGCTGCCGACACTAGAGCGTAAATTATTTGCTGCTGTGTTGTAACGATCCGTCGATATTTTGGAGGAAGTCTTCGTCAGATTTTTCCAGCGTTTCTTACGTTTCAACTTGAACCATCAATATTTCCACGTTATCCACTTCTTGTGATGTGATAAAAAAATTTAAAACACAACAGCCGCCTGCAGGGCCTAGCAGTGAGCAATCGGCGATAACCGATTGCTTATCTGCTAGTAAAATTAAGATTAATCATAAAAAATATATATTTATAATTTATTTTATTCCTTATGCGAGAAGACCGTTAATGAATTTAACGGCAGCATAAGAAAGGATCACTTACGTGGTTTGGTCATATGATACGGATGAATGAGGGGCGAATGATAAGAAAGATATATGACCCAAATGTTATAGAGGACGTCCGCGGAAGACTTGGCACGACCGGGTAAACCAGATTCTGGAGGGTGGTTATATTAGAAGCCTCGACAATCGGCGAGCTTGTGTGAGAAGAAACAGCGTGATGGTAAATTAGTTAATTATAAATGATCAATCAATGACTAAAATGTTCTCAAATCAGTTGTTTAAATAATAATGTAATCATTAATTTTTCTATCTATAGGATCTTTTAATAGGGACGCTCAAAATTTGTTAGGTTATAGCAGCCATGTTGTTAAAGTGACATCTGTCAAATTTATTGTCAATTGTTAAGTAGTATACGGCAAATCACCACGGAAGGTTGAACAACGTGTGCAAATCATCAAATTTTGAGGGCAATTTGACAATCGATTTGAGGGCACGGTTATCTGGCGCGACGGTGACGTGAACTGGCCACAGAGATCGTGCGATTTAACGCCTTTAGACTTCTTCCTTTGAGGCTATCTTAAATCGCAAGTCTTTACGAATAAGCCGCAAACAATTGACCCCCTCAAAGTCAACATAACAAACGCCATCCAGCAAATTTAGCCAGATTTATGCGATAAAGTCATAGAAAATTAGACCTCCCAAATATGCCACCGAGCAAAGCCGCAGCGGATATTCGAACAACGTTATATTCCACACTTAATGCCATAAAATATACTTTCAAATGAAAGAAAAATTGAGTGAATATCTCACATACAACCTGTTTAACTTACATTTTAAAATCGAGCGTCCTCGTTGAAAGACCCTATGCAGGTACATGTATGCGTATTATTTTTACGGTTACGGTTGATTATGGTTATAAAATAATGAACATAAATAAAACGCGAAGTAAATTTTTTTAAAACGAGTCTCTACTTTGCTTGACAAAATACACAAAATGTGTAGACCATTAATTAAATATATCCCAGGTCACATTATTCCCACAGAAAAAAAACAAGGTATTTTAATGTTATTCAAGAGGATCTCCACCGCTGTAATAATCTATAAATTTATGCCGAATTTCGTTGCAAATATCGAATATACGAGATAGGTCAACAAGTTCATACATAACATCGATTTGCTAGTTGGAAATCTAGCGGGGTGTATTATTTCCTAGCTATCGTTAAAATAATCATTTGACACATTTGATTTACTCACCGCCTGCTCCGCGTGACGGGATATTGATTTAAGATTTTACACGTCTCTTTGTAATCGTTCTCACATCATTGAGAATCGCGACCTCCCTGAAGCCTCCCATTGATCCTTCCGACTGCATTCTCCATTGAAGAATGACTTCACTCGGTCGGTCCAACGAGCGGAAGATCTGCCTCTCCATCTTCCACAAGCCCGACTCGCGTCACTTCTGGTTGTCCTCGTAATGCATCGGACATGATATAGGCTTCGGTGTTCGATTCCCTGCGAGGTCACAATATATATCTATGTGATTTTGGACCTCTTAGCCAATTGTAGTATTAAAAATGTCTGAAACATTCAAGAATGCAATTGCGTCTTATTTATCTATAGATCCTGTAATATGAAGGCAATATGCGTCGAACTGTCATAACATGTCTCCAGCGCCACATTTCAAAGGCATCGATCTCTTTTTATTTCTTATGCTTCATCCATGTCTCCAAAAGATGAATATAGCTGATATATCTCTCTCCACTCTATACAAGAAAATGCACGCACTACCTAATTAGTGCAATATGCAATATAAACAGTGGTGTAGTGCTAAATAAAAAAAGTAGCTAACTAACTAACTTGCTATCACGCCGTTTCCCCGCGGCGATAGGCAGAGAGGATAGAGCGCCACACTTATTCTCGCATCATCCATATTCATACATCTTCTCATACAAGCTAGCTGATTATTGAGGCTTCTAACAGGACCGTCCTCCAGTATCTGGTTTATTTGGCCGTGCCAAGTATTCCGCGGACGTCCTCTATTTCTGGTGCCATCAACACTTGCAATATATATCTTCCTCACCATTATTTCCTCATTCATCCGTTCCATATGACTAAACCACCTTAGTGATCTTTTCTTAATCTTACTCACTATACTAACATCAGCTTTACATTCTTTCCTTATTTCTTCATTCTTTACTGTGTGATAAATGGATCTGCCACACATACGCCTAAGCGATCTCATTTCCACTGCATTCAGTTTACTTTCGTTCCTTTTCTGCCAGCCCCAGGCCTCACTTTCATACATCAGTGTCGGTACCAGGACGGTATTTGATTTAAAAGATACATGATAAAAAAAGTACCAGGGCTGTATTTGATTGGTTGTTCAAATATTTAACATAATGTAAATTTAGGGATATCTTTTTATTTAAGTTGAGTTCACATATTTCGTCTGTCTCCAAGTGCATGTGATTAATGGTTGAAAGAAGAAGAAAAAATGAAAGAAAGAAACCTATAAATTTTCTCGAAACGACTTTCACGGTTTGTGAAATGTTCCGGTCCTATGTATTTTGTCATTCTCTTAAAATCCGTTCGTTGCACAATTTTTGAAGTACAAAATTCTATACTGAATATTTTGTATCAAAATATATTTAAATGTACTTGAAATGTAAGATCCAGTAAGTACCGGGGCGGCGCCTCACCACACTACTGAATATAATATATTGTTTGCTTAGAGTTCTGGAGAATGCGAGGAATTCAGTATCTGGAAGATCTGCTAAATTGTCGGATGTATATTTACGTGGTTGTCGTTTCTAGATTTGACATTTGTAGAAAACCATTGACAAAAGTGAGAGCTTCTACGCTATCTGTAACCAGGTACTAGCTTACTTGACTGGAGGTTTTTTTTAAAGGACAGCTAAAAGGGGGGTGGGACCACCCTTACCCGGGACCGCTTTTCCACTCATCAAAGCTAATAAAAATACGCAACTTTAATAAATTCAAGTTTATGCAGTACATAAAACGAAAAAAAGAGAAGAAATTTAATGTAGTTATTAGCAATTTTCACAGAATTTAAATATTTATACCCTCCAGCGTCTTTCAAGTGCTGTAATATATAACATAAATCCATAGAATACATAGTTTTATATATGGATGGAAAATTTAGACGCAATAATTCAAGCATCCATTCATCAAAATTACTCCCAAAAGGAACAGTGGACGAGACAAAATGGATTGAGTCATACTTCCACGGACAGACTAACCAAGCTATGGAGAGTGAGAGGTAGGCGCATAAGTGGAGATACCCACCCGCACAGGCCGGCCTAACTACTTACCTAAGGAACTCCAACGTGTCACCCATACCCGAATAAATTCTATCTAAATCCAGTCAAACCACTAATAATTCATTCACATGCATCTCTAAATATCTCACAACTCCACAAAATATTGTAGGAGTTATATGGAGCAGGTTATATGGAGGTTGTAGAAGATGATTTTTCGTGCGGATTTTAATTTTATTATTTTACTAACAATTAACCGGCGATTGGATTAAAATCGAGTTTAAAGCTTGAAGGCGTTCATGGACATAAAAAAAAGCTTTGTGTTATACGTAATGATTAAGAATTTAAGGCATATTTTATGCTTTTGTCCACTTAATACCTGACACAGCCAGGTAAATTAGATAAATTACTTAGGACGGAACACAGAGGATATCTATCTGTCGAAAAAAAATACAGTTACCATTTAAACTCGAACCCACCAAGCAGTTTATACTTCAAAGGTCAAGAGAATTATTGCTATCAAAAATATGGTACCTTCCATCAGGAAAAAATAGATGTCTCATTAAAAAAGTAAGGTGTGTAAAATTAGATAAAGCAAGTGATTTATTTCATTTATCTTTTAGATGAGAAACGTTAAAAGACGAGTCTTGAAAACATTATTGAGACATTAACCTTTCCCATACGGTGTTAAAATAATAACGCGCGCTCCGGTGCTGTAAACTAAGTGTACATGTAAACCTTTGCGATTTTTAAGTCGGATAAATATTAATATTTTACATTTATTACTTATATTAATCATTAAAATAATAGTTGATATATATATATATATATATATATATATATAGAAAATAAGGAAAAAATGTAAATCTGATCTAAATATAGTGAGTAAGATTAAGAAAGCATCACTTAGGTGGTTTTGTCATATGGAACGGATGAATGAAAAGAACATGGTAAGAAAGATATATGATGCAAGTGTCGATTGCACCAGAAGTAGAGGACGTCCGCGGAAGACTTGGCACGATCAGGTAAACCAGATACTGGAGGATGGTCTCGTTAGAAGCCTCAATAATTGTCGAGCTTATATGAGAAGATGTATGAATGTGGATGAGGCGAAAATTGTGCGTCAGGACAGAAGAGTGTGACACTTTATCCTCTCTGCCAACCCCCACGGGGAAACGGCGTGATGGTAAGTAATTAAGTATATATCAATTATGAAAAAGTGTTAAGAATAAGAAAAATCATTGGTCGTGCGGTACGATAGCATAAGACACGTCTAACTCGGCAAGCGTACGTTCTACCACTAACTAAAGTAACGATTGGCATCCGGCACCCCGCGCACTACGCCTTCCGCACCACTCCGTCATACACATACATGTATGTATTGACAAACTCACGTCAGGTTCTTTGAGAAAACATTTTTTATTATTGCGAATGGTAAATATGAACTCTGTATTTAGTATATTTACAGAGATATTCACACAATTACAGGCGATGTCAACTCAGTGTACATCACCGGAGAAAAAAGTTTAAAAGAGTTTTTTTTTTTTACACTCGCGAAATACTATATTACCTATGGTAGAAAAAAATGTGTGAAACATTAGTTTCATGCCGCGTGAACGTGAAATGTAATACTAACATATTGAAAATATTATCATCAGTGGCGGCATTTGATCAAATCATCCACTCTAGGAATCTCGCAATTTATTGGAGTATTCATTTGCAGAATCATACACAGTGGACAGGCATCACCAACTATTGAATAATACCAAAATCCCATCGATGTATGTACAAGACCGTAAAAGGTACTAGGCCGAACTCAGCTCGATACTCTTGGCCAAAGGACTCATTCACGCATAAAAATATTAAACATCCAGTCCACTTAAAAATGACCGTCGACATGTTTTAAAAACTAATTAAAATTTGACATGACAGTTAGACATAATTTAAAATTTAATATATTCATGCCAAAACTCCGCCTACACCCCGTAATGGATATCGTTTAAATTGTATGGAATAGTTCAGTTTTACGCCAGTCCTGACGAAGATACGTTAGTATAGAAGCCGCACAGTGTTTTGAACAAATAATAAATACAGTATAAACATTAATCGTAGAGATTTGTTAAATTTATTTTTTAGTATACATATTATCATCAGGTCGTTAATGAACCTGATAGATAGATCCTGTAAAAAGTGTATATTATTTCGAAAGATTGATTTTTCTTTATATTGTTCTAAGTAATTCATCTAATTTCTTTTAACTTTACTACATGATTTATAAGCGTGTCCCACACTACTCTAAATGGAAATTCCTGTATATTATATTAATATACCAATTTGGTGTATGAGGTGTTTTTTATACACTTGTTATATTTCATTTATAAAAATATAAAAAATGTTTATAAAACAAAAATAATAACTATGTAAAAAACAATCCTTGCCATAAAACTGTCATGCAGTTTGACAAAAAAAATAAATTATAATGTATATATATATATGTAATAAGGTTGAAATAAAAATATATCAAAGTGTTTTGTAAAAATATTTGAAGACAATTAGTGATAGAATAATATTAAAATTATTTATATTTTAGTTTATTCTTGTTTTTAACATAGGTAAACATCGCCGAATTAAGTGTCACGAAACTGCGTAGAATAAATTTTAAAAAATACATCAAATATATTAGTTTTTATTTTTCACAAAGTAAAATAACATCTGAACATGAAATAAAATTTATACGAGGAGGGGCGGGGCGATCCGTGTTGGAACTCGCATGTCTCTTGCAGATCCGTTGTGACATTATCTGCCCGTCTACGTCTCGGTCATATCCTCGGTATTGTGTTAAGACGGCTTTGTGCGTTTTACAGGGACTCATCAAGTCTCGCTGCATATCCCACCCATTCCTTCTCCTCACTTGCACCTTATTCAGGTTGTTTTGGGTGTGTTTTTGTATTTGTTTTTTAAATCTATGATTATTGTTGTTTAAATTTATATCTTATAAATCTATTTCCCGGTACAGTTCTGCCCCAGAGGGAAAGACAAATAGTTAAATGAGTTTCGTAAAAAATAGAATTAAAACATTAGTTATAGTTAAATACATTATATTTTTTATATTCCTCAATTATTGTGTTTTAATTAATAAAGTTTATATGTATATTTATATAAAACATCTTCAATAATGTGTATACATAGATCCTGGGTTTTCTATTGTGGACCGACCCCGATGACGGCTATATTATTTCTGTCACAAGTTAAGTAGCGTCTCCGTCAATACCAAGTATACGGGCCTACACCTACAACAAGAAAACCCCTGGACTACCAATCGAAGGATATAATAACGTGCAAACAATTGGTCTGTCGTATTATTCCTACATATAAATATATAATGTTATACATCAACTCTACCCTGAGATACATTGTCACGTACTGCTCGGGCTGACCGGGCATCCTTTCCTTGCTATAGATAGAACGTCAGGCCCCGAGGTCCACGTCACCGGCTGGCTACAATCGGCACTTTAAAATTTTGGGTTTTTATTGGGTATCGTCCATGGGCCGCTTTATGAGAATTTATTTTATCTGTAGGTGATGGTGAATACACAATGATAACAAATTTTTTTACAATTATAAACTATAATTTAACAATAACATCTTTTGTAACCACCCGCGCTTCACTTGACCCCCACGCCAGAAAAAGTGACAGGTACCATCTTGCATCGCGCCATAGATCATTTGCCGAACTGCGGCCATTTCCACAGACGGTGCGACATTTTATATCTGACGTTTTTGATGGGCTCTCACACATGGACGCATGGATCATAACATCACATCATAAATATATATATATATATATATATATATATGTAAATTGTAATTATACGGAGAATTAAATAAAAATTAATTCAATACTATAAATCTGATCTGCATAATTGTGTGGCGAGTCGAATTGTACAAAGTGCGCCAGTTTAGGGCTCCTGGCGTCCCGAACGGTTGTGACCCTATCAAAAAAATCGCACTCAAAGGCTGGCGGATCGACAAGCCGCTCTCGAGCGTATCTTCTATTTATCAAATGGGCAAAAACTCGTCTGAAACCTCAAGGTTGTTAATGTGATTGAATCACGGCGGTCAGATATTTTAATAATTCCACGGCAGGCTCAGTTCATTAGGCACGATCGATCGCAGCTGTGTAATTGAAAAATGCCTCTTCAAACACATTTGCGTCTCCATTTAGCCGGTTGTACAATTTTGCCGCGTCTAATTTTTGTTGCCGTTCGATGTGGCTTGAACAGTATTGTGGCCGCAATCTTGACAATTTTTAATTACCTGATTGGCTATTAACATTGCACGTCAAGATTCTAGATTCTTCCGTATTCTTTGGACCAAGATGCATTTTTCGGACCATAAAACGTACTTTTTTTTTACATAGAAAAATATACTAAAATTAATGTGTTTCTTATGGTAAGAATGCGCGATGTTCACTATCTCCTTAATTAGAACGAAATCTATGTTAATTCATGTTTACAAACACCCGGGTCAGATCTGACCCACCACCGCAGAGGATGGGTTAATAATGTTTATTTTATTAAGGAGAACGCATCCTTATTGTGAAGTTGTAATTATTCAGAACTGTGATATTTTTAATACAAATTAGATAGAAAGATATACATATAAAATCTATTTTATCGAAAAATATTGTTGTTGCTACGAGATTCGAATCTGGATCTCTTCCAAATAATAGATGGCTTTCAAATAATGGAACGATAGATGTATCAATTCGAAAATTGTATCATATAGGTTCGAAAATTTGTCATCAATGTACTGTGTGCTGTAGCATAATCGGTTAATGCACGTTCCCCAGATTGGAAGAGATCCAGGTTCGAATCCCGGTAGCAACATCAATATTTTTTGTTATAATTGATTTTATATGTATATCTTTCTAATTAATACATTTAATTAGTATTTAACATAAATTAATACCTAAATTGTGTTTTTATTCACTCCTTTTACATCGTTTTAGTTACTATGCCATATTTCGACACCACCGATAAATCGACGTAAACTGGTAGTCTTCGGCTCGCTCGTCGAAAGATATGAATGTATATTTTTGGTATACAATAAATTTTTATTTTTGTAAAAATTGTCTGGCAAATTAGGAGCGCGTCTTATCGTCCCAAAAATACGGTACGTATCCCAGGATTTCACGACAACTGCACATAATACAGATGCGCACATAGACAACTGCACACAGTCAGCTTATTACGCTGCTGCTGTGACTTTGTCTTAAATAACCTAACCTAACCTAACCTAACTCAACGTAATCTTAAAGGAATGGTGAACTATCGTGAGGTAATTTATATGAATCTATCTAATATTCTGTGCACTTGTCATTGTGTGCAGTTATCTGGTCACTGGATCATCTGTCTAATAATACGTCGTTTTATGAGATCACCTTTCAGTATTATTTTTCACCTTTGATAAATAATAATAATAATAATAATGAATAATTTGTATAGCGCCATTTTTGTAAAAACTTTCACCTCAAGGGCGCTTTACACATAAATTGTTTATTGTTCTACAATTATCTTTGTTTTATAAAATTAAAAATTGTTATTTTCACTTATGGAAATGACTTTTTGAAAAGGTGCGTTTTTAGTTTCTTCTTAAATAGAGTCTCTGATGCACTGTTTCTTATGACGGGGGGCAAAGAGTTCCACGCTTTTGGGCCTGCTACCGCAAATACCCATTCACTAAATTTAGACTTATTCCAATGGTCGATCGATTCTACAACCCTTCCAGCAGCTGAAGTAGCGGCTGATCTGAGAGTTTGACGTCTACCATTCAAGTTGTTCGGGATGCAAAGTTCTTGAAGATACAGAGGCGCCTTGTTGTATGTCGCCTTGTACATCGACCAGCACTATTTAAATTCAACTCTTTCAGGGAATCGGAGCCAATGTCGCTGATGTAAAAAGGATGTTATATGAGAGAATTTGGAAACTACGTATATTATCCGTGTAGCCGCATTTAGAATAGATAGTAATCTATCCAGCTGAAATATTGGCAGGCCAGCATAGATGCTGTTATCTACAATAGTCCACACGAGACACCACAAATGAAGAGGAATACTCTTAATCTATCTCAGTTGATGTCAGCATGCACTGACAGTTTTACTGATTTGTGTATTCATTGAAAGATCTGAACCAATGTGCACGCCCAATAACTTAACCGCAGATTTAGCATTCGCAGACATTGATTCCTGTATTAAGTTTTGCCTTCTAGGCAATAGTTTCCCCACTTTTATTTTTTACGTGATCACGTGGCACGTGGTGAATTCGTGCAGCTTTCAAAATTATCTCGTGCGGTTACATATAATTTAAGGCTCTTATTGTTTTTATCGATGTTCGAAACGCGAGTCGGTGTTACAAGGTTGTATTCTTGTTCCAGTCGTTCCGGCTATGACAGCGAGAGCAGTGATGATTCGTCTGACGACTCTGCAGCAACCGATGAGGCTGTCTCCGCCAAGGGTGGGGCCGGGAGGAAGTTCATCAACAAGGGAAGATGGAGCAAGGAAGAGGTAAGATTGTTTCATGGGAACTAAAAATCTGAAATACTTCGATAATGTTGTATTCTTGTTCATGTGAAAATCCTTTTTTTTTTTTTATAGTAATGATAGTTCAAATATTGTTAACACGATTAAATATATCTTGTGTGACGTCACAAGCCATATCATAATAAACCTTGTAATTGCATATACAGTCGATTCCGTTTCCAGTTTGGCCCAATTATGCAACTTCCCCAATTAATCGAAGCGAGCTTAAAATTAAATGATAATTATTTATCTTTAAATACGTAGGGCTCCCTTATAATAACGCTATAACCAGGCTATAATTTTTTTTTCTCCTGGTTACTTACAGGCATAGTTGAAAATTAATCATCAACGTCTTCTTTATCTAATTTTTGATATTATCCACATCCATATTAATTCCATCCCCATTCTTTATTTTCATCTTAACATGGTAAATTATTATCTATTGTCGAAAACTCATGATAATTAACAATAGAACTTTTAACATGTCCTCATTTACCTCATTGCTCAAAATTTATGTATCGTAATCTTAAATTTTCTGTCCCAATTACGCGGAATGTCGTCCCAATTAAGCGATGTAAATTACTATTAGTTCCTTGGTTTGGTTTCTGTTCCTTGAGATTTGGCCCAAATAACCGGCGGCCCAATTAAGTGGAATCGACTGTATTAACATTATTACCCATCGAAGGACGGACTTAAGACATTGGTAATTTACTTAAGACATAGGTAATTTACTTAAGACATATTTAATTTACTTAAGACATACGTAATTTACTGATCCACCTAATTAGATGAATTAGAAATTAAATCAATTTCCCTATCAAAGTTCCCTACGCGTGACAAACATGACATTTTTGGATGTTATTGTGTATACGTACATAGCTGGGACATACACTCTATACAATCAAAAAAGCCGTGCATAACTATGATCTTTGCAATGTAAAATAAATATTTATTTGATATATTACATATTGAATTTGTAAATCTACGGGAAAATAATTCAGTTCTCATGTTAACGTGTTAACTAAAACCGTATAACTAGCGGAAGAATTGAAAATTGACAGAGCTGCGCATGTGTTTTTTCGCAAAATCTGTCCCAGCCATATAAGAACCAAACGCAAGTCTCGCACCGCGCGGTGGTCTGAATACACGTCTTCGTTTTAACAGACGTGTTGCAAAACGCCGCATGTGTGCCATTGAAGCGGACTTGACTGTATGCATTCCAATATACTTTAAACTTAGTATTATTTTATATTGTAAAATATTTTAGCTCCTTTAGTTAATAACTTAAAATACTTCCCAAGAACAACAGCAATAATACACAAAACGTGCTTCTGAGTGAATGATGAATATTATATAACCTCTAATGATATTACCCATCGCTTTTACACCATCGATTTAGATATTAGCAGCATAACCTAAGTTCATGCCTAGTGCACGCCACTGGTACATAAGTATATTCATTTTTATGTATAGTAATTCTCATCTTACAGTCATTCGAGAAGAGAAATAATATAAATGAGTTTATTTTTATTTTTACCTGGGGGTCCTCCGTTTTCAATAAATTTTGCACGTCTGCAATAATGGGTATTTTTTCCATTCTTCATTGTGACAATGGCGGAGAATTTATCCTCGGCACAGGGGATAAATTATTTCCGACATTTCGGGTTTCGTCGTCATAAATACAGGTGTCCCAAAAAAATGTATACACAGTATGAATAATTATAACTTTAGTTTTTATTCACATATAATTAATATTTAAATTGCAAAATAATCTACATAAAATGTTGTTGAGAACGGTTCTACCACCTAGGGAGGCTGGACGATCTCCACCGGCTAGTCAGGGGAGAACACGAAATATTGTGGGTTCGTTGCCGGATTCAGATCACCTACTTACCTCGTGCGACATTTATCGGAGGATGTGTGTTCGTGTAGGTATACAAGTGTCGGTGTGAAATGATAGTTAATTCAGAATAGAAGCCAAATTAAATGTAACGAACTGAATAAATTTTATTCATGAAAAATTACAAATAACTGAGTCAGTAGGAGATTTTTGAGAATTCTTGCTTCCGTCCAATGTCCAAGATAGTACGCAGGATTCGAAATGATAATTCCTGTTAGCCCGGCGTCCATTATCTCAGCAAACTCACTGAGTCAGTGGAAGATTTTTGAGAATTCTTGCTTTTGTCCAATGTCCAAGATAGTACGCAGGGTTCGCGATGATAATTCATGTTTGCCGGGCGTCCATTATCTCGGCAAACTCATCCCAAAATGTCCTTCCATATTGTCACCAGTTTATCCATTTGGCTTGGCAGAACCCAAAAACTCTGCCAGACATCCAATCTGATAATACTGAGTGTCCGGCACAATCATCCGACACACTCCTCACGGGATCCGATCATCTGAGTCTGGTCCGCTTGACACTAGAAGTTTTCTACTCCCTCCTATAATCTCTTGTAGAGCCGGCCGAGCTGTCGGTATGAATAGCTCCGCCCGCGGCCCGTACGCGTCTGCTCGCACCTCGCTCTTCCTTACCGTTGCAATATTTTTCATAGACAAAAATTTTTAACCGCTGATACCAGCGAATAATTCTCAAAACTCTTTTATTTTAAAGTTTTTACAAATTCAACATTTAACATGATGTGACGAAATTTTATTTCGTTACACGATTTCGATTCATAAACTTCAACAAATGTTTCATTTGGTGTTGTGGCGTTTTCTTGCGGCATTTAATTCTTCCATTGTCGTCGGTTTTCTGGCGTCGACTTTATTTTTAAGGTATCCCCACAAAAAAAAAGTCGAGTGGCGTCAGGTCTAGGGAACGGGCAGGATATTTTATGGGACCTCTTCTCTGGGCCATCTGTTCAGGTTCGTGATTCTCATCGAGACATGCTCTCACATGACGACGATAGCGTGGAGGTGCTTCGGATCATCTATAGGATAACCCAATCTTCATTGATAGCATGTACCGTTGTTGGAATGTAACTTTTCCATTTACAACATCTTAAAATGCGACGGAGACTACTTGATTCGCTGATGCCAATCACACGACTAGTTCGTTTTACAGATGTTTTGGATGTTTCGCAATATCTTTCCAGTACTGTTTCTTGGCTGGTGAAGCTCGTTGATCTTATCGATCTTCCGGATCGTTGTCTATGAACATCCTGAACAGTTCCATTCATTTCAAACTTATCTTTTATCCTTTTAATTTTAAGTCTCGTAGGTAGATCTGCCTGAAACTTCCTGCATCATCGTCTTTGTATTTCTGCTACATTTTCATACGAACAATAGCATTTAATTTTTTTTTTTTTCCTAAATTTAATCGTGGTTCACTCATTATTTCCAATTATTTACACCCTGAAAAGAAAGAAAACAGAATGTTATGACACCCCGTTAAATAGTGTATACATTTTTTTGGGACATTCTGTATTAATAATCAATACTTTAAAAGGGGGTTGAAATTTTAACGATTTGTTCAATTGTTGTTTGTTGTGATGTCCAACTCGTTCGACGTATCCTCAGTGGCCAGAGGGAACCTCTCCTAGTCTACAGGATGGCAGCACTCCTCACCGGGATCACACATTTAGACTAGACGCATTTATACAATTTTTAATCGCTCGATTATTTAGTTGTATATCAAAAAGCTATTGGATCATATGAGATTTCGCATATTATCGACACGATAGTTGCTCGATAAAAAAATCAAAAAACTTTATCAATCGTCTTTTGACAAAACAGTTTTTTTAATTTTTTTATTTCAACTTTAACATATATATATACATTATAATTTTATTTTTTGCCAAACTGCATGACAGTTTTACGGCGAGGATTGCCTTTTACCTAGTTATCATTATTTATTTTATTTTTTATTATTTTTTTTTAATTAGACAATGAGATGTTAATGAACTAATAGTAAGCATTATCCTATAACTAATTGGTATATTAATATAATATACAGTCATTTCCATTAAGAGTGGTGGGACACGCTTATAAATCATGTTATAGCCAGGTTTAAAAAAATTTGATGAATTACTTAGAAAGACACAAGAAGAAAAAATAATCTTTCGAAAAAATATACAAATTTTACAAGGTGTAACAGAATTAGTTTACAATATTTTATGAGTAGATAGATACCTGACTAATATAACATAAGACCATGTTCTTTTGCTTTACATTCGAAGGTGATCACTGGGGTCTCATCATTTTTTTTACAATATTTAATAAGTTTTTATTGTTGAACAACTATCAGTCGACATCCATGTACATTGCCGTGTATTGGCGTGCGCATACACTCGACCAAACAGTCATTTGTAACAGATTTATTAAATCGCACACCTAGATCTAAACTAAGACAACTCAAAAAAAGAATAATTTTGAGTTATTATTGTATTCGGATATACGCAACTAACTTAGCCCCAGCTCTCGAATAATGTCATTTTAGGATATTTTATGACCTAAAATGTTATTTAGTTTCATAACTTTAGTAACAGAGAATGGAGAAAAATGCGACATCCATGATGTACATTGCCGTGTATTGGCGTGCGCATACACTCGACCAAACAGTCATTTGTAACAGATTTAATAAATCGCACACCTAGATCTAAACTAAGACCACTCAAAAAAAAGAATAATTTTGAGTTATTATTGTGTTCGGATATGCGCAACTAACTTAGCCCCAGCTCTCGAATAATGTTATTTTAGTATATTTTATGACCTAAAATGTTATTTAGTTTCATAACTTTAGTAACAGAAAATAGAGAAAAATGTTTTTTTTTGTCTACTGAAAAATGACTTTTTGAGTTGTCTTAGTTTTGTTCTAGGTGTGCGATATGTGCACTTCTAACAACTTAACAGTTTATTCGACTAGAAATCTCGGGGTTCATCGATTTCGACTCTGTAGTTTAGCCGCAGTTAATAATCAAGTGTATGCCGTGTAGCCTTAAATTTAACAACCCATAAATTGTTCTTTCCATCATTCGGCGTTTAAGATTTAAGTCAGTTTGTCATCTAGATCGCTTCTAGCCTTCTCTAATCATTGCGAATTTAAGAGCAGACTTCATAGTCCCTCCTCCTCACGTTTCCGTGGAAACATCGACCTTCGGAACATATTCTTTGGTCCTGTCCAATTTTATTAGGATATCGGGCGGAGCTATAGGTTGATTTTTAACTCATGGCATTGTACAGTCGGCCAGTAACGAATCTGTTGCTAGTGTAATTTTTTTCAATATTATAATATAATTTCTACATAGATTTGTTTAATGTTTAATTATTTTATAAATAGGGAATGAAATAATATTAATCATATCTTAATAATAATGATGACTCTGTCGATGCCCTTCATCACCTGAAACTAGTAGATAAGAAAATAAATTTAGGTTAAAAATATATACTATGTATATTTATTATATTAATAATTATATTGGATAGCCACCAATCAATTAAATTTAATTTACAAATCAATTAAAAAAAGTAAATTAAATTGTATTAAATTTACTTTTATTCTGGGCGCACCATACCACGCGTCACTGTCTAGCGTTTTTGCATTACTGTCTATCATGAAGCGATCATATAACTATGTCTCTTTCTCTCTTAGATAGCGCTCACGCACGTATTGTCGCGTTATTGCCGATGTACGTCCCCAGCTACTCCAAAAAGTGGTCGAAAATGGACTTCCAGATTGCGCTTTATTCGAGCCAGCCGCGGCGCCCATATACTACACTAATAACATAAAATTATCCTAGGATATTATATTCTTATTGTGAAGTTGTAATTATTCAAAACATAGGTCTGTGATGTTTTAAATATGAATTAAATATATAAATTAGAAAGATATACATATAAAATTAATTTTATCGAAAAATATTGTTGTTGCGCCATCGGGATTCGAACCTGGATCTCTTAAGATAATTGAGATTCCGTAAAAATAAGGTAGATAACTCTTTCAAATAATGGAACGATTAAATGTATTAATATCCAAAAGGTAACTAACATATAGGTTCGAAAATTTGTCGCTAAAAATTTTATTGGATAATGCACCTTCCCCGGTTTGGAAAGAGATCCAGGTTCGAATCCCGGTGGCGCAATATTCAATATTTTTCAATAAAATTTATTTTATATGTATATCTTTCTAATAAAGCCAATACCATGGTCATTACCACGATTTTTATGTGTTTTATTTAGTTTTAAAGTTTAAATATATAGTTTTAAAAAAAGGCGTTTACTTGAAAGGGCGCCGCCCTGGCGCTACACGCCACTGGTTGTTGTATTTTATATTTGACTTATTTATTGTATCGCTGCGAGATCTTGTACGGTCATCACTTTAGATTTGTATTACAATATTTGAAAGGCGAGCTTCTCATTATGCGATGAGCATTTGTTAAATAGTTTTAATATTGAACATGTACCGCGCGTAAACTGTATAACGAACTTTGGCGTGTTTCGTATGGCCGATAGTTTGGCAGTGATTTATGGATGGCAACATACAAAACGTGCGCGCGCACCACGGACAAGTAAACGGCGTTTGTCGACTTCGCAAAGCCTAAAACCGGTTGGTTTTATGTATTGTACGTATTATTTTATATCTAGTATTTCGGCCGAAACTTTACATTTTTCATAATACATCATCCTTTCCCCGTGTTTTTTGATATGCATACCTGCGTACGTTGTGTTTTAATATTCACATTAAAACACATTTTCTTCGTATTCATAAAAAGAGGTTTTTAATAAATTTGCTGAAGATGGTATTCACATGAAATATTGCAATATCGTATTACATTTAATTTATTAGTGTTTTAGTAATTTTTTTATTTTTTTATTTGTAAAAAAATTGATGTCCGTCCCGAGCACTGGTGGCCCGTGACCGGCCCGGAAAAGTCGCATTTTCTATAAAGCTAGGCTGAAAAAAATAATTTTCTATTAATTCAATACGTCTCTCTATCTCAAGATGGATGAATGCATTTGGCTTGAATTTAATTTTAATATTATATTTTATGAAATAACACCCAGACTTGTCCCGATATCCCGCCGAGACTGGCCTCCTTGCCTGCACTATGCGGTCCGAAGAACTGATGCGAATGAGAAGCCCATGGCTTACACGGTATGGTCAGTCCAGCGAGGAGAAGCTCGTCCTTTACCTCTCCGATTACCACCGACCTCTCGCTAACGCATCACGAACCTACCCTTCATGCTAGTCCAGGATGAAGGCGTTAATTCGCCTTGCTGTGCACGGGATCGTCTACTTTGCAAGAGCGTTGCTCGGTCGTTCTCAAGGTCGATGTTTCCACACACGCCATACAGACACATCTTTGTTTTTTGTGACGCTTCTGTTTTTCCTTATCCAGCTACATTGTATTCCAATTCTGCTGATTTCTGCTTCACGTCCACCATTGTTAGCAATTCAGGGTCCAAGATCCTTCTATTCTATTTACTACTGTTATTGTCTCCAAAAAATGACAATAAACGAACAAATATTATAAATACTAAATTAATGTATTAATTATAAATATATACATATAAAATCAATTTTGTCGAAAAATATTGTTTTTGCGTCACCGGGATTCGAACCTGGATCTCTATATCCAATCCGGGAAGTACACTACCAATTGTGTTATAACGCCAGTATTTTTCATGACAAATTTTCGAACCTATATGTTACATTTTTTCAAATTAATACACCTGTCGTTCCATTATTTGATACAATTAATATGATTAATTACAACTTCACAATAAGAATGTGTTTTCCTTAAGAACAAATATTATATTATTTCAATGCAATTTATTTTTACAAATCATGCATTCGACGTTATCTCAATTTCTCACATCATTTTTGTTCTGTAGTTGGTATTATTTTCTATAAATAAGAGTATACTAAAATTAAAAATACGAGCATAGCTTTTTATCTATGTTAGTTTTTACAAAACTATAAATAAGTAGGAACTAATATGAAAACAAATTTAAAAGGTTACTATTTACAATTAACACTTTTTCTTATTTCTAAAATTTCAAATCTATCTAACTGTTAACCTTTTGTATTTATATGTATAATTTCTAAACCCTTGTTGATGTCAAAAGAATGGTTTGTTTCCAAAAGGGATTGGAGAATTCAGAATAGTTGTTGTATTTTTAATTTCAGTGTACATTGTTTCCTGAAGAAGATACCATAGGTATCGAAACATGTTGAATAATCAATAAATAATGATTGAAGCGAAGTATTTTGTTTTATTATTTATATAAAATGAGGCCACAAAGTAATTTTGTTAATATTGAAGAAGGTATTATTTTCATTTATCTTCGCCTCAAACCTAATACTTGGACATCATTGGAATTTGAATAAGTTATCTTATGATTCTGAGAAATCCCTTTGAGATCATATTGAGTAAAGTTTTTAGAAAAACTGGTTTTGCTTTTTAAGAGGAACGAACATCTGCTCAACTTGATATTCGATAATGAGTAGCTTCCTGAAGACTGACGAGAAATAATGACTTATTATAAAATTTAATTGAATCCATCTACTGTATAAATATATGTTTATAAGATTGTATCTAGAAGCGTTTGTGCGATTTTTGTCATTGTCGGTTGACGCTATGCATACACAAATTACGTATTCGTTAACGTGTATTTTTAGCTTTTGAAAAGCATAGGCTCTCCATCAGTAAATCTTGTCTTGCTCCTTCGGAAAGTGATAAACCACATTGGCCCAACTGGCCGTGACAAACTGGTTTGTCAATCATGTGGTCACCAACTCGGCCAGATCTGTTTGAATTAAATACTCAATTAAATGTCTCGACTCTACAGCTGACGCGCTTGTGTCAATAACTTCACACTTGATTCAATACACTGCCATATTATTTCTTCTGGTGATTATTATTGAATGTAAAACCTTTTAAAACGTTTTAAACCGACTCCGTTAGAAGTGTCGCTTCTTGGAATTACTGTCTGCTTTTAGAGTAGCATTCACGGTTGCGAACAATCTTATTGTGTGTTTGTCTTGTTTTTGATAAAACTCTTTCGTCCTTTGGTTTTCGGATGAAAGGATTACTGGGAAAAATGTTTGCTTTTAAAAGCAGAATTTATGAATGTTCTTCTTTATTTTTTATTTTAACCTTTTGCATACGGTGCTAAAATAAAAACGCGCGTTCCGATGCTGTAAACTCAGTGTACATGTAGACTTAGCGATTTATTAGTCGGATAAATATGAATATTTTACATTAATTACTTATATTAATCATTCACGAATGACAGGATAGAGACGCATAAGACAGATCTAACTCGACCGGCGCTCGCACTTCCACTAAAGTGACGATCGGCATCCGATACCCCACGCACTGCAACGACCATACCTCTCGGCATGTACGTATGCACGTATTGACAAATTCACGTCAGGTTCTTCGAGAAAACATTTTTTATTGTTGCATATGGTAAATAATTATATATTGTAATAATTTTATCCAATACATAAATATATTACGGAAAATTACCTAAAATATGAACTCTGCATTTAGTATATTTACAGAGGTATTCACATAATTAGAAGCAATGTTAACTCAGTTTACATCATCGGAGAGGAAAGGTTAAAACTTTGCCAACACCTACAAAAACCACTTATTCGCTATGACCTTATACCCATCCGTTGATTATATTTTTCCGTCCTCGAGTCAGTCGCTTGCCCCGGGTGGTGGCGATAGGAGCATGTGACGCGTTATCATCTTCTGTGCTGTATCTCGCGTTGCCGTTAAGCCTTTACAGTAGAATACAGATGTGAAACCTCATGAAGAAATTATAAGGCTGTTCAGGTATTCGAAAACAAAATTCTGTACAAAAATATGCTGAGATTGTCGAAACGTTCCAACAACCAAATAACTCAGCAATAATTAAAGCCGAGAAAACTAAAGTAAGCAAGACATGTCGACAGATGTGACGGCTCCAGAGTACGTTGTAAGAACTATGAGAGGACGCGAGGAGGCGCCATCTAGAACTCGGTCCCTGAGATGCCCAAGAATGTGATGAGCGAGCAGTGTTCGAAAGTATGCAAGGAGGCTGTAAATTCCCGAAGAACATCTCTGTCTTGAGTCTGTTGTAGACCTCTCTCTCTCTCTTTTTCTGTTGTGCTGTCTGGAATAAACCTGTAAAGCCTTTAGAGCCAACTACAGTAATAATAATTAATTTAAAAATATTTTTATTTCCTTTTGGCATCTAATATTTATTTTCCTCTTACCATAAATCAGTTCTCGATTAATAATTAAGAGAACACGTTTTTTTTTTGTGTCTGGTTTGAGATCCTTCTTTATACGAGTAGATACGGTCTATGGATCCGTTCCTTCAGAAATTAACAAAGGACAATCCTTTACGTCTAGTCACGATTATTTATCCCATCATCATGTAGCTCCGAGCCGAACCCTCGGTTCATGACGCGATAAGGGTTAGAATATCTAATGTAATAAATTATTACTTTACCTGCAAGCTAGTTCTCAGGTAAGGGCTGATGGGATGCACCGAATGCATTCACCCCTAAATCCAATTTAAAATAGAGGGTCAGAACCTGTTTCTTTAGTGCTAGAAGCGGCGTTCTCGCGTTATTATTACATATCCTGTTTATTCTTGACACGTACAAAAGTTTTAGATTTGAATATGGTAGATATGCTTTGTTTTGATTGGCTCGCCAGTTTGGTACTATGGTGACTATTTTTGGTAGTTTTTTTTATTTCTCTATCTATCGTGATCTTTTAATTATCTGTCTACATCTGGATCTGTCTTCAGAAAATCTGGAAACTTCCTGTAGAGATGGAAACATGTCCTCGTTTACTTGATCTAGGTTTTTTTTAGCCTTTTACCTTGTGCAAAAACAAAACAACGTTTGTTCTTCTCATAGTCTATGGAATACAAAGCACAAGTCTCCAGTGCCATATTTTGAAGGCCTGAATCTTCTCTCTCTCTCGATAAAAATATGAACAACATTAATAATAATAATAATGTGTAAATTTTTTTAACCCGATTCGCCATAAAGATAATACATATTATATGATACATTAAAGTTACAAAATAAATATAATGTTATGAAAAAGAAAATCAAGGAAAATATTAATAAATAAAAAGTTCACACATATATATATAAATATAAACAAAATATAAATACTTCAGTCACGGCCATTGTTGAATATGTAGCTATTCTGTAGGCGTTGCCATTCTCTGGTCAGGGAACCAGCTTTCAATGAGAGCGCCGCTTGCACCAGAGAGTTGGTGCTGAGCTCGAACCGCAGCTTTACGCCCGCAACTCGATGTCTCAGAAGCAGAACGAATCCATGTATACCGCCTTCGTTAAACATTGTAGATGCGCCGCAATAACGCGCCAATCCGAACAGTATTCTGTATGAGTTGTTGTACTGAACTCAGAGACGGTTATACGTCACTTGCTTGTATTTCGACCAGAGCTCGCAGGTATACATGCTGGTAAA
Organism: Eubasilissa regina; assembly: GCA_022840565.1. Lineage (NCBI taxonomy): Eukaryota > Metazoa > Arthropoda > Insecta > Trichoptera > Phryganeidae > Eubasilissa > Eubasilissa regina. The sequence continues at coordinate 7,601,133 of JAINEB010000019.1, forward strand.
GAACGATTTAAACATTTAATATCAATTTTTTTCTTAAGCTTTCTGGGTGTCCGCCTGTCTCTCCATTTTTGCGAGACGTGTACCAATTCTGCGTCAGACTTTTGGTCCAGCTCCGGAGTTGCTCAGTGTTAATCTGAGATGAAAGTGCAACTGGTCGGAGCAGTCGACAATAATCTTTTTTTTTTATAACGAGACAGTAATTTATGTGTTCGTGTAATATATTTAACGAATTCTCTCCAGAAGTACAAAATATAATCCTTTATGTAAATTGACTGAAATTTAATTAATTTAATGTATTAATTATAAATATATTTATATAAAATCAATTTTGTCGAAAAATATTATTTTTGCACTACCGGGATTTGCGCAAAAACAATGTTTTTCAACAAAATTGATTTTATGTGAATATATTTATAATTAATACATTAAATTAGTATTTAAAACATCACAGGCCGTCTGTTCTGAATAATTACAACTTCACAGTAAGAATGTGTTCTTCTTAAGAAATTAAGTTCTTACTCTAAGTAATTATATTCTCCTTGTACGTATTCGTCATATCATATCGCATCACTTTTTTTGATTCTACAAACTATTACAACCTTCTCAAGGGTATTGCTGAAACTTACTATTTTTTTTATCTGCTCTCACTAAATCAACTTAATATCAAGTTGTTTTTATTAAGCATCTTTTATACTACACCACAATCCTTTTAAACACACTTCTTCATTTGCTTTATTTGCTTATTTCTGTCTAGGATAACCAACTCAAGGCGCTGGTGGATGAGCACAGAGAGCAGTGGGACGTCATAGCTTCCCACTTCACGGACAGATCGGATGTTCAATGCCAGCAGAGATGGACAAAAGTCGTCAACCCAGACCTGGTCAAGGGACCATGGTTGAAGGAGGTTCGTAAACATTACTTTTGATCTTATTTTATGTCATCAAAATTGTATTATTCTGCGCGTCCATAAATCGTGCACTTTTACCAAGAATTTTTTTAATATAGGTTGTTCAGAGGAAAATTTTCTAGATTAAATTGTAATTGCTCGTAAACCATCAGGGTGAGGTAAGTGAGAGGGGTATTGTTCGACGCGCGTGATTTTCGGATTTGCCAGTTGCAATGAGTCACTGGTCGGAAGTGGGAAGTTGAGCGGTGATTCATTGGTTCGTGCGTGTCGCGCTTTTTGTACTCACTTTAATATTCGACGAGTAAGTGATGGACCGAGCACGCTACTTGTCTGGTGTTGTGTTCAAAAATTCAGACAAGAAGGGACAATGGTTAACTATACTCCTCCGGGACCATCAACGTCAGCAGCGACGCCAGAACATGTGACTCAAGTTCGACGTGAAATTATGCACAATCCGCGTAAATCGATAAGATAGTAAAAACTCCTTTACTGTAGTAAAAAAATCAACAGTGCACTTTATTTTGAAAAAGAAACTACCCATACAAACTGCAAATCGTGCAGTTTCTCTACGAAATGACTATTCTTTACGTGAAACCTTAGCCAGAACGATGCTGGATTGTTTTGGAACGGCACGAACTCTTGGAAACATATTGTTTACTGACGAAGCACATTTTCATATCGATGGCTATGTTAATAAACAGATCATGAGATACTAGTGCCCCGACAACTCGAGGGAACGCCATCAAAAACGTTTACATTGTCCAAAATCGACAGTGTGGTACGCAATTTCTGCTGAGTGATAATTAACCCTTATTTTTTAACCAGCGTGAGACAGTCACTGCTGACGTGAATTGCCGAATGATCGACGAGTTTTTGGTACTGCAACTGCAGCTGTTTCCCGGGTTCAACAACAGACCACAATTTCAGCAAGACGGGGCCACTCCACATACAGCTAGAGTTTCAATGGAGAAGCTGAGGGGAATTTTTCCCAATAAATTAATCAGCAAGTACGGAGACATACCCTGGGCACCTCGGTCACCGGACCTTACACCGTGTGACTTTTTTTTGTGGGTATACCTTAAGTCGAGAGTTTACAGCAACAATCCTCGAACAATTCAGGCCCCACAAGAAAATATCCGGCGTGAAGTTGCTGCCATTGAGCCAACGCTTTGCTCTCGCGTGTTCGCTAATTTAAGAGTCCGATTGCAAGAGTGTCTCGAGATAAATGGACGGCATTTAGACGATATTGTTTTAAAACGTAAAATCCGCATCGTTAAACTCCATTTTGTATAAATAATATATGAGAATAAGTTTTTTATTTTTATTTAATATTAAATTTGAATATTTTCCGCTGGACACCCTATATTTGCGGTTCGGTCTTCTCGCCCGGACGCGAGAGATGCACATTCCGCAATATTTAATTCATTAATGAATAAACCCACATAGCCAAGCACTCATTGTGAAAGCACAAAGACGATAAAAATTAATGTATGCCCCATTTTGCATTCCTGTACGATGCATATAATGTGCCCGAAAGTTTGGCCAAAATTACTGTCTCGGATTATAATTCGGCTTCGCGACGATCCCGTGTACATGTATGCAAATCTCCCATTGAACCAATATACGGCACCGGTGACATTTAGCCAATTTCGATGCGTGCCGTTCTCGGTGCGATTTGTTCGGATGAATTTTGACCACGTTGCAAATACGTGGATTGTATCGACAGCAGGTGTGTGTGATTTAGTTCCTCTGGCTACACCTCGTCCATTCATAACTAAGCAATGTTCAGTGTGTACTTGTTTTTCAATTTCCTGTACGCCTCGGGTCCCATTCCATTCAGGAATTCGATAAATCACTTGATATTTAAAATTAATAGCATTTTTCCTTGTGGCTGATTTTTGACACCCACGCGGTTTTAATCAATTTGCATTAATAATAATAATATAATCTTTATTCTACTCTTTTTTTTTTTCCTACTGACGGTTTCGCCCACTCGATAGATATTGTTATCAGTCGCTTGTTTTATTTATCTAACGTACACATTGCGCCATTTCAGACGCAAGTTAATTATTTATTTCTTCAATATACAAAATACTTTGTTCAACTATTTATTAAATATGCTACGTGTTTCGATACCTATGTTTTTATATATGCTTGTATTTTTTTTATTTCAGTATACATTTCTTCCTGAAAAATATACCATAGGTATAGAAACATGTAGAATAATGAATAAATAGTGGTTTAAACAAAGTATTTTTTATAATTCGTAATTATTTATTCATTAGTTTGAAATAAACAATTTCAAACTAATGGGAACATGTTCCGGTCCACAATGGAGTCCTAGTATCGACACTGATGCAGAAGAGGAACGAAAGTAGACTGAATGCAATGAAAATGAGATCACTTAGGCGTATATGTGGCAGATCAGTAAAGAATGAAAAAATAAGGAAATAATGTATAGTTGATCTTAGTATAGCGAGTAAGATTAAGAAAGGATCGCTAATGGATGATGAGGAGAAAATGGTAAGAAAGATATATATATATACAAGTGTTAATGGCGCCTTAAGTGGAAGACTTGACACGACCAGGTAAACCAGATACTAGAGGATGGTCCTGTTAGAAGCCTCAATAATCGTTGAGCTTGTGTGAGAAGATGTATGAATGTGTGGCGCTCTACCCTCTCTGCCTACTCCCACGGGGAAACGGCACGATGGTAAGTAAGTTGAAATTGAAACATTAAAATAGTCATACGAGGACTGACAATTAAATTCGTAGAACATACTTTTTCGATCATCTTCAAAATAATCCATCCTAAAGCAATTCACTAGTTTCAATGTTTTTTTAATTGCAGGAAACAGAATTCAAAGTCATTAGTGAGGTTGTTTAGAGCACGCGTCGTAATCTGTTCAATCTCCGCTCGTGACTCCCGATAGTGATCCTTCGTGTCGTTCTTGATTTTGGGTCAGAAAGGGCTTGATTTAATTGTTGGCTTAAAAATAATGTGCTAAAGCATTGTTCCGATGCAGCATCCAAGTTTCGTTCGCAAACAATTCAGGGCAGGCACTCCTCACCTGCGCTCGTAACCGTTGCATCACCTCCAGAGAGAATGCCGCATTAACGGTTCGTTCTTCGGGAATAAATTCCTGTATTATTTCGCGACCGACTCGTTGCCGAGTTTGCAGTGTTGCCACATTATGTGCACGAGAAGTATTCTACGAACTTAATTATACATTATATTATTTTACATAAAAGTGAATAAGCACTTGAAGTATATTATTGTTAAAATCGGCGTTAACTTTTATAGAGTTTCATCATAATGGATGGATATAAATGAAACAGTGTTATAACTCTACTCGAGTTTATTAGCACTACTGGAGTTTCGAGAGAAACAGTAACTCTCCTAAATATAGGAGACAAGGTTTAGGTGGTAAATATACAAGTATTTAGGTACTGACAGATGGAGGGGGAGGGGGCGGAGTTACTGGTGGACCGTGGAAGGGTGGTTGTAATGAGAATATTGAGGGCAAAATTATTAACTTTATTAGTTTTACGCGTGACGGAATGGAGAAGTTTAATGGTACATGAATGATTATTATCCACGATGTGGTTCGCGAATTCAGAAAAGTTGTTACTTATTAGACAACGACGGTGCTCTTTTAATCTAATGTTGAGATTTCTAGAGGTTTGTCCGATATATTTACTATTGCAATCTCCGCATGAAATTTCGTAAACCCCGCTTTTTTCCAAGTTATCTATTTTTGATTTTGAATTGAGAAGTAATGCGCCTAAGTTTGTTGTTGATGTAATACGCGGGTCTAATATGAGGAGGGAAAATTTTTGTTATTTTAGTGGATGTTAAGCCAGTATATGGTACCAATGGTACTAGTAATATTATGTCCCGAATATAAAAAGCGATCATACAATTTTGCATTTAGCACTTGAAGAGTTCTGAAGATTTTAGTGTTCGGAAAGTGGAATGACGTTCCTCCACTTGAATATTGAAAACTTAAGTGTCCCATACAAAGACGGGCGAAGAATTTTTGAACCATAAAATTTGGGATAAAATACTAAAATTGTTATTTTAGTGTGAGGTTTGATGGTCGCCGACTCGAGTGAATCTTGCGAACACTTTTGCTCGGTTTTAATTAGCGTCTAATTGATTTACTAACATACGCGCCTCCTAAGTGCTGTAATATGTGACGTCTGGATCTGTGATCCTGGTAACTTTTCTGAATCGTGATCTCCAGAAGTTTTCGTCGAATCATTCTTGGAATAATGTAGTCTCGAAGCGATCGTGTACATTGCATACAAATCTGTGAAATGATCTCGAATGATTTTACAGGCCTCAAAGCTTGCTAAATAGTGGTACTATAAATTTTATATGTGTGTTATCATCAGGCTATATGTTTTTATTTTAAAACCTGTCTTCAAACATCGGCACGAACACTTCCAAACTAGCTTAATTATTTATTACTATGGTTATCTGAGTTCATTGTAGAGTCTACATTCAATTCGGATAATTCAAGTTTTGTGTATACACGTTCTCTCGGGTGTTCCTCAGGGATAACTCTCCAGGCTTATTCATCTCCTTTTTCTATTCCATGTCAAGGCACCTCCGTATTTCCCTATCTTGCGTTGTTTCAGAATCCAATCTATCTTCTCGAACGTAGAACCTTTATTTTTACAATTACTTATTAAATTACATATTATCTTTAATTAATGGTAAACCGCAATCTACCTCCACTGCGCACCGTCGTACATTATTGTACATTTTAACCGAGATATATTACGGTAATATCTACACATCTTCGAAAATCGCCCGTAATCGTAGCGAGCTGATTGTGAATTTTATTTTCGTTCCTAATATTTAGCCAAGACACAAACCGCTACAGCTTTAGCGAGACTGCCTGTGAATTGTGAATTAGTAGTGTATGCACGCGTATCGCTCTAAATTATACACTGTGGTGTATAATTTCCCTATCCCTATTTTATGATAAATTCTAATTTCACCATTGAAAAATAGGTTTCACGGAAACATTAGCCATCAGCGGCCACTTTTGTATAGTTTCTATTAAATCATCATCATATTATATTTTATATATTACGCTGTTTATATTTCACCCCATTAAAGAGTCACGAAGCGGCCAAAGATCCGTGCAGTCACATGATTTTTGTTTTTTCAACATCCGTTTTCAATTTCAATTAGCGCTGTGCGAAATTTCGGTCGGTTTGAAATCGACAAAAACATTTTCAGTAAAGTGTAATCAAATTAAATTTAATTTAACCGCAGTTCTTGAACAATTGCCACTTGTTTTTTTTTTTAAATTTTATTTATATTGTTCTTGACCACACAATTCACAAAAAACTTTAAAACTACACGCGCCTTGATCGTGCGTTCGTCATTATAATAATGGTATATATATCGATTTGACCTCCACTATATATATATATATATATATATATATATATATATATATATATATATATATATTAAATTATTACATGACCCTTGAACTTATCCATCTATAAACGTGCGTCAATTATGGCGTTACGTGTAAAACGTATATTTTTCACGAATTATTTTCGTACTAGATACATTAAACTACTTGCATTACACACACCCTAATTTCTAATGGGTTTTAGTGACATCTGTTCCTCCGAAGCCCATCATTTTAGTTAGCCCTTATAGTTGTTTTCAAATATTTTCAGATCAGGTTGTTATCGAAAAAACTAAACCGTGACCGAATACTGGATTAGCGACAACAAAGATGACAATTGATGCTGACCAATCTTGAACATTTCTCCAGTAAAATTGTAATGCGCATCTAAGACAAATGATGAAATCGTTAAAGTAACAGTACTGGAGAATACTATATGTTAAATACTAATTAAACGTATTAATTAGAAAGATGTCAACTTGTATATGGATAATTGTGTGAAAGAACTAGAATATATGAATGTAGGAGCGAAAATGGGCGATTTGATTGTATGCTGTTTATTGTACGCCGATGATGCAGTACTAATGGCGAATAATAAACAAGAATTACAGAGGCTAGTGAGTAGAATGTACGGTGTATGCAAGGAAAGCGACCTTATTATGGTGATGGTATTCGAGAAGGAGGAAAGCAAGACAACGTGCTAAATACTTGTAGGTAATGAATATTTGGAACAAGTAGACGAGTTTGTGTATTTGGGAAGTATGTTCGATAGAAACAGAAAGATATCGAAAGGAGGGTGACTGCAGGGAATAAAGTGAACGGCGCTTTTAATGGAATTATAGCTAATAGCAACTTGTCAACTGAGGCAAGACTAGCGGTTCACAATGGAGTCCTGGTACCCACGCTGAAGTATGAAAGTGAGGCCTGGAGCTGGTAGAAGTGGAACGAAAGTAGACTGAATGCAGTGGAAATGAGATCATTTAGGCGTATATGTGGCAGATCCATTTATGATAGAGTGAAGAATTACGAAATAAGGAATGAATGTAAAGATGATCTTAGTATAGTGAGTAAGATTAAGAAAGGATCACTTAAGTGGTTTGGTCATATGGAACGGATGAATGAGGAGAGAATGATAAGAAAGATATATGCTGCAAATGTTGATGGCACCATAAGTAGAAGACGTCCTCAGAAGACTTGGCACGACCAGGTAAATTAGATACTGGAGGATGGTCCTGTTAGATGCCTCAATAATCGTCGAGCTTGTAAGAGAAGATGTATTAATGTGGATGAGGCGAGAATTGTGTGTCAAGACAGAAGAGTGTGGCGCTCTATGCTCTCTGCCCACCCCCACAGAGAAACGGCGTGATGGTAAGTAAGTAGGTATGTAGAAATATTTTCATATGTATATCTTTCTAATGAATACATTTAATTAGTTTTTAAAATATCACAGAGCCATGTTCTGAATAATTACAACTTCACAATAAGAATGTGTTCTCTTTAATAATACTACATATTACACAGGTATATCAGACCTAGTCCGCAATGTTTAATGTCTGGATACCTGACTATATTACGAGTCAAAAATGTTCAAGGAATATGTGCAAATTCTGCACTTTTACGGAAAATATTGTTTGTAATTATCCATTATTAATCGATATCTTTGATTCAAACTCTATCTAAATCATCTGACAAAAAATAGTCTAACCGCTCTAAATTCGATGACCTTTCATTTTTTGTATTCAATATATCATTTAGAATCAATAAAATGTTTGATATGATCGAAATAATCGCATACTTAGAAATTTTTGAAATGCTTATATCTCTGACATGGTTGAGATTAGGCACATGTCCCTTGAGCGTTTTCGACTTTTAATTTAGTCAGTATTAAGTATTGTGGACTAGGTCTGATACATACTGTATATATGTATATACTCGTAGGCCTGAAATTCGGGATAGACTAGATCAACGAAGAGTTATGCGATGGAGAAAATAAAGATGGGCAGCCTTTAAATAGTTTTTCCACATAATTAATTAAGTTGAAATCTCAACATCTCCGGACACGTGCATACACATACGGATCGCGGCATGGACCCTTACAAAAACTGACTTACACAAAGGGCTATGGAACGAGCAACTGAGTATCAGAAACAGAAATACCATCGAGTGGACAATAAACGAAGGTTGTCAACGTTGTCCGGATGATCGCCAAGCTGAAGTGGGACTGTGCTGAAAAGAGATGAGTCCTGTACGGAAATCATGAAAATCTCAAACCGTTGCTTTCTGTCTGTAGCATTGTCTTCCAAGTGTGCTCTTACATATTTAAAATTGTTTTTGCGGAGCCCGTCTGTATTTTTTAAACTGATATATTCTATTTTCAATATCTGTGTTTATTTATTTTAGTTCATTTTCTATCCGCTTTTGGACTTTCGACCACACAACTTGGCTTCATTTTGTTTGCAGTATTTTCATCACGCAGTATGCAAATACCATGCTCCGCCGTACTTCACATATTGACCAATCCGAAGAACTACTAAAAGTCCTCTATCTATTATTTACTCTACGCTTCGTCATTGAGGTATTTCATTTAATCCTTCCTGTTTAAAATTGCAAAGGAATAGGGCTGAGCTGGCAAACAGTAATGTTTTTTGTTATACGTTCTTTTCAAGATTCCTCTGTTCGAGGTTGCTGGTTACTAGCAGCAGGCAGCAGATCGGATTTTAAAGAAGTTTATCTCAAAAATGTAATCTTCTACACTGTCTATTCGACCTCTCCGATTCTCGAATCTGTTTTAAACCGGCGATGGTCGATGGGTGTGGTCAATTATGTTACAAATTACAATGCGGTAGGTTTGATTGATGTTGCACGCATTTTTATATCAACTAATCGAGTTTCTTGTCCTAATTAACTTAAATGTTCCATCAGATCGGACGGTCTATGTGTTTAGTTTTGTCCGTGTTGTGTGTTTTAGTTTAGCGGCAGACAGACACTGTTGTCAAACTCGACACATCCGCAGCAAGGCCGCCACAACAGGATATTTTAGCGTTTCAAATTTTTTATAACCCAACCGAACTTATTTGAATACCGAATCAGCTGGACCGACCGGTTCGGTAGTGACGTAACTCCGCATGTATTTTTTTTTCCTTTCATTTGAGATACGGCTCGAAGAAAACGAAAAAAGCATTCAATGGCAACGTGCCGATAATAAATTAGCAACGGGCATTCTCACTATTTTTTATTTGCCTTTTTCAACATACCCGCCTGATGTTTCATTCAACTTGTTATTCTAATCATATGGCCGCATGCAAAAGGTGAGACGCTCTGAGCTCCTTGCCCGTGACGCAAGGTTGTCAGGTTGCGTCTGTAATACAATAATACTAATGTCTGTTAAGATCTTTTGTGACACGGCGACCGACAGTTTCTCTTTTATTATAAGAAAATATTAATATTTCTCTGTCATGTGGAATCTGGAAAGAATACAGATTTATGCCGTTGAGAAGTGGTGTTGAAGACGCACGCTACACATGCCGTGGAAAACGAGACGCGCACGTGTCTCCATTCTGCATGAACTACACATCAACAATAGACTCTACATATGGAGAATGTTTAATTTTCTTACGAGAGGAGAATATAGTGAGCCACGTCAAAGAACAGACTGTGAGAGAAAGATCCCCCACCCGTCTCTGGTGACAACTCTCAGATCTGCGGGATGCCGAGAAAAGTACAGGAGTGCAGTCGAGACAGCATCCTCAATTATGAGGAAGGAACAAAGAAACGATCATAAACATTTAAAAATGTTCTCAGCTGTTCCATGCACCAACATACATGTCTCAAAACTGGCATAACTCGTGGGTTAGTTTTTTACGACAGGGGTTCTCGAGCTTATTATTATATTCTATATTTTAATGTTTAATAATTTAGGAACAGTTGTACCTCAGAATGTTCATGTATTACAAGAAACCTACTAGTCCTTATTTCTCCCTTTATAGACTCGAAAATATATCATCATGATGTGGCAAGGATAGTACGACATATTTTCCTATATGTCGATACTGTCACATTTTTTACTTCCCGTTCTTCCAATAGCTTTTCTTTTTTACCGCCGGGTTCTGATGTAGTGATGTTAATACAAACATTTCGTTCCGATGATTGAGAATTCCCATGTGATAATTTGGATAATTAATCGTATTTACAAGTAAAATTTCCGTAGCGTGCTGTTTTAAAAAAAGGGACGATGCCGACCCAGTGCTACGCCATTACCAACTGCCAACAAACATCAACTGTGTCGTTCCCTTTTTATGTAGTGTACAGTGTACATATGTAGCGAATAGAAAAAACGTATTTAAAAGAACAAGAAAGATTAATTAAGTTGTTTAAAACATTCACGTTGGGACAATTCAAACGCTATTTGAATATAGTTCGTGTATTAATGAGTCTTCCCACAGAGTTTTTATAAAATTCGACACATCTCGATCGGTTTAAATCTCCTTATAAAATCTAATATACATGCACGGTTCAAATGAAACACACAACTACATTAGACCTATTTTTGTGACAAGTTTCTATGTCTACTTGTTAATTTATATTACATTCAATCAAACGTTTGAAAATAACAAAATGTTAAATGTTCAAAGAATAATAACCTCTATCGGCACCACTTTGGTGTAGTTTCGTACAGCCCTGCGCCCACCTTTCCATCTGACACTAGCGGCCTTGAAGTGTAACGGACTGTTTTGCCGCCTTTTTCAGCCGCTCCGCTTCTTCCTGTAGAGTCGGGAAAAATTCAAATTTTTTGCGTCGCAATAAACGCACGTTATATTATTATTACAATAATAATACGATGCTCAAATTTTTTCACATGCATAAGAGATGATTTAGCGTGATTTATTATTTACCACGCTTTTTGAGGTTAGTTAGGTATGTCATGTTTCCGTAATGAGAAATGAGGGTGTTCTCCAGATTCTAACTTTGAAATGGAGGATTAATGGCATGTTGATGAATAAATTAGCAATTTATATATATAATAATGATTTACTACGTTAGTAAACACATATAATGTTTTATATTATGTTGAAACAGAAAATGAAATAATTTTTGTCGATCTTTCGTAGATATTAACATATTTAGTCATTGTTTACGGCTTTGAAGCCATTTACATAGAAAATAGAATAAATTAAAGTGATATGCTAAAATAAATAGCAGATATAAGCACTTATGTCAAAAAATGCTTTGCTGAAAGGCTTTCTTAAGATGCTGTGGCATGTTTGATTTGGAGACCATCTTGAGGAATCCGGCGCTTGCCTAGTCGAGTGCTAATCACCTCTTCTAATTACTGCATGTGTTGTTTATAAAATGATAAAAATAGTAAAATTGGTACTTATTTATCTTATGAGATGTGCATAATATATTAAAAACTATCTTTATAATGTTGTACAAGGTCCACAGATTATCTTCATCCATTTTCAGCAATATTATGTTGTTGCCCCTTTTTCGTTTATTTCTGGATTGACACAATTAATTAGATGAATATTTAAATAATTTCTATCATTTACAATTTTTTTTTTGTAAATTTTCACAGAAATATCTGACAGATATTAACATTCCTACTGGATGTTCTCGCATGCATTTGAAAAGACGATATGTTTGGGAAAATTTGGACATCTGGTAACCCTACGTAACTCCATTAATATCATTCAAATTAACTTTTTACCCATCCACTTGGAATGTTGTGAAAAAACATACAGAGTAGTTGTAGAGTGGCAGTTAACAAAAAATATATCATTGCAATATCATCGGTTCTATCACACTTTTTTCTTGATTTTATTACCTATAACATTTGCATAACTGTCAAAATCTGTTGCGTTATATTCCCGAGGATAAAAGATTGCGTGCCTGGCATCTGTAAACAATTGACATCAGTCGTGTGAATTATGACATGCTTGTTTTTTCTTGCGATAAGATATTTTCATAAGTTCGACAGTGGCCGGGGTTCAATTCTCATTCTTGTCCAGCAAGTTATTTCTGCTTTTCATAGTGTGCGCACTTAGATTGGTTTGAAAAATGACAAGAATGTATATGTGGTACATTTCCATGTCAACTTTATTTAAAAAAAAAATCAAATATTTGCCATTTACTAGCATTATTTATATTTAACACTCCCACATATCCCTCGCAGCAACAGCACATATGTATCGTCACCCCTAAGTTAACTCGAGCAGATTTTTTTAAATATTATACACAACCAATATTAAATATGTAGTATGCATTTTTAATGTTTATTTTACCTGTACCATCGTAAAAAGTATTCAGGCAGTTGTTATTTCTTTACCATATCAGTTTTATAATTTTATCTTTACCTATAAAAATTAATTTTGGTGAGATGTATATATATACATATTCACACTTTAAAATATTACTATATTGAACTTTTGATAATATTAATCTAATCAAACCATCTCCGTTTCCAGGAAGACGAGAAGGTGGTGGAGCTCGTCAACAAGTACGGCCCCAAGAAATGGACGCTGATCGCTCGCCACCTGCGTGGCCGCATCGGCAAGCAGTGCCGCGAACGCTGGCACAATCACCTCAACCCCGGAATCAAGAAGAGTGCCTGGACCGACCAAGAGGACCGGCTCATCTACCAGGCGCACAGGCAGCTGGGCAACCAGTGGGCCAAGATTGCCAAAATGCTGCCCGGAAGGTAACTATTCAATTATGTATGGAATGATGTCACTAATACCTACTTTCACCTCTTTTACCTTACGTGGCTTTTATGTCACATGCTGTGGTTCCAAATAGATAATTACTATGGAACATAGTCATAGGCAGGCAGAGAATATTCAATGCTCTTCAATTTTCTTCTTAAGCACCTACTTATATGTATTATATATGTTACATTTAAAGTGTTAAATTTCAATAATGTATATATTAACTAGTCAATGTATACACTAACTATAAGTTTTAGTTACAACTTACATTGCTGCATTTCGTGTATACTTTCACTAGATATATATGTGTATACTGTAATTAAAACTTATAGTTGGTACATACATTAACTAGTTAATGTATAAATTTTCGAAGTTTACACTTTGTCTGTAACATATATATTTTTGTGTTCATGTCTGGGTTACACTTCAAGATTCACAATTTCGTGATTCTCGTAGATTTCTTACGCCATCTATTTTTAACTTATCACCACATTGTTTGCTCTGTGAGAGAAATTGGTAAACTTTAATAACAGGATTTTCTTTCTGTTTTTTTTTTCTCTTTGTAAAATGTACTCTCAATCAATTATTGCGATTGATCACTGACTTCAATGTTCCCTCTAAAAGTATTTACCTGCTGCTCAGAATAAAATATTACTGTGTTGAAAAGTCTTAACCATTTTTATTTTGCGCACTGAAAGTCTAATAATGCAAGTAATTAATATTTTAGAAGTGGTTTTCAAGTTACCAATGAAATAAACAATAGACCTTATTAGGTACTGAATTCCTAAAATATTTTGAAACAAAGTCTAGATGTATTCTTAAAATATTTTGAAACAATGAAATGGATACTAGATGGTGATGTATCTTTTCTAAAATTTGATTAAATCATTTTGTCAGAACGATGTGAAGAGAATTCTATGTAGTGCACAGCAACATCGCATGTGTTGTACAGCTTTAGAGGGAACGAATGCTGACAGCCTCAATTCTTGGCTCTTAAAATGAGGCATCTGTAGTAGGTTTTATTTCCTATTTTTATTTGTTAACTTTGTTTTATAAACTACTTATTGGTTAATAAAACAAAGTTAACAAATAAAAATAATGAATTTTAACCACAGTTAATTTTGCTAATTTCAAAAGGTTTTATTTGCGCTTTGATGAAACTTACGATCCCGTATTAATTAACCTGATTATTTTATTGTCATTACAGGACAGACAATGCGATCAAGAATCATTGGAATTCCACAATGAGACGGAAGTACGAGAACGAAGATTCGTCATACTCTGTCGGGAGGCGGAAAAACTCTCGAGCGAAGCCGGCCAGTTACCACGGTAGCAGCAAGGCCAACACCTCCTCCAACAATGTGAATACCAACACAAGTAGCAACGAAACATTGTTTGCCACCCAGCACCTGCTTGAATCAAGCGGTTACCTGGTCGACTCCCCATACAGCAACTGTTCCAACGACGCCGTGACCGTTTCCGGGTCTGTGGAACAGTTGACTGAACTGCGGGGATTCGAACTGTTAGGTGGAAGTGTGGAACACTCGGATTGCACCTCTCAGTATCAGAATAACATTGGAATTGGAGTGTCGTCTGCTAACCAGTCTGTGAAAATCGCTTTCAGTGATGTTAGTTTGTTTTGTGTTTTTTGTTTTTTTTTTTATTATGGTTTGGTTTGGATAAAATTCGCTCACTTTAATAACAGTCAATGAAGATGTTTATTGAATATTTTAAATCTTGTCTCCTGATGACTTCACGACGAATGTCAAGTAGACATATATATATATATATATATATATATATATATATATATGTCTACTTGTGCGCATTTATATATATATATATATATATATATATATATATATATATATATATATAAATGCGCACATATAACCATTATTACATTTTAAATTTAAACATTCTGCCATGAAAATTAAATTAAATTACCGTAGACTCTCGATTATCCATGAAAAAACAAATGGGAATCTAGATAACCTCCGGCAAAAAAGTGAAAAAATTACAACAAAACTAAAAATTATCCTAAAATAATAATAATATTGGATAATTTGTATAGCGCCATTTTCGTAAAAACTTTCACCTCAGCTTTCATACATAAACTATTTATAGTCCTACATTATCTTAAATTAAAAATTGTTATTTTCACTTATGGAAATGATTTTTTGAAAAGGTTCGTTTTTAGTTTCTTCTTAAATAAAGTCTCTGATGCACTGTTTCTTATAATGGAGAACAAATAATTCCACGCTTTTGGGCCTGCCACCGCAAATGCCTGTTCACTAAATTTAGACTTGTCAACGATTGGTCAGTTCTACAACCTTACCTGCGGCTGAAGTAGAGGCTGACCTGAGAGTTTGATGTCTACCATTCAGATTGGCTGGGATACAAAGCTCTTGAAGATACAGAAGCGCCGTGTTATAATAATAATGGATAATTTGTATAGAGCCATTTTTGTAAAAACTTTCACCTCAAGGGCGCTTATGTGTCGCACAAGTATAGTTTGTATCAGAAGTAAATACTGAATCTAAGCTCGCCCAAATAATAATTTGCGGACAGCGGACCGACCAATGGGAAATTCCAGTTGAATATGTATTTGCAGTTTTGCCAGTTTATTTTCTGTTACATATTTTCGATTTCGGCAGCGTAATTCTCTGATAGATATTAAGTAGATAATGAAAGAAAATTATTTTTACATTTTAAATAATATTTCTAAATGTTATTACTAAACCCGGATAATCGATAGTCTACCATTCACAATTGTTTGCTGAATAGAATTTACTACTGGCAATACGATGTTATATGAAAGTGAATATTTTATTCAAACCTTTATTTTTTGTTGCTTTTTATATATTTTTATGTTTTATATTTTAACACCATGAAATGATACGAGCTAATCTTTTTAATGTAAATACCATGAGCGCGTAAACATGCCAAAATATGTGATGTCTTCCATTTCAAATATAGTTGTCAGTTAAAAGGTTAATACTGCAATAATGTATACTTTTAAGTGCTATTCAATAATACCACAACAATAATCTCTGTTTAGATTTCACAACTTTAAAAATGTATTTTTTTCTTTTCTTTGTCTTCTGAATATCTTTGATACAGCGTAGATGGACAAGCTTTTCACTTCTTCCCCGTACATGCATCTTCTTACACATGCTTGTCACTTTTTACGCTTGTCATAAGCTTTGTAAATTAATAAAATCTTCATTCTTTTATCATCTAAACTTCAGATGTATCTTCTGATATAGTTCTCACTCATACCGTGTATTCTTCTCGAAGGAATTTGTATTGTAATGATTTTAATCTCTTAACTTCTATTTATATTATATACTCCCTAGTTTCTTATATTATTTCATGGATTTTTAAATTAATCTATAATATGTTTATTCTATTTTGCCTTTCATTTTGTTTGTTTTTTGTCGCTCAAGATGGTTCACAGCATCTTCAATCCACTGATATTTTATGTCTAGATTAACACCATGTAATTGAACTTAATCAATAATTTTTCTTAACCGGTCGCCTGTCCGAAGAAAAATTTTTAATTTGCTCCAAGACCAAGAAATAATGCTGAAAAAATATATATATCTCAGACACATGTGATTGCACCCCAGCAAATAATAATATTTTCTGGTAATAATTGAAATTGTTAAATAAATTAAAATTTCCCTTTGATAACATTTAAAAATATCTTTGTTAAAGAAATTTTATCACATTATTTTTTGCTCATATATTGACCTCCACGGGCAGTCAACCGGTTAATCATTTTTGACTATTTTGCGTGAGAGATGGGAGAAATAATCCACAATATTTCCTTATTCAAATAACAAAAATTATATATTGCACACTATAACGATGGACACATAGTTTAAAAACAAGGAAAATTATCCATTTGATTTTTCGCTATATTTTTGTGTACCATTAGAAACTATTTGACAAGTATTATTTAATTACTATCGTATCAATGTTGCGAGAAGGAAATAATGCAGTAAAATTATGTACCATGCGGTTTTCTATATACTATTAAGGAAAACACATTCTTATTGTGAAGTTGTAAGTATTCAGAACATACGTCTGTGATATTTTGAATACTAATTAAATGTATTAATTAGAAAGATATACATATAAAATCAATTTCACAATAAGAATGTGTTCTCTTTAATAATATATAAGTTGTATCCAAAATTTATTAAATATTAATTATTAATTCTGGTGTCTCATATCGGACTACTTAAAGGTATTTGAGATTCCGTAAAAATAAAATAGATGGCTTACAAATAATGGAACGATAGATGTATTAATTTGAAAAGTGTAACAAATGGGTTCGAAAATTTGTCATCAAAAGTACTGTCTGCTGTAGCATAGTCGGTTATTGGAATTGACGGTATTGGAAAGAGATCCAGGTTCGAATCCTGGTAACAACAAAAAAATTGATTTCATATGTATATCTTTCTGATTAATACATTTAATTAGTATTTAAAATACATACTTCCTGATTTTTTGCTATTGTTAACTAGGTTATCTAGTTCATTGTGGTATATTATCTAAATTTCATTTTTTCACAGCACACTGAAGAATATTACTTGCATACCTATTACTTTTTTCAATCTCTTAAATTAACAACATATCTTAACTATTTCACCAGAAAAATCAACCCATTCACTGTACTAAATGTACTAAAGGTTTTTGTAATTCATAATATAATGTATTATTTAGAAAACCGGAACAGAAAAATTATACATGGACAAACATGTTCCATAACAAATAATAGTGTTAATACTTATTATCAGTTTATTTTAGAAGTATGTGTACAAAAAATATCACTTAATTTGAGCACACAACAATATCTTGTGACACTGTTCTCAATCATTTTGGAATCATTGATTTAGAGTTTCCTCTGGTCATACAAAACCTTCCAATTGTTTTCTGTAGTCTACTAATTTAATTACAATATTATTATCATTTTTAAATGTTAAGAAATTCACTACTGCATAATGTATACGGTGGAACCCTGATGTTAGATGCCCGGAATTCACGTTATCCCTCCATTTGCGTGTTATTTTTGTAGTCCTGTGTCATTTCAGTGCATTAAAAACCCTATTTTACATTTGTTTTTCCCGCGATTTACGTGTAAAATTAATTGAAATTCATTCAGCCAGTTCGCTAGAGACAAGAGTGTGTTGATTGTTTGCTTGTCATTTTTACACATTTTAAATTTTTATACCTATATAATTTTTACGTTTCGTTTTTTTTATTAGTTTTTACAAACTGGAGTCAGCAAGAAAATTGCCTAGAAGATAGTATAGATAACAATCATGCCTGGTAAAGAATTTATGAATAACCCTTGCAGAATTACTTTGACGAGGATTCCAACGTAATAACATCGGACGTAGTGGAAATTGAGGAAATTGTGGACGATTGTATAAACGAAAACTTGGCAGAAGGAGAACCTTCCTGTTCATCCCATAAATCTAGTTCCTACAAGAGATGATGCCACAAGGGATATTGAAAGCCTCAAAGCATATTTTACTAGTGTTAGTAATGTACCACCAGAAACCTTTAATTTAATTTACAATATTGAAAAAATTATTTAAAAACAACACAAAAAAGTAAATAAAAAAAATTGTTTGAGTTTTTCAATATAAAATTAAAAACTTAAAATCGGGGTTTCACTGTATATCTATAGCAAGGAGAACACCGATAAAATGGCATGACTGGCTTAATTTTTAAGTTTGTAATTTCGCATACATTAACATTGTTTAAACACATTTATTAAAGGACTGGCCGATTGAATTCTACAGCAACGACCCGTCCAACAGCTGTCACAGCAATGCATCAACTGAATCTGCCAACCTGCCCACTAGAATATTGTCTATGGTCAGCAGCATGCAACCTGTGAACAACAATAGATCAGCATCCAGCAATCACTCGGTGTCCAGCAGTCATCACCAATCCGGTAGCCATGCAGGCTCGAGCAACAGTCAACCGGCTGCTAATCATCAAAATACTACAAAGGAATTCCTTCACTTCAGGGAGCTTCTCAGGAAGCAAGTGGATTCAGTTGAACATGTTAAATCCAAGGATAAATTCGTTACGGAAGAAAATGATACCAGTTCTACGACAAGGTGGGTAGTTATTTTTCATGCATATATCTACATTGTCAAAATATAAATTTAATGACATTAATTTATTTATTCTGTTTGTGTTCTTAATATTCATACATATTATACATTATAAACATTCTTATAAATATATAAAAAAGGCAAACAAGCTTCATAACATACAAATATGCAAACCATTAATATTATTAATTCTTTTTTTTTATCTAAACCAAAAATATTAGGAATGAATTAAACAGGGTTATAAAAGAATTCTAATAACATAATAAATAAGTAAAATACTCTCGCTATCCCATGATTGAAACACTGTGCAATACAGAAAATGAATATAAAGAAATGATGTTCTGTTCATTTGATCATTTCTATGAATTTTTGCTCAGTTTCCTTTCTTCCAACACCCAATAACCAGCTCCTGAGATGGTGTTTGAGTTTGTCCATCGAGAATTGTTTCATACTACTCGGCAAAATGTTATAAGCTTTGGTGGCCAGAAACATATGGATTGACCAAAGCTTGTTTTCATTTTAGGCTTCACAGTGAGCCTATTCTCTTTTGCTTTTGTAGCATAAATATGAGATAGATTTTGATGGAAGCTCTTTGTTGGAATGAAAATAAAGGGTCACTTTTTTTTTTACATAGAGTTGTCGAATATCAAGAAGCTGACATTCCCCAAACAGTGAGTCAGAGGGAAACCTATATAGTGTTATGTAGATGATTCTGAGATTGAATTTTTGTGTAATTACCAATTGGTTAAGGGTAGTTTTCCCAACTCCACCCCAACCATCATTTGTTAACCCACTCAATCCATTATTTGTTAACTAGAATATCTTACAAGAAGAATGTAAAATTACATATTTCCAACAAAACATGATATCAACGCAACCGTTGCAAAATAGTTTCATTAATTCCTTTAGCTCATCCACAGATAAGATTTCTCTCGGAGATTCGGAACAGTACAGAGTTCAGCACAAGGCGATCTATGAATCATCATCGCATGTGTTCGCGTATTAGAATGACACATTCAGTTAATACATATTTTAACTGACTCAGAAATTAAAGACTCGTTGAAAGATCATTATATTATATTCAAACAAATATGTAATTGACTGCCGATCACGCCCATGTTATTGGTTACCTTGTCTCGCTAGGTGCTGCCAACATCCAAAAGTGCACCATTTCCATGCATGTATATTCGCATCGACCCTGCATTATTTTTGTGGCAGATGTGTAAAATATATAATCTCTATCTGTTACTGTTCCACAGTCAAAAGCTGGCAACCAATTTAATATATTAAAATAACTACTCAGGATTAAACATTAGATGGCTGGAATGTGTGGAATGGCTGAATTAGATGTCTGACCTATTAATACTACCAAAAAGACATTGTTTATATAAAATGCGTGTTTTGTTTTCACTACAGATTTTCCAGCTTCATCAAAATTCTGGACAATGAGGTACCGGTCAAATCAGATGCTCTGGTGCCACACGCTAATATCAAACAAGAAAATGATGAAGATAAACTGAAGACAGTTACCAACTCACCAGGTATTATTTTCCTTATTCGATTACTTCATCTGAATAGAAAGTCAGTTTAAATTAAAAACTTTTTTTCATTGAATATTATTTACGCATTTTTTCCCTACTTTAAATCACTCGAAGGAGGGGCACATGGGCGACGGCACGCGGGAGTTTGGTTCTTGGAAATTTAGTCACTATGGATCGCTTCACGGGGGGACAATGCGCGTTGTGCATAAACAGTTTTACAAAAACTAGAATTTTTAATTTGCTTACAAATTTCTTTACCACGTACGAAATATAATTTTGTAGAATATTTGATAAACGATTGCTTTAATATAATTCTTCTTGATTTCTAGTGAAGTTCGATGAAAGAGACCTGCCTTCTATTGCAGTGTCTCCTGCCAAGAGCGGATCATTGAGGAACAATAATTCACCACCACCTATTCTAAGGAGAGCTAAAATGAAGAAGATCGGCGCAGGATACGCAAGCTCGGCTAGTCATGCTTTGGTAATATTAATGTTCTTTTTACTTTTACTTTTCTAATACTTTTTGTTCTGATCAGGGTTGTCTCCCCAATCATTTCATTCATAATAATTAATGCATAAAGTAAAACTCCATTAATTCGTAATCCTATACAGTGAAACCCCGATTTTAAGTTTTTGAAAGGACCAACAAAAAAAAGTGTAAATAGAGGGAAAATGTTAATTGGGGGGTATTAAAAAAAATCAAACAATTATTTTTTATATTTGTTTTTTTATTGTTTTTGAATAGTTCTTTCAATATTATAAATTAAGTTAAAGGTTTCTGGTGGTACATTAGTAATACAGTAAAACCGCGATATAACGAAATCCAAGGGACCGAAAAATAAAAATTCGTAATAACGAATTCCCACATATAACGAAAAAAATAAAAAATCTACTATATGTTACGCGCCGTCGCAAAAAAATGTTGCGCGGCTTCAAAAAAGATCGCAAATTCTGCAAACAAAGGAGGAAGAAGGTCATGGGGAACTGAATACCTACATATTTTTAGTAGTTTTGTTATTAAAACAGATAAGCAAATGGATAATCAAAGGAATTCAATTAAGAACAGAACCTATTCAACACCAATTCGAAGATATTTTTGTAAATTCCAGAATATTGCAAACACAAAACAATATTTTAATTGTGTTTAAATGTAGAGCCGCTTCAAACATAGTTTTGGGCATGAAACATACAAAATAATTCAAAAATAACAATTTTACAGTTGAATTGCGGCATTTTTATAAAATGAGTCGTATATAAATTACGAAGGTACTTACCGGTAACGGCGGCAACCACTTCAAAATATTTTTATAATCGTTAGAATTGTTCACTTAAAAATTATCGTTAACATTGTTCACTTAAAATACACGAAAACAATAGTTAATAGAAATACAAAATGCCGTACAAAAATAGTCCATAAAATATTTTAACGAATTATTTATATTATTGACGAGTTCACACGAAAACAATTATCAAACAAAAATGAATTTATGTAAATATTCAGTCCGGTCATGCAATAATCGCGTTAAAAGCTAAACAAACTTAACTCTATAGACATTACACTGAGACTGACGTTTAATAACATACATCCTGACATCCAATAAGTACATACTGACATTTAATAACATACATACTGACATCCAATAAGTACATACTGCAACTTTCGGGGGGTTCCTATTAATTTTTGTATTTTACAGCTGTTTGGATCTGGGATTGCAATACATATTAGAGGCGTATGCGTACGTAAAACGTGTCTAAGTGAACGCCGCAAGAATTATGTCAAATGGTTTTATGGGCCTACTATGAACCCAAAAAGAAGTTTGAATTGTTTTACCACCTTGTCGGCAGACCGCCGCGCATCGCCGAGAAGGCCATAAAACCGTTCGCATACGGTAGATGCATCGGCGCGGCTTTGTAAGTGCGAAATAATATTTTCATCTTAACATTTTTTTATTTCGTTATAAATTTACGTAAAGGTATTGGCATTTTTTCGTACGGGACAAAAATGATTTTGTTATACTAACGGGATTTCGTTATATAAATGCATTTTTGTATGAAAAATTGGTTTTAGGGACTAAATTTCGATTTGTTTTTCGATATACGTCATTTTTCGCTATATCGGGTTTCATTATATCGCGGTTTTACTGTACTAGTAAAATATGCTTTGAAGCCTTCAATATGCTTCATGGAGTTGTCTCTTGTAGGAATTAGATTTATGGATGGTTCTTCTGTTAAGTTTTTGTTTATATGACTGTCCACTATTTCATCAATTTCCACTACGTCCGATGTTATTACGTTGGAGTCAACGTCTAAGTAAGTCTGTAAGGGTTATTCATAAATTCTTTCCCAGACATCATTGTTATCTATATTATCTTCTAGGTAATTTTCTTGCTGATTTCAGCTTGCAAAAACTAATAAAAAATTACATACGTATGAAAATGAAAAATGTGTATAAACGACAAGCACACTCTTAATTCTATAGCGAATAGTGAACTGGCTGAACGAATTTCAATTAATTTTAGACATAAATCATGGGAAAGACAAAAGTATAATAGGGTTTTTGATGTACTTAAATGACATGGGACTGCAAAAATAACATGCAAATAGAGAAAAAATGTGAATTCCGGGTGTGCATAATCGGAGTTCCACTGTATTTCGAATTTTCACAGAATTAGCAATTTTTTCAAAAAAAATTTCCTCAAAAATAACATTTCGTGCTAATTTCTACTGATAATTCATAAAATCTGATTATTCACAGTTCGTATTCGTTTTTAACACCCGAAGTAAATAATTTGTTTACATAATTTGCATTTGCATATTTGCAAATGTTTTTAAATCCCTAAACTTGCTCGACTACGCATTTGACCTTCATCCCTTCGTGAACATCTGCAACTAGCCCCCCCTACCAGTCAATCACGACGCCGTTGCTTATCTCATAAATGGTGCACTGGTATGACAGCCTGACAGAACGTGACAAACTTAGTTTAGCCATATGCATGTCAAATTCCATAGTGCATTTAATAAGATTTGTTATTAAAATAATGTTTTCATTAAATCATTTTGTTTCTATGTTTATGAAACGTTTTGATTTGCGCATGTAGGTACTAAAGAAACTAAATCTTTCATATTTAAACTCTATGACATATTTTATTCATATTGTTTTTCATATTTCGTTCTCTCAAATGGCATCAACACCTTCTAATTTGTGTAAATCCTTGACAATTTGAAAAAATTGATAGATATCAAAGATAAAATTGGGGGAAAAAAATCACGGGAAAATAATAACCTTCAACCAAGCCTAGCGAGACGAGAGGATTTAAAAGTTTTAAATTATTTTTCACGCACATTTTAAATATTCCAATTCTGATGGAAAAGGCGAGTTCGATAACGTTTTGTTGCATCAAGTGGTGAATCGCCGCTTCACCACACACCTTTCTTATTCAGGAGAAATACGTTATTTGATAAACATTTTGGCACATAAGAAGCTGAAATGATGTAGATTCATCACGTTTCAATATGAGAATCGCGATGTTGACAGCGGCGGCGCCCACTAAATTTCTTTTTAATGTTGCCTTTAAAAAACTTTGTTATGAATTAACGGAGTTTTACTATATTAACGAGTGCTTCTTGTAACTAATATATTAGACATCATCACACTGCGCTATGCATTATGCATTTATCCATTGAATTACTGATTATTTATTCAAATTTTTCTATTATAGATGCTGAGTGATGACACACCAAACAAATTGTTCCTCAGTACGACGCCGATAAAACAGTTACCTTTCAGCCCGTCGCAGTTCTTCAACAGCCCTAACAATCTCCTTCATTCCTTCCAATCTCCCACTCATTCGACGCCTGAGAAGAGGAACTCTCCGAGGATTATCAGGGTAAGATTTTTTTTGTATTATGTAATAGAAGTGTTGGAACGGGCTGTGTATTCAGTCTTAAAATCTGCCTGATTATTTTTTATTTGTATTGAATGAAATAAATAGAAATTTGATTCTCTGTAGATGATTCTCTGATTAGAGAATTTGTACGACATCACAAGACAATGTAAAATTATTTTAAAACTCATTTTCTGCTAAAACAATTAAATTGATCTCTGACTGCAGATGGCCATCGGAATGAAAACTACTTTTGGTCAAAGATTATTCACCATTCAAGCTCCCAGAATATACAATCAAATTGGAAATAAAATTAGAAATTTAACTGACATTAAGGTTTTTAAAAGGTGTTTCAAATTGGTTGTTGAAATTAGGAAGAGCAGATACTGAGAGTAAACTAATAATATTTTGATCTTGCATATTTCCCTTTACCTTGTACGTACGTGCTTACATTCGTATTGTATTGCATATTGGTATTTTTTAATATTTTCACATTTACTTGCCTTGTATGTTATGTATTCTATTTGATTGTGTTTTGCCTTCAATGAGTTATTTGGTTTTGTGAAATATAATTTGTTTGCCAATTTGCCTTAAAACAGGCTTGCCTAGTTGGAAAATGCATTATAAAATCTGTGTAAAATATATATAACAAACTTTTTTTTTTTGGTAGCTGTACAATGCTTATATGTTATATGTGTCTAAATAATTTTTTTTTAATGGAAATCAAATCTGTCACTTTTGAATACATATATACTATACTCCATAACTTGTGAAATCTACTACCACCTTTGTGCATATACTTGGCTTGTGAAATCTACTACCACCTTTGTGCATATACTTGGCTTACGAAATCTACTTCCACCTTTGAGCTTGTGAAATCTAGGTACCTGGGAGTTAAAACTATCATCACTGAATAGATTAATTTATTCCTAGTTATTATATTTGGAACATGCAGTTGAATTATGCATTTGATAAAATCGTCATCATTACCAATAATTACTGTTATCTTATTCAACTAGAATACGTTCAATTTGAAGCCTCTTTATATCCTGGTTTACTAGATTATATGATCTAGTTGCACCGGATTAGTTAATTAGCAAGTATAGCATAAAAATGAAGGAATGAATGTATAGCTGATGATTGTCTGTAACATTTCAGGAAAGTGGAGTGAGTCCCTTGCACACCCCCACCCCGAGTATGTGTGGTCCCGGTGGTTCTCAAACCTCGTCCTACATCACTCCTGTGGCCACGAGGAGAACTCTTCTGCTGCACCATTCTCCCAGGTAACTCCTTCACCGTACAATTAATTAATTCATTTTTTTTTTTTTTTAAGAATATAGTTCTGTGGTGTTTAATTTGTATTAATATTATTACCAGTAATAACTGCATTATCAGTGTATTGTTGCTTTTCATTTCTTTGTGGGTTACAATTTGATATGATACCATTAACGAAGTGCATAATTTTAAATACTATACACAGGACTCACTTCTTACACAGTTTTGAAATAACACAGTACTACAGATTTGGCCAGAATGTGTTATGACTAACCATATTATCCTGAACACATTCAGATATCATAACTGTGGCACATGCAATAGGTCAATAAGGCTTTGAAGAGCTTACGATTTAACATACCGCTGAATTGACTGCTGATGAAATTCTCCACGAGGAAGAAATACTCAAAACTGTTTTAGAGGAGCACACCAGCCCCGAGGAAAGTAGTGACGATGACAAAAAATACCCAATAATAGTAATTCAATCCTTGAAGGCCTGCAACTGGCTAATAAACTTGGAAATCATTTTATAACAAATGATCACCAGATACTGGAGGATGGTCCTGTTAGAAGCGGCGAGCTTGTATGAAAAGATGTGTGAATGTGGAAGAGGCGAGAACTGTACGTCAGGACAGAAGTGTGTGGCGCTTTATCCTCTCCGCCTACCCTCGCCGAGAAACGGCGTAATGCTAAATAAGTAATCTCAACGTAGAACGTACTCACAAAAACACAGTCACAGCGATCGATAAATGAATATTTGTTTAAACTCAGTAAAACCGAAAATTTGGAAATAAATATTACACCAGTTTTGGATATCTCAAGTGATGAAAGCGATGTCGTACTAAATGTGCGTAAACGGGTTCGTCTATTGTCTGATAGTGATAGTGAATAATCTTTGTTTTGATACAAAAAATAATAATGAATTTTATTTTTTAATATCCTGAATTGATTGTTTTACACATTATTGCATTGAACGTATCCACTGTATAAAAAGAGAGTCCAGTGTACATATACCAGGTATGTAGATATGAAATCGGAATTTGCCCATAGATGGCCCTAGCTGTCAATGTAGTTACGGTCAAACCGCATTATTGGCGCCATTTTCTTGTTTTGACATCTGAAGATTTTTAGCTCATAACAATACAGGTTTCATACAACACCATAGTTTTTAATAGCGTTGAACATGTTGAATTTTGTGCCTGGAAACTACGATTTGCGGACAGCATTGATTTTCTGTTACCATTTGAAAAAAACGGTTGCAGAATTGCATTGAATGCTTGTAGAAGCTTACGGTGAGTATGCTCTTGTTAAATCACAGTGCTTTGGGTGGTTTAAAAAATTCAAAAGTGGCAATTTTGACGTGAGAAACAATGCTCTGTGTTTGGTGGGATCAGAAGGGTGTGATCTATTATGAGCTGCTAAAACCTGGCGAAACTGTTAACACTGAACACTATCAACAACAAATAATCAATTTTAATCAAGCTTTGCGTGAAAAATAACCAGAATATTAAAAAAGGCAACACAAAGTGATTTTGCTTCATGATAATGCACCATCACACAGCAAAACCGGTCAAGGAAACGATTGAGGCGTTTAGTTGGGAAATACTTTCACATGCGGCTTACTCATCAGACTTGGCTCCGTCCTATTGCTATTTATTTGTATAAATGGGACACGCACTTGCTGAGCTGCGTTTCACTTCTTACAAAAAGGCTCAATGATTGGTTTGCCTCAAAAAAGCAACAGTTTTTTTTGGCATGGCATCCACAAATTGTTAAGATGGGATGAATATAACTAGTGATGGGTAATACTTCGAATAAAATATTTTGTTTAATTTTCGTACAATAAACGTGTATTTTCTGTACAAAAATTCCAGTTTCATATTTACATACCCAAGTATGTTATTTATTGCATAGATGTTCTATTGCATTGATTAACTTATTTGTGTTTTATAAATTGTTGTTTCACATAATTATTGCCATATTATTTTTATTATTTCTGATATTTAATCATTTACTCTTTATGTCAACATTTTCTTGCCAGTATTATAGTTTTACTATAGTTACAGTAACTTTCTGTTTAAAATACCTGTGAAGAAAAGTGTTCAATAATGTTTTTTAACGCATTTCCATTACAGGACGCCAACTCCTTTCAAGAACGCTTTAGCCGAACTGGAGAAGAAATCTGGTCAGATAAAGTACGAGCCTTCGTCGCCAGGGAACCTGGTGGAGGATATTACGGAGATGATCAAGCGGGAAGAGAGTTCCAATGGTTCACAATTGAATGATTCTCAATACTGCACAGAAGGAGAGTCCAGTGTTACTGTAACAGAGAGCTCTTTCCAAAATGGCAGTAGTCAGGTAATATACATTATTTTTATTGTTTAATCATTTATCCAAAATTCATTTAAAGGCGTATCCTGTGGATACACTGAACATGTAAATGATTGTATCATTTAATAAAATTATTATAATCACACAATTATAGCATACTATTCAGTAAAACTCTGTTAATTTAAAAAAAGGATTAAGAGAACAAAGTTTTTTAAAGGCAACATTAGAAAGAAATTTTTTTAAAAACGCATCCGCGATTTAGTGCGCCCCGCCGCTTTTGACATTGCAATTTTCATACTGAAACATGATGACTCCATTATTTCAGTTTCTTATGTGTCGAAATGTTTATCAAATAACGTATTTCTCCTGAATAAGAAAGGTGTATGGTGAGAGGTGACGCGGCAGTCTCTGAAGGTAACAAAATCACGCACATTAATTTGATTGGCGGTCAAACTCACCTTTTCCATCCGAATTGGAATATTTGAAATGTGCGTAAAAATAATTAAAAACTTTTAAATCTTCATGTCTCACTGCCCTTATTGGTTGAAGCTTATTATTTTCCTGCGATTTTTCAAGTTCGAACCCAGAGAGGTATTCGGGATTTAATTTTTTCTGTCAATTTTATCTTAGATATCAATTTTGTTTTATCCATATGGTCAAGGATTTATACGAATTACAAGATGTTGGTGCAATTTTAGGAAACGAAACGTAAAAAAAACATTAATAAAATATGCCATATATAACATATTTAAATATGAAAGATTTATGTAGTTTCTTTAGTACCTATATATGCTAATCGCAACTTTTCATAAACATAGAAACTAGATGAAGTAATTCAATGAAAACATTATTTTAACAACAACAAATCTTATAAAATGCACTATGGAATTTGATGTACACGTCATATTATGTACATGAGTTTCGGCATCTGTCATACCGGCACGTGGCGTCGTGATTGGCTGCTAGGCGGGGCTAGTTGCAGATGTTTACAAAGGGATTAAGATCAAATGCCTAGGTGCGCAAATTTAGCAATTTAAAAACAATGGCAAATATACGAATTATGTTAACAAATTATTTATTTTGGCATAATAATCAAATTTTACGAATTATCGGTAGAAATTAGTATGAAATGTTATTTTCGGGGTAAATTTTTTTCAAAAAATTGAGAATTCCATCAAAATATAAGGTTACGAATTAATGGAGTTTTACTATATTATTAAACCTATCTTCAATACATTTATTAAAAATGTATAGAAATGTACAGCAAATACAATTTAAAAAAAAAATTAATACTTACATGTATGTGGTCATTGTCGCATTCTTTTTTATGAAACAACTTTCATGTTGTATAATTAACTTTGATTCACAATCTTGAGCTCTGTCAACTTTCAATTTGACTTAAAATACGAATCGAGAAACATTATTGTCAAATATGTCTCGAAGTAATGTAGAGTACGGCCAATGTAAGTTTGCGCATGAGATTTTTGCTATGCGAATCTATATGAAGACATTCGTAAAACATCAGAAAAAGGGCGCATGTGCATTAGGTAAACCAAAAAGCGATCTTCTGAATTTAATTGACTTTTATTTAAATTTGGGCATTATTGAAAGATACACAAAATAAAAAGTCCGTTTCATTTAATAATCAATTGATTTAATAAATATATAAGAAAATAACAATTTACAAATATTTTAAACTCTTTATTTTTGCTGGCTTCTTTCAAAATTTAACAGAGGTCACAATTAAAATATTAATATAAAAATTTGATATTAAGAGTTTATAAATAATGAAGTATAATGTAAATAATAATGAAAATTAAATTTGTTACATTTAACCGCAATAATATCACAAGAAAAAGATTTATGAAAATTAATTCATTTACAATTAACCTCAACAATATTATAAATAACATTAGAAATAAAGTTATTAACATTTTAACACAATGGCACAAATAAAATATAGATATTTACATTTAACTGCTAAAATATTACTCGTCTTTGAACTTTTTTCAAATCACTAATTCCATTGGCAGCTACATTAGACATGAACTTGTATACGTTGAATAATATTTCACATGCTTGCCCTCGTAGTGCTCGTCCGCCTCCCAAAGATGATGAAGACATTTTGTAAATATCAAAAATTCCGTAACTCTTGATTAGGTTAAGTGTACCTGTACTAAAAAGCGATAGGAAACGTCCAGAGCACACAAACTCCTTGAAGGACAAGGGGTGACTAATTAAAATGAGAGCTGATCGGTGACACTGGATTAGGCCACACCCCTTCCCCAAATGCGTTTCTGTGCAGATTTTTTAAAGCGCAAACTTACACTGGTCGTACTCTACAATATATGGTTTAATATATGTAAATTATAGTACACAAATAAAAAATTGTTATGTACACACACTATGGTATTTATATGAATTATTAAAATATCTAATCACAAAGTTATTGCTTCAAATATTAAGAATCCTATTTTTCTCTTTCCTTCTAATCTGTATTAGTATGTTAAGGACACATTTTATTATATGTGGTCCAACAATGTTTCAAAATTTGCCAGTATTCATGTAAAATTTTCATAATTATCTCTTAAAATTATTTCATATTTTGAGTTATCAATTTTTTCCAATTGTATTAATGTTAGAATTTTGTATGCAAATTCAGTTAAGGTAAAAAATTGTGAATTTTTGTAATTATGTCAAAGTTTATGTAAATTCTGTTATATGTAACACGGGTCTGATATCATTTTGACAAATGATTCATAATTCAGTAGAGAACTGTTCTGTCCTTTAGAGAATGCTATGTATTATTATTTCATTAAAAATATTAAAGATTATATGCATTAATAGTAATCTTCTTCATTCTATTTCAGTTGCTATATGACTCTGGGATATCGTCCGCTTCGCTGAAACGCAAACCCTCGGATACACGTTCCACGCTCCAGGGCAAGGAAAATGAAGTGCCTTCTGGTGGAGGTGCAGCGCACAAACGGGCGCGCAAGGCCCTGCTGCCTGCCTGGACCACCAGCACGCCACAGTCTGGCACGAGCGCTCCGCCACCCAACCCCGAAGGTCACACACAGGCTGGACACAAGGTGCCAGACATGTTCATCATTGAGACCCCGGTTAGTGGAGAGATGTGTAACAAATAATATTATTATCAGGTATAAAAATATTGTTAGTGATTGTGACTTACAGGTACAGTAAAACCTCGTTAAAACGAACCCCGCTATATCGAAAAATGTCATATAATGAATTTTTTTCTAAATTAATTCCCTACAATCAATTTTTCATACAAAAATGAATTTATATAACAAAATTATTTTTGTCCCGTACGAAAAAATACCGATCATTTACATAAATATATAACGAAAAAAAATTTTAAAACAAAGATATTTCTAAATATATTTCGGCCGTTTACGATCATGTTTGTCAATTGTTTTATTGTTTTGAGCCGTTCGGCCGGGGCGGCTGTCCCGCCCTTGTAAAACTTCCCTTGGGATCATAATAGGCCCTTATAAAGCCATTTATTGCCCATTGTCAAAATAGATTATAATGGCACCCTTCCTATGCTTTGAAGGGTACATGTGTTCACGCCTCTAAAAACGGGTCTTATCTAGACCAGCTGGAGAAAATAAAAACCCTCGAAATCGCGATTGGCATGTCACGATTTAGGACACGTGTGCTTCAGTTTTGTGTATGGTATCGCCCGCAAAATTCAAGATGGTCTACAATCCCGCACATTATTATCTTCAATCTACACTTTTTACATTATAACTGAACATTTACATCGATTCCAATGAATGGTAATATTGTGTACGACATTTTCGTTAATGTGTTTATTTGACAATTGTTTTTGTGTGTTTGTTTACTGACATCTATGTATACATACTAGTATTTCATAATTTATTCTTTAAAGTACATTTTTTTATATTTTGTGGAACTCTAAAATGGCTTCAGGTCGTGATAATTACCACAAAATTTTAACCCTCGACAAAAAACTATGATTCCGAATTCATCTCTGTACGGTTTAAAGAAATATGAAAATTGATTGATCAACGCGAAACTCTCAATGCTTGTAGCGAATCTACAAATACACAGTTAAATTGAATGATGTTTTATATTTGCATGACATTTTGGAATTTCCACAAATATCGCCGAATTTTAGGTTAGGTTTCGTATTCGTAATATTGTTTTGTAAAATGTTTTTAATTTAATTTCTTAATTATTATCAATTTGCTTATCTGTTAAAACAAAACTAAATAGATTATTCAATGTTTTCTTTATACAGAAAATCCTTCATTGTGTGCAGAATGCCTTATTATGTCGTATCCCATATTAAACTGACAATGGGTGTCTTGTTTGCGGAACTTAAAACTTTTTTAAAGCTGCGCTACATTTATTTCTACGGAGCGTGTGGAATATTCATATATTAGAAAAAATATATATATATATGAATTTGAGCTCATCACTTTCATTATATAAAGGGTTTTTCAATAGGGACGCTCAAACTTTCTTTCAACAGGGACAAGAAACTACGCCATATTTCTTCAATTTTTTTTGAGGTTAACACTCGTACTTAGTTGGCAAATCATCATGGAGCAGTACACACCGGAGCAATGCTTGCAAATTATTCAAATCTACTACCGAAATTCAGGTTCGCTCACCGCAACTTTAAGAGCATTACGACCATTTTATCGTTGTCATCACTTGCCTGCCACATCAACAATTCAACGTTTGGTGCAAAAATTTGAAAGCACATTGTCGCTACACAATGTTCCAGTGCCAGTGAGACAAAGAAATGCACGAAGTGAGGAAAATATTGCCGCCGCTAGAGCTACTGTTTTTGATGACCCAAATGAGTCACTAACACGACGTTCTCAACAATTGGGCATTTCTGTGACGTCATTGTGGCGAATTTTGCGAAAAGATCTTGGCCTACATCCATACAAGATCCAGTTGACACAAGAACTAAAGCCGCTTGACCATTTGAAGCGTCGCCAATTCCTCAATTGGGCTGCACAACAATTTGAAAATGATGCTGAATTCCATCGAAAAATCATCTTTAGCGACGAAGCTCATTTTTGGCTCAATGGATATGTAAACAAGCAAAATATGCATTATTGGGCAGGTACCAATCCACACGTGCTTCACGAAACACAATTGCATCCCGGAAAAATCACTGTTTGGTGTGGATTACATGCCGGAGGTGTCATTGGACCATATTTTTTTGTTGATGATGCTAATCGTCATGTTACTGTGAATGGTAATCGTTATCGCTCCATGATAACTGATTATTTTTGGCCTCAATTGCAATGTATGGACTTGGCCAATATGTGATTTCAACAAGACGGCGCTACCAGTCACACGGCACACGCAACAATTGACTTATTGAAAACCAAATTTAATAATAAATTTGGTGAGCGTGTTATTTCGCGAAATGGACCAGTTCAATGGCCGCCTAGATCATGCGATTTAACACCATTGGACTATTTTCTTTGGGGGTATGTTAAATCTTTGGTCTATACCAACAAGCCGGCGACGTTACAAGAGCTAAGAGAAAATATTAAACGCGAAATTGGTGCGATTCGGGCCGAATTATGTGAAAAAGTGGTGGAAAATTGGATTCAACGATTGGACTTCTGCAAACGTGCCTGCGGTGGTCATGCGAGGGAAATTGAATTTCATACATAATTGCCACTAAATGTACTTCAAAGCATAATAAATTTTTTTTAGATATATTCATTCGTTTTTGTTTTATTTTAAAAAAAAGTTTGAGCGCCCTTAATGAAAAACCCTTTAATTTCAATACTGTTTTATAATTTACTTTTATACACAATAAAACCATAGAAAACTTATTAGTTTATTAAACTCAAAGTGCATTTTTCTTTTTCAGAGCAAATCTCTCGCTGACACATCAGGGATGTTCTCTCCTCCATCCATTATCAAGGATGCTCTCATCGGTGACGAATCTACCAGCCTCCGCAGCATCCTCAGTCTCGACAGCACTCCGGGAGCCAACTCCTCAATTGAGGACCAAACCGCCGTAGTGCTGGCTTCCAATACTAATAAGGTACAACACAAGGAACTATCCTGTCTTCCGCCTCCTCAAAATCCTAACCAATCGTTCGACCCTCATCTTTACCAGCACCATGTTGGCAAATCAAATAATATATTCTATACTAACAACTTTCCGTTTGATTCCAATGTCAAAAACACCAATCAATACAGTCACGATTCAGAGATCAAAGTCAAGCAAGAAGTCAAGTGCGAAATGTATATCGATAATAATTACTATCAAGAAAATTCACCACCCGATCAAAGTTTTTCCAGGCTCAATGCGGAACGTTTTAAAGCAATTTCGTCAGGTGCTTACGATGATTTCAAAGAATCTAAAATCGACCGGGATTGTTTGAAAGATATAACAAACCTACAAAGGTTTTCCAATAATGCGTTGGCGCCGCGGCAAACGTTAGCAAGTGCATTTGCCAATCATATATATAAAGTTACTAATCAAAAACCGTGCACTTCGACTATCGATAATATCCTCTCTCAGAAGATGATGCAGAATAAGATCGCTAACGCTGCGCAGGATACTGAAAGTTTAAATAGAAGTTGGGCTGAAAGTAATGTCAGGAGGCCGAATAGACGCAGTCAAGAGAATGCGGATAGTAGTCAGAATAATAAGAGCTTTTGGGGACATTACACTTCTATATAAAATATTACCTCTTATTGAGGGAAATTGTTTTAATTGTGATTTATAATTAAAATAAGACAGTGTTGCTAGCACACACTTCACACTAAAATAAATTTTTAATTATTGCCATAAATCTGGATACCTGAATCAGGTTTCAGAATTCAGTGCCAGATATTTATTGAATAGATTGTACTTTTTTTTTGCATAGATGATATTTAAGCGTTGCATTTTTTTTTTAACATTCTGTAATATAGTTGCCATACCTCGAATAAAAGTCTTGTATGTCAAATTTATATTTTGTCAGAATTTCTGCATTGTTCAAGCAAAACTATGACTAATATGATTGCTGAATCGGAAATTTAAACCCTCGGGTTTGCTAGAAGCTCGTTAAATGGTATTGAATTGTTTCACTAAAGATTTTAGTTTTATTGAAGTGTTAATGACCCCCGAGGTAGTACAAATAAGTTTGCCATCTTATCAGTTCAAATTTTTGAAGCAGGAAATCGTTATTTTATAATTTCCAAAGAATTTGAATATGCTTCAATTAAACAATAATTTAGAATACCTCCATATTGTAGATAATATATTTACAAAATATTTTAATTTATTTGTATTTTAACACTCATAATTTTTACAAAACAAATACAGTAAAACCCTGTTAATTCAAAATTGTACAAACGCTTTCAGATCCAAATTGTTAATTTGGTTGATTAATTACCCATATTAATTTGAAAATTTCAATACTTCTTAATTCTAAATAATTTTCACTCTCGTGCCATAAATCATTTTATTTCACATATTTCAAATAATTTGAATAACAAGATTATAAAAAGTTATAGTATAATATGTTGGTTTTTTAACTTTTACCATTCCGTGATATAAAATACCCATATGCAGCCATGCTGTCAACTCATGTTACCGTAAGAAATTTTTAACATTTTAAATGTGAAGAAAGGTTTTATTAGTTCAAATGGCTTTAAAATTATTAATCCTATAAACATTAATTACGAAAATAGTATCATAATCCTAATATAATTTGAAGCATTCATCAAGTCCTATACAATGCTACCTTATTTCTTATCTCTCTTCATTAAATTAGTGAGAAAGTGAAATCATATATTCGTCTGTTTGTTATTATTTTTATTGTGAAATTAATATACCATCTCTATTTGTCTTACCACAAATGGTATTTTTCCTAGCATATTAATTTTACAATTGACTGAATTGAAAAATAATTATTTTTGTAGGATTCGCTTTTTCACTAGCCAGTTCTAAGCATAAACATTTTCCTTAGAATTAACTAAAATATTAATTTTATATTGCGTATATTAACCAAAATATTACAGTTTTAATTGGGGCTGTAGACCTATGTTACTGCATGGTTTTGGAAGGGTTAAATAATTATGCATTTTTGAGATTTTTTCTTGTAAAAATTTTAAAAATTTTTTTTTCTCAGTTGTTTTTTTATGAATTTTTTTAACACTTGAATTTTGAATTAACAGCGTTTTACAAAATTGTATTTTTTCATTTTGATCCCTTGAATTTCGAATTAGTGGCGTTTTACTTTGTATGGAAATTTTCCTTAATATCTGAGTAAAACGTACTAAGTATCTCGTACCATCGAAATGTGTACACAATTTAAATAATGATGAATTCAACAAGATGGCTATGGTATTGAACAAATAAATTTTAATATAATTCAATAATTTTATTGTTGTTTTAATTATTTATATTGATCCTTTTTTTTATATCGTACATAGTTCTTTGATAATATAAAGTATTTTATTAAGTTGTTTTCTATCTTGTTTCGTTGATTATAAATATAAATTATCCCAAAATGTGTTTTGAGTTTTATAATTATTCACTAATATTTTAACGATACGTTTAATTGTAATACCTTAACTTAGTATGTACCTACAAGACGCAGTGAGCTATAGTCATAAAATGCACCAAAAAAGTTCTTGCACGGTTTTAATGTTATATTAACACTTAATTTTTACAATAATAATACATATTTAAAATTCACTTGTAAATAATGATTTTGTGGGTTATAAATACTTTGAACCGAGTTAATATGTAAAGTTATATTTAAAACAATAATGTAGTTATTATTAAAAATAAATGGATATGGTATCTGTAAACCAAAGATGAGGAACAAACAGGTGTAGAAATATATCCTTTAAAGCAGAAGGCTTAGCTAGCATTTCTCACATATGCACAAATATATATTTATTTTAATTTAAAACCATGTACTTAATATTTAATTTTGAATACTTAAAAGTTTTCGATAAGCGTTTCTCTCGGTTTTACGTTTGTAAAATTTAAAATAAAATATTATTTTTATAAATATTTATTTAAAAATACAATTGAAAAAAGACAGATTAATCGAGCCAACCTCTCTCTGTTGGAAAACGGCAACTATTGTTATTATTTTTTTATTCAGTTTAATAAATAAATAAATGTATTTACATATTGCATCATAGACCAAAAAATACCACTTAATACTTTAGTAATACTAGTTCTTGCTAGATTCATCTTTTCTTATTATTATAGTAAAAATTTATCCTAAACCATGCTTCGCTTTGAGTTCCGCAAACGTTTACGTTTACATTTCATTTCTGAAATTCCTGGACAATTCTAAAATCTAATTAATTATTATCAATAACAAAATGGACACTAGCCCTATCTGTATAGATAATGTATGCGGTATATATTTCAAATTTTATAAGCGTTTGTGTTATGAAAATGGGATTAACTTGGTGATATTCTGGGACAAAACCACAATCACTTAATCACTAGACATATGTCTTATCATTAGACCAGCAAGCACGTCAATCGGACTAGTTTTAAAAGCAATAATCTATTAGATGTTGATAACAAAATATTTTTTTCGCACATCAGATATTGAAAATTATTTTTCCAACGTGTCTACTCTTGCTATTTTCTATTTAAATTATGTTTTTTAAATATGCTCTTATTAATTCTACATTCCAATTAAGAAACAATTTACATAATCTTTATATGAAACTGGTTATTTTCAAAACTAAACATTTTTTTATGAAAATCGCATCCTGCTTTCAGAATGATATTTTACTATGTTTTATGGCATGCTTCTTTTCTCCAGAATTTATTATTTACACAATAAAAACAAAAGAAATAATTGTACCTTAAATTTTGATTTTTTTTTTTTTTTATGTTTTTATGTTTAAAACAAAACTACACATCAAATTACAAACACAGTATAGTATATTAGAAAATTGCAGTTTATTGCAAGTGTCAGTAGATTATTTGTGTATGTACTAAGAATATAACCAAAACTAACAATATCTTTGCAAAAATAATATTTTGGGTGTACTTTTGAATGACGTGTCTAAAGTTTTCAGTTTTTCGTCATTGTCAAAATGAATGTTGAAATTTCTCTTTTGAAATGAAAATCATCTTCACAATGTAAATGTATACTTCAGTGTAATTAATGGATCAGAACCTTGTTTAGGTCTTGATAAAAAAAAAAATTAAGATTACAGAAAACTGATTTCCATAAATATTTGTGATACTTTTTTTAATATCTAAAAGATTACAGAGTTTGTATACTTCAACGAAATATTTTTTCCATAATGATTTGAACAACTTAGTTGATTTCATGTCATCGATGGTTGCCGACTTTATTTGTCGGTGTCGTTTGCTATTTATCAAATGATAAATGGGATCTATATTATTTGCAAACACGACTCCTTCCAATTCACTTGATTGTCATTTTGTAAACAAAAAGATAATACTAAAGAGTATACAGCTTCAAATCTGCCTTGTTACCACACAAATATTGCATTCCAGTATGATGATATTTTCAAATGCGGCTCATTCCTATTTCATTAAGTTTCAAAAGCAGGTCATCCTTGACATCCTTAGTCACGTGTATGTCAGGCATGTTTTGTTTGAGAATTACCTGCAAAAATGGACTGTTCCAATGGGATTAATTATAAACACGGCTTATTTCACCTGTTACTTTATAAGTCGGCTCGATCCAAACATTAAATATAACTGTATTATCTTACTATCTTATTTATTCATAAAAAGTTATCAATTGAGTGAGAAATTGAATTAATTAATTTAGATTAGTATACCAAGAAGTTTTTTTTGCATTATGTTATTAAGTACATTTTATAAAATGAGTCGTGTTTGTAAATAACAGCTTCCTAATAATTTTTAATGGGATTCGTCTAATTGGAAATAATTTATTTTGTCCACCACATTTGATTTTGATCATGATTCTGTCGCATGTAGTATCGGCACAAATTTAAAAAAATTTCTATTGCACAGCACTTAAAAAAAAAGGAAATCATGTCGTTAAAAGTGTCTCTGCTGTTGGAATTTTGCAGCTCTGGCACACTTTCAAGAATAATGTGATTGATGAAAAACCCCGAATAGTGGACACATTTGAGAGTATATTATTTGATTTTCCCAAAATCCCCCCATGAACCCATCAATATTGACAGATGATAGATTCCGGTGTTGGCAATTAATGTATTATTTCTGTTTTGTGTTACACAAATTGGTTGAAGATATAATATTTTATTATTTATTGAGATTTTTATCATTTAATTTATTTTATACTTTAGTGTTTTTTTATTTATTTGAATAAATTTGTTTATTCCAGTCATGTTTTTGGATTGTATAGTGTTCTCACAAAGTGTTTTGCTATGGAAATGCTTTCAATAGTTTCTGTGTCTTCTGTCAATATTGTATTTTCCACAAATATCCATGTCCAAAATGTTCCGATTACATATTTATGTTTTTAAATAAATTTATTTTTTCTTAAATTTGTTTTTTCGTTTTTTGTTTTTATATTTTTTCTTTAACTCAATTTTCCCGTCCTCGTTTGATATTATTAACTGTGGAAATGTTTTTTTTAATATTGCTTTTTAAATGTTTTTGATATTATTTTTGCTTTGATCCACGTGTCCACATTTGACCTTCTATGTATAACGATCTGAAACATCCACTAATTGGTATGTGTTCTCTAACCAACTAACAAAGTATAATTAAAGGTTTTCCAAGTTAATATATCAAATTTTCCTCCTTCCATATGGAAAATCTACACATTGGTAAGTAAATAATAAATGTAAATGACGAAAATTCTAGAATAATGTTTGTTATTTCCGTCTCAGAAATTAAACTACAAAATATATTATATGTAGGTATTGAAAATTGATGTTACCGTTAAATACAAAAACACTTAGGCTTCTGTCTATGTCAACTGTTAATATAACTGTGGTTAAATATAGCTCCTTATTCCAGAAGGTATTTGCAAGAGAACCCCTTAATACTAGTGAGAAGATAAATTGTTATTGTGCGATTGGTGTTTGACTGTAATAATGATTGATAACTGTGATCATTCATAATTCAGTGAACAACCAAATGTTTCAATAGTTTACACTGGAAACTAAGTCTCTAAATCACAATCCATTATTACCAATTACAATTTATCTCGTCACTTCGTAGCACTCTTAATTAATAAAGGTAACTGTGCTGGCATTCACATAACATAATACATATATATTAAGTTTTATGTTTATATATTATGGCGAGTGCTTCGATTGGTTGATCTCTGGCACTTGTATTTCTTGCTAATGCTTTTTAAAACTCTATTTAGAGAAAATTCTTCAATCACAATGCACACTACAAGTAAGCACTCTCTTATAAATGCTTTAGTAGTGCAATCTTTTTTACACAAAATATATTTATAACAACACGCAAAATATTCTAGAAGCCATAAAAAATGAATTTCAAAGAATTGTTTTGAGTTATTACTTATGTATGTGATAAATTATTATATACCCAGTAGATACGCACTTATCTACTGGACGTAATAAAATAATTTCAATTGCACGCAGTATTCTTTTTTTTGTTAATACACACATCGATGCTAAAATAATTCTGTCGCAGTGAGGGACAAAATATATGTAGATTTTTTACATTGTCGCTTTGTTTGCATTAAAAAATCTACTATGAAAAAGTGTCTTGCAGCTCTTTAAAAATGAGTTATTAAAAAAAATCTGTAATAATGTTTAATAATTCAACATTAAATACATTAACAATTTTAAATCAAGATTAAGGTGTCTTTTACATGTATTGTATATGTATATAAAAGTCCAATAGTGCAACAGATTTAAAAAAAATTATAGTTCCAAATATATAAAAAGTAATTGTTTGATTTGTTTTGCCTTCATTCCCTGTAAAAAAAAAAACTTGTCCCTCAGAACAGATAAAATTTCCAACTTTGATTATAGCATCATAACGACATATAACGTATATAGATACAGATTCTTTAAGGTCCAGAAATATAACACATCATGGAAATTATAAATATGTCAATATAAATATTTATTTATGTAATAAATGTTGTGAACACTTCTGAATAACAAAGGGTTTTGTCCATTGGCGTGTAGTCAATTGGCAGACACGAATATGATTTCAATTTTTATTCACTTAGATTAAAGTTTGGGTACATAATTATTTTTATATAAAGATTTTGTATTTGAACCTGCTTCATGATAATTTTTAAGCCACAGGTAAAAAATTATCAGTCATTCGCAAATTGCTCTTCCAATTGACTACATGCACCTTCTTCCTTCTTGAACTACGTGTTGCCACTTGTAAAAATTCCACTCTAACTGAGTGTTGGGCTGTGTGTGCGTGCTTAACGTTGCAACATTTGGTGTTGTGTTGTCTTCTCAGTGGCGTCGCAAAGCTTCAAGCGCCTCCAGTCCGTACCAGAAGTCATCGGCCGTGCGTTCTATCAAATTTGATGGCCACAAAGAGAAAAAAACAGCGGTAAGTAGTGCATGATCGAGGTTCAAACATTTTGACACATTCGGAACATTTTTGAAAAGTGTTACGAACCATCTTTGAAATTTATCTAATGTATTTTACATTTCTGGAATCTATATTTTTATAGTTTCTGGAGAATATTAACTTATCCTTATGATTAAACTATTACATATTTTAAATACCGACATTGAATGAGTAAAACAACAAGTAATTCGAAAAGTAAAATATGATGTATAATCTAATACCAGGAACATGGAATTGTATTTGAATCATTTAAATAATTAATCTTTAAGTTTAAAGAAATCCTATGTTTTCGGCAATTACATGACATTCTCTTCTTTATTGATGTTTTGGACTTTACTACAACATCAGTTTTCAGAACTTGAATTGTTTAATCGACCACATACAACACTCAAATGATTGATCTGACCTCACAATTTCCAGTCAAATTAAAGCGATTTGAGTCTGATCAACTAAGTTTAAATAAAGATCTCTTATATAATTCCAATGATCTTTATTTTCATTGAATCACCTGATATTCAAATATGTATACTGCTCCATTCGGTGATAAGACCTAATGTCACCATGTAAAGTGGAATATGTGAAAATCAGTTGAATTAAATAATTATTTGAGAAATTTACGAGGATATTTACAATAAATAAATATAACAAGGGTGCTTTTTTTATTTTACAACATTTTAATTTATATTTCACAATTTGTATGCAATCTTTTCAATCTTATTTTTCCTCCCACTATTTTGCACTATTATTTGACACAGAGCACATTTTTATTATATTCGATGCATGGGCAAGTCTTTCAAAGGGTTTATATAAATATTGTATAGAATTCTTTAAATGTGCAACTGTAAATAAATACTCGACAATATTCTTTTAGTCACACAAGTATTTTGACATTCTAATGATCTGATTTAATTAATTAATCTTCTGTGTATAATTTTCTGGCAGATTAGCCCAGAAAACTGTTCACAATGATTCTGAACAGTCATGAAAACCTAAGAACATTTTTAAATTAGTTAATGTTGCGTGTTTTTAATTTATAATTTTTATTTTTACATTTAATAATCATTGTTTATTTCACTACAACACTAAATACTAGGCTCATCTTTGTAGATTAAACATATTTTTATTTTCTTAATCTAATCTGTGATTTATTTTCTTACGTTAAATTTGTAATATTTTTTCAGCTAGAAGATAAGTGGCAAGTGGTCGCCTGCGGCAGAACTAAGGACCAATTAGATTTAACGCAGCAGGCTTACCTGTTTCTGAGGAAAACTGCTCTCAAACCACGTTCCCTGAACTTTTGAGATAAAACAGTGTAAATACGTCGGCGGTACTTACTTCGGCAATCAACGAATATATAATTTTTAATAGTCGAATTATAATACATAGTTAGTTAAACTGAGGGTATAGATAGTAATATAATCTCGACTTCCATATCATGTAAATTTAAAATGTCAAAATTTAGGTTATTTTATTTGAGATTAAATTGATACATACATAATTATAAATATTTGCCATAATTTTGTGTTTGTGTGTCCTTTATATTAATTTAATTTAATTATACATTTTAAATTAAATTTATTTCGCACTTAGATGTATTTGGTGTCCATAATATTAATTATTAGCTACTAAAACTGTAAAAATATTTAGAATAACATAGTAAGACTCTTTGAGAAATTATTAGGTTGTTGCAAAAATAATAGACCATTTTAACTTTCAAATTCATTTAGATAAGTAAATTTTATACCATTTGATTTTGTGCATTTTGCTGGCAGATTAGAATCCAATAATTTTATAGACATTTACTGCTACTTCTCTGTTATTGAATTTTTTTTATGTAAATAATTATCAAGATGGTAAGATGGGTCCTCATTGCTAGTTGTTTTTCGCTCGATTAGTCCACTAAAACTTTCAATACGTCATTTTCAACACCAGCATGATTCTCTTTAAGACTTTGATCTACATTCCTAAACTTTTCAAACCGATGCCGCATTCTTCATTCACCTCGTACTTGTGAGCTGTTTGCAATATATAATACCTAAGTTTAAATTCATACAATTAAAGTACACATAATTATTTTATTTTCAATCCCATTTTTAAAGTATTAAAGTAATGCAATTTAAATGTCAGATTCCTAACTGCCAAACAAAAACAAAGGAACAAATATTTCCTAGTACTGAAAGTTCAAAATGATGCATATTAAAATTGGCCATTATTTTCGGATCAACCTAATACTTTATTTTTATCTTCTTGGAAGTGCCATGATATTATATGTTTTCACACATCCACAATAGTATTTTTTTAATCTAGTTATTTTTTCAGCCGTCTACGGACCGGTTTTCTAAACATTTTCACATTTTGCTGACTACATTGGATGTAAATATATTTTCGTATGGCCAATTTGTTGTGTAATGTACAAATTACAACACCACTTTTAGAATTTGTAGTTTTATAGAATAAGTATTTCACACAATATATTAATGCGCGGTACCTTTTTAGGTTTAAGATTTATGGGTAGGATTTTGTAAAATGTTTTTTTTTGTAAGTGTGATATTTATATTATTAAAGGGTGATTCGTGTTTGCAATTTTATTTTTTAATCTTTCTTACATATTGATGTGACAATTTAGTGTGCAAATTTCTTCCTGGCACAATATTCATTGCGCTAGATCAGAAATATAACACTTTGTATAAATAATTTAATTATCGCTTTATTTCATTATAAATATTTGCGTGAATGAAAATATTTTTTTTGTGTCATTTAATTGTTGCATTTTTTCATTGGGATATCAATATTCTCAAAGTTTATTCCTCAAAGTAAAAAGATGGTTATTGCATGGGTTCGGTGCCACTTTATCTGTGGAAAGAACGTGTTCAATTTACAAATTCAAAAACAATATTACAACTTACGTGTGAAAAAACAATGAACGTACAAGTTAAAAACTTATTAATGGGTGGGATTTGGCCTCCTCCGCAATTGCTCTCCACCGACTCCCATTCCTGGCCATTCTTCTCCAGTTCCCGAACTCTTCCATCCAGCTCCAGTCTTTTTCCACACAGCAAGTTCACATCTTCCTTGGTCTGCCTCAAGGTCACTTCCACTGATATCCGTCTTCAGTGTCCTGTCATCTGGCATTCTTTCAACATGGCCAGCCCAT
The DNA here is from genome assembly GCA_022840565.1 of Eubasilissa regina. Classification (NCBI taxonomy): domain Eukaryota; kingdom Metazoa; phylum Arthropoda; class Insecta; order Trichoptera; family Phryganeidae; genus Eubasilissa; species Eubasilissa regina. Next base: position 7,646,053 of record JAINEB010000019.1, read on the forward strand.
CATCAGTCTTTGGGACCTACAAAATCTTACAATTGTTTCTTGCTCAATAAAATTTTCGAGCTCATGATTCATTTTTATTCAGTTTCATTCTCTAGTGTAGGTCTATAAATGTTTCTTAATATTTTGCACTCAAAAACTGCTTATTTATTTTCTTCGATTTGGGTTAGGCTCCACGTTTCGCAACCGTACGTGACCACTGGTCTTATTATAGCTTTATATATTAGCAGTTTGTTTTGATCGTAGTAGAATTTTACATGCCTAAAAGCTTCTATTTCCAGCTAGAAGTCGGATCTTCAGTTCATCTGGTATCCTACTTAACGTGTTCAAGTTAGAGTCAGATATGTAGAATTATCAACCCCTTAAAATACATGGTGATCTAAACAAACATCTTGGGGTGCCTCCTGTTCACGTGTACTGACCGTATACTTCGTTTTTAAAGCGTTTACATGCAGTCCAAATTTTTCCATTTTCCTTTTCAGGCATCATTATTTGTTTAGATCAATGCACGACTGTATTTGAGATATTGAACATCTTGGAGCATCATTGGTAACGTCACTTCATTGATTCCATCCATCCAGTGAAGTTTAGGTCACCAAATGCTTCATCATCCCCCAGGTTTAGTCAAATGAAAATGTATTGGCGGTTCATCCTTGTTGCATGTCCTGAGTCATGAAATATCGATAAACTTTAAAGGAATGCGCTTGTAAGATTGTTTATTTAAACATCTCTAAATATGATAAATATTCTACTCCATCGCAATTAAAATCTGAATATCTTTGCAATGATTAAAGATGTAATATAAAAGAACTGATTTTTGTGTAGAAATTTCAGTATCCTCTAATTATTGAATCCGGGGAACTACATAGCTTTATAATTGTTGCAAAACAAAATACATAAAAGTTTGTGTGAATTTAATTTTAGATCTAGATTTATGTATGTATTTTAATAATTTATACTAAATATTGTGACCACAACCTGAGTATTTCACTGCATTGTGAAATGCTAAGTTTTATATTTAATATTATTTTAAATATTAGACTAAACGAAATTTATCTTGAATGTTATAATATAATTATATAATTTATTCCAGTCTTTCTGAAAATTACTAACAATCGTGATGTGAAAAATGTACGAAAACAATTTTTATTCATGTCGAGAAATTAAATTAAATTGAAATGCTTTATAGAGTTGGATGTTTTGTTTTTAGTATTTGCAAAAAACTATTTAATGCTTACAACTTTAAATTAATTTTTACTAACAATTTGTATTCAAAATTTATTTAGATATGTAATATTATATATTTAATATCATTGACGCTTATATACACCACCAAAGTGTGTTAATAGAATTTAACTCTGTAAGTAGAGGCGTGACAAGAATTCTTTTTGATAAGAATTTTTTATGTAATATATAGTGTATTTTGGGTATTTAAAAAATATTGATTCAGTGTCATAAATGCACATTTTTCTATAATTTTTATCTTGATACAAACACTTGAAAATACACTGAAATTAAATACAGTGTGATTAAAAAAAATCGATATCATAATTAGCAATTAGTTTGTAATATTTGTGTTTTTTTTATAAAATGTTTGATGTCTTAGTGGACTCGGACAATTCTCAAAGTACAAATTTAATATTTTTCAATACTTATATAAACAGTAGAAATAATTTGTAAATAAAGGCAAAGGAGTTTTTTTTTTACTGTATTTTTTAGTTCAATGTTCAGATAATTAATAATTTTATCAGATATTCTAAAACTATTTATATCTTTGTTTTTAATTTCACATAAATATAACCAATGTTATTTTCTAACTCCTTTTGAAAATTTGTTTATTTTTTTTTTATAAAATGATGTGACTGAGTACAGATTTCCATTTGACTGTGTTAGATTTCGTAACGATGTTTGTTTTGTATTTGTGGAGTTTGCAATAGCTTAGAGTTGGAAAATAAAAATATATATAATAAATATTTTGTGGTCTTATTTGAAGTTCCTTAAAAGTGATTATAAGAGCTAATACACTTATGACTTTCTGTCATAATGGCGAGGGCTATGGGATATCTAATCATCAATGTGCGCTATCTATCATATATTTCCATAGCCCCTCACTATTATAACCATAGATATATTATGACAGAAAGTCATAGTTGTGTGCTAGTCCTAAGTCATTTATACTCGATTTGCTATGAGAAACAGTATTATAGTCTAAATGAATAGTAACTTGAGTTTAGATTTGTCCTTACATAAAAAAACAGTACATAACAGAAAATTGTTTATAAAAATAGATGAACAACTAAACGATAGACAAATTTTGAAGGAAAGAGTAGCTTATCTATGTAAGCTTATCAGCTGTCGTCTATAACCCTTGTTGCATATGTAAGAACATTCATATGCAAAACAATCACTGCACTGCACACAGTTGAGTAATTGAAAAAATTAGGCCCTAATGCAAAATCCAAAAAAGGGCTCTTTATACAGTGGAAATCGCTTAACATGAAAAATCGGTTAAAACAAAGTAATATTCTCATCCTGATAAAATACTATGTAAATTCATACATTTGTTTTTTTTAACACAAAACAATAAATCGCTTAACACGAAAGATTTTCACATTTCGGAAAAACAACAAAATATACTTATAATGTAATATATATGTTTTATGACTATTTCTTTTGATTAGACGGACTAATAGAATAAACAATGAGTACGGTTACCGCTCACCGCACATCGTCTTACCAATTCTCAGAAAAAACAAACAAATGTGAAAATTTATCACAAGTATGTGCAGAAATTTAGATGTACATTTAAGTGGCGAATGAACCAAACAATGACTGATATTGAACAATATGATGAAAAATAAGGTAGATGGCTCTTTCAAATAATGGAACAATTAAATTTATTAATATCAAAAAGGTAACACATGGGTTCGAAAATTTGTTGCTAAAAATATTGTCGCTGTAGCATAGTTGGATAATGCACCTTCCCCGGTTAGGAAAGAGATCCAGGTTCGAATCTCTTTAACAATATCTTTTCGATAAAATTGATTTTATATGTATATCTTTCTAATTAATATATTTAATTCATACTTAAAAATAAGGCAGTGCAAAAACAAAAATATCAAATTATTTTTACAAAAAAATAAATGTATGTTTTTTTCTTATTATTTTCTTGGATAGGTTTGTGAAGTGTTAATAACAGTATACCCAACATGATGTGCTTTAATATTTATAGACTCATTGAATGAGTATAAACTTGAATATTAACTCTATTATTACAACATAAAAACGTTTTATTAAACATTGTTTTTTGCACACATAAAACAATATTTTGGTACACGTGGTTTCGTGTCAAACGATTTCCAATTAAAAAATTATGCAGTTTCATCCATTAAATAATAAGATCGAATATGAATTAAATATATTAATTAGAAAGATATATAAAATTAATTTTATCAAAAAATATTGTTGTTGCGTCATCGGAATTTGAACCTGGATCTCTTTCCTAACCGGGGAAGGTGCATTATCCAACTATGCTACAGCGATGATATTTTTTAGCGACAAATTTTCGAACCTATATGTTACCTTTTTGATATTAATATATTTAATCGTTCCATTATTTGAAAGAGCCATCTACCTTATTTTTACGGAATCTCAAATGCCTTTGAGTTAGCTGATAGCAAACATCGGATTCAGATTCATTTTTATTAAATTTTGGACAGATTGATACAATTTTATTATTAGGAGAACATATTCTTATTGTGAAGTTGTAATTATTCAGAACATAGGTCTGTGATATTTTTTGATAGTGAAACCCTCTTAATACGATCACCTTTAATACGTTTTCACGCCTAATAGGATTACATTTTTCGGTCCCGAAAAAGTCCCATACAAATTACGTATTTTTTTTATGCTTAATACGTTTTCCAAATAATAAGTTTCCCGCCTAATAAATTAAAATATTTCTGACAGAACTCGGTTAATCCCTACAAAATGTCCCTAGTAATACGTTTTTCGCAGAATTTTTTTTGTTTGACATTTATAAAAATGAAAGTGATATTCTTTCAATGGGTGCAATAAAATGAACTCTCTTTAAATGGGTTTTTCCATGTATCATAAAAGTTTATCCATTTCCAAAAAAGGGTAATATTTGAATAGGCCAATAAAACATAGTGCCCAAGCAAAATAAATCCCAAAAATCAAAACCCCAGCAGTCATAAACAATAAGTTCAGCATGTACAATACCAGAGCCGCATTGGTAATTTTGCTGTATTTCCACTAATATCTACCTTTAAATATTCTCAATTGCTTTGGAGGCAGAAAAACCCTTAAAATAAATTCTTGGAATACACAACAATTTACTTCACTTTTAAGATAATCCGCATTGAATTATTTTAGGACAAGCTTGTCTTTTAAAATAATATATAGACAAAATATGTAATACATTGACATTTTTATTTTCCTCTATTTGCCCGTATTACCCTAATTATGTTTGGCCTGAACCTTTAATTTATTTCGGGAATTCCAAGTATCGAATTGCTTCGTCAAATTTTGAGTTTATAATTGAATGAATAAATTTTGTGTAATCTTATTACGTATACTGAGCGGAACACTATATTTTAGGAGTAAATACATATGGATTAAAAATACAAGTTGAAAATGTTGAATCTGCGTGTGCTGTACCTAATCTCAATCATGCCAGAGATACGAGTGTTTAAAAAATCCTAGTTATGCGATTATTTCGATTAATTGAAATATTTTATTGATTCGAAATTATATATTGAATACAAAAAATAACTAATGAGAACTTGTCAACCGAGGCGCACAATGAAGTCCCGGTACCGATACCGATGTACGGAAGTGAGGTCGGTAGCTGGCAGAAGAGGAACGTAAGTAGACTGACTAAAATTAGATAGCTTAGGCGTATATGCGGCAGATCTATTTATGACAGAGGAAATAATGAGACGCTGGTCTTGAAAGGAGCATTTATTCACGTTTAATTTCTCGTTCTTGTTATGCTAAGAAAGTAGGAATTCACGGAGTTAATTATTCAAATTTGAAAAAAAAAATTAACTGCGTATTTTGAATTTCCGAGAAGTACATGCGAAATGTAATGTGTGCTCAAGGATATACACATCGAGTAAAAATATTATGCGATAAAATTAACCATTAATACTATTCTGGATAATATACTCTTCCTAACACTTCAAACAATGTAAAGCAGATCTTAATACAGTAAGTAAGATTAAGAAAGGATCACTTAGGTGGTTTGGTCATATGGAACGGATGAATGAGAAGATAATGGTTAGAAAGATATATGACGCAAGTATTAATAGCACCATAAATAGAGGAAAACTTGGCACGACCAAGCAACCTAGATACTGGAAAATAGTTATGTTAGAAGAACAATATATTAATTAATGCATTTCTTATTATAAATAATAATCCCCATAATCTGGTTTGAAATACATAATAAATACAACATATTTTTCCAAAAATAATCTAGTTTCCATACTAGGGGCCCTTTAAATTTCTGAGTAACGAAGAGCGCTATTGATTCATTTCTAATATAAATGGCAGCGGCAAAAGCGACTCACTTGTAGTTCACGAAATTATTTAAACATGTATTATTTATAACTTTGTTTTAAACCACTTTTATGAGTTAAATTTAATACGCCAACCGGTTTCGGAAAATATCTTTTCCTTCATCAGAATGTCAAATAAACTAATTAAAACCATGTTTTTTTACAGGAAAGAAAATGAACTTTTGGAAAGTGGTTTATGTATTAATTTAACTCATAAAAATATATATTTTTATTATTATGTTCGAAATCTTTTAACATCCGTTTTCGGAGAAACCACAGGGAACTGCTTTCATTGGGAGCTGTTTCATTTTAACTACTTCTGGTTCAGCTTTGATTAATATTTCTTGACAACTAAAATAACCAAATTATTTATTTTCGCGACCGATACGTATTTGAAAATTTATTAACAAATAAACAAAACAGAGCAAACAACAGGGCACTGACAACTGAATTAACATAACCAGCTGATCTATTTGTTTGTTTGATTTTTTACGTCAGCACAAAATAAATAAACAAAACAAAAATAATGTCATCATATTTGTGATTAAAAAATTTAAATCGTAAAATGAAGGACAAAAATACTATTAGCGTATTTTTGTAAGTTCGGGTCTGCCATCGTCGATGTCAATGCCGACAATACATTTCCCGAACTGAGATTCAGTAAGGGCGAGTATTTCATGTCTCAATTACACTGATCAAGGCAATATGTCGTGTGTACAGGTAAATTATGTAAAACTCATCAAAAGGAATAAATTTTAGATATGCAGTCCAACAGGTTTTCATTTACAAACAGTACTTTTTTTAAATGTGCATTAGTCAAGTTGGCCAGGAAAAGATACGAACGTCTTGTCGTGCAAACAATTTTACATTTCGTAAAAAGTATTAACTTTCGTCGGACTTACAGGTGGCGTATTTTATCTCCGAATAACTTTGACCTATCCTTATTTTACTATAAAACGCCGAATAATTTGAATTTAAAATCATTTCGTATTTTGGTCTTGTTGTCAGTGGTTTTTTTACTCTTTGCTACGTCGATTTACTTTATTTAGGTAGATGCTTTACGGGTTTAATTTTAATTTCGTTTTATATTCTCTTTTGTTACGTCGATTTATTTTATTTTTTATTAGATATTTTATGTGAGTTTAATTTAAATTTAGTTTTAGTTATTTTTTTTATAATCACTTTTTAGTAGTAATTTTTTTTATAGGTAATTATTTAGATAGTTCAAATTTTATATTTCATTTAGTTTCCTTATAATATTATTTAGTTTCGTATAAGTAGTATTTAATATATTTTAAGGGCCCATTAGGAGATTAGTTGTATTTTATTAGATAGTCATCAACATTTTATAAGTTTGTTTTTAATCATTTTATTTTCATCTAGGTTTTTTATTAGCATTTTTATAGTTACATTTTATTATCATTCATTTAATCTTCTTCGTTATTATTAATTTGTTGCATTTTTGTTACTCGTTTAGGTATGCCTATTTATGGCCGTAATTTTCAAATACATATTTATATAAGTAAAATTGTTTTTTAATAATTTTTTTATAAATAAAACATTTTAATTATTTTAATATTAGTTAAAATACAATATTAGATGTTATGGTCAAATAAAGCATGGAAATATTGAAATCACTGTTAATAAGTTTTCCTGCTTAATAAGATTTTATTTGGCGGTCCCTTGGAAAACGTATTAAGAGAGTTTCACTGTATTTTCTCCCATAATATTCACATTTTTATGAAAAAACTAAATTTATTTGTGCAAACCTCTCAGCTGATAAAAAGTCTGTGTTTGGCTTTACAACGATTCTTACTTTTTGGTGATTCCTGAACCGACATATTAGCAGGACGCTACTGTATACATTGGTAATATTTTCACTTATTTACACGATACATGTGAGAAATGATTTTTTTAATTTTATTACAATTTCTTGCTGTAACGGTTTTAACCTTTTAACTGCCAACTCTATTTGAAATGGAAGACACCACATAGGGTAAAACTAGGCTTTAGCAATCTTGACTTATTTATCAAAAGCTGGGACCTGTCGTCCACAGATGGCAAAATGATTTTAAAATATGACTAAATTAGGTAATAAAGTAAAACTACGAAAAATGTATTAAGTCTAAAATAAATAATAATTTAAGAATTATGTATCGATCTTTAGCATAATCTGATTTTTAAATAGAATCCTAGTACATAGCGGGTTATTCTTTTAAAACTTACACAGACCAGATTGAACCTCTCCAACTTTGGTACGGTTTTTCAAAATTAATTGATACATGAAGAACTATCACAATACTGCCTTTGGAAGAAAATAAACTCAATGCAGCAGAAGAATCAGAATTTGTTAATGATATTGTTCTTAATTAATTTGTTGATATGGGAAACCAACTAGGTTTCAATAAAGTTGACTGAACTGAGCTGAAGATGTTCAAAAATTTCTCACAAATGAGGAATATTAACAATTATTATATTGAAGTGTAATATGGAGGAGCCACCAGCTAAAGTTTTATCAAAAATATGTAATCCGGTTTTCTCAACAAGGTGTTTCATTCCACGTTTTATCGAAAATTGATATTAATTTTGCACAAAGCTGTGCAGTAAAAAGAAATGTATTAAAAGCTTGAACTTGTTACAAAAGAAAAATATAAAACAATCAACACTTAATTGGTTTTTATCAACAAATGAATAATGTCACTTTTTTTCATTAGTTTTGTTAACTTGTATCCTTATTTTTTAGTATTTTAATAATATATGTATAATATAATAAAACTTTAATCATATACGCTAGCCTGCCCACTGCTACGTTAAAAGACTGAAGAGTAAGAACAAAGAAGTGAAAAAGATGAAGAAAAATTTTCAAAATAGAAGTATCATAAGAACTGGTTTTCCACATAAAAAAGACGAAGATATAAATATGACAATACGATAAAGATAACTTAATTTAACGCAGTACACTTTTGTCAATCTCCAGAAGATTTAAAAACATAAACAGCGCCTTAACTCACAGAGAAAATCATAATGTGTATACGTAACATCTCTTTAATTCAAATAATAAACAAAGCCGGTATTACAACTGTTTCAGATTTTCAGTGAGAATTGCAGAACAGACACTACTTCTTAGTATGGTTACTTAGAATAATTAGAAGCACTCAAAAATTGATAGAAATCCTCAGAAGTCCAATGACTAATGTTGTCCCTTTTCATCTCATGCAAATAAAATTGTATAGCTGTCCTCCATTATAGATATTTGGGGGTTATATCGGTGGTTAAATGAAAGATATCGTTTTGGCGAGTTGACGTTTTATTATGACATTAAGATAAAAGAATGAAGACAGATAGAATTAAAGAATGAATGGAGATGTAGAAGGTGTGTGTTGATTATGAAATGAAGCGATTTGGCGGTCTCGCTCGGCGCTCCCGGGCCGGCAAGACCGCCGTTGTAGAACGATAAAACTGGAGAGACTCCTTAGCGGTGAATTTCGAGCCAGGTTTGTATATAAATACAAATAATGTCAATATTTGTGTCAAAGAACATCTTAAATGTTTAAACAGTAATGGTTTCTCAGAATTTTCCAACCATATTATTGAAAAAGACCATTCATTTAATAATACTTCAGGGGTCAATATCCTCCATAAAAACAGGTTTGGCTTCCGGTCTGACAATTTGGAAGCCCTTGAAATAAAAAAGGCAATAAATATTAGTGCGCCAATTCTTAATAATCAAATTAATTTATCCATTAGCCCTATATTAGGTATGTTTCCTTTAAAATCAATTTAATATCCATCAACTCTGCATTTTCCCATCCCTTAATGTTTCGTTTATCTGTATATGTATTTTGTCTCTCTCTTTTGTATATAACTTTATATTCTATCTCCTTGATGTTCTATTTAACTATACATATATGTATTCTGTCTCACATGTAATTTTATATTCTATCTCTCTCTCTTTATGTAAATATAAGTGCACTCTTTTTGTATTTATGATCAGTTTTAAATACGTTCTGACGAAGCTTGAGATAAGCGAAACCGGTTGACGTATAATAAATTTTATGGTTTCATACAGAGTTATTGTTATTTTATTTATTAAATACAAGTTGTTTAGTTAAATTGTTAGATTGATAATGCTCTTACAAGGTGAAATATGTCTCAGGTAAATTAAACGAGTAGAATCAAAAAAACAAGTGTTTTATTTTCATATTATTTTATGTTCATTAGTTTCATTTTCAGTAGCTGGTGACGAAATTAACTACCATTGATAGGAATTGGACTTTCAATTCTTAAATCATCCATGAAATCACTTGTACTGAAGATGGATTTGAATTTCCGTAACACAAATTTTTTATTTCAGTACCTCGAGTTAGCTCGTTGAAGTAAGCTTTTTTTAAAACTTCATTAATAAGACCTTCGGCTAATACCTTCTGTTCATCATGCAGCTTACGTATTTTTGCGGCCCAAGTTATAGCAAGCGCATCAAATTCATCAATGTTGGACATTTTACTACTGTAATTTTGTTGAGCGTTAATTTATTGTATCGCTTGGGTATAAGTTGCAAGAAAACCCTCTTCTGTTTTCTTTATAGTAGACTTATTTTGGGGAGCTATTTGTTGTAGTGTTTTAGGAAATTTAAAAATCTGAAATGATAAATATACAGTTACTCCTAAACTGATTTAATTTTTAATTTATTTATTTCAGTGTCCATCAACTTGAACAGAATGGTTACTTAGAATAATTAGAAGCATTCAAAAATTTATGGCAATCCTCAGAATTCTAATGACTAATGTTTTCCCTTTTCATCTCATGCAAATAAAATTGTATAGCTGTATTCCACTACGTATACAAATACCAGTTGTTGAGTTTAGTCCATAGATGGCGATAGTGTAGGGGTACTCGAAGTGTTTCCACATATTTAACATATATACAACTTTCAATAATTTGATAGATTTGGAGATTAATTAATGGGTGGGAATGGTGAACGTTATATTTGTATAAAGTGATCACTTAAGCCAGCCGAAGACAGGTCGTAAGCCCTGTAATTACCCATACTATGAGATATCTATTATTTGTTTAAAAAACAATTGTTTTATTTTCACACGAGGCAAGGAGATTGTCAATCTTGATCTTCCTGACTCCTTTTCATTTCGAGCTTTTATCATTGAGTTTTAATTTTTTACTAGCCTCTGTCTTTTCATGTTCATCAAAAATATCCTTATTGCTTTCTTCATGCTCATACTGATTGTTTTCATTATCTCTCTGTATTTGTCTGGTTTCGAGATTTTTCTGAGGTAGAACATTATCAGCTGTAAAAAGAAGCAAATCAAAGTACCATAACTTGGGAACATAAATAACATCAATTCCAGTTCCACTTCTTTTTGAATAATCAACTTTTTTAAACTCCTTTCTAAATGCTGTTCGTAGATTCTGGATTTTTTGCTGAGCAAAAGCCTTGTCTGCTTCTTTATAATAGATTTTGCAGTATTGTACTAATTCCTTGTAGGCATTTTTTTAATGTTTCTATTTGTGTAATCTGGTGATGTTATTTTCCATAAACATTGGTGATTATGGTAAAGTTCAATTAATCCACCAATAAACTCTTTGGATGACATAGTAGAATTTTAGTTGTATATTTCTTGTTTCACATCTTTACCTATATTTACCTCAAATTTTATACCCAACAAATCGGCCGAGTCTGTCACCAATATATCACTCGAACTTAATGTCTGTGTCGTGATGTTACACAACATAGATAATTTGGACCAATTTATCATTCGATCGTTCAGTTTTAAAAAGAACATTAACCTCCAGATATATCTGTAAGATTTGGCAAATGAGAGAAAAATTGCTCACATTTGTTCGATAAAGATAAACTCCTGTACATAGGCAGATAATCCTATTACAATCGGTAAATGAGGTATTATTGTATACGGAGGAAATGGTTTTATGGTCATGGAAGTCTTTACTAACTATATTGGAAAAAACTTTAACAATTATTTAATAGATGGCAGTATACACAATCTATAAATATAAATTTAATGATACATATGTCATCTGCAGTCGTGGCCGAGTGGTTAAGGCGTCTGACTCGAAATCAGATTCCCTCTGGGAGCGTAGGTTCGAATCCTACCGGCTGCGAATATTTTTGTTTATTTTTTATATACATTCATTTCATATAACAGTTGATTGATGTAGATATGCATTTAACATAATATAAAAATATCTCTTTTCATTCTTTAATGAACCTAATTGACTTATTTTAATTTATTGGTTATCGACTTGATTGCAGATTATAAACCAATCGCATCTCATATCATGGGACGCTTAAGTCTGAGCTAAATTTGTATGCTTGCATACGTTTTAAAAATATGTAAGTGCATTTAAAGTTAGTTATCGCTAGAAAATGTTTCCACACCTACGATAAAACACAAGTTCAAACATTAATTAAGTAATAGTTTACTTAATTGAACAGCGTTACATTGATAGACACCCTTTATGTAGCGTTACAGAAAATATTATTGCATGAAATCTCATTTTGTAATAATCATTACAAAATCATGTGAAGTTTTAAGTCGACGTACTTTAAAGAAAAATTTGCGGAATTGACCTATCATACTAAACCATTTAACAAAAAATAATCAAATAATAATAAATAAATAATACACAATTTAGAATCAACATAATATTTCAATTAATCGAAATAATTAGGTGTATGACTACGATTTTTTTTAATGCTATGTCTCTAACATGGTTGAGATTAGCTTGAATATTTTCGATTTATATTTGTAATATGTATCTATCCTCAAAATACTGTGTACTAGGGGTGTTACACCCGGCAAACAGTATTTATTGCAACGCTGTAAGCAATACTTTGTTTTAAATCATTTTGTTTGATTAAAAGGAGCATTTGCATATATTTTGCAGTGAGATAGGAACAAGAAAGTAAATTAATAAGACCCGCGCTTTCTTAATTGAGGGGTTTAAAAGAAAAACTGCCACTATCCAATTATAGAAACTGAGATAAACGTTGGTTACTTGTAACTGGTTTTATAGATAGAAGAGATATTTCAAAATTTATTTGCTTTTCATAAAATACTTCTAAAACATGTGTACAAGTGCAGTTATTAATAGTTAAACTGCCACCATTGACAGATAATCATTTTCAAATTCGTCATCTTTTATTTTTGTCAATTATATAGTGGAGGTTTTGCATTCGAAAGCCTTATTGAACGGGACCACCCCGTTTTTAGGTAGCCTATTCCGTTGTCCCAAGCACAGCTTCGGGAAGCTAAAATGTCCCGTTTTCAGAAAGAGAGCAGCCCACGGTAACAATTTTAAAAAAAAGCGCGTTAAATAAAAAAATCCGACGATAGCGCCTAGTAGCGCGGCGATGAAGGCATGCGCAATACGTCTCACATATATATTAGTCGGTCAGAAGCCTACTAGCTTGATTGCGAGCACGCGTAGACAGTTCGCGCATCTTTCTTAAAGATTAATTATTTATTTTTTTATCAACGTGTGTTATTGTAGTAAATTTTAATTTCTTGTGCGTGAGACCCAACGTTTTAACAATGCCTAAGTATCCTAAATTCAGCGTGCTTATAAAGGAATGGCTCTTCAAAATTGGAAGAAGTCAGCTGGAAGAGTTCCTTAAATAATCAAAGCTACTCATTTATGTAATTCTTTTTTATCCTTACATCCTACCTCGTACTTATCATGTTTTATTGGCTCCCTGCTTGTTTCTTTTCTTTTACTTCTTATATGTCTTTAATTTGTATCAAAATTTTTGTCTCCTTTTTGATTTTTCTTTTTTTTACCATTTAATTTAATTTGTTTCCTCATTTCCAACTTTAATCTAGCTATTGGAACCTAATTGCTACCTACCTCAGAACAGGTACTTTATATGTACCTAGCGAGGTAGGCAGCGGCTAACAGGCTTGTATGTAAATGGAAGTTTGCGAAGAAATGGGTATGTCTGATTGTTGTTTATATATTTTTTGTTAACGTGTTGCACTTTATCGAAGTAAAAACCTTTATATATTCTGAGACTAAGGCTAGACATACACTCAATTATTACCGCGATTAAACTATTGAGTTGAAATCGACGAACCTCTCGATTTCTACACGACTAAACTGTTTAGTTGTTGGAAGTGCGCATATATTCAGTAAGGTCTCACCCCATCACCCATCGTACATTGTCATGTATGGGCACGCCAATACATGACAACGTACGCAAGCTGTCGACCGATAGTTGTTCAACTGTTTTGTCAAAAGATGATCAATGAAGTTTTATGATTCTTTTGTTGAGCAACTATCGTATCGATAATATGCGCACTCCCACATAATCCAGATCTATTCCCCACACAACCTAGTTCTCCAAAAGGAAAGTCTCTAAATATATCTAGAATGAGAATTGGGCATTGCCAGGTAGCCTCACATTTATTCAGATTGAACTTAATAGATTCCCTAAAGTGTGTGTGTGGTGCCGAGAAGGAAACCCTTGAACATATATTTTTTGCCTGTCCATTGCGGATCACAGGTATTTTGCAGTAATCTCATCAATAGTAATTTTCAACTCTGGGTTAACTTGTGTCATCTTCTTTCCCTTAACTCGCCACATTTAATCTATATAATAGCAAATTTTTTGAACAACAATGGTATTGACTTGTAATATAATATTTCCCATTCTATAATATTATTGTACTTTTTTCTATAAAATACATTTTTAACTTGATTAATGGCACAAATCACTCTAGAAGGGAGGATTGCCTATTTAAAAGAAGAAGTAGAAAAATGACTAATCGAACAGTTCGATGACTGTTATTACATATTATTTATATTATTCGATAAAATACGCTGACTCACGCGAGTTGGCGTTTTACAAATTTATTAAGGTCAAACTACATTTTTTGTATAGTTAAGTTTATTGCTCCAATTCCATTGGTAATTCAATTAATAATTCATTTTGTAAATATCCCGAACTCTGTAGCTGGGAAAATATAAAACTACCCCGGAAAGCGATTCCTAGAAGAACGCCTGCGAGTGCTAAGGGTTTAAGCGGAAAAGTAATTGGATATTAGTTTTACCGCCGCGGGTTTTAGCCAGAAAGGAAAATGTTAAAGTTCAGCTATGTTTCCCGGTACGGGAAAGTTTTTCGTGACGCGGTGCGGCGGGGGCGTTCAACATTACCAACTCTACGTCACTCTAGGGTGGTTTAAACACTTTGAACTGAATAGACTGAATTCGTATCAACTCAAATAAATAACATATTACTAATCTTAACACCCAAACATCCAAACAAAATAAACTGCCTGCATATTTTTAAGACTCGGAAACATCTTATCACTTACAAATCTGAAAATAATACATTACGCGTGTGTACAGTCACATTTACAATAGGGTATTACTTCAATATTACAATTAGAAATCACTCAAAAAATCTACAAGGTTTAAAGACCAAATTGATATTCCAAAACTAAAATATACCACAATCCAAAATCACTATATTTATCAAGGCATCAACTTTTGTAACAATCTCCCCATCATAATTAGAAAAATTTGTATCTGAAGTAAAAAAATATGTATATAATAAATTATCTCGCATATACTCCTTATCTATACACGAGTCTTACTCTTACAGAGAAGAAATAAATGTTTAAAAACTATATACGTATCCTACTATAAATGTATTATATCTTCTAATATTAAAATAAATAAATAAAGACTTGCAAGACGTCCAGAATGTCAGAAATAGATGAAAATACATGGGGATACGGAATATTATTATGGATTATGCAATATTCGATTGCTTTAATAATTATTGCTTATAAAAATTCGTCCTTGTCCCGGAACACCGCAAATCGCTCTGAGATAAAGAGAGCCCCTTGTTAACGTATTGGCAGCCCACCGCTGACCACATCTAAGACGTAAATGTAAAAGCACAGATCCGAGTGTTTTGTACATTAAAATTTCGATGTTTCTGAACAACATGCGTGTAGTATGCTATGATATTTTCTCACCTAAATCTATTTACGTCTTGTTTTATTTCTAAAAGCTCTCTTGTGGGTGTGACCGCGCGTGACAAAACAAATCAAAACCAAAATAAACCCCCTCGAGATGTGTACATCACAAATGACGTATGAAGGCCAGCAGCTGTTTTTTGCACGTGAAAAAACGCGAGTCCGCTAAAAATGTCTTCAACGCTGATGCGGACTATTGTGGTCACCGGTCACGTTGGAAAGTCGGGATACGTCGTGATGGTGGGCACGTATTTGACGTGATGCCGTGGCAATTCGACCACATGATATAGTATTTACATCCCAACAATACTTTCAATTATAATTTATATCTCGCATTTTATTTCCTGATCGTTTGCGGTGTCCTAAATCTGAGAGAAATAACTGCATCATTTCAACCAATGTGTTAGTTTATCCAATAACTAATTCAACCGATTTGTAATTATTTCAACGCTTGTTAATGATTAAGAAGGGACTATCGAACATATTTTTAAAATATTAATTGATATAAAATCAACGCTGGATGCGAGAGTGCACGATGTAGATCTGGTACTGACACTGACGTATGAAAGTGATGTGTTGATTTGACATGCATATAGTAAGAGCGAAAGCATCCAGCATTACGGGAATTAGTTGGAAGCACAATATCTAATTTCAATCTGTTCTAATAAGAATCATTATTTGTAGCTTGTTTTATTGGTACTTATCAGAAGCATTGGTTAGTAGCACCGATTAGAAGCATTTAATTGATTTGTCGGGGGAGGCAATGTCCCTTACTGGACGCAAAGATGCTAGAGAAAATGATGATGAATTGGTCTAAAGCAGGTCACAATAATAACTCGGCGAGAAGTTTGGTTCATACTTCCGGCAACCAAAATCCTAACGGACCAATGTTACAAAATGTAGTTTGTGGAGGGAGAGGGGGAGGAGTTGAGAGAGAATGAGAGGGGGAGGGGGTGAGAGAGAGAGGGGGGGAGATCGAGTGGGGAGGGTTAGAGAGAGGGGGGGGAGAGACAATGGGGTGGGGGAGGGGCGGGAGACAGAGAGAGAGAGAGAGAGAAAGAAAGAGAGGGAATACCCGTTTTTTAAAGTTGTTTTTTATTTATAACATTTTCAAGATATTTGAGATAATTGATATTAGATTAAATAAAATAACAAACATTTTGTATGAAACCACGAAATTTATTATACGTCAACCGGTCGCAACGACAATGCACCATTTTTAAGCACGAGAAACGAATTGTCTCTGAAAAATGATCGGTATGCCTTAATAACGTCTATATTCAATAGAATTAGCAATATATACATTGTTGTAAATCGTATACTCAACCCTTTTTGGGCATCTTGCGAGAAGGGAAGCTTGTTGTGTAGGGCCACCTCGAAGGACGAAAAGGAAGAGGAAAACCTACCCTTTGGATCGACCAAATGGAAAAGGCAACAGGCACTTCTCTGGTGACGTTGAGTAAAATGGTATAGACCGACATACTCGTAGATGATATCGCAATAAAAAATTCTTTCCTCTTTTTTTAGTTTCTCCGTCACTCTTGTATTCCCCTTTCTCAGTAATTCGGAGCCCCTCGTAACCGAGACTTGAAATCCGCCATTGCTGACGCACAATACACATTACTATATGTTCACGCATTTCTATACTTCTATAAGTAGGCCTGGTATAAATTTTGAACATGTGCACTCTATTTGTGTAAATTTAAAACAGCAAACAAAATCGAAACTGCTTCTGGTGAGAGACAGTTTCGGTATCGGACGGATATATTTTACTGCGGTGATATAAAAACATTTTATCTATTATTTTTCGTTTATTAGTTATATAAAGTTTTGGAGGCTGATCAGCATAGTTTGAAGATTGAAGTTGAAGTTTTAAGACTGCGAGGAGAGCGACCATCGGCGTCTAACAGTCCAGTTATACAAAGGTTGGTGTATTTTTATTTGCATGGATTGAATTAATATATTCAACAATACCAATAGAAAACCCAGGACTATAATAGGACTATATATGATGCTAAAGAGTTCAAGAGAGTGAACAAGTCACCCAGGTGATTGCAAAGTTCCATGTACGTTCGAGGTGAAATAAACGATCTCGCATGTAAAGGCTGTTGTTTTTCGAATTGGCAACATTTTTTCCAGCGACAGCCAATTTGATAGCTGACAGCCGATTTGTGTTCAGTTTGATTTGCTATTTCAACATGAATAGACTTACGCCAGAAAAAACGCTTGCAAATTGTGCAAATTTATTTTGAAAATACCGTGCGCTACGTCCATTTTGCGGTCGACATAATCGTCCATCCGAGAAAATAATTCGAATAACCATGGATGGTTTTCGCACCACGCATACTCTAATTGATAATACGCATCCGCAGAGACGTCGTACAGTGCGCACCTTAGAAGCTGTTGTTGTAGTGGAGCGTAGTATTGAGAAGGACCCGAATGAGTCAATTCGCCATCGAGAGCGCTATAGATTCATGATTACTGACTTTTTCGTTCCCCAATTGAATGGAATTAATGTAAAAGAGTTGCGGTTTCAACAAGATGGCGCAACATGCCACACAGCGCGCCACAATCAATTTATTAAAGAGAACATTTAAATTATTAAAGTAACTGTGAATTGGCCTCTAAGATCGTGTGATTTAACATCTTTGATATGTGAAGTCTACACCGATAAACCAGAGACGAAAGAGGACTTTCGTCGCGTTATTGGCGACTTCCAGATTGCGCTTTATTCGAGCTAGCCGCAGCGCCCATGTGCTCGAAATCATATTTAAACTCTAATGACAAAAAACTATCTATCCAATAAAGCCAATACCGTGGCCATTACCACGATTTTTATGTGTTTTATTTCATTTTAAAGATCTATACATTAAAAAAAAACATCCTTTATAAACGAGATAAATAAACAAGGTGCCTATTTTGTATTTCCCACACAAAATTACCACAATATATTATATTTCCAATGTCGTCTGTGTTTATTTATTATTCATTTATTAAATGCGCACCTATTTAAGTATCTATTGTACACTCAAGCTTTTCCGCGTTTCTCCTGCGACTCCATATTAAGTGAATAATAATTGTTTTTGGTATTGTCGAAAGGTTCGCAGCTACGACCCTAACCAGTAATATTACTCGCGCTGACTTCCCCTGGAGGTCACTGGACTACCTGCGCGACGCTCTGCCTCGACTCCAGCCGCATTCTGCAATCGGAGCTGTTGCGACTGTCTACGCAACTTGTCGGGAAATACCGCCGTTAATTCAATACCTAACGAGGAAAACCTTGTTAAATTATTAGCATTGCGTTATTACCGTGATATTATAGTACGTGAAAACAAGTACTGAGGCAAGTGTCCACTGGTGACATTTTTATAAAATTTTCGACTTGAAACGGTTGTTACACCGTTTCGCGTCTCACATCACGCTAGTTGAATGTTAAATGTCAATCGTCAGTCCATTGACCATTAATGTTCCGTTCGTCAGTTGGGTGAATTTGAATCACACCGGCAGCAATTAAAACGAAATAAATATTCGATATTTTTTAAAGATAATACATTTTATTGTGAAGTTGCAATTTTATTACGATTATTCAAACAGATTATAATCCGGGACGCAATTATAAGGTCCCGGAATTTTTCTCGGAATGTGAAATTGCAATATTGATAAAGCAGTTACAGACGAATCTTGTTTTATTTAAGGAATTTATTCGGGTATGGGTGACTCGTTGGAGCTTTTTATGTGGGTAGTTAGGCCGGCCTGCATGGGTGGGACTCTACCTACGTGCCAACCTCTCACTCTCCAAAATACCTCGTGTTTTGCAACCCCGTTAGTCTGTCCGTGTAAGTGTGACTCAATCCATTTTGTGTCTCGTCCACTGTCCTTCTTTTGGGAGTGTTTTTTGATGAATGGATCCCTGAGTGTCTGCCTTGAACTACTGCACTTTCATTTTCCATCTGTATGTAAAACTATGTTCTATGGATTTATGTTATATGATTTTTATGACCACTTAAGGAGTGCTGGAGGGTCTAAATTTTAAAAATTTGCGATAATTGCTAACAACCACATTGAATTTCTTCTTTTTTTTCATTTTGCATATACTTAAATATGTTATTGAATTAAAATAGCCCTAGCTTCTAAACCGGTCCCGGGAAAGAGTGAAAAAAAATCTGTGGCAAGGTAAAGTTCCTGGTCCGTATCCCGGTGGTAACCAAATAACTTTCACGATTGATAGATTTTTTCTGTGCATGTTTCTAATTGATTCATCTAATTTATTTTAAATATTTGTAATATGTATATATAGGTAATTCATAATAATTGTAGGATAGGTTTCATGTGACGTGTCAAGCCTCGCCTCTCAAATCGAACGTCGTGTACATGAATTTGAATTTTTATCTCTTTTTTCCAATCTCAAGCTGATCTCTGAGTTTATCTCCGGTTGAAAATCTCAACACGTGTACATGTTACCGAGACTTATCTCGTCTCTTGTCTCATTCCACGAGCACGGCCCATTACACTAACACCTGACTTCCGAGACGCTGTTGAATTTTAATGAATTCAAATGAAATGTCTAAACAAAGTTTTGATATTCTGGGTATTATTTACCTTCTTTAACAAGAATTCGTTATTATGTTTATGAGAACGATAAATTTTCGTTTTTTTCTTTCATTTTTAGCCGACAGATAAACATATTTTCTGCTGAATTAAATAATTCCGGAAACTGTTACTTATTGCCGGTATTTCTATTGTTTTGCTGTATTAAAAATACATTCATTAAAAAATTTGAAATACATCGTATTTAGAACTTGTCTCATTGTTTTTCGATGATCCTTGTATAAGACTCAAACTACCGAATGTACCTGTTGATTTAAGCAGTTAAATTTTTTGATTTTTAAACATTTCACCCTCCCCCCCTACTAAATTTCATACTATAGTAATCTTGACAAAGTGACCAAACGAGTTCGTCAAACTCGTTGCCACGATAACTACATATTATTTTTCAGTATTCAATAATATACATTCTTTCACGTCTCGGTAAATAAGTTATATGTGAATTCAATATTTTCAATAGTTCAGCGACTTGTTTAAAGGAGACCAGCGAGTTAGTTTAGCTCAGTTTGAAAAAAGTAAGAATATTGATGCTACACGTATTCCGCTAGTGCCTATATACTACCTATACAAAGTACAATAACAAGCAATCGTTTTCCAACAAATGAAATATTAAAATGTTATTAATAATAATAATTATTATTATTAAGGAAAACACATTCTTATTGTGAAGTTGTAATTATTCAGAACATAGGTCTGTGATATTTTAAATACTAAATTAATGTATTAATTATAAATATATACATATAAAATCAATTTTGTCGAAAAATATTGTTTTAGCGTCACCGGGATTCGAACCTGGATAAAAATAATGTAGATGGCTTTCAAATAATGGAACGACTGGTGTATTAATTTGAAAAATGTAACATATAGTTTCGAAAATTTGTCAAGAAAAATACTGGCGTTATAGCACAAAGGTAGTGCACTTCCCCGGATTGGAAATGAAGATCCAGGTTCGAATCCCGGTGACGCTAAAACAATATTTTTCGACAAAATTGATTTTATATGTATATATTTATAATTAATACATTAATTTAGTATTTATAATTATTATTATTTCCACCCTTCCCAGAGAGCAGTACACACAACACACACGCAACGTCACCATGTTATCGAGTGTGACTGTGATTTGATTGTGGCGAAGATTGCTATCTGTGACTTAAAAGTTTAGTTGTTCGCCAAATTACGAATAATCAGAGTTACCAATCATCCTTACAATTGATGTAAAAGATCCGCAATCAACCATGTACCATCAAACACGCCCGCAATCTGTGGTATAATACCGTCAACCTGTGTTCGAATATGCGCGCAAAACCGGTTCGAACCTACATATAATAATATTATATAATATATTAACGTGTAGGATATAGGGGATAACATTAACATATCACATCGCGTGTTTCTTCGTTATTACAATTTTGTCGTGACGTTGCATCGCCCGAAATGACGTAGCCGTGTTCGGAGTAGATGGGATCTTCCCGGTACCGAAAAAACTAATTATAATATTTACGTCGATTGTGACGTCTTTAGCGCCGCGAATTTTATTACAGTTTTTATTATCAACTTGTTTTATTTATAAACCAGTTGTCCCGCGGTACGACGCCATCGGCAGTAGGTTTTATTTTATTGTAACGAAACAGATTATCAATACTTAGCACATTTATTTTTATAATTACCGTCTTCACCAATTGTTGAGTACACAAAAAAATAATATCTTTTGACAAAATTCGTTGTAATGCATTTAAAAGGACAGCCGGAAGCTAGGCCTTCCTTGTCGGTCCCACTCGTCAAAGCTAATAAAAATACGCGACTTTAATTCAATAATATATTTAAGTATATACAAAACGAAAAAAGAAAATAAATTCAACGTGGTTATTAGCAATTATCGGAAAGATTTTTAAATTTAAGCAGAAATCCATAGAACATAGTTTTACATACAGATTGAAAACTAAGGTGCAGTAGTTCAAGGCAGACACTCATGGATCCATTCATAAAAAAAACACTCCCAAAAGAGGGACAGTGGACAAGACACAAAATGGATGAGTCACACTTACACGGACAGACTAACGGAGTTGCAAAACACGAGGTATGGAGAGTGAGAGACAGGCGCGTAACTCTGAAGTAAGTTGTGAAATATTTCAAATCCATTTCTTTAATCCCTAAATCGTGTTTGGAAACTTTTGTTTGGAAGTAAAAGGGGACAAACATATGAGTGGTCTCCACGTGTTGAAAATATTTCTGTCTCATTTCAAAACATTAAAATTTTACCAGTTTGTCATGTTTTTAACAATGTTTTTGTTAGTTTTTGACGTGACAACGTCTTATAAATCGATGAACGCCCGCTGCACGCACGAAAAAACATGACTTATTGTCCCGTTTGTCGCGTTACGCCGAAGGCAAGCGTTGTCCCGTTTGTCGCGTTACGCCGAAGGCAAGCGTTCAAAGTAATAAACATATTTGAATTAATGAGTGCGAATAAAATATATCAATAAAAAATTGTAGATTTCATTTCACTCCTTCTTCGTATCCATACAAAATAATGATAATTCAATAAAAATGATTCCATTTTATTCATAAAAGTATGCAATCATTTCATCAATGTTTTCTTATGACGTTGTCACGTTAAACTATCGTCCGTAAACCGACTTTACAGACAACCAATTTTTATTAATCTTTATTTATAGAAATTATTTTTATGTTCAGATAAAATTATTGTAACGTGATATTGGCGTATTAAAATATTGTAAATCCGTATCTGTCAACTGCATGCACGTCACTGAAGGTAGAATGACGTCGGTATAATTAATAAATTACATATAATCTAATATAAATAAAAATTTAGCTTTGTGACTATTGCTAACTGACTAACTTACCATCACGATGTTTCCGCGGGGGGCAGGCAGAGAGGATAGAGCGTCACACTCTTCTGTCCTGACGAACAATTCTCGCCTCATCCACATTCATACATCTTCTAACACAAGCTCACGGTTGTTGAGGCTTCTAACAGAACCATCCTCCAGTATCTGGTTTACCTGGTCGTGCCAAGTGTTCCGCGGACGTCTTCTATTTCTGATGCCATTTCATGCTTTCTTTGTAAACAAATGTAAAGAAAACTGATAAGACATATTATATTAAAAAAATATACATTGTAAGGCTAAGTAGATTTACTTCAATAATGCTAACTAAATACTGGTTTTTTTAATAACTTTTAATTACAGTGTTACATTATAAAATTTTGAATAATTTAATTATGATTTACTATGTTTATTGCACACACAGCGCTGATGCGACGGCAAACTAAATTATTATTCTTCTCGTACATTAGACGTTAGCTGTTAGTTAGCTGTAGTGAAGAGCTCAAAATCACGAACTGTGACTCAATCACTTATATCTTTGAGTCACACTCACTATCAGTGATTGAATATCTGGGAATATCGTGATTCATTTATTTATTTATATTTGGTTAAGAACCGTGATTCAAACAAATCATAACGTCATTCATAAAGGAATGACTTTATGATTTGTTTTAAGCGCTATCTAGTAGATTCTGCCAAAACGTTTTACGCAATAGATCTGAAATATGACCGAAAAATAATCTCACAATTTTTAAATGGTTTTCATTCTCTTTTGAAATGATATTAAATTAGATATATATTAATTATATATGCTAGAATATGTTTTTTATGCAAATGAAGTAAACACGCTCGAATTTTTTTTTTTAAATATTTCGTGTATTGTGATACCGTGCAGCGCACGCGTATTAGTAATTAAACTGTGATCACAGTCACAGTTTTCAATCACTGATATTATCGTATATCGATCACAATCACACCAGTGAGTAAAGAGTAGCATTTTTTCTCATCACTAGTTGGCTGTAATGAGTGGCCCGGAAAAACTGTAGACCTCGGGTTTTGTAATCATGATGTTCTATTTCTTCCAGGGTCCCAATTTCCAGCAATTGTGAGATGCAAGATCTGACACTTCTCTATATGTCAGAGATATCAAAATTTTCAGATTTTTATTTATTCTTATTCTTAAAATAGTGCATACATAAGTATTTTTATATATGCTCTAATATAAACAAGATCAAAATTAAAAAACAAATTAAATTTATTTATTGTTACTGTGTTTAGTTTGTAGAATGTTTATTTTTAATTAAATTTAAAAAGTCAAATTATAATAAATATTATTGAGTTTTGCTAGTTTGCTAGTTTAATTAACCTTATATATCCTACTCTCCACAATGAAACTAATAAATTTGCATGCTTGGAATTATTCGGTCCAATATCATTAAAAATAGCTAAAGAAATTAAAAAATGCGGTTTAAAAATAGCTTTTAAAACTAACAATAACATCGGAACACATCCGAAAAACTCGAAAAGCAGAATACAAAACTTAAAAATAATGGCATGTATAAATTAACACGCGACCATAAAGACTGCAATGCCATATCGGGTTTTTTCAACTAGATTCACTGAACATATTATATGAAAATTACCGAATTATTAATTAATAATACCGAAAATTTTCAGCACATTTATTGAAAGAAAACCGCTTGGCAATAACGAGCCAATACCTTTGCGTACAGAAACCAAAGGTTTTAGATTAAATTTGCTTGAACAATTAGAAATTAACAAAATATAACTGTTATCAAATTGCCAACACAAAATTATCTTCTTCCCACTTCTTAATATGTTCAAAAAACCTAAAATTAAGACAAAATAACCAATCGCAATGGAGTAAACTCGGTAATTAAAATAAATAGAAGCACTTATAGAATATTTCAAATAATCATTTACAGAAACGGGAAAATTGATAATTAAGCTTAACCATTAGCAAATATAAATGTTATACATTAATGGGAAATTTTTAATGATAGGTAGTGCCTCTGAGAATAAGGAATATTATTAACATACATCGATTCCACCGAAACCACCTAATTACCCATGGATAGAGGAAGGGGTGACTAAAATCAGTTAAACAAGTTGATTGTACGTGGTTCATTAGAAAGATATACATATAAAATCAATTTTATCGAAAAATATTGCTGTTTCTTCCAATCCGGGGATCGTACATTAACCGTTTTAGTGCTAAGCAATTTTCGATACAAACGATCGCAGCGCTTTTGCGCCGCGTAGCATTCTAACGGTTAAACCGATTTTGCTATACCAACACAGTGCTTTTGACGATAAATTTTCGAACTTATATATTTTCCCGGTAGCAACAACAATATTTATCGATAAAATTGATTTTATATGTACATTTTTCTAATTAATGAATTTAATTAGTATTTATGTTCTGAATAATTACAACTTAACAATAAGAATGTTTTCTCCTTAATAAGATCAAAATCGTTTATTTTTACTACAACTTATCTTTCACATATTTGCTTAGTTTCATTTTGAATCTATGCAGTTTCTCCTCCTTTCTTATGTTTTCTGGTATTTCATTAAAGATCTTCATCGCACTGTACATCATCGATTTCTGAGATTTAGCCTTCTTCCTGAACGGCAGTCTCAGTCTATCTTTTCCTCTTGTACGATGTTCGTGTTCGTGTTGATTTGCATCAATTTCATTTTTTTTCCAGGGCCCCAATTTCCAGCAATATCTCCCTGCATTGTCAGATGTAAGATCTGACACTTCTCTAAATGTCTCATTACATGTCAGAGATATTAAAATTTTCGGATATTTATTGTATTAAATACTTATTTTACTTATTTATTCAAGCCATAGTATTGTCATTCGTAACTCTGTCTATTTAAGTCGCCTTATTGTTTTTTTGATAGGTGTCCATTGTACATGTCTATACTTTCATTCAATCAATTAATACTGAGAATACTAATACAGTAACACCTGACTATCCGTAATCTAAGGTAGAGATCATATTTTTCATGCGAATAAAAATTGCACGAGCCTGCTCAATGCGACATCTGATTTCAACAAAAGGATCTATCATTTATATTGCAACCCAGGTATACAATACTGAATGAATATTATGTTCCAGATCGATTTTGTTTGGCCGCCATTATGGTTTGGCAAATATTTGTAAGTTCGCATTTGGCACTCATAGAAAATAGTTAATTACAATTTATTATAGACCATCTACGTACGCATCAACAACGTATTGAAGTAATTTATATTTTTATCTAAATAATAATATCAATTCTGTAACCATTAATGGTGATCGCTATGGTCACACGTTGAAAAACTTCTTGGTGGCCGGATTAGATCGATTGGGCCTGCAACACATGTGATTTCAACAGAACGGTGTCACCTAATACACAGCCCGAGCTACGCTTGAAATTTTATTAGAAATCATTCCCGGTCGCATAATGTCAAGAAGTGGTGATATCGACTGGAATGTTACGAAAAATATAGTTTAAAAAGTACGCATTTGTGCCGCTATCCTAGGTAACTATTTGGCCAATATCACATTTAATACATAATTGTAATAAACCAAGTAATTAATAAATAAAATTAAAATTAAAAAATTGTATTTAATTTCTTAGTTACTTAAAAATAACATCGGCCTAGAACATAATATTCATACTGTATCTTCTCTGTATGTAGTTAATAAATATTTGCCGGCATTTTATCTACAAAGTTTGAAGTTGTCGGTAACATCATGTCAAACGTGTCCATAGATAAATTGTAATAAATAAATCCAAGTTATGGTATGTTTAGAGACATGTCAAATATTTACAAAATACAGAATTATCGTCTATGTAGGCCGGGTGGGAAGCGCGACGCTCATTGGTCGGTGCATTGCGCAACTCACTGCGGCCTTATCTACGAAATAATATTTTGATGATTCATAAATATTATTCTTCACGTCGCGGGGATTTCTTCAGTCGGGCCGCTGAACCGCAGGTATCCTTCTGGAGGCCGATATGTACATATATTCAGTAATATAGTCCACAATATTTTATGGGTGGATTACCTGACTAAATTACGAACATTTCATTATCATTTTGTATGCGATTTTAACAAAATAATTTTAAAAAATCGTCTCCTGTAAACTTTGTATATTTTGAATTGTGTCACTTTTATAGCGATATATTGCTTTGCTGAGTGGGTCAACTAGAACTAATCTCACATTCAACCTTCCGAAAAAAAAACTGCTTTACGTTTAGCTAGGTTTGGGCAAAATTGATATGGGAGCACCGTTTTAGGGAACTGTTGGGACCAAAGAAACGATGAGAGTCTCGAGAAGTTTGTGATCGTAGAGACGATATGGATAGACCAAATAAAAGAGGTAGAAATCTTAATAATAATTGGGAAATGAACTAGGAAATCAATGAAGATTCCAAACTGTAATATTTTGCCCATGTGAAGCGAAACTTGAGAGATATATAACACTCTCCACCTTACCATCGGCGCAAGATTGAATTACGAAAAAGAGGGTTTGGTCTCAGGAGGATGTTATAACTGCGGAGTTTGAGAGAATGGTTTAACAGGTCAACCGTTTTTTTTTAATCAGGGATGGAAGCGCCCAGAAAAATTTCGCCCGAGGACGCCACAGAGGCTAGGGCCGGCACTGAGTGGTTAAGACGCTAGCCTAGTGATCTAGTGGTCGGGGGTTTGCGCCTCGTTCCAGGACATCAGCAAATTAGTCCTATTTTCATAGCACAAGCGTTTAGCTTAGAAAAATAGTAAGAATATTAATGTGACACGTATTCCGCGTTCACGTCTCATGATCACAGGAAGAATGAAGACATATCGTGTATCAAGTTTAAGATACTTCGAGTACCACCACGCTCAGCATTGAGCAAATTATGAAGAAGAAGATACGTTTTTTGAAGAGCTGTGGTATCTTGCGAATGCTGCCCACCGTAACCTTCTAACCCCGATCAGAAAGTCTATATCATACATATATAATATTTTTTATTATCGCTATACTTTGTCACTTGAGTAATTTAGATTTCCCGTGTCTATAATGTACATACTTTAACCGACGCGACACGAAACCGTGCAAAATAATTATCGCACTGTTTTTCCTCGTGTGTCAGGTTGTGTGTGTGCGTTCAGTATCTAGGGGGACCGCTCGCAAGTAATAGGACATGTTTGAATGAATAAAAAACTATTAGATTAGCACTAATTTTACGACTACTACGTATCTAGCGGCTCTAGTGCCTACCCGCATACGTACCATTGAAAACGTTGACGCACGTCGGGTCGCGCGTTGTGTCGCGAGATGGAAAAACATATTAAGTTATTTTTAATTCAAAGAATGATTAAATACTGCATTATGGTAAATATGGCTCTATAGAATTGAAACATGGACTCGAAAGGTTAAGACTGTGAACCGTCTAGAAGTATTTGAAATGTTCTTCGAATACCATAGACAGATTTGATTATCTATTCAGAGTAGGTAATAATAATTGGAAGTTAATACGTTAGCGAGTACTTGGATATGGTCATGTGTTGAAAAGCTTTTATTTATTTATTAGACTTTATTAACATACATGTTTTTATTGTGACAGAGGTGAATATATTATAATATAACATGATATCATAAGATACTCGTAGATAATTATTCGACAGAAATAAAACAAAAATGTAGTGAGTATTGTAGAACTAGTGAATTATTAGTGTAGATATTGTATTATGATTATGTTAGAATGTTATATAGCGATGCTTCTGATTGATCTCTACCCAATTGTATCATATATTGGGTCCATATTTGTGTAATATTATTGGAAGTGGACGATTTCCAGTTAGTGTTAAGTGTGTTGTACAGTTTCGAGGCTAAGAATATGTAGAATCTTTGATAAAATGCCGTTGTTGCTCTCGGAACTGGGGTGTAAATGTTCGTTGTTTGTCTTGTGTTGTGTCCATGATTTATTGCTTGGGATGAGTTGTTGTTAGCATGGAAATATTGGACGCGTCTCAACCTATAGATTTGTCTTATGTCTAGAGCATTGTACTCTTTAAATATAAGATCTGATGAATACCTAGAGGGACGACCATTTATTACCCTAAGAATTAACTTCTGTGCTCTTTTAGCTGACTCTAATATTGTTTTGATCTACCGCTTGATCTACCAACTTCTGCACCTCAATATATAACGGGAAACGTAGGAGACAGGCTTCTTGACTGAAGGACATTCACTTGACCTCTGTGACTTGACCGGAATCAAAAGGATATAGAAGACACTAAGAAGATTTTTAATTTAAGTCAATTGTAATATACGCACATGGTTTTGGGGTCAAATAAATATTTAATGTACACAATATTACGTTCTTTTACAACGTACGCTTACAAGATAACGAACTTGAGACGATATTTTGTAGAATAATGTCCAACTGGAAATTAGCTTACGCAACATACTTCGTTGTTGTACAACGCATGTAGATGATCAAATTTTCAAATGCACTTTATTTTCGATTGTTCGGGTCGATTGGGAAAAAAAATGACCTGTATAAAAAAAATCCGCCAAAAAGAATTTACAATTTGACGAGATGCGCCTGCCCGCGTTGCCTTAATATTTAACAATAAATAATGCAATCAAGATCGACCTCAGCTCCCAAATAATAATGAGTAAATTCTTTCAAGCGGACTTCCATTCGATCCAGTTTTATTTTCTCAGTCGAATGCAATATTATTATTATTATTATACTCGCCCTATTTAACATGATTTGTAAAATAACAGAAAAATTCATCAGAAGTGCAATACACAAAGAAAAAAATTACATAATTTCAGCATGTTTCTTAAAGTTTCGTAAAGCTATTTATCCGTCACCATTGAGTTGAGACACAAAAAATTATAATAATGTAGCCCATGTTCATTCCCCAAAGGATGCAATCTGGAGACTGCGGATTTAGCTAATGTATTTGTTCTGACATTACCAGTGTAATAGAACAACGAATTGTGTCTCGATGACCTCAATGGTGCGTGAAAGTCAAGTAGATCAACAATCCGGAGGAGTCTATCACACCATTGATGATCCTGTATGGAAATATAAGGTCAATTTTAACAATTTCAGACGGCTAAGGAGATAATAATAATAAATATATCTTCAGAGATAATAATTTTTTTTACCGCTTCGTTTATAATAATAACGATAATCGAGAGAATACTGTGATTGTAAAAATATGTAAAGAGTTCATCTCAGGTGAACATTACACGACATGGCCGCATATTGCCACCTTCTTCTTGAAATATCCTTGTACCGCATAATCTTAATTCTCTCAAGTATAACAAGGCTCTCAAGCCTCGAGAGTTATTTTCTCGTACGGTCTACGGTCCCGATCAGACATCGATTTGCTCGTGAGACCTTGCCGCCTGTGGTCTCGTGGATCTGCATCTAGATCCTACGGTTGTGTCATGCTGTGTACAAGTTATCACCTAGATTCTAACAGACGGCCTCAGGTGAATACTTTGTTTGATCAGACGCCACACGCGTCGAGAAACAATATACATACCCAGTAACATAACTACAAAAATAGCACTCCAATGCAAAATGGAAAAAAAGGCCTTCGTCCCCAATGCAAAATGGTGGGGTATTATAGTACGCAGTTTTATCACATTATCAAAAACTGAGAACAAAATTGGTCTCGCCTTGTTCGTACAGAAAAAAAGAATGTAGGCAAGGGTGATTCGCCGATTTCAGCTTCTCTCAACCAGCGATGATGATGATGATTATGAGGTAGAAAGAAATGAAACACGAAAGATGTTCAATATCGGTACACTACGACAACATGACACAATCGAGAATGGCTTCCCGCCTGCAGAATACTCTATTTTTAATCAGATACATAACAATACATACAGTCATATTTGCAAGTACCTACTCAGCGACAGGCCACCGCTGTGACGTTTTACTAAGAATAATAGTCTTTAGTTTTCTTGAAATCTGTCTCAGGAGTTTTTAGGCGCCACACCGATGATTACACCTTTAAATTACTGACACGTGTCTTATCGTATCAATTATGTGATGCCTCTGCTGCGACTTCGCAATTCTGTGCGATACACAGGAATAATATTTACTTTCATTCGTATGCAACTGAAAAATAATATTTTGACGTGTTTTAAAATAATACACTTGAGAAATGATTTAAAACAATTAATTGTTTCATTGATGTTAAAAATATTAGTCCATATTAGCGCTGAGAAAAGTGTCGACACTAGATGTATTTTAGGGCGCGGACCTTTGGGTCCGTATTTAACTAAAGTGGGCACCGCATTGACGTGTTACACCACTGTATACACCTATTATATTATCTAATGATTGTAAGTAAAGAGAGGTACTAAATTACACAGTTTTAGAAGAACAATTATAGTCTGCATGACCGAATAATGAAACATGACCCGTTATGTGAACGGTACCTCTCCTCTTAGGTTATGCCACGGAGTAGATAATCTTTGACTAACATTCCTTACTCTGTGGGATATGCCCTGATTGCTGCGCTAGTTCGATGACTGTGACATAGCAACCATTGTTTAGTGATTTTATTTGTAAACGCATTATTAACAATTTTTTAAATGTGAAAAAATAAATAACGAAAGCAGAATAAATACACAAAAAACAGAATTAAAGAGAGTATGGGCTATGCGCTTGTAATACTGGAGGATAATACGATAAAAATGTGGTTATTTATTTATTTATTTCCACCCTGTCCCGAATCGTTTTGAGAGTTGTTTACTCTCGTTTCGATTCGTCAATATTACTTTTTGTATTTATTCAATTCAGTTATTAACATCGTATTATCATCTCCGGTATCATCGTACCAGAGCCATACCTGTACAATTTGACGTAAGACTCGTTATCACATTAAATTCAGAGGGCAGCCAGAGAGAAGCTGTAGAAATCATGCACCCCCAAGAGGGGAGGGTAGACGTCACATTTATGTGTTGCAGTCGCAGAACTCGATTACAGTCTGACAGAAATTCACCCTGTTCAGGTCGCAAAGAGGTGCGAAGGAAATTCAGTAGAATGCTCCGTTAGGTTTCTCTAGCCCCTGCTTTCCGGCATCGTCCATCCCAGCAACCCTCAGCGGTTGTTTAGTAAAATAAGTTAATTATTAAGTTGATGTTTTGTTATTTTGTAGTGTAGTGATTTTCTTATCGTGGAATGCGACTTTATCATCCCTCAATGCGATTTACTTAGATAAGGCGCTACTTTCGATCCCCAATGCAATCCATTTAGATAGGGTGCCACTTTCAATCCCCAAATGTGATCCATTTAGTTAGGCGCCACTTTCGATCCCCAAATGCGATCCATTTGGATAAGGCGCCACTTTCGATCCCCAAATGCGATCCATTTGGATAAGGCGCCACTTTCACGTCCCCCAATGCAACTTACTTATATATGGCACTCAGGTTAGGCGCCACTTGAACAACGACCGAAGTGTATTCTTCAGATTAGTCGATATGAAAAGGGAAATTATGTTAAAATGTGAAAGTGATTCATTTCCATTCTTCCTTAAAATAATTACATGTGTAATTTTTTTATAATAGTCTATTCAGGGCTGTCGCCAGGTGCTTTGCCGCCCTAGACGAGAATTGAAAAATACCGCCCCTTCCTTTTTACTCTCATCACTATGCCCCTATCATCCAGGCTAACATAATTAATGCATTCGATATAAAAGAACTTGTATTCAAAATTAACCAATTAAATATTACATAACTAAATAAGCACAGTTCGTGATTTTCTAAGTTTTTAAATTTCTCTAGTCTAACTTCAATAGTATTTCGGTTTCTTAATCTTAATCCAATAGCATCTCTCTCGCCTTTATTTTAGCAAAGTCTTTAATGAGATCTCTAATGTCAAGCTGATAAGCCATGTCTTTTGGCTAGTCCCACGAGTCTCTTGGCTCACTGAACTGCGCAGATATATATATTTTTTATTTGATTTTTATGATATCGTCAAGTTACAAGAATACGAAGAGCTACGAACAAACGTTTTAACTTGTTTTGTTACAAATAGTTCGACACATATTTGGGTTTCGCATTTTTTTGTATTCGACGACTTATTCTTGAAAGTTCAGAGTAGAAAGGTGCCGCGTCAGAGCCGATTCTAATTTGATGCACAAATCTAAGAGTTCTTTGGAAGTTCTCATCTAGATGTCACATAAATCGTTCCACATCCTTATGAAAGCAATTTTTTTTGTCTCCTAATTTATTCGATTTTTTCGTTGTTTGATTTAAAATAATTTTTTTCCACCCCTAAAATTTTGCACCCCCAGGCTGCAGCCTCGTCTTGTCTAATGGTAGAAACGACCCTTAGTCGTATTATATGTTCAGTGCTGATTCAGTCATTCGGAATTCATAAGCGGTTAATATGTTAATAAAGCTTTTGCATCAGTACAAGTACCAAGTAGCAGTAGACGGAGTGAGTACCGCTGCATTCCCAAAAGCATACTTGAAACGAACTATTTTTAAATAATAAAAAAAAAATTTTTTTTTTAAATGTTTAAATTCCTCGAAAACAGCCGGCAACGTCCGGTTTCCCAAATTTGAAGTATTTTTTTAGGTCATTGACATTTTTTAAATGGAAAGAATGTGAACTTGACCTAATGAGGTCGTGAATCATAATGCGAGGCTAAAAGTTTGAAATCAGTTCTACTATTCAGTACAACAAATTCAATCGTCTTATTTTTAAATTAAATATACCCCACGCAATCGCCATGTAAATCGTCGGCTAACCAACCCAAGGGTCACGTGTTGCAATCCAGGAGGGTTATTACTATAATTCCGAAACCCAGTACTATAATCCCAAATCTTTTAGGTTTAATTACCGGGTACTAGATAATGGCCAACAATTGAAACAATTGTTCGCTATTGTTTTGTCAATCTTGCATTATTTTGTCCTTCAAAAGGGTCGCTTAGTTATAGCGAGTATTAAAAAAAATAGTCGTACGAAATGATAAAAAAGGTGAGTACAAAAAAAAGAGGTATTTAATTAAAAGTATTTATTAATATGCATTTTCCTTCTCACAACCATCATACAAGGTAGATACACTATAGATTTCTGTTCAGCGGTGAAAAAATTACAAAATTTATTTTAATATTTGAATATATTATTTGCATTACATAACAAAAATAATATATTTAACTATTTTCCTTCACTGAAGGTACTTATTAATAATTATAGTTTAGAACATTTTAATTCCATGCCTAATCAATAACCATATCATTTTTCACATTAAAAATGTATAAAAAAAACTACACCTACATTGCAAATTGGAAATATACATTTTTAATTCATTCTGCTACTTAAATATTATCATTTCAGTAGGCAACACACACGTGTATTTATCGGGCCCATTCATATTAATATTTCAGTTAACATTGTCATTATAAATCTTGATAAAGTATCTATAAACTCCACTTAATTATGTAACAAAATTCGACATTCTGAATACAAATTTTCTATGTAATTAATCACATTATACAGGTACATAGTCTAATAACTGATAACAGAAAACACCTCATTCAATTGCTTGTTGAAATATATTTTGTTAGGTGTAATTTTAGATTTTATCACATGAACATTTGATTCTCAGAACTGTTGGAAGATAATGAAAAAAAAAGAAGATCTAAGCCTCGCGGGTATGCTTAAAAAGAAAAGATTTAATAAATTAGATTAGGTACCTAGATATATTTTTAAGAAAGAAATTTTTTTTTTTAAATATTGTTATTGTGTTTACCATGTCGGAATGATCCAAATATAACTCGAATCAATAGCTAACAGAAAATTATCTTCTTCCCACTTCTTAATATGTTCTAAATCACAAAGGGGTAATTTCGGTAGTTAAAATAAATAGAGGCACTTGCAGAATATTTCAACTAATCATTTACAGGAATGGGAAAATTGACAATTAAGCTTAACCATTAGCAAATATAAATGTTATACATATTAACGGGAAATTTTTAATGATAGGTAGTGCCTCTGAGAATAAGAAATATTATTAACATACATCGATTCCACAGAAACCACCTAATTACCCATGGATAGAGAAGTAACCAAAATCAGCTTAACCGCCGATACAACTGTAACATCTAAATAATGCTTACGCCAACTAGCAAATCTCAATAATAATATTCATTATAATTTGACTTTTTAAATTTAATTTAAAACGTACATGGGTGTGTTGGTTTAGGCACATTACAGCGTACAATACTAAAAAACATTAATTGTGCTAAAATATCTAAACATACAATGCTCCTTTTAAATATTATCTAGGTACTCAAATTTTCAAATATTTTAATCGAATCGTCTTTCCAAAAATGATTTAAAAATTCCACATCTTCGATTTTAATGTAAAAAATAAATACAAAACATAACATATTAAACAAATCTACATAATTATACCTTGATTTGATTATCGCTTGGAATGTTAATCAACAAATTCGCTTGACATCTAGCTTTAATATTTAACTACCAAATAAGCAATTATTTAAATTACTTCACAATAAGTAATGTCCAAACAATTAGATACAAGTCATATGTATTAGTATATTTTCCATTTTCATTTTTTCATCTTTAGAGAGCACAAGCCCAATTAGATTTAGAAACTGTTTTACAAATACCTATAAAAAGATTTTTGCAAAATACACAAGCCATCTGGAATAATTAACTAGAATTTTTCTAATAAAATATAGATATTACAAAACAAAAATTGTACTATTTTTCCTTACTTGTTGGTAGTTCAGCTCAAATCGACTTGTTTAATCATTTAAAGTCACTAAACATACCAACTAACTGTCCGCATACGACAAAATTACGGACCTTTTTATAACCCCCGTTCCAGATGAACACATTTTTCAATCAACACTACGACAATACGACAAAATCTTCGATTTATCAGATTCTCGCGACGACGGAAAGACTTTTTCGATATTTTCATTTAAGATTTCAAAGATTTCTAAATCCAAAACTCTTCCTCTCTTCACTGTTCGGGAAGTCTAATGATCGGGGTTGGTTGTATGCCCCACATCCGCTCACAGTGCTCCGCCAACGCTTTCTCCGGAAGAGAGAGATGATCCAAATTAGTCCTCGGTGAATCGTCGGAGAATGGATCTGCGAATGGCTCGTGAATTAAGATGCAGCAGCAGTCCCGAGAACTGTATCCAGGCAACAGGTTGTGAAGTTTTTCTGCAGAATCCACCTGCGAATAAAGAATATAGTAAATTAGATAAAAATTAAAGCCACTTCAAAATAATTTGTAGCTTTGCCGAGATAAAACAAATGTGTTATCTTGTTATTATCAATGGGTGGATATCTGTTACATATGTGTCTATTTACCGAAGGTAGTTCAAAAGCAGAATTAAACTAAGAGATATGCCAACATTACAGAGATAGCGAGCAAATTGAAAGTTCGAAGTGAAGAGGGAAATAATTGTTTTGTAATAAAAATAAATGTCTTACATATTAATTTTAGTTATGTATTTGAGATGTGAGAATAGGCGTTTCATTGCGCCAATTGTCACGGTATGATTACATTTGAAAAAACAATTAAGCCTTACGATATTTAAAAAAAATTATATCCACCTTTGCAAACGGTGCATCACAAAATGTTGGTGAAACAAGTTATTTATTAAATTTAAAAATTAGTGTAAATCCAGAGTGAATATTATGTTCAAGGCCGACGTTGTTTTTGAATAACTAGGAAATGAAACGCATTTTTAAAATTTGATTATCATTTATGGATTATGTGGTTTATTACAATTATTTATGGAACATCGGCCAAGTTGCCGCCTCTGGCAGCGGCACGAATGCGTGCTCTTAACCATATTTTTCATAACATTCTCGCATACTTCGTGTTATTTCACCAATTTCATTTCTAATATTGTCCTGTAGTATTGTAATTTCAAGTACCCTCATGACTATCAAATGCGAACTGACAAATGTAATATTCACTCTCTATTATGTAAAAAATATGCATTACCTTCACAATGTAGATGTCGTTTTCAAAGCAGAATGCTTCGAGTAGAACTTCTTGCATATGTTGCGCAGAGTCCCCGGGTCTGGACGGAGCCAAGAGACAGAATAATGCCCCATCAGGTTGTGACGATAGCCGCTTCACGCACGACAGCAGCCCCACGGTGAGGCGCTGACTGCTGCGAGCTGACCGGAGGATAGTCTTTATGGAGGACCCCACACTGCTAAAAAAAAAAGAACATAGTATTTAGTTTTTGTTTCAAATTTCAACAATTTAGTTCTACTCTAAAAAATTGCTATTGACAAAAAAATTACCACGTAGGATTGTTTTCCGAGACCGACATTGTTGCCATTCAGATGAAAATCTTACAACATGTAGATTTTTTAAATGAAAATAATCATCTTTTAAACTAGAGCATGTACTGCAACGAAAAAAAAAATCTCCCCGGCGGGGAATCGAACCCCGGTCTCCCGCGTGACAGGCGGGGATACTTACCACTATACTACCGAGGATCACGTTAGCCGCGACATAAATATACATCTTAAATATGTAGCTATCGTTCAGTAAAGTTTAATTCAGACGAGATTATCAATTTCACATTGTTGTGAAATACTTATACACAACATTATGTCTTATTAGAGGGAATTTATCAATTTCACATAATTATGAAATACTATACTAAACATATCAAACAGTAATACTACGTAATACACTAGTGCTATATAGATAGTAATTATGCGAGTCGGAAGTTTTGTTGAGACGGAA
Source organism: Eubasilissa regina (assembly GCA_022840565.1). Taxonomy (NCBI): domain Eukaryota; kingdom Metazoa; phylum Arthropoda; class Insecta; order Trichoptera; family Phryganeidae; genus Eubasilissa; species Eubasilissa regina. The sequence continues at coordinate 7,683,902 of JAINEB010000019.1, forward strand.
ACTTATTTATATTCAAAATTAACTGAAGGTGAAGTAGTTAAACATGTTAATGTTCGCGCAATTCAAGGTGTTAACTTAACCAGTAAATGGATATTTAAATACATAGTTATAAATTAGATTGCACGAAAGATTAATTTGAACCTACCCATTTCGCGGAGTTGATTGCCCATGTTAACGTTCGCGAAATTCAAGGTGTTAATTTAAAACAGTGAAAGGAAATCTTATTATAATTCAAAATTGCTCAAGATTAATTAACGGAACCAACCATTTGGCAGTGCTGAACGCCTCCCTCGCGCTGCTCACGGTGGTAGCTTGATCTTCTAGGCACATCTTGGATGATTCTTCTTCAGAACTGTCACTGCTCGAATGTCTCGACAAACTTCTGGAAACACTGTAATATTTCTGAGGGAAACCTCCACGAAATGAGGAACTTATTTGCTCCAGCTTTTATTTTATTCGCACAAAAACAACAACAATTAGCCACAGCAACAAACAAAAACTTGCTTCAAATTTGTTCGCAACAACACTTTATTTCACTGTTTGTTTGTTATCGTTTGCCTACTAAACAAGTTTAGTTATCCAAAATATCGCTCCAAATATCACCGAACCGCCAGAGAGCTCACTAGTGCCAGGCGCACGACAATTTCACAATGATTGCAATTCTCTGGTTGGCGCGCTTATATAGACTTGAGCCTTGCGCGTGCGCACGAGGTGGCGTTTAGTAGCGATATCGGTCGCGTGATGCGGAGGTGATTCCGAGAACGCGTCGTTCAATACGAATTTATCGTAAGCGCCATTCGGTGAATCACCACCGTCTACACGAAATTTTAATGCCACGAATTAGTAGCCTGGTTTCGAATCACCCCAGAGCCATTTTATTTTATTCAGCGTGACGGAAAAAATACGCAAAAGTTATCACATAAATTGTGAACCACGTGGATTTGTTATATTTAACATATTATGTGAGTTGTTAGACATGATAAAAAATATCAATATTAACAAGATGCATCTAGTCAATAATTACGGGAATATAATTCATTTTAAAAATACAGTAGGAAAATAACATTTTTTTATTTATTTATTTGACATTACAATTTTTTTATAATATGAATTACGCATTTAACATCATTAAAATTACATGGTTTTTCTTCGCTTACCTCTCCAAAAAAGAGACTAGCTTTTGTGCATGGAGAGGGAGTTACACTATAACAACTTTATATGAGAGTTATAACATTTGTAATTTATAACTATAAGTACTTATTGTCTACTTGTGTGCTTCTTAAATATTCACTTAATCTCTTTCTAAACTCCTTTATATCTTTTATTTCTTTTATCTGTGTAGGGAGGCTATTGAAAATTACTGTTTATTATTTTTCTATACATTACATATTTTTATTATGCAAGTACGTACTTATTTAGCAAATTCTTATTTCTGCTTTTGTTTAAATGATTTATTAAAATACATTAAATACAAATTAAAATGTATTGATTAAAAAGATAAACATATAAAATCAATTTCATTGAAAAATATTGTTGTTGCACTACCGGGATTCGAACCTGGATCTTTTACAATCCGGGGAACGTGCATTAACCGATTATACATATTTTTAGAACCTACATGTTACACTTTTCAAATTAATACATCTATCTTTCCATTATTTGAAAGCCATCTACTTTATTTTTACGGAATCTCAAACACCTTTGAGTAATCCGATAAAAGACGCCGAAATTACCAATTTATTTTTATTAAATTTTGGACACATTGATACAACTTCTATATTATTAAGGAGAATACATTCTTATTGTGGAGTTGTAATTATTCAGAACCAGGAGAAGAGAAGAAAAGCCACTTAAATCCATTGATATTGCATGTTCAAAATCAGGGTTAGTTGCTATTCCCCCTAAAATGAAATCAGTCAATCACAACGCTTGTTGATAATCACGTGATCTAAAATCCAGCAAGGCTGCCAGAACGATGTAATCAGAAAAAAAATTACATTACAGAATTGATGTAAAAACAAACATTTTATACATTAACTTTCAAAATATAGGTTTTCATCCATTATTCAAAAACACATAAAGACGTTTTAGGGGTTTTTGGAATTAGGCGCTACTTAAGTATATATATTTTTTTATTTTAATAAAAACAATTTTTTGTTGTGAAGTTACAATTTTAGAACATAGTTCTGTGGTATTGTTAATACAAATTAAATTAATCAATTATAAAGTAGCAACCAAATCATTTTTTCGATAGATAGACTTTTTCTGTAACTAACTAACTTACGATCACGCCGTTTCCCCGCGGGGGTAAGCAGAAAGGCGCCACACTATTTTGTCCTGACACACAATTCTCGCCTCATACACATTCATACACATTTTCATACAAGCTCGGCGATTGTTGAGGCTTCTAACAGAACCTTCGTACAGTATCTGCTTTACACGGTCGTGTCTAGTCTTTCGGCACGTCCTCTATTTCTGGTGCCATCAACACTTGCGTTATATATATTTCTTACCATTCTCTCCTCACTCAACCGTTTCATATGACCAAACCAAATAAGTGATTCTTTCTTAATCTTACTCACTATACTAATATTCTTTCCACTGCATTCAGTCTACTTTCATCCCTCTTCTGCCAGCTCCAGGCCTCACTTCCATACACCAGTGTCGGTACCAGGGCTCCATTGTGCACCGGTAGTCTTGCCTCGGTTGATAAGTTCCCGTTTAATATAATTCCATTCAAAGCGTCGTTCACTCTCTTCCCTGCAATCACCCTCCTTTCGATATTATTCTCAACCTTTCCGTTTCTATTTTTCTGTATATCTTTCTAATCGATTATTTTAATTTGTATTATAAATATTGTTTCTCTACCTATTTTTACTTTTTCACCGCGTTCTATAGTTTTTTTTAGTTCAATATATCCTGTCTGTAAATGATACGAGAGGAATAAACACTGCCCACCTCGGACCACCACGGACAGGAATCGCGTGTTAAAATGAATAACAAATAAAATAAAAATTATAAATGGATTTAGAGGAATTTTGAACTAGACCACTTGAATGTCTACTCATAGCAATGTTAGTGTGCGCGGTAATGGGCAGACACCAATACTCGTCCAAAATTTCCATTAGATTTTATTTCACAATTCACAGCGGATCTACATAGCAACGGAATTTCTCGGACGCGCTCATTTAAAACTTGTTGGAATTTCCCGCGTCTGCCGTACTGGGAACTGGGAAGTAAGTAAGATGGCAGCTGTGATTGCTAATAACGACTTCGTGTGGAGGGGTTTTTACACAATATTTGGAAATGTTTTGTTTTGATCGTTCAGATTTACAATAACAGTCGGATAGGCGTCGCTCTACATTATAATCACAATAATATTATGATATACAAACATGTCGGATGGGGCGTAAATAATCGACAATGTCACCTCCTGGTACCATCGTAATAATATTCAGAATAATATAAATTAAGCGTTCTCTATTATTCCGGATAGTTGGAAAAAGAAATGTTCGGAAAATCACCGTTGAATAATTTGGCGCTCGCCAAATTCGCTTCATAAGTAAACACTGAATCTAAGCACGCTAAAATCATCAACTAACGGGTTTTCGTTTACATAATATTATCAATTTTTTTTGCAAGCACATTTTTTGTACAGAATGTTATGTAAAAAATTATGTTGATGCCTTTGCGATTCTTTTTACTTACTAACTCTCTGCAAATTTTTCATTATCTCAAATAATTTCATCTTTTTGATTTTGATTGTTCTTGGTCAACAATATTCTTACTACACCGATTATACAGGGTGTACTAGTCCACAATATTTTATATACCTTACTAAATTACGAGTCGTAAATGTTTAAGAAATATGTGTCTAATCTCAACTACGTCATAGATATAAGCATTTCAAAAAAATCCTTAGTATGCTATTATTTCGATTAATTTAAATATTTTATTGATTCTAGATTATATATTGAACGCAAAATATTAAAGGTCATCGAATTTCGAGCGGCTAGACTATTTTTTGATACATAAGATGTAGATTAATAATATATACATTTTGTAAATAATATATCACATTTAATACATATAATAATAATATTTTCCTTAACGGTGTAAAATTTGTATGATACATATTGCCCGAACAATTTCGCCTCATAATGTAGTAAGGTATCTATCTACTCATAAAATATTGTGGACTAGGTCTGTTACATCTGTATATACGTCTTAAAAATAATGCCCACCCATTGCCATTTACGCTTTTTAGCAGAGACATTGACACCCTTCACCTTGGTGTACTCTTTGTCAATATAAATTTCATGATTTTTCTTTTCTCCGAAATTTTATTCACCGCTGCTAGTTCCCGTCAAACTTGTTAATTGTTTTGGGTAATAATAAGAAATGATAAATTTCCGGAAATTTTTATGATACTGTTTGAATAAAAAATATAATTTTTGATAGGCGTGCGCTAAAATCATGATAAAATACACACTCGAGAATTTTAAATAGCACCTGTGGCATTATTGGATATAAGGGGAGATGGGTTTATTATTGCCTATCGTTTGAAATATTGTCAAAACAAGAAATTACAAATTAATCAATTAATGATTAACACGATTAATTTTTAAGATAGGATGATACGATTTTTGATTATAATGACAAATAAAATAAACAGATTTGAATGAAAAAAACCTGTTCTAATGAATAATTAAATATTTTCTATGTAGCTATTTATTGTTTAACCATATTTACTGTTATATATTTATTTATTTCGTTTATTATGTAAAAACTACGTACATTTATTGTTTTTATCATGTTTGTGCTTTTTGCTTTTACCCTATATTTATTGTTTTTATCAGGTGCATCTTGCTTTTACCCAATATTTATTGTTTTTAAGAGGCACATCTTGCTCTTACCGTATATTTATTGTCTTTATCATGTCTGTGTATCTTGTTTTTACCCTATATTTATTGTTTTTATCAGACGCATCTTGTTTTTACCGTATATTTATTGTTTTTATCAGTCGCATATTGCTTTTACCCTATAATCATTATTTTTATCAGGCGCATCTAGTTTTTACCCTATATTTATTGTTTTTATCAGGCGAATCTTGCTTTTACCCCATATTTATTGTTTTAATCATGCATATCATGCTTTTACCATTTATTTATTGTTTTAATCGTGCATATCATGCTTTTACCATATATTTATTGTTTTTATCGCGTACATACTGCTTTTATCGTGTATCTGTTGTTTAATTTTACTTTATATCTATTTGTAGCATGATGGGTATAATTAGGAAAAGGTTGCCGAGATGTTTATTGTTTTTATCACGTATGTACATAGTTACTTTATACTGCTTTTGCTCTGTATTCATTGTTTCAATTTACTATTTACTATCTGTCTACTTGTAGCATAATCGCTATAATTAAGAAGGGATCAAGAATGAAAGAAAAAGCCACAAGAACAACAGACAACGTCCGTGACAGACCTGGCACCATCAGATACTTTAGATATTGCATCTAGTTTTGTTCGAAACTACAACAATCGACGGAAAGAATGGCATGTCAGGACAGAAGAGTGTGACGTTCTACCATCTCTGCCTACCTCTGGTGCTTATATATATTTCAACATTGTATTATAAAATAAACGTACACGACTGTAATAAAGCAGAATTAAATTATTCCCAGTAAAACTGACCAGCGCCAGAAATCGTACGTGTGTTATTTTAGATAAAAATACTTTTTCTGGCGAAAGCCAAATGAGTGGCCTTTATTTCCTCGTGTTTGCGGAAAGATATTTTTACTTTTCTTATTCTATATTTAATTTCGGGAAAGTGCTTCGTTTTTTTCTTAGTCTTTTTCTTTCGCATTATTCCGATCATCTGGGGTCGACAACTCTAATTATTCTTCTCCACTTTGTTCTGTCCCGGCCTGCGTCCTTGGTCATGTTCAAATCCGTCAATCTCGATACTCGTGGTTTCATAAATCTATGATCTTCCTCCTTTCGTATCACATCTATGTCTATAGCAATTGATCATTGAGGATCGTTTATAACCTAACCTAACCTAACCTGGTTAGGATAGGTTAGGTTTTTAAATGCTATTAGGGAAAAATTTAAAAAAATTATCGAAAAAAAACCATATAATTTTAAAAATGTAAAATACTTAATTCATGTTATAAAATATTATAAAAATGTCAATTAAATAAAAATAAAAAAAAATTCCGTAAATAATTCCGTAAAAATCTTTTTTTAGATCGTTTGAACAAACATTTATAGTTTCTACGAGGGATAAAATGGTGCTTCTTAATTCAGTCTGCAATTCGGACGTCGATGAACTCTTCGAACAAACAAAAAGGAATCTCTTCCACGTCCGAATCACAATCCTGAGAATTATTTAATATTCCATCCCTAGAAATTAGTTCGAATACTGTTCGAATAGCTGCACAAATATTCGAGTGTCGAATATTAGAAAAAGGCCGAATATATTCGAATATTCGGGTTGGAATCTCAAGTACAGCGTCACCTGAAGGGAATGAAGATACCGAAAATCAAAATCATCAAACTCTGCAGCGAATAACAATGAACATAGAACCTGGGAAGCCTTCATCCAACTGACATAGAACAGCTGATTACGATAGTTATAATCTCGTCATACCTTCTGTTAGAAGCATCCAATATCGCAAATATCACCGTAGTAGGTATAATATAAACATTAAAATAAATAACATTTCGATACTCTTATCTAAATTACACACGTTCACTAAATATCAGTCCGCTAGATATTGGCTATCTATAATAAATACAGAAATATAAAATTAAGTTGATCTTATCGTCAAAACAAACTCCAAATATATTACCTATCTATTACCTATCACAGTCATTTGCTAAATAAATACACCCGAGTAATGTGCTTTCTGTTTTATTGTTCTTCAGTTCATGTGTACATTTCGATAAGGGTAGGATAAATTATACCCTTATCCTCAATGTCGCCTGTACTAGCGCGATACCAAATTTATTTATTAGATGTTCAGGTATACCTGCGAAGATACCTACATTTATGTAAATTCAGATGCCAAAGTTGCAAATATCACGAATATCTTTTTGATGGACTAACTCACACGATTCTCGCCTCATCTATATTCCATAACGGGACCATCTTCCAGTATCTGGTTCACCTGGACGTGCCAAGTCTTCCGCGGACGTCGTCAACCTCATTCAACCGTTTTATATAACCAAACAACCTAAGCGATCATTTTTAATCTTATTCGCTATGCTGAAATCAACTTTACATTCTCTGATAATTTCTTAATTCTTTACTCTGTATAAATGAATTTGCCACATATATGTTTAAGTGATCTCATTTCCACTGCATTCGGTCTACTTCCAATTCTCTTCCGCTAGTTCCAGGCCTACTTCCATACAACAGTGCCATTAAATCGGTGACCTTCATAAACCTTCAATATTTTGCTTATCAAAATAGTGTCATTCCACTGGCCGCAAGAATCTAATAGATTTTTTACTTTTTCTTTAGGATCAATATTATTGTAGTTTAAAAAGAGCTACCATTTTGATACAAGATGGCGGACCAGGCTGGCTAACGAACTTTGCCGAGATTTTACAAAATCAAATTTTTTCAGAAAACTTTGACGGATTTATGATAATATCTCCACAAAATCTCGTATACTCCTTAATCGTGTATGTATTCTTACGCATCTTCCTCGCTTCTCGTTCTCGTGAATCGGCTTTCCCCATTCGCCGTCTCCTGGAAAATTTGCAGATGTCGTCGTCACCTCCTTCGATGTCAGTGGGCACTATTTGACAACATGTTTGCTTCTCGTCCACCTAACCCGCAATGTGTCCGGCTCATTTCCACTTCAAACGCAATCATATACACAATGTCACTAACCCTAACCGAATCTACTCATTGCGTTTTATGTCACGCTGTGCGATTCCGAGCATTCGGTATCCCCATTGTTCTTAGGTCAACTATTCATAATCGTGTACAGTGACCACTTCACCTTCGTCGTCTCGGCTCCGTACGTGATCACTGACAGGACACACCGCCGGTTGAAGACCTTCCTCTTGATACAAATTGGCATGTGGCTAGTCATAGTTAATACCAATTTGCCAAACCCAATCCAGACAAGGATGACCAACATTTTGATTGCCCATTGATTGGACCCTATCCGGCATTTAAAATAGAGATTAAGGGGGAAGGGAAGAAAGTTGCAGGGTAGGGAGAGTACAGGGTTCTAAAGCGTACCTATGCAAAATTTGAAACGAACAGTACATACAAACAAAAAAGCTGCGCATTACTAAAAATTCTGGGAAATAAATATAAATTAAATAATTGGATTAACATAAACGAAAGCATTAGCGCCATCTGTATACCAGTACCATAATTTAATTGCAAGTTCTAAAACCTACCACGACAACTCACCGCTGTACCCATGGCGCTCTTATGCATTCGACGCCTTGAGATATTCATATTACTCTGTTTTATCTTTAAGCTAGCGAATTACTCGAGTCATATAATTGGCTATTTACTGAATTAAAAATTTCTTTCGGTTGATCCGCTTTCTATGGTATCGTCACCTATGCTGTTTTTTTAACAGAATAACATTAGAAAGGCTTACAACTGCGTGCAAATCATTGAAGTGTCCAATTCCTCTTTTACTAATTCGCGAATGTTACTATCTTACTGTTTTTAAAGTGTTGATTTCATGGCCGTTCTTTGCGTTCGAGGTGCATTTGGTGCATGATTAGTATTTCGTTTAGTTATTACATGAAGGATTTTCAAACAATAAACGAATCATGTTCAGTCATAAAAGGTGTTCGTAAATTATTATTTTTAAATTAATTTTTATATAGGTAAGAAGGTATTATTTTACATTAAAACTTAAACTTTAAAAACACTATTAATAATACTCTAAAATTACAAATAAATACATGGTAGGGTCGTATAAATGACAGACCCATTTTGTCTAAATACGTTGGTTAAACGAAAGTACATATATTATATATGATTGTATAATGTCATTGGTAATAGCATAAGTTAAATCTATACCTATTGCACGCCATTGAATGCAATATAATACTCATTTATATAAGGAAGGGATGGGCGGGCCAGGGGAAGGGCGGAGAGAGTCTATGTTTTATGCAGGATCCTAAAGAGTAACATTGCAAAATTTAGTTTAGTTCAGTCAAAGGATGTAGTATTGTATAGAAAACAAACGTTCAATTTTATGCACACTCGTATTCTTAAAAATATTTTTTTCAAATACTCAACTTGGGATTTTTGCAAATTTATTCTTAGAATAACATATCAGTATTTTCTTAATCGATTTTCCAATATATATTTTTTTATAGATTTTCCAATATCATCTAGATATGGGGAATTGTTTTATGACAAATGCTACTAGATATCTATAATCTTTTTTAGTGGAAAATGATTTAATCGGCTTATTTAAAAAATAATCATATTTTAAATACTATAATAAACAATCCGTCAATAATATCGGGAAATCAATCAATTTGATAACGTTAATTCATTTATAGCAAAATATTTTACCTTGACGCGATAACCGCACACGTTCACGTGATAGATTTGACAACATACCTCGTATGTTTTATGCTGTCACGCTGCCACGTATGACAACATATACGGCGGCGTTACTTGGCGCAGCACTCGGCGGTAGCAATGGTAACATTTGCCTTCTCATGTCTCACAATCGTCGTACAAGTCTACCCCATGGTATTGCCAGATCATGAAATGTAAGTAACTAATAACTAATTTTATAAAACAATTCCTATATTAATATACAGGATTGTTTTAATAATAATTCTACCATTGGGTCATTTGTTGTTTATTGTACATAATTGATATTGTACATAAATATGGTTAGACAGGTCGACTTTTTTGGTCATCACACTTCAAGAATATGTTGGTGCCGATACCCGTCAATGTGTGCGTGAGCGAGAAAGAGACAAAGTTATATGACCGCTTCGCAACAACGCACATGATATCAATTGACGCACGGTATCGGCTGTGTACACCGCGAGCAATATGTTGTTATTTTATGTGGTACTTCAGTTGAATTTGTTTTATTTGGGTAACGTTTTATAATTATAATTGATAAAAATACGTGAAATAGGCATTAAATAAATAAGCCATTTTTAAAACTTTCCAAAATTTCTTAGTGGTTATCCATTATATCAATATAATGAAATATATCATGTTCACTTTTAACCAAAATTTATTTTCTTCACCCGCTAGATGTGATTTAATAGTATTTAACTCCCTATCCATAAAATTATTAAATGTTAAACAAATCTATGTACTATTACATTATATTGTAATAATATAACGATGTCTACCCCATACGACATGAGAAATGTATACGTGTATACGTATGTCGATAAAAACAACGTCTCATAAATTGTCTGTTTATGAATCAGGCGTGATGACGTATTTCGAATCAATTAATAAATCATTATTATAGGGAATGCAAATAAGTGTGTAGTATAAAAACAATAACAAACGGACACTAACAATAGATTGATAAAGTTGTATTTCAATGTATTTCAATTGTAGACACTCACATGCTTCAAATTGACGTAAATTTTACTTAACCAATATATAATAATGTCATCAACCTCACCCTCTAGGCATCTACCTTGACTTTGACTTTGATTTCATGGCGCATCGGAGTACCGTGTCCGTAGGACCCCTTGCTCCTTCATCGGGAGTATGCCTTAATGGCCTGATAAATTGTATTATTATGTTAATTTATTATTAGGATTAAACAATATGGTGCTAGTTGGTGCAATGACTTTTTGCCTCTAAAGGAGGACGGATTTGCGTCGCTTAAAGCGGGACGGTACGGTTGGATCGTATTTAGCTAACACGTCTATCGTGGGGTTTTGGTGCTTAAGGTGCCCATCATAAAAACGTTTGGAGATCTGTGTTACGAACTCTTTTACGGGGAGAATGCCTGACTCGTGATGAAGTTGTGTGATCCTTGACCATTTGGGTGCATCCAGCGCTGACCGGGTGAACTTATTCTGGAAGGTCTGTAATGTGTGATTGAGTCGCGTGACTCCAGACGGGGGCTGAGTATAGGAGTATAGGCCTTAGACCGACGTAACACCGAGTTAGATGTCGTTAGGCATCTACCAATGATCCTCAATTCCCTCTGTCTTCTTGTACATAACATTCTCGTACTCCAATACCAATTCCATATATCGGTTCCCTGACAATTGATCCCCCGACAGTTGATCCCTCGGACAGTTGATCCCTCGGACAGTTGATCCCTCGGACAATTGATCCCTCTGCCATTTAATCCCCTGAATACTTGATCTCCCAAAGCTTCTTCAAGTACCTATTTATGTTAGTAAATACCGGCATCTGTAAATGTTATAAATAGTGTGGGAACAAATTTATACAAATATTGCTCTCGTACGAAATGACATAATTCCAGATAATTAAAAATGTTTTCATATTTAAAATTTATCGTTTTTATGTTCAATATTATTACTTTTACAAATTGTGATAAACTATTTTTAATTTATTGTTCTAACATTTTAGTTCAATTTTTAATTTTAATTTTATTTGTATTTTAATATAGTTAAATTGAAATATAGTGTAAATAATTATAAAACAATCATTTATTTAAATTAAACGATTAAAAATATAATTTTATATTAATTTCACATCAATAGTCAGTGCATCCCATGTACTATAGTTTCGTCGATGTCTGGAACGCCAGGTTCCCGTGGTGTGTATGAGAGACGCGCTCGGTTTAGGCCTCCCGCAGGCATCCGCAAAACGTTCCCCAGCCTTACGAGTCTCCTATATTTATATCGAAGAGATATACATCGGAAATCTTTAATTTATGTGCAACAGTGACGGTGAGTATTTAATAATATTATCACAAATGTGAAGGCTCTGCTCACGCCTCATAGACCTGACTATTAAACCAGACATTCCATTCCACGCCGCCGAGTACCGACATAATTCAGACGACAATACATCGCGACGCAACCGATCCGAGAAGCCAGCCGAAGCGATCATTTTTTCCTTGGCCACCTTCTCGGACACATTTCTAGAAACCACAAAACTTACAATTTAATCTTCAAACACTGCAAATTTATTTGTGCAATAAACGCCAAATTTTGTAAGTCCCGTTTCATTTTATCAACCTGCTCTAGCCGCAATACCAACACCTATACTCACACGCACGCTCTATAACATTAATATACACTGCGACATTCGTATACACACGTCTGAATCTGTGAAGAATTAGGGCCTTCAGTTCTCACCTTAAACAACCTTTCTGATATACATAACCAACAAACAATAGTTGCTCCATCCGAGTGACTTCCACAATACACAATCAAATCAATCCCTAAACATATATAATGTTAAATTTAAAATGTGTGAATAATAGATCTTAACTCATTAAACTCTGTTCTTTATCTGGTTCTATTTTCGTACGTGTAAATACATACCTTAAAGAATGGAAAATTGCTTTAAAAAATAAACATTCTTAAACCAGAATCGACATAGCCTACGTGTAAACATAAAAAAATCTTACCCATATAAAAAATGGCAGCGGAATTCTACAAGTAACAAACAAGTAACGCGTTTAAGCCATTAGATAAAAACATAATATAAATGGAAAAATTCCACGAAGAGGCTTCAGGGGTTTTCTGCGATACTAAAATAGATTCTATTTTCGTGTTATTCACAACACGTATTAGTTTTCAAGGTTAAATCGAATTAATACTAAAAAAAAAAAAAAAAATGTATCTCAGAAACTCTTTCTACACTCTTCTGCCCGAATCCACTATTCTCATACAAGAGATTATGACAATCCTTCTAGGTAAAAAAATCCACATAATCTATTTAGCATACTCAGTATACATTGTATGTAATCGAGAAGGGATGATTCACGCGGTTGAGACAGATTTTGCGACTATACGACTAAACACAGGTTGTACTCGGCGGAACTGCGAGTCACGGGATTCACATGGATGGTTGAGTATTTAACACATAGTTAATAAAATAAGGTATCATTTAAAACAAGGTTTCTCCGCGAGGGTATGGAGAGAAGATAGAGCGCCACATTCTTCTGTCCTGACACACGATTCTCGCTTCATCCACATTCATACAACTTCTCATACAAGCTCGCCGATTGTTGAGCTTTCTAACAGATACATCCTCAATTATCTGGTTTACCTGGTCGTGCCAAGTCTTCCGCGGACGTCTTCTATTACTAGCGCTTCGTCAATACTTGCGTCGTATACCTTTCTTACCAATTATATCCTTTTGTTAATCAAAGAGAAAGTTCTACACGCGCAGCAAATATTTATAATGTATTTACATAAGAAGATAATTACCATTAAAAACTAATTCCGTACCATTAAGTAAACATGAAAAGATAAAAATGTCATTAAAAACAAATTCTGTATCAATAAGTAAATATGTATACATAAATAAGTACATGGTGGGTACTCACTTATGTGAATATGAGCGCTTTATTACAATCATCTTATATTTGAATCTAAAATGTTCCGACAACTATTTCCTTTCTAAGGAAACAATACAAGAAGGGTATTGTTAGTAAACAGACTTTATTTTAGCCAACTAAATTCTCCAACGCAAGCGCGAAGATTTAGCTGAGATAAAACTCAGTAGCGTGGAATACATTAAATAAATATGCTCTCGATTTTATCATCTTGATAAAATAAATTCAAGGAAGTTTGCTCGTGATCTATTTATTAATTACTTCTAGGAAACTTTGGTAATTAACTGATTGATTTTGATAAAATTTGTTGACTGAAAAATATCTATTATAGAAATCGAAACCATTGAAATTCATTTATGTGTATATTATTATTATACATTTTTTTTAATTGGCAAAATTAACTTTGTGGTTAATTAAAATGCATTATTTTTATTTATTAATTTTGTTTTATTAACCACTTATTGAATATATGAATATATAGAGGTATTCGACATTTTTGATGTAAATTTAACTCTTTATATAATAGGACTACATTATTACAATTTTTTTGTGTCTCAACTCAATGGTGACGAATAAATTGCTTTACTTCACATTTTTAATTTATTTTTAATTTTGATTATGAAAAAACGTGTTGATATTACATAATTTTTTTCTTTGTGTATTGTTCTATTATTTTACAAATTATGTAAATGCCCGAATAGGGCGTGTATAATAATAATAAATATAAATGGTCAATAAAAACAATTAAAATTGAAAGATTATGATGAATGACGTTATCTGACATGTGGCGCTTCAGTATTCCGAGAAATGACGTCATTTTAATGTTCACAATTATGAATGAAAACTTGTTAGTGATCGTGAATCACCTTTGTTGACTTTACAGATTTCACACATTTCAGACGACTGTCATCACAGGTGCAACTGTCCTACTGTAATAAATTATTTTTCACATTTATGTAAGTCTTTCCCAATACCACGCAATAGCATTACAGTGAAACCTCTGTCTGTCGTTTTTGAACGAATCTATTGAAATAAACTATGAATGCGGGAATATAGAAGAAAGTAACATTTTTCATATTTAAATGTATAACACTTATTCTAAAAATGTTATATATATTTCACATGTAACTGAATGTGTTTAAATAAAAATAAAATTAAAAAACTGCACAAAAACAAAACTCAAAAATAACAGCAGCATTTTTTATTTTATTTAAGTATTAGAAAATATAATACATTTTTAGAATAATCAGTAGGACATATTTATTTTAACATTTAATTCTTCTCTATGAGAGTAAGACTCGTGTACAGAGAAGTAGTATATTCGAGATAATTTATGTTTCAGGTAGTTTGTGTACATATTTTTTTACTTCAGATACAAATTTATAGTAATCTGTAATTTTTCTAATTGTGATGGGGAGATTGTTAAAAACTTAGATGCCTTGATAAATATAGTGATTTTGGGTTGCGGTATATTTTAGTTTTGTAATATCAATTTTGTCTCTAAATCTTGTAGATCGGAATTCGCTTCTAAAATTTAATTGATTTTTAATTTGGATTAATGAATTTTTTTGTACATGTCTATTATTTTTGGTACTTTGAAATCTGTAAAGATTTGGATACTTGGATAGACTTTTTTTTTTAGAATAATTTTTATTATCATTTTTGAGTGATTTCTAATTGTGGCATGCTCTCTCTCTCTCTCTCTCTCTCGAATGTTCCGCGAACTGTTGAATAGTGCCGTTAATCGATCAATCGGAACGATCCATGCGATCTATTTTTGGGTGTTTTGTTATGAAATTAATTCGGGACTAGAAGATATAAACTATGCATGCGGGAAAACGAGTATTCGAAGAACGATCGATCGATATTTCACTGTATTAACATATGACTAATATATGAGAGTATAATGACATTACAGAAGATTCTAAGAACGAATGTATAATTTTGCAAAACTGAAACAGCATTTATACACTGAATGCTGACGAGCGATTCCCACACCGATAATGCAAATCAATTAAATTTTCAATATTTTTTTTTTAATTGAAAAAAATATAGTTGCGCGCACACGGAATACATGTTACACCAATATTTTTACTATTTTCAAACTAACTAAAAGCTTGTGCTATGAAAATATGATTAACTTGCTGGTCTCCTGGAACGAGGCGTGAACCCCTGACCACTAGATCACTGAGCCGGTGTCTTAACCACTACACCAACAAGCTACTAAATTATTTGTTCATCGATTATCTTTTGACCATCGATAATGACATTCCTCTCGTGTGTTTCTTTTTCTGTATCTTCTAGTGATTCCAAGGATACTTCTTTCCATATTAAGTATAATAATGGAGTAGACTCCACCTCTAATATATACAGCGTTGTCCTGGCTACTTTACTAGACTGGCGTCAATATTAAAGTAGACTGTTTTTTATCGTGCTGTTATTTAATTAAAGAAAGATAAAAATTCAACAGGAATAAAAAAATAATATATATTATTACAGTTTTACAACACTCTCACTACATATATATATATATGTAGTGAGAGTGTCGTAAAACTGGCGAATTGTAGGTGTAGGTATTGTATTATGATTATGTTGGAATGTTGGACAGCGATGCTTCTGATTGATCTCTACCCAATTGGATCATATGTTGGGTCCATATTTGTGTAATCTTATTGGAGTTGAACGATTTCCAGTTGGTACTGAGTGTGTTGTACAGTTTCGGAGCTAATAACACGTAGAATCGTTGATGAAATGTCGTTGTTACTCTCGGAACTGGTGTGTAGATGTTCGTTCTTTGTCTTGTGTTGTGACCACAATTTATTGTTTAGGGTGAGTTGTTGTCAGCATGGAAATTGTTAGCATGGACGATTGGTTGGCAATAATTCAAATAAATTAAAAAGTAAAACTACTTAAAAAACAATGTCTTAGGCTACATCGTTGTCATAACATCGTTACGATGCGTAGTGTACACCACTGATATGCAGATAACTAAGTGTAATATTTTTCGCAGCCAACCTGTTCTACCTTTATACCGGCGATGGCCTCTGTCTTTTGTTTTATCTAAAATATATTTTAATTCTATTGGGTGTTTCCAAATACCGATTGATTTGGAAATCAAATGCAGTGACATAAATACTCGCAAGGTCAGATGCCAGGAATTTAGACGTAGAGTTACAATTTTATCTTACAACTTATTCTTGAAGATACGTCACATTCTGTTTTGAATATAATTACCAATTCAGTGTAGCAGATTATGATCAAATAAACTTGGTTTAGGTCCATCATTCAGTGTGTTTTTGGTACCAGCTTTCTTTCTGGTGACTGTGTGGGGTGACCCTAAAATAAAATAAGTGTATTATTATATATAATGTACCTATCGGTATATTGAATACATGTATTCAGATAGGTACAATAATACGAATCATTTTATTATTAAGGAGAACACATTCATTGTGCAGTTATAATTATTAAGAACGGTAGCAACAACAATATTTCTCGATAAAATTGATTTTATATGTATATCTTTTTAATTATCACAGACCTAAGTTCTGAATAATTACAACTCCATAATATGTAAGTTGTATCAATGTGTCCTAAATTTAATAAAAATGAATTGTTAATATCGGTTTACTCAAACGTATTTGAGTATCGAGTGCCCCAAAACAGGCTAGCCTAGTTGGGCAATGTATTTAAATGTGTGTAAATATGATACATTTTGAAATAAAAATTCAGCTACAATACTATTATATTATATTAATGATAACAAAGAAATAATCAATGCTATCAAAAAATACTTTAAAGATTAACATGTATACCGAAATTCATAATATTTTTATATCGTTATCATAAATATATTACATTTTATTTTATTAGAAGCTAGTTATTGTAAACAATAATAATTAATATGTAATCCTCTTCTCTGCATTGTATTGTATTATTGCAATTATAACAGATTAACATTAAAAACAACGCAGAAGGCTTTCAAATAATGGAACGATAGATGTATTAATTTGAATAGTAACATATAGGTTCGAAAATTTGTTGTCAATCCACTGTGTTGGTATAGCTTAATCGGATAAAGCACGTACCCCAGATTGGAAGAGATCCAGGTTTGAATTCCGGTAGCAAACAATATTTTTCGATAAAATTGATTTTATATGTATATCTTTCTAATTAATATATTTAATTAGTATTTGACACATTTTATGATATCGACTAGTTGCAAGCGGTTTTATCTGGTTGGTATTTTCCGAAACAATCCCCGCCTCACCTCCACCCTTCGTCGACAAGGTTCGGTCTACTCTGAACCCTGAACCGACATCTGTTTTTTGATAATAGATAAAGTGTGTGACTAAATTTTACAGTACTTGTAATGAATCATAGTATATTAAAAACACCTTAATCAATTTACTGCGAAATGGATATCTTCGACACTTCCTCAAAATCACCCACGGCTCGTGTTATCTAGCAAGTCCTTGAGACGAACTTTTAATTTTAAAGTAATAAATTATACACGCAATCGCATATGAAGGAAGTTCTGCGTGTGTAAGGATCAATGAATCATTCACACCATGGTTTAATATTAAAAAGAGTGTCAAGCAGGGTTGCGTAATTTTTCCATGGCTTTTCAACTTGTATATGGATAATTGTGTGAAAGAACTGGAATATACGAATGCAGGAGCGAAAATGGGCGATTTGATTGTATGCTGTTTATTGTGCGCCGATGAAGCAGTACTAATGGCAAATAATGAACAAGAATTACAGAGGCTAGTGAGTAGAATGTACAATATATGTAAGGAAAGCGACCTTATTATGAATGTCAACAAGTCGAAAGTGATGGTGTACGAGAAGGAGGAAAGCAAGACGCCGTGCAAAATACTTGTACGTAATGAATGTTTGGAACAAGTGGATTCGTTTGTGTATTTGGAAAGTAACATAAATAATAGTTCATAACTTAAATGCGTTATATAAAATGTATTATATTTATGGCGAATCGGGTCTTCGTAAAAAAAATCCCGATCACGCTGGAATAATATCATTATTATTTTAAATACTAATAAAATGTATTAATTATAAAAATACACATACAAAATTAATTTTATTGAAAAATATTGTTGTTGCGCTGTCTGAATTCGAACCTGAATCTCTTTTCGAATCCGGGGAAAGTGTATTATCAACTATGCTATAGCGACAGAATTTTGACGACAAATTTTTGAACCTATATGTTACACTTTTTTTTTTAATTAATACATCTATCGTTCCATTATTTAAAAGCCATCAACATTAAAATTTTGAACACATTGATACAACTTCTATATTATTAAGGAGAACACATTCTCATTGTGAAGTTGTAATTATTCAGCACATAGGTCTGTGATATTTTAAATACTAATTAAATGTATTAATTATAATAATATAATATAAGAAAATTTGTTGTCAAGTGTTGTGTTGGTATAGCTTAATCGGAAAAAGCACGTACCCCAGATTGGAAGAGATCCAGGTTTGAATCCCAGTAGCAAACAACAATATTTTACGATAAAATTGATTTTATATGTATATATTTCTAATTAATACATTTAATTAGTATTTAAAATATCGCAGACCTATATTCTGAATAATTACAACTTCACAAGAAGAATGTGTTCTTCTTAATAGTATTTTTATTATTATTATTGTTTACGATAAGTACACTTAAGATACTGGATTCCTCTTTTATTGAGAGTCCATTATTATAGACACTAATTTTCACTTTTGAATTATATTCAAACGTCCGAATGCACTGTAGCCTGTAAATATATAATAAATTAAAAATATAAACACATATTTAAATAAGGATCATAATGCCTTGGGTGACTGACACTTAACATTTTATAACACTTAACGTATGATACGGTGATCTGACAAAGGACAAGGTCCAACACGGAATTACGGACTCAGCGTGACTAAGTATTCTATAAAACAATATTTTTTTTTTTGATTGTCGTGCTCATTCGTGAAAAACATAAAAGACAAATCTTTCAAAATTTGTTTGTCGTATATTATAAACAAGTTATATTCCGGCTACCTACCTTCTTATTCTTCTTACTTCATACTATTACTTACATTACATTACGGTTTATCAAAGTAGATGCAATTTATACAAGTTAAATTCATACCTACGTATTATAATTGAATTCGTTTGAGTAACATGTCAGGTCAATGAACTCGGTTACTTGGAAACCCACTTGAAATACTAAGGGTCGGTGTTTAGGTTAATCAGCGAGTTCAACGAACCCATCAAAACTGTTGGGACTAAAATCTTCCCTTAAAACAAAAAATGTTTGTATTAACCAAGAACAAAGGATGATAGATAATAAAAGGCACGGAACCATAGCTAGCAGATCCGTGTGTTTTGGGTATCGGTCATGGGAAGTTCTTCTTAAATAAATTCATTATTTTCTCTCGCATACTGTACAAGGATTCACTTCGTCTTTTAATTCGGCACTACGCTGGTGCGTGAAATATAATTAGCGGTTGAACCATGTAACCATGAATTTTTGATAACGCAGTCCAAAGTGCCTGGGGCAGACGTCTCAGAAGTTACGGGGAAAAAACATAATGTACCATGTGACCGGTTGAATTGTTGATAAAACTGGTAAAATCAAAGTACCTAGGGTAGACGTCCCAGTTGTTGGCGTGCCGAAAAAAGAATACAACTATGGGCAAATAATGAGTACGCGTGTACACCGAAATAATTCAAAATTCAATGTTTATATCTGTGTATTTGTATTTAGGGCGGCCATACTGTTTCGTACAGGAAACAAGAAAACAAGGATGGTTAGCCGATCTCAGCTTCTCTCAACCGGCGATGATGATGATGATAACGAGTTCGAAAGAAATGAAACACAAAAGATGTTCAATATAAGCACAATACGGCGACAAAATGGAGAATGCCTGCTGCAGCAGAATACTCCTGTTTTTATTTAAATTCATAACAATACATACATTCATTTCGCAAGCCCGCCGCTTGAGACGTTCTTCTAACACGTCTTTGTTTTCCTAAATCTATCCCACGGGTTTTTTGGCGCCGCGCCGATGACTACACCTTGAAATTATTAACACGTGTCTTATTGTATTAATTAATACAATAAGACACGTGTTAATAATTTAGCAAGAAATTCCTGTGCGATACACATACTAAACCTTTATTTTCTTCGGTCCACATGCGTATGTTATGTTAACTAAGTTATGTCGGCCGCAATATTATACTGATATGACGAAAAAACTAATTCGTATAGGAAAAATAGTATTGGTTGAAAACCGTTTGATTCAATATTAAATCAAAAAATTTTTTTTTTAAAACAGAATGATAATAATACTTATCGCTTATCAGCATACCAGCTAATACCAGCTCAAACATTAACAACAGCGTATTTCCCTATATGAATTTTTTTTTCGTCATATCTGCATACTATACCTCAAAATACAATAATAAAAAAAATAAAACTCAAAACTGACGTGTATTCAAGCGTTTATTATAAATTAGTGTGATTTTTGATAATGAGATAATTTTTTTACTATTTTAGTCAAAAGTGGTGATTGTGCGCGCGTATCTCAAGATATTCAAAACTAAGAATGCCAAATTTTTTAAAAATCACGTTCCTGATAATAAATGTGTCAAAAACTTGACGGGCCGCAGGTTGAGAATGGCTGATTTAGAGACTAAAGTGAGATCTCCGGTAAATAAAAGATAAAATACAAGAATGTGTCAGATACACAAATCGTCACCGTCAGCAGAAACACCATATATCATATAAGAATTGTGTACTTTATGGGAGAAAGAGACATAAGTAGTTTTAAATGATTTTTGTAGAATTACTGAAGTATAGCTTACCTTTATAGAGTTGTAAAGAGGAGCAGATTCTTTCTAAACTGAAACTGAACTAAACTTAAATACGATTCCATTGACTTGTGCGCAATTGACAGGGAAGTTATAGATACGTGGTGATTACATTTCTCTGATTTGCACGCTCCTAGCGGACTGAATCATTGGAAAAATTCAAATCCAATGATATAACTTTGGTGTATTAATATATTATATATAAAATATATAATGTATATAATATATAAACGTCACTTAGGTTTTATACTTAATTTTGAAGTATAAATTTGAACCATTCATTGACACCCCAAAATTGTAATGTTGTACCAGTGATTGACAAGGTTTTCAAATATAATTAATTTTTATAAAAATAGATACATGCATTAAAACTTCACTAAAATCATTTACAGACATTTGAATTAAAATACAATGATTAATAAAACGTAAAAGATTCGTGGAAATTATTGCTAAAACTAATATTACCAAAAAAATTATAAAGGTGTAAAAACAGGAAATACTACAAGAAAAATTAAAAATTTCAAAGCGAAATAAAATATGCGGTCAATGTACAAAATCAGAATTGAAATAATACAAGAAATAAAATGATTTTTTACAAAAATTATTAAAGCAATAACAAGATAAAACAATCCAAAGATATAAATAAAAGATTGTCTTTCAGTTTTTCAAATAGATATTTTATTAAAAAAATATTGTACAGTATTTGTATTTACATATACTAATAAAAATATCACTAGGTACCTACCTATCCAAAAATAAAAGTGACAGTCTTATTTTTGTAATTCAATTATCGGGACAGTGACAACTATAGGGATCCACCCTATATAATTTTTTATTACAGTTTATTTTTACGTACTACAATTTACTTTAGTGTTATTACTGCAAGTGAGTGGACGTGAGTTTTAATTAGTTAGTATTATATGTAGATCACATCTCGTTAACGAACTTAGGTCACGTGTTCGGATAAAAGAGTGAGTTAAAGGAAAGTGAAAAGTTTTTTCCATAGTTGTATTTAGTTGGTAGTTTTATAGGCTGTGCCAAGATACAGTGGAACCTCTATATTCGTCATTAATTCATTCCTGAAGGCCTGACGAATATAGAAACAGTTTTTCCCATAACAAATAATTGAAATTCGATAAATTCATTCCCAGCTCCCAAAATAGTACACAAATTAATAAATTTTATATAATAAAACTTTACCATTATTGTACTGAGGAAACATGATGGTAGAAGCGGAAGAGGAGGAAAGTTACTAATATTTAGAAGGAGACAATTTAAATATTAGATAACTCTAATTCTGGTGGGGGTTTCCGTTTGCCGATGTGCTTGCTTGCTTGCTTAATGTCTGTTTCTGTCTGTTTTTTAAAACCTTCATGAAGTAGTCAATCACATTACCATTGAATCCGTTTATGTTATATGGTAATATTTAAGTGCCACTTTTCGACCAGTTTAGCTCAGTTAGACAGCATTGCCGGGCGGTGGAAGTGACAAATATAAAAAATATTAATGAATGTGCAAACATTTGTTTGTTATCAAAATGTGACGAATATCGAACCAGACGAATACAGGGGCTGACAAATACAGAGGTTCTTCTGTATCACATTATTTTACTACTTTTCCCCCGTGTAAAATAAGTATACTGAAAGTTATGTAAATACATTCAGTTCGTAATCTACAAAATGATAAAATTTATAAGTACAAGATAATATTACGACATATGTGTATATAAGAATATTAAACTAATTCATATGGCGCGTGTGTACGAATGAGATTTAATAAATATATTATTTTATTTTCGTGAACAAACTAATAGTAGGTAGGTACAATAAAATTTTTAATTATACATACATAAATACAAAAAAAGACATGGACAATATTACAAGCTTTCACAGATTTATCAAGGTTTTAGACTCAAAGTAGGAGGGGAATCGAGAGTCATCATCATCATCACCGTCATCGCCAGGTGCGTGCAGTGCATACAAGCAAAAAAACTATAAAACAAATATAAATTAAATAATCGATAATATGGATCGTATAAGTATATTTACGAATTTATTACAATTAGAGCCGTCTGTGTACCAGGAGAAACTTTAATGGCTTAACTACCACGACAAACCACCGCTGTAGCCGTGGTTCTAGTAGCTACACTGCGTCGATTGTAGCTATTCACATTACTATCATCTTTTTTTAAGCTAATATATTATCTGTTCAAGTCATACAATTGTTTATTTACTGAAATGAAAATTCCTTTCGGTTGAGCCGTTTTGTATGGAATCGTTTTTTAATAGAATAACATTTGAAAGGCTTACAACTGCGTGCAAATCATTGAAGTGTCTACTTCCTCTTTTACTAATTCGCGAATTTTACTATTTTTAACTTATTAATTATTATGTTAATTTCATGATCGTTCTTAGCATTTGGTGGATGGATTTGTTTTTGATTTGGGAAATACAAAAAGCAATTGGTAAAACTATTTCCTACGTTAACCTTTAATAAAAATAATAATTTCGTTTAGTTGTTACGTGAAGCATTTTCAAAAAATAAAAGAATAATGTTCACTCATAAAAAGTGTTCTTAAAAACGTGCATACATTTTTTATTAGAAAGTATTATTTTACGTTAAAATTTAAACTTTAAAAACACTATTAATAGTACATTAAAATTACAAATAAATTACAAATAAATACGTGGTAGGGTCTTATAAATAATAAATTCATTTTGTCTAAAGACGTTGGTTAAACAAAAGTTTATAATCATATGTACAACATATATTGTATTACATATATTATATATGATTGTATAATATCACTGGTAACAGCATAACATAAATCTATACCTACTGCTCGCCACTGGTCATCACTATTGGCTCTACGACCCCCCCTGGTGCGTCGTGGCCTACTCAAGAATTTTCCTCCATTGATCCCTATCACTCTCCAATTCTGGATTTCTAAGACTTTGGAGACATCGATGACATCTTAGCTTTGGCATTACCAAACCCCTGCGCCCTGTTGGGCCTGTGTTTATCCTTACTACGAGGCGCAACCACAGAAGTCTTGATATATTAATAAGCCTTGAGACGCCTGTCGCATTCTACAAAGTATATAGTTCATTATTATAGCGTCTAATCCAATTATTATTAGTTCTCTTGACTTATTCATGCATTTTGACGCATGCCGGGTTGAAGAAGTTTAATAGTACATGAATGAAACGAATAATTTTTATCCATGATGTGGTTCGCGAAGTTGTTACTAGTTAGATAACGACGTTGCTCTTTTAATCTAATATTGAGATTTTTGGAGTTTGTCTCTTTTCCACTCCTCTCAATATTTCCGTTACAACTACCCCTCCACCGTCCACCAGTAACTCCGCCCCCTCCTCCACTATCTGTCAGTACCTAATTACTTATATATCTAGCATCTAAGCATCGTCTCCTATATTTATATGTAGTTAGTTTAATACTTCACCTGTCGATGAGAGTTACTGTTTCTCTCGAAACTCGAGTAGTGCTAATAAACTCAAGTAGAGTAATAACATTGTTTCATTTATATCCATCCATTATGATGAAACTCTACAAAGTTAACGCCGATTCTATCAATAATATAATTTTGTGTTAATTCAAATCCTATTTTCTTTTAGATTAACTGATTACGCCGAAGAACATCCTGAAAATACTGTTGTCGATAATGATCGTAGAAACATTTTGCATCATCTGCACTGTCGGCTTGACGATATTAATTCTTTCAAATCAGAATAATTCATTAGGCTTTGCCTTAAGGGGATTAATATGTCAATTTCATTATCTCTTTGGGGGACTGCTTTCCGTATTAGCCGGGGCGGCAATGAAATCATTCAACAAGCTAGACAAGTATCCTGATAGACAAGGTTTAACAGCCGTCATCACCGGAGGAGGAAGAGGAATTGGAGTACACGTAGTCAAAGGTTTAGCCAGATGTGGTATGCACGTTGTGGTAGGAGTAAGAAAACCAGAACAGTGTGAAGATCTCGCGAATGAGATTCAAGAAGAAAACCACACAGGAACGGTAGAATTTCTTCAACTGGATACATCATCGTTGGCATCAGTGAAAGCCTTTGCTGATAGGGTAAGACGTGAACACCCTGAAGTACACCTGTTGGTTAACAATGCGGGCATCATCGATGCACCACACAGAATCACCGACGACGGGTTCGAATCTCACATGGCCACCAATTATTATGGACATTTCTATCTCACGCATTTGCTGTTGAAGAATTTAAAACTGGCCGGGAAGAATGGAAACATTTGTTCTAGAATTGTGAACCTCAGTTCTTGTGCTCACGCGTCGTGCAATATTATTTATGATGACATCAATCTGCTGAAAAAATATCATTTGGCCACCGCGTATTCACAATCGAAACTAGCACAGGTTTTAATTTTTATACTTAATAATGTAATTATGATTAGTTAAGTAAAATTATACAGGTATACCTCGCTATGAAAGTTTTTCAATTCATAATTATTATTTTCGGAATTTTATTGCTCTTACGGCGCAGCGTTGACGCTGCGGCGCACATCACGTCAATTGTTTGGCATCTTTTTAATATCCCGAATATACAGAATTTGTAAACTTTTTTCTCCTATATCTAGACCTAGGTCTGACGTGCACTATATATATATATATAATAAATGATAGTGTTAACATATTTTATATCATACAATCCAACATTCCAACATAATCATAATACAATACCTACACCTACAATTCGCCAGTTTTACAACACTCTCACTACATATATATATATATATACGTGAAAATATTTAAATATTTATATATATATATTTAAATATTTTCACGTATAGTTGCGTTGTATGTTATGTATTCGATCTTATTGTATTTTGCTTTCAATGAGTTTAGGTTTTGTAAAATGTATTTGTTTAGCAATTTGCTATATATATATATATATATATATATATATATATATATATAATATATATATATATATATATATATATATATATATATATATATATATGTATATTAAAAATATATAAAAAAGAAAAAAAAAAAACAATGTGCAATACGGTGTAATGTAACCACATATAAGGTAGATGGAAATATGTAAGACTAAAACACACAAAAATAGTTATAAGAATTATTAAATTATATAAAAAAATTTACTCTTTGAATCTGCTCTTGCTAATTGCAACAACCAATTTGAAACATCTCTTTTAAAAGCCTTAATGTCAATTAAAGTTCTAATTTTATTTCCAATTTGATTGTATAATCTGAGAGCTTGAAAGATGAATAATCTTTGACCAAAAGTAACTTTCATTCTTGGAACTATTTTAAGCTTATTTGCTTTTGTGGGATAATATCTTTCAGTCCTCTCAGATGAAGCACTTATTTTCCAACTAAATTTAACTACGAGTCCCATTCTAAATTTTTTCCTAAAAATTATTCGAGTAAATTTGTATTAAGTAACAATTTGAGTTAGGTACTAAATTTATTTTTTAAATAATTGTTGTTTTTTTAAAAAATAGATTCTGGTAAAGAAACAATAATATATGTTTTTAGTTAGTATTGACATCCTGCAGAAGAAAATGGTATTTTTCGAAACCGGTAGATGTATTTGAACTCAATTAAGTGGTTCATAAAACAAAGTTAACAAATAAAAATATAATATTACAGTTGTTTAAATTACTTTTCAGCTCATGTTCTCGAGGTTTTTGAACCGGGATTTAGAAGCTCGTCATCTTCCCGTGAAGTCTTACGCGACCCATCCAGGGGTAGTCGACACGCAGATGACCACGTGGTACAAAACGAACCCCGTCACAGCGATTATCGCGAAATTGATGAAGTCTCCAGAGGAAGGCGCCACCACGGTGCTGTACTGCTGCTTGTCTGACAATCTCGAAGGAATCGGCGGACAATTCATCAGCGATGGGTACGAGTACTATTCTACTAGATTTTCCAAGAGTGAAATTCAGCAAAAGAAGCTCTTCGACTTCACAACAAGACTACTTAATATCAAAAACTTTGGAGATTTGAAGAAAATAACTAAAAATATCTTCGATAAAAGAATTTCTTATGATATTAAATAGAACTTCTTTCTCTGTTCTCCTTAATAATATATAAGTTGTATCAATGTGTCCAAAATTTAATAAAAATGAATTGTTAATTTTGACGTCTGCTATCGGTTTAC
The DNA here is from genome assembly GCA_022840565.1 of Eubasilissa regina. NCBI lineage: Eukaryota > Metazoa > Arthropoda > Insecta > Trichoptera > Phryganeidae > Eubasilissa > Eubasilissa regina. Next base: position 7,711,492 of record JAINEB010000019.1, read on the forward strand.
TCAAAGATATTTGAGATTCCGTAAAAATAAAGTAGATGGCTTTCAAATAATGGAACGATAGATGTATTAAAATTTGAAAAATGTAACATATAAATTTGAAAATTTGTCGTCAAAAGTACCTTCTCCGGTTTGGAAAGAGATCCAGGTTCGAATCCCAGTAGCGCAACAACAATATTTTTCAATAAATTTGATTTCATATGTAAATCTTTCTAATTAATACATTTAATTATTATTTAGAATTTCTCATAGGTTATTTTGCCTTTGTCAAATTTTGTCGCAGCCGAAGTTTCGGGATGCATTTTGAATTAAATTAATAAGAAAGGAGTTCGATAAGGCTGTGTATTGTCTCCTGATCTCTTTAATACCTATGGAGAATATATTATAATGAAGAGGACTCTGGACAGCTACGTAGAACGTGTTTCAACTGATGGTAAAAAGTTATTTAACCTTCGATTTGCAGACGATACGATACTGATTTCGACCAGTGAAGACGAAAGAGCTTGGTGGACTACTTTGATACGGCGTCGGGCTTTCTTCACTGCCCGATCATCGTATCTCAACGCAACGTTGGTCACTGAGAAGGAGGCGGGGATGAAAATTAATAAGTCAATGATTAATCTATATTTACAACTTTATTAATTTGGTCAGGTGAGAGGAGGAAAAAAATAATCCTAGGCTAAATTATCTTAAATTACCTTACGGTCTACTTAATTCTAATCTTAAATTAATCTTAACTCTACCTTAATTAAGTTCGGTCGGTCCGGGCTTCGAGGATCTATGTCCGCCGCGCGGATGGCGACCGACGGCGCGATCTGGGCGGGACTGGGGCTTCAAGCCCGCTCTGCGATCCCGTCCTTCTGGTGGGTAGTCTTGTTCATCAGCTCCTCTGCACTGCCTTCCTTCCATCTCCGCTCGAGTTGCACTATTTTCCAGTCTTAGTTTCGCCTGTTGTTCCAAGTGTTTCCTTCACGCTGGCCGACCTCGAGCGCTGGTCGCCAGCCGTTCGATGGCTGACGGTGGAGTAGAATATTAACTCGAGAGTTTTTACTTTTCCATTTCTCCAAGTGTCTAAGTTAGCTGTCTGTGTTAGCTTTAACTGTCTTCAAGTAACCAACTGGCTAGTGCCTCATTGCAGCTGCTCGAGTCTTCCTGACTAACTTCTAACTTTCCAACTTTAACTGCGACTGCTAACTGCTTAACTCCAAGTCTTTGACGAACTGTGACTGCTAACTGCAAGTGTTCTCTTCACCGCCGCGTCCGACCTTTTTAAACCCTCAGGGGCTTAGGGTGTGCGCGGATCGTAAGGACAGGTCGGTCGCACATGCTATACCATTAAAATTACCCTAGTCTATTATTATTACACTAAAATCGGAAAATACTAAAACGTTGGAAGGTCTTGTCGGCATTCTGAGAATGCATCTAATTTGGCGGGCTTGCGAAAATTTCCGACCGGGTATTATCCTTAGAAAGGTACGTCCTCGACAATATACAATCAGGATTAGATGCATTTCTTGGGGTTGGACCGTCATAAAATGTCCCTTAATTCCCCCAAGAAAGCAAACACTTTCACCTAATCCTAATTGGTTATACGGCCCTGTTACCCATACTGATAATCCCTTAAGGAATGCACCGCGTTAAGTGCTTTTTTCTCCATACTACGGGGAAATTCGCGTCACCCTAATCGCCGGGCACATCAACTTTTTACTTAGAGAATTCAATTGAATTAGTTTGAGTAGTATCATACGTAATATTGTACTGATGCCGCTCAGCGTTTTAATCGGTCAATGGGTGAAGTTGTCCTTTCACATAGACACGGTGTAGAAAAATATAAAAAATCATATATCGTAAAAAACAATGTATGTGAACATTTAAGCTGTATATTCTTGTTGTGCGTTATATCTTCCGCGTATTTTTCAGTACTAATCAGCAGATTAACATAATTTTTTTTAAATAAGTAAAACATATTTTTGGAATAGACTGTTACTCACGCTTACCCAATTGAATTCTCTAAATGAAATGTAGTTTTTCGAGTCTTGAAATAAATAGAAAATAGAAGCAAGACAAAAACACTCAATGATCGTTTTATAAAATACCGAGAACTAATGTAGACTGCGAAGAAGTAAGTGGAATAACTCGTCTCAAGAAATAAAGGGTGCAAGTCGAGGTCAGAAAGAGATTTGGAAAGGCCAAATCTGCTGTGTCGAAGCTGATCAAAATTTGGAAGAACTGCTCAATCTCAAAGAACATAAAAGTTCTACTGGTTAAAACCCTGGTCTTCAATATAGAAGAATGGAGATATTTATGCGTCTCGCCGTCCAGTGTGCGCAACATGTGTCTCCGGTACCACATCTCAAAAGCATCAATCCGTTTCTTTGCCTATATATATATATATATATATATATAGAATGGACGAGAGATTGCGCAAACGTGATCTGTTTGATGATGTTTTGGATATACAGCGATATTTCATATTTTATCGAATCTGGACTTAGAACTTTTCGCCATACCAATGCGTCATTCGATTTCTGGCTCGCAGCTACCTGCGCCAGTAATAATGACCCAGAAATTGAGTAGAGATGTGGATACTGTCAATACTCTCACAGATACAGGGTGAATATTCCAGGTCGAATTTAATGTGGTTTCAACAGGACGGTGCCACCTCGCACACAACTCGAGCTACGCTTAAAATTTTGATGAATGAAACAACATCGGCCTGGAACTTAATATTCATGCTGTAGAGGTACCCAAGGAATAAAATAATATTTAAGTTCATGCGGTCCCCATATTAGAATAGACTTAACCATCGATTAAATATATCCGGCGAATTGTTATTTGGCAGATTATCCAGAGGCGGTGGATCAGCATACATTGTTAGTTTTATTACATGACGATTCTTATTATTGCTGTGTGATATTATATTATATTATTTGTACTTAATTAAACATAGCAGTCACGCGCTTATCCCGAGGGGATTTTTTAGCGTCACCAAAATGTGCAATGCGTGAATCTATACATTTCTTGCTAGGGCTGACAACTCTCTAAGAATTAATTGACAAATTATCGGTTAAATAAAACTGATTTAGCATTTCGGAAATAAAGCAATAAATATTTAATTGGACTCGATATGTCATTGATCGATCGCATTAACAAGTGAGAGATATAGAAATACAATCGCCACTAACCAATATAGAAAAAATACAGGGTGACGTGTTAGAAAAATTACTTATTATTTGACAATAGTGGTAGTTTAACAATTTATAACTGTTCTTGAATACGTGTTCATATGTTTTAGAAATTTTATCAAAAGTGTATTGAAATCTCCGCTTTGATTATAAAATCAGTTACAATTACGTATATCTTAATTTCTTCAATTGTATTATGGATACTGATCCATATATTAAAAATTATAAATCAAAAAATCTTATAGCATAAAATTACGAATCGGATATTATTAAGGAGAACACATTCTTATTGTGAAGTTGTAATTATTCAGAACAGACGGTCTGTGATATTTTAAATACTAATTAAATGTATTAATTAGAAAATTGTTGTTGCTACTGGAATTCAAACCCCTGATCTCTTTCCAATCCGGGGAAGGTGCATTTACTAACTATGCTACAGCATACAGAACTTTTGAACAGTCGGCTATCGGTTTACTCAAAGGTATTTGAGATTCCGTAAAAACAAAGTAGATGGCTTTCAAATAATGGAACGATAGATGTATTCAGTTTAAAAGTATAACATATGGATTTAAAAATTTGTCGTTAAAAGTACTGTCTACTGTAGCATAGTTGATTAATGCACCTTCCCCGGATTGGAAAGAGATAATACTTTTCGATAAAATTTATTTTATATGTATATCTTTCTAATTAATACATTTAATTAATCAGATATTCATAGTGAAAGAATGTTGCCAGCCGATTTTTTTAAGGGTGCATATAAACGGATGAAATTTATCTCAAAATTCGCGTAAAGGATAGGATAGTGTTGAACGCAGAGCGAACTGTCATTTCTTTCCTATTGTTTTCATCTCCGTCCTTTTTTCCCATATACTTGGTGTATCGCACAGAACTATTCGCCGAGGAGGCGCCATATAATTGATATGATAAGACACAGTCACAAAAGTCCACAAAATATGGCCAGGCGTCTGTTCCACTCTCCCACATGTACACCACGTGGCATCTACAAGTTTAAACAAGAAGAAGAAGAAGTACTTCCGGCTGCAGAGTGTAGAGAATGGTAACCATAATGACCAACAAATGCATGCCGACCTTTACCAATAACGCTCCGAGATGTGAGAGCAAAGTTTCACCTGTGTATACATAACCTAAAGAAGGCCATTGGCAATTGGCAACCATAAGTCCTCGCTGAGAAATCACCGCGTGATAAGAGGAATTACCCGGAATGTTTCCAGTAATTTTGGTCTCGCGCAATTATCGTCCCATGTTCAGTCTTGTTGGTTTTGGTTATCTCAAACCAACGCTTGTACACACAAGTCAACACTGGCCCACGGCCTGGCGATACCAGATACCAGTTTCAACTGCGTGCGCGTAAAGGTTACAGAGGTGCAAGCCGCGAGCTGACTGAGTGACGCCGCGTCGTGCGTTTTGCGTTTCCATTCAGATGGCTTCCACTATAGACCATAGAGCATATCTCTGTTTGTTTACAAATTTGGCTTATTGCGTAATATGTACAAATTATTTATTACCTATATACATACGTCATCTTTCAGTCCGGATTCCATTATTATTGCTCTCGTTCACTGAACCACCAATATAAAGTATTGTATATCTATGTACTTATTAATTATATACAGCGAGTTAACACGCTTTGCATGTCACGCTAAGTCTTAAGCGTGAATGCGCGCACTTTTCGAGTTTACAAGAAGAGACAAAACATGATTTCCAATGACAAGTATTTAATTTAATTAAGGGATTTTGACAGTTAACTTATTATATCTAACAAAATATATTATATTTTTTTAAGGAGAACACATTCTTATTGTGAAGTTGTAATTATTCAAAACATAGTTCTGTGATTTTTTAAATACTAATTAAATGTATTAATTAGAAAGATATACATATAAAATCAATTGTATTAAAAATTAATTGTTAATTCTGGCGTCTCCTATTGTTTTACTCAAAGGTATTTGAGATTTCGTAAAAACAAAGTAAATAGCTTTCAAATAATGGAACGATAGATATATTAATTTGAAAAGTGTAACATATGGGTTCGAAAATTTGTCGTCAAAAGTACTGTCTGCTGTAGCATAGTTAGTTAATACACATTTCCCGGATTAAAAAGAGATTCAGGTTCGAATCCCATTAGCAATAATAATATTTTTCTATAAAATTGATTTTATATGTATATCTTTCTAATTAATACATTTAATTAGTATTTTAAGATAATAAATATTTAACATGTGATACTATTTATGAAAATCCACAGAAATGGTAAAGGGAGAGAAAGATGTATTTATAGGTAGAATGATAGGCTAAAATTGAGGTTGTGGTGGTTCATAAAAAGAACTCTTTAAGCGTAGTAAGGCTAATGTTGAAAAAGTCAATATCTGTGAATTTATCATTACAGTATTTGCATGACCGGTGAATGAATGAATTTAGTATGTAAGATGTTCTACTTCTAGAAATGTGGAAGAGTGTGGATTGCCGGGTCGATCTAGATGGTATGTGGAGAGATATTAATTCTAATTGGATGGGACAGTCAATATGGCCTTGCAATAGTTTGAAGAGAAGTATTTGGTCAGCACGTGTTCTTCGATATTCTAGGGTTTCATATTATGGAAGTCTGCTGCATCTAAATAGGAGATTTAAGATATAAAACAATAACAATTAACATATATAACAATTATAAGACCAGTGGTCACTCATGGCTACAAAGTGGTTGGCAATACCACCCTATTTACTGGTACTTGATACATTATTAATTAAATATATAACGCACGGAATACATAGTTTAATTTTCAATTCAATTTTTATAACACATTTTTGATAAGTTTTTTGATAATTTTAAATCATTTAAATTAAATTTATTTCAGCATGTAAACATCAAATACGTATACACAAATTGTAACTATCAATAAAAAAATAAATTGAAAACAATAATATTATTATATATAGCATAGCCGAAGGCGGTCAATCAATAAATAAAATATTGAAACTATATAATTGTTCAAATACTCTTTTCAGTGCGTGTATATATTTGTATTCTCCACAATTAATCAAATACAGCAGATTTCACATAAAGATCCAATTGTGTTGAATTATATTATTTATTTAAAAATGATTTAATACATGTATTATTTTAGGAAATAATATATATATATAGATATCTCATAGAGATGAAACTATTTTGGAATGAAAATGAAAAGGAAAATGAAAAATATATGGAAGTATGGGTAATTACAATGTTTACGACCTGTCTTCGGCTGGCTTAAGTGATCATTTTATATAAATATAACGTTCACCATTCTCACTTATCGTCTTCTTATATGGTTAACATAGCGAAAATGGTATCACAGTACCCCTGCAAAAAAAAAAAATTTGGCTCGTATTCCGGTAGTAACCAAATATATTTTATATTTTTTATTTATTATCTTTGTTTTATTAACCACTGAATTGAGTTTAAATACATTTTTCGAAACCGGTAGATGTATTTAAACTCAATTAAGTGGTTAATAAAACAAAGATAATAAATAAAAAATATGAATTTTAACCATAAAGTTAATATTGCTAATTTTAAAAGTAAATATATTTTAGATATACAGATTTATCTGAATATGTTTTTTCTTTTGTTGTAAAAATATCATAAAACTATTCTAAAATTGCAACTTGATAATTAGAATGTGTTTTTATTAAGATTAAATTTAATATTGATTTTTCCAATTTTATTTAGGACTTTCCTAATCATCTTTCTAAAGATAATGATTATCGTGTACGTGTTATCTAGCCTACAAAACAATTAAATTGACAATTTTTGTCAGTGTTAGAATTTCGAAAAGTAGGTTACGATCATAATTTATTTCTATGTAGCACTCGGACTTAACAGGACAAGGTTGCTATATTTTGCTGATAGTAATATAAAATTTACGCGATATTTAAAATTGTTGTCTACGATGTTTTGGCGGGAGAGTATCAATAACCAACTGGCCAACTTGACATCACGCTGTTTCTTTGCTGGGGTAGACGGAGAGGACAAAACGCCGTACTCTTTTATTCTGAGACACGACTCTCGCTATACAGATGGTAGCCGATTATCGAAGCTTCTTACAAGACAACTTTCCAAGAACACAAACTCACCAAACAAACTTTTCCCCTTCTCAAATGCCGTCATTTTCGATTTTCTAACATTCATGAGGTCGCTTCTCAATTTGCTAACATTCATCATAAGGTTGCTTCTCGATTTGCTAATATTCATCATGTGGTCGCTTCTCGATTTGGTAACATTCATCATGTGGTCGCTTCTCGATTTGGTAACATTCATCATGTGGTCGCTTCTCGATTTGCTAACATTCATTATGTGGTCGTTTCTCGATTTGCTAACATTCATCATAAGGTTGCTTCTCGATTTGGTAATATTCATCATAAGGTCGCTTCTCGATTTGCTAACATTCATCATGTGGTCGCTTCTCGATTTGGTAACAATCATCATGTGGTCGCCTCTCGATTTGGTAACATTCATCATAAGGTCGCTTTTCGATTTGGTAACATTCATCATGTGGTCGCTTTTCGATTTGGTAACATTCATCATGTGGTTGCTTCTCGATTTGGTAACATTCGTCAAAAGGTCCCTTCTCGATCATAAGATCGATCACGTATCTTCGCTCCAACATTCCAATTCTTTCATACAAATTAATCAGCCATGGTGATACCACCCAACTCAATGGCAATGGGCAGGCCATATTTCAAGAAGCAGATAATCAAAAAAATCGACCAAGAGCACGCACAAAGTCTCGATGGTTAGATAAAATTATCAGAGCAGTGGGAGCGACCTGGCAACGATTGCCATGGTACAGAAGAGACTGATGAGTCACGAAGAGGCCTTCGTTCAGCGACTGATGATGATACATGTGTACAATTTAGTGAGCCGTACTGTTAAAGTTGAGCTACTTGGACTGTATTGGAGCGCTACATTCAGACATACATACATTATATTTATTTAATATGAATTTAAATATAATATTTCTAATATCTTTTAAATTGATCGTAATAGCCTAATTGCAACCTTGTATGTGGACAAAGTACAAATTTTATCAATTGTGTATAAATCAGTTCGAAGGTGTAAACAAACTTTCTAATTAAGTATCCTTTCCGGTATTGTGTTGTGGATTATTTCATTGTTGTCTGGCTTTCTTATCTATCTTAAACTGGTTCCATTTTAATTTATCTCACACTCATATTTATTCATTAATTTCACCATCGAAAAGACTACGTACTTGAGGATGTCGAGTAAGAGTAATCAGAAAGGAAATTTGTTCAACTTTTGAAAAAACTTCATCCTTCCTGGGAACCAACACATGAGATGTCTTTGTAACCAACTGTAACTTGGACCAACAACAACATTTCTAATATTTGAGGCGATCTCTTCACATCCCTACACCTTCTTCTTCTTTATTATTACAGCCCAAATAGCCTACAAAAAATAAGACGTTACAGTTTCTCTGATCACCTCAACCTGCCGCCTCAATTTTCTGCTGTTCATTTCCAATTATTAACCAGCGGCAGATTCTTGGCATTCTTCTTCACATTGTTTCCCTAGTGAATCTTTGGTCTTCCAATGAATATTTCGCCATACAACAATACCCGGTCACAACATTATATTGTTCTTTTTTCGAAAAAACTAGAATAAAAACACTTGTTTACAAAACGACCGCACTATATCTCAACTAGTGTTATAAAATGTTAACAAGATTTATTGATTAACGGGTGAGAATGGTAAACGTTATATTTGTATAAAGTGATCACTTAAGCCAGTCAAATACAGGTCGTAAGCCCTGTAAGCATGAATCAGGGCCGCTATTCCAAAAACTCAAGGTGCTAAATATCAGGCAGTTATTCATAAAGGCTCTGCTTAAAGACATACATGGAAACAGAATCCTCTCAAATAAAACTAGTTGTCCCGTTAATTAAAAGCTCATTAGCTCAAAGACATGCATGGTTTATAGGACCGCGGATATACAATAAGCTACCACAAGAGATGGCAACGGTATCCTATCCTCAATTCTGCGCACTTATAAAGGAATGGCTTTTCAAAATTGGAAGAAGTCAGCTGGAAGAGTTCCTTGAATGATCAAAGCCACTCATTTTATATAATTATTTTTGTTCTTACATCCCTGCTTGTTTATTTTCTTTTACTTCTTACATATCTTTAGTCTGTATAAAAAAAAAAAACTTATCTGTAATTGTCTCTTTTTGATATTTTCTGTCTTTTACCATTTAATTTAATTTGTTACCTCACTTTCAACTAACATTCTAGCTTATGGAACCTTATGGCTACCTACCTGGCAGAATATGTACCTAGCGAGGTAGGAAACATACAGGCCAACATGCTTGCATGTGTTATAATGTTTATACTAAGTATTTTTATATTGATGCAAGTTATAAAACGAATGCTGTTATAAAAATAAACGCCACTGAAATGATTACCCATACTTCCATATATTTCCATTAAATGTAATAAAAATAGCTTCGTCTCTATGAGATATCTATTATTTGTTAAAATTCATCCATTTATAATCTTACATTAATATCGGATTATTCATCCGAAACTGTTGTAAGGTCCGCCGCATCTGGGTGTTGATATATTATCAGCTGTTATCACGTGGTTATCACAGCGCCGCGCCAATTAAGTCTCTGATAGCGCACATTGCAAAATTACCCAATTTTTTTTGAGTATGTAATTTTTTTCTACTGGGTTAATCCAAAAATGTCATTGATAAATGTATTTATTATCTAAGCGGTGTTTGTTTGTTTATGCCAAACTGCAGCGCACAGAACAATCAGAAACGACGTTCGAAGACAAAATAAATCGCGAGCAATATATCCTGAATAATTACAACTTCACAATAAGAATATGTTCTCCTAATAATAAAGTTGTATCAATGTATCCAAAATTTAATAAAAATGAATTGATAATTCTGGCGTCTGCTATCAGATTATTCCAAGGTATTTGAGATTCTGTAAAAATAAGGTAGGTGGCTCTTCGTGGTAGGAGATCCAGGTTCGAATCCCGGTGGCGCAACAACAATATTTTTCAATAAAATTGATTTTATATGTATATCTTTCTAATTAATATATTTAATTAATATTTAAAATATCACAGACCTATGTTCTGAATAATTACAACTTCACAATGAGAATGTGTTCTCCTAATAATAAAGTTGTATCAATGTGTCCAAAATTTAATAAAAGTGAATTGATAATTCTGTCGTCTGCTATCAGATTACTCAAAGGTATTTGAGATTCTGTAAAAATAAGGTAGATGGCTCTTTCAAATAATGGAACGATTAAATGTATTAATATCAAAAAGGTAATATAGTTTCGAAAATTTGTCGCTTAAAATATTGTCGCTGTAACATAGTTGGATAATGCACCTTCCCCGGTTAGGAAAGAGATCCAGGTTCGAATCCCGATGGCGCAACAACAATATTTTTCGATAAAATTGATTTTATATGTATATCTTTCTAATTAATATATTTAATTCATATTTAAAATTAGAATCTGATTTTAAATTTTTGGGAAGTTTGTGCAATCTAGGAAAAATGTATGACTAAACTGTTCAGATTTTCTGAAGGCAAAATCAATTCTATTAAATAATGAAACATATGGGAAAAATACCCCAATGATCATTATGTAAATATTAATTTGATTTATCGATTTATTCTTATTTAATTGACATGACGCGAGTGTTGATGGCACCAGAAATGGAGGACGTTCGCGGAAGACTCGGCACGTTCAGGTAAACCAGATACTGGAGGATAATCCTGTTAGAAGCATCAATAATCGGCGAACTGGTGTGATAAAATGTATGAATTTGGATGAGGCGAGAGGTGTGTGTCAGGACAGAAGAGTGAGGCGCTCTATCTGATGGCAAGTTAGTTAATTTACATTTTTTAATTAATAATCTCATTTCAAAACCAATTCTCAATAATTAATATATGGTAAATACACTGAACTGAAATACCAAAACAGTGTAATATTTTTTTAATAAATGCAATTAATTTGCATATAATTTAGTTTATAATTGTATTAAATACTAATTTAATGTATTAATTATAAATATATACATATAAAATCAATTTTGTCGAAAAATATTGTTTTTGCGCTACCGGAATTCGAACCTGGATCTCTATTTCCAATCCGGGGAAATACACTACCAATATTTTTCATGACAAATTTTCGAACCTATATGTTACACTTTTTCAAATTAATACATCTGTCGTTCCAAAATTGATTTTATATGTATATATTTATAATTAATACATTAAATTAGTATTTAAAACATCACAGACCTATGTTCTGAATAAGAATGTGTTCTCCTTAATAATATAATTGTATTATTCATTGAACAACGGGAGTACCTACGTATGTAGTGTAATGTATGGAAGTGAGGCATGGAGCTGGCAGAAGAGGAACGAAAATAGACTGAATGCAGTGAAAATGAGATCACTTAGGCGTATATGTGGCAGATCCATTTATGACTGAGTAAAGAACAAAGAAATAAGGAAAGAGTGTAAAGCTGATCTTAGTATAGTGAATAAAATTAAAAAAGAATCACTAAGGTGGTTTGGTCATATGGAACGGATGAATGGGGAGAGAATGGTAAGAAAGATATATGATGCTACTGTTGATGGCACCAGAAGTAGAGGACGACCAGGTAAACCAGATACTGGAGCATGTTTCTGTTAAAAACCTTAATAATCGTCGAGCTTGGATGGGAACATGTATGAAGGTGAATGAGGCGAGAATTGTGCGTCAGGACAGAAGAGTGCGGCGCTCTAACCTCTCTGCCTGCACCCGCGGGGAAACGGCGTGATGGTGAGTAAGTAAGTAAGTAAATATTTGTAAATCTAAAGTATTAGAAATGTGTTGGAAATACAAATCCATTTCTCTGTTAACAGACAACATTACAAGGAAAAAATAATCCGATAATTGTTGTACCAATTACATTATATTTTGCGAGGATTATTGGATCTCCCCCGCGTGCATTTTAATTGGTACATGATGAAATACCACACGGTATTTTTCCAGGTAACGTGATCACCGGGTGGATTCATTTTTGGTATCTGTCACAGACGAAGCGTGTCAAGTGCCAGTCATATCCGTGCATCAACAGTCCACGTAGTTTCGGCCATTACAGTGCGGAGTGATGGAATTTTTTTTATAGGCTAATAAATACATCGTTATGATCATCTGTTCCACCGATATCGTCCTCATTACCATACAGGAACTAATATGATTATATAAAGACCATTTTCTATTATTATTTTGATGGGATATGAATTCATTCATCAGAAATTAATATACGAGGCAAAATAAATCAAATTAATATTTACATAATGATCATTGGGGTATTTTTCCCATAAGTTTCATTATATAAATAGAATTAATTTTGCCTTCAGAAAATCTGAACAGTTTAGTCATACATTTTTCCTAGATTGCACAAACTTCCCAAAAATTTAAAACCAGATTCTAATTTTAAATATGAATTAAATATATTAATTAGAAAGATATACGTATAAATCAATTTTATCGAAAAATATTGTTGTTGCGCCACCGGGATTCGAACCTGGATCTCTTTCCAAACCGAGGAAGGTGCATTATACAACTATTCTACAGCGACGATATTTTTAGCGATAAATTTTCGAACCTATATGTTACCTTTTTGATATTAATACATTTAATCCTTCCATTATTTGAAAGAGCCATCTACCTTAGTATTATTTTTAATTTTTACCTACGGTATCTTCTTCAGGAACAATGTACACTGAAATTAAAAATACAAGCATAGATAAACACAAAACTATAAAGTGGTGGGTAACTAAATAGGAACTAATATGAAAACAAATTTAAAAGGAGACTGTTTGCAAAGAGGATTTGGTTATTTAAATAATAGTGTTAATAATCTAGAGAACGTGCATTAACCGATTACGCTATAGCAAGATAGTGCACTGACGACAAAAAATACATCTATTGAAATAACCATATTTTTTGTCGTCAATGCACTGTTTTGCTATAGCATAATCGGTTAATGCACGTACCCCGGATTGGAAGAGATCCAGGTTCGAAACCCGGTAGCAACAATAATATTTTTCGATAAAATTGATTTTATATGTATATCTTTCTAATGAATATATTTAATATTTTTAATATTTAATATTTATCACAGAGCTATGTTCTGAATAATTAAAACTTCACAATAAGAATGTGTTCTCCTCAATAAACCATATATTTTGTTTATAAATTGATTGAAAAAGGTTCAAACAGAAAATCTAACTTTTTTATTTATTTACACACTGTCCCGAATCGTTTTGAGAGTTGTTTACTCTCGTTTCGATTCGTCAATATTACATTCATATTTTATTTTATAACATTAAGTTATCAACATCTTAATACCATCATAGATTGGCTCCGGCATCATCGTACCAGAGCCATACCTGTACAATTTGACGTAAGACTCGCTATCAAATTAAATCTCATCAATTACGCAATACGTGCATGGGGTGGTGCAGCTCTTACTTCAATGGATTCTCTAATTAAGGCTCAGAAATGGGTCATCAGAGTAATAAACAAGAGGCCATTTAGATATAATTCTAAAGAACTCTTTAAATCCTTTAAAGTTTAAAATCCCTAAATGTAACACCAAACACTATCAGCAAAATTGTATATACTTAGAGATAAAAAATTGCAATAGCATCTCTACACAAATGAAAGAAATAAAAGATATAAAATAGTTTATAAAGAAATTAAATGAACACTTCTGAAACTCATAATTAGAAAATAAACAATATTATAGACCACTTCAGAAGCACACAAATAGACAATAAATAAAATATATAAAATATTATACAAAACTATTATAGTGTAACTCCCTCTCCAAGCACAAGATCTAGTCTACTTAATGGAGAGGTAAGCAAAAAAAAAACAATGTAATTTTAATAATGTAAAATACTTTATTCATGTTATAAAAAAATTGTAAAAATCACAAATAAATAAATAAAAGTTTTGGATATAAGACAACTGTATACCAGATCAATCTTAAGACTATTTAAAAAAAAAAACTTTAGAATACTTTTCAGTGCCAAAAATGAATACTAAATTCGGTCACCAAACTTTCCTGTTTTGTGCACCTCGTATTTTTTAAAATAGATTTTAAACTAAAAATAACAAAGTGGTTTTCTTGACGTAAGTAGAAAGCAAAATGAAACTAATTTGTCATTTGTAACCTAACCTAACCTAACCTAACTTAACTACCTACACATTTTTGTCTCCAACTATATTACAGACAAAAATATTTTTATAATTTTCTTTACAATAACTTTTTATAACTTGATTTACATTTTACTTACTTACCTTACTTTACAACGATTGTATCATAACAATTACAACTTTAAAAAACTATACATGTAATTGCTTTAGAACAGACCACGTCTAGTAAAGCTTTTATATATATTTTCATATGTATACTGTCCACTGGATATGCAGCATTAGTCTCCAGCGCCGCATCTCGAAGTTATCCTATTCTTCCACGTTTCCAGTCCATACAATTTCAAATACAACACCAAAAACTCAGGAGTCGCCATAGTTTCGAGACTATTTGTTTGCAATCTATTAACATGATTAGGCGGAAAATTTTAGCCAATATATAAACAAACTGTGATGCAATAATGTAACGTAACAAATGATACAATTGTCAGAGATTATTTCTATATCACATCATCGTGAAATTTAGGTCACTTATCGTACACATTCGAAATTAACGTAGTCACGAAAAATAATGTGGATTACATTACTCATCTGTATCAGTGATGAGAAATAATGCTACCCTTGACTCGCTGGTGTGATTGTGATTGATATTCGATAATATCAGTGATTGAAAACTGTGACTGTGATCACAGTTTCATTACTAACACGCATATACTGCAAGATATCACAATATACGAAATAAATGAATAAATAAAATATTTTTAGCGTATTTTCTTATAATATTCAAACTTCATTTGCGTAAAAAACATATTCTAGAATATATAATTAGTATATGTATATCTAATTTAATATAATCACAATGATAATGAAAACCCTTATAAAAAAATATGTAAGTTTATTTTTCATGTCAAATGCGTAAAACGCTTTGGCAGAATCTACTAGATGGCGCTGATCACGAATTATAACGTCATTCCTTCATTAATATTTTCGTTTCATATGCACATGCGCCGAATTTCGATTCACAACCAAACATAAATCAAATAAAAAAATGGGTCACAATATTTCCAAATATTAAATCACTGATAGTGAGTGTGACTCAAAGATATCAGTGATTGACTCACGGTTCGTGATTTTGAGCTTATCACTAATCTGTATACATCATTCTCTCATGTCAACTTAGTTATTAAATTGTTTATTAATGAAGGCGGTGGCTTAGACGCATGTGTGAAAAATCTTTGTACGATAGAGTAAATAATAAACAAATTAAGAGAAAATGTATAACTTTTTGTGGCATAGTCGATAGAATTATTAAGGGCTCGCTGAGATGGTTTAGTCATGTAGAAAATACGGCAGTATCTTATAATCTTTATCGTTAGATATATTTTTATTTAATTTTACAGGTCACTATGACGAATTGGGAAAACTGTCTGTTATATTGACCACTCTTGTTAATTATTTGTCATTTTTTATATGTACATGTAAATAAACAATTTAATATAAAACATTACTATTGTATATATACTTAAATTCCCTTAATAAGATTAGTTTTATATTATATTATTTTTATTACATTTAATATAATCAAAAACATAACAGCTACTCAGTGTCACAGTTTAAACAATTCATTTCAAGTTTACAAGTAAGAAAAATTATTTTCGGTAAGTCACTTTTTTGTCATTTCTTTCAAATTGGGAGAAAGTGTATTATTTTGTAAGGACCCAGGTAGTTTAACAACAAATTCTAATGTCCTAGGTCCGTACTTATTGGTGATTTTGGGAATTGTTAAATTTAAATTAGCTACAGCATCGTTGTTATAATTTTATTTTATTAAATGAAAATGTTCAGGAAGAATATAACAATTTTAAATTATGCCTCAATTTAAATGCTTCCAGTCTAACATTTTTTTTCACTATGGCTGTTTGAAGATTAATTATTATATATGTGAGGTATAGGTGAGGTAATTATCGTTTAATTCCAGTAAGATTACCCAAATATGGACCCAATATATGATTCAATCAGATAGAGATGAATCAGAATCCAACATTCTAATATAATTTATACAATACCTTCACTAATAATTCATAGTCCTACAACATTCCCACTACATATATTTTTATTTTACTTTTTTATACATATTTGTAATTCTCTTTTTATTCCTGTCGATGACTTAAATAACACCACAACAGCACGAAAAAAAAAACTGGCTACTTTAACACAGACTTCAGTCTAGCAAAGTAGCCAGGACAACGCTGTATATATCAGAGGTGAAGTCTACTCCATCCCACACAATAAACTATGAGTATAATAATGTCTTTTGTTTATTATGTATGTTTATTTTGTATTCACCTCTATTAGAACAAAAATATGTATGTCAATATATATATAAATAAATAAATAAATAGAATCAAAATCAGACATGTCCAGTTTTTATGATTTTTGAGATAAATATGTATAAATATTTAAAAAAAATTAATGTGTACAAGACTAGCCTATCGAAATTAGACAAATGTTGCTGAATTTCGTATAAAAATGCATTTAAAACTTGCTTGATATTTCAATCGCAGATATGTCCAATAGACAATTAATTCAAAATCAGACAAATATGTTTTAAGCCAATAAGACGACAGTATTTGGTTTCATGTGACCTGTGGTTACTGGTCATGTTCAATATGATCCCAAATGTAACAGTTGTATTACAATTTTTTTTGCATTTTGCATCTTAAGTGGACATATCTGCTTTTGATATTGGACCTCACATATTATGTATTATGTATGATGTTACAATCCCACAGAAAATTGCGTAGCTTCAGTATATTAAACTATTTTATTTCATTAAAATTTATATTACCATTTGAAATATATATAACATTTGGGGTAGGGGGGCATTTGGATAGCGCTCCAAGTACCCCGGGCGCCAAATACCCTAGCTACGCCTCTGTACGGAAAGAGATCAAAATTGTAATATTTTATAATCATATGTTTATCGACACAAACAATGGTTTTTATCATAAACATAATAATTCTTCATAGTATAAACATAATAATTCTTAGGTGAGAACTTTCACAAATTATTTAATTTTCGCTTGATAATTTCAAATGGCAACACATATATATTATGAATGTTGAAGAAATGGCTATTTTCTGATAGGAATTAAAAAAAAACAACAATTGTATACTTGTCCTTTTCTATTGATACCTTTCACTCGAGCAATGTTTACGTAAAAAATAACGGACTTTTGTTTACTTGATATTGTAAAGGAATGAACTATTAGTCTCATCTTGAAAGGGTATGCAAAATGCAAAAATATCTCGAAATTTCAACTGGAAAAATGAAAGTTGCCCCTTGAAGGGTTCTTCTTATGAACCACCACAATCTCAATTTTGGCCAATCATTCTACCTATAAACACATCTTGCTTTTCCTTTTCTGCAACAATAGTTGCAACCTCGCCAGTTTTTCGTTTTATTTATATTCTGCACCTAAATATTTCTGTGGATTTTCATAAATAGTATCACATGTTAAATATTTATTACGTTAGTTATATTAAGTTTACACTGTCAAAATCACTTAATAAACTGAAAATAAATATCTATAACTAACAAAAATGGTATAATATGCAGGGTAAGTATATAGTTAAAATAAGAATATTACACCAAAATTTATAAAATACAATGGAAAAATACATACGTAATGTCAATATATTAAAAGCCTCTTGTTTAAAATATCGCAACGCTAAGAAAAAATGCAAAATATTTTGGTAGGGGTCACACATCATATAAATGATAAATGGCTCGTCTTGATAAGTAGAACAGGTTTGTAGTTTGAATCGCACCTGATTAAGCGAGTCTGCATTGCATCGGTGTCCGCTGACCTTGGCTAAGACATTGCCTTGCCACAGATCCTTGGTATATAGAAATATACGCTGGTAGCCGGCAGGGGCGTGCACTGCACACGAATAAAAAACCCGTGCATTACTAAAAATTCTGGGAAATAAAAATAAATTAAATAATCTTTATATAATGAAAAGACCCTATAAAATTCTAGCCGTTATTACCCGGATTAGTGTAACCATGTTTATGACGTAACCCACGTCCAGTCGTGGGTTATTTGCGAACCATTTATTATAACAACTTTATGTGCATTCTAGTCCGCGATTTGCTAGCACTTTGATATTGAATGAACTTAACATATTTTTTCAATCTTTATGATAATTTTACTAAATTAAATATTTTTTTACTGAATCTATGTCGACGTGTTGATATCCGCGGATTTTCTGCAATTTTCAAAGAATTTGTGCTTAAGGTTGCTGTTTTCGAAAGAGATTACTGAAAACAGCGTAGAATAACATTTCTACGTATTTTTTTTACTTGACAGACTAAACGTTTTATGTTCTTAGTGTATTCTAACTTATGATTTCATATTTCGGTATTTGCGTAGATAAAATTTATAGGTCATCTGCATTTTTCAAGATATTATTAAGTTAGATTATTATCTATATTAAATTAAATGTCAAAATAAAATTATTTTTGTTATGAGTTTCAGCTATGCTGATTTGTAAAGCTAGTTAATTAAATCAATTTTTGAACACTATTAATGAAACATTTTGAATCCGTTGTCGGAAGGAGAAATCGTAGAAAATATTTTAAACGAAATCGAAAGCACAGTACGGTGCCGAGCAACAAAAGAACTTGCCTATTTTAAATTAATAAATGTACAATTATAGTCTATTTTGAAATTGTTTTTTAAAATTTTAAAAAAATCTATCATTTTTAGTATACCTACCTATTGTATAGTTAGTTAGCGTCGTCGGTAACAGCATAACTTAAGTTTGTGTCTACTGCACGCCACTGGTAGTTGGTATCATCCCGCGTCACGCATCAAGCAAAGTGTGAAACACCTATACGTACACCAATGATGAAACATGCAACGTTTTTGTGGCACCCGTGATACCAAAAATGATTCATGGTCTTTAATAAATCGACCCCTCCTACGTAAAGTCCTAAGTAAAAAATGATATTATTAATCATATTCTAGTATTTCACAGGTATTTGATACTAATTTAAAGGGCAGGTTTTAGGAGAACACATTCTTATTGTGAAGTTGTAATTATTCAGAACAGACGGTCTGTAGATAATGCACCTTCCCCGGTTTGGAAAGAAATCCAGGTTCGAATCCCGGTGGCGCAACAACAATATTTTTCGATAGAATTGATTTTATATGTATATCTTTATAATTAACATATTTAATTCATATATATATATATATTGTCGTCTATGATGTAGGTACTAATAAACATAATATTTTAAAAATTGCAGCCATTTAAACGTGTAT
The DNA here is from genome assembly GCA_022840565.1 of Eubasilissa regina. NCBI lineage: Eukaryota > Metazoa > Arthropoda > Insecta > Trichoptera > Phryganeidae > Eubasilissa > Eubasilissa regina. The sequence continues at coordinate 7,731,263 of JAINEB010000019.1, forward strand.
AAAATACGTGCAAAATGCTTTAAAGATTTAAATGTCGTTTTTTACATACGATACTTTCGTAGGAGGGCTTCAAAGAACACAATTGGAAAAATCATGTTTTAAAAATAATGTCTAAGTGTCCATCATCCCGCCGCTGGAAATCCTCGAAACTAGCACCTAGCTTTTGAAACGCTATAACACAAAGCGCGTGGGTGTTATTGACGAATATTCGCCATAAGTCAGAATATTTTAGCTGGTTTATCCAAACAATGCCGACTTTTGAGAAAATACAAAAAAAAATTAAGAGGTGTCAAATCTGGGCTGCGAGGGGGCCATTGAATGTCACCTCTACGCGATATCAGTTTGTTAGAAAACATTTCCTTCATAACCAATCAAATCCAATCATCAGCTTTTAAATCTTTAACCAATCAGATCTCATATGGGTATCGTTTCAAATCCAGTTATAAAATTCGAAGCAAAGGTATCTGCTACGGATACACCGAGACATCTTGGTATCGCCATAGCGGCAGAACGTTTGCGAGTCGATAAGTGTTTGGGCTTCAAGAAGACCTGCGTAACAACACAGATTACAACGCTATTACTTTATCATTATATAATATTTACAAAATTATTAATCAACATCAATGCTCTCCTTGCCGAAGTATCACGAGGTGTCCCTGCGTCGACGTTGACGCGTTTAAACATATATTTTATTACGACAAATTACCACGTCACCATACGTAAAGAAGATAATGAACACAGTGAATCTGTTGACATATCTCATCAAATTTGTCGTCATTTCAGACTGCACGGAAAAGGGCAATGTGTTATGTACCATCAAGGAAGATTTTGAATATGAAGACTTGGCGGTTTGAAGTAATTACGTTTATTGAGTTTTAAGTGTACAAATAACCAATTCACGGAGACGTATTGAAACGGATAGACTTTCAGTTCTTTCTCGTTCGGACGTTATATACGATCTGATCTCTGAAGGGTTGTGTTTTAGTTTACAAAGATAATTGTGGAGATATTACTCCCATTAAATAATATAAAAGATAATTTAAATCCGGGTTCTGTACCGAGTAAACAAAGTAATAAATTAGATGATATGAAATAATCGTTTCAATGCACATTCGCTTACAGAAAACATTAATAATAATTTAATACCCTTAAAAAGATTAACACGTAATAATTCACGATTAGACAAAACCGTTAAAATAATGGTTCCAACTCATAATTCTTCTTAAATCAAGAAAGGTTAAGGTTGACTAACTAAAAGATAGGGATGTGGCTTCGGAGTGTAGATTCATACATAACACATGTTTGAAATATTTATTATTTTGTGGTAGCAATTCTTTATACAAATTTCGCTGTTATTGAAAATTAAATGTTCATTTTTCCAATTTGTATAAACACATGTATTCTTCTCCAGTCGATTCCCCTGAAGATGGTAATTCCCAGGTTACGGATCCGTTGATATCCTTTGCAACCCTCCTCCATCTGTCTATCAGCCCGCAGTTCGGAAACCACTTCAAAAGGATAGTCAGTAGCGTCTTTGATCTTCCATTTTTCCAACCATCACCACTGGTATCGCACAAAATTGTTAGGTCGCGGCAGGGGCACCAATTAATTAATACAATAAGACACGTGTTAGTAATTTAAAGGTGTAATAGATAAGGTGGGATAGATTGCAGAAAAATAAAGACGTCTTAGTAAAACATCACAATGGCGGCCTGTCGCCGAGTAGGTACTTGCAAATATGACTATATGTATTTTTATGTATCTGAATAAAAACAGGGTATTCTGCAGGCGGGAAGCCATTCCTCGAGATCGGCAAACCACCCTTGTCTAAATTTTTCATTCCTCTACTGATCAACCACCTTCTCCAGGTTAACATCCTCTTGGAAGATACAACTATTGTTGACAATATATTTTATTGATAACATATTATAAAACATTTTGAATTATCAAATAATTGTTTTACGTTGTAGGTTAAATGAAACTTACATAATGTATGTATTTTTTTTAAGTTTTACTATGTTTACATATCCTTTTCAAATACCCATTTAATACACAACATTATAAAATCAGTACTTCTAGACTCAATTTAAAACTTCATATTATCTATGAACAAATTTAAAGTAGGTATATTCTCAATTTATATTTCCTGATTTGCTGAACCGATTATATAAAATGTGATTTTTAATTAACCATGCAAAATGTTGTGCGATATAGATGTAATGTGCGATATATGTATGTATAAACAATATTTTAAATTTTAAGTATAAATAATTTTAAAAAGGTACATTTTGCTATTGTTTACTCACTACTCCAATATGGAATAATTGGGTGGGGAGGAGCACACAATAACATAATGAACTCGGTAAAAATAATATCAATAATCAACCTTTTCAACACAAACACGTTTTGCAAAATTCCCAGTTCCCAAAATAGAAAACATTTACAAAAAAACCTCAATCAATTAATTAAAGAAAATAACACTCTGTATAATTTGAAACAAGCACATCATTAAGATTTAAAAATAACTTTAAAATCCCTAAATGTAACACCAAACACTATCAGCAAAATTTTATATACTTAAGGATAAAAAACTTCAATGGCCTCCCTACACAAATTAAAGAGATAAAAGAGTTTAAAAATAAATTAAATGAATACTTCAAACATTTAATAAATAATTATAGATTACATTATAGATTACAAATGTATAATTCTCTATATATAATGATTAAAGTGTAACTCCCTCTCCAAGCACAAGAGGTAAGCGTATAAAAAACATAATGTACAATACTTAATTAATAACTCGTATTATAAAAAAAATTGTAAAAATTACAAATTAAAAAAAAATATATGCTTGTTATTTTTAATATTTGTCTCTAAGGATAAAGTATGTTATTTTTTTTCCTCTTTGATACTACGCAATAATTTATTTAAAAAAATACAATGCTCTTATACACATTAGAATACTTTCACATACATTAATATTCTCTTTGAACTACAATTGTCTTATTACAACATTGTATTGACGGGAGATGCGTCGACAACCCAAGTCAATGTAGTTTAAGGCGATCACGTAGAACACTGTTACTTAATGACAGCGAACACTGCGTGACAGCGCACAGCTACTGATGGAAAGTAACGGAAGAATTGCCCAAGTAGAGCTGGCAACTATCAACCTTGAGGAATGGCGTGCAGCATTTTTGGCTGAAGTGTGAAGACGTGCCGACTCCGCGTACCGTTCGATAGTTTTCCATTCATAAGGCGGCGTGGAATAGTTATTCAATTAAAATATATCAAAATTAGATAAAAACTGGTTTCCAATGCGGCGTAAATGCAATTAATTACGTATTATGATTTTTATTGTTGAGAAGAATATACTGAACTTACTAGTACTATAACTTAGAATCACCTCATTTTTTAATTTAAAATTTTCAGCCACCATATTTTTATCTAGAATAGAATAGTAACTATTTCTTCTTCCGCCAGTGTCTGTCAGCCTAACTAAAATTATCGATAAAAAAATATATTTGCAGTTGGACTGTGGACTTACGGTGTTTTAGCTTCTTCAGCATCTGTCTTCCAGAGCTTCTTCTGCTAGTAATGCTGTCTTTAATGAAGAGATACAGAGTCTGATCGGCCAAAATATTATTATTTCCGGGTTCTATTTTTCCTTTCACATCTGAATCAACTGTCATTAGTGACCAGTTCGTTCCCTGCAATCTATTCGGCATTGATATTTTTGCGAGTATCGTTCTCTCTCTCTCTCTCTCTCTATTTGCAAATGCTTATAATTTAAAGGACCCTTTTCCCATACTGCATTGGTGCTCAATATTGTTGCACCATTTATTTTTAGTTATTATAGATCTTTAAATCGCATTAACATTGTTTTAGCGAGTGACATCAAGTTAAAAACTAACATCGAATATGAAAAATGTGTAAACAAAAATATATCGCCCATTCATAATAAATGAATCATGGAATGGAAATTTTGATAGAGCATTTAATTTGATATTTTCCTTTCATCGATCAACTATTGCTAAATACATCAAATGGAATATTGAGTGGTACGCGCGAGAGTTTCAAGATTGGACAAGAACCGAAACTTTCGAGGCAATTGTTTGACCAAGAATGTTGTCATTGCTTTAGTTGCATAGCGGCACGTGTCACGACTTCGTCGGAGGTGTCATTAACCTTTCGCGCGTCTATAAACAACACATCTCTAAAAATGAATTGAATAGTTTAATCTTGGTTTTATTCGCGAAACTAAGAGCACTGTTTCGTCATCAGTCACAGAAGTAACCTTGATGTAATAAGAATAACGCTTCAGCGTGACAATACGTCACTGCATCTAACCGTGTCACTTTCACTCTCTCGGCTTTGACCCCAAAAAGACAGCGAAATGCGGCATACCGATTGGTCAATAAAATTTCCCTGGAAATTGATGCCGGCCCAGATAACGCTGTTCATACAAGTATTAAGGTCACATCAATATCAATGTACAGGTGCGACTGGTACCGACAGGTAATGGCGGGTCGCAAAAATTCTTAGATTATTATTGAATTTATTGAATAACTGACAAACGGAAGAATTTAACAAACTTGAGTGTTACTAAAAACATGCATTTTAAATAACATGTTAATGATGATTAAATAACATGTTATTGTGACTGTGATTACATTCGATTGTAAACGAATATTGTTAACTAGTTACCAAACATCGTCACAATCACAGTCACATAATGGTTCGCCATCACTGCAATGTATTTTACGAAAGATAATGTTTTTCAAACAAATATTAGATATCTCATAGAGAATCTCATAGAGAAAATATATGAAAGTGTTGGTAATTACAGTGTGTCATCACTTTATATAAATATAACGTTCACCATTCTCACCCATCAATCTCCATATCTAATAACTAATTTTTGAAAATTGTATATATGTTAATATGTGGACTCGCTTCGAGTACCAACACACTATCGCCATCTATGGACTAAATTTGATAATTAATTTTCCCTGAAATGACAAAATGAGATTCTAATAATTTTTTAGAAATTATTTAAAGCAATATTCTTTATTTGTAAAATGTTTTTATACTAGAATACGCTTGAAAAATCAATACTTTTCAATTTTATGTATTTTCTTATTTTGACCAGTATATTATTAGCAATATTTTAATATGTCCAAGAACACACAATTACTGGATTTTCACATACAAAGGCACTGCTATTAAATAAATGATAGATATCTCGTAGAGACGAAGCTATTTTTTATATTTACTTACTTACTTACCATCACGCCGTTTCCCCGCGGGGGTAGGCAGAGAGGATAGAGCGACACAATCTTCTGTCCTGACACAATTCTCGCCTCATCCACATTCATACATCTTTTCATACAAGGCTTGAGGCTTCTAACAGAACCATCCTCCATTAACTGGTTTACCTGGTGGTGCCAAGTCTTCCGCGGACGTCCTCTATTTCTGGTGCCATCAACACTTGCGTCATATATCTTTCTTACCATGCTCTCTTCAGTTCGCCTCCCCCTCGGGCCGGCCCTGTGTATATATTATAATATTTAAGATTTAAGTTAAACCGGATAAAATCGGTCGAAAGATCATAAATATATTAGAAAGATATATAGTACCTTTTTTAATAAATTGGTTTGATTTTAATTCGTAGTGGATGATACAATACGGATAAAAGTTGCCATCTAGCGATGGAATATATAAGCTTAAGTAAAAGGAAATGTTAACGGAAAACCATACATATTTATTTTAATTTAAGTTATTTAGATGTGCTAATAAACATCGATGAATATAATTGGTGGTAATTAAATATGATTATTTAAATATTATGTTCGGCACAGGAGCACACAAACAAAATTAACATAATTAATATATCTGTGTAGTTGGTGCTTCATTGCCATCTAACAACGGTGCACAAAAGCTTGTATATATCTGTTTGTTTATACAACACTAAATCCATCCATACAAATGTATTTATTATGTACCTATAGTAAAATATACGTACACATTCTAATACAAAACAAATTCTGCAAACTGCAATTCACACAGTTAAAAAAAAACAGTTGACTGAACTTTTGAGAAATCTTAAAAAATTAAATACTAATAAAATATCTGACGAAACAAGCTGTAATTAAAATACAAAAAATAGTTTCATTTCGAATAAACCGAAAATTTTAAGTGTTATTTCGAAAGTGAGATAAATTTTTCAAGATAAGAAAAAATTCACAAAACGCGTAGGTATTTTTAATGATTTAGGGCCAGTTGTGTGACCATTAGTTACTATTTACTATGGTAACTTTTTACTTTAGTAACTTTTTACTAACGCTCGTGGTTAAAATCATTTACGGGTCGTTCGAACGTCAAATTTACTATTGTCAAAGCATAGATGGAGATGTTTATAGGTGTGACAAATAATTATGAAATAGGCTTCATTTTATGTATTGTCTATGGATTTTTTCGCCTAGTTCGCTTAATTCGATATCTGTCACTTTGGTAATGATATTTTTTCGTATTATGTGTAATAATGTATATTAAACAACGAGATTATCATCGGACAAACTATCATCACTAAAATAACAGGATATTGAATGATTAATTGTCGTATACTGCAACTTTCAAAGTATCAATGTGTCAGATGACTTTTGGAACAGCTGTGAAGAGTCCGCCATATTTAACTATCGATTCTCGTTTTTTCTATCGGATATCGCAGAGTAAAGTGAGTTTACTACGGAGTGTACTTTCGAGAAGTAAATATTTTTTTACTAACGATCAAACAACCGAATTTTTTTTACTATAGTAAGACACTACTGATCACACAACCGGTCCTAAATGAAATAATACATATTTTGTATACATTGTAAAATATTTTTTGTCATTATTGTCAAATTAAATAATCAAAACTTGATTATTAAAGATACAAAAACGTTTGGCAGTATAGTATAGGCAACGTTTGGCAGTATAGTATAGGCAACGTTTGGCAGTATAGTATAGGCAGCGTTTGGCAGTATAGTATAGGCAGCGTTTGGCAGTATAGTATAGGCAACGTTTGGCAGTATAGTATAGGCAACGTTTGGCAGTATAGTATAGGCAACGTTTGGCAGTATAGTATAGGCAGCGTTTGGCGTATTTGCACTTATGCAAGAATAAAACAATCCAACATTATTTGTATTTGTTTCATTTTCAAAAATGTTATTTTTAATACAAATTAAATAATATTCAAAATATCACAGACCTATGTTCTGAATAATCACAATCTGAAAATATCGTGATTCGTGATTTTTTTATCCGATTAATATTTCGTTGTGTATCGTAATTCGGCGCATGTGCATATGAAACGAAAACATTAATGAAGGAATGACATTATAATTTGTGCTCAGCGCCATCTAGTACATTCTGCCAAAGTTTCACGCATTTGATCCAAAATGATTCACAATAAGAATGTGTTCTCTTTAATAATAAGGAAAATGTTACACCGATAAAAAAATATTTTTTAAACACAATAATATTAATATTACAGTATGTTTTTGACAAAACATGATTTAGTACAATAGTTAATAAAAACTTTTGACGTACACCAAGGATGCAAAACTGGCCTCGCGAACTTTACACTGCATAAGATATAAAAATATCTACTCATTATCTTGTACAAATCCAAAATGTTTAATCTTAAGGAGTTTTGCCGTGAAGTCGAAGAGCTTTTTTTGTTCGATTTTATTTTTGGAATAACTTGTAGAATGATACTCAAAGCCATCGCTGATGAATTGTCCGCCAGTGCCTTCAAGTTTGTCAGATAAACAGCAGTACAACACTGTGATGGCACCTTCTTCTGGAGACTTCATCAATTTCATGATGACGGCCATAAAAGGATTCATTTTATACTTTGAGGTCATCTGTGTGTCGACTATCCCGGGGTGGGTCGCGTAAGACTTCACAGGAAGATTGCAAGACTCCATGTCGCTGTTCAGATATCTTGAAAACATTAACTGAAAAGTAATGATGACTGATGTAAAAAACATTGTCTTTTGTTATTTGGAATTGTATTCTAAGTCAAAAAAATTTCAAAATGGGGATAAAAATCTGTGAAACAGCATTGTACTGAGTCAATCACTGATACTTTGAGTCACAATCACTATCAGTGATTGAATATCTGGAAATATCGTAATTCGTGATTCATTTTTTTATCTAATTTATATTTAGTTGTGTATCGTAATTCGGCGCATGTGCATATGAAAAGAAAACATTAATGAAGGAATGACGTTATAATTTGTGATCAGTGCCATCTAGTTAGTAGATTCTACCAAAGCGTTTCACGCATTTGACCCAAAGTGCTGATAATTTGACCCAAAAAATAAACTCACATTTTTTTATAAGGGTTTTTATTATGTTTGTAAAATATTAAATTAGATATAAGTATTCTAGACGTAAATGAAGTTTGAATAATATAAGTAAATACGTTACAAATTATGTTTTTTATTTAATTAATTTATTTCGTGTATTGTGATATCGTACGACGCATGTAATAGTAATGAAACTGTGATCACAGTCATAGTTTTCAATCACTGATATTATCGAATATCAATCACAATCACACCAGTGAGACAAGAGTAGCTTTTTTTCTCATCACTTCACAGTTTAAAGTTTGTACTGAATATTGTACTGATTTTACCACTAATGACATATTTGTAGTTGTTATTGTAAAGATGTTGGTATCATAGTTGTGTGACAGCTTTTTCTGCAATAATAATAGTAATAGTAACAATAATAATAGTAGTAAGAATAAGAATAATAATAATAACAATAATAATAATAGTGATAGTAATAGTAATAGTAATAGTAATAATAATAATAATTATAATAATAATAATAATAATAAAAATAATAATTGCTTTTTGTTTTTCCCAAATAAAAAACAAATCCATGCACCAAATACAAAGAACGATCATGAAACAACACGTTAAAAACAGTGGGAAGTAAAATTCGTGAATTAGTAAAAGCGGAAGTAGACACTTCCATGATTTGCGCGTGCTAATGTTATTCTGTTAAAAAACAGCATAGGTAAAGACTCCATACAAAACGGATCAACCGAAAAGAATTTTTAATTAAGTAAAGAACCAATTGAATGACTTGAGTCACTAGCTTAAAAATAGGACAAAGTAATGTGAATAGCTACAATAGACGCATTGTGGTTACTATTCGGTTGTCGTGATAGTTTTTAGAACTAAGCCATTAAAGTTTCTACTGATAATTGTAATAAATCTGTAAATATACGTTCACGATCCATATTATAGATTATTTAATTTATATTTGTTTCTCAGAATTTTTAGTAATGCACATCCTTTTTGTTTGTATGCATTGCACGCCCCTGGTGAATACATATATAGACAAAATTACGAAAGCATCAATTATAAAAGTGTTTAAACCTGCGCAAGTTTTGACTGTGAATATGCAGCAGCCAAATGGTATTCCCCCATCAAATTGATGTCATCATAAAAGATATTGCACGACGCGTGAGCACAAGAACTGACGTTCACAATTCTAGAGCAAATGTTTCCATTCTTCCCAGCCAGTTTTAAATTCTTCAACAGCAAATGCGTCAGATAGAAATGTCCATAATAATTGGTGGCCATGTGAGATTCGAACCCGTCGTCGGTGATTCTGTGTGGTGCATCGATGATGCCCGCATTGTTAACCAACAGGTGTACTTCAGGGTGTTCACGTCTTACCCTATCAGCAAAGGCTTTCACTGATGCCAACGATGATGTATCCAGTTGAAGAAATTCTACCGTTCCTGTGTGGTTTTCTTCTTGAATCTCATTCGCGAGATCTTCACACTGTTCTGGTTTTCTTACTCCTACCACAACGTGCATACCACATCTGGCTAAACCTTTGACTACGTGTACTCCAATTCCTCTTCCTCCTCCGGTGATGACGGCTATTAAGCCTGTTCTATCGGGATATTTATCTATTTTGTTAAACGGTCTCATGATAGCGCCAGCCAGCATTGATACTGCTCCTGCCGTCTCTGAACGGAGCTGGTAGATCTTTCCTCTTAGAGAATATCCTAAAGAATTTTTATGTTTCGAGAGAAACATTATGAGACCAAATATCATAAAGATAATGCACAAAATTGTTGTAATCATTCTACAACAAATTTTCTAAATATATATATATATATATATGTAATTTGACCTGTACGATGCCAGATTTACAGCCTACGTAGAAAGCATCCTGCACAAGTAAGAAAATAAATCTTTTTCTGTATCTTGTAATTTGGCCTTTGTGACGTTTTTAGCGTCTTCACTATTACAGTCAAAAGCTACAAAAAAAATATTCACTATACTTATTAAAAGTTTATGCAATAATTACTAAACGACACACAACACAATTTATTTTGTAGATACCGATAATTTTATTACAAAAATATTGATTCTTTATTTGAACGTTACATTTTTACTAAGCATTTAAAAAAATGATTTCTTTAAATTCAATATATAAAAAATATTTCACCAATATAGAAACGTGTTATTCGAAAGACGTTAAGTCAAACACTGACTCGTAATTCAACATCGTCACCTTGTAAAATTATAAGTACATTTTTTAATGGAGGGATTAAAATGTAAAGACGTTTTCACGGAATAATGCCGTTTTGCGAACAAGTCACCTTTTAAAGAGAGCATACATTTTAGGCATTCATTGTTGAAGGAAGGCTTCAAATAGAAATAATCTTGGGGATTTAAGGACACTCATGAAATCACCCTTTGATTTCGTGTCATACGGAGTATCGAGTCTCGTGGACCCTTCGCTCCTTCATGCTGTATGCCTCATGGGCCTGTTAAATTTTATTATTAGTTTTCTACAAAAGGGGGCAGGGACTGCTAGCTGACGCAGTGACTTGTAATCTTTAAAGGAAGGTTTTGGGGTATTTAATTCGCGAGGGGACCGTTATATCATAATTCGATAACACGTTGATCGTGGGGTATTGGTGCTCGGAGAGGCCAGTATAAAAATGTTTGGAGAGGTGTTTTATGAACGCTTTTACGGGGAGAATGCCCGAATCGTGATGAATTTGTGAGATCCTCGTCCATTTGTCCAGTGCTAGCCGGATGACCTTATTCTGGAAGATATGTAGTTTACTAATTTGTGTTTAGGCCGCGTGATCCCAGATGGGGGCTGCGCAAAGAAATATAGGCTAGTGATCACAAATCACGAACCGCGAGTCAATCACGAATATCCTGAGTCACACTCACTATCAGTGAATGAATATCTGGGAATATTTTGATTAGTGATTTTTTATTTTTATTTTATTTATATTTGGTCGTGAACCATGATTCGGCGCATGTACATGTGACACGAAAATATTCATGAAGGAATGACGTTACAGTTCGTGATCAGCGCCATCTAGTAGATTCTGCCAAAACGTTTTACGTATTTGACCCGAAACGATGAGAATTTGACCCGAAAAATAAATTCATGTTCTCTTTGTGACAATATTAAATTACATGTATATGAATTATTAATGCTAGAATATGTTTTTTACGCAAGTTATTATTTCATATATTGTGATATCGTACGGCGCATGCGTATTAGTAATGTAACTCTGATCACAGACTCGGTTTTCAATCACTGATAATATCAATCACAATCACAACAGTGAGTCAAGAGGAGCATTTTTTCTCATCACTAGTATAGGCCTTAGGAAGGCCTTGTATAAAGAAGCTTGTCACATAGTTACTATCAATATCCTTACTCATACATTTTGCTATAGAAAATTTAAGATATTAAATTGATAGTTTTTAATTTATTATACGATGTTTAAGTTTATATGTTTATTCATTGCGTAATTGTATTGATCCAAAATGAGTCGTTTTTCCTTTTAAACGAGATAATTTCCTGAGTTGCTAAATCACTAATTGTGTAATAGAGTGTGGAGTGTATCATTTAGATAATATATTACATGTAAAGTTGTAATATACTCCATATGATTAGGTTGTGTTTAAGAGTTGATAAAATATTACGAAGGAAAATATTTAAAACCGTTTGAAAAGAAAATATTGTAATATTTTAATCCATAAATTTGTAGTCAAATTAGAGATTATTTAGGCAGACGCCTATATTCCGATTACTTTACATTTTAATTACATACCTATGTATATAATATCAAATAAAAATAAAAATAAAAATAATTCGATGTAAAGGATTTAAATAAAAAAAATAATAATCGGCAATTTGAAATAAATAAAAAAACGATATAAATATTAATTAGTAAAAAATTATTGTGTTTTTGATATACAACTTGATTTTAAATAGTAGCTGAAGCCTCAAACCTTGCAAGTAAATGTAATATATTATTTTATATAATTTGTTTTCACTAACATAAAGTGTTTTAAAAACGTCGAAAATTGATCATATGTACTGCGAATTGAATGGTTTATAATTCTATTAATTTTTAACATTTTAAAAATTTGTTTCAATGCAGTTTTGTTTCCGTGATCTTAGGTTTAAGATTATAAGAAAATATATTTCATATATGCAAGAATTTTTTACATTTTGGCAATTTTGTGATATGCTGAAAATAAATTCAATGGTCGCGGTCTTTCTTATAATTCTTAATTATGGTAAATAGCATTGAGTTTATTAGTTTTACATTAATGTAAAAGTCCTATATAAATAATATTTTTTTTTAAAAGTCAAACCTACTGTATAACTTCTGATACAAATGAAAAACATAAACTCACAATTTAATGTTATTTTTAACTACTGGGAATTAAATTTTTTGATGTTAACAAATTTCATTTAATAAATGTTATAATGAATGATACAATTATTTAAAAAAAATCATCTGCAGTATTTTCCCATCTGGTAATAAATAAAATTTTACCAAAGTCATTATACTGAATCATTTCAGACACATCTATTTTATGAACACATCTTACGTAAGTTTGGCGGATCAAGGACGTGTTCAACGGAGTGTTTTTTTGCGAATAATATATTTTATTCTCCGATCGATCATTTAATATTATTCATTAATTTCGTAAAATACAAACATAAGATTTCTATTACGTCAATGATTGGAATAGATGTTGAAGTTTATTCTATGCAAAACGAGCCTGGCGATATTTATTTTACATGATATGCTTATTTATATTAAAACTAAATTAATTTTTTGGTTTATAACGACTATAATTATAATGACAGGCGCGCGAATTTGATATTATAATATTAACAAAATCGTAATATGAAAATGTAAATTACAATTGAGTATAGAAAAAAATAATTGTATTGAAAAACAAAGTGCAAAAATTTGGAGATGCCGGGGATCGAACCCGGGGCCTTTCACATGCAAAGCGAACGCTCTACCACTGAGCTACATCCCCATGTATTTCGAGTTATACTAAATAGATATATAAGTAAATTAGCAAAATAAAATAAGTAAAAGTATTCTTAAATTTAATATCTTATATCTAGGAAAATGAATAACGTGTGTTCAACATTTATATTATTAATACGTAGTATCTTAAGTGTAAGTACAAAAAAGACCTGGCACTATTAAATAAACAAATATTGAAGGACGACCATGTTAAATGCTTCAACAACTGAGTGATAGGGAGTGGTGATAGAACGCCACACTCTTCTTTCCGTGAACTCTTGCCTCGTCCATTTTCATACATCTTCTTATGCACGCTCTTCCATTGTTGTTGAGGCTTTTACCGGGTTGTTTTACTATTTTGTAAAAATAGCAAAAAGCAGCGAACCTCAATAATATATAAATAAAAGCTGTAAACTGCAGATTTGCGACTAGCGCCATCTAAATTTTTAATGTCGAAATATAACATTGTTTTTTTAGATGGAAACTGATTATAACCGAGTTAAATTTTCAGAAATAATTATTGTACAAGCATACGAGCAATGTAACCAGTTGATGTTTGGGTGCGAAAACAAATATCACCCGGCCTTTGACGAAACAAAATCAATATTCATTTTGTAAATTTGATAAAAGTGTGCTTTGTTTAACATTCAAAATGAAACAATATCGGTGAATGGCGGTCAAAGAACAAAAATTTGTAAATAATATTTTTGTGTACGCAAGACAAATTAACACGCGAACAATTTTGATAATATTGGTTATTTTTCATATTAAAAATGTCTACAGACGCGAAGCATCCATATAGATAAGTACAAATGTGTGTAAGGTCCACTTGCGTAATCAGATTTTTTTAAATCTCAAGTATTTGCATATATGTACACGAATCCACTCATTTTTTTTTTTTTTTAATAATTATGCTGAAAAAACTTTATCCAGTTCTAAAGGAAATATTTCTTCTATTTAGCTGATGCTATTTTGCTGTACATAATAAAGTTCCTATAATATGTATGTATTAATATACCAATACACGAAGGATAGGTAGTTTATTCAATATCATTAATAATATAGAATATTCACATACATAAAGTATAAAACTCATGAAAGAAAAAGAACTAGTCTTATTCCGGGTATCATACTAGTGTCGCAATTGGTTATCAAACGTCAGCAGATACCGCGCTCGGACTAACGAAATTCGATACCTGTCTAAAATGAGGTCGGTGAACAGGCATAATAATCAGGTTATAAAATCAGAACCGTTATCTTTGACGTATAAATAAAAAAAGTATAATATTTGAATCTAAAAATATTGCAAAAAAGACAAAAAGTATATTGTTAGGGGACACCCGGGTTTGAACCGGGGACCTCTCGATCTGCAGTCGAATGCTCTACCACTGAGCTATATCCCCGAATGAGAGATTCGTCAAAATTGCAATTGATACAATAAACATCAAAGTACTAAGTAATCTAGCTTTATTTGTAGAATTTGACAGGATAGAATATTAATCTCGTATGCTTTGACCTCTGACAAATAACTCACCCCATTCTCTCCCATTCATACACCTTATTATACATGCTCGTCGCTTGACGGGACTTCAAAAGGCCTATCTATCTCACAACTGTATTATATATTTCACGGACGTCCTCTATTTCTGAAGCTATTAACACGAAGTATTTTTATAGTATTCTCTCCTCACTAATTCTCTCCACGCACTCCAAACCACTACAACGTCCCACCTGTAGTACTGTTCACCATGCAAAATAACCGCAGAAAGATGTAATAATTAGACATATAAAAGACTAGAGATAAAAAAAAAATTAATCGTAAATAAAAAAAAACGATCAGCGTGGTCAGAACAATATGTATTTTATATAAGTCAGTGGAGGCAACAATTTTTAGTTAAAGTTGATAAATAAATTACAAAAATAATCGCCCCCGGGTGGACTCGAACCACCAACCTTTCGGTTAACAGCCGAACGCGCTAGCCGATTGCGCCACGAAGGCTCTTGGGTTTCGCATCAAAATTATCGTATATTTTCTGTATTACGTACATTTAAAGTATTCATTTTGTTCTTTTATTAAATGTACCGAAGAATACTTAATAGGTATTCTTTGATACATCGCATAAAATAACAAGAATACCTAATAGGTATTCTTTGTTATAATAAAAAAGGGGAAAGGGTGAAAATCAACTGTTAGGTCCAAAAGTTATAAATAGTGAAATAAATAAATTTATAATAAAGGTTTTTATAAAGAGTATGTTCTATTTAATTAACTGTAGGATTACTATAATTTATTCAGATATTCAAGTAATTTTTTTATTTTTCACAATGAGGCGAACAAATAGTTGAGTGATCTATTATTAAAAAAAATGTAGGTACGAAGATAATATTATCGTATTATGTTTTGATAAACCGGTATGAGTACTAAATCTGCAGTTAAGTTGTTGGGCGTGCACATTGACTCAGATCTTTCAATGAATACACAAATCAGTAATATACTGTCAGAGCGTGCTGACATCAACTGAGACAGATTAAAAGTATTCGGAGACATCTTCCTCTTGAGGCAGCCCGTCAACCATAAATGCATTTGTGGTGTTACGTGCGGACTATTGTAGATAACAGCATCTATGCTGGCCTGCCAGTTTTTCAGCTGGATAGATTACAATCCATTCTAAATGCAGCTGTACGGAGAATACATGGAGTTTCCAGAATCTCTCATATAATATCCCTTTTACTCAGATTCCCTGGAAGAGTTGAATTTAAATTGTGCTGGTTGTGCTAAAGGCGACACACAATATGACGCCTCTGTATCTTCAAGATCTTTGTGTCTCAGACAATTTGAATGGTAGACGTCAGACTCTCAGGTCAGCCTCTACTTCAGGCGTAGGAAGGGTTGTAGAACTGACCAACCGTTTCCAATCTAAATTTAGTGAACGGTGGCAGGTCCAAGAGCGTAGAACTCCTCTGTCATAAGAAACATAGTAGTCTTGCTTCAGATAATTTTTTTGAACATAGTGACCAAAATATAGTATTCATAAACAAAATAAAAATTCTGAGTAATAATTCGTAAAGTTTTCTTAATATGGTTTTTTATCTAGTGTCTAATGACTGCAAAGCAATACGAACAGTAATATTTTATATTTATTTCAAAAATAGATATAGATAGTATATATACCACACACACCAACTAAAGAAATATTGAGTTCGAAGATATATTTTTAGGACACAATAAGATAATAGTATTTGTTGTATTGATCTACAAATTAAAAAAAATTGAAATAATAAATCTTATATAAATATACGTTCGAAAATAGCAAAAATATTTGTCAGAAGTGGGATTCGAACCCACGCCCTCAGAGAGGACCAGAAGAGCTCGGAACCCGTTTGTACGGGTAAGGTATACCTTGAGTCTGGCGCCTTAGACCGCTCGGCCATCCTGACAACTGAGAGGAGTTGCGATTTAATTGTATATATATAAAAGATGATTGTAATGTAACAAAAAAACAAAAAAAAAATTCTAATTACAGAATACAGTAACTTGGTTTTTCAATCATGAATACATAAATGTAACCCCATTTTCTATTCATATTTTATAAATTATTTTCATAAACATTTTCAACGGTACATATCACTAGCATAATATAACTTATTCTTACTATTAGCGCCATCTATACTAATTACTGGAAAGTTTTATTTTAAGGTCACGCATAATAATAAAAATAACAATGGTGTAATATTATGATAAAAGCGATAAATTAAAATACCTAAAGATAAGAGAAAAGGTTAACAATTGAACAATTTTAAGTAAATACGTTCCACTCAAGTGTCCTATTGATCTGCACTATAAAATTCAATAAATAACATTTAGAATGAAAACTTCCACTTCCTCAAATATCTCTTCGTCTAGACGATAGATGTCACTTTTACATAGTTTTGGTTTATTTCAACTTCAAAGACTTCCCGCAGGGATAAAGGTACTTAATACAAAATTTGTATGTATTGCTAATCTTATTTATATTATAGGGCCAGCCCGAGGGCGTGGCGAGCACGGACCCCACCCGAGGGTGCCGAGCAAGCTGGGGTGCCGAAAAAGGCGAAATAAAAAAAACAAAAAGCTGAGAAAAAGCTACAATTTGAACAAAATAAAAAGTTTATGAGTTTATTACAAAATACATAATACAAGAAAAGGAAGAAGAACGTCGTATAGATCCAGAAGAGCCATCTTCTGCTACTTCAAATATCATCACAGATGTCTCCGCTGAAGTGTTTGTTGCCCTGGAGAATGGCAGTTAATTCTCCAGAATCACAATAATTACAGCTATGGGGTGCCGTTAAAAAAGAAATCAATGAAGATTCAGAAATTGGAATATTTAGCCCGTGTGAAGCGAAACTTGAGAGATATATATGTAAAACAATACTCTCCACCTTATCATCAGTACAAGATTGAATTACGAAAAAGAGGGTCTGGCCGCAGGAGGATGAGAGTTTGAAAGAATGGTTCAACACATATACCTCTTTTTTTAATATCAATGATGGGGGCACCATAAAAATTATGCCCTAGGGCGCCACAAAGGCTAGGGCCGGCATATATTGCATTAATTATACTATCTAAATATTCATAATTATTTTCAAATTATGATTATATATAATATAAGGTGAAATATACATTTAAGGGGGAAATTTTTATTGGATGTCTACTATCAATAATAATAAATAATTTTTAAAACTGGTTGTTACTGAGTGGATCTGGTATCTGCATGGTATCCGTGAGTTTAAAAGAATTCTATGAAAATATACGGGGGAAACATTCCACAAATTCTACAAGTGCTAATGATATATTTTTATTGTTTATCGAAAAATATTTTTCAAATAATTTTCGACATTCATAATGTGGCTAGTACGAACACAAACATTTCGAATAATTTATATACAGAGTGTAACATACCCAGTCCACAAAACTTTATGGGTGGATACCTGACTAAATTACTAGTCGTAAATGCCAATAATATGCAAATTCAGCACAATTACGGAAAATAGTATTGTTTGAAATTTTTACAAAATCGTGTTGAGCTTGAAAACTTAAAGTACTTCAGGCCCTAAATAATCTAACAAAAAATAATCTAACGGTTCGAAATTCGATGACATTTAATTTTTTGTATTCAATATATAATTTAGAATCAATAAAATATTTCACTTAATCGAAATAATAGCAAAATTATGATTTTTAAAAAAAAAATGCTTATTAAGGAAAACACATTCTTATTGTGAAGTTGTAATTATTCAGAACATAGGTCTGATATTTTAAATACTAAATTAATGTATTAATTATAAATATATACATATAAAATCAATTTTGTCGAAAAATATTGTTTTTGCGTCACCGGGATAGCTTAGATGGCTTTCAAATAATGGAACGACAGGTGTATTAATTTGAAAAATGTAACATATAGTTTCGAAAATTTGTCAAGAAAAATACTGGCGTTATAGCACAATGGTAGTGCACCTCCCCGGATTGAAAATAGAGATCCCGGTGACGCAAAAACAATATTTTTCGACAAAATTGATTTTATATGTATATATTTATAATTAATACATTAATTTAGTATTTAAAAATGCTTATATCTCTAACATGATCGAGATTAGGCACATATCTCTTTAGCATTTTCGACTCATAATTTAGTCATAAAGTATTGCGGACTAGGTCTGTTACACTCTGTAGAAGTAAGTTGATAAAATTATCAACTTTATTGAAGTATTGCGAAATAATTCGCTACTATTTGGCGATGCGTACCACACTTCTTTGTTATATAATTTAATTGTGTCTACGAATATGTATTGAAAAATTGTATCATAATTGAGTTTAGCTTCCTGATGAAAGTATTGTGTGAAAATATTGCACAACTGGTGGAGAATTTAAATATTTATCAGATTTTCTACATTAGGTTTTCAGTATGTACGTAAGAGAGATTATATAAAAAAACAGTATGCATATTACATATTACACATAATATATGTTTTGGACTTAATCAATAACATGTGTTATGTATAATATGTACATATTTGTCTCTTTTTTCAATTCCATGATCATTTCTCAGTCAAATATTCCCAGTATTATTCAGTGGCGAAACAACATTTCAGTCAATGGGGGTTGTGTTAGGTAAAGGGTGTTTTTTTTTAGAGGTATAGAACTTTAAAATTTAAATAAAACATGTAAAAATCGTGGTAATGGCCATGGTATTGGCTTTATTGGAAATATCATTTTATGGCATTAGTGTTTAAACATGCTTTCGTGCATATGGGCTCCGCGACTGACTCGAATAAAACGCAATCTGGAAGTTCAACTTTCGACCACTTTTTAGAGCAGTTGGTGCCGTATATCGGCAAATAACACGACGAATGTGGGCTTTCAAGTCATCTAACGTCTCTGGTTTATCGGCGTAGACTAGCGACTTTACATATCCCCACAGAAAATAATCCAAAGTTGATAAATTACACGATTGTGGAGGCCAATTCACAGGTCCAATGCGCTCATCGAATGTTTCCTTCAATATATTGATTGTGGCGCGCTGTGTGGGATGTTGCGCCGTCTTGTTGAAACCACAGCTCTTACACATTAATGCCATTCAATTGGGGAACGAAAAAGTCAGTAATCATGGATCTATAGAGCTCTCTATTGACAGTAACGTTCTGGCCGGCATCATTTTTGAAGAAACTGTAGCTTCTTCGGAGCACACTGTACGACGTCTCTACGGATGTGCATTATCAATTAGAGTATGCGTGGTGCGAAAACGATCCATGGTTATTCGAATTACTTCCTCGGGTGGACGATTATGTCGACCGTACAATTGACGCAGCGCACGGTAAGTTTCGCGAGCCGAACCACGATTTTCGAAATAAATTTGCGCAATTTGCAAGCGTTGTGCTGGCGTAAGTCTATTCATGCTCAAACGGCAAACCAAACTGAGCACAAATCAGCAGTCAACTTTATCAATGTGTGTATTTAGTAGAAACAAGGCGAAAATCGCTGTGAAGCGAAGGAAGCATTTTTCAGTTGCAGGAGCATATGTGTATTGTAGGCAAGATTGTTTTATTCCGCCCTAATAATTTAAGTGAACATGATGCTTTCAATTTTTGTAAAACCATTCTCATAAATTGGCGGTCGCTAAATCGACCACCCGCGTGCCACACACGTTAGGGGCGGTATTTTGTTAGGTCAGCATTTTGAAACTTAACCAAGGGCGTTCCAACCAAAAGACGTTCTGAACACTAGTGACTAGCTGACTACAAATTACTGCTTTATTAGAAAATAACTATAATGTTATGTTATTATTATTATAATTATTTTTAAAATTAAAATTACCCTCGAGTCGAAAATATATAAAAAGTATTTCACTTCGTTTCGTGAAAAATCAAAATATAATAATAATACCATACAATAATCAAGGAAGAAATCAAAAAAACACACCGTCATCAATATGTATAGACGTCATTGGATTGTGAAATTAAACTAACCAAACAATACTAACTAATTTAATCCAAATAGTATAAAAATGTAATTCTATCAGAAAGTGTGCAAAAAAAAACGTAGAATTTAATATGTAAATAATCGTGTTTCTGACTTGTCTATCATTTGCGAGAATTCGTAATAACCACAGATAAAGCATTTCACGTATGGTGAAAATTCTAAACCTTCAAATATAACTTTTTAAATACTGGCAACCGGATATTTTTTTCATTTTTGAAGTCTTATATCTTATATCTTAAAATATAATTTTGTGAAAATCCGAGTAAACACAATATTCTCAATATTAGCCTATTTTATTATTTAATATGAATTATTGACAGTAGTTGTTAGTTCGGTTTAAAATTAAGTTAATTCTATTAAGTTTTTGGTGTTTGACGTGTTGCCTCATGCATACACTCCTATCTTTAAGCACAAGGAAGAAAGAACATGCAGCAAATTATATTATACATAATCATTTTTTCGCGAGTGTTACTATACACGCCGCGACGCTTGTACTCGTGGTGGAGAGGAATCTATGAATAAACCGGCATCCGACAGACTAAAACAGTAAGCGCCTTCCTTTTCTTCCTCATATTTCCACCAGTAGTACCTATTAAATTTCACACATTATAAAAAGCGTATTAGAAATATGAAATGCAAAATTTCTAATATTCGAATAGAATTGCGTTTCTATGTGTGGAATTCGCCCGCGGGTTATTCAATAAAATAATATGTTGTGCTCATTACGTGCCGTACGTAACTGTGAATTCACACGACTGTCGTGTCGCCTGCACCACGACGCAAAAAGACGCACGGCACACAAAAAATGCACGACCTTCATTTTAAATATTAAACGAGCTTTTTACTAGGTCCAGAGAAACTTCTTATTTTTGTCGCTAGGTATAAATAAAGTTAATTATGCGATTTATTTTTAAATGGAATTGCAGTGTTTTTGATATATATATATATTCCTTTTCTTACACACATATATATATATATATATATATATATATATATATATAAGAAAAGGGAGGCGCTTACTTTTTTAGTCTGATGGATGCTGATTCATTCATAGGTTCGTCTCCACCACGAGTACAAGCGTAAATAATAGCTTCGACTCAGTGAGACATCTATATCTTGACAGTAAACATTTTTTACATACAAATAACAAACTACATATATATGCATTTGCATGAATTTTTCTTTTTCTTTTACATAAGCCAGTGATGGCGAACCCATGACACGCGTGTCAAATGTGACACGCCACAGCGTTTTGAGCGACACGCCAGCGATCATTAATATCAGAGTTATCAAAGAATTTATCACTGCGTACATATTAAATATGTATCCACCCTTCAAGAGTGATTTGTGCCATTATATTCGCATGAATTGGCGTTTTATAATATAATTAAATACAGTAATATCCCGACTTACGCGAACTCAGAATTACGCGGTTCGTTTGGCGACACTGCCGCTAGACGTTGACCGTTGACAACACTGCCGCCAGACTGCCGCCCGCAATGTTCAGTGTTTCTCTTACTGTGATTGCTAGAAACTGATATCGCTCATGTGGTACAAGTAGTTGTTAATCTTGGCGGGCAATTAGACTTGGAAGTCAATGTTAACAATGTCAACAAGCTGTTGGATTCACTTAGTCATCAGGAGCTAACAATCGATGAGCTCGTAGAGATGCGTAAGCAATACGATAATGAAGACACTTTAGACCACTTCCACCAGAAAAGCACATGACAATTGCAAGCTTAACAGAAGGTCTCAGGTCAATTGAAAATGGTTTAAAAATTTAAGAAAACAGACTCCAACGAAGAACGCGTTATAATTTACTACGAAGAAATTCTGCGTGAAAAAAGAAGGCATTGTGTCGTCAGACGAATTTGTTAGATCTTATGAAGCCATCGACGTTGAAATGACTTTTATACGTAAATTGTTTATTTTTTTAAATATTTTGTATTAATATGTATAAAGAACTGTAATTTTATTAAATATTTTTCTTCTAAACTAGTGTTTTTGTTAGTCCTTGGTCCAAATTAAACAAAATTGTATATATTTATATGCAAAGTTGTGCCCCGACTTACGCGAATTCGAGTTAAGCGATTTTCGTCAGTCCCACCTATCGCGTAACTTCGGGGTATTACTGTAAGTGTAAATATAATACATTGTAAATAACTCACTTACCAATTGTCATTTCACCACTAGTTGAAGATAAAGCCTTCCATCCGAGCAGAAATCTTTCCTTCTTCTTCATTTATTCTCTAAAAGTATAATTTATTTTATAATACTGCAAGAATATTAAAATATAAGAAAGTATGTAAAAAAATAGAATGCTTATGATGGGTTACTGTAAATTATTGCGATCAGATGAACAAGGTTATTGCGTGGAGTTGCGGGTATCATTTTATTTCTAAAAAAATATGATATACAATGGAAAAAACTATAAATTATAATGAAAGAAAACTAAACACAACGCGCTTGTATGTTCTAGCGGTAAGATATTTAGTTAATGATCAAGTGTTTGGGTAACACAGTTCGGGAGAACACCGATCGCTATTTTCCGCAGTATAAACTTATTCTATATTTTATTGTATCTTGGGATTATATTGGATTCTAAATTACTCTTCGACTTGGACATTAACCATATTACATCCAGTGCAACCAAAATGTTGGATTTCATCTTTCGGATATGTAAACAATTCAATAATATAAACACCATGAAAACCCTATACTTCTCATATGCTCGAAGTATCATCGAATATGCCTCTCAAGTCTGGAATCCAAGATATACCACATTAATAGACTCGAAAAAATACAGAACAGCTTCCTGAAATATCTTAACATTCCTAGTTATCGAACCTTAACCAGCACTACTGAGTCATCAATCATTTTCAAAGTTCCATCATCACATGTCATTTTCCTACACAAAATAGTCAACTCTAAAATAGACTGTCCTAATTTACTCAGACACATATTCATTCGAGTGCCAGCCATGACAACTAGAACTAATCTTACATTTAATCTTTCACATTGCAACACCAATGCCAAACAAAACTCATTTTTCTACTGAGCACCCCTTTATTTCAATTCACACTTAAACGAATTGGACATTTTCGATACTTTAGCTACATCAATTAAATCTGAATTCAATACACAAATTTAAATGGACTTTATTTTTCATTTTATTTTTATTTTTATCACACAGATTTTTATTCCCTATTTTTATTTCCGTTTCCTTTCCTATCACCCTCCCATTCACCTCGAATATCTTCTTATTTTCGTTTTTATAACTTTTTTCTCAGTTTATATTTTTATTCTCAACTTTTTCTCTCACATTTTCCTGCATAATAGTCCTCTTTAAATATTAAATTGTCCTCACTGTATCTTCCGAGAAAATATGTAACTGGTTTAATTATTGTTTGGGTTTTATTATGATTTTCGTATTTAATGATAAACTGTACGTTTAAAAATATTTGTATATATTTGTTAGCGCCGTTTAAAATAAATTAAATTCTATTAAGTTTTTGGCGTTTGACTTGTTGCCTAATGCATACATTCTATTCGCGGTTTACTAAATTTTAACATGCGTATCTCCTTATAGAACGCTGAATTATTATTAATTGAAGTTAGATAGAACGCTGCATTTCTGTTTCTCATCCATTTTCATAGATCTTCTCGTGCACGTTTATCCATTGCGGTCTTCTAACACGTTCGTCTTCCAATCTTATCTGATCATGATCTTTCGGGCCCGTACTTGATTTCTGATATCTCCAACAGACGCATCATATTTTCTTTCCCTTGTCATATTGTCTTATCAAATTTCCTATTCACATCTTCAAGAAAGAATTTTATGACACATGAATGATACCTTATCGCGTCGTTTTATTTCCTAATAAAAAAATATTTTCCCATAATTTTCTATCGTTTGGTCATCTTAATGTAAACACTCATAAAAATAAATCCGCGAGTACCTAACCGAGCAGATAACTCCCTATTGAGTTACGTAGGCCCGCACAAGTGTAGGTTTCACTTCGCTGGCGTGTGTTTCGTCATCACTACGTGTTCGCATCTATCTACGGTTTAAAAAAATACCGAGATCTTTATTTGAATATATCGAGTCCCATTCGCGAATACATTGCCAACCGTAAAAGCGCAGGCCAGTTAACGCGAACGCACTTCGCGATGCCGTATTTGGTGAAATATTGAAACTAGAAACTGGTTGATATTAACAAACGAGTATTCAATTATGTCGAACGCATTTACTTTTAACATAAAGTAAACGTTTAATGTAATTTTGTAGCAGGGTGGAGTAATCTCGTCGCAACTTAACTTAACCGTAACGTAACCCAACATTTGAAAACCGAATTAACTGCCGATTTTTAATATTTTCTGTTATTCATGATCATTTTGATCAAATTTAATCGATTATTGCCATGAAAATTAACCACAAAAATGATTAAACCTTATCGTCGTTAAAATAATTTCCGCCGTTTGTACGTCGGTCACGGGTTAAATAGCGTAGGCCATACGCACGCGCATATCGACTAAAATAATTATACAGACCTAGTCGAAAATGTTCAAGAAATGTGTGCAAACTCTGCACCGTTACAGAAAATATTATTGTTTGAAATTTTTACAAAATAATGTTAACACTTCTGCGTAGGTACTTCGAAATAAATAAATAATTTGCAAAATTTATCTATTATCAATCTATTATCTTTGCATCAGGCTCCAAACTATGTAACAAAAAATACTCTAGCCGCTTGAAATTCAATGACTTTTAATTTTTCGGTGTTCAATATATGTATAATGAAGAATCAGCAAAATATTTCAATTTATCGAAATAATCGTATAATTACTTTTTTTTTTTAATACTTTTATCTTTGACATGGTTGAGATTAGGTACATATCCCTTGAACATTTTCGACTTGTTCTTTAGTCAGGTATCCACCCATAAAATATTGTGAACTAGGTCTGTTACATTCTGTGTAATCATTTGGCACTTTAACACATGATTGAATATAAAAAAATGTTGCTCTCTGGAGGTTTTCTATTTTCAAACGAATCACATTTTGTACATTCTTCCCATGCAGTGGCGTAACAATAAATTTTTAGGCTTCCGGGCAAATACGTCGTTCCCCTACCAACCCACCCCAAGAACACATCTCGTTTTAGTTTTTAATTAAATTATTTTTATTAGTCTATTTATTTTTTATTTTCATATTTTTCTATTTATAGGCACACTTTAAAAATGGTTCATGTAAGTTATTAATGGATATTATTACTGCTACTATTATTGGTTGGACGTTTCAAATTTAATACTACGTACTCCTTTATGGTACTATAATATTAAAATTAAACTCATTCATTCGTAATTGTGATTTTTAATTCACTTATTGAACTTTTTCTAAAATTTCGGATCCCACTAGGTCCCGCGACCCGGGTTGCCCTGGCTGCCCAGGCGGTAACTACGCCACTGCTAAATCGATATCATAAAACATACTACATATTAAATTTAAGGATATCATTTTTTCATTTCATTATTGACTAACTATCACCTACTTACTATGCATACATATATTAATCATAATGGTTTGAGAGCGATATCGCCCTCATTTGCAATGTTATTATTAGGTACAGAAAAATTTGTAATATTTTGAAGACAATCCCCTATACATTTATTTTTATCGAAAGTTATAATATGTATAATATTTATGACGATTAATACAAATTGAAATGAGGCGTGCCATTCGCGCATTTAGATGTTATTGTTGAATAGATGCATTGTTAATGCAATGTAATAAGGGATTTTCGCATTGAAATATGGATTCTACGGAAACTCTGGCCGCGTAGTGGCCACCTATGTCCACCGCTGTAGCAGTGCACCTTCCCCGGTTTGGAAAGAGATCCAGGTTCGAATCCCGGTGGCGCAACAACAATATTTTTCGATAAAATTGATTGTATATGTATATTTTTCTAATTAATATATTTAATTAATATTTAAAATATCACAGACCTATGTTCTGAATAATTACGACTTCACAATGAGAATGTGTTCTCCTAATAATAAAGTTGTATCAATGTGTCCAAAATTTAATAAAAGTGAATTGATAATTCTGGCGTCTGCTATCAGATTACTCAAAGGTATTTGATATTCCGTAAAAATAAGGTAGATGGCTCTTTCAAATAATGGAACGATTAAATGTATTAATATCAAAAAGGTAACATATAGGTTCGAAAATTTGTCGTTAAAAATATCGTCGCTGTGGCATAGTTGAATAATGCACCTTCCCCGGTTTGGAAAGAGATCCAGGTTCGAATCCCGGTGGCGCAAAAGCAATATTTTTCGATAAAATTGATTTTATATGTACATCTTTCTAATTAATGTATTTAAAATGATGTTCTGTTCGTGTGATCATTTCCATGAATCATTGCTCAGTTTCCCTTCTGCCAACACCCAATAACCAGCTCTCGAGATGGTGTTTGAGTTTATCCATCGAGAATTGTTTCATATTGCTCGGCAAAATGTTATAAGCTTTAGGGGCCAGAAACATATGGAAGGATTGACCAAAGCTTGTGTCAATCATCATTTTAGGCTTACATTTGTATTACAATATATTTACACATTTATAAAGTTATTTGTAACTATCATGTATATTGTATTATCAATTAACAATTAACAACTCTCCTCAAGCAATAAATCATGGACACAACACAAGACAAACAACAAACATCTACACACCAGTTCCGAGAGCAACAACGACATTTTATCAAAGATTCTACATGTTCCTAGCTCCGAAACTATACAATACACTCAGTACCAACTGGAAATCGTACAATTCCAATAAGATTACACAAATATGGACCCAATAAATGATTCAATCAGGTAGAGATGAATCAGAAGCATGAATATCCAACAATTTAATATAATTTATACAATTCTTTCACTAGTCCTACAACACTCCCACTCCACATATTTTTATTATATTTTTATTTCATTTTTACTTTTTTATACACAGTTGTAATTCTCTTTTTATTCAAAATAACACCACAACAGCACGAAAAAAAAACTGGCTACTTTAACACAGACTTCAGTCTAGCAAAGTAGCCAGGACAACGCTGTATATATCAGAGGTGAAGTCTACTCCGTCCCACACAATAAACTATGTATTATGTATGTTTATTATGTATCCACCTCTGTTAGTACAAAAATATGGATGTCAAAATATATATAAATAAAAAAATAAAAAAATGTACAACCTACACATAATGAGATAATGGTATGTGATATTTATTATTATTGTATTATTTACGTATTGGATATGGTCAAGGTAAACGCATTATTGAAGAAATAGAGTCTAATGGGCAATACGTGCGTTTTCTCATGAACAGAACTGAAAATATTTTGATTTTCACCGAGTACCACACTTTACTATTTTACGACACCATATTGTATACTAAAATATTGATACAGGGTTTACAACATTTTACCGACATCATTAGTGAATATTCGTTCATATAATTAAGTGGTAAGAAGCTGTTAAGTCTGCTAATAACATCGGAAAATTGAGGAATACGTGCCACCGTATATAAAATACTGAACAGTCATTGCGATTGAGTTTATATGTATGTGACTGTTCGGTATTTTATACAGGTAAAATGACTCGTCATTTTAATATTAAAATAAATGAACACTTATACTTGATAATAATTTTTCTGAATTTATAACCATCTTTTATAGACAGGCCATACTTTAAAAAAATAAAACGGCATTAACATTTTATATATAAACAATATATGCCTTTGTGGTTGCAATCATGTTTAAACAACAACAACATCTATACCTTAGATTGGATAATTTGGTAATGTTATTGATAAAAAATTCTAAATGCGATACAATTAATAACGAAATAAATTAACGCTTTATTTGGTATAGTCTTGTATCGCAAAGAATTGCAAGGTCGCAGCATATATGACACGTGTCAGTAATTTAAAGATGTAATCATCAGCGTGGCGCCAAAAAAGCCGTGGGATAGATTTCAAGAAAACAAAGATGTTTTAGTAAAACGTCACAGCGGCGGCTTGTCGCTGAGTAGGTACTTGTAAATATGACTGTATGTATTGTTATGTGTCCGAATAAAAACAGAAAATTCTGCAGGCGGGAAGCCATTCTCGATTGTGTCGTGTCGCCGTAGTGTACTGATATTGAACATATTTTGTGTTTAATTTTTTTCGACTTCATAATCATCATCATCATCACCAGTTGAGAGAAGCTGAGATCGGAGAGCCACCCTTGTCTACAATCTTGTTTCCTATACGGAACAATCCTTATTTCAATGTAGTTATCTCCTCCTATCAATCCTGCCACGACTGAGGTCACGATCCCATCTGATAAATAATTTCTTTGCATATTTTATTTCATGGATCGGTTAGTGTGCGTCCGTTTTGACTTAGATACAGTGGTTTCGAAACTGTACTATTAACTAAACAAAGTGGTTTATACCAAGTTTGGTGGTTTGTAAAATAGATAAAATATATGAGTGAAATATATGTGAAAGGAAACGAGACAAGAGTGGTATGACAGGACAGAAGACGAGGCGTTTTGTCCTCTCTGCGGTAAAAAACCGTGATGGCAAGTACAAGTGAAAATTATACTAAATAATATATTTATTATTTAAAAGTAGGGCGTCCGAGGTGCTTAATTTGGCCCTGTTGGAATGTATGTCTAAACCATGGTTTAGGAATAATGGTGTCATAACTCAAATGATAGAAACACACTTTCGCGAGTGATTGTTTGATTACTCCGCCAGTGCCACTAGAAGGCCTACTTGGGCTTCGTGTCGCATTCTTTCAAGATGAAGTAAAAGCTAAAAAGTCGATACAAAACACCCGCTTGTAACGACAAAACGATAATTCGAAGGTAACAAAAATTAATCATAATATTTGTAATGCGCGAAATATATTTATTTATTTTTAAATACTTATAATTTTAAACGCTGTCAGAACTATAATAGCAGATAGGAGGGTGATGTTACAGAATTTAAAGATTAAAGAACAGGAGAAAGTCGCCATCACCTTTATAGCCATCATTGTGAGACTGAGCTGTTGAATCGGTTTAAACAGATCAAGATCATTAATAAGAATAAAATTAAAAAATATTTTTTTGAAATTTTCTTGTAAAAGGCCATTTAAAATTATATTTAAAATAAAATCATTGTTACCTTTCACTAATTTGTTATTTATTATAACGTTTTCAATGCTGACGCATCATCTCCAATAATGTTACTAATACTAAACTTACGATTAAAGGACTATGTGCTACTTAGGGTTTAGGGCTTGAGTGGGTGTAGGGGCGTGGTCAACAAGCGCAGGAGATGGGACATAATAGAAGGTGTTTGAATATTGATTTATATGAACATGTACTAATTCTGTGATGTTTCAGAGTAAGATGGAAGCTAGGAGGCTGCAGTGGGCGGAACATGTAGCAAGAGTTGATGATTACCGTGATACGCATATAATCAAATATTTAAAACTACCAGAAACTGTTACTAAGCTCTGCTGGCGGTTATGTTGTAGCGACTCAGGCTATTGTATTTGAATTTGATAAAATATTACATTATTATAATATATACTGTTGTATTCATAATTCCAGCCTCACTGGGCTATGTCTGAGCTGAGGAAAATAGTTACATTTTTTGGAAGTGTTGAATATATGTTTGCTGTCAAGAATCAAGTAAAGAAAATTCATATGGTTAGGACGATTTTGCGAATACCTGTGGGGAGTCTATTGTATATCCGTAGGAATCCGGCGTCCAATAACTGTACACAGATTGTACTCTTAACATGCGTATTACACACATATTGACTGGCGACAGACCCTCAATGGAAGAGTTTTGTGGCGGCCATAAGCTCCACCTAGTGAGCGAAAATGGCAAATAAAGAAGAAGATAAGAAATTATAGCACCAATTTAAAAAAAAATTAAATTGTGTTGAGATAAATCATGATTGCGATTGGTGTTCAGTTGTAAAAATGATTGGTAAGTGTGATTTAATTGGAGACATAGTTTCTAGTATACCAGTGATTCCTCACCGAGTAAATCATCGCTACAATCGATCACTAATCACAGTTACAATCGCAGTGTTTCTCATCAGTAGATTTGAGAATATATTGTGATGAAACGTTAACAATATTAAAATTGATTAAATTTGAATTAGATTTAAGTTATTTATAATAATAGGTAAATATTTTATAGCAGTATAAAAAATGGAGGCTTATGATCCGGAGATAATAAATTTTTCTGTACAAATGTTAATGTAATCTGACAGGATGAAGACAATATCGATATTACACATTAATATATAATAATATAATAACATTTGTTGCAAATATATAATATACGAGTATGATATAATACGATGAACACCTACAACAGAATTATCTAACAGGTATGTCACAATCTTTTGTAACTTCACGCGAAATAAGAATGGTAAAACAAAAAATACTTAAATAAGCATTTAAATCTTTTGCATGTTTGTGGTATTGGCGTTGTAAAGAGGTGTGTCTCTATTTACATATTAAATTCTCGACTTAATGATGTGCGAAAACAACATTGACTTATCTCCACGCATATCGAAACTGAACGATCCCAATCGCCCCACTTTTGTTGACTGGAGTTATTTCTTAAATTAACACCAATCACGGTTTCAAAACATGTTCGTAAAAGCACGGAGCGGAGAATTCTTACAGTGCATTTGTGGGCAGGCCGAAATGTAATTAAAATGCTCATTGTTTAGTTGAAATTTATGCCTTCTGTGGGAAAGTGTGTTTGCGTTTTATAGTACCTGCACACACCTATTTAAAGAAATGACAGGTTTGCGAAATTTTCTGCGTGATATAGGAATAATAAATATAAAATTTAGCAGCTATCGCTTTATTTGTAGGTAAATTTGAAAATAACTGATGCATTACATCGGAGTGAAGATTCAATTTCCTGTGAAATACGTATTAAATTATTGTATAGTATTTTGGTTTTTAAAATTGATTAAGTTTGACAGTTTAAAAACGTACGTATATATTTTATTACTGTAATCAATCACGGAGGTTCAAATATTAGAAATCATACGGACATTTTCGTTGAAAAGACATGATCAAAAAATCTAGATCAGAGGAAAGTCCAGCTAACAGGGAACCCACAACAAGAACAGTTTCTGGTAGACGTATGTCAATTTATACGAAATGTGGTATTCAATGAGATGTATGAAATAAAAATTTAACAATATTATATTATATTTTTATTTGATTTATCTATTTTTACATATTTATTAAAATTAAAACGTCCTAGGATAGACTAACTTCTATATATAATAGTTGTTTGCGCGCCTTGTTACTTCGGTTGGCATCACTGGGTTTCCTGGTTGATAATAATGTATATGTGTATGTGTGAGTATTCCCGCGTTTTTTTGGAATCTAAGAAGACCGTAACCGAGGCGTTATTCTCATTACATTCCGTCCTTCGACCAGTCCCGTAAACCACCAGTACGCGCTTCGATCGGTCGAAATTTACAGACAGCAATGTTAAAAGGTTAGTGGAGTTCATGTATTATTGTTAATCGTGTACTTATTGTTAATCGGAAACCTGGGAACCAGCTATCGAAGGTGTTTACATAAACAGTAGTATTACATATCAAATACATTCTAAAGGATATAAACAACGAATAAACATTAAAATGGCCGATGATCATTTCTGGACTTCCAATTTATTGGAGGCGTCTTCATTATATAAGTTACTATTGTCCTTTTACTCTCTTACTCTTACGCTTAGGCTGTTTCACAAGTGTGAACAAATGTTTTGTATGGTATTTTTGAATATCTACATTCTTTGCTTTTTAGGTAAGACTAATTAAATATCTTGTTGTTTACTTTTTCTACACTTTGCCACCCTTCAAAAGTGCCGCCCTTAGGCGGTGTCTTACTTATTGCTCAGGGGCGAGACCGATTACACAGGGCGAATATTATGTTCCAGGTCGATGTTGTTTTTAAATAACTATAAAAGGAAACATAATTTTTTAATTTAATTTTTATTTATCGATTGTTTTGTTTATTACAATTATGTATGAAATATGATATTGGCCAAGTGGCTGCCTCTGTCAATGGCACAGATGTGCGCTCTTTTAACAAAATTTTCATTTAATTCTTGCATACTTCGCGTGTCATTTCAGCAATTATTCGAATTCGAATATTATCCTGTAGTATCGGAATTGTCGGCTTGTTAGCGCAGACCTTTCTGTTCAAGTACTGCTACAGAAAATAGTCGGGAGTCGTCAAATCAAGTAATCGAAGAGGCGTGTCGATATTACCACTTTTTGACGTTATGCGACCGGGAAAATTTTCAAGCGTAACTCGGGCTGTGTATGAGGTGGCAATGTTCTGTTGAAATCGCATGTGTTGCAGGCCCAATTGACCAAATCGGCCACCAAGAAGTTTTCCAACATGTAACGATAGCGATCACCGTTAATGGTTACATTATTATTTAGATAAAATGTTTTAATGACTTCAACACGTTGTTGAAGCGTTGTGGATGTTCCATAATAAATTGTAATCAACTACTCTCTACGACTACCAAATGCGAATACGATTGACAAACGTCAGCCAAATCAAAATGGCAGCCGAAAAAATGTTAGCCCGGAACATAATATTCACCATGTATTTAGATACATCAATGTAAATATTAATAAAAATAAGCTCAGGTTAAAAAATATATGTAAAACGTTATAATAACAAAACCAATATATTAATTATGTTAATTTAAGCACAGCGCGTGAAAATTGGCAAATTATACGGGTTATTTTTCAAGGTTCATTTTTCAATATTTCTAAGTTAATAAACCATCGCGTCGGATGAATAATGTGTACAGTATCAAAATATTCTACATCTTCGATATGCCGATGACACACTGTTCATTGCCAAATCAGAAAAAAAAATGGTTGAACTTCTTCAGTGCAGAAGAACAAAGCAGGCGTATGAAACATGAGGTAAATAGAGCAGAAACCGGTCGTGTTTGCCGATCGAGCTGGAGATGAAGGATAGTCCTCAATCTGCGCACAAAACAGTTTGGAGATCATGCACGACTTCATTTATTTCAGGTAACGTATCTGAATAATGGTCGAAGTTGGGAGAAGAAACGGAATGATGAATGCAATGTCAAGGTTTGATACAATTTTGAAGAATTAATTCATTAGTAATATTTGAATGTGTCCAAGAACACACAATTACTAATTTTTCACCTACAAAGGCACTGTTATTAAATAAATAATAGATATCTCATAGAGACGAAGCTATTTTTTTATAATATTTAATAGAGGTATATGGAAGTATGGGTAGTACAGGCCTTACGACCTGTCTTCGGCTAGCTTAAGTTATCACTTTATACAAATATAACGTTCACTATTCTCACCCATTAATCAATCTCCATATCTATCGAATTTTTGGAAGTTGTATATATGTTATTATGTGGAAACACTTCGAGTACAACTACACTATCGCCGTCTACGGAGTATATTTGATATTTATTTCCCTGAAACAGCATAGATGTCACAATGAGAATCTTATTATTTTTTTAAATTATTTAAAGCAATATTCTTTATTTGTAAAATGTTAAATTTTTTTTAACACATTATACTAGAATTCGCATGAAAAATCAATTTTTCAATTTTCTTATTTTGACCAGTATATTAAAAAAATATATATCCTACTGATAATTCTAAAATTAAAATAAAAATAAAAAAAAGTAAAAAATTGTACTCGCTGATTTTCTGATCCGATGTTATTGCTCTTTTGGTTGGGTAGATATCGACCGACCGAAGTGCGCACTCCCGACGATCGGTTCATTTGGACCTCTGTACTGGTTGATATAATTGATCCGCCTGTCGTTTACCGTCCTCTTGCATTCTTCGAAAATAAAGGCGGCAATACGCGCATATACACGCGCATAATATTATCAACCAGGAAACCCAGTGGTGCTAATCGGAGTAATTCAGTGCTAACTGTAAATGGTTTATTTCTCATAACCTGCCGCCTGCCATAAAATGAATTATTAGAAGAAGATATTCTTATTGTGAAGTTGTAATTATTCAGAACATAGGTCTGTGATATTTTAAATATATTAATTTGAAAAATTAAATTTAATAAAAATGAATTGATAATTCTGGCGTCTGCTATCAGATTACTAAAAGGTATTTGATATTCCGTAAAAATAAGATACATGGCTCTTTCAAATAAATGTATTAATATCAAAAACGTAACATATAGGTTCGAAAACTTCTCGCTAAAAATATCGTCGCTGTAGCATAGTTGGATAATACACCTTACCCGGTTTGTAAAAAGATCCAGGTTCGAATCCCGATGAATTCGA
Organism: Eubasilissa regina; assembly: GCA_022840565.1. Lineage (NCBI taxonomy): Eukaryota > Metazoa > Arthropoda > Insecta > Trichoptera > Phryganeidae > Eubasilissa > Eubasilissa regina. The sequence continues at coordinate 7,766,571 of JAINEB010000019.1, forward strand.
TAAAATTGATTTTATAAGTATATCTTTCTAATTAATATATTTAATTCATATATGAAATGAATTGTTGATGAAATATTGAAGCATCCACAACTTTCCCGCTAAACACATCCTTCAAACACCTTCTAATGCGATTTCAACATACACTCTTTCATAACCTCTCTGGCTCCACAGTGGTATATTTGACCCATTGAATATTATTAACACAATAACGCTTCAACTAATGATCTTTGAACGATCTAATGGACCAGTCGTATAATGGCTTTTTTTCCATATCCTAATCACAAATCGTTCTTATACAATCTTACATCAGCTAAAACATTAATAAATATAATAATAAACGTTGGAATTTGCTCAACCTATTTAAAGAACCATTATGACCTGACGATCGCTGACAACCTTCGCGGCGCAAGAAGTTTCAGGTGAGATCTGATTTGTTAACAGGCGTTAATTCAATTTGTACTTCAAAGGTCAACACATTTTGTGAACAAACTACAAAGACCATTCATGAATAATAATTAAAAAGCCAACATGGTTGTCGTCGTGCACACCAGGAGTTGCGTTAAAATATTCAGAAGTTTTTTCCATCAGATCGTAAGTAAACAGTGCGTTGCAATATATGCCCAGTACTTCAGGTATGCAAATGAAAAATTAAAAAATATCCAAAATCTCAAGTAATAGAAATTTTTACAAATTTCGAAAACTGTTTGCTTCGCCCAGTTTCCATATTCGAAAGCGATGATATTTGAGAAAGAGAAAAATGAGTACTTACATGTTTTGACTCACTTCGCCGTGTAGCATATTTATGTCTAGTCTTGCTTACTTACTTACTTAGAGCGCCACACTCTTCTGCCCTGACACACATTTCTCGCCTAATACATATTCATACATCTTCTCATACACCATCCATAACAGGACCATCCTCCAGTACCTGGTTCACCTGATCGTGCCAAGTCTGCCGCGGACGTCCTCTATTTCTGGTGCCATCAACACTTGCGTCATATATCTTTCTTACCATTCTCTCCTCATTCATTCATTACATTCTTTCCTTATTTCTTCATTCTTTACTCTATCATAAATGGATCTGCCACATATACGCCTAAGTGATTTTATTTCCACTGCATTTTGTTCCTCTTCTGCCAGCTCCAGGCCTCACTTCCATACATCAGTGCCGGTACCAGGACTCCATTGTGCACCGTCAGTCTTGCCTTGGTTAACAAATTCCCGTTAGATATAATTGCAATCAAAGCGCCGTTCACTTTATTCCCTGCAGTCACCCTCCTTTCGATAACATTCTCAGCCTTTCCGTTTCTATCAAACATACTTCCCATCTCATGCTCTCATCTCATCTCAAACAGTCTTCCCATCTCAAACAAACTCATCTACTTGTTCCAAACATTCATTACCTATAAGTATTTAGCACGGTGTCTTGCTTTCCTTCTTCTGGAATACCATCACCTTCGACTTGAAATGAGACACAGTTAGATATATCTCAATATCACGTACATTATTGAGATTTTGATCTGGAGATAAACTAAGAAATCTGTTTGATATTGGTATAAAGAGACAACAGCGCAAACCCGTTAACTGCACACAACCATCACTGAGAACCATATTTATTCTGTAAAGTTAGACAAAGAGAAACATATATTCCCTTTTAATGCTGCTGTGAAGATTTAAATTCACATAACTGACAAACAAACATGAGTAGTCAATGAATGATATTAGACGTACAACAAGCGTGAAGTGAAGCTTGAGGCGGCGAAAGATAATCTCAGTAAAATTTCATACGTGGACAAGGGCCATTCATAGATTCTTTCCTAATATGGTCATTTTATACTCCATCATAAGTGGATTCACATTTAGTACACTTCCATTGTATTCAGTCAACTTCCATCCGTGATGGTTCCAGAACTAAATTATACACCGTTAATCTTGCCTCCGCTGATAATTTTCTGCAATTGACTGCACTCAAAACACAATATACTTCATTTCCTGCAATCGCCATCCTTTCGACATCTTTGTATGCCGATATGGGTTAAATAACTAATATTTAAATTGTTCATAAGAAATAATGTTTTTATAAACATATACACTGTTTTTGTAAAGCATTCCGATTGTTTAATATTCAATATTATAATTCAACAATAACATGTTCTTTGCACAGTGCCGAACTGAGTTACGGGCTGATCGGGCAGCTGCCCAAAAATACTCACAAAGTTTGTTTTAGTTTTTTACTTGAATGTAATATATCTCATTTCTTAAAGCTCTTATGGCAATTCGCAAGATTTTTTAATCCCATTAACATGATCAATTTTGTTATCGACAAAGCGACCGGTTTAGAGTATACCAAAAATATGAAACCGGAATTTGCCCATAGATAGCCCTAGCTGTCAATGTAATTACCGTCAAACCGCGTCATTTGCGCCATTTTCTTGTTTTGACATCTGACAAAGATTTTAAACTCATAACAATACAAGTTTCATACGACAGCATAGTTTTTAATAGCGTTGAACATGTCGAATTTTGTGCCTGGAAACTACGATTTTCGGACACCATTTATTTGCTTGTAGAAGTTTACGGTGAGTATGCTCTTGGTAAATCACAGTGCTTTGAGTGGTTTAAAAATTTCAAAAGTGGCGATTTTGACGTGAGAAACAATGGTGTTCTGTGTTTGGTGGGATCAGAAGGGTGTGATTTATTATGAGCTGCTAAAACCTGGCGAAGCTGTTAATACTGAACGCTACCGACAACAAATGATCAATTTAAATCAAGCTTTGCGTCAAAAACGACCAGAATATCAAAAAAGGTAACACAAAGTGATTTTGCTTCATGATAATGCACCATCACAGACAGCAAAACCGGTCAAGGAAACGATTGAGGCGTTTAGTTGGGAAATACTTTCGCATGCGGCTTACTCACCAGACTTAGCTCCGTCCGATTACTACTTATTTGCATTTGTGCTTCACTTCTAACGAAAATGTACGAAAATGACTCGATGATTGGTTTGCCTCAAAAGAGTAACAGTTTTTTTGGTGTGGCATCCACAAATTGTCATAGAGATGGAAAAAATGTGTAGCTAGCGATGAGCAACATTTCGAATAAAATATTTTGTTTCATTTTCATACAATAAAGTGTATTTTACATACCCAAGTAAAATAGATTTGTTCAGTTATTATTTATAAATTTTTAATGAGACAGAATGAAAAAAAATCGATAACTATTTATTTAAAATGAGTTCGGTAGACGAAACTTTGGAGCAGGTATTTCGATATTGCTGAAACATGACATGTTATACATGGGTATGTTACGTTTTAGCAATGATTATGAATAGAGATCCATAATAGTTGACATAATTAACTAATAATAAGGGATGTAAAGAAATATAGTGATGGATCATTTTCTGACGTTATGCTTTTTATGAATTTATCTAATTCTAACAAATATAGGTAAAGACTTATATACTAACTAGGTCCGTCCGTCAATGACATGAAATAATTATGAAAAAATATGATGAAAATAATGACAAAAGTCTTATTATTAAATTTACACAGAAATAATTGGAAGGTATTGAACTACATTATTACGGAATTGAATTACATTATTATTGGAAGCACGGGAAGTAGTCACCTACTTAGGTTGAAAACGCAGTTATGTTGATTCATTAAAAAATGGAACGTCCAGATAGCAATACCTTTTCACATCCAGTCAAATGACCTAAAAATTATACGATTATTTTATTCCAAATACGCGTGCACATGGCTTACGCTGGCAGGTCATTATTAAAAGTATGACCGAAGTACAAACGGCGAGAATTATTTTAATATAGATTTTTCCTAATGATACTTTTAATTTATAAAAATTACTTTTTTTGGTTACGTTGAACTACGACTGCGATCCTGAAGAAACAAAATACGGCCCGAGGAACCTTCATCAAGATGGCATCTTGAACAGTGCGACAGAGCGCTGACCGTGGCGAATAATCTATACAGGGGTAACAGACCTAGTTCACAATACTTTAAGGATGGATACCTGACTAAATTATGAGTCGAAAATGTTTAAGGGATATGTGCCTAATCATAATCATATTTAAAAAAAAAACATAATTATGTAATTATTTCGATTAATTGGAATATTTTATTGATTCCAAATTATATATCGAATACAAAAAAATGAAAGATCATCGAATTTCGAGCGGCTAGACCACTTTTCGTTAGATGATTAATAATTGAACAATTTCGCAAGTATTTTTCAAAATACGTAGACTTCAAGCTTAACACGATTTTGTAAAAACTTCAAACAATAATATTTTCCATAACAGTGTAGAGTTTGCACATACTCCTTGAACATTTTCGACTCGTAATTTAGTCAGGTATCCACCCATAAAACCCTGTATACGTCAGACTTACTGATACTGAAAATAAGCTCCATGGATAAAATATCTATCTAATACGGCTTTTCTGAAGAATGAACGGCGCGGGTTACAATTGTTCAGGTTCTCAAGGAGCACATCAAGGAGAGAAAATAAAGGAAAACTGTATACCTTGGATAAATGCTACACTCCCAAATTGCCACGAAAAATGGAATATAACGTTCCCTTGGCTGAGGAATAATCGCTAAAGAAAACATTCGTTTCGCAAGTCATAATTGCGACGGGCCCCGTTTTCAAATGAAATGAAATATTTTTAAAAATGCCTAGATACACTGTTTTAACTCCAAAAATACATGCAAATATTATTGCGCTCAACTGTAATTGGGTATTCACGACTTGATGTAATGCGTATGCTCAGTCTTATTGTATGTTATTATTATTGATAGTTTGATCTAAAACATCGTCTCTGTGTCTTCTGTGTTGCTCTTAATAGCTTAACTTGTATTGTGATATTGTCATTATTGACCCCCTTCGTTATAAGGCAAGACGAGGGGTCCCCAAAATGTCCAATGAGACAGACCTCTGCATCCTAATCCGTCCCTGGGTGTGGAGTAGTAATGAGCTAAACCGTTATTGTGACAGTGATTGGTATTCGATTATTATGATGATAGGTCACCAAATTACGAATGCAATCAATCATTATTATAATCGAACACTTGCAATAACACTTGCGAATCAAAATCACAATCACGGTTAAAATAACGAATGTGACATTTAAAAATTGCGCGGCAAACCGAACGCCACATTACCTATTCGAGTGGCAGCGGGCGGAAAAAAAGTGAAGGCAGAAAGAGAAGGGGAACTTGGACTTGAACCAGTGAGGCGGGTGAAACGCGCTGAACGGCGCCCTGCCGACAAAAAGTATTTCTGAGATATGATAGATACGAGAGGTTTGAGGTCTCCGATCCATTCGCATCATGAACCCATCCCCTTGATGGAGGCAGAAGGAGAATCTCGGTTGGTAGCTCTGTGCGGACCGGCACAGGAGAAATGGATCATGTAACAATCTGTAAGTCTCTGGATGACGAGAGATAATTTTGGCTCGCCTGCCACATCATTCATTCAACATTCAAGTAACCTCTCAATATTGTAATAACCATAAGATTAGTGTTAAATTCATAACACACTAGTGTATTATGTGTTTCATGTGTAAAACAAGTGTTTTACTTGTTTAAGACCATTCCCATCCATCCGAGACAGCCACACAGGCACATTGACACCCACAGACTGAGCCTAGCCGGTAATGTGATGCGCTACGTAACACGGTCTACCGTGGAGTTCTTTCAGATGACAAAGGACCGGTAAATATTTAGCAGAATTTTCGTTGACATTCTATGAGAATACACCCAAAATAATACTTTTACGTAGTTAAGGAAGTGCGCTCAATTTTCATATTCCTCTGTACCTGATACCTTGAGCCGGTCCTGCCAAAGGTTTCAGATTATTCTCAGACGCCATTCGTGTTTGTTATTCTGAAGGCGACGCATGAAGAGCACTTATATTGGCCAGAGAATGGTGATCCGCAGGATAGGCTAATTAGTATACTGAACGCGTGTCTGAACTGGATAATCACAGATATGCGAACCAATTGACCTTATACAATGGGAAAATCGCCTAGATTCCGGCGATACATGTCAACCATCTGCTGATATTAGTGTCAGAAGGACATGCCTGAGACGTTAGCAGTCTCTTTTAAAAGCATTTTATAACGGCGTGCCGCGTATTTTTAGATAAATAATTATTTTGTGAGTCAGCTAGGGAACTGTAAATCATGAAACTAGTCATTAAATCAAGACTGGTAGAATATGCGTCGATTTATTGAAAGAAGCAGATGCCTAATTCTTTCTCGTTAGACTTGAGATACGAACTAACTCAAATCTTAGTTACAATCGACTCATTAATTTACCGTCATTATTGATAAATTATATCTGGTGTATAATCATATTGAATTTTCACTTTTTGTGCACTTAAAAAATACAATAGTATGAGTGCACTTCGAAACACAATTGTAATAAGAAAGCGATCTAATGAGAACGTGACAACCAATTATTTTAAACATGATTGTAGATTGTACTACGTCCAAAATCGGTCGTATCACGGTAATCAAATGCATATTATAATAAAATATAATTTTATATTGTCAATCAAACACCTGTCATCTTGCTTGTATTGGTACAGGGTGAATATTATGTTCCAGGCCGATGTTGTTTTTGAATAACTAAAAAATCAAACAATTTTTTTTAATTTAATTTTTATTTATCAATTACTTCGCTTATTACAATTATGTATGGAGTATGATAATGAACAAATGCGTGGTATTTTAATCATATTTTTTATAACATTCTCGAACACTTCGCGTGTTATTTCAGCAATTTCATTTCGAATATTGTCCTATAGCACCGGAATTATTGTTGGCTTATTGATGTAGATCTTTCCTTTCAAGTACCCTCACAGAAAATAGTCGGGAGTCGTCAAATCAGGTGATCGAGGAAGCCAGTTTCATCAATTTTTGACATTATAAGGCTGGGAAAAATTTCTCGCAAAATTTCAAGCTTAGCAGGACTGCATGCGAGGTAGCACGTCCTACATGTATTGTAGGCCCAATAAACTCAATTCAGCCAAAATAAGTTTTCCAACACGTGACACCACCAGCGATCACCATTAATGGTTACAGCGTTGCCATTATTATTTAGATAAAATATTTTAATGACTTCAACCCATCATTGAGGCGTCAGATGAACCACAATAAATTGTAATCAACTACTCTCTACAATTACCAAATGAGAACTACAAATGTCTGCCAAACTAAAATAGCGATCAAACAAAATCGGCCTGAAATATAATATTCAGCCTGTATATATTAATTAATATACCAGATATAACAAATTGATTAGAAACCATTACGTATTAATTTATGCAGATTTAATTATCGTACGATCACAGCAATTATTCAAAAAGGTAGACAGAGAGGATAGAGCGCCACAATCTTCTGTCTCCACTCTCGCCTCTTGCACGTTCATACATCTTCTCATGCCAGCTCGGTTGCGTAAATCGTTTATTTTTTTAGGATTTATGGTTAAAATTTGTTGATTATTTATAATATTTTGGTTCATTTTACACGCTTTTTTTATTACTAATGATTCTAAATTATCAATATAGGATCAACATTTTTTATTTTTATCAAAAGTGTGATAATTCTCTAAGGTTGGAAAATTTTGAAAAACTATTACTATTCATATTTTTTATTTATTATCTTAGTTTTATTAACCACAATTCAATTGCGGTTAATAAAACTAAGATAATAAATAAAAAATATGAATTTTAACCACCAAGTTAATATTGCTAATTTTAAAAGTATTATTACTATTCAAATATCTTAAATGCTTATTGACTCTAATGTTAAAATTTCGACCTATTTTATAAATATAGAAGGCAGTACTACACAGTATGGACACCGGAATTATTAAATTTATCACTTTTGTCTTTGGAATTTATGAGTAATTTTCCAGTATTACATAAAATGCCTGTCTAGTGTTTTGTGGTAGGTATATAGACATTTAAAATATGAATTAAATATATACATATAAAATCAATTACATCGAAAAATATTATTTCCGAGGAAGGTGCATTATCCAACAATGCTAAAGCGACAATATTTTAAAAGACAAATTTTCGAACACATATGTTACCTTTTTGATATTAATACATTTAATCGTTCCATTATTTGAAAGAGCCATCTGCCATCTAGGTTCGAAAATTTGTCGTTAAAAATATTGTCGCTGTAGCATAGTTGGATAACGCACCTTCCCAGGTTTGGAAAGAGATCCAGGCTCGAATCCCGGCAGCACAACAATATTTTTCGATAAAATTGATTTTATATGTACATATTTCTAATTAAAATATTTAATTCATATTTAAAATATTACAGAGCTATGTTTTGAATAATTACAACTTCACAAAAAGAATGTATTCTCCTAAGTATGGATATTTGATTCGAAAATGTATTTATCCTACGCCAATAATCGTTATTATTATTATGTTTTATCTGCGAACTATATAAAATATCACAAAATTGCTTTTGGAAATATTAAATATATTGTAAAAGATATGTGCAGTAAATTTTATGTTTATTAAGAAAATGAATATTATCATTATTATCATTATTAGTTGTAATTTTTGATCACCCGTAAAAATAATATTCATAAAAATAACTACATCACAACATAGGAGCTGACCCCTCTTTGGCGAATAATGTGTAAAAGAATGCAGAAAAAAATATTAGATAAAATAGCAACGGTCAAAACATGTTGTCTATATGTACGTATGCATGTACAATATATTATAAGATAGTATGTATTCGTACTAAAGTCGAATGGGCACTCACCTCGGAGGCCCGGGCAGATTGCTGTCTTGAAAGCGCTTTAAAATACGTCCTGCTAGGACAGAGATGAATATAATCAATACCCAAACACCAAAAGCATAAAAAAACATGTTTACTGTTTTTCAACGATCATTCTTGCGCGGCACATCACCTCTAACAACTAACAACAATTCAAAATGTTATTCGCGTGATTCACGTCTCGTCCGGAGCCATTAAAACGTCTACTCACTTATTCATTAGCCAAAATGTAACTATCACATCGCTTTTACTGATAATTTATGATATATATACTTTGCACACTTTATTGAATGGCTATATTTTGCTTGTCCATCGCGGTTGTGATTTCGACGCGACGGACAAGGCCTAACGAAAAGGTAGGAAAGTCAATCGCTTCACGAATGCCTTTGGTTGCGTTCACGATAACGCGTTCTCACATGGTTGGAGCGATCGTTGAACAAAATACGTGTTTGAAATGTTCGTTTTGAACGCATAATTCAATTAAGAAAATAAAGCGAACACATCTAGTATGTACCAAGTAATTTTAAAAATTATATTTGATTATTGTAGAAATAGTTCATCTTAGATGAAGTGAAATATCTTAAAAAATATATTAAAAATTTGGTATTTGCAAGTGAAAACTAATTACTAAATTACTTGGAGTACAATATACCTTAGGTAAATTAATGCATATTTAAAACAAACAACACATTACAGACAGCAACATGACATCAACCCAAACATTAACAATTTCCAATGTTTCATTATTTTCATAATATCTATGTACTTCCCAAAGGACACAAACAGTGAAATTAATTTGAACTTTCTTACGAAAATTTGATTTTTAGATTGTGAGTGATGATTAAAAACTCGACAAAACGTACAAATGATTTTTAAAATTGGTCGTAAATAAAATACGAGCACTACAAGATCTTGACGTGAGCGTAACATGGTCCGGAACGCAGCCAATGCTCACGAATGCCATTCTTTCGGCACAACCGCCTACAGACTGCCTCTACCTCTAGTTTCTTAGCGGCCAGTGTCGTGTTCGTACGTGGCGCGCTGTTTCGAACAGAGTGAAGTTAGCACGAGTGGTTCTGTATTTATTGACAGATGAAAAATTCAAAATCGTTTCCGACTCGTCTGCAAGCGAAATAACTTTACGTATTTACCTGTAGCGCATTGAATAAAACATTTTAATCGTGCGAAACAATTCGCGTTGTGTGTTTGTTGTGCAGTTTTTAGACATTTACGAGAGTGTGCGAGGAGTCCGTCGTGGAATAATGTCCTTCAGAAACAAAGTTTGCTAGTTATGAAAACACTGTAAAAGTTACTATTCTTCTATAACACCGCAATATTATTGGTTCTAAGTTTTCAAACTGTTTTCTCCACTTTTTGTAAGTACGCATTGTTAAATTACTGTAAAATAGTTTCTTTTTGCAGTGAACAGTGAGATATTGAGTGCTCGTGGGTTTTTTGGAATCGCAAGCTGTCGAAGTTACACTTTTCTTTTTAGAAATTCTTGAAGGTAAATTTTATTTGATAATGCACATTTACTTCTTATAATTATATTATTATTATTTTCTAATTGTGTTAAATTTGTTTTGTTATTTAGAACAATGTATTATGATTATTACCCTGAACCTAATGTGAAATTATTCACGTATTTGTTTCGAGTGTCGTTCTTTTTAAAATGTTCTGCTGTACCGAGAAAATTTTAGGCGTCAAAATTTTTCTTTTTTTCCTGTATTAAAATCTTAAATGAAATTAATTGAAATCTTGCAATTTAGTTTCGTACTCACGTACGTATGACACTGAATTGAATTGTTCCATGAGTACCTACCCTCCTAATCAGATTTTACGCACTGCGTAGTATTAATCTAATTTTCTTGATTGCCGAAATGGTATGTAAAGACTTCTCTACACAACCTTATTGCATTTTATATGGAAAGAAGATTGCCGAACCTTATTAGTAACGGAACGACACGCGCTTCGCGCACGCACACTTGGAGCCTCAAAACAAATATTATTTTCAATTTCAAACAATCTGGCGGCCCGCATCCCCCGCGCAACGCCAGTCACGTACATTTGTTCGTAAAAGACACTCATTCATACTTCTTATTCATAATAAATTGACGTTAAATCCGAATGAAATATTATTGTTTTTTAACGTTTATTTTGCGTGACCTACATGCTTGGGAATTTATTGTCTATTATTTATTCAATTTCTCGCTATGCAGCAGTACTTTGATACATAATATACCCACTTTCTTTTCACTTTCGTGCCTAAGCAACTGAGCTGGAATGATGCATGCATGTGTACCAATTCAGAATAATAAAAAAAATATACATTTGATTTGAATATCTAATTGACAGAAGATATTCTGTAATTAATTTTGAATTACGTAACGAATTTTGAATTACGAACAATATCTTCGGTAATTTTTACAGGAAAACAAACACTCGGCCGTAATACATTTTTTCATTAAATAAAATACGGAAATATTTTAGACTCGACGAACTCGTGACCTCTGGATCAGGAAGTAAAGCATCTTACCTGCACACTATCGGGGCCGTGTTTAAGGTCGAAAGTATTTTTTTCAAAGACAGGCATAAATAAAAATGGGTAAAAACAATCGGATTTTTGCTTTTTTTGGACTTTTTTTTATTTTTTATATTTCATCATCATCATCATCTGCCTGGCTACCATCTCAAGGCCTGCCGAGTGTCTCATACTTTTCTCTGTCCATTGTTATTCGCTGCCACGTATTTCCGCAGGCTGACGAATTCGTCAGTCCTGCCTGTCGGCCTGAGGCTGTCGGCCTCCCGATTCTTCTCGGGTGCCACTGGATGACAGTGCTTGTCCAACAATCGTTCGTCCTTTAAGCGGTGTGACCTGCCGTTGCCATTTAATTTTCTTTGCGTAATTAATTATATCGACTACTCTCGTGAACATTAAACATTAATTTGTGTGTGATAAACTTAACATTTTTCTTAACGTGAAAGTATTCCTTATGTATTGAGATACCTGAGAGAAATGTTGAGAAAACCTGAAATTAAAAAAATAATAAAAAATTGCTATCTTTCATAATATCAGTTCATAATATTATTACCCATTAGCCCCACGTATCCATCCATAAATTGAATATTTTAGAATATATCTACATTAAAAAATTTATTGAAATAAATGAAAAGTCGCAAAATTGTTTTCGTGGGGTCGTGATCTTAAACGCAAAAGTCAATGTAAATTCGTATTTGAAATCTGTAGAATACTTGCGTTAACGATTTATCTTCCACAGGAGCTTTGCTAATTTCCACATCCTACATGGAGGTAGAAAAGCGTTAACAAACATACATATATACATTTTAATGTTTTATAATATACATATATATTTTTTAATCGATGCTTTCCAAAAATTGTCTTGAACACGAGCGTAAATTGATAATAAAATGCAAATAACGAACCCACTGGTCAGGTGTTGTCTGGGCTGGCTCGTAAAACATTAATGGCTTTTTATTCTCAAGGCTGTATAGAGTATTAAATTATGGCGAAATCGTTTCCTATTTGGGTTTTTACCTTTTAAATCGAAATGTATTGTTCAATTCCATAACGTAAATAAAAAACCACACGCAATGTCGTCAGATTTTGCTAAAACTTGATGATTTAGAGAAACCATTTGTTTTTTGGGGAACTGATGACAAATGTGTAAGGACGTCGGGCTTGGATGCCTACCTAACCAGTGACGAGCTCAAACTCGCGTATTGTGAGTCAATCGTTGGTATCTTACAAGTCACAATCACCACCAGTGACTGAGTACTGGAGAATATTGTGGTTCGTGATTATTGCGTGTACTGGAAAATATCGTAAATTTTAATAGTGTCATCTAGTAGAATCAACGAACGAGCTCAAACTCAAGAATTGTGAGCGAGTCACTGACATCTCATAAGTCACAATCACTGACAGTGATTAAGTACTGGAGAATATTGTGGTTCGCGATTCTTGTCTGTAAATAGTGTCAATTTAAATAGTATCCATCCAGCACAATCAATGAAAATATGCATGCTTGATTGCTGTTTAGTCATTTGGATTCGCGTATGTATTTGATGATTATTTGCACAGGGGACGTCAGTGGAAGACTTGATACGACCAGGTTAACCAGATACTGAAGATGGACCTCTTAGAAGCCTCAATAATCGATGAGATTGTATGAAAATATGTATGAATAAGGATGAGTCGAGAATTATGTATCGGGACAGAAGTCCTATCTTCTCTGCCTTCCCCCACGGAGAAGCGACGTGATGGTAAGTAAGTTATTTACACAACGGTAGCACACGATCTGAATATATTTCAGCTCGTGCCCAAGAAATAAACTGTCGACTGTGTGTGCTCCATCTTCTCTGGCTTCCTCCACGGAGAAGCGGCGTGATGGTAAGTAAGTTATTTACACAACGTAGCACACGATCTGAATATATTTCAGCTCGTGCCCAAGAAATAAACTGTCGACTGTGTGTGCTTCAGAGATTCCAAATCATATGTCCATCAAAGGGTTGTAAAGAATGAAGAAAGAAGAAAAAGATGCCTAGAGAATTTATCATGTACCGAGTAATGCATTGCGAAATTATTGCGTTACATGTGTTTGGCTAAAATCGTGCTCAGTCTCGAGATCGCATTCGAGAAATTTCCGTCTTATAAAATATTAGCGCTTCCTACGCTAGTGGGTAGTGGGGTACTGCAGTTTTAGACAGGCCCTGAATAATAACTATTATGTATGTAAAATGCAAATGAGTTCAATTGATTAAAATTTGAATGGCATTCATTTACCCAAGTCCTGGTTTCCTCAAGAATACACCTCCACCGGCCTCTGCACCTGCATCTGCATTGAGTATTTCTTCATATATACAATGGCCTAGCCACATTGAAGTCTCCTTAATTTTATGTTGCTATGCAACATGGATGGGCGGATATAATATGGAAATTATATATTAGAAGATGAAAATACATTTCAATCATTCAAAGTTCTCATGTTAATGTTTTAACTAAAACCATATAGCCAACGGAATGATATAGAATTGACAAATAAAGCTGCGCATGTGTTTTTTCGCAAAATTTTCCCCAAATGTATACGAACTAAACACATCTCTAATTCCGCGCGGTGTTCTAAATACACGTCTTCGCTGGAACAGACGTATTGCAGAACGCCGCAAGTGTTTATTTGAAGCGGACTTGAATGTATGCGTTTCAATACACATTAAATGAGATATTTTTTATAAAAGTATATATATTTTTCAAAAACTGAAAAACTCACACAAAGTATACAAAAATACTTCTGAAAGAGTGTCTGATAAATACGACCTCTGGTTATAATGCCCATTGCTTCTACGGCATCTATATCAGCAGCATAACTTACGTTTACGCCTAGTGCACGCCACTGCTATTAAGACATGTAATCAAAAAATATATAATGTGTATTTAGTTAGGCACAACAGCTCAATAAATTTCAATAGCTCAATAAATTTCAAAAGACCTAGAAAAAATCGGCTTAAATTATGCATGTAAGATCAAAATTCATTAGCGAGAGATCTAGAATGTGATGCCTGGAAGGTTAGAAGAAACAAGTTGAATAATTAATCACTGCTCATATTTGTACTACTGTCATGTTGTATTCTCGCTTTGCATAGTATTCCAGCGTGTTCCGCAATTAGGTAATGATTGTATTACGAAATGTCTCCGTTAACACTTAACAGTGGATTCATTTTTCAATGACGAATTTCGTAATTGTGTGCGGTATTCAAACATATCTCACCAAATAATAATAATTTATTAACTTGTAATATTTTTTACACTTAATATGAATTTCTGTGACACGTGTTAAACACATCATTCTCTGTCCTGTCTGCTGCCCTTGTTTTTCTTTTACTATATGTTGTCACAATGTTATTTTGTTAAGGTAAGCAATGCAACATATAACATACAACTAAAACGCCTAAAAAATATAAAAGACATGTACCTACATGAAATTCGTACCTAGACGAAATTCTATAGGGCACTTGGTAATACTATCTACTGTCTATTTCCGGGTTCTCGGTGACGACTTATTTTTTCGATACATTAATTTTTCTGTGTGATTTATCTAATTTATTTTAATTATCAAGAAACTATGTGTTATTAGGAGAACACATTCTTATTGTGAAGTTGTAATTATTCAGAACATATGTCTGCGATATATTCAATATTAATTAAATGTATTAATTAGAAAGATATACATATAAAATCAATTTTATCGAAAAAAGTTGTTGTGCCACCTGGATTCGAACCTGGATCTTTTTCTAAACCGGGGAAGGTGCATTAACCAAATATGCTACAGTGTCATATTTAATGACGACAAATTTTCGAACCCATATGTTACCTTTTTAAATTAATACATTTTAATCGTTCCATTATTTGAAAGAGCCATGCTTTGTTTTTACGGAATCTCAAATACCTTGAGTAATCCGATAGCAGACGCCAGAATTATCAATTCATTTTTATTAAATTTTGGACATATCGGTACAACTTATATATTATTAGGCTCTTTCAAACAATGGAAAGATTAAAATGTATTAATTTAAAAAGGTAACATATAGGGTTCAAAAATTTGTCGTCATTAAATATGTCGCTGTAGCATATTTGGATAATGCACCTTCCCCGATTTAGAAAGAGCTATAGGTTCGAATCCTGGTGGCGCAACAACAATTTTTTCGATAAAATTGATTATATATATATATATATATATTTAATTAATATTTAATAATTAATAATAGAAACTATGTGATTCAAATAATCACAAATGAGATGATTTCATTATAAATTGAAAATAGTAATGTTGTAGAATATTGTTGCATACTTTTTATTTTATATGTGAACTTTTATTAGGTTTTATGGGTGATTTGATTTCTTTACTTTCTCGCATAGTTAGATCTTAATTTACTTAAGCCGTAAAATATGGTTAAACATTATCAGGTTTAATACCTAGTAGACAAATCCAGTATCGTGAGCTATGATTCGATAGTTTCCGATTTCGGAGCTATTATTCAACTCTTGCAAATATAAGGTTCGGGGAATCACTATAATAATATTGAAAAATGTTAAATATACACTATAATATAGAGGAATGTAAAATTAACATTATAATATTGAAAAATGAAATTAGTGTTTTGAATACTAATTAAATATATTAATTAGAAATATATACATAAAAAATCAATTTTATCAAACAATATTGTTGTTGCGCTACCGGGATTCGAACCTGGATCTCTTTCCAAATCGGTGAAGGTGAATTATCCAACTATGCTACAGCGACAGTACTTTTGACGACAAATTTACACTTTTTAAATTAATACGTCTATCGTTTCATTATTTGAAAGAGCCATTACATTTATTCATTTATTTTTAAACTTTGTTTTAAAATATCACAGACCTATGTTCCGAATAATTACAACTTCACAATAAGAATGTGTTTTCCTTAATAATTAATATTTTACGTTATTATTTATCGAGTGGAATTCTGAATCCTATAAGCAAGGTAAGGACACAAATTGAATTGTTGGCAACGAAATTTTCGAATTCCCTGGATGGCACTCAGAACATTTTATCCATACTATAAAAGCTATATCGAAACCTTAATCTGCAAAGCAGCTAACTCCACCCATGATCAAAAAACCGTTTTTGATGCCATTGTTTTCCTCTTTTATTGTTCTATGGTACACTAAAAGCCAAAAATTTCGTCTCATAATGTAGTCAAGGTATCCACCCATAAAATATTGTGGACTAGGTCTGTTACATTCTGTATATTCGAACACAGGAATTCTGTGCCCGGATGCACGTACGCTACCTTCTTTATTTTCTCCGTCTTTATTTTCTTTCATCACTATTTTCCCATTCAGAAAGATTCATCTGGTTGGTCACCGAAGCGCGTGTCCAAAAATGTCGATGGTGCTTTTGGAAATATGCTAATTTTCTTGTTATAATTACGCAGATGGCTGACTCTCTCTTGCGCCAGAACTGCCGAAACCTGTTGGTCCATAGTGAAATTTTTCCATTTTTTGTACTCTCATACGAAAGATCCACTTTTCGCACAACTCAAAATTATGGGCGGAGTTATGAAATCATGAGCATGAAGGTCCTCAACTGCCTGTGCGTATACTCTTGAAACGAGAGAGCTGGGTGAAAGCGTTTCTTCGTTTCAACATTTTCAATTAGTTCCATCTTTTAATTAGAGTGCCCCTATGATATTAGATTTTGAACAAATTCAATATTTGTCGGATTTCTTTTTTCACTGCGGCCTTTGAAAGACGATTACTAATTTAATTATCAACACCATTTTTTTAGCATATATCGAGGATCCATCCCGCACAAAATGCATCAAGATAACTAACAACAGTTATCAAATGAAGGAAAGCTGCATACTTCGGATACATTCTCCGCAATGAAAAATATGATTTCTTACAACTCGTCGTGCAAGCGAAAATAGACAATAGCAGAGGCGTAGGCAGGGGCGTGCAGTGCATACAAGCAAAAAAGCTGTGCATTACTGAAAATTCTGGGAAACAAATATACATTAAATTAACCATAATATGGAATAAATGGACAATTTATTACAATTACGCTATCTGTACCAGTAGAAACATTAATTGCCTAGTTATAAAAACTACCACAACAACCCACCGCTGTAGCCGTAGCGCTGTTGTCGACCGATGCGGAGGTTTTAGCTATTCAAATTGCAGTCTTACTCAAGTCGTACAATTGGCTACCTACTTAATTGAAAACTCCTTTCGCTTCCATTTTGTGCGGAGACGTTACTTATGCTGTTTTTGAACAGAATGACATTTGAAAGGCTTACAACTGCGTGCAAATCATTGGAGTGTCTACTTCCTCTTTTAATAATTCGTTAATTTTACTATTTTATTGTTTTTAACGCGTTGTTTTTATTATCGTTCTTTGCGTTCGAAGTGAATATTTGGTGCATGGATTTATTTTTGATTTGGGAAAAATAAAAAGCAATTGGGACATAGACAATCCCAAATTTTTATCAATATTATGATTATTTTCTAACAAATGATTTTAACCACAAAGTTGATTTTGATTATGTTAAAAATAAAATCAATATAGCTCATCTTTTGTAGAAATAAATATATTAACTTAGCTGCGTAACAGAAAGTGGCTAAATGTCCAAAATCTATACATTTTACGCAAGGTAATGCATACTTGAACAAATACTTGGTCACCAAACTTGGATAGAAGACGGCTCACGAAGATGATCAATTAAAAACACATTTTTGTTGCGAAGTTGAATTTTTAGTACATAGTTCTGTGGTATTTAATATGAATTAAAATGCTAACAAAATTGAATTTGATTCTAATATTATGTAAGGTTATTTTTATCTTCATATCCTACACATGCAAATGTACACAAATAAGTTGAATCATTCTGTTATACATTTTTAATTTTAACCACCCGTTAGAGCATAGTTCTTCCTCAGTAACCTTTACCCATGTCATCACTACTCACTATTTTTGAAAATATTTAAAGGATCTTCAGCTACGGTGATATCTTGTTATCTGGAGCAGTGGGGTATCTATCTACACACGTAATCGATAATTCTTACTCTGTAAGCATCGCGTCTAAGAAACTTTCAATATTTTAGTCCCGCATGATCTGATAATGTATATATATATATGTTTATTAATAATACATATAGTTCCACTCCCGCCAGCCGCGGTAGACATGTCGTCACCAACCTGATCACCAGACCTGCACCGCGAATGCGACACCAACGTGATATTTACCATCGGTGCAATTATTATTACCTTTGGTTTGTAATTCGAGACTGCGATCGATCTGTCTCTTGGGTGTGTTTGTGCGCAATAAAAATGCCAGGACAATGTCCTCTGAGGCCACGAGCTCGAAGACACACAATACAATGTCGTAAAATCATCGCACCGCGTAACCTTCGCGGTCTGTCAGTGGAGGTGCGTTGAGAGGAGCGGTTTTAAACGGCGTATGGCGACACTTTATTTTGCGGTTATAAAAACATATTATTAGGTTGATGTATAATTATTCGCAAAGTTTTGTTTTTTGAATTTGATGTTTCATTTGACATTTATCATAATATAATTAAATGTATTAATTAGAAAAATATACATATAAAAACAAATTAGCGAAAAATATTGTTGTTGCTACCGGGATTCGAACTGTTAATTAATTCTGGCGCCTCCTATCGGATTACTCGAAGGTATTTGTGATTCTGTAAAAATAAAGAAGATGGCTTTCAAATAATGGAAGGATAGATGTATTAATTTGAAAAATGTAACGTACAGGTTCAAAAATTTGTCGTCAAAAGTACTGTCTGGTGTAGCATAGGCAACAATATTTTTCGATAAGATTGATTTTATATGTATACCTTTCTAATTAATACATTTAATTAGTACCTATTTATAATGTTCTGAATAATTACAACTTCACAATAAGAATGTGTTTCCTTAATAATATAATTATTTAAAGGGTTAGGAAATTAGAAAACCATTACATGCACGCCACATGATGCTCTACCACTTGGAGAAAGATTTCGCGATCTCAACGATCTTTTCGGCGAAGGAACGATTAGCGTAAGGACACGAGAGTGATTCGTTCGCTCCAAAGCTGGTGATACGAGCTTAGACAAGTCAGGAATGGGTCGATCTTCGGATTATGATGACCAGACCCATTGGAGGCTGTGGAAGAGGACGAAAGTTACACCACTGGGATACTGGCTGAGAATTCATATTTTTCTGGATTTTTATCATTTCAAGGTTATTCATTATAGTTTTCCTGTACGGTTTCGATGAAACCGATCTATATTAAGATTATTTATGCTTGACGCAAACTAGCAGAACTCAATAATAAAGTTGTATTATTGTGTTCAAAATTTAATAAAAACGATTTGATATTCTGGCGTCTGCTATCAGATTACTCAAAGGTATTTGAGATTTCGTAAAAATAAGGTAGATAGATGGCTCTTTTAAATAATGGAACGATTAAATGTATTAATATCAAAAAGGTAACATATAGGTTCGAAAATGAGTCGCTAAAAATATCGTCGCTGTAGCATAGTTGGATAATGTACCTTCCCCGGTTTAGAAAGAGATCCAGGGGCGAATCCCGGTGGCGCAACAACAATATTTTTCGACAGAATTGATTTTATATGTATATTTTTCTAATTAATATATTTAATTCATATTTTTAATAGTTATTCAAAAAAAATTTTAAATTTCGTAAAAAAAAAACATTTTTTTACCTATACTAAGCCTCCATCCAAAACCATCTTTTCCCACCGTCCATCATCTCTTGGGCAGACAACTTCAGCCCAATGAGTATTTCTTAATCCGAGTATATTCAATTGTCTTGTTGAGGTAGGTCAGCGATTAATTTTCGTCCGTTACGAATGTGTCGTTAGTAAGTACTTTTTTTATTATCGCCGGAATTATATGGAATTTTTTTATATTGTAAGTGTTTTTTTTATTCAATGTCCTTGCCTTTCAGCTCGTTAGCAATTTTATTAATAAGTATTAATGTTTCTTATTTTGTTTTTATCATTGATGCTAAGTTGGCGTGTCGTTTCCTACACTGGTTCAGTGTTGATGTTAAAATTGAAAATCATTTTTAATATTTATTTTTTTGCCGTCTTTAATGTCGGTTTAGATTTGAATTATTTCCGTTTTTGCATTAAAATCATAATGTACTTGGCCTATTTTACTCTTAACATAAATCTAATACAAATTTATTTTCTTTGGCACATATTCGTTTATATGCGTTTTGTATTATAGATCTACAAAAAAAATGGAGGTGATGACAGGATTAATTAATTTAGAAATGGGATTGAAACTTGGCTGTTCTAACGTGGTTCGGGCCTCGTTTCAGGAGTCCAGCAAGTAAGTCCTATATTCATAATATGTACAAGCATTTAGCTCAGTTTATTCCGTGTGAAAAAATTGCTAGTCCGGTAACTCATTTCCATTGCCTGGAGATTAGCTCGCATTCTCTTGATAATCCACAGGCCCTAAGTATTGTGTATTCAGTAGTGTAGTGCTAAATGAAATAGTACCAGGGCTTCATTTGACTTTAACCCTCCCTTTTTTCGCTACTAAAAATGATTTTAGACAGAAATAATAGGAGTATGCATTAATTCATGCGGTTTTTTTCGAAAATTAAGGCTTTATTGTGAAAAAATGGTTATACACTCAATGATCAAAGTATTGTCCATCGGAAGCTACAACATTTGCCCATCTTTCTGGGAGTTTGTGGATTCCATCCCAAAAGAACTTCTCCGGCTTGGTGGTGAAGAACGAATCAAGCCAATTTTTGATACCCTGTTCTGAAGTGAAGCGTATTCCGGTGAGGGCATTCTGCATTGATCTGAACAAGTAGTAATCAGAAGGGGCTATGTCTGGGCTATAAGGCGGGTGAGGTAGAACTTCCCACCCACTGTTCTCCAAATAGTTTTGAACCGGTCTTGAAACATGTGGCCGAGCGTTGTCATGATGGAAAATTATGGATTCGTGTCTGGTTGCATATTCTGGTCGTTTTTCCGCAATCGCTCTCTTCAAACGAATTAATTGTGTTCGGTAGAGGTCCCCTTTGATCGTCTGACCCGATTTCATGTCCGGGTCGTTCATTGTCTTCCAAGTTGAAATCGCCACTTCTAAACCGTGCAAACCACTTCTGGCACGTTCTTTCAGCTAGAGCATAGTTACCATAAACCTCTACTAAAATACGATGACTTTCGGTAGCACCTTTCTTCATGTTAAAGTAATGAAGAAGAACTCCCCGCAAAAACACTTTTTCTGGCACAAAGTTCGACATGTTCAAATGAATAGAAAAAAATGTTGTTTACACTTCAATCAAATGACATATACTGAAAAAGACGCGCAATGACAGTAGCTTTCAAATGAATATAGTCACGGATGAACACGGCGCGAAATAATACTAGTAACGCCCTCTCTTAGAAAACCGCATGAATTAATGCATACTCCCAATAAAATAACTTTTGTAAACGCTAAAAGCATGCACATGTCAAAAAATTATCCAGCTATAACCTGTATATTTAGGTATGTCTGTTTATTTAAGTTGAGTTCACATATTTCATCCGTCTCCAAGAGCATCTGTTCAATGGTTGAAAGAATGGGATCAATTCTTAACAAAAAAAAAAAAAACTAAATTTCCACGTAATGATTCCGGTCCTGTTTTTTTTCCTTTCTCGTCCACTGTACGATATTTCATGTTCAAAATTCAATGCGGAATATTTTTTATTAAATTATTTTTAAATGTACTTTAAAAGTAAGTTCCATGTCAAAAGAAATGCCAGAGTGGCTGGCGCCTCACTGCACCACTGTGTGTATTATTTGCTTTTTAAATTTTTCGCTTGTAAGGAGAGCGTTTGTTTGGCCACCCATCTAGATGCTGTCTCCGAAAAAATACGGCTTATCTTGCAGTGATTAATAGATGCGTGCGCGCCTGACCATAGAACGAAATCTACGGTTAAGTTGGCACCTGGTTAATCTTTGGTGATTATCTTAATTTAAAAAATATAAAATAGCACGTTGGATGGGACCATCCAACCTTATAGAATGTGTTAAGGTATTAACAACATGAATGATCTTTGTGAAAGTTTTAGATTTTCTTTAAGATACAGCGCTGCGATTAGCGAATTAAGAGCTATTAGTTGAACTAGAAATAGCATTTTTAGAAACAGCATTTAACAATAAATTACGTTAGCTTTGAGTACTGTACTGTTATTTGAATTTAATGTTTACACGAGGCCACTGACACGATGTATCGTACTCCGAGGGAGTAAATTTAAAATGAAAAAGTTTTGTAATCCTATGTTCAGCAGGGTTCACCAGCCTTGTGTTTTTTTCATTGTTACGACCTATTGTATTGTATCATTGGAAGAGACGTTTGGACTGCTCATGTTAACGATACAAGTCGATAGCTTGAAACTCGGCATCACGAGGCTAGATGCATTAATAGTTTTTACGTACAACAGTGATGCCGTGACTGCAGCCAATTAATTATTGAAGATAATATATCTAATTAAATAACGTACCGTCAGGTCGTTTCCCCGCGTAGATAGATGAGACGTTTTTCTTTCCTGACAACTTTGGCCTCACCCTCATCTTCTTGCACATCCTCTGCAGTATCTGGTTTATCTGGTCACACCAAGTCTTTCGCAGACGTCCTCTATTTCTGTTGCCATCAAGTGATCTATTTTAATTAATTGATAACTATTAAAAAAAAACATATTGTATGTTTTCATGAACGGCTCGGCCAGTGTTTCCAGCCATATTATTAAAATGATTTAAATATGTAATGTATCGATCCGGCGATGACACGTGACCGCATCATTTTATATCCATATCTCGTACCGTTGTGCGACGTCGGCCGGTTCATCAAGTTCAACGACAGATGAACTTGATGTTTTTTCTTGCTAGCAATACAGAGGCAAGAGAGAGCACTGCTGGCATTTGTGGCACGTTGTTAACGCGTTAGATGCTCCATAATAAATTGTAATCGAGTACTTTCTACGACTACCAAATGCGAATTGACAAATGTTTGCCAAACCAAAATGGCGGTCAAACAAAATCGGCCCGGAACATAATATTCATCGTTTTGAGTAATTTATTTTTAAAATTCTTTTGATTCTGGACGGACTTCACACACACACGCGTGTTAAATCGCTGAGTCACCTATGTGGCACGCACACGGCCGCCAAATGTTACGGCGCCCCGCGCACTTCCGTTGCGCGGTACTTGCACTTCCTGAAACAGTCGGAGCCACTTCTCCCATAACCATGCGGAAGACAAGCTCAATGAAATTTTTTGTAATCTTCGTCAGGATTTCCCGAATTAATGCCAATTCAAACAGTATATTGTTGTGTTTTTATTATGTGAACAATAACATTTTATTAAGGAGAACACATTCTTATTGTGGATTCAGAACATAAGTCTGTGTATTTTAAATACTAATTAAATGTGTTAATTATAAAGATATACATATAAAATAAGTTTTATCGCATACCTATGTTCTGAATAATTACAACTTCATAATAAGAATGTGTTCTCGTTAATAATATAATATATAAGTTGAATCAATGTGTCCAAAAATTTAATAAAAATGAATGTTATCGGTTTACTCAAAGGTATTTGAGATTCCGTAAAAACAATGTAGATGACTTTCAAATAATGGAACGATAGATGTATTAATTTGAAAAAGTGTAATATATAGGTTCGAAAATTTGTCATCAAAAATACTGTCGTTGGGAAGATGCAATATCTAACAATGCTACTGTGACATTTTTTTGAACCTACATATTACATTTTTTCAAATGAATACATCTATTGTTCCATTATTTGAAAGCCATCTACTTTGTTTCTCGGAATCTTAAATACCTTTGCGGAAACTGATAGCAGACGCCTTCCCCAGTTTGGAAAGAGATCCAGGTTCGTATCCCGGTGGCGCAACAACAATATTTGTCGATAAAATTGATTTTATATGTATTTCTTTCTAATTAATAATAATTAAATTCAATACATTATTTATTTATTTATACTGAAAACTTGATGAAGACAATTGTTGCGAACTGTTTTACATAAATAGTTACGTTATTTTGTGTGTATGAGTGCAGAGTAAAACGAAAATGATAATTTAAAAATAAAACTAAGAGCAGAAATGGATCGACTGATGAAATTCCATATTAGACTAGTGTTTGTAAGTATGAAAACAATAAAATCATCATTATATCCATCAGATCTTATATTTAAAGAGTACAATGCCCTAGACATAAGACAAATCTATATGTTGAGACTCGTCCAATATTTCCATGCTAACAACAATTCATCTACACACCAGTTCCGAGAGCAACAACGACATTTTATCAAAGATTCTACATGTTCTTAGTTCCTAAACTGTACAACACACCCAACACCAACTGGAAATAGTTCACTTCCAATATGATTACACAAATATGCACCCAATACGGTAGAGAGATCTGTCAGAAGCATCGTTATCTAATATTCTAGCATAATCATTATACAGTGTCTACACTAATAATTCACTAGTTCTACAACAATCTCACTACATTTTTTTTCTCTCTATTTTTATGTTTATTCCTGTCGAATCTTTATCTTTCTTGAATTAAATAACGCCACAACAACACGAAAAAAACTGGCTACTTTAACACAGACAGCCGTCTAGCAATGTAGCTAGGACAATGCTGCATATATCAGAGGCTAAGTCCACTCCACCCCACACAATAAACTACGAGTATATACTTAATTGCAGTATAATTGTATGTTATGTTTATCATGTTATATTATAATATATTCACCTCTGTTACAACAAAAACATGTGTGTCAATAAAGTCTGTTAAATAAATATATAAATAAATCTTTCAATAATCTGGACTTCCGCGGCTTACACTAAAAGCAGGACACTTAAATCAAAATTCATGCGTTACTAGTGTGAGAATTTTTCTTTTTGAATATTTCAATAACAATACATAATACAATCGTAAATGTCCATTTATGGATACTGCCGTATCGGTGGTATTTACATTCGCATGTACACATTAGTACGACAAGCAACAATTAAAACAATTTTAAGACCAATAAAAAAAACTCCCCCCCACCTTGCGTCGGCTTGGGAATTCGAGAGTAATTACACAATAGCTCGGAATTAACAAGGCAAACTGTTTGTTTTTAATGTCTGCAATTTAAAATAGATCAGAAATAAAAATATTTAGAAGTAATCACCGCAAAATGTACACAATTGTGTTCTGTTTCAACGCGATGCATTATTGCCAAAAAAAGCAAGCGGTGCTGATGATGGAATGAGGACAGGACACGGGTGAATGCGTAGTTGGAAGGGGTTGGCGAATGAAAGAGGGAGTTGGAAATGATGGGATGAGGGTAAAGAATCCTTCGACAGCGAATAAGGAGGACAACTTGACTCACCTGATGATGACGACGGTTTATTCTGAAGTTCAACCCGAAACTTGAACTGCTCGAACCGGCGATTCTCATGAATCCACCGCACTCTGTTCACTGAATTTCACAACACAATCTTCTGTTATTCCAGTAGATCCCACGAATGATTTCTTTCCACAATCTTGACGAATTTCACACATACAAAATAGAACTAACCGAGCTGGGGAACACGTGTAGACTGATTGGAAATAGGTTGAGGGGTAGGAACAAAACAAAACCGGTGACAATCATACTACATTTAACTATAATAATTTTGATTCAATAAATTAAATAATGATAATAATACGGAACAACCCTTATTTTTTTTTAATGGTTTGTAATCTCTGTTCTCTCTTCTGTCCACCCAATTAATCAATCAAGATAATCCTGCACTCTTTAACCAATTTAAACCAAATTTTGCATGGTTGCTCTTTGGGATTCTGCGCAAAACATAGCTGCAATTAGTGAGGGTTAAACCGTTATTGATTATAGATTAATGATTATGAATGATTATGTCCGATTATAACGATGATTGGTAACTGATTTTTCATATTTATTTGAGCAATCACTGGTACACAAGAAACTAAACCTGCAATAGTTTAACCTCAGTTACCAGTCATCGTAACAATTTGATATAATTACAGTCACAATAACGATTTACCATCACTAGCTGCAATCACATCACAGTCAAGCAAGTTCTTTAACCAAAAATAAGCCTCGCTCCTGCACCGCGTTTCCTTTGAATCTTCCCCTATCGTATGACTTGTATACTTCATTGTCCAAATTAAACGTAGTAAATTAGAATTGCTATTAACACAGGCTTATCTTTTGATAATCATGATCATACAATTTTATTTTGAAGTCTTTCCCTGATTGATCTATGACATGTGCACAATTTTATAGCGTTGAAATATTTTTGTCAGTTTCTTTTGTTTACAGCATGTCCGTCATAAAAAAACGTTTCACTTTTACACATTTATAAGCTAAATATTATAAGTAATCAAATAATTTTTGCAAATAGTCACCTTTTAAATTTGTTTTCATTTTAGTTCCTACTTAGTTACCCACCACTTTATAGTTTTGTTTTTATCTATTCTTGTATTTTTAATTTCAGTATACATTGTGTCCTGAAGAAAAAATAGTGGTTTAATCAAAGTATTTTGTCTTATTATTTACATAATTCATTGTTTCGATATTAAACCTTAAAGTCTGGACAGCGGATTGATTTTTTGGTCTAATGTATTTATTTTTAATTTAATGGATTAATTTTTTTGACATAAATGGAGTTTTAATACAGGCGCGTTTCTTAGAAAAGCCCAATATTAATGATGTAATATTTTTAATATACATCAAGTATCCACAGATGTGGAGAACCATCACACTAATAATGAGCTCAATATCACGAACTGTGAGTCAATCGCTGATATCTTTGATTCACGCTCACTATCAGTGATTGAATATCTGAAAATATTGTGATTCGTGAATCATTATTTTATTTATATTTGGTTGTGAACCGTGATTCGGCGCATGTGCGTATGTATGAAATGAAAATATTAATGAAGGAATGACATTATAATTTGTAATAAGCGCCATCTAGTAGATTCTGCCAAAACGAATGACCCATTTGATATGCTGAAAATTTGAACCGAAAAATAAACCCACATTCTCTTTGTGATGATATTAAATTACATATGCTAGAATATGTTTTTTTACGCAAAAAAACTTTGAATAATATAAGTAAATACGCTCAAAATTATGGTTTTTTATTAATTCATTTATTTCGTGTATTGTGATATCGAGTATTAGTATTGAAACTGTGATATCAGTCACGCGTATTAGTAATGAATCTGTGATCTGTCACAGTTTTCAATCACCGATATTATCGAATATCAATCACAATCACACCAGTGAGTCGAGAGTAGCGTTTTTTCTTATCACTACATCACACTGTGCAAGCTGCAAGGCCGTATTTTATAATGCATTCGTCGTAATAGGTTTACCTATTCAGGGAAATCATTTCCACGGTTGTGATTGGTTAGTAAAAAAGGCATTCATTGCGCAGCACACAGCGCTGTGCGGTAGACTCGTATGATTGATTGCAATAATAAAATCCGCATTTGCACGTTATGCAATGTGGTGTCGATTCATGCATTTTTATGCGAAATGCATCGTGATCTTTTAGACTACTTCTACAATACGACCTGTCGTCCCTACTTTGCGATCCTGTCCCGTATAGCCAGGCTCTGGTCATGGTGTTGGTCCAATTTGCTCAATATGATTTTTACAACATGAGGACATAATAATTTCTACGCTTCATCAGGAACTACGCAAGTAACCAAACTTTTGTGACGTTTGCGGTGGAAGGAGTCATCAAGTGAATACGACATGGTGACTCAAACCATTAAAAACTGAATTTAAATTGTGATTTGCTCATGTAGAGCAAAGGTTCTTTGTCTTTTACTGTTGTAAAGTTAATTCCCAGTTGTATAATTTTGAAGAAGTAGAAATTTATAATTTTTATTCACACATCTCAGACCTAATTTTAATGCCTCGTTGCTATTCTGATGGAGATAATTTGTTTAAATCTCTTGTTGAAGTAACGCTGTTTTAATATTATTTTATGCTATTGCTATACTTTGTCGATGTTAACATTTTTTCCTTCTATTTATGATCAATCTTTATATGATAAAAACTTAATTAATTATAATATTGTAAATCTCAGACTCATTTTATTATTTTTCCTTGAGAATGATTACTGGAGTGGGTCGGAGACCGTATGGCGAATTCTGTGCATCGGATCCACGTATCTCATGCTTTACCTTGAGCGAACCGGTGGACGTCATATCGTTGGATGTCACATTTTGGCTTCCAACGCACGGCGACATCACAACATTTGAAGTGTAGAACGATGAACTGAGTGATTGAGTGTAGTAATCATCAAGTAATTCTAAAGATGAAGCAAATTATTGCATTTATATATTTAGGTTGAATGTTTTACGAAGATTGCAGTCTTTACTGAAATAAAAAAATCAACAGTGCACGTTATTTTAAAAAATAAACTAGTTTACAGAATGTGTCTTTCTTGAAACGTTCCCAACTCACTATTAACCTAAAACACTGCTAACAAATAACTCACCCGAGGGTAGGGAAAGAGTTTTTGGGAACATTCTAGATGACATTTATGTTGTTGGTGGCAATAACTATTAAATAAATAAACTTAAAAAAAAGATATACAGAAAAATCTATTTATCGACAACATATTTAGTTTCTAACCGGGGTTAGAATCTGGGCCTTTTCCTATACTATGTTCTGAAAATACAACTCGCAACAAAAAATGTGTTCTCTTTAAATATAACTATTATGAATACGAGGTTAATAATTATTTTGTGGCCTCATTTTATATAAATAATTAGATAAAATACTTTGTTTAAACCACTATTTATTGATTTTCGATACCTATGATATCTTCTTCAGAAACAACGTATACTGAAATTAAAAATACAAGCATAGATAAAAACAAAACTATAAAGTGGTGAATAAATAAGAACTGATTATTTAGCTTGCTATTAACACTTTGTCTTATTTCTAAAATTTCAAATTTATCTAACTGTAAACCTCTAGTATTTGTATGTATAATTTCTAAACCCTTCAAAAGAATGGCTTGTGTCGTGTAAATAGTGGTTTAAACAAAGTGTTTTGTTTAATTATTTATAATAATTAATAGTTTAATTTAATTAGTATTTTGAATAATAATACAAAAATATTCCACAACGATTTTCTTGCTCTTTTATAACTCAATAAGCCAATTCATTCATTGGCCGCTAGTAAGTTTAAACCCCTCCACGCGTTTGTCGTCAAAGGTATCCTGACCATTCGACTACGTTCTCTGCAAGATTAGAATAAAATATTATTATTATAAAATCTCGCAATGACATTAAAATTACTAATAGCTTTAAACACATGGATTAGTAATGTTTATACGTATGTTTGTTAAATAATAAAAGTTACCCAACATGCTTGCGTTACTTCTGCAGTCGCACTTTGTGACTGTGTAACGTAAGAATATATGCGGAAAAATAATAAGGTATTCGATGTTGTAAATGTGAAAGTACATTCCTTATGTAACTAACTAGTTCTGGCGGCGCTAGATGCCTTCGTGAGATGTACCGGAACAGGGCTAGGTCCGCACAATGCTAGAACACTTGCTGTCTCAAGACTGGTAGCTGGGGTAGTCAATCATGTGGGGCAGTCAGTCACGCGAGGCAGTCGGTCTGAGGGGAGTCAATATCTTTTTTTTTTTTTTTTTCTTGGGATGAGGTATGAGGTGTTCGAATGAATTGAAGTAGATGAGAGATGGACTGTAACTATTATTTGATAATCATTAAATTTGCCAAACGACGACTGTTTAGTTATTTCATAATCCTTTCTCCGCGAAGTGATACCATATATACATACTTACGGATGCATCCTACCTTGATACGGTGAAAGAATTATCACATTATTTAAAAACTCACGTTCAATAAAATTTTTTTTTTTTTTACTAGCTTTCAAAAACTGAAATACAAAATGTGTTTTCTAGCCTGTTTAATTTTTTTGGTTTTCAGATAGTGAAGTCTGTATTGCTCTCCCTAGAATTGTACAAACGGTGTTCTTACGTATTAACTTTGAAATATATATATCCACTTAGAGCCGGTTGTGTGATCAGTAGTATCTTTTTACTATAATAAAAAAAGCTCCTGAAGTAAATTTTTTTGCCAAGACGGGTTTTTTAATCGTTAGTAAAAAAACATTTACTTCTCGAAAGTACATCCCGTAGTAAAATCATTTTACTTTGCGATATCCGATAGTAAAGACGAGAATCGATATTTAAATATGGCGGACTTTTCACAGCTGTTCCAAAATTCATCTGACATATTGATACTTTGAATGTTGCAGTATACGACAATTAATCATTCAATATCCCACTATTTTAGTGATGACAGTTCGTCCGATGATGATCTCGTTGTTTAATATACATTATTACACATAATACGAAAAAATGTCACCACCAAAGTGATAGATATCGAACGCCTAGGCGAAGAAATCCATAGATAATGCATAAAATAAAGCATATATCATGATTATTTGTCACACCTATAGACATCTCCATCTATGCTCTGACAATAGTAAATTTGACGTTAGAACAACCCGCAAACTATTTTAACCATGGTCGTCAGTAAAAAGTTACCATAGTAAACAGTTACTAACGGTTTTGATAAAAAATTGGGATTGTCAATTTTGCACATAAACGGTGTTGGTCACAAATTAAATAATTTGGAATCGTTGGAGATAAATAAAGCGTGTAAAACTAATCAAAATATTATAAACAACCAACTAAATTTAACTACGAAATTCTAAAAATTTTTCCTAAAAATTATTCGACTAAATTTGTATTAAGTAAGAATTTGAGTTAGGTACTAAATTTTTTTTTTTAAATATTTGTAGTTTTTTTAAATAAATTCTGGTGAAGAAACAATAATAATATGTTTTTGGTTAGTTATGACATCCTGAAGAAGAAAATGGTATTTTTCGAAATCGGTAGATGTATTTAAACTCAATTCAGTGATTAATAAAACAAAGATAATAAAGAAAATAATAGTTACTAATGATCACACAACCGGCCCTTAAAGACATTCTTTAAAAACACGTACAAAACATTAATATGTCACATTTGACAGTGCTACCATAGATAAGAAAAGAAACCGCAGAGTGCGACGCGATATGACCATGGGGAATAGATGAGATGACTGGATACTTTTCTTATCTGTGACATGATAACATATGCTCAGTTTACATTTGCTACTCACTACATCCAGCACGTCCAGAAAGTCATAGAAATAGATGGGGAAACGTAATGTATGTATAATAACGATACCTTTAAAGTACTCTATGTAGAAAGACCTACGAAATTGTTGATAATCCATTTATTATAAGAGTTAATTAAAATAAATCTTCTATTTAATGTTATTCAAGTTTCAATAGATAATATGGATGGATTACTTCTTCAATATTTGCAAAATTTCTTTGTGGCCTCATTTTATATAAATAATTAGGCAAAATACTTTGTTTAAACCACTATTTATTGATTATTCGACCTTTTGGAAACAAATCATTCTTTTGATATTAACAAGGGTTTAGAAATTATACATGCAAATACTAGCGGTTTACAGTAAATTTGAAATTTTTAAAGATATAAAAAAAAGTGTTAATAGCAAGCTAAATATTATAAATAACCAAATCCTCTTTGCAAATAGTCACATTTTAAATTCATTTTCATATTAGTTCTTACTTATTCACCACTTCATAGTTTTATTTTTATCTATGCTTGTATTTTTAATTTTAGTATACATTGTTTCCTGAAGAAGATACCATTGTATCGAAATAATCGATAAATAGTGGTTTAAACAAAGTATTTTGTCTAATTATTTCGATAATGTAGATACGAGTACTTACGAATAATATTGAAAACAGCAGATAGCCCATCTCGCATTTGTCGCAGTGATTGTATCACTAAAGCTTTATTTTTTATCTATTATCTTTGTTTTATTAACCACCGAATTGAGTTTATCTACCGGTTTCGAAAAATACCATTTTCTTCTTCAGGATGTCATAACTAACTAAAAATATATATCATTGTTTCTTCACCAGAATCTATTTTTAAAATAACAATTATTTAAAAAATAAATTTAGTACCTAACTCAAATTGTTGCTTAATACAAATTTAGTCGAATAATTTTTAGGAAAAATTTTTAGAATGGGTCTCGTAGTTAAAATTAGTTGGTTGTTTATAATTTCTTGATTAGTTTTACATGCTTTATTTATCTCCAACGATTCCAAATTATTTAATTTGTGACCAACTCCGTTTATATGCAAAATTGACAATCCCAATTTTTTATCAAAACCATGACCACTTTCTATCAAATGATTAGAAAATTCTGAAAACCCACTATTGTTCAAACATCTCAAATGCTCCTTTACTCTTATATTAAAATTTCTACCCGTTTTACCAATATAAAATGCATTAATATTGCTAATTTTTAAACTAAAGCTTTCACTTACACGAAGTATTTGTATAGAAACATAATACGTGGTAATATTGATGAGAAAAAATGCTACTTTTGACTCACTGGTGTAATTGTGATTGATATTCGATAATATTAGTGATTGAAAAATGTGACTGTGATCACAGTTTCATTACTAATACCCATGCGCCGCACGATATCATAATACGCGAAATAAATTAATAAAGAAAAAAACAATTTTAAGCATATTTTTAATTTTCGGCTCAAATTCTCAGCATTTCAGGTCAAATGCGTAAAATGTTTTGGCAGAATCTACTACATGACGTCTATCACGAATTATAGCGTCATTCCTTCGTGAATATTTTCGTTTCATATGCACATGCGCTGAATCACGATTCACAACCAAATATAAATAAAATAATAAAATGAATCACTCTATTCCCAGATATTCATTCACTGATAGTGAGCGTGATTTAAAGATATCAGTGTTTGACTCACGGTTCGTGATTTTGAGTTCATCACTACATGGTAATATTTTTTTCAATCCCTTATCACGTGGTTTAAATAAATTAGTTTCACCAGAGACAGATGAAATAATTGCCGATGGCCGAAAAGGCACCACGTGTATATTAATCGGCGGTCATAAATTGTTCGGCCTTCCACAATGAATTCTGTGTACGCCCACCTGTTGGGCAAAAGTCAAAGCTCGCGTTCCGCTCGTTACTGAAATCACCGTACGTTTCGATACGAAAGATAACCCAGATTCTCACCGCACCGGGTGATGGAAAAAAATCTATTTAATTTATAATTTAATGGCTTCGCACGCAATGAGGCAGTTTTACTAAAAGTTTAACAAAAAAATTGCCGTCTGTTACAATTCTTGCGATAATTAAAATCGATTTATTTATTTTTGTTCAGAGGTTATTTTCTTAACCATTTCTCTCACGGTCAACCATCATAACTACGTATTATATTTCTTATATTATTATAAAAGCGTGCAACATTAATCTATTCCAATAAATATAATATATACAATCAAATAATTTAGATCTGAAATTAGACATAAAGTGGTTCGAATGTTTATAGTGACTTTATCAATAAAACGAGACAGCGTCAGGTGTGGATGTTACAGAACCTAAAAAAGCATGAAATACGGTATAGAGGATGCATAGATATAGAAGAAGCAAACAGTGGTTTCAGGACATGAGTTCGTGAGGTTCAAAGGTCTGTCCTCAACAGTGGAATTCTGTATATTAAAAAAAAATATTCAAAACAATAACTTCGGTAAAATAAATTTTAAAAAATTACAATAAAATGTATTTAATTGTGTATAATTACTAAATGTATATTGATATTTTAGATTCGAATAATCAGATGTTAGAGAAATGCACACCTGTGGCTATTTTATTAAAAATAAAAAATAAAAGTATTTTTTATACTACAATTATGTGGGGCGGACCTACCGCTTACCCAGGACCGATGCAATAAGCTCAAGGCTCCTATCTCGGTCCTACTCGTTCGCCGCCTGGTTGGCATTTTTTAATCCTACCAGGCGGCTGTTCGATAGCGCCCCCCATTTATGCCAAAACAAAATTTACCTTCATTATCCCCGGCTGACTCACTTTATTAACATATAACATATTTATAATACAATTAAAATATAATATAATAATAAGAATAGAGTAGTCGACAGCGATATAGACAAGGTGTAACAAGGCCGCGGAGCAGAGGGGAAGTGAAGAGGCACTCCCTTCCGGGAAACGAGACGGCACAAAAAAAGACTCGTCCTCCACGCACCACTGCCAGCAGATTTAACCCACAGGAACATCGCAGATCATATTTGAACCGTAAAGCTCAATAACTGTGAAAAACATCGCAAAAACACACAGGCAATCGAACCTGAAGCCCCCGGTATGAGACGCTAGGGCCGCCAAATTGCTAGTGTATGTAAAATATCAATATTATTAAATATGTATTATTAATTTAGTTTGCGTGGAAAATGTTAATGGTATTAATGTGTGTTAACGGTATGCGAGGTTGTAGCTCGTTTATTAAAATATCAATTTTCTTAACGTTCATCAAGTTAATACATACGTAAGCTAAAATTATCATTTGGGTAAAATTTTAACGCGGTTCATTTTTGTGCTGTAATGATAATCTGTCACTAATCGTTTATTACGTAAGTAACACATTTGTTATATGTACAAAGCGCTATATGCGTTTCATAATGTATATGTGACTATTTAAATAATATATTAGAAGAAATATGTAACCTTGAATTACTAGTAAATGCGGTGGCCGACTGCGGTGTGTCGGGTTAGTGATCAACGATTACAACTCAAGAGCGAAAGTGTACTGAAAATATAATTAATGATCTCACTAAACGTTTCCAAATGTGGATTACTTTATTAATCATGAGAAAATTGCTTTTGAA
The DNA here is from genome assembly GCA_022840565.1 of Eubasilissa regina. NCBI lineage: Eukaryota > Metazoa > Arthropoda > Insecta > Trichoptera > Phryganeidae > Eubasilissa > Eubasilissa regina. The sequence goes on from JAINEB010000019.1 coordinate 7,801,911, forward strand.
ATTGTACGATCTCTTTTAATTAATAGAGTTTTTTCAATACGGACGAAATAGTTTTGAAATGAAATAAAACAAATACAGTTTTTGGTTGTATGTTATGTTTTAAATAAATCGTCGTTGAAATGACCACCTCGGTTTCGTTTACAGGAGTGAATTCGTTGATCCTAATTTTCCATGACTAACAAATAAATTAACAATATTTGAGTGTTCAACTATTGTTAATATAATGTACTGGACTAAATAAGAAATATATAAAATTGAAAATTGACTTTTCAGGCGCATTCTAGTATGACGTGTTAATCATTTGTCATATACGAGTATATGTACATATTTTCTAAAAAAAAAATAAGATTCTCATTAATGACAGCTATACTGTTTCAGGGAAATGAATATCAAATTTCAGATCATAGATGGCGACAGCGAAGTTGTTGTTAAATACTCGAAGTGTTTCTACATGGTAACATGTACAGATGTATCAGACCTAGTTAGGTCTACTAGGTGGATATCTGACTAAATTCCAAGTCGAAAATGTTCAAGTGATATGTGCCTAATCTCAAGCATTTCCAAAATCGTAATAATGTGATTATTTCGATTAATTGAAATATTTTAAAGATTCCAAATTATATATTGAATACAAAACATTAAAGGTCATCGGCTAGACTATTTTTTGTTAGATGATTTAGGGCTTGAAGCATAGATTTTGAGGTACACAATATTGTAAAAATTTCATATAATTATATTTTTCGAAACTGTGAAGAATTTGCACACATTCCTTAAATATTTTCGACTCGTGATATAGTCAGGTATCCATCCACCCATAAAATATTGTGGACTAGGTCTGTTACATCCTGTATATAACTTCTAAAAAATTGATAGATATGGAGGTTGATTGTGGGTGGAATGGTGTAAAGTGATCACTTCAGCCAGCCGAAGAGAGGTCGTAAGCCCTGTAATTACCCGTACTTCCACATTTTTCCATATAATATAATATAAATAGCTTCATCTCTATGAGACATCTATAATTTGTTAAATAAATTAGGTCTAATGTCGTGAATACAGCGTTCGATATTTAATTTCTATTATCAGAAATTAAATATTTGAATATTGTAATACTGCTGTACTGTAGGTAGTTAATTATTTAAATTATTACATTTTTCACAGAAACCACAAGTCCTATGTAGGAATCTTTTGCGACCCTCGTAGGATGCGTTTTAAACATTCGTTAATAAACAATATTGATTGCATTGTAAGTGGAACACCGTGTAGCGGTATTATCCGTCTGAAGTACATACTGGGTACCTACGTACAGTAATATTGATCACTTTTTGATCGAGTGTAATGTCAAATTAGTACCATAAATATTAAGCACTCGCAATAAATACTTACAAGGTATATTAATTAGGTACTGAGGGCTGACCCAGAACAACCGTCATATGATATAATTCCACCTGTGAAATATAAACACAGTCGGATAGTACACACATAGGGTTGTGAGAAGAGATTAGAGATATTCGAATTATTTGGCCTTTTTCTACAATTCGATATTTGAATATTTGTGCAACTATTCGAATAGTATTCGTACTAATTTCTAAGGATGGAATATTAAACAATTCTCAGGATTGTGATTCGGACGTGGAAGAGATACCTGTTGCTTGTTCGAAGAGTTCACCGACGTCCGAATTGCAGACTGAATTAAGAAACACCATTTTCTCTAATTTCTTAATAAAATATCTTCTCGAATAATTTAAAAAGGTGGGAGACGGCGCGGCGCACACTTTGGGAATGTTTGTGTATTGTTAATGTATTGTGCGAGTACCAGAATATTAATGTTCTATTTGTCTCTCTCTTTAGTCGCAAATGCGTGAATTGAGTTTCTTCCCTCCTCTCGGTACTGGACATTGTTTAAATGAACATGTAACGTTGCTTAGCAATTTATGATTCCATCTTATTAATGATCAACATTTTGTTTTTCTTCGTCTTTCCACATTCCTAGTCATTTTTAATATTCCCTAAGTATGCAAGATTTGTTGTTGTGAATAACCTTTTCTATTCTTGTGTATCTATTCTTGAAGAATGGAGTTATGTGAAGAATGAAGAATGCGTGTCGCAGTCCAAGGTGTGCGTTTGACGCCAAACACATATTTGTCATAATCGATATCGTATTGTGCTAGTCGACCTTTATTTAATTAGTGCTCGACTAGAGGGGGGCGCCGGGCAAGCCGAGGCAAAACCGTGTTGCCCTAGAGAATGTCAGCTATCATAATAATTATAGCTTATGGGATGCCGTTAAAAAAGACTGGCCGAAAAATTCACCCGGGTTGTATCATGAAGATTCAGAAACTGGAATATTTTATCCATGTGAAACGAAACAGCACTCTCGTCCTTATCATCAGCGCAAGATTGAATCACAAAAAAGGGGGTCTCGTTGCAGGACGTTGTAGCTGCTGAATATGAGAGTCAACAGATCCAACTTTTTTTTTAAATCAGTAATAACTCTACCTTTATTTAATCAGTGGTATATTGAGGCGGGGGTGGAGGAAAATTGACACTTGGATATCCGGCCCCGATCGGAGCACAATCTTTAAGAACCATAAAGACCGTTACGGAGACATCGCGCAACAGTAAGGAACTGTTATATTGTTATACGTGCCTTACCTATCTTCATATATTTTTTTAAATAACGAAAATTTTTGCATGTAATCAAACCCTTATAAATTATTTATTTATTATCTGAATCATGGAATTCATAGAATCACTTAAGGTTTCTTGCTTAACCGTGCATTGAATTGTTTTCATAGTATACATAAAAATAAACCCCGGTTGTATTATGTATAATAGTTAGATCAGTATTACTAAAATATACAACGTTTATAATTGCGAACACCTGCTTGACTCTTGATAGTCCAAACGATAAATGTCTGTAATGTGCTGGTTATAAGAATTGATTAAAAAGTAACGAAGGTAGCACACGTGTTCACTAATTTTGTCTAATTGTCGGGGTATCAATAATAAGTTCTCTCTCGGTCGATGTGCTCATGACTGACCATCGCGACACTATTCGCGATCTTGGGTCAAGTTTAGTGCAACGTGCTGCGAAGCTTCGGCCACTTCTCATCCTAGAACTGTCCATCTTATTAGAGATTGAACTCCGCCCTCCATCCCCCGTTATCACCAACTTCTCCAGGATATCTCCATCTCTTTTAGAAACATGCCCAAAGTATGTAAAGATTCTATTACTGCATGTTGTAGAGAACCTTTCTTTAGTACGGAGTTCCTGTAGAATAAATAGATTAGTTCGTTTTCAAGTTCATGGTACGCGTAGCGTGCTACGTCAGAATCACATCTCAAAGGTGTCGAGCATGTTTCATGTATCCTTAGCACTTTTGCGTTTTGTAAAATGGAGCGGCTCAACCAAATTTTAGTTAACTTCTGCACATGCAATCCAGACTGCTGGCTGATCCTCTGATGATTCCTGATGTTGTGTGCTTTTGTCGGTCGTCACAAATTCCTCACGTGCGCCGATTAACTTCCTAGACCGATTTCGACGGCACCTGGATACTTTCTGTAAAGTTAAGTAGCAATTCTGAGCAAAACAGGCATACCGACAACATAAAACCCAGAGATACCAATCGAAGGTTATCAAGCACGCGTATATTATGTTTTGCCATTTCGTCTTCACTGGTAGCAATTAGTGTGGTATCTGCAAATCGATGGTTGGAAGGCTTTTTGCCGCCTATTGAAACAAATTAGTGTCATGTTAAAATGTATGTGCGTGCAGTATTTTTTTGTGTGCGGTATATTAGCAAATCGTGTGCGCGTGTACACAGCCAGCCTAAAAGGAACATTGCGTGTACTTAATTAGTCTAAAAGTTTATTTGTAAATATATTTATTTCTACGCACCTTTTATAAAATCAGCAACATTATAGAATCTTCTTTTTTTTTTTTTTTTTCACGTATACAGTTAAATCTCGATCGATCGTTCCCCGAATAATCGTTTACCCGCATGTGTCGTTTATTTCTTCCTGTCCCGAATCGACCTTGACACAGAAATGCGCGTAACACAACGAAATATTTTATTGTTGATTCTTGAATGATTCTTGAGTTGAAGAAGACAGCAGAAGAGGTCGAAGATGTCGATGAAGAGAATCCCTCGCCTGTAGTACCTTTGTTTTCAGAAGCACGCACGGCCTTCGAAAAATTGAAACTTTTGTTTTATGCACATTCAATAACTGATGCCGAAAAAAATGCTATTTGCAACATTGAAAAAATACCGTTTACTTACGGCAATAACGCGACAGCCAAAAGACAAATGATGATGAAATATTATGTATGATAGTTTAATTTTTTTTTTGTTTCCGTTAAGCTTTATAATTTTATATTATTTAAATACTAATTAAATGTATGAATTATAAAGATATACATATAAAATCAATTTTATCGAAAAATATTGTTGTTGCACTACCGGTATTCGAACATGGATCTCTTTCCAAATCGGGGAAGGTGCATTATCCAACTAGGCTACAGCGACATTATTTTTGACGACAAATTAAAATAAAATTTTTGGACACGTCGATACAACTTATATATTATGTATATATATGTAATTAATATTTCTAATTAATGCATTTAATTAGTATGTAAGAATGTTCTAATAAAATGTGAAATATGCATCATGTATGAATGTAACTTTTTTCTATATTCCCGCATTCATTGTTTATTTTAATAGGTCCCTTCAAAACCGATAGATAGAGGTTTCACTGTATATTGAAAGAGAAAGAAAATATTTATATATGTATTTGATCATATTATTGTTTGGCGATGAGGAGTCATATTAACACTAACGTAGGCAAGAAAATATACCATTTTATACCTCTTCAAAATCATTCATCTATTGGTTGAAAGCTAATCCATTATAATTTTATTAATTCTTTAGTTTTTCACGTTTTTTTTTACCTTACGAATACAATCGCTCACGTCCTGATAGAAATAGGAATGACCTCACGCTGCATGCATCCCGATCGCGTCACGTGTGCAGTCATGAGTTGGAACTTTGTGACGGCTATTTGCCACTTATAAGGAACCCATTAAACACTTCATAAAGGAAAAGTTAAATAAAAAACAATACTACAATGTTATTCTCATATTTTATTTATATAAAATTGAGTTTAACAATGCGGATTTTACGTTTTATAAACAATATCGTCTAAATGCTGTCCATTTTTTTCAAGACACTTGCAATCGGACTCTTAAATTTGCGAACATGCGAGAGCAAAGACTTAAGATATCCTCCACAAAAAAAATAGCACGGTGTATGGTCCGGTCCGGTGACCGAGGTGCCCAGGGTATGTCTCCGTACTTGGTGATTTATTTATTGGGAAAATTTCCTTTAAGCTTCTCCATTGAAACTCTAGCTGTGTGTGGAGTGGTCACGTCTTGCTGAAATTGTGTTCTTTTTGAACCCGGGAAACAGCTGCAGTTGCGGTACTAAAAACTCGTCGATCATTCGGTAATGCACGTTAGCAGTGACTGTCTCTCGCTAGTTAAAAAATAAGGGCCAATTGGGGCAAAACAAGGGCCTCGGGCAGAAATTGCACACCACACTGTCGTTTTTAGACAATACAAACATTTTTAATGGCGTTCCTTGGGTTGTTGGGGCACCAGTTCTCATGTTTTGTTTATTAACACAGCCATCGATATGAAACTGTTCTTCGTCAGTAAAAAATATGTTTCCAAACGTTCGTGCTGTTCCAAAACGTGAAACTGTAGTTTCTTTTTCAAAATAACGTTCACTGTTGATTTTTTTATTCCAGTACAGGTTGCAATTTTCCTTATCGATTTACGCGAATCGCGCATAATTTCACGTCAAACTTAAGCCACATGTTCTGGCGTCGCGGAGAAGTTTGGTCAACTATTGTCCCTTCTTGTCTGAACTTTTGAACCCAACACCAGATAAGTTGCGTGCTCGACCCATCACTTACTCGTTGAATATTAAAGTGAGTACAAAAAGCGCGACGCGCACGAAACGATGAATCACAGCACTTTAAATATTTCTCAACCGCTCCCGACCAGTGACTCATTGCGACCGTCAAATAAGCAAATCACGCGCGTCGAACAATACCCCTCTCACTTACCTCATCCTGATGGTTTACGATCAATTAAAATTTAATTTAATATTTATATTAAAAAAACACAGCGTTTGCAAAACGTTTCCAAGCCACCTTAATTGAGATCTTTCTATGTATAGAAGTTGGGAAGTAGACGCCGAGTCCTTATCTCGGTACTTCTCAATCGGTCCACTACTTATTCTACCGTATTATTAGTTTAAAAGAAGCAAAGCGGAGTGGTAACAGATAGCAGAATTCAGTGTTATAGATTACTAGTAATATTTGAATACGTCCAAGAACACACAATTACTATATTTTCACCTACAAATGCACTGTTATTCAACAAATAATAGATATGTCATAGAGATGAAGGTATTTTTTATAATATTTAATGGAAATATAAGTAATTATAGGGCTTATAACCTGTCTTCGGCTAACTTAAGTGATCGCTTTATACAATTATCACAAATATAACGTTCACCATTCTCACCCATTAATCAATCTCCGTATCTATCGAACTTTTGAAAGTTATATATATGTTAATATGTGGAAACACTATCACCATTTATGGAATAAATTTGATAATTAATTTCCCTGAAACAGCATATATGTCACAATGAGAATCTAATTATTTATTGAAATCAAATATAATAAAAAAACAAGTTCGTCTCTATGAGATATCTATTATTTGTTTTATAAATTACTATTTGGGAATGTTGTAATCGTTTCGTTTTCAATCCAATTTACTACAATTAAAAAAAAAATTGTGCATGTGAAACCTTCATTATGAGTGTGAATAAGGTCGCCGGTAAGACCCTACGAGGGGCAAGACGGGCATTTCAAAGAATCCATAAAAATGTATCGTGTCGGACATTGCCGAATTAATTGCTTTTCTCGTGTCTCAACTCCGCGGTCGCACCGCCGTTTTGTATGAATATAATAGGCGAGGGCGTTGCTATCCTTCTCGCACAGGATGGTGTAATATTAATGCAGGCACAGGCATTTAGTTTTCGAGCATTTTGCAATAGAAGATTAATAATAATTCGCGGAACGTGGTTAGGTTAGGTTACCTACCTGCGCACATTTCACACGGAACTAAATACCCGATGGTTGAGTGTGTGTGTGAGTGTGTTTTTGATTTAATAAATATTTTACAGTACAAAATGGAGTCCCGGTAATAAGTGATGCTGGCCGAGCAAGATGTCCGAACACGTGGTTTTTGATTTAATACATATTTTATGGTACAAAATGGAGTCCCGGTAATAAGTGATACTGGCCGAGCAAGATATCCGAACACGATGTCGCGTGGTTTTTGATTTAATAAATATTTTACGGTACAAAATGGAGTCCTGGTAATAAGTGATGCTGGGCGAGCAAGATGTCCGAACACGATGTTGCGTGGTTTTTGATTTAATACATATTTTACGGTACAAAATGAAGTCCTGGTAATAACTGATGCTGGGCGAGCAAGATGTCCGAACACGATTTTGCATGGTTTTTGAGTTAATAGATATTTTTCGGTACAAAATATAGTCTTCATAATAACTAATGCATGCGAGTAAAGCCTGGAGGAACGAAAGTAGACTAAATACAGCGGAAATGAGAGTCGAACTTTTGATATAAAGGTCAGGGAGCATTTGAAATGTTTGAATAATAATGATTTTTCAGAATTTTCTAATCATTTGTTAGAAAATGATCATACTTTTGATACAAATTTGGGATTGTCTATTTTACATGTAACCAGTGTTACTCATTGGAAATAAATAAAACATATAAAACTAACCAAAATATTATAAACAACCAACTAAATTCACATTCTAAATATTTTTCCAAAAAGTTATGCTAATAAATTTGTATCATCAAGTAACAATTTGTTAGGTATTAAATTTATTTTTTAAATAATTATTGTTTTTTAAAAGTATATTCTATTAAAGAAACAATATAACATATGTTTTTGGTTAGTTTATGACATTCTGAAGAAGAAAATGATATTTTTCGAAACCGGTAGATGTATTTGTTTCATTAAGTGGTTAATAAAATATAGTTAATAATCTAAAATAAGGAAATGAGATCGCTCGGGCGCATATGTGGCTAATCCATTTAGGATATAGTAAAGAAATAACGAATTAAGAAATAATATAGTTACTAATAAATATTAAATAATAATAATAATAATGTAAAACTGATCTTAGATATGAGTACGTCCGCGGTACTAGGTAAACTATTGTAGATACTGGAAGATGATCCTGTTTGAAGCCTCAACAGTCGACGAGTTTACATGGAAATGTATGAATGTGGATGATGCGAAAGTTGTGTGCCAGAACAGAAGGGTATGGCGCCCTATCCCCTGCCTGTGTCTCTTCAAAAGAAAAGCATGATGGTTACTGAATTAAATTAAAGTAGTTAATTGTATCAATGTGTCTAAAATTTAATAAAAATGTATTAATAATTCTGGCGTGTGCTATCAGATTACTCAAAGGTATTTGAGATTCCGTAAAAATAAGGTAGATGGCTCTTTCAAATAATGGAACGATTAAATGTATTAATATCAAAAAGGTAACATATAGGTTCGAAAATTTGTCGCTAAAAATATAGCTGTAGCATAGTTGGATAATGCACCTTCCCCGGTTTGGAAAGAGATCCAGGTTCGAATCTCGGTGGCGCAACAACAATATTTTTCGATTAAATTGATTTTATATGTATATCTTTCTAATTAATATATTTAATTCGTATATATAATTATTACTTCTTTTTTTTTGCAGTGTTTCATTATTCTAGATCGTGCCAAGCCGTTATGGCTTGTCGGCACGTTTCTTAATCAATTGTAACATTAGAACGTCACACAGTAATAACGGGTAATAATGTAAGTGATAATTATGACGGGTAATCATTATATAATAAAAGGTAATACTAAAAGTAATAAAAAGTATATAACATGTAATACTTTTAACTGTTTTGTTCATATATTCCAAAGATAGTATTATTTAGTAAGAATTTCCGTTCTTCCTTTGATCTTTTTGCAGGTTGGGTGACGGTCTTGATATAATTCGGCAGTTTGTTGAAGAGTCGTGGAATGGTAATTTCTGTTGTTCTGTCTCCGTACAAAATTGGCTATTGGCATTTTGAGTTGCCTATTTGTGATCTGAAGAGTTGTGTGGTTGTGTTTTATAATTATCTTTTCGTCTTTATAATGCTACACGATTTTTTGAAATAATATAATTGTTTGGCAGGAGGAACTTCGCAGTATTTAAATAAGATATAGTCATCGTTTCTGCTTTGCGCTCTTATTTATCTTATCTTATTATTGTCATTATATATAACAGACGTATTGAGTCTTGATTGATCATTAAATACTGCAACAGCACAAGATAGGGCATAATGGAAGCGCCTTGTCGAGACTTTGAGCTCTTGACTTTGTATTATTAAAATAATTCATTAAGGAGAACACATTTTTGCTTTGATGTTGCATTTTCAAAACATAATTCTGTGGTTCGGCCAGTCTACTGTAGAGCTTTTCCGGACCGCAGTAAATTAAGTCATGATAGCCAACGTCCGTTGAACGGATAGGGCACAAGAAGAAGAAGAAGAAGTATGTGGTATTTTAATACAAATTAAATTATATTAAATAAAATAACAATCACTTTGTATGAAACTACGAAATTTATTATACGTCAACCGGTTTCGCTTTTCTCAAGCTTAATCAAGACGTATTTAAAACTGATCATAACTACAAAAAAGTGCACTTATGTATACATAAAGAGGGAGATAGAATATAAAATTACATGTGAAAGAGTGAGACAGAATACATATATTGTTAAATATTACATGGAGGGAGACAGAATATAAAATTATATGCGAAAGAGAGAGACAGAATACATATACAGATAGTAGGAACGTTAAGGGATGGGAAAATATAGTGTTGATGGATATTAAATTGATTTTAAAGGAAACATGCCTAATATGGGGCTAATGGATAAATTAATTTGATTATTAAGAATTGGCGCACCACAATGGTTGACCGGTTGACGTAAAATAAATTTAGTGGTTTCATACAAATTGATTGTTATTTTATTTATATAATATGTCAAACCACCAAGTGATAGCTTTCTACAAAAAATATAAATTAAATTAATCAATTAGAAAGATATACAGAAAAAAATCTATCTATCGAAAAAATAGACGTCCAGATTCGTATCCCGGTAGCAACTAAATATTTTTTCGATAAATAGCTTAATTCTGTATATATTTCTAATTGATTGTAATTGATTGTAGCGGCTGCTAGTTAGCCAGGCTAGTAATTTCAATTATTACCATGTACCTTAAAGACATTTAAGTACGTAAAATATCTGACTTTTGGAAAAATTATCATAAATTTCTGCTATTACCGACATCGAAATATATGCTATTCTTCAGTCATCTCTTCCTGTTAAAGGAAAACCAAGATGAGAAACGATTTTGATAAATAGTAGTTAGGTAATGCTATTCGAGTTTAGAAGGAAATGACATCGAATGGCGAATTCACAGTTATAAATTGATTGTGAATTCAGCTCTATTTTTTATTATTATTAGCAGTGTCATCCCACGAGTTATTAGACACTAATATCGGCGGTACGACTTATCATTGTACGAGATACATTCTATTCCAATGTATTTTATTCTTCTATTGTTTCATCTGGTACTGTCAAGAAGTGGATATTTCCCAACTGCCGGTTATTGTTGCGTTCAATTACTTCTGTGTATGTAACATACTCATTTGGTACTACTACTACACCTTCAGTAAATTTAGTTTGGCTGGGTCGATGTTTTATTTATTTTATTTTATTCTATTCATGTTCTTAATATACACGTACATATTATAAATTATAAATATTCTTATAAATATACAAAAAAGGCGAACAAGCTTTATAATGTAAGAGATCTTCACTGTCTCCTTAACTAGACCGAAGTATGTACTAAAGGAGACTGGTCCATCCGTTGTCTATCATACAAATATGTTTGTTATCGACAAAGTTCGGACTATGTGAAATCCAAAATTTTATTTACAATACCCATGAAAATAGACTCTCTTACATAGCACAGAATGCTCAATTATTTTATAAGTAGCAGAAAATGTATTTCTTGTATAATGTTTTTTTACACAAGGGGGTGGTGAAACGGGATGTAGGAAAGATGGTAGGATTTTGGTATAAGGACAAAACAATAAGGATGTAAGGACGAACCAGGAAGAACACGACTTACCTAGATTTTATTGCTGTATTCACAACTCGCCTGAACTTCAGGATACTTCTTCGATGATCAGCACGAAGCACTGTGATACACATAGCCGTTTCGTCAAGCACTGTGAGAAAACCGAAACACAATAGCACCGATAACTTTACAATGACTTCAAGTCGGTGATGAGCACGAGCAGGACGTTCACTCTTCTTGACAGTTCACAAGTCATATATCTCATACATAAAAAGTCATGCTCTGCGGTAAGGGTAAAGGGAGGGGGGGGGGAGATAAGTATAGTAAACCTAATGGAGCATCCACGTGTACGGCGACCGGCGATCTGGTCCTGTCATAAATATAGAACAATGCTCATTATAAAACGATTAAAACGCATAAATCTAACCCCTATAACAATGTACGAGTATAAGTGAAAGTATATAGAATTAAATACTAATTAAATGTATTAATTAGAAACATATACAGACTGGGCCAACTTGGACCGACTGATGTAAAATGCGTATAACTTTTGTAATTTTAATATTTATTAAAATAATTTATTATTACATGAAAGTGTACTTTATTAACTTTTTTAAAATCTATGTGTGGAAAATAACACTATTTAAATGATCTCCTTTTTTTTTTGTTGACAAATAATTGCTCTTTCTAAAGTATTTTGCATTACATTACGCAACTTTTCTGTTTCCAAATTTGTTATTTCCTCACGAATATTTTGTTTAAGCTCTTCAATTGATGCTGGTTTGTTTATGTAAACTCGGCCTTTTAAGTAGCCCCACAGAAAGAAATCAGGGGCCGTTAAATCTGGGGAACGGGGAGGCCAAGCAAACTCTGCATTTTTTGAAATTAGCAGGTCACCGAAAATAGAACGTCGCGAAACATAAAATATGTAGCCATTATAAACTTTAATAAATTCTTTATTATCTGCAAAAAATATATAATTCAACATAAACCCCACCAAAGTTATAATTTTTTAAAAACAGTCAGCCTAAGTTGGCCCACCCTTTACACATAAAATCAATTTTACAAGTATATGTTTCTAATTAATACATTTAATTAGTATTTAAAATATCATAGACCTACGTTCTGAATAATTACAACTTCACAATAAGAATGTGTTCTCCTTAATAGTATATAGAATTGTCACGAAATTTTCTAACACAGTTTTCGTGACAAATTTTACTAGGGACTTACTATACATTATTTTTGTTGAGTTTCATCATAATGGATGGATATAAATGAACCTGGATATGAATTCACCTGTATTACTAGGGCGTTACTGTTCTCTCAAAACTCGAGTAGTGCTAATAAACTCAAGTAGAACAATAACATTGTTTCATTTATATACATGCATTAAATATAAACGTTAAAATGCCTATTATTTCCTGCCTTCTTGGCTTTGCCGGCACCACAATTAATAAGATCTTTGCATTGTGCGATATAATGAACCAGCTACAGGTTAGGCGAGTGTGTTAATTGCGAGGTTACCTAACACAAGTGTCTACGTTCATTTTTATACCATACATAATTATTTATCTCTATAGGAATTTACTGTCAGGAGATTCGAGAAAAAAACTTAAATGGTGTTACCTACGAGTACTCGTAATGATCTGTACGTATATTACGTGTAAGACAACGTAACATCGTATGGGTAAGTTTGCCCAACAATTGAATGTCAAATTTAGTGCAAAAGAAATGACAGCTGACAGGCAATAGTCAGGTGAGTTTGAAATTTACTCATTAGCTAGCACAGTGCGTCACACCTGAGTTCAACAATCAACACTCAACATTCAGTGTCTTAAACCAATTTTTTTTTATACGTCGTGCCTATGCAAAATTTACACATCTTATAAAACATGGAGACATTCTGTGTCCTTGGAACAACAAGGTATTATCTGATATTTCGTATTGAATGTTATAAGTTAAGAAATAGTACTTATATTGTAAGATCAGAAGGTAATTGATGTTTGAACATTGTTAGAAAATATGCAAATAAAAAATCTACAACGAGGAGTGGAAGGCAGCTGCGAGAGGAGTGGCGCCCATAAGCCACCGGATGGCTGTGGGCGCATTGTATTGACACATGTACCGGCGGGTTTTTGCGGCTGATGAGAGCCTAGTTTTACACCCAGGTATCTGCAGGGTGCTTTCAGAGGCAGTCGGCGGTGTTACTGATTGTGAAGGCGATAGAACTCCACATATATTTTTTGTTTTATTCTATAAAATTCCAAGACCTTCTAGAACTTTTATCTATAGGACCAATATTAACCATTTTTAAACAAGATGACGGATCAGACTAATTAATGAACAAGTCAATTTTTCGAAAAAAGTTTAATCGAAATGTGCTAAGAAATTCGGATTACAAAATATATTATATTGTAATTAAGTAGAACATATTTTTGTTATGAAGTTATATTTTCAGAACATTATTTTAATAAAATACCTCAAAATTTAATAGAATTGGCATTATAAATGGAATAGTAGATGTACCAATTGGAAATATTACAGAATATAAGTTCTACTCACACATCGGGGAATCTATTAAGTTCAATCTGAATAAAGGTGAGGCTATCTGGCAATGCCCAATTCTCATTTTTTTATATTGTTCTTTTAGAGACTTTCCTTTTGGAGAACCAGGGGATGCGGAGACCAGATCTTTAAATTATTTTAAGCCGATTACCCTTATGATTATTTGGATCCATCCATTGTGCAGTCCAGATAGAATTCGAACGTTTTTTTACCATATTAAGTCATACATCGGGATATGGAATTGATGGGGGAAAACTCCGGAAAGAGTGGCCTCCTTGGTCAATTTATCAGAATTAATGTGTACATTATATTCTATTTACGGGTATAGATATTAATAACATTTCATCGGAGGGTGGTTTCGTGGTCCCTAGACATAACTGAAGATAGTGCATTAAAATATTCCTGAAAATTCATGAAACCTTCTACAATACATAAATGTTCTAATATAATTCTTACTTATTTTAAATGATTAACTTTTCAAAGTAATAGAGCGCGCGCTGCGGCGTCGATCTCGTGCCAATCACGCCACTAATCTGGTATTTATCATTATGCAACGTGGTACAGAAACGACTCCGCGATAAGTGTGTCAAGCCGGAGCTCACAGCTCGACATGCTGAGAGTCACCTCATGTGTTCCAGATCTCACGACTCGGCGAGTCAGTCTCGGAATTCTGATACCTGAAGGTTGTTAAACAATTATCAATATTTCATTACGTTCGTGCCATACGACTGTGCGATCGTTGTAGTATTGTTTTCTTATCGTATTATTGGTATCAAGAATAAACTGTTAAAGCGACTCGATTGTAAGTACCTTTTGCCCAGAACCGATTTATGAGCAAAAGCTCCCATATCGGTTCTTTACATTCACCGTCATGTTAGCATTTCACTCGGCAACCATATTATATACCATGTCGCAATGCCGCTTAGCGGTAATGCAACCAAAAACCATTCACTGTCCGTATAGTGCAGTAAAAAACATTTCTTTAATAAAACAACATAAATGCACACAACACGATAAATAAAATATAGACACAAGAATGAAGGTATTGAGAGAGACAGCAAATGGCGGTTCCTAAGTCCCTCACACAGCCCTTAAAAGGGAAAAAGAAGACAATATACAAAAACAAAAAGATCGGCATATATTAAACCTAAGGTTTTTCGAGCAAGAATGGGAAGGGTGAATGGCTCTCACCCTCTTGTGTAAACACCTGACCGTCTCAAAATCTTCCAGCGAGACACCCACACACATATGAACTCCCAGAAAATTCAGAAATTCCTTTCTTTTCGAAAATTTGGCCCGGAACTCGCCATGGACCGAGACCATCTACACGGTATGATGATCAAACACCGGAGGACACTTCCGGCCTTTCTCTCTCCCAGCCACTTGGGGGAAGAAGGAATGAGTTCATCTCCCCGTCGTGGTCGTGTCTCATCTATCTTGCCATTTTTCTAACGTAATATTCCTCAATCTAATACCCATCTCCTGGTGTTGTGTGTCTGAAGGCCTGAGGATATTGCCAAAGTAGTCCACCCCATTGATTATAAGTACAACAATACTGTTCCTTGCATCCTTGCAACTTAATTTTTTTTTACATCATTCAAGAAGTCATTGAACAAACACAAACCCGACTTTTGAAAAAAAAACATCACGAGCGACGAATCTCATTTCGACTTTTTGCGGGTTTTGTTAATAAACAAAACAGCCGTTATTGGAGCACTGGAAATCCTCAATTGATCCACCAACGACCTTTACACCCACGCAGAGTTACTGTATGGTGCGCCATGCGGGCCAGCGGAATCATTGGGCCCTAGTTCTTTCAGGATGCAAGAGGTAATACTGTATAAACTTCTTGGTGACCGAATTGGGTCGATTGGGCCTGCAACACATGTAGGACGGTGTCCGTTTGAAATTTTGATGAATGAAACCACATCGGCTAGGAACATAATATTCACCCTGTAGTATGTGGTGCATGATTAGTATATGTACTGTGTAAATATGTACGTACTGTGTTGGACCAATATCAAATAAATACATAAATTGGACTCCTTTGGAGATGCAGCATCCAGGTTCGTGAGGTAGCTGAGGTGGGGAGCTCTTCTTTTGGTGTTTGATCCATGTCCAATACGAATCCCACACAGCTGACTAGGATGTAATCGTAGTTATAGTTAGTTATAGAATAGTTCCAAAAGCATTGTTGAATTTAAAATTTCCTACCCGTACGAAATCGTATTTAAATATTTCAGCTAATTAATAATTATAAAAATTCTGTCATAGTTTCTAGAAACTACGATTCTTGTGCAATTTATCTATCTCGCAGTGCGATAAACTTCCCCGCCTTTGCCCCCCTCCCCCCTCCCGAACAAACCTGAATACTTAATTCTCATCTTGAATGCGTGGAAGTGGAGAAATCTCATGCAGCGATAGGAAGGTCGTTTGTAACAAAGGCGTTTTTGTTGGTGGTTTAATCACTTCCTGATTTGCAAAGATAAGCGTGTTGCATTTATTCAGGCGTGCTTGTTAATGAAGTATTTAACATCCGTAGTATATTTTTAATATTTTAACTTCCGACAGTCGGATCCCCTCATCGTCTACAATCCCCCTACACTGCTGTTTATAATTTGAAACCGTACGTTATTTTGTACTGGTTATTCTCCTTGCGTCCGGCAACATCGGCACTACTCGTACTTGTTCGACAAGTTTCACGGGATATTGTGGAAGAAATATGGGATTCTAAGAACTGTATTCCATTCAGATCAGTATTACCAGCTCGGCCTTAGCCTCAAGTTGAATCGACACCATTCATTTTTTGAAAAAAGTATCGAACTTCACTGTATATTTGAATATATAGTGACACATGATTAACTATTCGTTTGTATACCATACTCTTATTACTATTCGTTTATAAATTCTTTTTTATATGCGCTTCACATTTCGTTCGCTTGCCATAATTTGCGGTTCACAATTCGTTTGTTTGCCATAATCTACGATTCACGATTCGTTTGTTTGTCATAATCTACGGTTCACAATTCGTTTCTTTGGTATAATCCACCCTTCACAATTCGTTTATTTGGCATAATCCACGCTTTATAATTCGTTTATTTGCCATAATCCACGCTTCACTATTTGTTTGTATACCGCAAGCTACGCTTCACAATTTGTTTATTTGCCATAATCCAAGCTTCACTACTCGTTTGTACACCATAATCCGCGCCTCACAATTCGTTTGTTTGCCATAATCCACGCTTCACTATTTGTTTGTATACCGCAATCCACGCCTCACAATTTGTTTATTTCCCATAATCCAAGCTTCACTATTCGTTTGTACACCATAATCCGCGCTTCATAATTCGTTTGTTTGCCATAATCCACGCTACACTATTTGTTTGTATACCATAACGCCAAATCCACATCCCTAATTGTTTGAATACTGCAACTCGTGTTTCTCTATTCCCATGTGTGTATACCATATCACGTTCTTTGTGGTATCCAAACAGTGGCAGCATTTGTGGTTTATAAGTTTTTGTTTCTTTTTTCAAATGTGGTTCAGTTAGGTCGGCCAGATTTTAAATGTATTTATATATTCATATGTATTTTTTTCGATACCCAACCTTGTTACTTACAATGCACTGAACACCAATATACAAAATAGTATTTTTTAAGCGTCATAAAAAATATTTTATCATAGTTTTATTTCATAATATTTCTATAACGTTTAGATGTATTTGTATCGGAAGCATTTTGTATTTAATAGTATAATATTTGTTTTTAATGCACAACAGTCTAAATATGACAATTTTTATAAAATAAATATTTTTTATGCATACATTTGGGTAGGCGGCAACTGCAACAGTTGCCATTAGGTTGGTGGATACATTTTGTTGAGGTTATTGTCTGTCGCCCACTGGATCCGGAGTTCGAACCCCACGCGAGATTCTTGTTCAGTTTGTGCGTATTTGAATATTCTAAAGATGACTAACTTTACAGTGTGTCATGCAATATATATATATATATATCTTTTGTTTTTATTTGAACACGTTTTATTGAAAGCAAAACTATGTTTTTCTAAACGAGTTTCTATATTAAATATATTAATTAGAAAGATATACATATAAAATCAATTTTTATCGAAAAATATTGTTGTTGCCACCGGGATTCAAACCTGGATATTAATACATTTAATTGTTCCATTATTTGAAAGAGCCATCTACCTTATTTTTACAGAATCTCAAATACGCATTTTAGTATTTGCAATATTTAGGTATCTATCAGATCTTTAGATATCCATCAGATCTTATATTTAAAGAGTACAATGTCCTAGATATAAGACAAATCTTTATGTTGAGACACGTCCAATATTTCCATGCTAATAACAACTCACCGCAATAGATCATGGACACAACACAAGACAAACAACAAACATCTACACACCAGTTCCGAGAGCAACAACGACATTTTATTAAAGATTCTACATGTTCTTAGCTCCGAAACTATACAACATACTCAGTACCAACTGGAAATCGTTTAATTCCAATAAGATGAATCAGAAGCATGGCTATCCAACATTCCAATATAATGTATACAAGACCTACACTAATAATTCGCTAGTCCTACAATACTCCCACTACATATTTTTTATTTTTTTATACATACTTTTTTTATTTCTCTTTTTAGTCCTGTTGATGATTTAAATAACACCATTACAGCATAAAAAAAAAACTGGCTACTTCAACACAGACTTCAGTCTACCAAAGTAGCCAGGACAACGCTGTATATATCAGAGGTGAAGTCTACTCCATCCCGCACAATAAACTACGAGTATTAATTGTGTCTTATGTTATAATATATTCACCTCTATCAGAACAAAAATATGTATGTCATCTAATAAATAAATAAATAATAGATTTATATTGAGTACAAGACATACGCTATCTGCGTGGTTAAATATTCCAAGAGCTTGTTGGCCGTGAGCGGCGGGCGTTTGGGAGTTGTGACTCCTGGTGACAAACTAGAGATTGATGTTCCCATCCAAGCGATTCAACCTGTGTCCAAGTAAACGCCAATTTATCCAAGAGTCGACGGCTTGAGTTAAGATTTTTGTTTGTTCTGCGTACTGCTAATGATGATTGCTAAATTAGAGACGTCCTTGTATAAAGGCGAGCCCATGGCCGTCTGCTGAACCCTATAATGGAATAATTTCTATTACGTAATTTTTATTTTTATATATTGCCTACGCAAATTGTTATTAAAAATAAACAAGGACAAAAATATATTATCCATTAAATATATATTAATAAAAATATAGCTTTGTCTCTGTGAGATATCTGATATTGTATGTTCTTGAACATATTCAAATATTCCTAATATTATATACTAGGCATAATAAGAAAATATGTAAAAAATTTAAAAATATTTACTTTTCAGGCGTGTTCTAGTATAATATGTTAAAAACATTTTACAGATGTAGAACATTGCTTTAAAATAATTTAAAAATATCTGATTGTCAGTGATGACATATAATGCTGTTTAAAAAATGGAAAAATTAATTATCAAATTTGCGATGGTGTAGTGGTACTCGAAGCGAGTCTACATACTAACATATATATAACTTTGATAAATATGGAGATTGAGAGGTGAGAAATGGTGAACGTTATATATATATATATATATATATATATATATATATATAAAGTGAAGACAGGTCGTAAGTCATGTAATTACCCCATACTTCCATATATTTTTCGTTAAATATAATAAAAAAAATAGCTTTATCTCTAAAAGATATCTGATATTTTTAAGGGCAAAACTACCAAGACATTGCTATATGGAAGTTGACCGCTGCGGGATGGGAGAGTCCGGGAACTGGAGAATAATGGCCAGGGATAGGAGTCGGTGAAAATCACTTGTGGATCAATTTTTTTAAATGATGTTTTGATCGTGAGGTGAACAAATATTTATATCCTCCAGGAGTTATAGATAAACTTTTAAAAGTTCATGATGTAGGTGAAGGATTCTTGCATATTTTGGATATGTTACCAAAAGAATCGATGAGTCTCGAGAAGCTCGTGATCATAGGGACGGATAGACCAATAGTTAATTGGTCCTCTTTAAACGCTGTGATCAATATAAAACATATTGTGCAGTGAATTTCACATATCACATTTAGGAGATTACGACGCTAAGCATTGAGCATACGATGAAGAAGAAAGATCACTTCGTTTATTATGTAATTTATCAGGCAAAACCAACGGTTTGATTATATTTTCTCATGAGTATATTTGCAATTTTTCTCTCCACCCCAACCTAAGATACCGGTTACTATACAGATTTTTTCTAAGTCAGACAACCTTTATTTAAAGGATAGTTGGAGGGGGGAGGACCCACCCTTTCCTGGGACCGATTTAGAAGCTAGAGCTTCCTTATAGGTCCCATTCATCAAAGCTAATAAAAATACGCGACTTTACTTCAATAACAAATTCAAGTTGTATATTCAAATCCAGTATAAAAAACGACAAAAAAGAAGAATTTCGATGTAGTTATTAGCAATTTTCGCAAATTTAAGTGTTGTCTTTATTCAACATATAACAAAATCCATAGAATTCATAGTGTTACATACATGGAAAATTAAGGTAAATTCAAGGCTGCGGGACAGTGGACAGTGGACGAAACACAAAATGGATTGAGTCACACTTACGCGGATAGACTAACATAGTTGCAAAACACGAGGTATGGAGAGTGTGAGGTAGGCGCATAGGTAGAAATACCCTCCCAAGCAAGCCGGCCTAACTGCCTACCCAAGGAGCTACAACGTGTCACCCATACCCGAATAAATTTCTTATATAAAACAAGATTAGTCCCATTAGGTCTGCATTCCTGGGCGGGCGGTGTCTATATCCAGTGAAACCACCGATCATAGTCTGACAACCCTGCTGTAAGGTTAAATGTCGTTAAACCGTGTTATGTTAAAAAAGTCCACGAGGAGGTTGCTAATAATAATGTTTCGAAATCCGCGCAGTGGCGCAGCACCTACCTACAAAGACGCGTGCGACCCAAATGGGAAAATTGCCGTGCGATTATATTATGCGGTCAGGTATTCATGCGGCTTTACTGACGGTATTATAATTAAAGTGCTCGGTACTAATTTACTAGCTGCTTTATCTCCTTCGTCATATCCCGCTCCTCGAAGACAGAGACGTACGAGTACACGCCAGGGACATCCCATTCCGTGCATTTAAAAAAAACTGCACTTTTGAGAAATTAATCAAAATTAAAAATTGACATTAGCCAAATTATAATTTTTAAGATCAGTGTACTTTGCACTCTGCTATTCCTTAATTAGTTATGCAATTTTAGTTTGGGGAGGAGCCGCAAAAACAATATTAGAGTCGGCTAAAAGAAAGCAAAAGACAATTCTTAGGGGAGTAAATGGTTCTCCATTTAGATATTCATCAGATCTTATATTTAAAGAGTACAATGTACTAGACATAAGACAAATCTATATGTTGAGACTCGTCCAAAATTACCATGCATACCCCAAGCAATACGACATAGTCACAACGCAAGAGAACGAACGAACATCTACACACCAGTTCCGAGAGCAACAATGACATTTTACCGACATTTCTACATGTTCTTAGCTCCGAAACTGTACAACACACTCAATACCAACTGGAAATCGTTCACTTCCAATAGGATTACACAAATATGGACCCAATATATGATCCAATTGGGTTGTGATCAATCAGAAGCATCGCTGTCCAACATAATCACAATACAATACTTACACTACTTACTTACTACATATGAGTTCGAAAATTTGTCGTCAATTTACTGTGTTGGTGTAGCATAATCGGTTAATGCATTTCCCCGGATAGGAACAGATCCAGCTTCGAATCACCGCAGCACAACAATATTTGTTCGTTAAATTGATATTACATATATATATTTCTAATTAATGCATTTAATTTGTTTACAATGCGCATTTATACAGGGTGTAACAGACCTAGTTCACAATATTTTATAGGTGAATATCTGACTAAATTACGAGTCGAATATGTGCCTCGTAATGTGAAAGTCTACGTTCTTCGAAATAAATATTTGCGAAATTGTTAATCTATATATTTGCTTCAGGACCTGAACAAAAAATAGTCTAGTCTATCGAAATTCGATGACCTTTAATTTTTTTGTATTCAATATATAATTTGGAATCAATAAAATAATTGAAATAATCGTATTATTACTACTTTTTTAAATGCTTATGTCTCTGACATGATTGAGATTAGGCACATATCCCTTAAACATTTTCGTCTCGTCATTTAGTCAGGTTATCCATCCATAAAGTATTATGGACTAGGTCTGTTACATCCCCTGTATATTTTTTAGTTCCTTACACTGACAGTTCGGTGGTTACAATCAAGAGTTAAATAAGTATGCAAAATAAGTCTCAAATATGGGCATCAAACATGGACTCTCACCAAAAGGGTTCTTTGGAGGATCCGGGCATCTGAGACGTGGTTGTCGAGGAGACTGACATAGACGAATTGCATACGAAAGCTGGGGAAATAATGTATGTCGACTACCTACTCCCTGTGCATTTTGTCCTTCCAATATAAACCTTAATATATATCTGCCTCGCTCTGCCCAACTAATTACTCAGGGATTTCATCGACGGGGGGACAAATTGCCTTCTGACACCGAACTGTCAAGATCTGTGTTTTTTTAACATTCGAAAGTAGCGCCGTGCGTAACTCTAGGACCACGATGAGGCGGTATTCCGAACAGTTCCGGAAGTGCAGTGATATCTTGGTACTTCACTAAAAGGGTGCGAGTCAACTGGAGGTGAAAACCTGACGTCCAATCCAGGATCGAGATCAAAGTAGGCTAGATCCATTTGCCAATATTCCTCTCTTGAATTCAATTCGGATTGCGTCAACTGATCATTATTGTAATCGATACGGTTCGCGGGATCTTATCCCACCGCCGTATGTGATGAGAAGTTCGGCCTGCTGTCACCGAAACGGCGGAGGTCAAGGACACTTGGAAAATCCTTATTCGGGGAATCGGCATCTGACCCTCTTAGAACGAGAGGAGATGAAGAAGAATATAAGAAATAAATAGCTGGACTGACATTTTTAAATACGAAAAAAAAACGAATATTTTATTGCACTCGAAGAGAATTGAACCCTTGACCCCTGGATCTAGGATGCGAGTATTTAAGACTATCGGGGCCGCTTTTTGCGTATACACATCTGAACTTTGAATCAAGTAAATTTTATTATGGCCTCGATCTAAGTAGTTTTAGGAATTTGTTTGTGTAGGTGTGATTTTTATATGCGAATTAGGAAAATTAACAAAACCTTAAATCCGTACATACACTATGCCAACTACGTGTCATTGTGAAATACAGGTATGGATGTATGCATGTTAGCATCTGAATCATCATTGTATCTGAAAGTTTGTCACGACTGTTGGACCAGGCGTCGGCGCCTTGAACAAAAATTCTATTAATCATGGCAAGGCCATATTGACTGTCCCAGTCAATTAAAATTAATATCTCTCCACGTACCATCTTGATTGACCCGGCAATCCGCACTCTTCCACATTCCCAGTAGTAGAACATCTTACATTCAAAATTCATTCATTTACCGGTCATGCAAATACTGTAATGATAAATTAACAGTAATTGACTTTTTCAACATTAACCTTACTACGCACTTTTGGCCAATCATTCTACCTATAAACACATCTTGCTCTCCCTTTACCGCAACAATAGTTTCAACTTCCCCACCCTTATTTCTTATTTTTCTTTTTTCATTTATTTTCTGCTTCTAAGCACACCTATGTATCTAAATATTTTTGTGGATTTTCATTATTAGTGCTATATGTTAAATAGTTATTATGTCTGTTATAAATGTATATATATTTTTTTATTAATTATCTTTGTTTTATTAACCACTGAATTGAGTTTAAATACATCTACCAGTTTCGAAAAATACAATTTTCTTCTTCAGGATGTCATAATTAACTAAAAACATATATCATTGTTTCTTCACCAGAATCTATTTTAAAAAAATATTTTTAAAAAACAACAATTATTTAAAAAATAAATTTTATAAAACAAAGATAATAAATAAAAAATATAAATTTTAACCACAAAGTTAATATTGCTAATTTTAAAAGTATTGTTATAAATACAATATGTTTACACTGTCAAAATCCCTCAATAAAATTAAAATTAAATCATTATATGTATATATATTTAGTCGTACCGTACGATATCATTGCCAGTAAAAAATACATAAAAGTAGCGAAATATCTTATATAAGTATCTCGAACGTTTTTTAATATCTCTAGGTTAAGATTATTTAAATGTTTTCTCTTTTTATATTCAATAACATTTATTTTACTCTTATATATATATATATATATATATATATATATATATATATATATATATTATATGGATAATTTGTATAGCAAGAAGTGTCATTTAATGAGAAAATTACTTATTTTCCTCAATTTTAATAATAAAAAATTGAAGTTGTTGAGTTTCGCACAATATACACTACACTATGAACGCACTCCATATCGTTAGCAATAGCCGCGCGGTGAATTTACTTCCACACTAGGGTAAGGCGCGAACAAATCATGGCTTCTTCTTGCTTATAGTCGCTTAACGCTGATGTAACCAGCCCAAGGTATTGTCAGCATACAGACACATCGCACCGAACCTACACATACAAAGCTCGAAGTACGTTTGCATCGTGAGCGTCACTCGATACCCAAGGTGGAACAGATTGATCGTTTCCACCGCATATTATTATCCGTCACGCAGTGTCCTCTGTCAGAAAGGTACGCCCGTGGGGCGAGCAAAACAGATGAGGTGGTATTGACCTCCGTATTATTAACCTCTAGTAACATTACTCTCAGTATTTTTCTTCAGAGAGGGCAATCATAACTATGTAAAAGATTTTTTTATTAATGACGGCTTATTGTATAGGGTGTCTATCGGAAAATTTTCAAGTTTTTATTTATACGAAATAGAGTTTAACGATGCGGATTTTACGTTTTATGAACAATGTCGTCTGAATGCCGTGCACTCCCGACCAGTGACTCATTGCGAATGGCAAATCAGCAAATCACTCGCGTCGAACAATACCCCTCCTACTTACCTCACCCTGATGGTTTACAAACAATTACAATTTAATCTTGAAATTTTTCTATATACCGCCGTTATGTTTGTGGTTTCAGAACGACGTTTTTATATTGTTTCTCAGAACAATATAAAGCTCTTCATAATTATTTTCATCCCCTTATTCCAGGATGATTGGGGGGGAGGGGGAAGTCTTGATGAGTTCACCTTCCCAAAATAGATATCACTATTTGTTTTTCCTGTATCCCGTCGCTAGAGAACTCCACTCCGAGGTAGTTGAACTTGTCAACTCTGCGTAGTGCAGTGCTAATCTTCTCGAGTACACTCTTTGTATCGCACAGAATTGCGAGGTCGCAGCAGGGGGGCCATATAATTGATATGATAAGATACGTGTCAGTAATTTAAAGGTGTGATCATCGGCGTGGCGCCAAAAAAACAAATACTATTGTTCTTAGTAAAACGTCACAGCGGCGGCCTGTCGCTGAGTAGGTACTTGCAAATATGACTATGTATTGTTATGCATCTGAATCTGTTATGTATTCTGCAGGCGGGGAGCCATTCTCGATTGTTTCGTGTCGTCGTAGTGTACCGATATTGTACATCTATTGTGATTTATTTCTTTCGACCTCATAATCATTATCATCATCGCCGGTTGAGAGAAGCTGAGTTCGGCGAGCCACCCTTGTCCTACATCTTGTACGGACACTCTTCATTAAAATAATTTAATAATAGAAAGCTTAATAATTTAATTATATAATTTTGTCTTTGATTTCATTGATCAGCTTGAGATAAACTTACAATTAACTATTAAAAATCTGAAATGTTTGAGTTCGTAGCGCGCGTTTCACAACCCCTAGATCTTACAAACATTAAATCATGATGAAGGAAAAAGTATTTTCCGAAACCGGTTGGTGAATACAATGAATTCACAGTTATTTAAAAACAAAGTTAATAAATTATTAAATATTAAAATGAATATTAAAATGATTTTTATTCCAGTTTGCGTTTTATTATGATTCTGACCAACCATCCAGAACAGAATACCAACCGACCAAACCACCTGACTTCATTTTGCGTCTGAAATTGAAACAACACCTTCAACTGAGAACCATAAATATTCACCGTAATTTACCATTTCAGAAAAATAATGTTACGTTTGTCCTCGACGTATTTATTTAACTAGTATGAAAATAATTCATGCATTCAATTAACTTGTGTACGCCGGCACGCAAATGTGAACCGTTTCGCGATAGACAATACGTATCATATCGGCTTGCTAAGAAAACTTTTTACAGTGATGTTTACGAGTGATCAATGAAATGTGTCAGATATGTTGTTTTTTATGATCTTTAAGAGTTTAACGATTGCGGATAATATACACAATTTTACTGAAATACGTATTCGCTGATCGGGATTTTTTATACGCATATTTTTTGCGTACGAAAAATCAAAAAATCTCGCGTGTTCTTATTAATTTTAATTGGATCGAAACGACCTTGAGGTGAGTGAATGATTGGCTTGTAGAAATCTCAGAAAGATTAATTTGTATCAAATTAAGATGCCAATCATTAGAAGAAATCGTAATCCTTTGTGTTTTTAATTAAAATCTTTGGGTAGGTGCCGTGTAATTGCTGAATTCACAAATAAATAATTTTTTTTGGCGTACGCGGAATACGCGTCACGTCAATATTCTTACTGTTTTCATACTGAGCTAAACGCTTGTGTTATGAAAATAGAATTAATTTGCTGGTCTTCTGGAATGAGGCTCGAACCTCCGACTATTAGATCACTAGACCAACAAGAACGTTTTTTCCTACCTACTGGCACTTGAAAGGACATTTTAATTTACGAAAATGTGAATTTATCAAGTGTCCAAACGTCAAGTTTCACATTTCTAGGTACTGAATAAAATGGTAATGAGTATGAGAAATCTGTTTGGTTACGTTTTCATCATAGTTTTCTTCCGGGGGGAGGGAGAGCTAAGACGTCTAAAGTCATCAGAAAGCTTTTACATTAAGGTCGTGGTACATATTGGCACCGTATAACCATGTTGCGGTAAAACGTCTACAGACATTAATAGGTGTAGTAAAGAACGTTATATTTTTATTTGTGTTGCATTTTATATTGGTAAAACGGGTAGAAATTTTAATATAAGATAGGAAATGGTCATGGTTTTGATAAAAAATTGGGATTGTCAACTTTGCATATAAACTGTGTTGGTCATAAATTAAATAATTTGGAATGGTTGGAGATAAATAAAGCATGCAAAACTAATCAAGAAATTATAAACAACCAACTAAATTTCACTACGAGTCCCATTCTAAAATTTTTTTCTAAAAATTATTCGAGTAAATTTGTATTAAGTAACAATTTGAGTTAGGTACTAAATTTATTTTTTAAAAATAGATTCTGGTAAAGAAAAAATAATATACAATTTTTGTTAGTATTGACACCCTGAAGAAGAAAATGGTATTTTTCGAAACCGATAGATGTATTTAAACTCAATAAGTTTTTAATAAAACAAAGTTAACAAATAAAAATATGATTTCTAACCACAAAGTTAATTTTGCTAATTTCAAAAATAAAGAACGTTATATTTGAAAGAAAAAATCTTTAATATAAGTTTTGCAATACAAGCTGCTTTTTTTTAAATATTTTGTAATAATATCTTAAACTGAGAAAATAGAGCGCCACAGTCCTTTGTCCTGACGCACAATTCTCGCCTCATACATCTTCTCATACAAGCTCGCCGATTGTTGAGGCTCCTAACAGAACCATCTTCCAGTAGTTGGTAAGTTGTAATAATGGAACGATTAAATGTATTAATATCAAAAAAGGTAATATATGGGTTCGAAAATTTGTCGCTAAAAATATTGTCGCTGTAGCATAGTTGGATAATGCACCTTCAACAAGAACAACAATAATTTTCGATAGAATTGATTTTGTATGTATATCTTTCTAATTAATATATTTAAGATATAATTCCATTCAAAGCGCCGTTCACTTTATTCCCTGCAGTCACCCTCCTTTTGATATCATTCTCAGCCTGTCCGTTTCTACGAGTATCAAACATACTTCCCAAATACACAAACATTCATTACCTCCAAGTATTTAGCACGGTGTCTTGCTTTCCTTCTTCTGGAATACCTTCACTTTAGACTCGTTAACAAGCTGTATTTTTGTAATTTATACATTTTTTATTATAATTTCTAGCAGCTAATGTAATTAATGGACTACACAATAAATCTATATTTACGTCGTTTTTTCATAAGTATATATATTATTATTATTTGTGGCGATAATAAATAATGTTTAATGCAAATTAACTGTTCAGTATGGTCATAAATAAAACTATGTTCATTTTATGGTTTTAGCTTAATGTTGTTACGTATAATGTTGCAGTAATTTAATGTTTTTTATAAAACATTAATGTTCCAATGGAACATTTATAAAAAATTATCTCCTGTAGACAACTCGGAATTGCTAGAGTGTAATCAAATCATTAAATTGTGAGTTATCTATCAATGTGGGATATATGACCTGCAGTACTTTTTTGTAAAACTTTTAAAGCCTAGAAGTCTCTTATATTCTATTTCGACTTATCTCTAATGGCGCGTGTATACAGATAAGACTTGTCTCGAGACATTTCTCAAAAGTCACTTAAAGAACAGTACAGCGTTGAGCGCGGAGAGAGCTGTCATCCGTTGTTTTATTCTCTATTGCATTTTGTACGCAAAACAGAAACCATACTTTACGCGTCCTCATAGTTTAATCGCTGTATCGAATTTAATGTGTCCATGATTTTTTCCGCCTTAGTACTATTTATCCTTTGCTCAGCCTAACCGTGATGATGTTCTGAGAAATACTGCATCAAAATTGGTTTAGCCGTTCTCGAGTTTAAAAGTAACAGATAGAAGAGCGTTGCCTTTGTATTTGTAGTATTCATTCATCATAGAGATCATACGCAGAATCAAATCTAATATTACTTTTAAAATTACCAATATTAACTTTGTGGTTAAAATTCATATTTTTTATTTATTATCTTTGTTTTTTTAAAAATAGATTCTGCTGAAGAAACAATGATATATGTTTTTAGTTAGTTATGACATCCTGAAGAAGAAAATGGAATTTTTCGAAACCGGTAGATGTATTTAAACTCAATTCAGTGGTTAATAAAACAAAGATAATAAATAAAAAATATAAATCTAATATTATAAAGTATCGTGAACAATGTGTGATTTATACAAGTACAAATCAATAAATTGTACGCATATTAAATTGCAACTTACTTTACAAAATAATCTAAATTTGATTTATATGTTGTGCTGTGCTAACGAACTATAAATGTAGAAAAATGTAAACAAATAAGTTTCAATAGAAGTAAAAATCAACTCCCTTTTCAATACAGCATTTACAATGTTGATCTAAATAGAGTCGCAGTTATGCGGGATTTGGGTGTGCTTTTCGATCGAAAATGGACATTTATTCAAAATTACAAAAAAAATTGTAATAAGGCTATGAAATTCTTAAAATTTGTGTTAAGGACTTGTTAAAAACTTGAACTCGCTCCGCTCTCTATCAAATAACATACAAAAAAAAATGTAATAAGGCTATGAAATCCTTAAAATTTGTGTTAAGGACTTGTTAAAAACTTGAACTCGCTCCGCTCTCTATCAAATAAACATATGTTGTAAGAGGTACGCTGGAATTTAACTCCACTCTGTGGTCTCCCTAATATGGCTCGCATATTATAAACATCGTAAAAATGCAACATAAATTTCTAAGATTTATCAATTTTAAATTGCGTATTCCGTTAAAAAATATAAATTACGATTATTTAACGAGTCTACTTCATTTGAAAAAATTTGCCTGGAAAAGAAATGTATTTCTATATAAAATTATCAATAACATGTTGGACTGCCCTGAGTTGATACAAATGATTTCGTATAAAGTACCAACTTAAACGAGACAACGTGAAGTGTTATTTGCATGTACACAGCGGTAATGATGCTATTAATTCGCCGATATCGCGGATGCATCGGCTTGGTAACAAGTTGAATTTGGTTGACATTTTTCGTTGCAGGAGCATATCTGAATTGAAGAAATATTTGTACGTAAATTATACTTATTTTTTTAAATATTGTACTAAAAATGTACCGTTATATTTAAATTAAATACATTTTTATTATTTTGTTAAAGCCCACACGGTCGTTAATGGAAATAAATAAATAAATTGAGAAAAACCAGAGGGTACTTGGGTATAAATAATTTAAATTCATGTGTCTGACACAAGTAATCAGTTTTTTTTTTAATGCGACAGTAAAAGTGTAATTTGACAATCCCAATACAGTATATCGACAGTCTCCTAAAGTGGTCATAATTAATTATATACTATTTTATTTATTAACGAGTTTAAGTAATCAATTTATTATAAATAGTGTTAAATGGAAATCGATATTGCTTTACCACCTGCAGATGTTGACCAAGATAAATATTGCAAATCTGAATCAATCATTGAATACACTTTTAAATTAGTATCGCTTAATTAATTTGAGCGATTAATTTTTTTATTATGACTCAAATTATTATAGTGGATCGGTGAAGTATTGCGTGGTGAAGCGCGTCCGGATCAGTGACGAAACTCGGCCATTTTAGATAATTATCCGAATCTTTCGCATCATCTCAGTTTCATCCGAGAGAGTGAATCGGATCGCTGGTCCAGATGGAAGTCTGTTACAGCGATTTCCCGCAATTCGATGTGTACGGGTGTTTATTTAGCAGCGCGGATCGCGGCGATCGGCGTGAAGTCTGATAATCCGAGACACCCTTATTTTATGAATTTCTCTCAGCAATTACTTTAAATACTCCTGTCCGTCGTCATAGACACGTTTCTTTTTCATATAAATAATAATAAAACTAGTGCTGTTACGAATTCATCTTTAGCCCTAGAATATCGAAGAACACGTGCTGACCGAATACTTCTCTTTGAAATTTACAGAAATCGACTTTTTCAACATTAGCCTTACTACGGTTAAAGAGTTCTTTTTATGAACCACCACAATCTCAATTTTGGCCAATCATTCTACCTATAAACACATCTTGCTCTCCCTTTACCGCAACAATAGTTGCAATCTTCCCACCCTTTCTGTCGCCTTTTTTCTTTTTATTTATCTTCTGCACCTAAATATACTTATGTACCTAAACATTTCTGTGGATTTTTATTTATTATGTTAGTTATATTAAGTTTACATTGTCTAAATCCCCTTAACAAATAAAATTTAAATTTAAATTATTCGTCGTCCACCTTTCAAAGCGGCGTACCTCGAATTTGTTGATTTTGCAGGAGACGGTATACAGTTAAATCTCGATAGATCATTTCTCGAATAATTGTTTTCCCGCATGTATCGTTTATTTCTTTCAGTCCCGAATTAATTTCGTACAACTCTCAAAAATAGATTGCATAGATCGGTTCCTTTATTCATAAAATTCAGAAATGCCTATTTGAGTGTGTTTGGGCAATGTAAATTGAGTTAAAGTATTAACTCAATTTTAACAAAAAAATTGTGCCATAAACAATTTATACAATGTGAAAAAACTAGCATCTAAAAATATTATATGGCAAATTTATGCACTTCATGCAATGTTTTGAGATGTCGATGTGTCATTTTTTTGGTATGTTATATTATAATTATCATGCCGTTTTCTCGTAGGGGTATGCGGAGAGGATAGAACTCCACACTCTTCTGTCCTGGCACACAACTATTGCCTCGTACACATTTATATATCTTTTCATGCAAGCTCTTCGATTTTGAAGCTTTTAACAGGGCCGTTCTCCAGTATTTGATTTATAAAACCTAATTTGTACGCGTGTACTGTATTATATCTATATAAAATAAAAAAATAGATATAAGTGTAGCTGGGTTTTGGTACTTTAATTTAATTTATTTATTGATTAGTATTTTGTGAATACTATAAATACAATACTAATTAGAAAGATATACATATAAAATCAATTTTATTGAAAAATATTGTTGTCGCTACCGGGATACGAACCTAGATCTCTTTCCAATCCGGGGAAGGTGCATTAACCAACTATGCTACAGCAAACAGTATTTTGACGACAAATTTTCGAACCCATATATTACACTATTGAATACGTCTATTGTTCCATTATTTGAAAGCCATATTCTTTGTTTTTACGGAATCTTAAATATCTTTGAGTAAACAGATAGCAGAAACCGATAGCCAGAATTAACAATGTATTTTTATTAAATTTTGGACACATTGATACACATCTTGAAAATCTTCGAAAATTTTATTTAAAAAAATCATATTTATTTTTACGGAATCTCAAATACCTTTGAGTTATCCGATAGCAGATAGCTTTCAAATAATGGAACGATAGATGTTTTCAATTTGAAAAGTGTAACATATAAGTTAGAATTTTTTTCGTTAATGCACTGTGTTGGTGTAACATAATCGGTTAGTGCAATTTCCCCGGATATGAAGAGATACAGTTTCGAATTCCGGTAATAACAAATATATTTTTCTATAAAATTGATTTTATATGTATATATTTCTAATTAATACATTTAATTTGTATTTAAAAAAATATCACAGACTTATGCTCCGAATAATTACAACTTCACAATAAGAATGTGTTCTTCTTAATAATTAATAAGGTATTGTGTATTTAAAAAAATAAAAAAATTGTATAGTAAATTTTTTAAAGCTATAATGCATTATATTTACATTGTGGATTACCCTAGCACAAAACATGTATATATTTTTATTATATTATATTTGGCCTATAAACAAATCTAAAATTTTAATAAATTGAATAAGTGTTACGTACTTGACTTCTTAGTACGTCTTTAGTGTACACCTCGTAATGTGAAGGTCCAAGAAATAGACTTTATAACAATTAATCTTTTATTACAATAAGCTACAATTTAATGCAAGGTATATCACTAGTATAGGTCAAACTATTAAGTCGATGAACCGCAGATAAATGAGACGCACGCACTCCTGCGCGTCGTCTTTATAGCCACGCATACCCGCACCGGCGGTGCGGCACGCATACACACATATATACCATCCCACCATTCCGAGAAGATCACGATAAGAAAATACATATTACTGGTAGGATTCCGAAAAATGTGGTTTATATTGTGTTGACCCAACAGCTTTTGAAGTCAAGTCAATCGTGCGGTCACAATTCGGATGCAATTGAAAATAAATAATTATAGTTCAGTTCGGCCCACCTTCTCCTTTCTTCCAAGATCAGCCCGTTCCTGACACGGAATGCGGTAAATTATGTTAAGTATCTTCCATTGGGCTGCCCGTAATATGATGTTCAATATCACGACGATGCATCAACGTCTAGATAATTATTACGGAATACCGAATTCAGGAAGTCGCAACCTTTTTCTTAAATTAATTTTAAAAAATCGAACGGGTACAATTAAACGTAGTTATGTAGGATGCAACCAGACACAGAAAACTCGAACTTAGAATTAATAAAAATAAGTAATTAATTAAATTCTACAAAACTTGATATATATTTTCCTTTTAAAATAATACATACGTAATACATGAATACTAAATTTTGTATGATTACGTTTTAGAGATTGTTGTATTAATCATATCACGAAGATTTTTAGATTTCAAAATGACAATTTTGCGAATAACAAAATTTTCAGTAGGCGATTATTATGATGTGTTAATTAATACAAATTAAATTAATCAATTTGAAAGACATACATACAGATTGTTGCGTACAAAGCATAGATGCCGGAAGAATTTCAGGACAGTAAGGATTTTGGCACTCACCACAATCCGGATTCTGCTGGCATCTCCAAAGATGTGGACTGTGTATTTTAACTCACTATTTCGTCAAAGTTCTGACACAAAGTATATATGCGAAGTCTCGAATTAGTATAATATTGTAAATTGTACCGTACACGTATAACCGTACTCCGTACTGGCTCAAAGTCGCCAATCGACTGAGTCGGCCAGGAAGGGAAGAGAAGTGGGGGGAAGGCACATTGCATTATTTTCGTTCAAAAATGAATATATTTATAATCACATAAATATATGTCTCAAACACAGATAAGCTCAATTTATCGAAAAAAAATTTAATGTCTTTTTAATTGTTGCATTAAATTATCACTGAACTATGTTCTGAAAAAATTCGAAAATTTGTCGTCAATGTGGTGCTATAGCAAAATCGGTTAATGCACGTTCCCTAGATTGGAAGAGATCTAGGTTCGAATCCCCGTGGCAACAGTAATATTTTTCGATAAAATTGATTTTATATGTGTATCTTGCTAATTAATGTATTTAATTTGTGTTAAAAATGAATGAAATATTGGAAGCAATTTCCGATCTACAAGATTTAGAAACCAAATTGATATTCCAAAACTTAAATATACCACAACTCAAAACCACTATATATATCAAGGCATCAAATTCTTTAATAATCTCCCAAATTACAAACTATTGTAAATTTGTATCTGAAATCAAAAAATATGTGTACAGACTAGTAGACACATAAATTATATTCTCTCTTACATACTCCTTCTCTATACACGAGTCTCGACTCTCATAGAGAAGAAAAATATGTGTAATTACTGATTATGTTGAAAAATGTATTATATTTTTTAATAAAAAAATTGTGTTTATGAACCTTTTTATTACCTCGCTGAGTGTCTGTTTGGTACCCCTGATCCGCAGTACAAACTCTTTATTTGACCCACTTTGTAATGGGCAACTGCAGGTGTTCTTACGATTTGATATCTACTTTTCGATTCAATCTAACCAATGGATGTATTGGGTCGAATTATAAGACCATATTCATTTTATAAATCGGTCCTTATAGGTTAATTTTTCTTCATGCTCATTAATTTTATTTCTCGATTAGGTATCGTAATTTCCATTGTTATCTATAAATTGTATAACTTGTATTTTATTTTTTCTAATTTCACTATTCTTCTATTTCTTCTCAATTTTTATTTTATTCGTTATTAAGTATGTTTTTAAATCATCGTGATCATAATCAGCTGCTGTCTTTGATTCTCCGCCGATCTTTACCATGTCATTCCCTCTGCTCCGATAATTTCGTCCATATAGTCTTTGGGCATCCTCTAGGTCGCTTTTTGTCTCGCGAATATATTTCAAATCTATTTTTCCACCAATTCGTGTGCGTTAGGCATGGACTTAGGTTATGCTGCTAATATCGATGGGTTTTATAATTAAATGTTTTATTCATCATTCACTCTTTCAGGAACATGTTTTTGTGTAAGCATACCCATGTGAGTGTGTATGTTTACTACTATTATTCTTGGGAAGTTTTTCAAGGTATTACTAAATCAGTTAAAATATCGGTACCTCAATCTGCAAAGCAGCTAACTCCATTTTTCTAAAATAGTCAGGAGAAACAAAAGCTCTTTAATTTCGTTATTAAACGAATTACGAAAATTCCAAAACCCTCTTTGGTAGATTGTTTATGCAGAAATAGGGTGGTTGAGAAATTTTATTCATATTTTGATTTATCTCGTACTTACAGGGAATATTTGGAGTTAGCTGAATTTCTTTACCAAAATTGTAAAATATTATTGGGAGTTGGCTGATTTTCCATAATAATGTAGTGCAACCATTATGATTTCCCCGGAAGTCCTCTATTTCTGGTGCCATCAACACTTGTGTCAGGTAAACATTTAAGGTTTTTGCAAGAGTCAATTTAAGGTTTTTCAGCACGTAGTACTTATTTATTATTTTAAAACACGCGGTTACACGTTTTTTAAAATTGATGGGAATTTTTGGCTTTTAGTGTACCATAGAACAATAAAAGAGGAAAATAATGGTATCAAAAACGTTTTTTTTTACCATGGGTGGAGTTAGCTGCATCGTAGATTAAGGTATCAATGTGTTATAATATAAAATAAAATCACATTTAAACTGTTTTGGAATACAGTCAAAGCCGTTTCAAAGA
Organism: Eubasilissa regina; assembly: GCA_022840565.1. Lineage (NCBI taxonomy): Eukaryota > Metazoa > Arthropoda > Insecta > Trichoptera > Phryganeidae > Eubasilissa > Eubasilissa regina. Next base: position 7,837,910 of record JAINEB010000019.1, read on the forward strand.
CACACTTGCGGCGTTTTACAACACATCTGTTAATCTTTTTAACTTTCAACTCTCTTTGAAATGGAAAACACTACATAGGGTAAGACTAGGCTTTAATGGTCTTGACTTCTATCTAACAAAAGCTGGGACCCGTCGTCCACAGATGACGAAATGATTTAAAAATATGACTTTAATCCCTGCAAGTTTGCAAGATCCATAAGTACGTGTTAACACGCTTATAGCTTGTCGAGATATACAAGGGTTTGAGCGATAACGCGTTCATGATATTTAAAAGGTTAAAGTGAAGACGTGTATTCAGAACACCGCGCGGTGCAAGAGTTGCATTTAGTTCGTATACGTATGGGACAGTTTTTCGAAAAAACACGTGCGCAGCTTTATTTGTCCACTTTAAATTCTTCCACTACACGGCTCTAGTTAACACGTTAATATGAGAACTAAATTATTTTCGTGTAAATCTACATACTTAATACATAAAATGTCAAATACATATTTAATTTACATTTATTTCGCAAATATTATAGTTATGCACAGCTTTTTTTATTCTATAGGGTGCATGCTCCTGCTTGTGCGTCTTGAAATATGGTTCGCCCTACGATCTATCATTTAGTAATGACACCTTTTAGTAACGATTATGTCGTCCTTCACCTTGGTCTGCGTTATGACCAACTTTTTTCTTTTTCTGTCTCTTGTCTCAGCATACTTATTTTCCTAGCAACATTTGAATATGTCCAAGAACATACAATTACGGGATTTTTACCTACAAAGGCACTGTTATTAAACAAATATCAGGTATCTCATAGATACAAAGCTATTTTTTTATTATGTTTAATAGAAAATATATGGAAGTATGGGGTAAATATTACTCAATGATAACAAATGATCGTTTTAAATCAAGCTTTACGTGAAAAGCGACCAGAATATCAAAAAAGGCAACGCAAAGTGATTTTGCTTCATGATAATGCACCATCACACACAGGAAAACCGGTCAAGGAAACGATTGAGGCGTTTGGTTGGGAAATAATTTCGCATGCGACTTATTCACCAGACTTGGCTCCGTCCGATTACTACTTATTTGCAGTGATGGGACTCGCACTTGCTGAGGAGTGCTTCACTTCTTACGAAAATGTACGAAAATGGCTCGATGATTGGTTTGCCTCAAAAGAGCAACAGTTTTTTTGGCGTGTCATCCACAAATTGTCAGAAAGATGGAGAAAATGTATAGCTAGTGATAGGCAATACTTCGAATAAAATATTTAGTTTCATTTTCATACAATAAATATGTATTTTCTATACAAAAATTCCGGTTTCATATTTACATACCCAAATATACTCGAGTTCTAAATACGAGAAATATCTCCTAGTATTTGTGGTTAAACGTGTATTAAAAAATTATCTGTTAAAAATAACGTTATTTATAAAAATATTTTTTGTTTTGTTTCAGTGTGCCTGAATTGTTCGGCATTTATACATACAAGAGCACATTGATACTACCTGTAAGTACAACCTTTTATTAATTTAGTCAGCCTATATTGATATCTAGTCATTTTATTTGCAGTGTGAATTTAATTTCAATATTAATAAAAACAATAAAAAACCACACACACGTTGCATGTTTCAGACACATGTGTCATACATATAAGAAGATATGTAGAAAAGTCAAGGGTGTGCCTAATCATTAAAATGAATTACCTTCTTTGTAGTCACGACCTTGATCTAGTACTTCGTGTGAGAATTGTATGTTTTCTGAGTCCTGCTGTATGAAATGCTAGACCGGTGATGGCGAACCTTTTGGGCTCGGCGTCTCACCCCCCACACTCCAAAATTTTTTTATTTTAATTTTAAATTTAACTGGAAAATTTTTTATATATTTGATTTGACGTCAGTTAATTAATTGCTTATTAAAATTAATTGTTTTTCTCACAAAGTTAGACCCAATAGAGATACCATTACAGGAGTATACTATGCATCATTACTTGTCAGGCTGAAGGCAGAAATTGCAATGTTTCACCAAGAAAATGCACCGTCTCACACCTCAGCGGTTGCCCAGGTGAAAATTCACGAATTACGGTTTTTAACTGCTTGACCACCTTTTGCTAAGCTAAAAGTTGCGCTTGGAGGACAATTTTCGTCAAATGAGGAGGTACCTTCGTAAATAACTATTTTGCAGAGAAAGACTCCAAGTACTATTCGAGTTAAAGCGATGGAAGCATCGCTGGGAGAAGTGTATTGACTTACAAGGACAATATGTAGAAAAATAAATTTGAAGAAAAAATGTCTTGTTTCTTTGTTAGGTCGGAAACTTTCCAGATAGCCCTCGTGCATATGTAATATGTACGTAGTGATAGATTCGAACGTTGTTGTCGGGTAGATGTCTGGTGGCGGGACAAGTGTTCTTTGATAACTCTGATATTAGTGAACGCCGGCGTGTCACCTTTGACTCGCGTGTCGTAGGTTCGCCATCACTGTGCTAGACCCTCACTGAAGTAGGTAGTGTTGAAGCGTTCTACATGTGGATATCCAAACACCCGCTAAAAAGCTGGACTCATGAGACCGTACACCTTGAATGAAGAAAGACGAGGACATCATTAGTAGCATAAAGATAAGGAGATGTATTTGGACGTGTCATGAGACACCCTGAGATTTATGAAACACTGTACCTTGCCATTCAGGGACACCGAACTTCGAGGAGGGCCGAACCTTTGAAAATGATTCTGCCAGATACGTGCATTTCTTTTCCAGGCAACTGTTAATAAATACCGAATAGCTAACATGTCCGTAAGCGGATAGCGCTCGAAAAAAAATAAGAATACAATTCCATTTTCCACAAAAAAAAAAAATTATGCAATTTTTATAAATTACTGTATAATATTTATCGTCGCTGTATATTATCAATATAATATTTATTTATTCGAGAAATGATACAGTGCCCCAAACTAATGAGTACATATGAACACTGATATATTTATAATTTTTACTATGTACCTACAGACACACAGGAACCAGCCATATGGCTGATTGAGTAGCAACATCCAAACTTCTTGTTCAACATTTGTTGTGAATAAAATCTAATCATTTTAGTGCTACCGTAAATAGGTAAATCATTATTTAATTTTATTTATTATTTATTAGACTTTATTAACATACATGTTTTTGTTGTAACAGTTGTGAATATTCTATAATATAATGTAACATGATAATTAAGTACAATACTCCGTTTATTGTGTGGGATGGAGATCCACTTCTGATATATACAGCGTTGTCCTGGCTACTTTGCTAGACTGCCGTCTATATTAAAGTAGACTGTTTTTTTTCGTGCTGTTGTGGTGTTATTTAATTCAAGAAAGATAATGTTTCGACAGGAATAAAAAAAAATGTATGTGGTGAGAGTGTTATAAAACTAGTGAATTATTAGTATACCTATTGTATTATGATTATGTTGGAATATTGGATAGCGATGCTTCCGATTGATCATATATTGGGTCCATATTTGTGTAATCTTATTGGAAGTGAGTGATTTCCAGTTGGTGTTGAATATCAGTTCCGATTCAAATATGTAGATAAATAGGTAATTATTATTTATCTATCGTTTTTCAAAAGTGTACCAAATACACGCGAAATACTACAACTATAAATGACTTATTTTTTATTTACGATACTTAATAAGGGTCGATATGTTTCTTCGTCATTACGAGACACCTGTATAAAATAGTCCCTTTTTCAAAATGTTTTGAAATTTTCTATTTATTGTTTCTAACGTTGTGGGGAGCCTCCGAGTTAACACAAATGCGCAGCAAAATTCCCTTAACGCTGTACTTGCATATTATTTAATTGAATATTATCATACAAATAATTGTTGTGTTGTGCGCATATACATTATAAAGTGACAGAGATATACAAGTTGGTGAGTGAAATAAGGACAAAAATAATTCTGTCGTGTTGAGAATAAATACATAATTTAAATAATTCTCGTTGTCTAAGATTTCCTAATAGAAATTCTATATGGATTTCACGCCCAGCGTTCGGAAAGGAATGCCGATTATTTATGGTTTCATTTGTATTCAAAGTATTCGGTTAGAAATTTGTGATGTAACATCATAAACGAACACGTTCATTTAAATATATTATGCACATTTACTGCGGAGGTCGCGATTCAGGAATGTCGTAGGTGCATTATTTAATTGTACGCGTCCACGTAGATAATTGGCATCACGATCAAAGTCGCCTGTAATCTGTACGAAATTGAAATTTTCCCATACATAATTTTGTTGCGTATGCGATGAACGTCATTTGGATTCGAGTACGCGTCGACTAGATATTAAACGACACAGGTATGGCGAAAAGTTATATGTCCAGACTTGAGAAAATATGAAAAGACCGTGGTATTTCCAAGATAATGAAGGTCAAACGCGACTAGTACAGTCGCTGGTGCATTCTATATTTTTATATGTTGCGCAATCATGGACCCTGTATACAAGGGAGATAAAACTTATTGATGCCTTGAGATGTGGCGCTAGAGACACGAATGTCTCCATTCTGCAGGAGCTGAACATTAAGGACAGACTCTCAACCATTTGCCTGAGATGATTCTTTCAATTTTTCGTCATCTTGCGACAAGGCTAGTAGTGGGCAATTGAAAAAAAGGCGTGTTTTACCTTGGTGCAGTATTCTAAGATGTAAGATAAATGTAAGATTAAGATAATTCTTATTCAAACCATTTTTTATACTAAATTGGAACATCGTTTAAGGTTATTTTACAGTGATTTAAATATTATAAGATTATAATATATGAGTATGTATCATATGCATATATAAGTACGTAATAATATATTTATCTAAATTAATATTGATCCTAGGAAATAAATGTATACCAGAGCAGTCTGAAAAGTTTCCGACCTAACAAAGAAACAAGACACTTTTCTTTAAATTTATTTTTCTACATAGTCTCCTTGTAAGTCAATACACTTCTACCAGCGATGCTCCCATCCCTTTAACCCGTCCAAATAGTACTCAGAGTTTTTCTTTGCAAAATAGTTATTTACGAAGGTGACGACCTCCTCATTTGACGAAAATCTCTGTCCTCCGAGCGCGACTTATAGCTTAGGAAACAAAAAAAAGTCGCTTGGGACTATATCTGGTGAGTAAGGAGGGTGGTCAAGCAGTTCAAACCGCAATTCGTAGATTTTCGCCTGGGCGAACATTGTCTTGGTGAAACGATTTTTTCTTCTACAAATGTGGTCGTTTTTCCGCAATTTGAGCCTTCAGCCTGTCAGGTAATGATGCATAGTATGATCCTGTAATGGTTTTTCCTTTTTCAAGATAATCGATTAAGACAACTCCATGGCTATCCTAGTCGAAGGAATAGCCTTTGCCTTTTTTGGAGTCAGTTCTCCCTTTGCAGTCCACTGTTTTGTCTGTTTATTTATTTCTTGAGTGTAATAATGTATCCAAGTTTCATCTACAATAATTAATCGGCGCCAAAACTCTGATTTATTGCGCCTAAACTGCGCCAACATAGCATTGGAAATGTTGTATTCGAACACGTTTTTGGTCCGGAGTGAACAAACGCGGCACCCAACGTGCGGCCACCATTCTCATGCCTAAATCTTGATCCAATATGTGACAAACACATTCTTTGGACATGTTCATAGCCTCTACTATCTCTCTAATCTTAATTCGACGGTCGTCCAGCACCATTTGGTGAACTTGGTCGTGTTATCGTCAGTGGTTGCAATTTTTGGTCGTCCCGAACGTCCATCGTCACCCAAGCTGGTACGGCCACGTTTAAATTCAGCTGCCCAAAATTTCACCGTGGTAAATGATGGTGCAGAGTCCCCGTGCACAGCGTCCAACTCGTCTTTAATTTGTGTAGGCGTATTGCCTTTCAAAAACAAATACTTAATGACAGCTCGATACTCAATTTTTTCAATTTTCACAAAAACACTCACATCGACTCACTCAAACGATTGTCAAACAACAATTGCGCGTTCAAAATGGATTAAATTTTGGTGAGTACTTATATGTGCAAACATGTTCCCCAACGAGTGCTGCCATCTTTATGTTGAGGTTGGAAATTTTTCAGACAGCTCTTGTAGGTACAATGTTTGCTTTAATTATAGTATACTTACAGGTTGATACAAAATTGAAACCTTTTTTTTTTGTTATAAACAAGTATGAGCTCTCACTAAAATTATTAATCTATATATTAATTATTAATTATTAATCTATATATTTATATAAATAAATATTTCTTTTGTTTGTTAGTCCCGTATGCATTCCTATACCGTTCATCCGACTGCGATGAAACTTTGGTGAGTTGTGCACACGCCTGCGTAGGTTTCTGAATTAGTACAACCATTTAACAATAGGTGGCGCGCGTGTCGTTTCAACAAATGTGTGTATTTCATACAGTTTATTGCCATGAAACTTTGGTGAGTTGCTGTGTGCACGCCCGCGAAGGTTTCTGAATTAGTACAATCAATTTGCAATGACAAAGTTCGCCGAAGAAAGCGATCTGCGCGCCACGGCTATCAATTTCATGGCAAACCATATGTCATGAAATGTGAAATATGGATACGTTGATTGGCTATTTTTAGGATTCTCTGTGGCGAATTTTCCAAGAATTATCGCTTTTTCTGGCGACTTCTTCGTATACTCACCAGATGGAAAAACAAAAAATATTGTGTTTCCAAAAGCACTTCAATAATCAGAATTAAAACACAATCATTTTCTTTCTTTAATTGGCATTGCAACGCATGCCGGGTACTCGATAAATACACACACCTACGGACAAATATATTTGGTAAAGATCTCCCTAAATTTTTTTTTTTTTTTTACCTAATTTTGTATATGTTTTTATGTCAATAGTAACAACATAATTTTAGAGTCGATTGGTTGGCAATGATTCTAATAAATTAAAAAGTAAAACTACTTAAAAACAATGCTACATCATTATTATAACATCGTTACGATGCATGGTGTACACCACTGATATGCAGATAACTAAGTGTAATATTTTTCGCAGCCAACCTGTTCCACCTTTATAGTGGTCAAGCTTCATCGTCGATGACCTCTGTCTTTTGTTTTATCTAAAATATATTTTAATTCTATTGGGTGTTTCCAAATACCGATTGATTTGGAAATCAAATGCAGTGACATAAATACTCGCAAGGTCAGATGCCAGGAATTTAGACGTAGAGTTACAATTTTATCTTACAACTTATTCTTGAAGATACGTCAAATTCTGTTTTGAATATAATTACCAATTCGGTGTAGCAAATTATGATCAAATAAACTTGGTTTGGAATGGTCCATCATTCAGTGTGTTTTTAATACCAGCTTTCTTTCTGGTGACTGTGCGGGGTGACTAAAAATAATACAAATTAAATATATTAATTAGAAAAAAAAAAAAAAAAATATATATATATATATAAAATTAATTTTATCGATAAATATTGCTGTTGCTACCGGGATTCGAACCTGGATCTTTTTCAATCCGGGGAACGTGCATTAATCATATTATATTCATATAATTGAGCAATTTTTGAGGACCTTTTTGTATTCTCTTCGTATCACTATCATCCAAGTATAGTTCTGTAGTACCATCTTACACTGTCTGTCAATGTTTTCTGAAGAGATTTACAAAAAGCTATATTTTTTTAAACAAATTATAGATATCATAGAGACGAAGCAATTTATATTATATGGAAAAAATGGAAGTATAATTAGTTTAATAACAATGCATTTAGAGGTAAAAATCTAGTAATTGTATGTTCTTGGACATACTAAAATTTTGTCAATATGATATACTGGTCTAAATAAGAAATATATAAAATTGACTTTTCAGGCGTATTCTAGTATAATGTGTTAATTATTAGTCATATACTCAGACTAGATGGCGACAGCAATGTTGTAGTTAAATACTCGAAGTTTTTCTACATGATAACATATGTAAATCTTCCAAAAATTTGATAGATATGGAGGTCGATTGAGTGGAATGGTGAACGTTACATTGTGTAAAGTGATCATTTAAGCCAGCCGATGACAGGTCGTAAGCCCTGTAATTACCAGCGGCGTGCGGTCAGTACATTGAAATAAGCTGTAATTGACTAGAATTTTTGCGAAATAAATCTAAATAAAATGTGCATCTCGTAATATTCTTATTACAATTATTTCCATATTATTCATGTTTTAATGTATGGAAATATATTTAATTTCTCAAAATATATAATTAAGGACAGCTTATTTCAATGTACTGACTGTACGCATTTGGTAATTACCCATGCTTCCATATTTTTCCATTAATAAAAAATTGCTTCGTCTCTATGAGATGTCTAATTGTATAATAATAACAAAATATTTATTTACGTTTTTGTATGTTCGTATCTCTGAGTTCGTAAATTGAAAGTTCGTTAGTAGATGAGCGTCTGTACTCCTATTATTGTTTACATATATTGATTTTTTCAATTACATTTTTTTCTTCTGTAATTGTTAATAGTTAAAAAAATAGTGCGATGAATATTCATGTTCCACATTCAAAATTACTCATGAGTAGTATGGTTTCGTATATTTTTTATTTATAATATAAATACCTTCGTTTCTTTGAGATAGCTATAATTTGTTTCTTTGGAGGTAAAAATCCAGGAATTGTGTGTCCTTGGATATATTCAAATATTGTTAATATATATTTTTTTATTTGTCTAACCATGAACTTTATATTTTGGCGGCGGTTTTCAAAAAAATAAACAACTGATCTTATTAGGCACCGAACCCTTCAAATATTATATATATAACACACGGACACCATACGGTGAAGGAAGTGTCAATTGTTGCGGTCCAGGATCAAAATATTAAAAAAAAATTGTTTACAAATTTTTGTGCATTGTCACAAATCTTTCAGGGATATTTGTGGAATTATTTTGTGAGTATGGAGCGATGCTCCGTGCCTTTCCCCCGCTATGTATAAGTGGTATGTGATCAATAAATTCAGCGTGGTCGAGAACAGCAATTTAATGGCAAAAAAATTGATTTATGATTACGTCTTGTCACGCATGGTGGTGCGAGCGTATTGGGTCACACTCCATTTTCACCGGCCGCCTCGCGAGCGCAACGTCTCACGTCCGTTCTTTGAATAATTCTCCGCCGTCTCATTCCGGATTCCGCGCCCGCTCCGAAAGTAGCCCCGACTGTCTGAACTGCCTACCGTAGTTTATGAAACGCTTTGACACATAAAAGGCTGTTTCGCAAAATGGACACCTAAGAAATGATGCAGCGCCGGTACCTGCGTAAATTACATATTTCGTATTATTTATATTCATAATTTGTACGCGGCCGGTCGCCGCTAACGGCCGTTTTCTTTTTTTTTTAACATTGCAAATGTATGTACATGAGATGTTTAGGGCAGTGGCGTAACTACCGCTGCGCAGCCAGTGCGGTGCATTGGGGACCACGTTAGCTTGGGGGTCAAAAGGTCCACGTCCTACTTTACTTTTGATATAAGTTATTTTATGATTTTTTAATGTGTAGTGTCATTGAACTGTTGATACCTCTGTACATTATTATATATAAAAAAATATATACATTATTGATAGAATCGGCTTTAATTTTGTATAGTTTCATCGTAATGGATGGATATAAATAAAACAATGTTATAACTCTACTTGAGATTATTAGCGCTACTCGACTTTTGAAAGAAACAGTATCTCTCATCGACAGGCGAAATGTCAGAAAAGGCAAATTTAGTAGGCGATCTTTCGAGGGGCGATGTGGTGTTTTTCGATTGAAATACATCCACATCACACTTAAATTTAAATTAAAAATATATAAATGATTATCCAAATTGTTTTTTTTATATAATTAAATATGTAAAAAAAACATTAGTTTAGGGTGTCGCTCTACTCACATTCAGACAAGTTTCTTAATTATTCATACTGATCGTGAAGCAGTATTTTTCCCCTTATCATTTATCAATACAACAAAAGCACACCGTCCAGCCAAGAATGCAATGTTCGTCTGCAAAGCATACTCGAGCGTCTGTATTCCGAAATTGTTGACCTTGGGAACCATGCGCTTTGTAATTGTACGATAGATTTGATATTCATTATTCTGAATCGTTAATCGCAACGTTTTTTTTTTCAATATTTTAATATGCCCAAGAGCACACAATTATTGGATTTTTACCTACAAAGGCACTGTTATTAAATAAATAGATATCTGTAGTGACTTGCTCAAGTTGCTTGTAGTGAAACTCGGTATAATACGCGTAACACTTTGTTTATTACAATACAATATTTATATTACATAATATATTTACAGTAATGTACAATAATTAACTATTGCGAAGGAACGACGGGAAACCGAACCCGTTCCCCTGTGATGGCCTCTTATATCCCATGACTCCTACCACTCATCTCACACACACACATACCCACACATACAAAAGTGACAGTTCTCACAATATCTCATAGAAACGTAGCCATTTTTTATTATTATAATAAAAAATAAAATAACCGTTTTGTGAGTTGTTTACTCTCGTTTCGATTCGTCAATATTACATTTTTATTTCATTCAATTATTAACATCTTAATACCGTCATAGGTTGGCTCCAGCGTCATCGCACCAGAACTATACCTGTACAATTTGACGTGAGACTCGTTATTACATTAAATTCAGAGGGCAGCCAGAGAGAAGCTATATAAATCAAGCACCCCCAAAAGGGGAGGGTAGACGTCACATTTATGTGTTGCAGTCGCAGAACTCGGTCACAGTCCGGCAGAAATCACCCTGTCCAGGTCGCAAGAGGTGTTGAGGGAGAGCAAGTAGAATGCTCCGTTAAGTCTCTAGCCACTGCTCTTCCCGGCATTTTCCATCCCAGCAACCCCTAGCGAGAGACCCACACCCTAATAAATATCCGGAAATGTCCGAGATTCCTTTCATTTCTTAATAGGTCATCGTTCCGTCGTAATGTGTAATATTTTATTTTCTTAATTGATATAATGAATATGTCATATTATCTTGATACCGATGATGAATGTGACATATTATCTTGATGCTGATGATGAATATGACATACTTCAAGCCGATGTTATGTGTGTTAATATCCGCTTTGTTGAATATTTCTACATTCGGTATAAAAATCCATTTTTTTAAATCCACTACTCCGGATTTTATTTTATATCTCTTCGCCTATCAGTAATTTCATCATACGTTTGCCCCACATGACCAAACTAGCGAAGCGTCCCTTTCTTCATCTTATATTTATATACGCTAATTCCGACCTTACCTAAAGTCTATTCTCGTTTCTGATTCGGTCAGTATAAATTAATTTATTAATATTCCAGATTTGCACACTCGTCAGATGATAATATTCAGCTGTTGGTCGATTTCACACCGAGCTACAAAGAGGGTCATCAAAATGTTATCCTAAACGTCGCCATTGACAAAAATTGACCCTCGGCAGAATAAGTCAGAAGAAATTCTATTGTCGAGCTAGATAATTCGAAGATTCATAACACTGTGCAGTTAATTTCGTGTAGCTATCTATATATTCATACATGTACGCGATACCTGATGGGATGAAAAGATCTAAGGGCACAGTAAAGGGCACATTTACTAAGTATCTTTTCACGATAATATAGGCCTGGTGTGTCAGGTAGTTAAATATTTTTATTAAGAAGAACACACTCTTATTGTGAAGTTGTAATTATTCAGAACGTAGGTCTGTGATATTTTTAATACAAATTAAATTGATCGAAAAGTATTGTTGCTGCCGGGATTCGAACCTGGATTTCTATGAATTTATTTTTCTTTTTCTTTTTTGACCATACTCCACTTTCATATTTAGAAACCTCTGTATCTTTTTTATTGATTACTGTACCATAATATTTCATTGTTTATTTAATTGGATGGATCTTATGTTACCTTCACGCTTTTGTGTTTCGTGATGTTAGTGCCGATTAAAAATGATTTAAAATCTATTAAGTTTTTTGGCGTTTGACTTGTTGCCTCATGTATACATTCAGTTCGCTGTTTACCCAAATTTTAATCTGCGTGTATCCTTCCCTTTCTTACCTTTCCGTATCCCCAAGCACAAGGAAGAAAGAAGATATCGCAGTGATTAAAAATCTATCAACTGCAGCAAGTTCAGTACGGAAACACTACCTTAAATTCCGTTTATATTCAATAATCCTTTTATCGCGAGTGTTATTATACACGCCGCAACGCTTGTTCTTGTTGTGGAGAAGGAATAAACAAATGAATCAGAATCCGGCAGATGAAAAAGTAAGTGTCTTCCTTTCTTCCTCATATTTCCACCACGTGATACGTGTATTTTATTAAGTAGAACACATTCTTATTGTGACGTTGTAATTATTCAGAACATAGGTCTGTGATGTTTTAAATACAAATTAAATGTATTAATTATAAAGATATACATATTAAATCAATTTTATCGAAAAATATTGTTTTTGCGCTACAGGGATTCGAACCTTTTGTATTTTATTTTAGATTCACTAGTATTTTATATTATGTTACTGATATTGATATTTTTTTTATAATAAAGATATTCAATGCGCTCTATGAGTCCATGAACGGCGTAAATGTAAATGAAAAAAAAAATCTTGTTGGTTAGTTGTGTAGAATTAATAAACAACCAACAAACAGTCTTCGGGTATGGGTAGGATATACAGTTATATTTCTATTATTGTGCGGCAGTATCGGTAGTCGTCATATTTTCTACAACAGCATATTGAATTGATCAAAATTTGTCGAAAAAATGACCGACGAAAGAAACGCCGAAAATCTGTTTTTTTAAGGTTGATCGGCTAAAATCGCACGTATGTTGGCAGCCGACCAATCTAAATCTGATGACCAAAGAGTACATTGGAACATAATCATAAAAATAAGTGTCACGCAAAGCTGTAATTTTGCAGCTTGTCCGCTGGTTCAAAAATTAACATGGAAAGTTATAATTAAAGTGCGGTCAAATTTTGTGTTAAGCCGTCCGTGCGCGCAACGTTATACCTGACAGATATACATGTTCAGGTCGCCTGTATTGACAAACCGGAGCGTGTATGTGACAAGACTGCCAGGTATCTCTACCTGAACAGGCGAAATAGTAAAATCATATTTATACAATTATTTATTTATTTTAGTAGCATGAAATAATACATGTGAAAATAAAGTTAAATTACTTTACTAGACGTGGTCTCTTCTAAAGCTATTACCTGTACAGTTTTTAAGGTATAAAAAAAGTAATAAAAAGATTTTTGTCTATCATATAGTTGAAGACAAAATGTGTAGGTAGTTAGGTTAGCAGAAATGACTAATTAGTTTCATTTTGCTTTCTACCAACATCAAGCAACCACTTTGTTATTTTTAGTTTAAAATCGTTAATCACTTTAGACCGTTTAAGGTCTAATGGAAATTTATTAAATATACGCGGCGCACAAAACAAGAATGTTTATTGACCAAATTTAGTATTCATTTTTGGCACTGAAAAGTATCCTAAGGTTTTGCTCCTAGATTTCTTAGTACCGGATCGTAGATGTTTGGTTCCCCGAGATCACTGGTCCTTCAACTAGAATCCCTACCCATCATCGATCCTTATATTCCACTTTTCCTTCCTTCATTCCTTCCTCCCCCCCCCCTGCGACGATTCCGATTTACGACCGGAATCGTCGTAGTCTAATCCACGGGATGCGTGACCCGGAGATCGTGCAATTCGTTCGGTAGATCCTATCGGCGTAGGATTTACGTTTTCTTTACAGTCCGTGTTACTCCAGGGCGTAGGTCTCAGTTGTTCCTTCCACCGCGAAGGGAATGGTTGTATCGCTTAGTAGAAAAAATGGCGTCTTGCAAGCGCAGCGTAATCGTGGAAGATTGTATTGAATTGTATAAATCTGAGTCGTGCATTCTTAAATAATGACAGTAATCTCGAGGCTCTACATTTGATTCCTTTATCTTTTTAACAACCATTTTTCACATCACTTTTGTCGCGGTTTTCTTTCTCTCTTTCGTAGGATGACGAGAAGACCTACTAGCGCTACCGCATCGTCGTAGTTGCGCTGTACCGATGGCATGGTTGACTGAGAGATTGTCACAGGTATACCGTTGCGTGTGTGGCCAGCTTTATACATCAAGCCTAATACAGAATAACAGAATCACTAATTAATCTATTTTAAATCTAAGCATCTTTTGATCTGCTTCTGGACCCGGTTTAGTGCGACGTGTACCGAGGTTCCGATCATTTCTAGGTCTGTCTGTTAATTTTGTTAGAAATCGAATCTAGCTTTTCGTAATCACTGCTTTCTCCAGGTTGTCTCCTCATCCATCTCTTCTCGCAATATGTCCAAAGTATTAAAAAAAAAATATTCTACATGTTATCTTGAGCCTTCTTCAGTATCGATCAGATATCGCGGTCCCAAGGTACATGCGACGCCAACATACATCTCAAAGATTTCTAGTGTGTTTCTAACTTTCATTCTTAGCGTCCACGTGTCAACGCCATGTAAATGGTTATTAATAATCGAACTATTATACTATGTTAATATAAATTATTTATAACTTTGTTTTTAACCACTCTTATGAAATTTAATACACCAACTGGTTTCGTAAAATACTGATGTCATCATCAAGATGTCAAATATACTAACTAAATCCATATATGTTAAATTGTGCTAATGTTTTAAAAAATTTTTAGGATAGAACTTGTGGTTAAATTTAGTTGGTTATTTATAATATTTTGGTTAATTTTACACGCTTTAATTATTTCTAATGATTCAAGATTATTCAATTTAAGGCCAGACAATCCCAATTTTTTATTATTCAAAAGTATTAACGTTTACTTATAAAGTGGTTAATAGAACAAAGTTAACAATTATTAAGGAGAACATATTCTTATTGTGAAGTTGTAATTATTCAGAACACAGGTCTATGATATTTTAAATACTAATTAAATGTATTCATTAGAAAGATATACATATAAAATAATCTGATGAAGATAGCCCCTATTTTTAATAGAATAATAAATCTCTACTAAACGTATAAAAAAGTATAATATTACCACATTATGAATGTAAAACATATATAATATGTACACAATACCGCTACCCTAAAGGTCAATAACAAAAGGGTCCGACAAGGATGAGCTCTGCCTCCGGATCTCTTCAGCATCTATCAAAAGTCAATTTCAAACAAATGATTAGAAATTCTGTTAAAGATACAATATAACATATGTTTTTGATTAATTAATGACAATCTTGAAGAAGAAAATGATATTTTTCGATACCGGTAGATGTATTTAATTCATTAAATGGTTAATAAAACAAAGTTAACAATCAAAAATAATGAATTTTATTCACAAAATTGATTTTGCTTATCTTAAAAATATAATTAATATCACAAAGCTTAAGGAATCGGTTACTATTTAACATTTCGATATTCATATTTTTGGTGCCTACCTACTTATTGTCATTACCAATGAGCCTTGAATATACTCGATTTTTGTAGGTCGACTAGCCGTCTACTACTTTTTCTTCGTAGTGTATTGTATGCATATGAGGTGTCGCTGGCACGTGGGCGGCGGTCATATTAATCGTGCTAAACCGCCGAAGGGGTGAGCAGCGACGATGACTCACCAAATTACAGATCGTAAATTGATTACGGACAATACCGAAATCACTCTATGCAATAGCGGTAAATTTTACCATAATTCGCCTTCTTCATTGGTTGCGAATTCTTTCCTATTTTTTTTGTGCACCCAAGCTGTTATAAAAAAAATGCTATCCGTCATCGGATTATTACATCATGCGATGCCATTTTAATACATACGATGAACTGTGTAAGTTCCTGTCAATAGTTTTTTTTTTTTTTTATTATTATTTCCAGCCCAATTTGCCAATTCAATTTTCAAAATGAGACAATCGCTCGACTTTGTATGTAGTGTAGCAGCACACGTTGTGTTGTCTAGTTTCATACAAATTATATAACACTAATCTGTCAATTTAAATAAAAAAGCATATCGTTAACTTAATCTGCAAAGCAGCTAACTCAATTTTTCTAAAATGTTCAGGAGCAACAATAAATTGTTTAATTTTGTAATTGAACGGATTACGAAAATTTCTGAAACCCACTTTGGTAAATTGTTTATGCAGAAATAGCGTGGCTGAGAAATTTTATTGATATTTTGATTTATCTCGTACTCATGGGGAATATTTTGTTTTTTTTTAATTTCTTTACCAAAATTGTAAAATATTATTGGGAGTTAGGTGATTTTCCATGATAATGTAGTGATTGTGATTTCCGCGGACGTCCTCTATTTCTGGTGCCATCAACATTGTACAAGAATTAATGGAAGGTTTTTCAGCACTTAGTACTTATTTATTATTTTAAAACACGTGTTTTTAAATTGATAAGAATTTTTGACTTTTAGTGTATCATAGTACAATAAAAGAGGGAAATAATGGCATCAAAAACGGTTTTTGACCATGGGTGGAGTTAGCTGCTTTGCAGATCAAGGTATCGATATGGATGCATACGAAACGTATGAGTGAAGAAAAAAGGTAAAGAAAATATATGAGACGAATGTTGAAGATGAATTCTTCTCCAATCGGTTCCATCATTACTGGAAATTGTGATTTGTTGACGTTTTTGATAGTGATGAACTCAAAATCACGAACCGTGAATCAATCACTGATATTTTTAAGTCACACTCGTTATCAGTGATTGAATATCGTGATTCATTTTATTATTTTATTTATATTTGGTTGTGAACCGTGATTCGGCGTATGTGCATATGAAACGAAAATATTAATTAAGGAATGACTTATCATCTAGTAGATTCTGCCAAAACATTTTACGCATTTGACCTAAAATGCTGAGAATTTGATCCGAAAAATAAACTCACATTATTTTTACGGTATTAATTATCTTTGTGATGATATTAAATTAGTTATATAAGCTGGAATATGTTTTTTACGCAAATGGAGTTTGAATTATATAATTAAATATGCTCAAAATTGTTTTTTTTCATTATTGCATGCGCATGGGTATCAGTAATGAAACTGTGATCACAGTCACAGTTTTCAATCACTGATATTATCGAATATCAATCACAATCACACCAGTGAGTCAAAAGTAGCATTTTTTCTCATCACTAGTCCTTGATTTTCTCCCACGTACTGTAATTGTCCCCTTCCTCTGTGGTCTTCCACCATTCCAGTCACCACCAACTTCAGATCAATAAAATAATTAAAAAATATATCGACATTCGATTAATTACAACTTTAACAAATTAAGTGTTACCATGGACAGCGAATGTTTTATCCGTGGCATCCGTGACCATGCGCATCAGTGCCCGGGTACCGTTCTCTTGGTGAATGACGCTTCCTGGTCTTCGGTAGTCTGTTTCCTGGTCATTACACGTGGAACGTTCAATTTACAATTGCTAATTGCCTGCAGAGCAATAATTAGATGATTATACGAGGTAGGTTCGGTACACTATTAATACACGGAAGTTAAATAATATCGGTAGTTGTCGACGAAGCCGTTGTTAAGTACTTTATAACTAGTCTTATTTTCATAGCCACAGGTATCCATTCTTTAAACAATGATAGTTTATCTTTTAACTTTTTTTTTTGCATATACAAGTGATTGAGTTGGCGTAGTACATCCTTCATTGTTTACTCATTTCGCACCCTCTTCTGTATCTACTAATCTCAAATATCTGTCTTATCTTCCTGATGATGCCGGACGTTCTCTGTTTTTGGTGACATAAACACGCTTGTATGTTGATTTTCATCCTCCTTCTTCATCCTACGTCCATATTCTGTTGTCATTGGCTCAGTGAGCTGGTTGATCTATGCTTCGGCTTCTAATGCGAAGTCTCAATTCTAACTTTTTATTTATCCCAACGATTGTCGTTCCTTAGGTTAATGTGACCAACTTCTACATTAGTCCTACTGGTAATATTTTAATTTAATTCTTTATCTAACAAAGACACTTAGAATATAGTCTGTTCCCCATGGCCCACTGGTTTGAACACTTTCATCTTTGCCCTGTTCATATATTCCACAAATTCAAACCACGTGTTCCGAATTCGTAAACACATTTTTGGCAGGTCTTTTCGAATCAGCCGCGACCAATATTGAGATATTCCGCGTCGAAATTCCCATCCATACATTTCCTCATGCTCGTCTGCCAGTGTGAAATGTGACCTTGACGCCAGCAGACGTCAACTTGAGCGATATTGTGTTCGATCTTGTCATCGCAATAGCATTCGCGGTGTGGACTCTTTCAGCTCCAGTGCACCAGCGCTGTATTTGTTTGTTTGTGCCGTGGGGGAACTTGTGACCTCGTCATCTTCAATTGGGAGCGGAGATCGGCTCACCTGCGTGCCATTTATTGTGTGATCTCGACGACGACAAGGCAATCATATACAAGGTAAGGCGAGCAATCTTTCCGAATCCCGGTTCCCGAGACTAGAACCTCTATCTCCTCAGCGACTTCATCCTGTACCACGTTTCCCTACTTCCCTCCCCTACCTTGCGGTGATTCCGATTTACGACCGGAATTGTCATAATCCATTCCGCGGGACATGTGACCCGGAGATTGCACAATTCACCACGTAAATGACCTTTTCTTAATTTTATATACTGCTATATAACCATTTTACGATATTTGTTTATTTACTGACATACATGCCCAAGGCGTTTTTATAGTTTTTAATAATTTATTGTTAGTATATCAGATTTTCATATATTTTTAGACCCTTTGATATTGACCTTTACCTACATTTCATACATTCTTTCCTTCTACATAAACTGTTCTCTTAATTATTTCTCATTTCATTGAAACGATGCTTAGATATTAGTTTTAATTATTTTTATTTTTTCGTCATGATGTGAAATAAATTTTTTTTTTGTTCATGTTAACTTTACACGCGCTTCTCATTTCACTTTACTCGCTTCTAATTTCTTGCAATGTCTTTATCACGCCACGGTAGATCTTCTGTATGTAAAACATGAAACCAATTGAAAATGTCTTATTGCATTCCACTTTCGGATGTTAATCTTACACATTAATCTTACTTTCCGTAACAATCTCATTTTTATGTTTTAGCTGTCTAGAGTACATAACAAAAGCATAACAGAATCATTGTCTTTATTTTTATTTTTCGCTTTTTCAACCTATCCTTTAATTTGTCACTCCCTTTTCCTAACCTATCCATTTCTATTTTGGTGTTTTACAACAATACTAAATACTTAGGTATGGGAGGATGATAGTCAAAGCGTGATAAAAACGTGTCAAAGCGTCCGGTACGGTAACACAAAATTACATTGAGATAAGTATAATACACGGTAATTTACGCTTGATCAGACATATAGAAGACACAAGCCGCGATAACAGAATTGGTCTATCGTTCCCCGCGCCTGACAGCCTCGCGGGATGTTGCCCTAGCGGGCGTCCGACACATCGCTACACTATTAACACATTTTCCTGGGTTAAAAGTGTACAGCTCTTAAAATTATTCTTGACTTCCTTTAAATTAGTTTTTATTTCTAACGCTCTTGGTAGTAGTGGTGTGGCGGCTGAGACAATTCTTGACGGCTTTCTGTATTGCGGAGTGTATAGACGTAGTTCAACATCTATTTAATAAATATTAGATATCTCATAGAGACGAAGCTATTTTTATTACATTTTTAATGGAAAATGATATATAGAAAATATGGGAGGTAATTACAGGGATTACGACCTGTCTTCGGCTGGCTGTATATATATAACGTTCACCAATTCTCACCTCTCAATCTCCATATTTATAAAATTTTTGAAAGTTGTATATATCTTTTTACATTGCCTCGCTTTGTTTTCATTTTTCATTAAAAATATAATAAAAATAGCTTTGTCTCTATGAGATATCTGATATTTATTTAATTACAGTGCCTTTATAGGTAAAAATCCAGTAATTGTGTGTTCTTTAACACATTCAAATATTGTAACTTCTATTTCTTCAAAAAAAAAGATATATTTATTGTATGGGATTTTCGTAGGATTCTCATCATACATCTATCTTTCTGCGCTCTTGCTGTCCATGTCTCAGATTGGAAAGACTTTTTTTTTTCGGATCAATTTTGTTTCATCTCCTTATTATTCGACTCGTACTATCGTTTTTTTTCTGTGTTTCCACTTTTTGAATACATCATCAGATCTTCTGCAAGAACGTGGTGTCCATCAGCACGCCAACTTTCATTCTTCTGCTTACTACGTGTGTCGCTTTGTGTGAAATCAATTTTTTTTATCTTGATTTTGTTTTATTATTTGTTCTGGTACGGTCGCTAGATTAGCGGCATGCAATACATATTAAGCCATTACAACTAGCTTATCTTAACTTGAACAAAAGTACCGTTTATTGGGAGACAATAACATATTTTTATTTTCTGAATCGTGCGTTATTTATTGTAACAGCATCCAGACATTCGAAAATAAAACTATTGTTTGCCAATGCGCTCCACATTTACATGGGTTGCTTAAGGGAGGCCTATACTCAATGATGGATGCAAAATGGCTGATGAGAAAAATGAAAATAAAAACATTTTTTCCAGTGAATTCTTTCGACAGGTTGTTATTTTCGTGTTTCCTATTAATAATATTATCACTTATACAGAATGAAAAATCATCACTAACCTGGATTGATAGTAGCTTTTTCTCTGCCCGTCGTGGGTTGATCTAATGTATTTTCCTTCTTGTGCCTCGATCTCCAGGTATTATTCCGACCGACCGAAATGACGCACTGTTACATGAGGTACCGACCGCAATTGTTCTCCTACGGTGGTTTGACAGCGATCCTTAGTCGCCGAAAGCGGCGACATTCACGCTACATAAATTAATCATACCAACAACAATAAAAACGGGAGGTGCCAGTCGAAGAAATAAGTGCGTAAACAATGTTGTACTAAGATTGTAAGTTAATTTTTAAATAGACCAAAGCTTGCCTTACCAAGAATTTTTCTCGCACTTGTTTTTCATTTTCGTATCTCTACCGTGATATGATATGAGGTCGAGATACCACTTCTTCGCTTTGTTGTTGTCTATGAGCGTTAAGGCGCGAAGCACGTCCATGCGTAACACCTTTAGTTTCATAAAAATATAAGTTCTACACGAAAGCATTTTGCACGCCATAGAAAATACCATACATGCATACTCATATTAGATATTAGACACTCAATTACTTTCGAATGTGCGCTTTCACACTTCAGTGAAATCATATAATAACACAACAGTAGTTTTTCCATTTTTTTCATTTTTATTGTTGATATTGTTCGCCATTTCAAACATGATGGTGATAATTGCATGTCTTTCTTAACAGCCACTTAACATCTTTAATTTCATTAATGTTTTCTTAGCGTTTTGATTGCCAACCCTATTTGACTACATAGGTTCGGTTAGGTGTTGACTTCAGGTTAGGTGTTGTCGTTTAAAAACTGAGAATCGGTGTCCACAGGTGTGGCAGGATGATTTCAATTGCATGACAGTGATAGTTGCTCAAATAACTATGCTTGGAGTACCCCTGAGAGTTGGAGTACCCAGCGTACACATTCACAAATGAGGCGGACCCACCGCTTACCCAGGACCGATGCAATAAGCTCAAGGCTCCTATCTCGGTCCTACTCATTCGCCGCCTTGTTGGCATTTTTTAATTTAGGCAGCTGTTCGATTCCCCACATCTGCCAAAACAAAATTTGCCCTCATTGTCCCCGGTTGACTAACTTTATTAGTAAATAATATTTACAATAATATTAAATAATATGATTAACAAGACCGGGGAGCAGAGGGGAAGTGAAGAGGCACTCCTTTCCAGAAAACGAGACGGCACAAAATAAAAACTTATAGGAGACTCACCCTCTACGCACTACTGCCGGCAGATTTAACCCGCAGATCATATTTGGGCAGAAGGTAGAAAATAAGAATAACAAAATAAACAAGAGATAATGATGAAGCTACTCAGCAGTTTTTCGGAGGATCTTCCATCTAGAGACCCGCACTCAAACAAAGGCCCTTAACAACTCCAGATTCCTGCCACGCTTGAGCAGATTGGAGTTTCTCGATCTACTCCCTCTATTCACCAGATAACAGATGTTGGTCAATTGATCCGCAATGAAGCCTTGCGCTGGTAGAAGAAGTGTTGACTATCCTTAAGATCAATGGAGCGGCAGAATCAGAAGAGTGGCAGACAACAGGTGATTGAGAAAGATTTAAAAATTGGCGATCCTCAAGGAAGTCTATATCCAGCACTGGCGAAGTACAGACTTATAATGACGATTAAACTTTCTATCAATGATGATTATTTTTGTTTAATCTTGATTTACCTATTGCGAGGCCCATTTCGTCGCTCACACTTTCTAGGATGAAGAGATATCGCCAGAGTAGTGTCGTCAGCATAGCGAAATTCGTTTTTAACCAATAGAAATCCCTTTGTTCCAAAACTATTCACATCAGATACTCGACGCAGTAATATGGTGACAATACATTCTTGTTCGATATAGTACCACAAATACAGACTGGATGTATCGCATTTATTTATTACATACGCCTTCCGTCTTGCTCTAAACAATAGGCCTCGGTGTAGCCCGTTTTATTAACGTTTAATTCGCTTCGGTCATTATCTTGAAACTTGGCAATCGTCCGGTTGGTGTTTCTTTAACATTGTTGCATCATTACACCAATCGAAGGCTCGCAAAGGAGCGCAAAATCAAATATGAGTGAGAAGTGAAAGGAACATTGTCTTTGATGGTAATTTATTATTTTACTACTTACACCTTGCGTTAAGTCCGCATAATGGATTAATAAAGTAACGTTTGCGTGTACGAAAGATACGCACAACTTGTAGGTCGAGTGACGTAGATACACGCAAGAAGAACTTTTAGTTTACGACCATCGAAAGAATGGTTTGTTTCAATTATTTGATTAGAAAATTCCGAGAACTTATTATTTTTTAGCATTGTTACCCGCCCACTTGCATTTGCTTCAGTTATTTAACGATTTGTATCAAAACTAGAGATCGGTGCTCGGGGTTGCTCGGGACTTAAATTTAATTGTAATTAGAGACAGGTCTTAATTTTTTTTTGATTGTTCAGAAAATTTTCTAATAATACCAGAGCTATATGTATTCTTTATATTTAGAAGAATAATTTTGTATATGAAAAAGTTACGTATGAAAAGTGACCGAAATGTCGCAATTTATTGCCATTTAAAAGTAAAAAGTAATTTCTTCTTTATTTGCTAAATTACTTTGTGGCAACATATAATAAATAATAAGAAAAACACCTTGTTTAAAACCACTATTTATTGAGACCTCAATATGTTTCGATACCTATGGTATCTTCTTCAGGAAACAATGTATAAAATTATAATTAAAAATGCCAGCATAGATAAAAACAAAACTATAAAAGTAAGTGGTGGATAACTAATTAGGGACTACTGTGAAAACAAATTTAAAAGGATTTGGTTATTTATAATATTTAATTATAAATAACCAAATCCTGTTCTTATTTCTATAATTTCAAGTTTATCTAACTGTAAAGTATTTGTATGTAAAATTTCTAAACCCTTGTTGATGTCAAAATAATGATTTATTTGTTTCTAAAACATGATTGGCGAATTCAGAATACTTGTTGCTATTTAGACATCTCATTTTATTATTTATATAAGTAATTAATCCCTTTAACTTAGATAACTAGAACTCTTAGATAATTTTGTAGCTAGATATGGAAAATAATTAAAGAAAAAAGTTATACCTATGTACACAATTATGTTAAACTACGTTGCTGCTTATAAACTTTTTTAATACATTCTTCTCCTTTAGAGAAATTGCATTACGGATGAATTATTCCTGCCTACGTAAGATTCCCAAGAATCACAACCAATTGTGAAAGTCACTTTTAGTGTTAAATCTAGCTGTTCATAATTTGTAAGATCACCGTACAACCGAATAAGAAAACGTCTCAATTATACTTCATTATTAAGGAGATAACGTGGGTTTATACGCAAAGATAATTGATTAATCAAATTATTGCATATTGAATCAAAAATTATTGTTTAAAGTTTCTCTTGAAGATTGTGTTGTAAATGTGAAGTGACTTTTGACTCACTAGTTTCTACTACATAAATACTTATGTCTATATTCTTGGTGGTATGTTATAGATGACACATTACATCGCATACCATTACAGTAGGTATCAAAGAAATAGGTCCAAAGTTGGTCAATTTATGTTGAAAATATTTTTACTTATTGTTTGTAACAAATATATTATAACGGTATTTATTGTAAAAAAATGCTATTGACGACTTCTGACCACAACGGGGTCGAACAGTTCATAAATTTTGGAATTTCAACTCGTGCAATAAACAAAATATTAAAACCACAGTCTGTGGTCGTCATTAATACAACAAATGGATTCATCTGAGAGAAGATTGTAGAACACTCGAATTTAATTGGCATTTAAAATATACAGGGTGCGCCGTTAGAATCCAGACAAAATTGTATTTGAAATTCCCGCTATATTTGAATTCAGGGTTAGGCGCTAGTTGGCGCTAAAGTTAGCTAAATATGTCAGTAAGACTTTCATAACCTCAAAATGTTCGAGCCTGTCAACCCAAGCATGGAGTACGATAGAAGAGCGGCGATTATAGAAAGCCTTTGTGCCGGAAGAACTCCCACCGAAAGTATTAAATTCTTCAGGTATCCAAGATCGACTGTGTATGACTGTACGGGACGCCCACAACCCCAAGGACATCCCTGTGGTGGGCAAGACCAAGTTTCCGGCCAATATCCACGTCCTGAGCGTCGTTTCAAGTGAGGCCGCCGCACTTCTTCCAGAAGGGCGAAACGGTCACGAAGGAGGTTTATTTAGAGGTCCTGAGGACTGTGGTAAAGCCGTGGATGGAGGGAGACATATCTATCGAGATGGAGCACCCGCTCACACGAGCCGATTAGTGCAAAATTGGCTCTCTGACAACGTTGACATGTTTTGGTCGAAGGACTTTTGGCCTTCTAACAGTCCCGATCTAAACCCCCTGAACTGCTGAGTGTTGGGCGTAGTCGAGAGACAAAAAACAACAAGTCTACGCACCCTAACGTCAACTCCCTCCGGGCCGCTATCGAGGCAGAATTTACGGCCATGAACCGCGATCAGTTGAAAATAGCGTGCTCGCGCTTTTGGTCGAGGACCGAGGAGATGATGGAGGCGCAGGGTGGCTATATAGAATGAAAGTTCCCAGCAAGGATCCTTTAAATGAGTTATTACAGCATTTTTTGGTATCTTTGTATATTGGTTTAAATAAACTACTTTTTGCAATAACGTTTTTGTGTCTGGCTTCTAACGGCGCACCGTGTAGATCGCGGATTCGACTTCCGACCGCTGCCTCCGTACTACTAATTTGCCACGAAATAAACTCTTAAAGGAGAAAGCAATAAGTTCAATTGACAATTATTGTAATAATATTAATGTAGTCATTTGATTCGGGACTGAAACTTTTTATGTGCTGAAATATGCTAAAGTATTCTCCTCATTGCATTCTCATACCCTGCTATCTTATCATACTGTCATCTTATTTCCCTTTGCACGGCATATTAACCGATAAAATAGATCGCATCTTGGTATATCTACGGCTTCTGGTATTTGTTTGACATAAGAATTAATTCATTACGCACTTAATCTACTGACAATATTTATAAATCTTTTTAATATTACTTTTAAAATTAGCAATATTAACTTGGTGGTTAAGATTCATATTTTTTATTTAATTTTTTGACATATCCTGAAGAAGGAAAAGGTGTTTTCCGAAACCGGTAGATGTTTTTTAAACTCAATTGTGGTTATTAAACTAAGATAATAAATAAAAAATATTTTTAATATTTGTTGCAAATTTTACATTGTGGTTTTTAATCATTTTAATATAGTTTATTTAAAATTTTGTTTTCAACCACTTTATGAGTTCAATTTAATGCACCAACCGGATTCGGAAAATACATCACGATGTGAAATAAATTAACTAAAATCGTATATGTCAAATTGACTTATTACTAGAATTTTGACAAAGATCTTTAAATTCTGAATTTCAAAATAAATATACATGCGTTTTCGCAATAAGCTACAAAAATAGGACTAACTTGATGACCTCCTAGAACGAGGCTTGATCCCCAATCACTAGATCACTAGGCTATCGTTACCACTAGAACACAAGTACGTGACCCAACTATTTCTAGATGAGATTAATAAATCTGAAAATTTGTAGATAATTCTTCCACTCTTCTTTATCAGCCATTGAAATCCAATGCGCAGGACTACACTCAATCCATTTCATAGGGTCCGATTTACATCCCTCACATCAGAACGTGTAGTAGAATTGCACGACCGCTTGAACATGACGTTATCTACCGATTTTGTTTTTTTGTTACAACTCTTCTCTTTTTAAGTCTTCAGCCCTCATCCTCAATCTTTGACGCGCCCTTTTTTTTTAAAGGTTTTTTTCCACCAAATACTTTTCTAAAAACACTCGCAGTAATAGTTTGTATAATTGTATTTACTTTATATTTTATTTTTTTGCAGATCACATTCAAATGATGTTCATCGTAACATTTTATGTGATGTGATTGACATCAGAATACAGTTTGTACCAGGAGTTTTGGTGGTTTTGGATGATGTCCAAATTTTTAATGTAGTATTCATAAATCTGTGTCAAAATTTTTTGTCAAAATTTGTCAAAACATCAAAATTTTCTATACAATAAATAAATACGTATCTAAATAATAATACAAAACACTTTGTTTAAATCACTATTTATTGATAAATCAACATGTTTTTCGATACCTGTGGTATCTTTTTCAGAAAACAATATAAGATATTTTAAAAAAAATCGGGGGTCAATCATTTTTATATAGGTAAAACTTGCAGAAATTTTGATATTAGAATTAAGGAGCACTTAAGATGACTAAATAGTAACAACTATACTGAATTCACCAATCATCTTTTGGAAACAAACCATTCTTTTGATATTTACAAGAAATTATAATTTAGAAATTATACATACAAATACTAGGGGTTTACAATTAATAGAAAAAGTGTTAATTAGCAAGCTAAATATTATAAATAATCAAATGCTTTTTGCAAATACTCGCCTTTTAAACTTGTTTTCATAGTAGTTCCTACTTAGTTACCCACCACTTTATGGTTTTGTTTTTATCTATGGTTGTATTTTTAGTTTTAATGTAGTATACATTGTTTCCTGAAAAAGATACCATAGGTATCAAAACATGTTGATTTATCAATAAATAGTGATTTAAATAAAGTGTTTTGTCTTATTATTTATGTATGTCCACAAAGTAATTTTGCTAATATTGAAATTTCACATCTGTTTTGAGAATGATTTGATTGACTATCGAATTACACACTTCATTAGAATATTACTTCCTCATCAGGTCGGGCATTACAATAATTACTCCCGTCTCCGGGCTTGCCCAAGATACCGAGATTCGTCTCCTTATTAACTCCATTGAAAAGATTCTTGAGTGGAGCCGATGTAAATGTTGCATCACGGTTGCATACAAATTGCCATAGTTAACGGCTTTTGGTCATTTGTGGCGAGGTGATGTCACCGTATACGGACAAACTCCATCCATCCATTCCAGTTTTGATTTTAATTTCTAATCGAGCGGTATTTTCTCCTTTTTTGGGCCATTTTGCAGTGTTTCTCTGGGGTCCTGAAGCGGGGTGTCTCTATAAACCCTTGCAAACGGATATTAAAATTCAGTCAGTCAATCTGAATGATCTAAAGAGTTTAAAAGAGATATAATATCAAATAAGGAAAGTACCAATACAAAATAGTCTTTAGAAATATATCGCCTTCTAACAGCCCCTCAGAACATCTTTCACTCGCTTCTGCACTTCGATTTTGAAACACACTTCCACTATTTATAATTTGGAGCGAATACAAAAGATTTTCAGTGATTCTGGGTCTCTTTTCATAACATATAAGTAAAAGGGTCATTCTTGCATTTTAGCTGCGCAATTTTTTTTAGTACAATTTCGAATTAGCAGTGTATATTTTCGAATACTCACGTATTATGTAAAGTGGATACGATATTGGCTTTGAAATCTATTATATTCAATCTTCTATCTTGATTTTATTTTAAGGACAGTTTATCACAGGTCGTTTAACGACTCCTATAGATATATAGTCCTGCAAAGTACATGTAAAGATGGAACATACAAAAAGCCAATATGGAAATGAAGTCATTGGCGTAAATGAGTGGAGGTAAAACATCTAAAAAAACGCATTAAAACATTAAAAAAAATGTTACAATTGAAGAGAAAGAACAAAATACCTTAAATATAATTCGTGCAGCATAAAGCGCGTGGGTTTACACTATATTAAACTTTGGTTTGTTCAATAGTACGAACTTGGTTGTAAGCATACATTACACTCTTGAACGGATATTAATCATGTACTGTATAATTTCGCCTAATATTCATCATTCATCATCAAACCAAACAAACTCGTGGTGCACACTGTGAGTCTTTATATATATATATTGAAAAGTGAAAGTTTTTACAAAAATAGCGCTATACAAATTATCCAATATTATTATTATTATTAGGTTTAGGTTGACAATTAATATTGCTTGCGGTCGAACCCCCGTCCGCCAGATAATTGTCAACGTAAATCTAATAATAATAATAATATTGTATAATTTGTATAGCGCTATTTTTGTAAAAACTTTCACCTCAATGCTTTACACATAAACTGTTTATAATTACATTATCTTTGTTTTTTAAAATTAAAAATTGCCATTTTCACTTATGTGAATGATTTTTTGAAAAGGTGCGTCTTTAGTTTCTTCTTAAATAAAATCTCTGATGCACTGTTTCTTATGACGGAGGGCAAAGAGTTCCACGCTTTTTGGCCTGCCACCGCAAATGCCCGTTCACTAAATTTAGATTTCTGGAAACGGTTAGTCAGTTCTACAACTCTTCCTGCGGCTGTAGTGGAGACTGACATGAGAGTTTGACGTCTACCATTCAAATTGTCTGGGATACAAAGTTCTTGAAAATTCAGAGACGCGCGTATTATGTGTCGCCTTGTACATCAACCAGTATAATTTAAATTAAACTCTTTCATGGAATCGGAACCAATGTAACTGATGTAAAAGGGATGTTATATGAGAGAATTTGGAAACTCCGTATATTATCCGTGCAGCCGTATTTAGAATGGATTGTAATCTATCCAGCTGAAACATTGGCAGGCCAGCATACACGCTGTTACAATAGTCCACACGTGACACCACAAATGCATTTATAAGTAGACGGGCTGCCTCAAAAGGAAGATGTTTCCGAATACTTTGAATCTGTCTCAGTTGATAAAAGCATGCGCTGACAGTTTTTCTGATTTGTGTATTTATTGAAAGGTCTGAATCAATGTGCACGCCCAACAACTTAACTGCAGATTTAGCATTCGCAGACATTGATTCCTATATTAAGTTTTGCCTTCTAGGTGTTGCTCATATACAGATCTTATCTTATTCTTAGTGCTTTTTCCCTTCCATACTTACCGTATTCCCTTCCATAGCTTACCTTATTCTTGGTGCTTTCTCCCTTCCATACTTACCGTATACGGAGTTTACCTTATTCTTGGTGCTTTCACCCTTCAATACTTACCCGCAGCTGATTGTATTCAGAGCGTCGAGGTTGAACGAGATGAGATCCAGTTGGGCAACATATCTGCCTGTTAACAGACATTTCTCAACTCTTGAAATGGGTGATGATTTGTGGATAATAATGGCTCTTAGTCAATTTTGTCGATAATTTCAATTTTCTCTGCTCACTTTTTGTGCATGTCTGTTACGGTTAAAATGTAACGCATTTTTTATCTTTTGTTTCTGTGTACCATGTAATATCGTGTTTATTTTTCATTTCTTTATTGATTAAATATCTGAAAATTTATTACGTATTATACATTACACACTTAATTACGAATATCACATAATAAAGTGATAAAAGTAAAGGTTGTATTTTTAGAGGTATGTTTTTCGTATTGAAAACACTTTTTCCAGCGATAAGCAATTTGACAGCTGACAGCTGATTTGTGCTCAGTTTGGTTTGCTATTTCACCATGAATATACTTACGCCAGAACAACGCTTGTAAATTATGCAAATTTATTTCAGTTTGCGAAATTTACAGTCGACATAATCGTCCATCCGAGCAAGTAATTCGAATAAACATGCATCGTTTTGGCACCACGCATACTCTAATTGATAATACGCATCCGCAGAGACGTCGTACGTGCGTACCGAAGAAGCTGTTGTATCTTAAAAAATGATGTCGGCCAGAACGTTACAGTCAATGGAGAGCGCTATAGATCCACGATTACTGC
The DNA here is from genome assembly GCA_022840565.1 of Eubasilissa regina. Taxonomy (NCBI): domain Eukaryota; kingdom Metazoa; phylum Arthropoda; class Insecta; order Trichoptera; family Phryganeidae; genus Eubasilissa; species Eubasilissa regina. Next base: position 7,868,331 of record JAINEB010000019.1, read on the forward strand.
TTTTTTCGTTCCTTAATTGAATGGCATTAATGTGTAAGAGCTGTGGTTTCAACAAGACGGCGCAACATGCCGCACAGCTCGCGCCACAATCAATTTATTGAAGGAAACATTCGATGAGCGCGTAATTTCGCGTAATGGATCTGTGAATTGACCTCCAAGATCGTATGATTTATCACCTTTGGATTATTTTCTGTGAGAATATGTGAAGTGGCTAGTCTACGCCGATAAACCAGAGACGATAGACTACTTGGAAATCAACATTCGTCGCGTTACTGCCGATATACGACCCCAGCTGCTCTAAAAAGTGGTCGATAATTGGATTTCCAGTTTGTCCTTTATTCGAGCCAGCCGCGGCGCCCATATGCGCGAAATTATATTTTAACACTAATGGCATGAAATTATCTTTCTAATAAAGCCATTACCATTATTTCATTTTAAAGTTTTATACTTCTAAGAAAAATATTCTTTATTAAGTCAGTATTTCTCTTAAACCTACGTGTTGTATATCTATACATAATGATGTCTACAGTGTTTTTTTATATGCTTGTAATTTTTGGATCTAAGATTTTTGTGAAATTCTGAAAAATTTGTGATTTTTGGCAGTGTGACCCAAAAAACACGAGAGGATATTATTATAAAATATATTATAATATCATAGAATTATTGACTATGTGAAGAGACATGGCGGAGGTCAACCTTCTCTCAGCCCTGCGAGCGAGGAATTGAAGGTCTTGGCCAACCGAGGACAAGTGGCACTACAGAGGGGTCATGGTGCTCAGGCACGAGAGACTGACGGAGAAGAGAGAGTAATATCATGTTGTATATTATATATTTTAGAGTGTACTTTTGTCTACATATACAAGTACGGGATGCTTGGCGAGATGAAGGGTTCTCAGGGCGTATCTTTTAGGATTCTCGACGTGCGACATTGACCTATATCGAATTGTGCAGGTGTATATATATATATAAATATATGTACATGAATATTTGACTAATTATGTAATTCAACGCTACATACCTGTAATTTGTTTTTTTGCGTTGTTCTTCTTTTTTTGAGACGATAACGCTGATCACTTCCTGAGACGAGACAGGCACATGGGTAAGATGGCGAATGAGGATAACGCGTGATAACTTCCATGAACGAATTTTAATTGCCGTCAAAGAATTTCTCTTAAAAAAATACTATTAAGCGATAGATCAATGTCAATCAAATAACGCTGCAACAAATGTAGGTAGGTTGATTTTCACAAAGAAACAGAATGTTGTAATTGGTTTTTAAATCAGTGATGAGATTAACTGTGATTGGTGGTGGGTATTGGTAATTTTTAAAATAACATTTACCTATCATTGTCACAATTGAACACCGATCAGTGGCGCAACTAGATAGATTGGTCCCTAATGCCCTAATAACGAGGTACTACTGTGTACAACAATAATATTTTCACGTCTTTTGATATGTATGATTTTATAAATCCAAGTTTTGCGCAAAATATCGATGCCATGATTTTAGTGGGGTACTGGACTTTTATTCAACGTGGCCCCTGATGCATCACATTGGCTGCATTGGCGTAGTTAAGATACGATGAGAAAATCTTAGAGATTTATTTATTTAGTTAGACACATCTCAATACCACGTACACACACGTGTTGAGATTTTTATCTGGAGATAAACTCGGGTAGAAAGAGACGAAAACTCAATCCTGTGTACACGACGTTTATTAACCTTTCCTCTCCGGTGATGTAAACTGAGTGGACATTGCTTCCAATTATGTGAATATCTCTGTAAATATACTAAATACAGAATTCATATTTTAGGTATTCCTCCGTAGTACATTTATATATAGGATAAAATAATTATAATACAATATATAAGTGTTTACCATACGCAACAATAAAAAATGTTTTCTCGAAGAACCTGACGTGATTTGTACCTGAACCTGAGGTGAGGAGTCTCGGAGAGTGTGGACTCCTAGCATTAGTGGCAGAGCGAGATCGTACATTGGCTGAGTTAGACGTGTTTTATGCGTCTTTGTGCTGTTGTTCCGTATGAGCAATGTTATTTCTCATTCTTGGCACTTTTTTTGTGAAAAAGTGTGAAAAAAATAGTTGATGTATAAATATATATATCAAATATTATTTTAATGATTAATATAAATGATAAATGTAAAATATTCATATTTATCAGACTTAAAAATCTCAAAAGTCTCCATGTTCACTGAGTTTAGAGCACCGAAGCGCGCGTTATTATTTGAACACCGTATGGGAAAGGTTAACACGTGCATACAAGCGTCATAGCTTCTGTATAATTATTCATTCAAAGAAGTTTGCATAAGTCATTAAACATTAATATTTATCATTTTTTGTTACAAAGTTGCATTTTCAGAACACAGTTCTTTGGTATTTAATACAAATTAAATGAATCAACTAGAAAGATATACAGAAAAAATCTATTTATCTGAGAAATAGGTTTTCTATATATTGATTTAATTTTTATTCATATTTATTCAGTTTTAACTGCTGCTGGGGGGATTCAAAATCACTCACCTGACGAACGAAAATGATATTTGACGTACGTGACGAGCATGAAGCACGGTGAAAAATGGCGAATCTCTGAGATATAGTGTGAACTACGAATACTGAGAACATTGGAACTACGAATACTGAGTTTTCTCCAAAGAATATAATTGGAGCTAAATCCGTATTTCAGAGATTATCTCGACTAGAAATCACAATTAAAATTTAACAGTTCATATCATCACTACTCACAGCACGCTCTCGCGGCGGTGTCGTTGCGCGACGATTTAGTTACGTGTCAGTTATCCTTTCGTGTGAAAGACAAATATTTCATAAATGCACAGATGTCGTTTTGTAACTTCGGTCCAATTTTTTTTAAAATAGATCATTATCTTTCCGTCAATCTCTTGTGTCACAATATTTTTTATATTGTGCCGCCGTGATGAAGATTTATGAACAAATTAATAAAGCAATAGCTCCGAGCAACAGTAATAAACAATTCGCTCGATGGATCTATCGTTTGTAATGTTGTTTTTTTTTATTTTTAACGAAATCCACCGCCAAATGATGTATATGAACATTATTATCTGGGTTACGATCGCTTAACCTCAATTATTGTTGCATTAACAGGTGAGTTTTAGTTAACTATTTACGTAACATTTAACTTTGATATTAATATTTTATGCGAAACTTGTATATTTATATACAGACCCAATTGCGTAACTCTTATTCATGTCTCAATCCAGTGTGAATAAAGAATAGCAAACGCGATTTGTAGCGGTATTTTTAGGTGTACTTCGATAGAAATACTACCTATTACAGAGGGTCTCGTGACGTAATTTCTAGAAATTCACTGCAATTTCTTCGACCAGGAGACGTCAAATGCACCCTCCGTTAATATCATGCCATCATCATCCACCACAAAAAGTATGATCTATGATATATTATGATCCTAAATAAATATTAAATTCGCATTGTACGTTAACCTTTATCATACCGTGATATAAAATACTCGTACGCAGCCATGCTGTCAATTCGTGTCACCGTAAGAAATTATAGTTCAATTGGTCTTTGAAATGTGAAAAAATTAAAATATTGTTAATGTCATACATTTACTATAAATATTGATCATTAAATATTTAAAAAATATATAACATTATAATTCGGAGCATTCATCAAGTTCTGTATAGGAGGTTACATTGTATAATACAACCTTCCATTTAATTAGTAAGAAAGACTCATAATTATATTCGTATATTTGTTATTCTTTTCACTATAAAATTGATGTGTGATTTCTTTCTGTCTTGCCATAAATTGTATTTTTGTGAACGCATTAAATTGAAAAATAATTATTTTTGTAGGAATCGCTTACATACTTGATTTTTCATTAGTCATTTCTATGCGTAAATATTTTTATTACAATTAACTAAAATATGAATTGCATGTTGTGTGTATTTACCGAAATATTACAAGTTTAATCAGGGCGGTAGACCCGTGTTACTGCATGGTTTTGGAAGGATTAATATGTCTCCAGAACTATCTGTTATGGCTCGTGTCTACGATGGTCTCTCAATGAGACATTGATCTCTGTAATTCTAAAGGTACGTGCGTCATTTTAATCACCGCGTGAAACATATGTGGTAAATCGTTTCACGCTAAATGGTAAACTGTCCTTTATGCAGACTCGAGTCGAATCTCAGAGAGAAATCTCATTCATGGTCGGCCACGTTAACTTTTGTAATTTTTATCAGATTTCGATCAAACTTTCTGAAAAATCGATCTTATAGATTAATTTTTTTAACTAGCCTAAACCGTCATCTTGTTCATGAACATAAGAACATAAAAAATCTTAACTTCATTAATAATATATTTATTAGTTTCTCGCGCTTTTACCGGTGCAAAAAAAAATCTTTTTTCTTTTTCAAATTAGAAATTCGGAAATTCGTATTTAAATTTAGTGAAAAAAATAATAATACGCTTTCACACATACACATGAAAATTTATCTATGATTAATCGTGCTCTAATATTTGGCACTGCAAGTTCATTATCTTCGATGCAATCGCGGTGAAATTCTGAGGTCACACATATTCTGGTCCCGGTGTAGTGAAACGCGTGGAGAATTTAGATTAGAATTTGACCGGAGCTTTGATTCTTTACCCCTAAAAAACTCCTCAATATTGGTTAAGGACGGTAGTGCGAAATAGCCAAAGGAAATTTTCAAAAATATACATGTTGGGTACATCAGGAAGATACTTACTGCGGCCTGCTCAGGTTCATCAGACATGATGTTCTAGCTTTTGTGTATTATGTACTTTTCATAATAAAGATTTTAATATGGGGTCGTAGGTGTAATGATGGATGTTTTCGTTGGCGGCCGCGCATCGTTGCTTGGATTCTTTTGCGTTGAGATGCGTTGTACGATCACCCGTTTAGCATTAAAAATATGCCAACCTGGCGGTGAATGAGTAGGACCGATATACCGTTAGCGATGAGTCCCTTCATTAGCCATGATGTTCTCCATCTTCCAGGGACTTCCAGCAATCTTTCACTGCATTGTCAGTTGCAAGATGTCATATGTCCGAAATATAGAAGTTTTCATATGTTGTTGAAAGTCTTTCTATAATCCTGAACTCCTGGAGGATAGTGGTAGAGATAATCGAGTGAACTGTATGAAAGAAATGAGGAAAAAGAAATAGGATGACACAATACTCAAGAAACTACCACTCACCCTTTGTAGTCCCGCCTCCTCTCTCCACGCCCAGTAATGAAGAATCTCTCGATGGATGCTGGGAGTCACCTTTTAAAACACTCGGAAATTATGTACAAGGTACCGTCGGCCACTTTGCAGGTAGGTGTTTCTCGGTGTAGATAGATGACACAAAAAGTACACAGGTTTTATTGTTTAGAGTACGGCGACCAAATTAGCACTGACCAAGTTATCAAGTATTTGTCTGCAGGTTGAAAGGAATCTATACCGGGATTAGGAACTTTCTCTAACAGATAGACATTTGTTCGCGTTGTTGTCCACTGGATACATACAGCATCCGCCTGCCTATAGCACCACATCTCGAAAGCATGTGACATATGCATTTCTTTCTTTCTTAGTTTCATGCAGCGCGGAGAATACCATTATGATTTTGATTCTTTTTTAGGATTTCTCCATATCTTGTCAGACTGCCATTCCAACTCGTCTTCTTGGTATATTTCTATTATTATTTATTTACACCCTATCCTGAATCGTTTTGCGAGTTGTTTACTCACGTTTCGATCCGTCATAATTACATTTTAAAAATTTTTATTACATTCAGTCATTCTTAACATTATTAACATAAAACCATCATAGGTTGGCTCCGAAACCATCGTACCAGAGCCATACCTGTACTATTTCACGTGAGACTCGTTATCACATTCAATTCAGAAGGCAGCCAGAGAGAAGCTATAGAAATCGTACATCTCCGAAAGGGGGGGGTATACGTCACATTTATGTGTTGCAGTCGCAGAACTCCGTCACAGTCCGGCAGAAATTCACACTGTCCAGGTCAATGAGAGAGCCAGTAGAATGCTCCGTTAGGTCCCTATAGCCACTGCTCTTCCCGGCATCGTCCATCCCAGCAACACCCAGCGAGAAACCCACACCCTAAAAATTCCCGGATATATCTTCTTGGTATTTATATATATATAAATTATTATTTTAGATTAAATTTTAAATTAAGGTAAACATAGAAACTGGTATAGAATATTCGAATGAAAACAAAAAATGAAACTGTATTTAGATACGTTTTATGTGACGTACTCGCATTGTACTCCAGGCTCAACTTGAAAGTGCCGAGAGGCTAAAAAAGCGGTCGTCGCTTCCACAAAGGGAAAATGACGAAATCTACAAGCACAACAATAATTATACTTCTTTTCCAACACCATTGAATGGCCTTTTATATTAGATTTTTTTTTTCTTCTATTTTTGTGAAACTATTCGAGACAGTTAGTGGGTTAAGGTACCTGCCGCCTGCCTACCCACCAGCATGACGCATATTGTGTCTTCAGACAATACCCGCGTTATTAATAACATGTGAATTATTTCGTGGCTAGTGACGAAACGCATTTACGAAAGTCTTTTATGTGCAAAGTGCGGGCGCGTGATATGAGAGAGATCGCGGTGGTGATATTAATGACGAAAGTGCGAAAGTGACGACTTTTCGTGTGTGTGACACGAATGAATCGTTCTTATAGAAATCTCTAATATGCCGTTTTTGTATGAGATTTTGAACCCTTTTGTGGTAACACATTTCTCTACCGGCGACACGGATCAACCTTCGTTGACAAATACAGTATTTTTATTTGTTAACTTTGTTTTATTAACCACTTAATTGGGTTTAAATATATCTACCGGTTTCGAAAAAATACAATTTTTTTCAATAAGTGGTTATTAAAACAACGTTAACAAATAAATAAATTTAACTACAAAATTAATTTCGCTAATTTTAAAAGACAAATACGGTACCGACAACTGCACACTAGGCAGACGCACACAGTTGGCTCATTACTTTGCTGGCGTATTAATGTCGAACAACCAATATTGCTAGCAGTGGCGTGCAGTAGTTATAGACTTAGGTTATGCTGTTACCATGATATTATTAGGTTGAGTCATAAATAACTTCTGTTTTTTATCTTCATACATTTATTATTCAACAATAATTTTTTTTTTCCATTATTTGATATGACTTGTTCCCATCTTGTTTTCAATTTATCGATTCCTTCCCCATAAAATTTGACTGGTTTGGACTAGAAGTAGTCTCGGACAGCCTCATTTACTGCCTGATCAGAATTGAAATTTTTGCCATTTAAAAAATTCTGTGAGCAGAAAAGGTGGAAGTCTGTTGGAGCAAGGTCCGGTGAATATGGTGGATGAGGTAAAACGCACCAGCCAAGTTCGAGAATTTTTTTTGAGTCACCCGTGCTGTATTCGTTTGTTATTGCTGTCACTGAGATTATGGGGTACCCATACTCCCAATTTACTGTATTTTGCCTATTTCTCGAGGTGGCGGCAAATAGTTGAGTTTTAAGAAAATATTGAGCTTCTCTGCTAACTCTCTTATTGTTTTACGTGAATTTTGTTTCAATATTGTCTTCAAAATGTCGTCATCGAGGTCTGAAGGCTTAACCCGCCCTCGGTTCGTCTTTCAAGGTCACGTCTTCAGAACGAAATTTGACAAACTAATTTCTAACTGCCCGATCGGTTGTCACTCCTTCACCGTACACACGGCATATTTTCAGAGCCATGGCTGCAGCACTATTACCTTGTTTAAATTCCCAAAGCATCACATGGCGAAAGTGTATTTTTTGATTCTACATTTTTAACTGAATTTTTTTAACGTAACGTGCACAACACTAGATTGTTGTTTAAAGACTAACCAAACTTTTAACTGTGTATCGAAAACAAAAATCCCTTATCTGGGTAACCCATTGTGTGCGTAAACTGAACCTAATATATAATATGTAATAAACCATATGCTACGTTGTACATAATTTTATGTTTCGTTTAGCCGAGGTCTTTTAGTAAAATGAATCTATCATAATTAAAATGCATTATTCTGGAACGCAAAGAACAACCATGACAACAACGCGTTTGGTGAGGTAGTAAAATTAGCCAATTAGTAAATGAAGAAAAAGATGCTTTGATCAGCTTTAAGCCAAGTTTCCTTTCAAATGTCATTATGTTAGGAAACAGCATAAGTAAGGACTCCTCAGTACAACATGGATCAGCTGATCCATTTCTAACTCTGCCGAGTGGAATTTTTAATTCAGTAGGTAGCAATTGTATGACCTGAATAGAACGATAGATTAAAACAGTGGCTGGCAATTTTAGAAGCTGTAAGTGAATAATAACCCAGTAGAAGATTACAGCGCTCCTGCGGCACGCGCGGTAGCATCCAGAACTGCGCAACTAATGATTATAATAATACACGGTGGGCGCTAGCATAATTATAACATATTACAGATTATTTACTTTATATTCCCAGAATTTTTGTAATGCACTGCTTTTTTGTTTGCATGCAGTGCACGCCCTCGGCTGCCAGTGTGCAAAACCGAAAGATTTAAGTGTACTGTCCACTGTGCATTGAGAGATGATAAGCCTCCGCGCTCACGTGCAACTCTAAATAGTAAACGGGTAGAAGCTAAAGAAGAATATTCATATTTACAACCTAACCTAACTCCTCAACCCAAAAAATATCCACCAACCATTATTATTATTTAAATTGCTATTGTTGATATAGTTAAACTAATTTTTATGTAATTATATCAAATTTTACGAAATGTTCTTAATTTTTTGGGCCATCTGTATATGTTAGAACATGCACTCGCTTCGAGTACCACTATACCATCGCCACCTATGCACCAAATTTGATAATTCATTCGTTCTTTGATACAACATATATGTCAAATTAATGAGAATCTGATTTATTTTGAAAATTATTTAAAGTAATATTCTTTATGTATAAAATGTTTTTTTCACATTATACTAGAATTCGCCCGAAAAGTAAATATTTTTATTATTTTTATTTTAACCAGTATATTATTTTAAAAATATTTTGAATATGTCCAAGAACACACAATTACTGGATTTTTACCTACAAAGACTCTGTTATTAAATAAATATCAGATATCTCTTAGAGTCGAAGCTATAAAATATTATGGACTAGGTCCGTTACTGTATGTGAAAAACATCAGCACACGGTATTGACGGTTGATATACGGATAATGTGCCTGATACACGGTATTGTTAGCTGGCTTAAGGCTAGTCTTGAGATTCATCGCTGCACTTTTCATCACTAGCCCTGAAACGTCAGTCGCGATGTAATAATTCAGAATAAATTGTATTATTTTCAATTAAGATATTACGATTAATTGCTATTAAAAATGTAATTGATAAAACATCACATTAATGTTTACATAAATTGTTTTCATAATGTCAGCCTTACCGGGCTACGCCCGTGCTGAGGCAACACTTTACTTTTTCTGTTTGTCGATGTTTGATTTTTAGAAGAAAAATACATAAATCATACAAGACATATACTGCACTCCCTTAATTATAAACTTCATATACTATGCCTAAATTAAGGCTACAAAGGCAACTAACTATACGCGGATACTCAGGAATGTGGGCTAGTTAAGTGGTAACATCCAGCATTAATAATATCTGAAAGTTTAAACAAACTGTTTTACTTAATACAAATTAAATGTGTCAATGTGTATTTTTGTTGTTACCGAGATTGAATTTTCCTGTATATCTTATTGATACATTTAATTAGTATTAAAATACCACAGAACTATGTTCTGAAAAACTGCAACTTCACATTAATAATGTGTTCTCTTTAATTCATTTATTTATTTATTTCCTTCAACGCCCTTGTGGGCTTTTACATAAGAATACATTTTTATTTAATTTAAAAAATAACAGTTTAAATATAACATAAAAAAATAAAATCTAAGTATAATTTACATACAAATATTTTTTCAGCTCAAGTATGCTCCCGCAACGAAACTCAACTTGTTACCATGCCGATGCATCCGCGATATTGGCGAGTTAACGGCATAATAATGTTTTATTTAAGCTGTAAATCGATGTAAATATAGGTTCAATTTCCAGCTTCACTGATGTCTTCGAACGACATCTCTATTTTTTATCTACTGTCAGTTAACACTACTTACATCGTTTCTGCAGTGCCTGATTTAATTTCACAATTGTATAATCCCTACAATATCATAATCTCTGTTATAAGCGGTATAAAGAAAGCGATTAAGTACTTTTTTTTATAATACACCTACATATATTTATAAAAGCGAGTACATGATATCACTTTCCGTTGAAATTTCCCACGGGCTAATGTACGCAGCAAGCAATAGCGCTTTCTCTTTTCTGCATGAGAAACAACCAATAATAATAATAATAATTACGTATTGACAATTTTGAAATTGTAAACGATACGATCGTACTCGAAACTGTAACTCACGATCAGACTCTAAACTGCAGCTCGTGAGGGAACCAATTGGCGAGTCTCGTGGGGAATGTACACCATTTAGTTAAGTCATTATTGTAGATGGAAACAATGAGTGAGTCTCAAAAAATATTGTTACGGTGTCTTTGGGCCCTAGAGGATAGTAAGCCATAGGAGCCGCTCAGTCTAGCTCAGTCTGGGTCCTCAAGTGAGCGTGTGTGTGTGTGTGTGTGTGCTCTGTTGTCGCCTGCTACCTCGGATGAGATGATCATTGTTTCAAATGCATTCGGATCTCACTTCACACATTTATTCACAAAACACAATTAAACCCAACATTGGATGGACGAAATATGTTGTTTAGGTCGAGTTTACTCTGAGGGAGATCGCTTTTATTTATTTCTTCTATTTGTGGACTTTATCTGTTGCTAACATCAGCCAACGCGGCCGTGGGGTGCTTATGCAGCTGATGACCTGGATCGCCACACGCCCGCGCCAGGATTCATATTTTGGTCCAAGAGATAGACCGGACACCATCTCGTCTCAGCCTTGCCCATAACGCTCGTCCATCGGCCATCGCTCGCATGTCGCCTCCTTGCTCGTCGCAGCGGGGTCTCTCTTCAAACCGCTGGTGGACTGGGACCATCCATCTCTGTCTATCGCGGTGATCTTACTTTTAATTTCCGCCACCTCTCGCCCCTATCTTCCTCCGGAGCGCTGCTCCACCGACGCGCCTATTTTCGAGCGTTCCCACTCAAAAATGACGTTTTGCTCAGCTGTCTGCCAGAGTTAGATTCTCGTCCCTGATTCGTCCATATAGACGGCCAATCATCACAAGTCGGCAAAGTAGGCTACCCAAACCTCGGCGCGCAAATTCAAACATCACATCATTCATATTGATACTTCTTTTTCAGCCCATGTCCATCCACTGTCGGATAAAGGGTAGTTATCATTCTATGTTGTTAGTGTATTTCACACATTTCAATATCCTTGTAATAAACAATATTACAATGTGACACTGAATAGTTTTTGTGTTTGATAGTCTTAAACCTAATAATTGATATGAATGAGGGGCCTGCAGCCCATACAAGCAAAAAAAGCTGTGCATTATTAAAAATTCTGAGAAACAAATACAAATTAAAAGATTGGATTAACATAAATGAAAATATTTTACAATTAGCGCGTCTGTGCACCAGTAGAGACTTTAATTGCTTACTTCTTAATCATTGAAATGTCTATTTCCTCTTTTACTAATTCGCGAATTTTATTATCTTACTGTTTTTAACCTGGTGATTTCATGATTGTTCTTTAAATTTGATGCATGGATTGGTTTTTGATTTGGGAAAAAAGCAATTGGCAGAACTATTTCGTACGTTAACTTTAAATAAAAATAATTATTTCCTTTAGTTATTACGTGAAGGATTTTCAAACAAAAAAAATCATGTTCTGTTATAGAAAGTGTTCTTAAAAACCTCCATATGTTTTTATATGAGTAAGGAGGTATTATTTTACGTTAAAACTTAAACTTTAAAAACATTATTAATAGTACTCTAAAATTATAAATAAATACATGGGTAGGGTAGGGTTTAAACGGACGGATTTATTTTGTCTAAAGACGTTGGTTAAACGAAAGTACATGTATTGTATTACATAACCTAAATCTATATCTACTGCACGCCACTGATATGAATGCACCTGTATAGCTAGATGTTTTGTGAGTCTAGTCAAATTATAAAATATATATATATGTATAAAAAATCTTATATTCATACATATTTTTGAGTGTCCGCACGCACTGAATGTGCACGCGATAACAGGCGAGATTAAAGGTTCTAGGGTACAGTAAAGAGAGATTACTAGGGGTCTTTTCATGGCGGCTCAGAACAGATAAATATTTACTAGGGTCTGAAAAATATGCTGCTGTAATGTAGGGGATAATACATATAAAATTGGCAAAGATATGTAACGAGATTTTGTAGCCTTCATCTGAACGTAACATCCCTTGGTGGCTATTGAAATATTATAGATCGTTGTACAAACTTCTAAAACCTTCGTGAAACTTTTAGATGTTTCTCGAGGATTCTCGTAATATTTTTATATCCTAATGCTATTATTTTATTATGTACGAGTTCTTGTAACATTCCCAGGTAGCCTCACATTTATTCAGATTGAACTTAATAGATTCCCTAATGTGTGAGTGTGGTGTCGAGGAGGAAACCCTTGACCATATCTTTTTTGCCTGTCCATTGCGAATTACAGTTTTTTTTACAGTAATCTCGTCAATGGTAATTTTCAACTCCCGGTTAACTTGTGTCATCTTCTTTCCCCTAATTCGCCACATTTAATCTATATAATAGCAAATTTTTTGAACGACAATGGTATTGACATATAATACAGCATTTCCTATTCTATAATATTATTGTACTTTTTTCTATAAAATAAAGTTTTAACTTGATTAATGGCACAAATCACTCGTGAGTGGTGGGTTGCCTATTTAAAAGAAGAAGAGTTCTTGTAAACAATAATTTTTATTAATATACAGATCACTTCTCTACACAAGCTTATGGTTGCAAGAGAAGTGTAGCATAAAAAAAAAATTGTACATTAATATTGTTGTAGCATAATTTGAAATTTTTTGTAATAATAATAATTTAAAAAAAAATCATTTGATAATACTTTGTGGTTAGACTACATACAATACACTTTTAAATGAAGATATCAAACACTTTTGATCAGTTACGCTGTGGTGCCTCACCAACCGTTACGTCAAATTATGACGCAAGGCGAACGTTTGTGAAGTGATTAATGAAATAAGCAAGTGTTGCGTTTTCGTATAATTATGTGTACGTTCATTTATTGTGCAGAATGAAAAAAGTCGCACAAGGCGCATTTGAATTTTAGAGCGGCAGTTTTAGTTGCGTCACTGAAAAACGAACGCTCCTTTTCGAAATTTTCGTGTATTATATATTTTACCCCATTACGGGCGCCGCCTAGCGGGGTTATACAATCAGCAACGAGAAAAGTGCGTAACGTTTCGTCGCCTATTTGTATGAATCATCGATGGACGACATAGTGCGATTCTGACTTACGTGAGTGTCTAAGGGCCGATTGTGTGATCATTAGTAACTTTTACTATTTTATTACTAAAGTAAAAATTGGGTTGTTCGATCGTTAGTAAAAAAATATTAACTATTCGAAAGTACATCTCGTAATAAACTCATTTTACTCTGCGATATCCGATAGTAAAAACGAGAATCGACAGTTAAATATGGCGGACTTTTCACAGCTGTTCCAAAAGTCATCTGACACATTGATACCTTGAATGTTGGAGTATAGGACAGCTAATCATTCAATATCCCGCTATTTTAGTGATGAGAGTTCGTCCGATGATGATCTCGTTGTTAAATATACATTATTACGCATAATACGAAAAAATTTCACCACCAAAGTGACATATATTATATCGAACGCCTAGACGAAAAAATAAATAAATAATGCATAAAATAAAGCATATTTCATGATGTCTCCTTCTATGCTTTGACAGTAGTAAATTTGATGTATCAACAACTCGCGAAGGATTTTTACTACGGTCGTTAGTAAAAAGTTACTACTGATCACACAACCGCCTCTAAATTGTAAAATTATGGTGCTAATTTGAAATTACATATAAATTACAAACATTGAAAATTTCATATTTATAAAAAAAATGTGTTTTTAATTATTAACGCAAGTTAGATGATGATGATAGGTTAGGTTATTTAGATTAAATGTTCAAATTAAAAAAAAAAATTTGAGTAATTCTTTTCATTCGTAATTTTAGCATTGTGTAATTGAATAATGAAACCTAAAATTATCATTCGTCATATTTAATTATATCGGGTCAAACTTCGGCGACTTTGGCTGCCCGCGCGAACAGTTATTGCATTTTTTTTTGTTGGCTAGATATTGCATCTAAACCTGAATTGTCTCGGTCTATAAAAGTGCACACCCATCATGCCTGTCTATGCTGGTGAGTAACAAATTAATTTGAAAGAGATATATTATATTATTTATTTTAACTACATAATGAAAATTACTAACATTATCCCTCCTTCCTTCCTTCCCAACCGGAAACAGCACAATATATTAATGAATTTTTAATTTAAATTTAAATTTAATGAACGTCTTGAACAAATTGAACGCCTAGATAATAGCGAACGGCAGACATCGTAAGAATGTGAAATTTTATAAGTTTATCCAAATCTGAAACATTCAACGTTCTAATAAAAACGGCCCTGCAAGAGATACGTGAGCACACTGGACCAAAACGGCGATGTTAAGAGATCTATGACACTGTGTTGTGGCTGCGGTCATGGGGTTCCGAGTCCCGTGATGCCTTTGAAGATAAAATAAAAAGAAAACATTTTATTACAGTTTATTAGCACTACTCGAGTACGGGTGAAGTATTAAACTAACTACACATAAATATAGGAGACGAGACTTAGGTGGTAGACATACAAGTAATTAATTGATTGCGGGGAGGGGGCGGAGTTACTGATGGACGGTGGAGGGGCGGTTGTAACGGGAATGTTGAGAGGAGAGCGGATGAGTTTGAAAATGTAATATTGTTTAATAAATTAATACTCAGATAGAGTAATAATATTGTTTCAATTATATCCATCTATTATGATGAAACTCTACAAAATTAACGTTAGTTCTATCAATAATATAAAGAAAACATTGTTTGCAGAAAAACCTGTGGATTGCACGTAGGTTGTCTAATAAGTCTTCGGTTTTAGTCACTTATTTATTATAAAATCAAGTTTTTAATAAAAAATTACAACATTTCAATCAATGATGAAGTTATCGATAATATAATAGATATGATAGTTATCGAGCTAATTTCTAAGGTCACCGTCGTTATTGAACCTAGCGCCACTGAAAGTTGTGATAATCTGACGGAGAGTGGTCGGGGACTGTAGGGCGGATGGACTATAAGATACAGGAAAACAGCGCACACGCGTTTTGGTGCAGATAAAAATTCTATCGAATCTATGCTAGTCATTTTTTGTCAGAATAAACAGGTTTATTAGACGATCAATAATTAGTAAAGTTTGATAAAATATGTATATTAAATAATTATTTTCACATAATAATTTATTATGTTTTCACCTTGACTGTTCTTTTTTCTAGTATTTTTGTAAAATATTTTTTTTCCATTTTCATATATGTGTAAAATAAATAAAAAGTTAATAAATTCTCTCGGGTATTCGCGCTGCATTGGACAGTAGTGATAAGAAAAATGCTACTCTTGACTCACTGGTGTGATTGTGATTAATATTTGATAATATCAGTGATTGAAAACTGTGACTGAGATCACAGTTCCATTACTAATACGCGTGCGTTGCACGATATCACAATAAACGAAATAAATAAAAAAAAACATAATTTTGAGCGTATTTACTTATATTATTCAAACTTAATTTGCGTAAAAAACATATTCTAGCATATATAATTTAATATCATCACAAAGATAATTAAAACCCTTAAAAATGTGAGTATAGTTTTCGGGTAAAATTTTCAGCATTTCTGGTCAAATGCGTAAAACGTTGTGGCAGAATCTACTAGATAGCGCTTATTACGAATTATAATGTCATTTCTTCGTGAATATTTTCGTTTCATACGCACATGCCCCGAATCACGGTTCACAACTAAATATAAATGATGCACGAATCACGATGTTCCCATCACTGATAGTGAGTGTGACCCAAAGATATCAGTGATTGACTCACAGTTCGTGATTTTTAGCTCATCACTATTGGACAGTGAATGGTGTTGGTTTTGGTGTACACATGAAAAAATAAAGTATATAAATAATAATAATTTTAAATATAAATTAAATTTATTAATTAGAAAGATATACATGACATAAATCATATCGAAAAATATTATTGTTGCAACCGGGATTCGAGCCTGGATCTCTTCCAATCCGGGGAACGTGCATTATCCGATTATGCTATACCAACACAGTGGATTGACGAAAAATTTTCGAACCTATATGTTACACTTTACAGATGAATACATCTATCGTTACATTATTTGAAAGCCTTGATAGATATACATATAAAATTGATTTTATATATATATATATATATATCCTTATAATTAATACATTTAATTAATATTTAAAATATCACAGACCGTCTGTTCTAAATAATTACAACTTCACAATAAGAATGTGTTCTCCTTTAAGATAATAGTTAATTTCATCAAATACTGCTTCATGCAATTTTCTCGTATTTAGTTAAATTTTTGATATTATCCGTGGGATATGTTTTCGTGATCCAAGTAAAATATTTCGTATTATTTCATTATAAAATTACAACAACCTTATATTATTGTTTTCGTAAACAGAGTTCTCGCAATAAAACCGACAAGAATTTTTTTAAATATTGAAATTCAATGTTTATAATGGCGTGCAAATAATAATTTTATAAAAATACTCATATATTATTTTGATTGTAACACAATAACGTTTGTATAAATTCTGAAATTATCGTATAAAATGTGTAAAATATTCTCCTGACTTACCCATTAATGTTATAAAAAGCTTAATAGTGAAAGCTCAAAACGCCGTAAATAATAAAGTATGACGCAGAGTACTCCTAGGCAAATAAGTGTAGAAATTTTTTGCTCTATGAATAACATAATATCATACCATCTAACTTTCCAACAATCCGCACCAATCGATCAACGATCGACAGATATGCAATTAGCTAGGTGGAATTAAGTGGTCATGTTTGGCAGTTTAGCATAACGATCGATCAGCTAAATGGCCTATCTAACGCACAATGAGGTAGTAGTCATTTAAAAAAAAATCTTCGATAATTCTCATTTACAAAACTGAAAGAATTTTTTCGATATCTTGAAATATGGCAGAGTTACATATGTTCAAAGTTGCGTGTTTTAAAAACGTTCGTTTTACACCACGCGAGAGATATGACGTCGCAAGTCGGTCCTAGAGTGTTTTCAACAAGCCCAACTTTGATCGCCAATATCTCAGAAAGTATTGGACATTTTGAGAAAATTCAAAAAGCTTGGTAATCTAGATTTTTAAATTATTTTTTTTAATATACTATAAAAGCTCATTTCTGACATACTCCACTACCTCATTAACCTTTTTTTTCATCCTTTCTACTGCCGAATTGCCGAGAACTGTGATGTTAACCGAAGCGCGCGTCTCTGAATAAAGTGAAAATTTTGAGACTCACTTTGTTTATCTCCTTCTTGTCTCTGTTTGTCTCTTGCGGTGCCGTGAAGTATCTGGCATCCTAGTAAAGCTGTAATATATCTTTCTTTTTTCCATCAAATCCACGATTTTATGATTATTGGTGGGATAAGATCCCGTGGCCTGTATCGATTAAAATCAATGGTTAGTTGACACAATCCGAATTGGAACTGGAAAGAAATATTGACAGATGGATGTGGCATAACCTCGATCTCGGTCCTGGGTTGGACGTCAAGTTTTACCTCCGGTTGACTCGCACTTTTGTAGTTAAGAATGGAGATATCACTGCACTCTTGATGCTGAAGAACACCTCTTCTTTTTTGCAATCCTGGCGTTACACAGGGCGTTACTCTCGACCGTTAAAATGAACATATGTGTTGGAATGCAATCTGAAATCCCTAATTAGTTGGCCAGAGTGGGAAAGGTATATTACAGTTTGTTGGATAGACGGAATTGCGCATGGTGTATTCAACTTGCGCCAACAATTAGCTTGACATTAGCAACAACAGAGTAGCTTGTTGGTGTAGTGGTCAAGACGTTGGTTGGCCTAGTGATCTAGTGATCGGGGGTTCGCGCCTCGTTCCAGGACACCAGCAAGTTAGTCCTATTTTCATAGCACAAGCGTTTAGCTTAGTTTGAAAATAGTAAGAATATTGATGTGACACGTATTCCGTGTACGCATCTCTATTTAAAAAAAAAAAAAAATATTTTCATATATTTTTGAAACACTGATTCAACTTTTCACAGGGAAAAAAATGTATCAAGTCGTTCGAGCTTCGTCTACTATAGAAAAGTAACAATAATAAAGGTAGGCAAGAAACAACACGAGTGATTAAACGAATCCACCTCTCGATAAAAGCAGCTAGTTTCGTATCCCAAAATGATTAAAAATACTCTGTTCAAATTACAATGTGTGAGCCCTAATCGTGAAAGGTACAATGGTGTATTCGGTACTGACACGCGATCAGGTTAACAGCGTTCGCGTGACGGCGACTAATTGACCCATCCGCGCAAACAAGTTCTGTTAAATACGTGTGGCGATTTTTTTTTCCCACGTAAGCATTGCTTACAAATTAATTTTTTTTTTTTGGCGATCGGTAGATTCTACATTCACCAAATAGCTAGATGTTACTAAATTTCAATCATAACAGTTGAACAAGAGCAGCGGGACGGATATCATAGAAATGAAAGGTGGTACGTTTTATTTGAAACGCATTAAACCTAGTGCATCTTAGTCGGTCGTGTCGACATGTGGATGAGCTCAGTGACATGCTGCCTTTTTGCGCATATACGTGCACTCAATATTGAATTATTTCATATATATATATATATATATATATACCTACACCTACTTAATAACTATATTTAGAACATGTCCTTGAGATCAGAGATTTGGGTGTGTTATTAACTTATTTTTTTAATAATTTAATTTAAAACATGGAAAAAGGTTGAGGTTCGCTGCTGCGTAATCGGTTTTTTTTTTATGAAAACCCGATTCGCTATAACGATAATGCATATTATATGATATATTAAAGTTACGAAATATTATTTACGTTATGAAAAGAAAACCAAGGAAAATATAAATAAATAAAAAGTTCACACATATATAAATACTTCAGTCACGGCCATTATTGTATTTGTAGCTATTCTGTAGTCGTTGCCATTCTCTGGTCAGGGAACCAGTTTTCCATGAGAGCGCCGTTTGCACCAGTGCTGGGCTCCAGCTCGATGTCTCAGAAGCGGAACGAATCCATGTATACGGCCTTCGGCAAACATTGTAGATGCGCTACAATAACGCGCCAATCCGAACAGTATTCTGTACGAGTTAAATACGAGTGAAATAAAACAAAGTTATAACTCTACTTGAGTTTATTTGCACTACTCGAATTTCTACCATTAAACGCGTAAAGGTAATAAAATGAATAATTTTGAAAGTTTAGAAATAAAGTTTCTTTAACTAATCTCTTCTCCTCTTAATATTTCCGTTACAACCACCCTTCCACCAGTAACTCTGCCCCTTCCCTCTCCTTCTGTCAGTATCTGCTTATTTGTATATCTACCACCTAAGCTTATATTTCTGTGTATTTAGTTTAATACTGTCGATGAGAGTTACCGTTTCTATCGAAACTCTAGTAGTGCTAATAAACTCAAGTAGACTTATAATATTACCGACTTTATAAATCTATGCAGGATCATCAATGGTATGATAGACTGCCCCCAGATTGTTGGTCTGCTTGACTTTCACGCACCATTGAGGTCATCGAGACAAAATTCATTGTTCTATTACAGTGGTAATGTCAGAATACATGCATTAGCTAATTCCGCAGTCCCCAGATTGACATTTTTGCTGTAAATTTACATTATTGCAATTTTTTGTGTCTCAACTCAATTGTGACGGATAAATTGCTTTACTTCACGTTTTATATTTATTTTCATGAATGAGACTTTGATCTCTCGTCTCAGAGATTTGATATATGTAAAATCGAAACTTTTCAGTGATGACGTATTACGACGCATGAATATGTCTGGAGAACTGATAATAACTATTAAACACTTGAGAAATATGATCAGCTCTAACTCATCGTGTAGGGGAAAATAGAAAGCAGAATAAATGCATGGTATCCTATACATCTTGCACAGGATAAACTTGGTCACCAACGTTCGAAAGAAGACGATACACGAAGAAGTAGCGTACGTCTATGGATAATATCACTTTTTGACCTCGGTGTCAGGAGTCTCAAATCCAGTGCACTCGGAATCATCGCGCCGAACGTAACCGCTGCAACGAATATTCGTTATTTTAGTATACAGTTATTACGATTTGTGTTGCGTGAATTCTAAACTAGATTACATATTATCAACACACGCAACGGGTAATAAATACAGTTACGTCATTTTTTACGTCTAGCGAACGTTGTAAGTATTATCTTCACGTATAACCCTATTGCGATTTGCTCCACGCTGCGTTTGAAGGTATTCATAACTTTGAATTAAATAAATGCACGTTTTATGACAACATCTCGTAACGTGTAATTGCGTATTGGTATTATCCAATAAAACGTCTCTATATTTTTCACGTTGTTGATCGTGCTAATGTATCACAATTGACTAACCAAATAGCAGGATGTGAGGTAGTTCAAGAGGCAATATTTGGCCGTGCTGATCGCAAACACTTATTTATTTAGTAATATTTGAATATGTCCGAGAACACACAATTACTGGATTTTTACCTACAAAGGCACTGTTAATCAAATCAAATAGATATCTCATAGAGACAAAACAATTTTTTGTACGTAGCGGAAAGTTGGACAGTCCGCAATAGTGACAGGCGTTAAATAGATGCCTTCAAAATGGAGAAGGATGCTACGTGTCGATTCTAAAACAAATCCAATCATAACAAGTCCTATCTACAGCTGTGAACAAAGATTCTTCTAATTTTTCGCCCACATTCTTCGTGACACTGTTGAAAAGAGATTATCCTGGACACAACTTTTGCCTGAAGAAGACCTGGAAAAAGACCACAGCGGTGGATATATGGCTGATGGACCTTAAAGTCAATTATGAGGGTTCATTGCTCAGAAGGCTACACTGTATAATACACCGCCGTGACTTTTCCTATCCTTCAGAGCTACTTTTTAGGGAATTTCTGGTTTTGGATATAATACAATTATATGTGGTGATATACTAACTAGCTTTCATAGGAAAATAAGCGCTCCATCTGTGAGGATTGAAAGATATTATATTATTCAAGCTCCCAGAATATATAATCAAATTGGAAGTACAATTAGAACTTTAATTGATTTTGATCTTGCATATTTCCCTTTACCTTATACGTGCTTACATTCTTTTACATATTGTATTGCACATTAGTATTTTTTCTCTCTTTTTTATATTTACGTTTACTTGTCTTGTATGTTACGTATTCTATTTGATTGTGTTTTGCCTTCAATCAGTTTTGGTTTTGTGAAATGTAATTTGTTTAGCAATTTTCCCAAAAACATGCTTGCCTAGTTGGGCAATACATTTTAAAATGTGTGTAAAATATATTTAACGAACTGTCTTTTTTTTTGTAGCCGTACAAATGTTATTTGTGTCTAAATAAATTTTTAAAAAGTGGCTCGGAATCGGGACTTGTGGAGTGTATTACGAACTGAGCCTAAACTGATTGAATCCACTATATATGCAGATATTTTTCATATTCATGGAATCGTTAGAAATGTCCACAAATATATTATTAATCTTCGTTGCTCAACTTCCTGTTTATTATGGTTTCTATATTATTAGATTAGAATATTATCAAAACCACAAAGGTTTCAGTTGCTGCGCGCGGCGATTGCAAAGGGCCCACAATACTGTATGATGGATGGTGAGGTCTATTTTTATAGCTGTAGCCAATAAACACACTGAAGCACGTATAGATAAATTACGCGTGATAAAATTTTTGCATAATTCAAAGAGACGAAGCTATTATATTATATGGGAAGTATGGGTATTACAGGGCTTACGACATGTCTTCGGCTAGTTTATGTGATCACTTTATGTAACGTTCACAATTCCACCCAATCAATCTCTATATCTATCAAATTTTTGGAAGTTGTATATATATGCTACAATGTAGAAACACTTCGAATAATAACTACAACTTCGCTGTCGCCATCTATGGATTGAAATTAGATATTCATTTCTCTGAAACAGCATAGATATCACTAATGAGAATCCTATTTTTATTATAAATATTGTAAACTATATTCTTTATTTGTATATATGACAAATGATTAACACATTATACTAGCTTACGCCTGAAAAGTCAATTATCTATTTTATATATTTTTTATTTAGACCAGTATATTATATTAACAATATTTGAGCAGGTCCAAGAACACACAATTATTGGATTTTTACCTCCAAAGATATTGTTATTAAGACAACTTATAGATATCTCATAAAGACGAAGCTATTATATTATATTGTATAAAGTGATCACTCAAGCCAGTCGACGACAGGTCGTAAGCCCTGTAATACCCATACTTCCATACATCCCATATAATATAATAGCTTCTTCTCTATAAGATATCTATAATTTGTCTAAATAACAATGCATTTGGATATAAAAATTTAGTAATTGAGTATTCTTGGACGCACTCAAATATTGTTAATTGAAAATAATTTTCTTCTTTTTTTTGTTTTTAAGCGAATTTTATGGGCTGTCTGAGAAAATGGAGTGTGGCATATGCGATATGACCAGGAACTTTACAACCTATGATTTGTATGGTATTCCTCCAACACATCTTAAAAGCAAAAATCTGTTTTCTTTCATACCATAGAGAAATATTAAATACGCCACTGTACAAATTTGACATGATATGTCAAGTCTGGACATAGAACCCTTCGCCTTTCCGTCCAATATTTATTTTTGTACGATAAAAATACTTATGCACATAATAAAAAATTATATTGATCAATCTCACATCAAGTAGTGTCTGAAAAACAAGGAATTATTTATTTATTATACGCGAATATTAATGAATTATGAATTGATAACATTTGTACAGATGGTATTGCAGATAGCAAATATGTTTTGTAAAGAATCAAAAACTCGATAACGAGCAGATGTAATTTGTGATTCTAACGTAAACACCGATATGCAGTTTGGAGAGTCTATTGAATTTAGTGAAAAATTACACGTATTGTTGAAAATAAAATATGTGACGTTGCACCTAGTACATATAATTATAAGATTTTTCCGGGTGCGTCAGTGACGTCGTGAGCTCAGTTTTATTCGAATAAATATTAATTAATTTTAAATTTAGATCAACGGTGCAACATTGTACGGAATCGAATTGTAAATAGACAACTATGTATGCCTCTATTATCGGAACTAATAAATAGGTCAATTTTAGTTCTGAAATTTGATTTTTTTTTTTAATATACTGTATACAACAGCTGATAGGAGGATGGAGTCGACCAATATTCTTGGCGAATTTTCGTTTAGATATATTGGGTTTGCCGACAAAAATGTTTCACGCCCAAAAAAATGTAATTATGAACTTCTAAAGGTTGTCAACATAAATAAAAATCGTGGCAATGACCATAGTATTGGTTTTAGTGGAAAGATAATTTTATACCATTAGTGTTTAAATATAGTTTCGCCCGCGGCTGACTCGAATAAAGCGCAATCTGGAAGTTCAATTTGCGACCACTTTTTGGAGCAGCTGAGGACGTTTATTGGCAATAACGCGATGAATTTTGGCTTCCATGTCGTCTATCGTCTCTGTTTTTTCGGCGTAGACTAACGCTTCACACATCCCCACAGAAAATAATCCAAAGATGTTAAATCACACGATTTTGGAGACCAATTCACAGGTCCATTACGCGAAATTATGCGCTCGTCGAATGTTTCCTTCAATAAATTAATTGTGG
The DNA here is from genome assembly GCA_022840565.1 of Eubasilissa regina. Lineage (NCBI taxonomy): Eukaryota > Metazoa > Arthropoda > Insecta > Trichoptera > Phryganeidae > Eubasilissa > Eubasilissa regina. The sequence continues at coordinate 7,892,524 of JAINEB010000019.1, forward strand.
CGCGAGCTGTGTGGCATGTTGCGCCGTCTTGTTGAAACCACAGCTCTTCCACATTAATGGCATTCAATTGGAGATAGAAAAAGTCAGTAACTATGGATCTATAACGTTCTACATTAACTGTAACATTCTGGCCGGCACCATTTTTGAAGAAACAACAGCTTCTTCGGTGCGCACTATACGACATCTCTGCGGATGCGTATTATCAATTAGAGTATACGAGGTGCGAAAACGATCCATGGTTGTTCCAATTACTTGCTCGGATGGACGATTTTGTCGACCGTAAAAAATAGAGCACGGCAAGTTTCGCGAACTGAACCACGATTTTCGAAATAAATTTGCACAATTTTTAAGCGTTGATCTGGCGTAAGTCTATTCACGGTGAAATGGCAAACCAAACTGACCACAAATCAGCTGTCGGCTGTCAAATTGGCTGTCGCTGGAAAAAGTGTTGCCAATTCAATTAATTGTTAAGTTATTTTAATTTTTTTTTCGAGTATCACAAAAGTTCGAATAACTTCTAAACCGTTAAATTTCGAATAACCCTATTTGACGCTCGAAGACTTTCTGGTGATGTTTCCTAATCGTAAGCTCTGTCTGGTCTGTGTGCTGTCTCTAGAACTCGCGTATTGATGCATGAATTGGAAGAGTAAACAATTATAACAATAACTCTCTAAACATTATTCATTAAATTTGAAATGTCTTTCTGCTGATTTAAATATTTACATAACAATATTATTTTTGTATAACAATACAATCACAATAATGTTAGTTAACCGGTGATAATTTAACACAACTCTTTTTTTTGTTACTTAACCAATGATAATTTTCGAATCGTCTTCTCACTTTCTAAACAATTTTTATTCCATCGCGCCTGTTGAGATGTTTCGCTATTATTTGTCTAATTGATATTTATGCATGTAATATTTTTTATTACGAATGGAGTGACATAAATGTATTTTTTTTTACTGGTAAACGATTTCTCTTTGCGTCTGCGCTTTGATTTCAGTAATTACATATTTGTCAGAAATGATGAACGCATCTATTTTCGCCCAGTCTTCGTGCTTGGGTAATTTTATTATTTTATTTTTCATGTCAGTATTAACATAATGGCTCAATCAGATGAGACTCTGCTTGTAATGCATATCTTCAGCCGTCCAAGTCTTCTTCAGCGCTTTGACTTATAATGTCGTCGAAGAATTGGAAGAATCTTTTGCTATAGTTGGATTTGTTGCAGGGTTGAGGATCCCTATACTATTATTTTGATAGGAGCTACTGATCAAAGACTTTGAATCGAGGCGCGCAGACGATGACAACGGCGCCATGCGTCATCTACACTCAGCCAATAACTAAGAAGTTTAAATAAATAACGTAATATTATCGTATTAATTTTAAGAGATGTATTACAATATAAAATGTGTTAACTTTCGGACAGCGAAAATAATAACATACGGAGCAGGCGCGGTCGTTTCATACATGTTTTGGATGCTTTGGATGGATCTGGATCCCTTCTTGTTCTATAGTCAAAAAGCTTGTGACTTTTTGTTTCTAGCCGAAAACTGCACTGCCCCAAATAAATTCTTCCTGTTCTTAGAGACCTGTCGTAACACACACCACGACTCGAAATATATATACATTCTCAACAGCATACATATACCAGCAACAGTGGATTCTATCATTCGTTCCGTATCCACAAAGTTTGAAAGTATTCGACTTTGCGCATCGCATGCGCATTCAGTTTCGTCTGAACGTCTGTGAATACTGTATACGTACTCGTTAACAGCATTCAACGTACAAAAAATGACTTTAATGCTTATGGGTATAATGCGCAAAATACCACACATATTACGAAGCGAGTGGATTGTCTTGAGAAATTTGTTTGTGTGACGCATTTTTGACAGTTTGAATTATTGAAACATTGAACCATCCTTCGATTATATGTTATATTTGATAGTAGGCGTAAACTTGTTTACCAGCATCCCTTCTACAAAAAGTCACCGACCCGCCAGTGATAAGGAGGTGAATGTGAAATTAATGCAAACATTTAAAATAATTCAAGTACGCTGATTGAATTTAAAAAAGCGAAATCATCCTGTTCAAGAAATTTAATTTTATATTTAAAATTATATTTTCAAAATCAAAAACGCGTATCGTACCACCCCTGCTGGTGTTAGATTTTAATTCAAATACTTGTATCTCTGACATGATTACTTAACAACATTTTCGACTCATATTTTTAATATGCGCAGTCCTATAAAATATTACGCAACTTTCTATCGCATCTTTTTGAACGCATTCCCTGAGAAGCCTCCAAAAAACATATTTCACGTTAAAAAAATTTTTTTTTCATGCACAATGCGACAAAATCCCATACCCTCCCCTCTCTCTTCGCCGTTCGTTTGCATTCCTCACATTCTTGCGCCTATTCCCATCGTCTTTGAGAATAAATCGAAAGTGTATATTGAAGCAGTCGCGCAGAAGAACATTAACATACTAATCAATTCTATTAAGCCGTGGGCAACCTGGCGTGAAATGTTGTTGCCTTGGAGGGGAAGGGGGGGGGGGGGGTGCACTTCGATTTCGACGGACATGATGCATGTGAGTCGAAGTTTCTCTATCTCAACGGAACGAGAGCGATCTCAGCCAAGCGACTCTATCTACATCTCGTGGAAATAAAAAATATCCAATCTTAATATTATTGAGTCACAGCCACCGCCTACTGTAGTCGTATTTCAAAGCAACGGCCGGAGGTTCGTCGAACTCGGGCCTAATGTCCGACCGCGTGTTCATCTGCAATCATTTCAAGTTATTTTAAATCCTCAAAGGCAATGTTGACCGGACCACGTGTCCCCGGGCATTTTGTCTAATATGAAAATTGGTTTAAAAATATACATACCTACATCAACGCTAGAAATTTCAATCACCCTACGGGACAAAAGTATTTTTTAGCAATATTTGAATATATCCAAGAACACACAATTAAGAACGGCCGAAGACAGGTCGTAAGCCCGTATTTCTATATATTTACTTCATCTCTATGAGATATCTATTATTTGTTTAAAAGTATTTTTGTGTAAAAAAGAGGCTCCGATTCGATTATTAAAGGAGGTATATAAGGGCTGAGCCCTTTTGTCTCCGACGTATGGGGTAACAACAATAGCGTAAGAATTTTTTTGGGGGACCCTATTCGGGGAACGTAGTGAAATTGTTTTTTTTTTTTTTAATATCATGTAATTTTAACTTTGTATATAATTGTATGTTGTTATCTCTTTTTTTGTTGAATTTTTTATATTTTTAGTGAAAGTTTTTATAGAATTTTTATAAATTTTGTTCAATAGGGTCAAGAATAGGATAAATAAGTAAAATGGAGCGAAGATGATGGGGATCGGATGAGGGATCATACAGGCCGAGGGAGTTTATGGAAGGGTTTGGGATGAAAATTAATTTAAAATAAAATTTATACAATAAATCGTTTGGAGATATGTTTGAGTCTCTGTGAATGATTGTGTTTCTGACAAACCAGGGTGAGTTTGTGATTCTCCTAAGGATGTAGTTTTGTTTGAATTCTAAAATGTTTGTCTTACTTGAACCCCAGATGGGGCTCGCGTATATGACTATAGGACGGATGATTACTTTGTATAAGAGTAATTTTTTTTATAGAGATAGTGCAGTGTAGGAATTTAGGAGGGGGTATAGTCGGTTGTACTACAAAAGAGGCAAATCAGAGTATGAAAATGTATCAATAACTAAATATTACCTATTTGTTGCTACGTTGCGTAGGAGGGGTTAATTGCTATATTTATATACTGGGTGTAATATATATATATATATATATATATATATATATATTACACCCATATATATATAAAAAATCAACTTTATCTACATTCTAATTAATACATTTAATTTTTTATAAAATTATTTAATTGATTCCATATTATATATTGAATACTAAAAATTAAAGGTCGTCGCACTTTGTATTGTCAGACTATTTTTTATTAGATGATTTGGGACCTACAGCAGCGATATAAAATAATAATGTGTCTAATATTTATTTCGAAGCATGTGCACTTAAAGCTCAATATGATTTTGTAATAATCGCATACAACAATGTTTTTCGTAACAGTATAGAATTTGTACATACTCCTTGAAAATTTTCGAGTCGTAATTTAGTCAGGTATCCGCCCATAAAATATTATGGACTAGGTCTGTTAAAAATAAATTAAATGGAACAACACTTCACCGTTTCATAGCAATTATATAATTCGATTCATTCCATTTTTTACTAGTACGTCCTCCTCTTCGCTTCGCTCCTCAGAATGTAATTAAATTTAATAGCTTATTGCTTTAACGAAACCTACCCTAACCTAATCAAATTGCGGATTAGGCGTGGATAAAATGCCTCCGGACCTAAACAGTTTTCTGCGTATAGTTTTTTCAGCACCAATATATGTTGAACAACTAATCAATCTTCAGACGTAAAACATAAATTAATTCCATCTACTTTATATATGAAATAATAACTCCTGTTTCAAAAACATAATTTCGTTATTTTAACGATAAATAACTTTTAATAAGATACGTTACAGAGATCAAATCATAATGCTAAGGCTGATATTGTTTGTTATTAGAAATCTCACACAAACTCATTAATAATGACGTAGCAGCTAGGGCATTAAATTTTTCTCAAAAAAGCAATCTTCCATTCATCGCTGACACTGTTTTGAAATAATGGTCTCAAAAGTATTGATTGATTTCCAACATATATTCATGTACATTTTGTTTCGAGTATGCAAACATGATCAGTTTTAAGGTCTTTACTTATTTTCAGTATTATCAATGACCACTGTGAGATGAGGGAAATTAAAAATAAATAAAAACATTTTAAATTAACAATAATGATCCATAAACTGAAATAAATAACTGATACAGTTGGAACTTTCAGCTCTTAATATTTCCTGTAATATCCGTGAAATAGAGTTGGTGTGTATGGAAGAAATAAAGAATAATGTATTTGGAACCCATTTCACGCAATAATGGTTCTGTTAGAAGGCTCTACAATCGGCGAACTTGTATGAAAAAAAGTATAAATGTGGCGCTCTATCTTCTCTGCCTACCCCAGCGGAGAAACGGCGTGATGGTATGTTAGTTAGTTCACGCAATAATTCAAATTAGCCTAAAATGTTAGTTGGAACCTTGCTATTCTAAGTGGTCGATATGTCAGTCACATATGATATTACAACTTTTAAAATTATGTTTTCACCATTGCCCATTACTGGGCGATTTCATCCTGGATCCTGTCTGCCTCAATAATCCTTCTCCGTTCTTCTCGGTATTTTTCTACACGCAAGACCGAGTAGTGTGATGTTCTTGTATTTTTCTTGTTGATTTTTTTAAATTTAATTCGTCCACCTTGTGGGGGATCGCCTATCACCGGGTATCATCAATTTCTTCAAGTATTTTCACCTCCTGGCGATGAATGTCGGATTTTTTTCAATATTCGCTTTCTGGGCGGGGTCTATAATCAGTCTACAAAATGGACAAGTTCCTGAACGCATCTAGCACATATTTTTATTTTTATCTCAGAAGCCGCGTGCTGTTTCTGTGCTGCCGCAAGGAGTTTACCAGAAACGGGTTTGTGAGTGGTGTATCGCATAACTGTACAGAAAACAAATAGTTACGTATATATACCAATATACGTAACAGATATTGACCATGTCACATTACTCGGAGGACGAATAATTTTTGCACTTTCTCAATCATCCAGTGGTATTCAAGGGGAGTCGAGAGACTGAAAGGCCACTCCTAAACCTGCTGGAAAGCGAACAACAATAGACTGCGAAAAATGAGACACCTGGATCAGCAATGACGCAGCAGCAGCAGATGACGACACATTATTTGTATTAAATATTTTATATAAATAATTAGACAAAATACTTTATTTAAACCACTATTTACTGATTAATCAACATGTTTCGATACATGTTGTATCTTTAGGACACAATGTACACAGAAATTAAAAATACAAGCATGGATAAAAACAAAACTAAGTGGTGAATAAGTAAAAACTAATATGAAAACAAATTTAAAGGGTGACTATTTGCAAAGAGAATTTAGTGATTTATGATATTTAGCTTGCTAGTAATACTTTTTCTTATTTCTAAAATTTCAAATTTATCTCACCGTATCCGTATCCCTATTATTTGTATGTATAATTTCTAAACCTTTATTAATATCAAAAGAATAGTTTGTTTCCAAAATGTGATGAGAAAATTCTGAATAGTTGTTGCTACTTAGGCATCTCAAGTGCTCCTTAATTCTAATATGAAAATTTCTGCATGTTTTACCTATATAAAAATAATTGCAATCATTGTAAATGTGGCGACAAAGTAATTTTGTTAATGTTGAAGAAGTATATATTTTATCTTTGAATCTTAATTTTATTTATCTTTTGCACATCAAAATTGAGAAAGTTGACTAAATACCCTGATAGATAACATCTTAAGCGGCAATTTGTCAAGATATCGAATTGTGGTTAAGGAAAAAACATAATGCCTATCAGCCAAGAAGACTTTGGACAGTCGGCCGATGTTGCATTGCTCCAGCCTCGGGACACGTGGAGTTTGGCGTGTACTTGTGTGTGTGTAAGGTGGATGGACCAAAAAGTGAAAGTTTTTCATCTCCAACGGCGGGAGGTGTGGTGGGCCGTGCGGATGCTGCTGAATCTTAATGGTATCAATTGGAAATCGAGAACGATGTTCTACCGCATTCTTTAATCAGACAATTCCGCGTACCTAGCGGGAAGTTACGTTATTATTTTATTTATTTACGTCATGTATTTTAGAACTTCACAGGTGCAATTTATGCTTCATTGTAACATTGATATCTTCGTGCTAATACATTTACAACCGACTATACCCCCTCCTAAATTCCTACAATTCAGTATCCCTACAAAACCAATTACTCTTGTACAAAGCAATCATTCGTCCTATGCTCACATTCGCGAGCCCCATCTGGAGTTCAAGTATTTTTTTAACATTTTAGAATCCAATCAAAACTACATCCTTAGGAGAATCACAAATTCACCCTGGTTTGTCAGAAACACAATCATTCACAGAGACTCAAACATACCCCCACACGATTTATCGTCAAAATTTTATTTAAAATTAATTTCCATCCCAAACCCTTCCATAAACTCCCTCGGCCTGTATGATCCCTCATCTGATCTCCATCATCTTCGCTCCATTTCACTTCTTTACCCTGTTCTTGACCCTATTGAACAAAATTTATAAAAACTTTCACTAAAAATATAAAAATTTGTAAAAAATTCAACAGAAAAAGAATTAACAAAATATAAATAAAATTAAAAGGCATTATATAAAAAAACTTTATTCATTTTTGCTACTACCTTATACAATTATATACAAAGTTAAATTTTCCCGAATAGGGTTCCCCATAAAATCTTACGCCATTGTTGTAACCTCATATATCGGAGACAAGAGGGTTCAGCCCTTATCCCTCCCCTCTTTTACAATCGAATTCTGAGATGTTAATATATACCTATAATAAATCGATCTGCTTGTTTGATACGGTATGATTTTTATTAACACACATTCTTGAGACGCTCGCCTGATTACCAAGAGATCAGTGTTACAATCCTCATCTTGGTAACAACCAGATAATTTCTATATTTCATAGCATAAGTGTTCGTGAAAAATTAGAAGAGTATTCTTCTTTTTTTTTTTTTACTTCTCATTCGTACGTTCTTGAGATTAAGTTGTGTGATCTTGGTTCATCTCCTCGGCACAATGGCACATTTTCAATGGACTGCGTGAGTATTCTCTTTCATCTGGGTGCCATATTCTCACATTCTCATATCTCATATAGACGTCCATTCTGACAAACATCCATCTTCCAGTCCTTTGGATTTCCCTTCGGATCTGATCACCTTCAACATCTGTCCATCGGCGAATATTTCTCTGCCAAGAAAATCTTCGACTACATCAATTCGGTATTACCAATTTATACTGGTGACCTTGTACGTGCACGATACAGATTACAATATTATACTAATTCGAGAATTCAGGTGTATACTGTGTCGGAAACTTTGACGAAATAATGAATTTAAAATATACAGTTCACAATTTTGGAGATGCCAGTAGAATCCGGATTGTGATGATTGCCAAACTCCTTCCTGTCCTGACATTCTTCCGGCATCTATGTTTTGTACGCAACAACAGGTACATTTATATCATATAGGTACTGACCGGTAGGCTTGAAAACATTAAATTACATTTAATATGTATAAAATAAAAAATATGTCACAAACAAAGTTGTTATTTTACCAATAAACGCGGATTTATCGCACTGAATTACAAATATACTTATTATTTTTTTTAATTCTAAGAAGGTATTTGAGAAATTACTTCCATTTTATCCAATTATTGTTCACGTACGAAGATGTGTGGTCCAGTTTTTATTGGTCTATGTAATTTAGACCGATTTTTTTGTTGAAAAACATTCGGTCCAAAAATAATTGCACCCGAAGCTTTTTTGTCCAAATTTATTTTGTCCACGCCTATTCCGCTCGAAGTAATGCAAGAAAATTATACGCTCTATGAAGAAAAACGATAGCAAAACTAATTCACAATTTGATGTATCTGGTCACGCCAGATTTCACATGCTCGCTCCTGATTCTTAAACTTACCACATTCACCTTTTACATGCATATATCTAATTATTCTATCATTGTCGATCAATTCATTTCTAAATATGAATTGAATATATTAATTAGAAAGATATACATGTAAAATCAATTTTATCGAAAACATTGTTGTTACGCCACCGGGATTCGAACCTGGATCTCTTTCCAAACCGGGGAAGGTGCATTATCCAACTTCTTTGCTTACATACACTGCACACCCCTGCATACAGGGTGCAGCGTAAAGAATTCCCCCATTTTGAAGAGGCACAGCTGCGCGTCGGGAAGGAGCAGAGTAATGAAATTAAACAATTTATACGTGCCATTTTTAGTGTCTGTTAATGGCTTATTCTGATAAGCAACGCGCTTTTGTTATCGAGAAGTTTATTAGAAATGGTGAGTAGCGTGGTTTCGCATCCACTTTACACAGCCATTTTCAATTAACATGGCGCACTAAATGTTTGTTTTCAACAAGATAGTGCAACGCCTACACATCTCGTCATTCTCCAGTCATCGAAGAAATGTTTCCTGGACACGTTGTCTCCTCGCATGGAGATGTCGGCTGACATCTCCATGCGCACTCGTCAGATTTGACATCTGTGATTTTTTTTCTGGGGTACTATCCCAAATCCAAGGTACTCCAACATCGTTCCAACACATGCACTCAGTTTCATCTCGATTTCAGCACTCCGAAGAGGTAACCCGAGTAGCATAACGCGGCAACACACGAATCGCATTAGAAATCAAAGCGTCCACCACACTAAATTAAACCCGTCTCGTTATTCTGCCTGTGTGGCACAATTATTTAACACCTTGAAATTTCTAAATCGTCATACCACTTGTCCCCAAACGCAGAAAGAACGGGTGAAAGTGTTTTTCGTAATTGATATTGGCATTTTGTGTTTACGATAATATGGTACAATTTAAATAAATTGGTTAAAGTATCACCGGCCAAATTTACGACTTTGTTGAATCGATGTACGATTTATATTTGTAATAGTCATTTTAAAGTAGTAATTTGAAAACGATTCTTCTTTCCATAAATGGAAACTGTAATAAATAATTAAAACCATTACTAAATTGTTAAATACGTAGCATTAAAAATAAATAACGTTTATTTTGACAACCACACAATTTAAAAATATGAAACACAATACTCTTGTGCTGAAGGGCACCGATCGTAAAATATTTTTAATATTACGATACTTGCGTTTAAAACCCTAGAACGGTCTGCGAAATTTTCAAATTTCTGATTTGTTTTCTAAAAACGTACATATATGTATAAACAGAACAAAATATAAATTATAGTATATTGATTACAAAAGTTAAAAGTTTTCGAATTTCGAGCAGCCAGACTATTTTTTGTTACATCACACAGGGCATGAAGCAACGATATATGTTGATTACTAATGGATAAATTTCGCAAATATTTACTTCGAAATACGCAGACTTAAAGCTTAACATGTAACATGGTTTTGTAAAAATAATATTTTTAAACAAATATTAGATATCTCATAGAGAAGAAGCTATTTTTTATTATATTTAATGGAAATATATGGAAGTATGGGTGATTACAGGGCTTACGACCTGTCTTTGGCTGGCTTAAGTGATCACTTTATATCAACATAACGTTCACCATTCTCATTCATTAATCAATCTCCATATCTATCAAATTTTTGGAAGTTGTATGTATGTTAATATGTGTAAACACTTCGAATACAACTACACCATCGCCATCTATGGACTAAATTTGATATTCATTTCCCTAAAACAGCATAGATGTCACAATTTTTTTTTTTTTATAATTATTTAAAGCAATATTCTTTATCTGTAAAATGTTTTTACAACACAATTTTTATATATTTTCTTATTTTTACAATATTCAAATATTGCTAATAATATTTTTCGTAACGCTGCAGAATTTGCACATATTCCTTGAACATTTTCAGAATACAGAATACCATCCATAAAATATTCTGGAATAGGTCTGTTACATTCTGTATAAGATCTAGACTATAATATCTAACGTTAATATATACATTAGTTCTAGAATTCTTTTTCTTATTCTTACAATTACACTTTCTTACACGTTTGTCGTGTCCTAGCTTCTCACAACTTTACTATGGCTTAGGGGATGTGGTGGAGATATGAGGAAGAATGGAAGGCACTTACTTTTTCGTCTGCCGGGTGCTGGTTCATTTGTTTATTATTCTCCACTACAAGTACAATCGTTTGAGCGAGATGTGTAAACTAGCGCTCACGTCAAGGATATTTTTTTTTATGTATTAGCGGGATTAAAAGAAAGATTGATTAAAAGCGTTACCGGTTAATTAATAAGCGACCGTAGTTAGTCCGTATAAATTTCAAAGCCCACACAACAACTGCAACGTCTTCTTTCTACCTTGTGCTTAAGGATATGTTAGGAAAGAAAGGGACGAAGATACGCAAGCTAAATCGCGAATAGAAGGTATGCATGAGTGAGGCAACAAGTCCAACGCCAAAACACTTAACATAGTTTAATTTAATATTAATTAAATAAATTTATTAATTAGAAAGATATACATATAAAATCAAATTTATCGAAAAATATTGTTATTGCGCTACCTGTGTTCGAACATGGATCTCTTTCCAAACCGGGGAAGGTGCATTACCCAACTAAGGTACAGCGACGATATTTTTAACGACAAATTTTCGAATCTATATGTTACCTTTTTTACATTTTATCGTTCCATTACTTGAAAGAGCCATCTACTTTATTTTTACAGAATCTCAAATACCTTTGAGTGATCTGATAGCAGACGCCAGAATTATCAAATTATTTTTATTAAATTTTGGACACATTGATACAACTTTATTATTAGAACACATTCTTATCGTGAAGTTGTAATTATTTAGAACATAGCTAGATACTTTAATTGACTTAAACGGCTGAACAGAGGACTTCACAGAAGTCCCAGTATAATCAAGCCAATCGGATAGCATTATTCATTTTAAAAAGTTGTGTTACCTATCGAAAGCGATCACCAGAAGATAGAAAAATGTTATAAATTTAAAAAAAATGCCTTATATTTATTTTCAGATATGTTAATCACGTTACGGTCGTACATCTAGACTATTATTATAATATATTTTTTTAATTTAAAAAATCAAACATTTATCCACGAGTCATCCATTTGTAAGTACAATAGATTTGATTTATATTCTTACACTGTCTTCGGCATTCTCCCCGTACACCTGTGTAATAATAGTATAATAATTCAACGCGTATAATTTTTTGCGCGGTACGTTTTTTACGACGCTGCGAAATTGGTGCTGACGCCATCTCTTGTTGAGATAAATTCATCGTTTAACGCAAATATTTGGTGAAAGTTTTATCGCTCGTCCGTGGAGGTATGAGAGATACGCACCGCGCCTTGCCGAGATTTTATTATAAGCCTGTACAATAAATTATTTTAATATTACATTTTGTGAGTATTGTGGTATTATTGTTACAATGTGTAATAATAATACCTCAAGCAACATTCCCTCTAAGACGAGAATGTCATCGAATGTCGAGCGGGGCCAGATTATTTTTTGTTTCATGATTTGATATAGATTGATAATGGATAAATTTCGCAAATATTTATTTCGAAGTACGTGGACTTAAAGCTTAACATAATTTTGTAAAACAATAATATTTTTCATAACGGTGTAGAATTTACACATATTCCTTGAACATTTTCAGCCAGGTATCCGCTCATAGCATATTTTGGACTAGGTGTATATATTCGCGTTTAATAGGAGTCTATGAAGTGAAGATTTGTTTTGTATCTTGTTATAAATTTTAACGCAAATGTTTTTTTTAGTAGTAATAATTACAAAAATTTAGGCACTGATACAAGTTGGAAAGAATCCTCTGTATATAAAATACTATTCGGTTTAACCCATTAAATCACTATGAATAAAATTGATGTCTTGTTACCTACAATAATCACACTAAAATGAAATAAATGTGTGATCCTTGCTTAACTTTATTTATTTATTATTATTATACACGCCCTATTCAGACATTAACATAATGGATTTTTTTTACTGATATCAGTATGTTTTTTCATAATAAAAATTAAAAATAAAAATAAATATAAAATGTGAAATAAAGCAATTTATCCGTCACCATTGAGTTGAGACACAAAAATTGTAATAATTTAATCTTGTAAAGAGTTAAATTTACAGCAAAAATATCGACTACCTACCGCATATTCATTCCCCAAAGAATGCAATCTGGGGACTGGAGAGTTAGCTAATGCATGTGTTCTGACATTACCCCTGTAATAGAACAATGAATCGTGTCTCGATGACCTCAATGGTGCGTGAAAGTCAAGCAGACCAACAATTTGGGGGCATATATGAGGTCGGTCATCGTACATCTCACTGATAATTTTAACAATAATTTCAGACGGCTAAGGAGATAATCATAATTGATATCCTCAAAGCGTATATTTAATTTAAAATTAATGAATCTTTAAAACTTTCTCTAGATTCTTTCAACCGTTGTTGAGTGAACAATATAGTGAGGCGACCGTATAGCGATGGCCTATTGTCTAGGCCCTAACCCGGACATATTAGTGAAATATTACTGCTGTGTACATTGATAATGTTTTTACGTTCTTTCGTAATACACGTAAGTAATGATTGTTTACGTTTTATAATTTCATTTTTCGCAGTATTGAATTTATAAAAAAAAATTGAAAAGTATTAACGTAAAATCGGTATACTTTACACTCTGCTACTCCTTAATTAATTATTCGATTTTAGTTTGGGGAGGAGCAGCAAAAACAATATTAGAGTCGCCTAAAAGAGCACAAAAGACAATTCTTGGGGCAATAAATGATCGTCTTTTTAGATATCCATCAGATCTTATATTTAAAGAGTACAATGTCCTAGACATAAGACAAATCTATATGTTGAGACTCGTCTAATATTTCCATGCTCACCCCAAGCAATAACACATGGTCACAACACAAGACAACGAACGAACATCTGCACACCGGTTCCGAGAGCAACAACGACATTTTATCAACGTTTCTACATGTTCTTAGCTCTGAAACTGTACAACACACTCAACACCAACTGGAAATCGTCCACTTCCAATAAGATTACAAAAATATGGACCCAATAATAATATTGGATAATTTGTATAGCGACATTTTTGTAAAAACTTTCACCTCAAGCGTAATATATGATTCAATTACGTAGAGATTAATCAAAAGCATTCCGACATAATATTTACACGAATAATTTACTTTAGTTTTACAACACTATCACTTCATTATTTTTATATTCCTGTCGAATCTTTATCTTTCTAATTTGAATTAAATAACACCACAACAGCACAAAAAAACTGTCTACTTTAACACAGACAGCAATTTAGTAAAGTAGCCAGGGCAATACTGTATAAGTCAAAGGTGGAGTGTACTCCATCCTACTCAATAAACTGCGAGTATTATACTTCATTATAAATTAAATATATTAATTAGAAAGATATACATATAAAATCAATTTTATTGAAAAAATATTGTTGTTACGCCGCCGGGATTCGAACCTAGGTCTCTTTCCTAACCGGGAAAGGTGCATTATCCAACTATGCTACAGCGACAAATTTTCGAACCTCTGTGTTACCTTTTTGATATTAATACATTTAATTGTTCCATTATTTTGAAAGAGCCATCTACCTTATTTTTATAGAATCTCAAATACCTTTGAGTAATCTGATTATGCCAGAATTATCAATTCATTTTTATTTTTATTCACCTCTGTTACAACAAAAACATGAATATCAATAAAGTCTAATAAATTGTGAGGCGAAGACGTTTTGGGCCCTTTCTAACGTGGGTCTCAATGAATTGGCGCAATGGCGCCACTGGTTCTTTGAATCGTTAAAATTTTTTGATCTCCACACAGTAATCGTAACATTATTCACAGATTGGTTCAAATGTAAAGCGGATCGTATTCCTTCGCAATCGATGTCCAAAGTTTTTCAATAATTACTGTGACAGAATGATGCAGACACCATCGTGTGAAGTATTGTTGTGAGAACGTCTCATTATCTTACTATTTCGATACAGCCAGCATCCGAGAGCCAAGATGAGACTGTGGACGTCAATCAAACACGGAATCCTGCACAGCATACGCTTATTATCAATGACTCTTACAAATTTGAGATTTCTAAGCCCATTAAGTAGATCCATTGTTTGCTAGACGAACGATGAACGCAAAGCTGGATTTAGAATTGTTAAAACATTTTTTCTGTCTCATTTATGCCAAGGTTAGGGAACGGTTCATGTGATACTTGCCGACTGACGTTTTCGAAAGTCAACGTTATAAACATGTACAAATATTTTTCGCGTTTTGTTTGGATGTTTGAGGTGGTGAGCCGCGCTATGGGTGGCAGTAATCTCGAGACAGATACTTAAATTACCCTTGTTTAGAATTTTTAATTTTTTTCCATTAAAATCTAAAGACAAAATTCCATAAAGGCACGCTTGTGCATTGGCAGGTGAGTAGTTAAGTAGTTATATATGTATATATATATATATATATTGTATAACTATATGTATAACAATATATATAACTAGTATAAATTAGTAATTAAAACAATTTTTTTATCAATTTTATCCTTCTAATTCAATTATACGTAACTTTAAGAGTAACGTTACTTTCTTAATCAAAGTAAGAGCCATTTGATTCATATACATGATGATTATCTTCCATATACTCAGTCTTCTGCTGCTGTGAAGAACTTGTAGAGGTGCTGGCTCGTACCTCACAGACATGGCCGTTTAACCGAGCACCGAAAATCTAGACGAAAATACATCGCAACGCAACCGGTTCAAAAAGCTAGCTGAAGCCATCACTTTTCCCCTGGGCCCCTTCTCGGAACCACCTCCAGTGAGCATCGCTAGTCACTAACTTTAATTTACAATTTAACTTTCAAACTGTGTAAACCTGCTATAACTGCAAATACCTAACACTCATATGCACGTTCCGCAACATTTATATACACAGCGAAATTCACATATACGGATGAGATCTGAGGAAGATTAGGGCCCACAGGCTCATCTTAAACAAGTCCTTCTGATATTCATTTCCTACAAACATTAGTCACCCCATACTGGTGACTTAACATAATGTCACAAAGCAAACTCTTAGACTTAGAAACACAATCAATCAATTCGTTCCTCTAAAGTATCTTAATTTGACTGGTTCAAATATGGTGTGGATGTTCACCTGGTCTCCTTCTACAAATTGACTACATATTAATTTCCTACCTCCGTAAATATCAATCAATCCCACCAGACTGGACCACATGGATGGGCACTCTGTAGTGAATCCCTTGAGACCGTTAAATAACAAGAACTCCATCAATAAATAGAACTAAACCACGCCCAATGCTCTGATGTAGTTTTTCATACAGTATTGGCAATGATTTTATCACGTAATGGCTTTAAAATCTCAGGTTGGAGGGGTGACCATACTTTGAACACATGCTCGATCAGAAAGTTTTGAGTCGACTCGTTGATAATGTTTTGTTATTCGGCCCCATTGATTCAACGTACGTTATAGTGAGTATTATCAAATATTCCTCACTTTCGCTGTATCGAATTGTTGGCTCAGTACGCTTTTATTCACGACGGCATCTATATAGAACCTTACAGAATTGCGAAAAATATTTAACCAATGATGCATGGACGCGGAAAAATCGTGAGCTCGTCCAGTGAGACGGAGGGTCGAAGTACAAAACGATACTCACGCGTCAAGTAAATATTTTCCTATCACCCGACTTATTATTACGTGCTATCGATTATATTTTATCACATTCATAATTTTTTTTTTTATACGGACATCAGATGTAGAATTTGTGAAATATGAGTATGTAGTCAATAAACCGTTTACAAATGCACAGCATTTACAAGGTTAACAATTTGATAAACCTACCATGGTCTAGGTTCAGATCTGAATAAATCAAAATATAAAGATAATGAATGCAATAAGTATTTTTATTTTTAATATCCGCCATTTTGATTCAAGTTGGCGCATCGGGCCGCTTAAGAAACGAGATATTTAAAAGGTCATTTTTTCATAGAGTTTGATCAAAATCTGATAAGAACTATGGGAGGTTTCGTATTAAAAAAATATAATGTATGACCAATATTGTTCACGTTTTAATTTAATCAATCCCGATCAACGATAATTAATTTATTACGAATACCGTAAACCTGATTTGTGGATATACGTGCGTTCGTAGATACTAGTCAAATCTAAACTGCAACTTTTCTACGAGCAGCCTATCAACTAGCTGGCTCACTTTTAAAATTTAACCCTTCCCGAACTATGCCATCTATCATCATAATTAAACCTGTAATATTTCTGTTAAATACGTGCAACATAAAATTCATATTTTAGATAATCCTAAAGAAAATATTAGCGCTTAGGAATGATTAGTGAAAAACCATTTATGAAAAAGGAATCGTACAAAAAACAATTATTTTTTCCATTCAATCCGTTGTAAAATTAATACGTTGGTAAAAATACAATTTGTGATATGAAAGACAGAGATCACACACTATTTTCACAGTGAAAAGAATAACAAACATACAAATATAATTGTCTCTTTCTCACTAATTAAATGAAGACAGATAAGAAGAAAGGACACATTGTACACGACTTAATGAATGCTCTAAATTATGTTATTAATCATTTTTTCAAATTTGTTTGCTTAATATTTAGAGTAAATTCGTGCCATTAAAGCCGTTTAAGCTAATAAAAACATTTTTTCTGACAGATATTTACGGTAACAGAAGTTGACAGCATGGCTGCGTTCGGGTATTTTATATCATGGTGCGGTAAAGGTTAAACAAAAAAATTCAGGAGAAAACAATCCAGATCGTCTTGTAATTCAATTCAAAATTATCGATGATCGCAATAAAATTCGCATTATAATAACAGATAGTGAATTATCGTCATGAAAATTCGAAATTAAGACGCTAATAATAATAATCATCGGTTGATGGCTTAATATTTATTGGATTATTCTCTGATGCGTACATCAAAAGAGTTGTAATTTTTCCACTGCTGGACCTTACATAATTTGTTATGCTTGTCTGATATTGAATATTTTGTGTCAGTAAAATTATAATTTACAAAGCATTAACAGTTTATTGACTCAATACGTAGATAAAAATGGTAGATACATATATGTATTATAGAGTGAAACTCTGATTTTACATGCCCGGAATTCACGTTTTCCCTCCATTTGCGTGTTATTTCTACGGACCCGTGTCATTTTAGTACATTATAAACCCTATTTTACGTTTGTCTTTCACGCGATTTACGTCTAAAATGTGTTCGGCCAGTTCGCAATTCGCCATAGAGCCAAGAGTTTTTCATTCTCATGTCTACGTAATTTTACGTTTCATTTTTTTTTACAAACAGGAATCAACAAAAAAATTGCGTGGAAGATAGATAGTATAGACAGCATTGATGGGTGGAAAAGAATTGATGAATAACCCTTGCAGACTTAGTTACACGTTGACTTAGTTACAACGAAATAACATCGGACGTAGTGGAAATTGATGAAACAGTGGACAGTCGTATAAACGAAAACTTTCTAGAAGAAGTGTGCTCATCCCATACACCCATATCCTACAAAGAACGATGCCATGAGGCATATTGAAGACCTCAAAGCATATTTTACTACTTTACTAGTATTAATAATGTGCCATCAGAAATCTTTAATTTTATTTATAATACTGTAAGAACTATTTAAAAACAACATGCAGAAAAAAACATTGTTTAATTTTTTCAATTAAACATAAATTTAATTTAAGATTGTATGGTTGTGTGTGTGAGTTTGTGTGAATGCTGCACCGCCGCCGTGCATATGTACGAGTCTATAAAGGGCGGTGCGCGGCAGGGCGCGGCCTCTTTCCCCGCGTGTTCATCGGCTTAATAGATTGAGATGTACACTGAAGACATACTAAGAAGACAAGTACGTAATATTTATACCTCCAATTTACATTTTCCCTCTGTTTACATTATTTTTGTTGGTCCCTTCAGAAACTTAAAATCGGAATTCCACTGTAATTCAAAATATAGTAAGTAAACCTTTTACAAACACTAATCACATGCGTTTATTATAGTGTGACTTCACCGGAGCTTGTACTACCATGGAACCATGGATTTTATGCACAATGAAATACAATGTGCATAAAAATGAATGTTATATATACATATACCTGAACAAATTAAAATGAAAGAAAATAAGAACATAATTATGTACAGGAATTATACATAAATATTTAGCATCAAACACGATTTCGAGAAAAAGTGTCGTGTAAATGTTTTTTGTGATTTCTCAGTAATGATTTGGAGAATAGGTATATGAATGAATACATGTTGAACAGACCCTAGTCCACAATATTTTATGGGTGGATACCTGGATAAATTTTCAGTAGAAAATATTCAAGGAATGTGTGCCTAATCTCAACTGTGTCAGAGATATAAGCATGTCAAAAAAAATCGTAAATACACGATTATTTCGTTTAGTTGAAATATTTCATTGATTCCAAATAATATATTTAATACAAAAAATTAAAGGTCATCGAATTTCAAGCGGCCAGACTATTTTTTGTTATATGATTTAGGGGCTGAAGTGAAGATATAGATTAATAATGGATGCATTTCGTAAATATTTATTTCAAAGTACGTAGACTTAAAGCTTAATGTGATTAACATTTCCAGTAATATTTGAATATGTTCAAGAACACACAATTACTGGATTTTCACCTACCAAAGCACTTTTATTAAACAAATAATAGATATCTCAGTGACGGAGCTGTTTTTTTTTTTAATATTATATTTAAGAAAATATATACAATTGAAAAATATTGATTTTTCAGGCGTATTCTAGTATAATGTGTTAAATACATTTTACAGATAAAGATAAATTCAAAAAATAAAAAATATTAATAAGATTCTCATTGTGACATATATGCTATTTCATGAAATGAATTATCAAATTTAGTCCAATCAAATTTATTATCAAATTTTTATTATTATCAAATTTTTGATATTTCATGAAATGAATTATCAAAAATAAAATTGATGATAGTGTAGTGGTACCCGAAGTGAGTCTATATGTTAATATATATATATACAAAATTTGATAGATATGGAGACTGATGGGTGAGAATGAAGAACGTTATATTTATATAAAGCGATCACTTAAGCCAGCCGAAAACAGATCGTAAGCCCTGTAATTACCAATACTTTAATATATTTTCCATTAAATATAATAAAAAAATTGCTTCGTCTCTGAGATATCTATTATTTGTTTAATAGTATTTTTCGTAACATTTCAGAATTTGACATATTCCTTGAACATTTTCGACTCGTAATAATATTGTGGACTAGGGCTGTTACATCCTGTATATATATATATATATATATATATATCATTTACTGTGTTAATTTCATTATATGTTCTCTACATATGCGTGAAATCGGATTAAATAGCGCAACATTGCTGTGATAGGTATCTAGTCTGAATGTTTCATGCTTCCTTAATAATCTGGTACTTGTGTGAAGCTTCACTTTACGAACTTTATACGGAAACACTACTGTCGCTTCACTCCGTTTTTCAGTTAATAATCTTATCTTAATACCGCTTATACTCAATAATTCTTTTATCGCGAGTGTTATTATACACGCCGCAACGCTTGTACTAGTGGTGGAGAAGAATCCATCAATGAATCAGCGTCAGGCAGACGAAAAGTAAGTTCCCTCCTTTCTTCCTTATATTTCCTCCACCGGGTTAGATTCCCGATATGTACAGAATACATCTATGTCATTTTTTCTGATACCCCACTCTGTCCATGTAAAAATCTAATCGTCATGAAACTGTTATAGCGGAGAAATAGATGGGTAGACAAACGATCAACGCAAACGTTTAAGGGTTTAAAGTACGCTGGGCGGAATGTCAGAAGTCTATATAAATTTGAAGCATTCAACTCTCAACTCAATGCCCATGAGATTAGATCACGTGGCGATATCAAGGATGGTCGTGGAGTCCCGTGAAGCCGTTAACCTTTCCTCTCCCGTGATGTAAACTGAGTTGACATTGCCTCTTTGTGAATATCTCTGAAAATATACTAAACACAGAGTTCATATCTTAGGAATTCCTCCGTAATATATTTATGATTGGATAAAATAATTATAATATATAAATATTTACCATACGCAACAGTAAAAAATGTTTTCTCGTAAAACCTGACGTGAATTTGTCAATTCGTGTACGTGTGGAGAGGTACGGGGTGCCGGATGCCGATCATCAATTTAGTTAGTGGTAGAGCGTACGCTGGCCGAGTTAGACGTATCTTATGCGTCTTTGTACTGTCGTTCCGTATGACCAATGTTATTTTAATGATTAATATAAGTAATTAATGTAAAATATTCATATCTATCAGAATTAAAAATGGCGAAACTCCATGTACACCGAGTTTACAGTTCAACATTTCAACACCGTATGAGAAAGATTAAAGAAGAAGAATAGAGGCGGAGCGGTAACCGGTGAGCCAGTTCAAGAACTGAGATTATTTTTTAATTTTTTAAATTTGCAAATCTTGGTTCACGATCTTTCGACAGTTGCCTATCTCCCTTTCTTTCCCAATTTAAACGATCTAACCTCAAATAGTGGTTTTAATTACTGGTTTCGGTATCGTTCAATAATTACAGGTTGTATCACGTGATGGTCATTATTACCATACGGAACGGAGAATAATTGGCCATTCAATTCGGAGTTGTGCGGCGAAAGTGTAACAATAATGGAGTCTGAAACGTACACGGCCGGTATCTGGTATCACAGCTGATTATCTATTGTGTGTTCTTGCAGATATATCTGGCTATTATTTTTCGTGTGTCTTTTTCTCTTTTTAATTTTTTTTTTATTATATTACTTTAATTAATTTGTTATACTGTCGACATATTGTTATTGTTTGTTTTTCATTTTCGTACACGGTGTATGATACCATTTATTGTTTACTTATTAGTATGTAATATAATATACTACCGGTTTATTATTCTATGTTATTGTAGGTATCGTGACGTTTATTTAAGTGGGTTTTGTAGCGGTATGGCAAACAGTAATGACAGAAAAGGTAAATAGGACAAGAAACGAATACGATCGCGATTTTAATTAAATTTAAATTGCTATACAAAAATTGAAATAATTTTTCGTCTATTTGTAAAATTATGAATTTCTGTTATATGTTTTTTTTATGAGTAAAGACAGCACTTAAGGGATTCTGGAGGCCTAAATTAATTTTTTTGCGAAAATTGCTAATAACTACATTGAATTTATTTTCTTATTTCGTTTTATATTCTGCATAAATTTGAATATGTTATTGATGAGTGGAACCGAGAAGGAAGTCCTAACTTTTTAACCAGTCCCAGGAAAGGGTGGGTCTACCCCCCCCCCCTCTAGCTGTCTTTATAAAAAAAAAGGTTGAAGTATATTGATTAATTATACACAGGGGAAACGGAGTGAGTTACAAAAGCTGCTGACAATGCTGAAGCCAGAGAGAAAGTTAAGAGCGAAGTTGGGAAGCTCGCGGCAGCAGCTCATGCTGTCAGTGCATGCGTTTATTTAGTGGTGCGCTTCTTTGTTATGGCGGGCTTTGTTTGATGATCCATAGATGGCGGCAGGCATCCGCCACACCACTGTGAGAGGTTCTACCCAAGTATAGGAATATATTGTCTATCCTCTTGGAGGTTCCACTGTTCTACAAGGTCATACTAGTTACGTATATTTAAGCATCCTCTATACAGCCATAATGACACTACTGGAGCTGGCATTCAGAAAGTCATAGACGTAGACGGAGAAATGTAATATATATATTTAAAATAAAATGTATTGTTCACATTTAACCAAAATTTATTTTTTCACCTACTAGTTTCAATCATTATTATTAAGATGTGATTAAATTACTATTATTAGAACACATTCTTATTATGAAGTTATAATTATTCAGAACATAGGTCTGTGATATTTTAAATATGAATTAAATATATTAATTAGAAAGATATACGTATAAAATCAATTTTATCTAAAAATATTGTTGTTTCGCCACCGGGATTTGAACCTGGATCCTTTCCAAACCGGGGAAGGCATTATCCAACTACGCTTCAGCGACAATATTTTTATATAATTGATAATTCTGGCGTCTGCTATCAGATTACTCAAAGGTATTTGAATTTCTGTAAAAATAAGGTAGATGGCTCTTTCGAATAATGGAACGATTAAATGTATTAATATTAAAAAGGTAATATATAGGTTCGAAAATTTGTCGCTAAAAATTGTAGCATAGTTGGATAATGCGCCTTCCCCGGTTTTGTAAGAGATCCAGGTTCGAATGCCGGTGGCGCTACAACAATATTTTTCAATAAAATCGATTTTATATGTATATCTTTCTAATTAATAAATTTAATTCATATTTATAATAATATTATTTCATAAAATAATTAAACATTAAACAAATCTATGTTTTGTTATATTGTAATAATAAATATATATATTAGTTATATTGTAATAATAAATATATATATTAATTGTTATATTGTAATAATATATATATATATATTAGCGACAGATTCGTCAGTGGCTGACTGTATAGTGCCACTAGTAAAAAAATCGACCTGTATGTTCTAAAAATGCAAGTTCACAACAAAAATGTGTTATCATTAAAAAAATACTGTATATTTTTGTCAACCCTGATAGAAATGGCAACGATCTAATTTAGTACTTACTTATGTAATAATTCATATATATTTTTATCATATTTATCGTCATCTTCTACCTTTTGCTCTAGAAGGGTCTTCAATAAGACATCTTCAGCCCATTGTAGGTCAAGCTTCTGTTTACTGGTTCTCCAATCGGCTTTCCCCAGTTTTGCCTGGGGCGACTCACCGGGCGCCTTCCTTCTAGGATTGGAGAAACCGTAGGTGCAATTTTTCCACTGTCATTCCGATTACTAGGGTTCCATACTAAGGTGCTCTTGATAAATTAAAATTAATTAATATCTTTAAAAATTTCAATTGAAAATCAAACCTTTTAAGTTAAGGATAACACCTCTTTCATGCGTACAGGAACTTACTAGGGCTGTTTGAAAAATTTCCGACCTCAGCATGAAGATGGCAGCACTCGTCAAGAAAAATTGGGGAACATGTTTGCACATGCTTTGATAAGTACTCACCAAAATTTCAGCCAATTTGACAGTGATTTTCGTCAAATGAGGAGGTCATCACCTTCGTAAATAACTCTGAGTACTATTTGGACGGGTTAAAGGGATGGGAGCATCGCTGGTAGAAGTGTATTGACTTACAAGGAAACTATGTAGAAAAATATTTTTTTTTTCTTACATAATTTTTTTCATTTAACCGTTGTTACATACAATTTAATACTCACAAATATTTTTTTCGTTTAATCATTGATTTGATCATTGTCGCATGTGGCGTACTCTTTCTAATATGGTGATTAAAATAATCAATTGAAACCCCGTCCGTTATGATAAGATCACATATATTTTTCATCTAACCTAAATTACTGGGTCAATATTAGGAAAACCAGTTTGAAACAAATCGAATCACGTTTTCTTGTTTATTTTTTTTTATTTCTCCTGGCGGCGCGGCCACGAACCTTCAATAATAATGCCGCTGCTCGATCCTCATTGGTTTAAATAATAAATGTTCACATTCGTCTGTTTATTGTTCACAGGTTTGGACCTCGGGTGATCTTCGAGAGATGCTGCAATCTTCGACATAAAAATTCGCGGTGAACTGTGAATTTTTTTTTTTCGTTTATCGAGCTGTTATTATTATTGACTGACTGTGTGCGACTGTTTTAATTCAAATTTGTGATTTGTTTAATCGTCAAACATTATATATAAATGTTGGTTTCAAAAGTGTCGTGATACAGGTGTCGTGCGGGGTGACGTTGTCGCGACGGTGATACTCGTGCGCGTGCCGGGGTCGTAACGAAGTGACGATGGCGTCGATGTCGCTCGCTGGAAACAGGACTGTGGGTGGATTCGCGCGGTCGCTGACGGTATTGGTGGCGATCTTGGGGTGTTGGTTTTTTGAAAATGTCGACGGTCACGTGGCTTTGACGTTCCCCCCCGCCAGGAAATACGATTTGGACTTTCTGGACAACAGCAGAACGAAAGCGCCGTGCGGTATGCCGAGAGGTGAGTGCCCTTTTCAGTTTACTATTATCTCACTATTTATTTATTTTGAAACGCGGTGAGATGCTAATTCGCCGAACATATTTAAATGCCAAGGAAAATTGTATCCATTGTGAAATAAAAATCAAAACATCAACACTAATGATATTTTATCGTATGTATCCAGTTTTGAATAATCATAGCATTTTCAAAACAAGTTTAACCTTACTATTTAATTACATTTTACGTTAGGTTGGGTATATATATTCAGTATATATATTTATATAAATTCAATTTGACTATATATAATTAGTATTTTTGTGTTTGTAAAATAAACCGTACACAATTAAGTATACGAGTATAATTTTTCTGCTCAGATTTGGGTTTCGTTCTTACCCTACTATTGATGTTTGACCGTGCTAGTGCCTCGTGATTTAATTAGTCGTATATTTTTCCAAAAAAAAAAAAAATTCAATTTTATGTCATTTACTCGTGTGACAGGCATTTAACTTAGATGCCTAGTTGGGCCAATTAATTTAATTCATAAATAAACAATATTACCGTTTTTCAACATTGTTCTTCACTGTATTTGTTATTTGCAGTGGCGTGAAGTAGGTATAGATTTAGGTTATGCTGTTACCAATGATATTATGTAATCATATATAATATATGTAATACAATATATGTACGTTCGTTTAACCAACGTCTTTAGATAAAATAAATCCCTCGTTTATACGATTCCACCATGTATCTACTTGTAATTTTAGAGTTATATTAATAGTGTTTTTAAAGTTAAAGTTTTAACGTAAAATAATACCTTTTTACCCGTATTAAAGTGTATGGATGTTTTTAAAAACACTTTCTATGACTGTACACGATTAATTTATTGTCTATTAACTAAATGAAATTATTATTTTTATTAAAAGTTAACGTGAAATAGTTCTGCCAATTGCTTTTTGTTTTTCCCAAATCAAAAACCAATCCATGCACCATATTTAAATAACAATCATGTTTTTGTAACCTTTTCTAACGTTATTCTGTTGAAAAACAGCATAGGCAACGACTCCATGTAAAACGGATCAACCGAAAGGAATTTTCAATTCTGTAAATAGTCAATTATATGACTTGAGTAATTCACTAGCTGGAATACAGAACAGCGTAATGTGAATAGCTCGATGCGGCGAATACACAAAAGCGCCAAGGGTACATTGGTGAGTTGTCGTGGTAGTTTTTAGAACTAAGCCATTAAAGTCTCTACTGGTACACAGATGGCGCTAATTGTAAAATAATGTTTTTGTTTATGTTAATCCAATTATTTAATGTGTATTTGTTTCCCAGAATTTTTAGTAATGCACAGCTTTTTTGCTTCTATGCATTGCACGCTCCTGGTTATTTATCTGGTAGTAAATAACTTATCACCCGTAGAGAGAGACAATAGAGACACACACGCTTCTGTTCTGATGCAGACAAAAAATTGAGGCACTATCTAAAATTAACATTTCTCAGTGAGCGTTGCACTCATTTATAACATAACCCGTGAAAAATCAGTATTGGATCAAAAAGAAAATATAGTTCTGCCACTGTCGTTGTGTACATTCGAGTTTTAATAAAATAATAATTATGGTAATAAAGTAGAAAACTGCTTGGATATATTTAGTTTAGCTACAGGTTGAGTTTAAAAGTGTTTTTTTTTATCGTACTTGGTTGATATGCATTCGAGCATATAATACATGTTTACCATTTAGCCGTGTTCGTCTTACTGCGAAAGTACACTTTATTGCAAACGAGTCGCGTGTTCATTAACTTTAGAAGCCATGTGCCTAGCATTGCAATAATTATATTAAGTTAATAATGAATAATGAATTTTGAAAGAAATCAAACATGTTGTGACTTTACATTATAATAAAATAATGTAATGTTTTTGTTTTAAACCACTTCATTATCCACATATACTAAAGTCAACTAGTTTCAGTTGGACCCAACCGTCTTCAGGACTATATAGTATATATAAAGGGTTTTTCATTAAGGGCGCTCAAACTTTTTTTTAAAATAAAACAAAAACGAATGAATATATCTAAAAAAAATTAATAATGTTTTGAAGTACATTTAGTGGCAATTATGTATGAAATTCAATTTCCCTCGCATGACCACCGCGGGCACGTTTGCAGAAGTCCAATCGTTGAATCCAATTTTCCACCACTTTTTCACATAATTCGGCCCGAATCGCACCAATTTCGCGTTCAATATTTTCTCTTAGCTCTTGTAACGTCGCCGACTTATTTGTATAGACCAAAGATTTAACATAGCCCCAAAGAAAATAGTCCAATGGTGTTAAATCGCATGATCTAGGCGGCCATTGAATTGGTCCATTTCGCGAAATAACACGCTCACTAAATTTGGTTTTCAATAAGTCAATTGTTGCGTGTGCCGTGTGACTGGTAGCGCCGTCTTGTTGAAACCACATATTGGCCAAGTCCATACCTTGCAATTGAGGCCAAAAATAATCAGTTATCGTGGAGCGATAACGATTACCATTCACAGTAACATGACGATTAGCATCATCAACAAAAAAATATGGTCCAATGACACCTCCGGCATGTAATCCACACCAAACAGTGATTTTTCCGGGATGCAATTGTGTTTCTTGAAGCACGTGTGGATTGGTGCCTGCCCAATAACGCATATTTTGCTTGTTTACACATCCATTGAGCCAAAAATGAGCTTCGTCGCTAAAGATGATTTTTCGATGGAATTCAGCATCATTTTCAAATTGTTGTGCAGCCCAATTGAGGAATTGGCGACGCTTCGAATGGTCAAGCGGCTTTAGTTCTTGTGTCAACTGGATCTTGTATGGATGTAGGCCAAGATCTTTTCGTAAAATTCGCCACAATGACGTCACAGAAATGCCCAATTGTTGAGAACGTCGTATTAGTGACTCATTTGGGTCATCAAGAACAGATGCTCTAGCGGCGGCAATATTTTCCTCACTTCGTGCATTTCTTTGTCTCACTGGCACTGGAACATTGTGTAGCGACAATGTGTATGTATGCTTTCAAATTTTTGCACCAAACGTTGAATTGTTGATGTGGCAGGCAAGTGATGACGACGATAAAATGGTCGTAATGCTCTTAAAGTTGCGGTGAGCGAACGTGAATTTTGGTAGTAGATTTGAATGATTTGCAAGCGTTGCTCCGGTGTGTACTGCTCCATGATGATTTGCCAACTAAGTACGAGTGTTAACCTTAAAAAAAATTGAAGAAATATGGCGTAGTTTCTTGTCCCTGTTGAAAGAAAGTTTGAGCGTCCCTATTGAAAAACCCTTTACTAATCTAAGTACATATGTTTAAATATGAGGTAAATAAGAGAGTCTATGTACTATATTGTCCTGAAGAAGATTCGGTAGTATAGTAGCGATAGGTAGGGGGTGGGAAATGTAATCCCCATCGTTGCTCTCTCTTATTTACCTCATATTTAAATATCTGCACTTAGGTTAGTATATATACTATGTTGTTCTGAAGAAGTTGTGTCCAACTGTAACTAGTTGACATTAGTATATGTGCGTAATAAAGTGGTTTAAAACTAAAAAAATATTTAATTTAATAAATAGTGACTTGTCAATAAAAAAAAACAATTATATACATCAATCAGGGGTGTGCATTGCATACAAGCAAAAAAAGTATGCATTACTAAAAATTCTGGGAAACAAATATAAATTAAATAATCCATTATGTTATAATTACCCTTAGTGCCCACCGTGTATCAGTAGAATCATTAGTTGCGTAGATCTGGATGCCACCGGAGCGTTGTAGTCCTCTACTGGATCAATATTAATTTATTGCTACTATAATTACTAACTGTTTTAATATATTGTTCTATTCAAGTCATACAATTGCTACCTACTGAATTGAAAATTTCACTCCGCAGTCAGAAAAGGATCAACTGATTCACTTTGTACGGAGCCCTTATGCTGTTTCCTAACAGAATGACATTTGAAAGGTTTTGAACTTGGCTTAGAGCTGATCGAAGCATATATACTCATTTACTAATTCGCAATTTTTACTACCTTACTAAACGTTTTGTTTTCAAGATTTCTCTTCGCGTTCGAGGATAATGCACGTCGGTTAAACGAGTGTTCATGAACCTACGAACAATGTAGTATATAATATATTATATAATAGCATGATAACAGCATAACCTAAGTCTATACCTACTGCGCGCCACTGACATCAATAGCGATGGCAGAGGTGTCTATTTCTGATCAATTTTTAAGGATAGTGTGACTCAAGAGAAATATCAATGGAATATTTAACCCTAAAATATTTGAAGTTCGTTTAACAATTTATAACTATATACAACATTTTATAACTAATAAATTTACACGCAAATATACATACATATTTTTTGACTTACACAAGTACAGTTAGTTAGCCTACCTGTATTTGACATGTCTCCAAAGATTCCAGTTTTTTTTTTATTCGTATTATTATAAAACTTTTTTAATAAACCTGTTTATTATGCATGAATGCCGTTTATATTTTTTGACGTCTAAAGATTTTAACGAATAAGAGTTTGTTCGTATGCGATATATTATGTTGGTGTACGTACGTTTTTAAATATATTTAAATGTTTTCCGATAACAGTGGTTTAAGTCCATCATTTATTTATTTAATCTTATACATTTATTATGTAGAATTCCGTTATTTTATTTCAATTATTTCAACAGTTAACTCGACTCCATCAGCCATTATTTTAATCCATTAGTTTAAAATTATTGATTGACTTTTGGAATTTTTATTAACTGACTAACTTAACGACGCGCCGTTAGAGGCACGTCGTTATCGCGTAGGACACCACACATACGTATCCTGGCATACGACACTTGCTTTTGGCCGTTTTCATCGATCATTGCACGGTCTTATTCCAGTATCCGATTTATCTGGTCGTGCCAGGTCTTTCGTCGACGTCCTTTGTAAACCTGTTCCATCTAATTTTATTGCGGAATAAAATATTTCTGCGCGGCAAAGGTTTAATTTGTTTGTTGTTGTTGCGTTTAGTTTGTAGAACTCCATGTTTAGAAAATCAAATTATAATAAATATTATTATTGCTAGTTTGCGTAAAGTATTATTTTAATGTTTCAGCTGTTAAGGCGGTTTAGGTTATTTTCAAACAGTGGATAAACTACGTACAATCGACTTATTTAGATGATTTTAGTTGCCTCTTCCTTTATGTGTAATTAATAACTGGTTTCGGTGGAATCGATATATATTAATATTCTTTTTCTCAGAGGCTTTTTCTCACTTATCATTAAAAATTCCCCGTTAATGTGTATAATATCTATGTTTGCTAATAGCTTAATTTGAAATACTAATTAAATGTATTAATTATAAAGATATACGTGTAAAATCAATTTTATCGAAAAATATTGTTGTTGCACTACCGGGATTCGAACCTGGATCTCTTTCCAAACCGGGGAAGGTGCATTATCCAACTACGCTACAGAGATATTATTTTTGATGACAAATTTTCGAACCTACATGTTACACTTTTTAAAATGAATACATCTATCGTTCCATTACTTGAAAGCCATCTACTTTGTTTTTACGGAATCTCAAATACCTTTGAGTAACCGCCAGAATTAGCAATTCATTTTTATTAAATTTTTGGGCACATTTAATTAGTATTTAAAATATCGCAGACCTATGTTCTGAATAATTACAATTTCACAATAAGAATATGATCTCCTAATAATGGCTTTATTGTTGTAAAGTGTTATGTAATTTGATTTTTTAAATTTCATTATAGGTTTAACTGGTTTTTTCGCGCGCTGCACGTATAATGAATGAACTGAGAATTTTGAGGGGAATTTTTAGCTTACCATTGAAATAAATAATATATCGATATAATATAGCGATGTAAATTCTAATTATTATGGTTCAGGGTCAAGACACTCGTATGTAAAATCTTTCGGAGAAATTTGATTATATGTTTTATCGTTTAATATTTTATGAGCTTGCGCGTCTTCAAATCGTATTATTCATTCTATCATTGATGCACTTTAATATCAATAAAGATATAAAATTACACGATTTTTTTTATAAAAATAAACATTCCCATTATAAATAGTTGATTTATTTTATCTCGAAGTATTGAGCGAAGAGAGGATAGTAAGATCGTCGGCGAAGACATGACCAGATAAACCAGATTTTGAAAGATGATCCTGTTATGAGACTCGTTAAAACGTGTCACGCACGAATGCGAACGAAACGAAATTTTTTTACCGGGATAGAAAAAATTGCCTACCACTATTTTTGTATTTAAGAAATTTAATCGATAATTCAATAAAAAAATATTTATGCCTATTATTCGGTGACAATTTTGAAATAATAAATTTTAATTGAATTTTAACATAGTTATAAAATACACCCACTCGCAAAACTGAAATACGAATTTAAAATGATAGCCTTGTCCGTTTGGTGTTTAATTAATGTCGTAATAACTCATAATGAATATAGTCGTACAAAAATATTTTTTTATTCAATAAATGATGAAAGAAGATGTTTATTGTCGTGAAAACCTGCTACATTACCATTTTTGTATTTTGCATTAAGAACGGTGAAAGATATTAATTTTATACACGGCTGTGGTTCGTAGCAATTTAGAAGTCATCTCAACTATTTTGTCTCCATTCTGTAAAGCGCATGAATTAATATGAGAAAGTGTTCAACATAAATGTTGAAGGTTTATTAACTCAAACTGTGTTCAACAATTGAATTGTGATTTTCTAATGAGCACTATTAATTTTAACTGACTTGTTATTTATTATTTTTATTTAAAATAGTAATTGCATACTGGACGCCCTTAATTTAACTAAACTGGTTGTATACCACGTTACTGCGCGAGTACCAGGTCGTCGGCGCTGTTCCATGTAAAATGCATCATATACTCATTTTTATTGGAATGCACCTACATAAAGACTTCACAAACTTGGGAACGATTTTGGTTTTGTAGATATATTCCGATATTCAATGTTTAAATACAAGAGTGATGTTTTTGATGCTGTTCTGAGTCAAAGATACAATTGATTTTGATACTCAGCCATTCTATGTTAAACCTATTTTTTTTCTTCTGTTTAGAACCTTAATTTATTGCATATATTTTTTTATACTTAACCAATTTTGTAAAAGCCCATAGAGCGTAAATGAATAAAATAAATATATATTTTTTATATATTTATATCGCATATTTGCTTCCTTCATTATGTATTGACATATAGTGGCCTCAATCAGATGATACACGGCCCATAGTGCACCTCCACAAGTGCCGGTCCTGGGTCGCCCTCACAGCTGACTCCAGCTTTAGGGTGTCTCCAGCCAGATGCAACACATCCTCCACCTCGTGGCACTCTTCATACTGAAGTTGTGGCCAGGATTATTTCTTATATATATATATTGTGAGGGTGAAGAACGGCGTTCCACCCTCATCACCGGCTAATCAGTAGAGAACGTAGGAACGGCGAGTTCTTCACCTCAGAAACGCATACCAACCTTGTTCTGTCACATTCTGCCTTCGTCCTAATTTGGGAAAATTTATTGTTAATACCTGGGAGAGATAAATGAAAAGATGTTTTACGTTATAGAATGGAATCTAGTCAAATAAACAGGTTAAGTTAAAACAAATACAATCTAAATAAAATAATCAAAATTCCATCTGGTTGATTCGATGAGCTTCAGTGCGGGCTGATGACAAGATTAAAATTTAACATAAGTATGGAGTAACCTCAAAATCCACTCTCGTCCGTGCGACATTACATCGTATTCCATACTGTGCCTATATAATCCATATCTGCTAGATGTCGTCGTCATGTCAAATCAGGTCTAGTATCCCAATGACGCCATCGTCACGTGCATAGTTACCTTTTCAACTTCCCAAGCCGACGAAACAAAAAGGTAGAAAGAAATTTGTATAATTTGAAAATAAAAATAATGTAGGCAGAAGGGAAAAATTTCCTGAAAAGATCGTTCATCATGCAATTAGGTTAAAACAAATTACAGTAAATCGTGCACTAGTGATTTAATAATAAACAAAGTATTTACCCTTCGGTTACATCTTGGATCCTTACGGTTACGTCTTGGATCCTTAATAAATGGCTTCGCTGGCCGTAGCAAGCTAAGCTGCATATTGTGACAGCTCCGAGCGAAAATTAACCTAAACCATAGACTACGACCGATTTTATAGCTGTTAAAACCGCGCACATTGCCAACTTCAGGGCGTTGTTCGTAATTACTAAGGTAGTTGACATTAAAAATAATGATAGGGCGATTTCAAAAGTGACATTAGTTTTGTAATGTCACAATATATATTTTGTTTTCTACCGTAGTTAGAGTTTGCCGTGGTTACATTTGTTGCAGAATTGAGGAATTGGTGAGTCATGTTGTTCACGGAACACGTAACATCCATTTCGAAGGCGTCTATCTTACGCTTGTCGGTATTGCGGATTGTTCATTTTTTTTTCTCTGTCCGTTGTTACTCAATGACACGTATTTCCTTTCATGATCTCGTTTTTCCAACATACACTCTTGGGCGCAGATATTCTGGGAAATAAATGTTTATCTGACAAGTTTTATGATTACTAGCGCAATTATTATTGTTTTGTTTGTTACAATATTTAGTATTGATTTATTTATCACAAATTGTACTTGCGTGTAACTGACTGCACTCACCTGATATTTGTCATTTCACATGGCATTTATTCAGTTTTGTAACACCATCTTTATTTATAATTGTAATTGCTCATTCTCTTTCTTTCACGGTTACCATCAAGTTGTGTCACCCGTGATTGTTTTATATTATATCTGCCCGACCCCTTCATCAGTCTGTGTGTCCGAATCTTAAAACTTTTCACTGCATCTATTTTTAATTATTACGCTCACTGTGTATTGGCATTCTTTCAGTACCTCGGTCATTCATGTCGTAAATTCCATTTCGTAGTCATCACTTCTCAGATCCCATCATCGTCCGCGGCCCCAACCGGCTCTGAGGTAAGCGTGTCGTCATCCCATCTCATCACTGGCCGACTGATAACAAATATTCATCTAAAGTACAACATCTTCGAACTTGCAACCGACCGCATTCATTAGAGATTGAATTTTATGTTGAAATTTAAATAAGATATGTCATCACGTCTTGAGAATCGAGACCAGAAACGAGGGTGATTTTGTAATTTGAATTTAATATTTATCCTTTCCTCTCCGATGATCTAAACTGAGTTTACTACTGCTTACTTAGTTTTAACGATACGCAACAATAAAAAATGTTTTCTTGAAGAAACTGACGTGAATTTGTCGATACGTGTATGTGTACGTACGGAGTGGTGCGGAAGGCGCAGTGCGCGTGGCGCAGGATGCCGGATGCCAAACGTCACTTTAGTGGCAGTGTTCGCTGGCCGAGTTAGACGTGTCTTATGCTGTCGTTCATGATGATCAATATTTATACTTATTTTTAACACAATAATATATATGTTGATTTCATGATTGTTCTTTAAATTTGGTGCATGGATTGGTTTTTTAGTTAGGAAAAACAAAAAGCAATTGGCAGAACTTTTTCTTACGTTAACCTTTAATAAAAATAATTATTTCCTTTAGTTATTACGTGAAGGATTTTCAAACAATAAATTAATCATGTTCAGTCATAGAAAGTGTTTTTAAAAACGTCCATACATTTTTTATATTTATTTTTATATGGGTAAAAAGGTATTATTTTACGTTAAAACTTAAAAACACTATTAATAGTACTCTAAAATTACAAATAAAAACATGATAGAGTCGTATAAACGACGGATTTGTTTTGTCTAAAGATGTTGGTTAAACGAACGTACATATTTTGTATTACATATATTATATATGATCGTATAATGTTATCAGTAACAGCATAATCTAAATCTATACCTACTGCACGCCACTGCTGACCATATACTTTAAATTATAACCAAATCTGAAACCTGGGCAACGCCGGGTATATTGGTAATACTAAAATATATCTACAATAGCTTATTACTTGGTAAACTCAATGTGGATTTACTGTTATATGTTATTTTAATTATCATACCTGATGTTTGTATGCGGAATCTCGTTAAACCGGATATTGGCTTGTTATTTGTTGCATACTTAGATTTGACTCAGTGCTCTGTGCAGAAGACAACAGCACGTTCAAGTGTCATATTGACTATTTCCAATGGTAAGGTGTCACATGGGACGTGACATGAACAAACCAACATCCCGCCGGTTTGGTGAATTTAGCGTATAATCATTACAAGTGCATTTCGTTCCACTATTGCTTGAAGGTAGAGATGAGCGATCCGGCTACTTTTTAATATCTCGGATCTTGCTACTAATATTGAAAAGTAGCAGTTAAGCCTTATATGTTATTTTGGTAGCAGTGATTTCACGCGCATGATAATTTGACATACCTGCTGCTCAACACTTATACCTGTACAGTGACAGTTTTAATTAAAAATTAACATGTAAATACTAGTGATGATTAAAAATGCTACTCTTGACTCACTGATGTGATTGTGATTGATATTCGATAATATCAGTGATTGAAAACTGTGACTGTGATCACAGT
This sequence comes from Eubasilissa regina, assembly GCA_022840565.1. NCBI lineage: Eukaryota > Metazoa > Arthropoda > Insecta > Trichoptera > Phryganeidae > Eubasilissa > Eubasilissa regina. The sequence continues at coordinate 7,928,099 of JAINEB010000019.1, forward strand.
TTTATTCGGTTTATTATTTATTAGTTCGTTGTTTATACAACCCTAGAATGCGTTTATTTGTAATTTTAGTGTACTATTAATAGTGTTTTTAAAGTTAAAATTTTAACGTAAAATAATACCTTCTTACCCATATAAAAATAAATATAAAAAAAAGTATGGACGTTTTTAAGAACACTTTCTATGACTGATCTTTTATTGTTTGAAAATCCTTCACGTAATAACTAAAGGAAATAATTATTTTTATTAATGGTTAACATAGGAAATAGTTCTGCCAATTGCTTTTTGTTTTTCCTCAAATCAAAAACATGCACCAAATGCAAGAACGATCATGAAATCAACACATTAATAACAGTAAGATAGTAAAATTTGCAAGTCAGTAAAAGAGGAAGTAGACACTTTAATGATTTGCACGCAGTTGTAAGTCTTTCAAATGTTATTCTGTTTAAAAACAGCAAACTTTAAACAAAACGAATCAACCGAAAGGAATTTTCAATTCAGTAAATAGCTAATTGTATGTCTTGAGTAATACACTAGCTTAAAAATAGAACATAGTAATGTGAATGCGCAACAATCGACGCATTCGGCTTTTAATACGGGGTCTCCATTCAACTATTCCAACTTTGTTAATCGGCTACATATTTTAGTTCGATCCTACTGTTTATCCATAAATTACTTCTAGGTCAGGTCTTGGTTTTCTATTGATACTATTCACAGAGTATGCAATTCCAAATTATGCAGATAATAACCAATCCGCTGTCTGCACTTGACATGGGTTTATGTATACACTAATGTATTTTTGAAAATCAGGGCTAGCAACCAAACCATGTAAATACTTTCAATATCTTCATTCCTCATTCGTAACGGCACTCCGAGCATAGTGCGTTCATCAGTTACGCACGATCAAACCATGATATGATCATAGTATTATATCATGGTCAAAGTATAGGTAGTGAGATACAACATTGAAACATCTTTACTCAAAGTGTATCCGTATTATAATAGGTACAGTATATTCCGCTGCGGTGACCCGACTCCGGAATGCTGTCGACCTTGGGGGCTAGAACCCTCTAGTCTGTATCCGATCGGTAACCCTTCACACACTGCGGCCACTCAGGAACACGGAGTCATTCAAAATATTACTTCGTTCGTTTATAATATAATATTAATAACCTGTAAGGGTTATTGTTATTCGAAATAAATAAAAAAATTCGTAACCGTTATGCTTTCGATTCAGATCTATGTATGAACTTGCGATTTCGTATGTTTATTTTGTACGTTTGTGCCAAGAATTTTTAATAAAATTAGTGAAGTATTATTAATCATTATGGAAAATAAAGAGACATCTGTGAACACACTCAAATATAAATAATAAAAATTCTTATAGAATTATTTGATTTCTCTATTGTATTACATTTAAAAAAAGTTGCTGATAAAATTTTATTTTACCTTTATTATGTTATTACTTAATTTTTTTTGTACGTACTTTAATTTAAATTTACCATGTTAATTACTTTAACTGAAGAGCAATTCTTGCTGCAAAACTTCTATGCATCATAAAAATAAATAAAAAGTAATGTGATATGTATGAAATAAAGTTTGAATAAAAAAAATTAAAAAACGTATTTGTTGAGGAAAACGAGGAGTATGTATACTATACTAAAATTATTGCATCTGACCATATGAAGCTAGCTTGGTATATTAACTTTTGAATGTATCAAGTTTTAAGTATCTACAGTATTATTAGAGGAACGAAAATCGACATGCGAACATTAATTATGAAATGTGATTTACAAAAATTAATAACTTACAGATCAGAGGTCCATAATAGAGTCCTGGTATCATCGCTTACGTCTATAAGTGAACACAAGAGCTGGTAAAAGGAGAACGCAAGTAGACTGAACGCTGGGGAAATGAGGTCGCTCAATATCGGCAGAGTTTATAAGAAAAATTAATGTAACAAAACCAGAAATGCCAGAAAACATAAGAAAAGAGGAGAAACTATATAGATTCAAAATAAAACTTAGTGTAGGAGTTAAGAAGTGTGTGTTGAAGTTATTCAAACTCGAGATTATGTCAGAAGATTATGAAGCCGTGATACGGAAGCTCCAAACTTCTTGTCTCATGCGTGTTGGTTATATGTCGCAGTGTAGGGTGTCTGTTGTAACTAGAGCAGGGTATGTAAATGAAATAACACTTACAAGGTTTCGTTTATTGAGGTGATGTTGTTCGGACGGTCTGCGGAGAAGTGATTGCTAGTTCCTTGACAGTAACCGTCTCTGATGCTAACGATTATTTACTGGTGCTCATTGGTCGCTCTGGTCCGAGCCCTAATGGTTGATAGGTGAGCCCGTACCCGGCCATGTCTACGAGCGCGAGTGTATGTATATATGAAAGATAAATTGTAGTAAAAGGGAACATTTTGATTTGCTTATATTAGAGTATATATAAATATATTTATGTATGCACTATATTAAGAAGAGTTAAATTAAATAAATAAAAAAATGTATACATGGTTAATTCATTTATGAAGAAATAAGAATGTAAAGCTGATCTTAAAGATGGCAAAAAAGATACACGATAGAACTGTCGATTGCACCAGAAATAGGGGACGCCCGCAATCTGGTTAACTAGATACAAGGAGATGGTTCCGTTGGAAATCTAAATATATGGATGAGAAGAGAGTAGTGTGTCAGAACAGAAGAGTGTGAGCTTTATACTCTTCCAATTCCTGGGAAAATGGCGTGATGGTACGCTGGTTAGTTAATAACTTCAAGCATCACTTATCACGCAATGAGGTAGTGAAATTTCTTAGCCGGCACTAATTCACACACAACTAAAATTCTTTCATATGTTACGGAAGTCATTATGTCAATCGCTTGTTCCAAGCGGTAGCGACTGAAGCGTTTGCGTCGTTCTTCTCATCTCGTGCAGGCGCTTGTGAACCGAACGAGGATAAAAAAAAAAAAATTATAAAATTTCCAGATATTACTTGAAATGTAAAAATACTTTTTTAATTCGACTACGCAATATGTGTAAGAAAATTAAACTGGCGATATTGCAACTGGACCCGGTGTTCATAAATTATTATTTGGGCGTGCTTAGACCTAATGTTTACTTTTGATGCAAGTTTTTTTTTTTTCGCGGATATATCGCACATCTAGATCGAAGTCATGTTTCAGTAGACAAAAATATAAAAAGTCCTTTCTCCATTTTTTGTTACTAAAGTTATGAAACTAAATAACATTTTAGGTCATAAATGTATCCTAAAATGACATGCTAAGTTAGTTGTGTCCGAGTTATCCGAATACAATAATAACTCAAAATTCTTGTTTTTTTTTTGGAGTTGTCTTAGTGTGAGAACTGTCACTTTGTAAATGTGTTTTGTGTGTGTGTCATGAAAGTGAGTAGATGAGTGGTGGGGAACGAACTTTATAAGAGGCCGTCTCTGGGGGAACAGCTCTCTTCCATCACAGCTTTTTCTGAATAACTAGTTTATCTCTGAATGTATAGTTTATATTTTTTGTATAACGTGTTGTAATAAACGTATAATATTGTTACCTGGAAAGACTGAGTTTCACTTGCAAAAAATTGGGACCCAAGTAATTAGATAGTAATCAGAGGATAGAACCTCAATAGAACCTCTGGTGGTAATCCAAAAATTATCACACATAGTTTTGATCTTGGGGGTGCGATATATTTTTGCACCCTACAGACCCAGTCAAGTCTACTGTATAATGTAAAATAAATTTGTCAAAACTTTTGGAACGGGAAGGGTTAAAGTGGGGTTTTTTCTGCAAAATTTTTGGTTTGCTAATAATAAAAAGGTGCAAGTGTATACTTTATTGTGACTCCTACATAGATAAAGATGCATTTCCTTTTTTACTTTTTGGTCATATTTGTATCCAAGTTCAAGTTTGCAGTAAGTAAAGTTTGCATAGCGTTTTAAAAATGTTTAACAAAATGATTCCTTATCAAAAATATCAAAATGGTTTTTATTTCAGACCTTGAAACGGAGAGTGTTTACGATCCATATAAAATAGAATATTTTAGTTTAATTTAATATTATTAAAGTCATCTAAATGGTAGATTAGTTGCATTTTCGGTGCATATCCCTAAATTATAACAGAGTACATAAATAGAAAGAAGAACTTAAAAATAATAATAACTTAACTTTGGTCGCTGTGTTATCTAGAATCAGATTAATCGATATGATATACCTCGATACACTCTTATTTTTTAAATTGATGTTTGAAAACTTGAATCACATTTTACATAATCCCACCATACCTCAAATTTAATTTAAACAATAAAAATAATTTTTCTAGTGTACAATATGGAAGGTGTTTTAAATCTTACAGTCTCTTCTTTAAGTCTACAAATTTTAGTGTTAATAAATAAATAATTATATCTGTTGACATTTAAAAATTGTGTGAGACCGAGCGCTACATTACCGATCCGCGAGGCGGCGGGCGGAAAGAGAGAGAAGGGGGGACTTGGACTCGAGTCGGCAATATGGAGAGATTTGGAAGAAGGAATTCTGAGATGCGGTGGATACGGGAGGTTTGAGGTCCCCGATCCATCCGCATCATGGACCCATCCACCTGATTGGAGGCAAGAGAAGAATCTCGGCTGGGAGGTGTGCGGACCGGAACGGGAGAAATGGATCATGTAACAATCTGTAAGTCTCTGATAGCAAGAGATAATTTTAGCACGGCTGCCACATCATTTATTCAACATTCAAGTAACCTCTCAACCTTGTAATAACCATAGGATTAGTGTTAAATTCATAACAAACTAGTGTCCTCGCCCGGAGGAAAGAACAATGACAAATGAAGAAGATGGAAAAACTCAAATCGTGCAAATGTGTTGTCGGGTATTTGTTGTGATCGTGAATAAATTGTATTGTGTGTTTCATGTGTAAACCAAGTGTTCCATTGCACGCCACAGACTGAGCCAAGTCAGTGGTGTGGTGCGCTGGCGTTCGATCCACCGGGGCCAGCGCATCACGTAACACTGTATATAATTATTTATTTTAAATATGAATTAAATATATTAATTGGAAAAATATACATATAAAATCGATTTTGTCGAAAAATATTGTTGTTGCGCCACCGGGATTCGAACCTGGAAATAATGGAACTATTAAATGTATTAATATCAAAAAGATAACATATAGGTTCGAAAATACTGTCGCTGTATCATAGTTGGATAATGCACCTTCCCCGCTTAGAAAAGAGATCCAGGTTTGAATTCCGGTGGCGTATTTACAACAATATTTTTCGATAGAATTGATTTTATATGTACATCTTTCTAATTAATACATTCAATTAATATTTAAAATATCACAGACCGTCTGTTCTGAATAATTACAACTTCGCAATAAGAATGTGTTCTCCTAATAATTATTTATTTATTAGCAATACGTCTTTTCGAATCTTCGCATTCATTCATTAGCATCTTCATATTCGGTTCAGAACGAGATGTTACTCCGATTGCATCGACGATTGTCCTCCACATGACTCGGCGTTCTGTAGAGCGAATCACTTCTGTCAAGGGCAGTCTTATGGCACTCTTCAATGTGTCATCCTTTTTCCATCTGACCCTTGACCCTACCAATCACCATAACCCTCCAAAGATAAAATCCACGTTGTCGCTCTCTTTTCTGACGGCACATTCAAAGAATTGCAAGACATGAAATTACACCAAGTTTTTAGACTGTCGATGCGTTATTGAGTATAGCTGTTCATGATATTTTTAATACCACATTTCGAATGCTTCTCTGCCCGTCTCCTGAGTTCGTTGTCCACGTCATGGAGGGGACCGGGGATTTGACTAAGCGCATTTTGGTGTGTCTGTTATCATGCCCACCAGTACCGACGTTTTATTTTGTGATCTATGCTTGTATTTTTAATTCAAGTATACATTGTTTCCTGAAGAATATACCATAGATAACGAACATGTTGATGTATTAATAAATAGTGGTTTTAAACAAAGTATTCTTCTTATTATTTAAATGATATGTAGGCACCAAGTAATTTTGCAAACATTGAAGAAGTTTAAACAACTATTTAACCATCGCTATCGGTGACCTTATCTCGCTTATTTTTAGAAATCGTCTGTAGATCCACATCTCAAATTTATTTATTTAATACTTAACATGGTGCATACATAAGCACTCCTATATACCCTCTAATATAAACAAGATTAAAGTCTTGTCTTTTACTAAAACTTATCTTTTACATATCTGGTCAGTTTCACTGTAAATCTTTTCAGTTTCTCTGGTATTTCATTAAAAATCTTCATAGCACTGTACATCATTTGGCGATTTGGCCTTCTTACTGAACGGCAGACTCAGTCTATCCCTTCCTCTTGTACGATGCTCGTGCTCATGTTGATTTGCATCAATTTTTCGTATAAATTCCGCTGATATTTTCTTGTTGAGGATTTTATAAAGGATATATAAATATTAAAATATATTTTCTGCTTAAAGGTCATCATATTCAGCTCTAAGCCGATTTAGCACCATTTCAGTGAGCGTCAAATAGTATTAATTCCATATTTTCACAGTAACCTAATAATAGTTTATCGTCGATGCAGTGAGCGACTTGACCCACTGTCGTTGCCCAGATTCCCAGAACGACAGAAAAGAACACTCGCATTTTTTTCCCTGAGAATTTCCGTTGGAAGTTAACGGCCCTCTTGCGACGTTGGCCAACGTGCGCATAATCGGACTGGCCCGGTGGCGAAGGCTGATGGAACAATGGATCCCGGCGTCATTCGAGTGCAAGTCGAACAATTAGACCCGCGCATAGAGACCTTGGAAATGCCGGCCTGCTTAATTTAATTGGCACATGTTTACTTGCATATATTAGCGATGAATTTTTCATTGTTTTTTTTTTTTGCGTACGTTCTCTTGTTTAACCTTTGCCATACCGTGATATAAAATACTCGTAAGCAGCCACGTTGTCAACTCGTGTTACCGTAAGAAATTAGAGTTCTATTAGCCTTTAAAATGTGAAAAAATGGTTAATGCCATAAATTTACTTTAAGTATTGCGCATTAAATATATAAAAAAATATGTAATGTTATAATTCGGAGCATTCATCAAGTTCTGTATAGGAGGTTGCATTATATTATATAATACAACCTTCCTTTTTATCTATCTTCATTTCATTAGTGAGAAAAAGACACCATTATATTCGTATGCTTGTTATTATTTTCACTGTGAAATGAATGTGTAAATGAATGAATTAAAAATAATTATTTTTGTAGGATTCGCCTTAAAAAATTAATTTTTCATTAGTCATTTCTAAGCGTATATATTTTCTTTCAAATTAACTAAAATATGAAGTGTATGTTGCGTATATTGACCGAAGTATTACAGATTTAATTAGAGCGATAGACCTGTGTTACTGCATGGTTTGGGAAAGGTTAAGACACCACAGTGCGAAAAGCGCTTGATTGTTGAATATCAGTCTTCATATGATGATCAGTGTTGGTTCTAGACTAGCTGCTTGCTAAAATGGAGTCCGCTTGTAGATCAAGAGTTGATTGGAGTTCTCGAAGGGACGTTATTATGAGCGATTTTATTCTAGATTAAATAAAAATAACAATCACTTTGTATGAAACCACGAAATTTATTATACATCAACCGGTTTCGCTTATCTCAAGCTTCATCATACATACAAAAAGAGTACACTTATATATACATAAATAGCGAGATATAAAATAATATAAAATTACATGCGAAAGAGAGAAACACGATTCATATGTAGTTAAATAGAACATCAAGGGAGACAGAATATAAAATTATATGCGAAAGAGAGACAGAATACATTACCGATAGACGGAACATTAAGGATGGGGGAAAAATACTGTGTTGATGGATATTAAATTGATTTTAAAGGAAACATACCTAATATGTTGTTTTCCCGCATTCATAGTTAATTATAGTAGGTCCCTTCAAAACTATAGGTAGAGGTTTCACGGTAATACGAAGAAAGGTCGCTTTGATCTTTTACGGCAATTAGATGGAAGTCGACGACTTCCATCTAAAATTTTGTTTTTTAAGTTGTATTTTTTTATTTTTAAAGTTATTGGCAATATCATAGACCTTAATAATAAACGTATGAAGGTGTTTGAAGGTGGAGGAAGCGATGCGAATGACAAAACCTTGACTGTGTAATATTATAATATTTACAGGTGGATTTTTCAATCGGAATATAATTGAATTGTTTACGTATTATCTGTAACAAAGTCATCTTTATGCAGTGGATTAAATAAAACATTTGTTGCTGGTAACAAACAATAAGTTATAAAATGATTTGTTATTGTTCGACTCTATGTTCTTATATGAAAATAATGACGCCATCGCTATCAGCAGTCGTGGCCGAGTGGTTAAGGCGTCTGACTCGAAATCAGATTCCCTCTGGGAGCGTAGGTTCGAATCCTACCGGCTGCGCATCTTTTTTTTTTTTTCAGTTTATATTTAACGGAAAATATTCGTTTTTTAAAATATATATATTAAAAACAAACATACAATGATTATGAATTTAAATTTATTTAATGATTTAAAATTATATTTATATAAAAAAATATAATCTGCAAAATATTATATAATAGTGAAAAAAATCTGATCATTCCATCTAGTCAATTTCATATGTATCTTATACAGAAGTGTCGTCCACTCTGATAACGGTCGAACAAACCGGAGGGTGTCTTTCTAAAGAACGCATTTTCAAGTGAAAATCAATTTTCTGGTTCTTTATATATGATGTTCTGAAAATAATTGCCGATATATATATATATATATATACATATATAATATTTATCATTTTTAATGTTTTGAAGGTTCTTTGTTAGGAAATAAGTAAGTCGAATTTAATTTGCGTTACTTTAATCCTTCAGAAATGGAATTGAAAAATACGAATTACGGGTAATTTTTTCCATGGATTTGAAATTGGGCATTATGCATCTCAAACAGCACGCAGTGTTATTCCAGCGCGAGATGAAGGAACCACTTCTGAACGAATTGTGCGGCTGCAGTGTATAGTGCGTTGGTTCGAAAATAGGGTCGAGAACGTTCTGCTACTGTTGAAAGCTTTAGTGGAAAAAAACACGCGACAAACAAGCAGCACCCATTAACTGAAGAAGACCCATCCTGCCACATACACTATTTGAAGCGTGATCATGGCTGACGATATAATCGATATGTATTTAAAAGAAAATTAATTTTTTAAATTTGGTTTGTGTAATAAGAATGGTCTTAGTGTCATTATTAAACAAAGAAAAGAGTTTGGAGAATTCTCTCTACACTTTAGCTTCGACTAATCTGATTTTTAAAAGTAGATGACTAGGCATTAACTGAATTTCACATAATATTTATTCTAAGGACATCTCGAACATCAACACAAGACGCTGTTTAAACAAAAACTGGTTTGAACTTGCACGAGCACGCGACACTGCACACAAATAGGCACGCTCAGGACATCACACGCAAAACGTTCTACGCTAGCGCGGACTCAGGTTTTACACTAAGAAGATATACGATAGACGCTCTGGACATGTGGTACTGGCGACACAAGCTCACATAACGAATGCTTCGATCACAGAGGAATTAAACATTGAGCAGCCTATGCTTAATTATATTGTTCTGAATTCCTCAGATATTTTGATAGACGTGAGGACATCATGGAATAATTGGTGATCTAAGGAAGGAATCAGATCTCGCGGAAGATCACCAACATGATGAAGTTCGATGCAGTGCCTAATCTTGGACTGCACAAGAAATGTCACCGACCGGAATAGCTGGCCACAGATCATCCATGCCGTCATCCACAATAATTAGCCGCGGTTCCATGATCACGATTCTCATCGAGAGCAAGCCGAAGAACATAATGTTTATTTGAAGTAATGTTTAGTTGACTTTGAAGGTTAAAATCTGACGTTATTTTCAGAACAACTTAATACTTACTTGAAAATAAATCAGAATAATTTTTTTAGATTATTAATATCTTAATGGTTTTTTTTTTTATAAATAGTGTCCATAATATACTACAACGATAATTTTATCATACATTGTGTACTCGTAGGTCGGTCTCCATTGTAGTAATTAACTCCATTAAGTTTTCACGGCCGTCAGATAACAGTGTGGCCTTTTCTGGGCTCTTCTGCCGTAGCTCGATTTTGTTACAGGCACGGCATAATCGTCCAAATCAGACTAATAAGTTGCTGTAATATTAAAAATGCATTTGTTTAAAAAAAAAACAGGAACAGCCTATTTAATAAAAAAAAAAAAACAGTTTTTTTTTTTCTCTATTTCATTAGCTATCTCGAAAATAGCACGCAACGTTAACCAAGTATAAAGTAAAGGAACCATTTCTGAATACATGTATTTAATAGCGCTGAGTTGGTTCGAAAAGTTTATGTTCTGAGACTAAAGATAAAGACGTCTTGCTACTATTGAAAACAATTAATTGAAATATAAGTGAAGTCATAATAAGACCATAGTGGTTGGAAATGTTGTGAATGGTAATATCTGTATAAGTAGGTTTGTCTCCCTCTTTTCCATAAATGTATATATATTCTGTCTTCCTTTTTATGTTTATATAAGTGCACTCTTTGGATTTATTGTTAGTTTTAAATACCCCCTGACGAAGCTTGAGCTAAGCGAAACCGGATTGCGTTTAATATAATTCGTGGTTCTATATAAAGTGATTCTGTTTTATTTAATCTAATATGTCAAACCACAAAGTTATTTATTTATTATGGATTAAAAATATATATAACACATTATTCTTTTCGGTTTGTACTTCGAATCACGGGACGCCGATATTATCATATTCTTTCACGGAGAAAACAATCATAATGTATGCAAAAATTGTATTGGTGTTCATATAAGCAGTGCATCATACCTAGTTGGTCACGGTCATTAAATATGGAACGTTATTCCTCTCGATTTAGCGTTTTGCGCGTCGTCCTACGCCCAATGTCAACAAGCAACAGCTGGAGAAGGCAGTCGCTATTGTCACCTGTCAGGTGTCAGGTTGACATTAGCAGTGCTTAGACTGACGACGATTGAAGAGTCACTTTAGATTCATATTTTAATATTCTGAATTGAAATTTAATGACGCGCTTGGCGGGATATTTATTTTATAATTAAATAACATTATAAACTATCGATAGTTTTATAAATATTAAAAAAATGTTTTTCTTTATTTTAATTGTTTATTAATGTATGGATTACCAAATATGAGAAGATTTTTTTTAAACACTTCAATTTTGAGAACAATTTGGTTTGAGCCCGGGACAACGTCACATGACACAATTCTGTGTTTTTATTGTTATGCGTTGTAATAAATTTTGATTGTACAATATATAAACGAAAATAGATTTGTTTTGAAAAAATATTTTTTTTTAGTTTTAAAAACTATTGTAAACAATATAAAACTTAAAACTTGGACAATTTTACGTAGGTTCTTTAGTATGAAAATACTTAAATTATTTGTTTCTTTTGATAATTGGGGTGAGAACATTTAAATGAATCATTTGAAACCAATGTCTTACTTTCCATTTTGCTGTTTCCCACAGGAGTAGCCAGAGTAGTTAAACTGCCACACGCGGAGCTCTCACCTCAACCACCCTTGTACATTTTCTTACATAGGCTCGACGATTGTTGAGGCTTCTAGTGGGACTTGCAGCAAAGTCTTCCAAGAATGGCTAAACCATCGCTTTAAGTTCTTCAGCCATGATGTTCTCCTTCTTCTAGCCCTCCCCCGACTTCTAGCAATCTTTCCCTGTATTATGAGGTTCAAGTTCTCGCACTTCTCTAGATATCCCATCGCATGTTCGAGACATTGAAGTTTTCAAATTTTTATTGTTATAAATATTATTATTTTTATTCATCTTATTCCTAACCCAATCTAAACTAACCTAATCAAATATCTTAAATATCGATATTTTTCCTTTAATTTTAAGTAATCGTATTTTCAATTAAATATATAATATTTTTTATTTATTATCTTAGTTTTATTAACCACAATTGATATATATATATAATAATAGATACCATTTATTTTATTTTTAATATACGGATTATCAACATATTATTAATGACCCTGATAGATAATCCTAGAATGGCATTAAAGAACGATATATACTTTTTTACGATTGAGAAATTACAAACACAATTCTCAATATTATATAATTTTCTATAAATTACGTTAAAATGTTTTGCTCTAGAAGTTATAGATTTACTTTTTCACATGCCGGCGATAATAATATTAAAATACAATTTTATATCGAGTAGTAAAGTATTTAAGTAATAAATGATAGAATTAATTAAGAAATTAATGGATGAGAATGGTGAACGTTATATCACTTAAGCCAGCCGAAGACAGGTTGTAAATTCTGTAATTACCCATACTTACATTTCTTTCCATTAAATATAATAAAATATTTAATTATTTGCTCGCACTTATACGTGACATTGACTTTGTTTTCTCGGCAGAGTCCCGGCTACTAAGACTCCTTACTCCTTCATCTGTTGTAGCAACAAAGGGAGAAGAGAGATAAGTTACTGCTGGCACGTGGCAGGGATCGGCTTTCTTGAGGCAGGGTTTTTAATAATCTAGTTGGATCATCTTTGGTCGCCTAAATCTAAATCGGAAAGGAGAAATTAATTCGTATGTTGAGAGAGTATTTATGGTGGGGTTCGGGTGGTTTGAGAGCCTGCCATTAAAACGTTTGGCGAGATGTTTCATGTGATCCCTTATTAGGGGAATGTCTGAGACGTGATGAATGAGTGCAACTCAAGGCTAACCGGATGGCTTTACTTTGGAAAGTTTGGAGTCTTTTTATGTGACTTGGAGGCGTGACCCCAAATGGGGGCTGCATAGGTGAGATTAGGCCTGAGAATGGCCTTGTATAGCAGGAGCATGTTGTCAACGGACAGTTTACTATTTCTGTCCATTAGTGGATAAACAGCTGATGTGCTCGTAAAGCGGCAGAGATTTTATTCTGTACGTGAAGTTTGTACGTAATAATGCTGATTAAAAGTATTAGTGTAATTATGGGCACCATCTATAGCAATAAACGTGAACTACATACACTTCATAGAAAATTTCTGCTGTGCATAGTGACATCTTCTGTTTTTATAAAAAAAGAATACCTACATACAGTGATTCGAAAAATAGGTATATTTACATATATTTTTTTAAAAATATAAAATAATACATATGAAAATAAAGGTAATTACTTTACTAGGCGTGGTCTGCTCTAAAGCAATTGCCTGTACAGTTTTTATAAGTTGTATATTGTTAAGGTACAATAAGAAGTTATAAAAATGATGTTCGTCTATAATATAGTTGGAGACGAAATGTGTAAGTAGTTGGGTTAGCATTTTGCTTTCTACCCACATCAAGCAACCACTTTGTTATTTTTAGTTTAAAATTGTTAATCGCTTAGGACCATTCCAGGTCTAGTGGCAAATTATTAAATATACGCGGTGCACAAAACAAGAAAGTTCGTTGACCAAATTTGTTATCCATTTTTGGTACTAAAAATTGTCGTAGATGTAAAGTTAAGGTTGATCTGGTAAACAGTTGACTTATATCCAAAACTTAAAAGGATTTAAAAAGTTCTTCAGTTATATCTAAATGGCCTCTTGTTTCTGAGCCTTAATTAGAGAATCCATTAAAGTAAGAGTAATTAATGTATTACGTGTTTGCAGGTTGCAAGCTAGTTACCAATCTGATCGCTAAAATGGTTGTTTTACTATTTTCTCAGTGTTTCTTGTATTACATACCTATATTTTTTATATACATATGTACATATTTAACTCTGAACTAAAAACCCCTTCTCCCTGTGAAAATGGTCACATGTCAAATGTCGTGTTCTTCAAAACTAGCCCATATCTATGTTTAATATTCAATAAATTATTCACTTTGTTTGCACATATGAAAGGAAACTCGATGTCTTTCAACGATTAACCCTACACGTGTGAAGCGGAATTTTAAAATATCCCAAAATATTATTTTTATTCATTATGATTGAATAACTATGAATGCATAAATTATTATTTTTTAAATGCACAATTAAGATAACAATATTAATTATAATTCAAAAGCTTTATGGACATTTTGGTACCGTTCAATGGAGATTTTTCTTTTTTTTTTAAATTTTTCCATCGTTCGCTCTAAATTTATGTTTCATCATCTACTAAAAATGTAAAATATTTTATGTAAACCAATCTTGAAAATATAATTGATGTACACCATGAAAGATGTACATCTTTCATGGTGTACATCAATTATATAGATTGTAATGTATGGTAGTCTCTAATTTGCAGTGCATACAAGCAAAAAAACTGTGCATTACTAAAAATTCTGGGAAATAAATATAAATTTAAAAATTGGATTAATGTAAACAGATAAAATTTACAACTAGCGCCATCTGTGTACCAGTAGAGACTTTAATGGCTTAGTTCTAAAAACTACCACGACAACTCACCGCTGTACCCATGGCGCTCTTGTGCATTTGCCGCCTTGAGCTATTCACATTACTCTGTTCTAGCTTTACACTAGTGAATTACTCAAGTCATATAATAGACTATTTACTGAATTGAAAATTCCTTTTGGTTGATCCGTTTTGTATGGAGTCGTTACCTATGCTGTTTTTTTTAACAGAATAACATTAGAAAGGCTTACAACTGCGTGCAAATTATTGATGTGTCTACTTCCTCTTTACTAATACGCGAATTTTACTATCTTACTATTTTTAAAGTGTTGATTTCATGGCCGTTCTTTGCGTTCGAGGTGCATTTGGTGCATGATTAGTATTTCGTTTAGTTATTACGTGAAGGATTTTAAAACAATAAAATAAATATGGTCAGCCATAAAAAGTGTTCTTGAAAATGTCCATACATTTTTTATATTTATTTTTATAGAAGGTATTATTTTACTTTAAAACATAAACTTTAAAAACACTATCAGTAGTACTCTAAAATTACAAATAAATAAATGGCAGGGTCGTATAAACGATGGATTCATTTTATCTAAAGACATTGGTTAAAAGAATGTTCATAATCCTTACGTACAACATATATTGTATTACACATATTGTATATGATTGTATAATATCAGTATAATATCATTGGTAACAGCATAACCTAAATCTATACCTACTGCACGCCACTGGTAGTAATGTATGGTAATCTCTCATTAGACAGGTAGTGATGTATGGTAATATCTCATTAGATAGGCAGTAATGTCATTTGGTTCCATTCATTGTACAGCCTGCATACGAGGACAAATCATTAACAAAAAATGACTATTTACCATGTCAATAAGAATTTACAAAAAAAATCATTGTAAATGTTTGTAGGTGAGTTTTTGATAATTCAGGATCATTATTGTAGTCATATTTGGTGTGAAAATAAATAAAACAAAAATTGTTACATTTTTAGAACAAAACTCCGAGGATCAAACTTAAATTCTTACATCAAAAGATGAGCTCGTTACAGTGTTGCCGAACAAGCAAATTTTTTTCACATATAAAACGTAATCATTAAAAATCTGTTTAAATTTTATACTTTGACGTGTAATTCACAAATTCATACAACAGTGGGCTGCTAATACGTTAACAAAGGGCTCGCTTAATCTCAGAGCTATTCGCGGTGTTCCGGGGAAGGGGCGGATTTTTTATAGGGATTCTTATACTATTTATTATACTTATAATATATATTAAAACAATCGAATGTTACTTAATATAGTAATATTATGTAACGATACGCAATACGCCGTAAAATAATTAATATCAATAACTGAAAAATGTACTAAACCTACCTTAGATTCCAAGAGTCAAGAGTTCCAAGTTGACGCACAAATAGGTACTATTATTTTCGCTCCAATTCTATGTTTCAAAACAGAACATTGACTTATAACTGAAGTTCCCCTTAGTAAATGATGGTACAGTGTAATAAATATTAGGAACTGTCCTCAATGTGCCCTTTTGCGCACAATTACAGTAAAGGGAAAAAAATGTGCACGAAGTATGAAGGATAATCTTTCACAAAAATGTTGCGTTGAACATCTAAGAACATCTGGAAGTAACACATCGGCGTTTTTAAGCATAGACAAAATAATAATAATAATAAATGATAATTTGTATAGCGCCATTTTTACTCAAGGGCGCTTTACACATAAACTGCTAATAGTTCCGCAATTATCTTTGTTTTTAAAATTAAAAATTGTTATCTTCACTTATGGAAATGACTTTTTGAAAAGGTCCGTTTTTAGTTTCTTCTTAAATAAAGTCTCTGATGCACTGTTTTTTATGACTGAGGGCAAAGAGTTCCACGCTTTTGGGCCTGACTTTTGGCAAATGGTTGGTCGGTTCTACAACCCTTCCTGCGGCTTACCTGAAAGTTTTATGTTTCATCTACATAAATTGCAGTTAGGTTGATCTGAGAATATTGTTTTTTTCTTAACGTCCTTAGTCAAATTTATCAAGAGGCACCCCTCCGTGTCACCTCTAGCCCACCCCTGAATACATATACATATTCAGTATAGTAGTATTATTGTTGATAATTTTATTTTACCCTTTTCTCTTTTTCGGGGGCGTGTTCTTTTCTTCCCTCGGTTCCCCGACCAAAGCTACATTTTTATTTATTTGTTTTTTTACTTCTATTTAGGTTTGTTAACTATCAATAAATAAAGAATTGGGGACAATGAGAGTTTTTGTGATGGCGACTGTGCAGTTTCGTCTTGTCACTATGTGCAAGAAGAAATCGCGCAGCTGCCTATTAGCATTAAAAAAATCGCAACCTGACGAATGAACCTGACTGAGTAAAACCATATAGGAGCTTTTGCTTATAAACGGTTCTGGGTAAGCAGCGGGTCCACCCACCATCATTATTATTATTTTTTTTAAAGTAGTATTATTACGTAAAATAAAATAAACATATTCATGAAAAATTAGATTTTTATTTATTTTTAATTGTGATATTTAGTAATTTGTGTGTAAAATTATGAAAAGATTTTTGAAGAATTAAAAAAAAATTATTTCAAATTTATTTATTAACGCCCTTATGGGCTTTAACAAAGTTGGTTTGGTATATATATTAAAAAAAAAAAAAAAAAAACATGATCAGTTAAACAAAATATACATATAACTTTGAAAAAAAAATTAAAGTAAGCCAAAAAAAAACAATACATTGTTTTTGATTGACACAGAGTGGCCGAGTATCAAAATCAATTGTATCTTTGACAGCATCAAAAACATCACTCTTATAATTAAACTTTGAAAATCGGAATATATCTACAAAACCAAAATCGTTCCCAAACCTGTGTAGTGTTTGTGCGGGTGTATTCTTATAAAAATTAGTATATGATGAATTTACATGGAACAGCGCTGACGACCTGGTACTCCGCGCAGGAACGTGGTATACAATCAGTTCAGTTAAATTAGGGGCGTCCAGTATACCATTTACTATTTTAAATAAAAATAATAAATCACTTAAAATTCTTGCACACGACAAGTTAGTTAAATTAAGTGTGATCATCAGAAAATCATAATTTAATTGTTCAACAGGTATACACAGTTTGAAGTTAATAAACCTTAAAAATTTATGCTGAATCTTTTCTAATTTTAATTCGTGCACTTTATAGAAAAGGAGACCAAATAGTTGAGTTGAATGAACACGATTTTGTGTATTGATCACGGGGTGTAAAAACAATGTTTTCGTTACGAACCGAACCAGTTTCGTGTTAATGTTCCTTTACAGCACCTGGCATTACTCCCTTATTCAATAAATGATAAATTACATTATTTGATATGCGGAACGCTCCTATAATGTTCCTATTATTATCGATCTGTTAAAAGTAGATTAATGAATACAAATTATTATGTAAACACAGAGTAAATTTAATAGTCGGATGGTTTAAATTTTTAGTGGGATATTTAGTGTGAATAGAATTAGTAACGTGTAATATATTTGTATGTATTGTTATGCATTATATAGTAGAGGCTTATAAAATAGAAGAATGAGATAGTTATTGAACAAAAAATTTCCAAATAATTTGTTCGCTTGGCGCATGCCTCGTTCAAATCTCGAAGCATGCGCGGCTTGTACGACTTTAATTCTAATACGTTATTATTGAAGATCCTGTCATCTGACCGTGTGGCCTAATGGATAAGGCGTCGGACTTCGGATCCGAAGATTGCAGGTTCGAGTCCTGTCACGGTCGAAAGATCCTTTTTACAGTTTTTATTCTCATGTGTTTTTGCTTTTTTTTTATGTACCGCAGTGAATAATTTTTTTTTTCTTTCGTTTCAGGTTCCATCAAAACATCACTTCTTGCAGGATCAACGATAAATGTCACGTGGCATCTTGCTTATGCACATAGAGTACGTATATATTTATTACGTATAAATGACAATCGCCCCACCAGCCCGGCTAGCTCAGTCGGTAGAGCATGAGACTCTTAATCTCAGGGTCGTGGGTTCGAGCCCCACGTTGGGCGAATATTTTTTGCGCTTTTTTTCTTACGTAATTTTTTTTCTTACTGTAATTTTAATACGCAAATCATTTCAAAATTAATTAATTAAATTTTGTACTAAGAGTTTCTTGAAATTATTAATTCGTGATTTATAAATTTTTAATTGTTTAATGCATATCGATAAAAATAATGTTTAATTTATTTTATTTTCAGGGTGGATTTAGTTTACAGATTCTTGACTTTTTAGAAAGGTCAGTTTTGGATCTTACCCCCTTTGTTGCCGGATCCAAATTCATAAAGGATGATGCTACGTAAGTGTTTTTATTTATTTTTATTATTTGAAATATATAAATTATTTTTTTTAAATGTCAATGCGCAATATATCGTGCTTTTCGCTAGGTGGTATAGAATGTATCATAAAAATAAAAATACGTTTACAGTGACATCTAGCGGAAATTATTTTAACACTTTAATCAAGATTTTATTTTATTGTATGAGATATTTTAGACACATGATTTCAACTTTATCTTATGTATTTTTTCAACATACCCAATTGATAAATTACTGGAGCATCTAAATCAAAATACCAGTGATATTGCTAAATTAATTCACTATTCTAAATGGGACTTACCAATTCGATTCTATGCCTTAATTAGTAATGTACCAAATATTGTCTCATAGGTAAACTATAGGTAATTATATAAATAGGAGTGAATGTTATATGATTTGAAATCCACATGGCTAAATAATTCAACATGATTTTCACTTTACTTTTACTATAAAATAAATAATAAATTAGATACAGGCGGTTCTCAATTTACGAGTGAGTTTCATTCCTTGAGGTCGTTCATTATATGATTTTGTTTGTTATGCATCAAAACACCTAAATATGCATTTTTTACGTAACGATGCAATCATATAAGTTAGCGGTCATTTTTAAATATGAAAAGCATTGTTTTAAACATCAAATGTGTACATTTTATTATTACAATATCCTACGAACCTAAAATAAGTTGAAAAAATATTATGAGAACATAAGATATATAATTAATAGTTCATTTTAATTACAAACATTATTATTATTGTTAGTTTTATTTTAATATTAAAAGATATAATATATTTTAAAAATAATCAGTAGGATATACTCGTATATATTTTAACATTTATTTCTTGTCTATAAGAGTAAGACTCCTGTATAGTGGAGTATATATGAGATAATTTATGTTTCAGTTAGTCTGTGTACATATTTTTAGACTTCAGATACAAATTTATAATAGTCTGTAATTTTTCTAATTGTGATGGGGGAGATTATTAAAAAATTTGATGCCTTGATAAATATAGTGATTTTGTATGAACGTACATACATATATATATATATATGTATATCGACCCCTCTTACATAAACTATTGTAAGTAAAAAATGTCATTTTTAATCATTCTAGTATTTCACATGTACAGTAATATCCCAAAGTTACGCGATATGTGAGACCAACGAAAATAGCTTAACTCGAATTTGCGTAAGTCGGGGTACAACTTTGCATATAAATATATACAATTTTGTTTAATTGGTACCACGAACTTACAAAAACACAAGTTTAAAAGAAAAATATTTAATAAAATTGCAGTTTCTTATACTAATACAAAATATTTTTAAAATAAACGATTTATGTAAAAAAAGTCATTTCGATGTCGATGGCTTCATAAAATTTTACAAATTCGTCTGACGACACAATGCCTTCTTTTCACGCAGAATTTCTTCATAGCAAGCTAATAGTTTTTTTTATTCCTTGCTTTGTAGCTATAACGCGTTCTATGTTGGAGTCCATGTTTTTTAAAATTTTTAAGCCATTTTCAATTGAGCCGAGACCTTCTGTCAAGCTTACAATTGTCATGCGTTTTTCTGGTGGAATTGGGTCTGAACTGTCTTCATTGTCGTTTTGCTTACGCATCTCTATGAGCTTGTCGATTGTTAGCTCCTGACTAAGTGAATCCAACAGCTTGTTGACATTGTTAGCATTGACTTCCAAATCTAATTGCCTGCCAAGATTAAAAATTTCTTCTACCACATGAGCGATATCAGTTTCTAGCAATCACAGTAAGAGAAACACTGAATATATCGGGCGGAAGTCTTGCGGCAGTGTCGTCAAACGAACCGCATAACTCTGAGTTCGCATAAGTCGGGGTAGCGTATGTCGGGGTATTTAACATTTATTTGTGGCAGATTTAAAAAATATATATTGTATTCTATGATATAGCTATTAATAAACATAATATTAAAAAAATTACAGCCATTTAAAAATGTGTCAAATACGTGTTAAATACTAGAATGATCAAAAATGTCATATTTTACTTGCAATACTTTACGTAGGAGGGGTAGATATATTGTACATTCAACTTTTATTCATTCAATTTGCACATTTGAGGTAGATGGTTAACTTCCGATGAAGTGGCTGCGGTTGGGTTGTCCATTATTTTAAATTATGACTTAATGGAGGATTGCATAGTTAGTTTATTTTTTTCATTAAAAATCCCATTATAGCAAATCAGCAAATCATAAACGCTTCCTTTCACTTTCGCAATTCTCTCCATAACGGATGGAGTCCTGTTCTTCAAACATTGCCAATCTTCTGGAATGTGAAATTTCAAGTTTTGCAGGTAGATGGTTGAACTTTTCATGGTTGATGGTTGGTTTTCAAGGTAGATGGTTGAACTTCCGATGAAGTGGCTGCGGTTGGGTTGTCCATTATTTTAAATCATGACTTGATGGAGGATTGCATAGTTAGTTTATTTTTTTCATTAAAAATCCCATTATAACAAATCAGCAAATCATAAACGCTTCCTTTCACTTTTGCAATTCTCTCCATAACGGATGGAGTCCTGTTCTTCAAACATTGTCAATCTTCTGGAATGTGAAATTTCAAGTTTTGCTTGTACTTCTTCCGTGCTTATATATCTATTAACTCATCATATATGAGTCCAACAACTCTTATTTCAGCCGAAGTGAGTTAGAGTTCCATTTGATTACCCAGTTAAACAATTTAATGCGTTACGTAAATAAAAAAATCTAAAATGTTAGGTATAGAGAATGTTTTTAAATCAAGAACTGCCTGCATTGATTTAAATTATTGTTTTGTTTTCTAATCAAAATTATGAGCTCAACATAATTATTTGTAATTTCAAAATTAGATATGTAATTGGATTTTAAAGAATTAATTGGAACTCAGATTAAATATATCTATATCGTAAATATTCACAGGCAGATTATTATTATTATTATGACAATCTCAATACATATAACTATCTAATTTACCATCAGGCTATTTCTGTACAGGGTTAGGCAGAAAAGATAGAAGGCCACATTTTTCTGTCCTGGTACTTTACTCTCGCTTTGTCCAATTTCGTACACCTTCTCATGCAAATTATTAATATTTCATATGTTTTTTTAGTGCACAATCATATCAAGTTCGGCTACCCTCTGATTTTACCTGCGCCAACTGCACCCTACAACTGCAGAGGCAAGCTGACGAGTGGTCGAGTAACTACCGATTCTGGTCATGTGCTGATATTGACATTCAAACCAGTAAGTATTTTATTGTAGATTTTTAATCCATTAAGTGTGCCATTAAATATATTTCCTAGACTTGAAATAATCAGGCCCAAAACATAGCCATACAGTTTGTGTTGGTATAGTTTTATATAGTGTAATAAATCCGCAAGACTGACCAAGCAACGGAGATTATATTTGAAATTTGATATTATTATAAAATTTGCACAATTATTCCGATATAACACAATAAGGATTAACAAAAATTTATATAGATTCAAATCATTGCTGGTTCTGTCTTGAATATTTGCACACATCATGCATTATGTATTTTTGTTGTTTTTTAACCAGATGTGTATTGCCAAATTCAACAAAATTTGATCAATTAATTCAGTAAACAATTTTAGAATGTGCATAAAGCACCATACAGTGAAGGCTATTTAATTTGAATTTAAATTTTCTTACGGCCGGTTGTGTGATCATTAGTAACTTTTTACTAACGCCCGCTAAAATCGTTTGCGGGTTGTTCGAATGTCAAATTTACTATTGCAAAAGCATAGATGGAGATGTTTATAGGTGTGACAAATAATCATGAAATATGCTCTATTTTGTGCATTATCTATGGATTTTTTCGCCTAGGCTTTTGATATGTCACTTTGGTGGTGACATTTTTTCTTATTATGTGTAATGATGTATATTAAACAAAGAGATCACCATCGGACGAACTCTCATCACTAAAATAGCGGGATATTGAATGATTAATTGTCGTATACTGCAACTTTCAAAGTATCAATGTGTCAGATGACTTTTGGAACAGTTGTGAAAAGTCTGCCATATTTAACTATTGATTCTCGTTTCTACTATCGGATATCGCAGAGTAAAATGAGTTTACTACGGGAAGTACTTTTGAGAAGTAAATATTTTTTTTACTAACGATCAAGCAACCCGTTTTTGCAAAAAAAATTACTTTAGTAACTTTTTTTACTATAGTAAAAAAAGTTACTACTGATCACACAACTGGCCCTTAATGTTCATAGAAAAATCACCTGCTCAAATTGAAAACATTGTATTAATTATTCTTTCAGAGAAAGAATACAGAGAGACATGCTCCGGTCATGGTCGCTATATTCTTGCCCGATGCAAATGTGACCGTCTGTACCATGGCCCTCGCTGCCAATACAAGGAAGAGTGCATGGAGAATACAGACTGTGGAGACCACGGAGTCTGTGAGAATATCGGAGCCACCAGTGCGCCGTCGAGACAGTGCTACTGTAAGACAGGATATTATGGAACTGGATGTAGAAAACGTGAGTTAGGAGTACTTCTGTATTTCATCAAAATTGATTTATTATTAAAGATCTTCTTAAACTTTTCAAATCACTCCTATTTTATATTTTTAGCTTCACAACAAATTTGAAATGTTCTTTTTAAAACTTGTTATATTCATGTCACGTTTTAAATAAATAATAATTATAAGAATATGATGAGAATAATTTAAACAATATTTAATTTCTCCAAAATGATACTGTGTGGTATAATATATTATAATATTATGTAGTACATATGTAGCTGGTTATATATTATATCCGCAATTTACTGCATCTTTATTTATTTTATTTTTCATATTTTCAAAAAGCCTACATAAACGACATAGGCACGTGCAAGTCAGTCAATTGAAATAAGCTGTATGCAAATATATATTTTGAGAAATAAAGCAAAATAAATGTATCTGACAGAATACTACGGTATACTAAAATCTGAATATTATGATAATGTTATTTTAGATTGTTAATTTTGTTTTTAGTAAAGACTTATTGAATTACATACATCTACCAGTTTCAAAAAATATCATTTTCTTCTTCAGGATGTCGTTAACTAATCAAATACATATGTTATACATAAGTTGATTTTGCTAATCTTAAAAATATTATGGTAATAATTGTTATAGGAATATTACGAGATACAAATTTTATATTGACTCCTTTCACAGAAATTCTAGTAAAACACAGCTCGTTTCAAAGTACTGACTGCACGCCACCGGTAACATGATTATGTTCAATACTTAGAATGTTTTTAATTTCAGGATCACCATACAGAACAAATAACTTAGATTTTAGTATTTACACCAGCAAGGACCTTTCCAATGATTTCAAGTTGCATTGGAGGATTCTCAAGGAAGAAAAGGAAATCGAAATAATCATGGTCGTTAATGGAACTTCTTATGTTGGTAAGTTATTAAAGTATATGAGACAAGAAATACATGATTCTTTATTAATAATAAAAACACACCACTGTTTATTGATTACTCAACATGTTTCGGGACCAATGGCCCTGTTTATGTAAACGCTTTCGATAGCTGGTTCCCAGGTTTCCGATAACAATAAGCACACATATGATATATGAACTGCACTAACCTTTTTATTGTCGATGTCTTTCTGGTCCTATGTGATTGTTCTTGTAGCTGGGTTGTCTTCTTTAGATTTTGTGCGCACTGGTCGTTTATTTGGGCCGCTGGACTGGTCGAAGCACGAGACATAATAAGAATGACGCATATCAGTTACCGTCTTCTTAGCTTCCGAAAAAAGGCGGCAATACTCACACACACACATGTACATTATTATAAACCAGGAAACCCAGTGGTGTCAATCGAAGTAACAAGGCGCATACAAAATAATGTATCCTGGAGAACATTGGAAGAACAATGCATCCTGATACATTGTATCCTGAAGAACAAAGTGTGTTTTCATTATTAATATAAAATGTTGCCACAAAATAAATTTGCATTTATTGAAGAAGGTACAGTTCTTTGATTACAGAGTCAAATTTCAAAACCTATGTTTTTAATTTTTTTTTTTAGGTTTGGGGTGGCGACCGAGGCGTTTGACAGCTGCTTGTAGAAATTTCCCTGTACTGGGAAGACCTATGGACGGTGGTAAGATTTATTTATTACATCAAGTTAATAATTTGTGTTGTATTGTAAAGACAAATAAGAAAATGTTTTTAGATTTTCGAGTTTAAAATTTTTAATTTTATTTATGAAATGTCAAGATTTACTTACTGTGCAAAGGATGATACATATATATATATGCATATAGTGTTGCAATTTAATATATCTAATATAAACAAAACATTTTTGAAATAATATATACCTTTTTAATATACATAATCAACAATGTATCATCCTTTGCACAGTAAGTAAATCTTGACATTTCATAAATAAAATTAAAAATTTTAAACTCGAAAATCTAAAAACATTTTCTTATTCATCTTATCTAAAAACATTTATATATATATATATATATATATATATATATTTTTTTTTTTTTCAGCCTGTTAATTTAGTGTGGTGTTATTAGCTATAGTTAGTTAATATACCCATTTAGGCCGGTTGTATCATCAGTGGTAAATTTTTACAATAGATGAAAAAATTCACAGAAAACGGGTTGCTCGATCATTGGCAAAAAATAATCACTCATCGAAAGTATATTCAATAGTAAACTAATTTTACCCTCCAACATCGGAAAACTGTGAACCATGGACTCTTCATACCTCTTTCAAAAGTCATCTGTCACATTGATACTTTGAAAGTTACAACACACAACAATGAATAATTCAATATCCCGCTAGTTTAGTGATGAGAGTTTGTCCGATGATGATCTCGTTGTTGAATTTATATTATCACGTTGATTGAAATTTTTTCACCAGTAAAGTGAGATTTCGAACTCAGGGGTGAATAAGTGATGTTTAATATAAAATAAATTCTCAGATATTTGATGATTATTCACCTTACTACACTATTAGGTGAGATTATCTTCGACTATAGTAAATTTGACATACGAACAACCCGCAAATGATTTTTACCATGGGCGATGGTAAAAATATAGTAATAATTTACTATGGTTAAAATTTACTACCGATCACAATTACCCCTTAGAATAATGATAAAAGTAATAACATAAATATATTTGATATCACCCGAAATAGGTTTTTTTTTTAGTTATCATAGTCTTATATTTCATTATTTGGTTTAAGTTAACAAATTCAGTATTTGAAGCGTTCCAATAGGACACTTGTTGTAACTTTTATCCTTTTTAAAAATATTTTACAAGTTTGGAAATGCAAAGACGAGATCGTGATATATTTTTATATTGGTACATAATCTAAACTTGTACATTTTGTACATTTCCATTAATTTCATGATGGCTATAGACATCTTTTCACTAAACTTTATTAGACTGATGGTTATAACTGTCATTATTTAAATGATGATTAAATAAAAAAAAAAAACATAATTTTCACAAATTTGTAATTCAATTTAATATATTTTCTTGCAGAACCAAATTCCAAACCTGAGCCTGCCAGCGAACCAGAACCGAGTGCCGAACCAAAAGCTGAACCGGACTCAAAACCAGAACCGAGCTCCGAGCCGGAACCTTCATCAGAACCGAGTTCCTCCAAACAGAGTGCGCCTGAAAGCAAACCGGAACCCAGTGCAGAACCAAAACCAGAACCCCAAAG
The DNA here is from genome assembly GCA_022840565.1 of Eubasilissa regina. NCBI lineage: Eukaryota > Metazoa > Arthropoda > Insecta > Trichoptera > Phryganeidae > Eubasilissa > Eubasilissa regina. The sequence continues at coordinate 7,954,658 of JAINEB010000019.1, forward strand.
TGAACCAAGTTCCGAGCCCGAACCGGTTGGCGAACCACATTCTAGTCCTGAACCGAATGCAGAGCCGGAACCGAGTTCAGAACCTAGCTCTAAACCCGAGCCAAGCTCCGAACCGGAACCTACCACAGAGCCGACAGCCGAACCCACCACAAAATCGGCGAATAGAACAGATGGTAACAAGAAGTACAAGAGAGTGGCTTCTCATGGAATTGATTTTAACAGAAAGTTTGGGGATGATGTTACAGTCAAGACCAGTATTTCCTATAAGGTGTCAAGTAAACAAGGTATTTATTAATTAATACTGTATTTATTAATACTGAACTAAATATTTTCTTAATGAACCTTTGTTGGCATCTTTGTCTGTCAATTTTTGCATTTTTCGAACAATTTGTGCTTGATTCTGTTGTTTTCGAAAGGGATTAATCCTTACAGAACACTGTGTGCAATAATGCCTTCTACATACACATTTGCTTTAGTTGACAGGCTAAAAGTTTTGTTTTTATGGTGTATTCCAATGTCATTCCCAGTTATTCCGTATTTCGAAGTTTGCATAAATAAAATATTCATGTATTTATTATCTGTCAAACGAGTAAGTTTGTACCATTGATGAAATGTTAAAATTAAAGTATTTCTGTTATGAGTTTCAGCTACGATAATTTGTAAAGCTAGTTGTTTAAATATATTATTTTAGATTGTTAATTTTGTTTTATTAACCACTTAATGAATTAAATACATCTACCGTTTCGAAAAATATCATTTTCTTCTTCAGGATGTCGTTAACTAGTCAAACACATATGTTATATTGTTTCTTTAACAGAATCTATTTTTAAAATACAATTATTATTTAAAAAATAAATTTAGTACCTAACTTAAATTGTTACTTGATGATGTTAAAATAATTTTTAGGAAAAAATTTTAGAATGGGACTCGTGGTTAAATTTAAATGGTTGTTTATAATATTTTTGTTAGTTTTACGCGATTTATTTATTTCCAATGATTCCAAATTATTAAATTTAAGACCAACATTGTTTACATGTAAAATAAACCATCCCAAATTTTTATCGAAAGTATTATCATTTTCTAAAATAAAGTTTACGATTTAAAATAATGCCTTCTAATTACAAAGATGATTTTGCTAATCTTAAAAATATTTAAATACATGTTTCTGAGCACTATTAATGGAACATTTTAAATGCGTTGTCCAAAGGAGAAATCTATTTTAAACAGATCGAAAGCGAAGTACGGCACAGAGCAATAAAAGAACTTGTATTTTTTAAAGTAATAAATTTGCTATTGTATTATTATAAATTTAAATTTATAGAATTGTTCTCAAAATTACAATAATTTTTCTAATGTTGTTTTTGATACCTAGTATATACCTGTTGTATACTTAGTTAGCATCATCGGTAACAGCATGACCTAAGTTCGTGGCAATTGCACGCCACTGGTACCTACATACTATAATTCACATGGAAAACTATTATTTTCGCTTTTTCTTCTATTCACTTTCAATAAATGAAATATTTAATGAGGAATAAACAGCTTTTAAAATAACAACGGATGAAATAGTACTGGTTTGATCTGAAATCGACTAATAGACATTATGCTCTGACTCACTTCTAACGTACAATGTAATTTTTTTTTCATACAAAATGATGCATAAAAATTAATTAAAAGAGTAAATAATTAAGATCTTTGACAAGAATTAAATTAAGTTGATCACTGAATGAGAAAATTGAAGGGTGCTGTCAGTTTTGCTTTCTAAAATGACTAATCAAATTCATTTATATTAATCACAGTGTTTGTTTGATTTTCAGGCCGCCGAAAGAGAGCCATCTATCCAACAGATGACGGTATGACAATTATAACACAAATAAAGATTGCACGCATGTTTTTTTTGGTTACTAGACTATTTAGTTTAACCAATTGTACCAACACTTATTGCATCTCAATATAATAGATATCACAAAATATTGCATTACAATATACATATGTAGTATTATAAATACCACCAGATATTGCATTTCAATAATGAATGTAAAATTTGAGTGTAAATTATGTTTTAATGACAGATATTTGTTAATTTTCATACTTAAGATGTAAAATTAATATGCTCTAGAGGCGTAAAATCTTTTTAGATTTATCTCAATATCGTAAAGATTTTGAAACTTTCGGAAATAGTACCAGTCATATTGTACTTTCTTTTCTTCTAGATTCTTTTGTAAGTATCCCTTCTATCTCTTGAACCATTGCTCGGGGTGAATGTGATTTCCATTAAGGTGATAAAATTTTTGAAAACAAATAATGTATATATATATATACAGGTGTAACAGATTTAGTCCATAATATTTTATGGTTAAATACCTGACTATATTACGAATCGAAAATGTTCAAGGAATATGCGCAAATTCTGCACTGTTATGGAAAATATTATTGTTTGAAATTTTTACAAAATCGTGTTAAGCTTAAAGTCTACGGACTTTTAGACAAATATTTGTGAAATTGTTCAATTATTAATTTATATCTTTGCTTTAGGTCCTAAATCATCTAACAAAAAATAGTCCTAACCACTCGAAATTCGATGACCTTTAATTTTTTCTATTCTATATATAATTTTGAATAAAAAAAATATTTCAATTATTTAAAATGATTGCATAATTACGTTTTTTTTTAAAATGCTTATATCTCCGATATGATTGAGATTAGGTACATATCCCTTGAATGTTTTTGACTCGTAATTTAATCAGGTATTCACCTATAAAGTATTATGTACTAGGACTGTTACACCCTGTATTTTATAAAAATAATATTGGTCCACCTTATAAATGAGTACAGTATGCAGGAATAATAAGCTTCCTCGTTAAAATATAAGTAAGAATCTTCGAGCATCTGAAGTTATAAGGATATGTAGTTTTTGGTGATTCAGATGAGAGAGTCTCTCGGAGTATACCTCTCTTGGTAATTAAAATCTTTTAAAAGGAATGAATATTAAAGGTACTGAATTAGGAATTAATACGAAATTGATTGATTATATTATTATTGTTATTAAATTTCATAGAAGAAATAAACGAGTATCGAAATATTTGAAAGTAGGTTGTATAAATAAGCTGTAACATTATTACATATATGTGTATATTTATATAAATATATTGCAAACAGCGTAGAATAATGTATATACATTGCATTGCACATTATATATGGATAAAGTTGCACCCAAATACTCCAGAAACTAAGTGATTTATATCACTTTCAAACTGTATAATTCAGGTGGAAGGTGCATTATTTTTGCATGTGTTTTTTCTTATTCCTCAGATGAACCGACTGTCAGACCAGAACCGTCTTCAGAACCCACTTCCAAACCTGAACCGAGCTCAGAACCAAATTCTAAACCTGAACCAACATCTGAGCCCAATTCCAAACCCGAGCCATCTTCTGAACCCAGTTCTAAACCAGAACCGAGTTCTGAACCAGAGCCATCGTCTGAACCTATTTCCAAACCTGAGCCATTGTCCGAACCCAGTTCTGAACCCGAGCCGAGCTCAGAACCTAGTTCCAAACCCGAGCCGTCATCTGAACCTAGTTCCAAACCCGAGCCGTCATCTGAACCTAGTTCCAAACCTGAACCGTCGTCTGAACCTAGCTCAAAATCAGAACCTTCTTCTGAACCTCATTCCATGCCTGAACCCAGTTCCGAACCATCTCCTAAACCAGAACCAGAGCCGAGCTTTGAACCATCGTCTGTTCTGCCTGACAAAGATGGTATACTTATTTTGTTTTTATTGAAGTGCTTTTTCACTACTTCTGTTTTGTTTCTCAGTACCGTCACTTGACGGATACGATAAATTGCAATACATTTCACAACTGCTGATTAACATTATCCCATAAATAAATATACAACAAGGTAATTAACAAGTACGGCTATGTATTAATTTAAACATTGAATAAATTTATCTGTTGGATAGTTATTTGAAAATTTATCCAGAGGTGGTGAAAAAGCCCTTTAGTGTTTATAGGTTTATTTAAATACTGTTGATATACATATTGTTCTAAATATACTAACATATAAATAGTTTATAATACATTTTATGTGATGGGGGTTAGATTATTTTTGGTTTTATTTTATTGTAACTGTATTTTTTGATTATTTATCACATAGCACATATTTATTATGAATAACTTAATTTTTAAAAATATATTTGAAATGGTCAAGCGAATTCGTAATGTGTACAACATTACTTACTTACCATCACGCCGTTTCCCCGCGGTGGTAGGCAGAGAGGATAGAGTGCCACACACCTCTGTCCTAACACATACATCTTCTCATACAAGCTTGTTAAAAGTTTAAAGCAAGAAACTATAAAAATAAGATTAAAACAAAATTCATTAGCAAGGTTAATTTTTACTAGGGATGCATGAGAGGTTCAAAAGCAAAACGGCCACTATCAAATTGAGATACACTATTTGTATCTGATTTTATAGCCAGAGCAGATATTTTAAAATTGATATGCTTTTGGTAAAATAGTTCTAAAACATACAAACATGATTTTAACATGTTAGCTGCCCAGAAAAAGCCCTAGGTGAAACAGCATCATACCACCAATTGGCAGCAAAATTCCAAATTTATAGACTAGCTTTTTCCGAATTTTATTTAAACATGAAAACATTGGTATAACTAAAAAAAACAACAAACATGGAGCTTCTATTTTATTATAAGCGTCCATCGAGCGCGATTTCATACAGTTTTGAGATGAAAAAAATGAATAAATAAAAGTTTATAGTGTTGCCAGGCTTTAACGTTCAGGATAGGAAATTATTATTTACTTTGTATTTGTTATTTGGAAGGACGACTTTAGATTTTATGTATATTTGGAATGAAACAATTATCTGTCTCCCATTCAAATACTGGCCTAACCCCTGCACTTGTTGATGGCTGGTTTTCATTAACAGTATATCTTCTTCATCATAGATGTGAATCACAAAATAATCATCCTCAACATCGTTCTCATCATCCAACTCATTATCGGATTCCGCGGTAGTAACAAGTATATCGGAAATTTCTAGGAAGTCCCCAATATCTCTATTAACGAAAAAGTCCTACTTTGCTATTTAGTAAAAAAATGTTTGTAAAAAATAAAATTCAAAAAAGTTTTCAAAAATTCGATAACTGTAAACGAAAAAATATATATTAGCACTTCACATCACACATCAAACTCATTATATAACACTAACACGCATGAAATGCCGTTTGCGCCAATGTCCAATATCTATAACGAAGCACTCACTGTATTTTTATAGTAAAATGCGCTTAATAACTAAAAAATAATATCTTATTCACTTTAATTACTCACTTACAAACAAATATTACAAATAAGGGTACAATTGTAATATATATGTGCATTGCAGGATAAATCCTGATAATACTCTGCACCAGCTGAAATCAAAATGTAACTGATAAGTATTTTCAAATTGGAAAGTTTTGGTATTTTAGAAGTGCATAATTAGCATGAGCAATGCGTTTGTCATTGATATGAGTGGCGCATGTGTTCAAATATTATACTGAAAATCCTGTCAATTGAATAAAGAAAATAAAGAAATCTGGTAACACAAAATTACCGGCATCTGCGCGGGCTGTCACGTGGTGCAACTTTTCTTGTCTATGGTATAACGCAAAATATTTTGACGTTTATCGCGCTATCCCTCTCGGACGGCGATAGTCGTCCTGGGCCTTCTTGGGGTTAAGAGAATATATCACTCGTAAAACTGTCACTATCACAAGATAATCGTTTACAAGCACGTCACCCAATATTTTCGAATAGTGGTGGTTTTGTTTCTGAAGCCTTGATTGATTAATTTGTACTAGTCGTTATAAGGCATTATATAGATTGATTTACACTAGCCATGCAGATGGGCCCAATAGCATATTTGCGCCATACAGAAAAATGTTATTTTGTACATTACAACAGATCTTTTTACAGTACAGTGTGGAGTGGAAAGTGTCCATCTGGATGGACGTTCGGGATGTATCAACACCGTGTAGTTTGAAATACCTATACTGGTCCCAGTGACCATAGCAGTCAGTGTTTATCAATAATTTTTCAATATTGTGAGAATTAAATTAAATTATACAGTGTTGATTAGTTTTTAGTAAATATTGCGAATATGCTTGTAAGACAGGTCTGATGCATATCTTGTCTAATTGTAATAATTGCATAAATGCATTTTAATTTTATTTTATTAATCTTCGATATGTCTATTTTAGGGTATTTCCCAAAGCATGCATATTCTCCTAAACACGACTTCAACCCGATGGACTGCACTGACATGACTATCGGAACAGCTAGAGGCAAGAACTTCAGGATCATGGATTACTATACTAGAGACAGGTAAAACGCTGGCGACTAAAGAAATTGTCACAAGTCAAAAAAGGATTCTATATTATTCTACTTGTTTTTGGAACTATAAATGTTGCTGTGTTTTATACACTGATTTGGTGCCCAAGCATAATTTTTTTTTTTATGCGCCGATTGGTGCTCAATCATAATTTTGATTTTTATATGCCGATTGGTGTTCAATCATAATTTTGATTTTTGTACACTGATTGGTACCCATTCATAGTTTTGATTACTGAGCGGACCAGCGCATTCTGTTATAATTTTTAATAGTGCATCATTTATGATTAAATGTTTTTGATGTTGTAATAATCAAAAACACAAGAAATATGTTATAATTTTTTTTATTATTAAATTATTATTCATCCTCCACATTGATTGGATAACTAATAAAAGTCTCAAAATGTTGGGATTTGTTTTGCAGATTACAAAAAAACATTTCAGACCTGCACACTTATAAAGTCTTCTACACTTCTCTAGTCAGACCTCAGGTAGTATATAATTCAGTCATATGGTCGCCTCACTTGATTGTTCATTCGACGGCGGTTGAAAGAATCCAGAGAAAGTTTATAAGATTGATTAATTTTAAATTAAATATACGCTTTGAGGATATCAAGTATGATTATCTCCTTAGCTGTCTGAAATTGTTAAAATTATATTATATTTCTGTACAGGATCATCAATAGTATGATAGACTGTTAGTATGACAGATTGTTAGTCTGCTTGACTTTCACGCACCATTGATGTCATCGAGACACAATTCATTGTTCTATTACAGTGGTAATGTCAGAACACATGCATTAGCTAACTCTGCATTGGGGAATGAATATGCGGAGGTAGTCGTCATTTTTGCTGTAAATTTAACTCTTTATAGAACTACATTATTACAATTGTTTGTGTCTCAACTCAATGGTGACGGATAAATAGCTTTACTTCACATTTTGTATTTATTTTTAATTTTGATTATGAAGAAACATGCTGAAATTATGTAATTTTTTTCTTTGTGTATTGCACTTCTGATGAAATTTTCTGTTATTTTACAAATTATGTTAATGTGTATAATAATACTAATAAATAAATAATACTACAAGCACAATTTATTTAAATATATGCATTTACCACAAATAGATACAAGAACACATGCGATACATAATAATTCTATACGAAATAACAATTATTTATTTACACTGTAAATAATTTTTTGTGAAAAATTAGAAATCTTTTTTTGCATCTTTGTTTTTTATCATTCATTGACAGATGCCGGACAGTAAACACTTCCGATATGTAATCCGATTTGTGTAAAATAGTGAGAGTGGTGTGCGGCAAGTGGCATCCTTGTTCCTAGTGTTTATAATCAGATGTCGGTCTAGTCAATAGAAAGTTGAGTCATAAACAATTTGATGACAATATTTTGAGTATGTCCAAATCTTTGTACTGGGATTTATCCCCTGAGGGATTGTCATCAAGATATAGATGTCTCACAGAGACGAAGCTATTATTTTTATTTACATGCGAAGTATGGAAGTCTTGGGCATTACAGGGCTTACGACCTGTCATCGGCTGGCTTAAGTAATCACTTTACACAATTACCTATTTACCCGTACTACCACATCTATCAAATTTTCGAAAGTTATATATATGTTATCATGTTGCAACATTTCAATTATTTCCTATAGACTTCTGTACTTCCCATGTAAATAAAAATAATAGCTTCGTCTCTGTGAGACATCTATAATATATATCAATTTGATGACGTTTTTTAATAGTAATCATTATCCACTGTACATATTTAAATAAAGTGATATAGGGCTTATTATTTTAATATATATTATTAATCCGGAGGTTTCTTTTAGATCGACACCTCGCGTGGATAGCTTCTGGGGAGGAAATGATGATATAACCGGAGCAATGGGCTTCGAAGAAAACGGTGTTACAACTATTGCATTCCGTAAAAAGTTACAGGTAAAACTCTTTGAACCCTATATTCTACGTACTTTCTTCCCGATATTTGACCACAAATAGGATTCTCATCTACACAATGCATTTTTGTGCATAATGTGTTCATGTTAGGTGTTCTTCTTCATCTGAATCTTATCACAGCATCAGACCATCAGTCATCTTGTAGAGGAGCTGGTGATACTGCCACATATATAATTTGATGTCATTTGACTTGAACTATTGCATTTTTAATATGTTCCTGGAGCAAATTATTTATGATTGCAGTGGTGCCTTGACTTACTAGTTTAATTTGTCCCATGACGGAGCTCGTAACTCAAATTACTCGTATGTCTAATCAATTTTCCCCATTGAAATGCCATTAATCCATTCTAGCGCCTTAAAAAAAAACAATTTTTTTGTTAAATGCTTTTAGCGTAAATAGCTCGTGCCTTCTTGCAGATTATAGCCTCCGTCACAATATCTTTTGCGAGTTGGTTCTCCGCCAACGACACCATCAGCAGCTTCTTTATATTTTCATGGATAGATGTTCGCTGTTTAGAAATTATTTTAACAACCTTGGCTGGCGTTATATAGCCTTTATCGACTCCTGTTTTAGTATGGTGCAGATCATAGAAGCGCTACGCTCGTACTGCTTTGCCAATTCGACTACACGCACATCTTGGTCATATTTTTGTTAATTTCTTTCTTTAATTCAATGCACATCATTCGCTTCTTCTTTGGACTCAAAGGGGCGTTAGAAGCGGGGGACCCACCCTTTCCCAAAACCATTGTAGAAGTTTGCAACTTCTTTATTATTCAACATAAATGCGAAATTTACAATTAATAAACATAAGAAAAAAAGAAGAAAAACAAAAGCTAATGTAAGAAATTGCAAAACGAACAAAGATTTTCATTTAGACCTTCTTGCGTCCTTTTAAGTGCTATCTTTATTTATTCTTAGATACAGGTATATATCAACATTACAAACAAACAGATAATCAAGTGTCATGTACGAAAGGACAGAAACCAGTAGGTATACAACAGCCATTAAAGAGCTAACTATCAAGTACACTCTCATGAAGGAACTTGGACGAAACACAATGATGTATAAGTCTTAATGTCAGTTAAAGTTCTAATTGTATTTCCAATTTAATGTGTATTCTGGGACCTTGAAAGGTGAATAATCTTTGACCAAAGTAGTTTTCATTCTTGGAAAATTTTTAAGCTTATTTACTCTAGTGGGATAACATCTTTCAGCCCTCACAGATGAAGCGCTTATATATATATTCACTTATATTCAGCACATATAATTGTCTTATATTCAAAACCTGAAATTCCCTAAAAAGTGGCTCTAAAGGATAGGAAAAGTCACGGTGGTGTATTACTCTGAGTATAGCCTTTTGAGCAATGATTAGTTGATATATATGTACACCTGATGCTCTCCCCCAACTATCAATACCATAGCTCAAGATGGATTGGCACAAAGCATAGTACACAGTTTTCATCATCTTTTTATCCAGAATATTTCTAAGTATTCTAAATATATATATGGTATCCTTACACTTTACGATGTGGTCAATGCATTTCTTCTTCTTTCATATTAAATAGCTGTGTTTTTGTTGGTGCAATGTTCGCCATGGAACTATCCTAAATTCTATCCAGAAGTTTTCTGTAGTCGCTTTGTTCATTATTTGGTGAATATATTTTTGTCTGGGCCTTCCTCCTGTCTTCCCTCAATTACTTCTGATAATCCTGTAAGTCCGATCAGTAGCATAAACGAGAGACAGTTAATGCTACAAAATAAATTTGATAAAAAATGTACAATTTCAGGCTGTTGAAACCACTGACCATTCTATCGAGAATGATCTGATGCACGTGATATGGGCGCGTGGGCAGGAACCGGGTCACTATGTGCACGTGCCCAAGTCCGGACTGGAGAGGGACAAGGCCAGTGAGCCGGACTTCTACAAGCAAGACGAACTCAAGTACCACGGACACGGAGCCCAGAGAGGCGTCGCTTCCATTAACTTCTTTGGTAAGTTATCTGCAATCATTTTGCGGAACTTTGATTTTTACAAAGTGTTATAATTTAGTAGTTCATAAGAAATCACATGCGTAAATTTAAATCTAATAAAGCCAATTGCTAGTTAGCTATTGGAAAGGTAACATATACTCATATCTGTTTGTGCATTTTGGCATAAAAATGTAGAGCAGTCACTGTGCGCTTGCTGTGAGAGACTTTCTGGCCAAAAAGCGATTACTTAATCAACACAATAAATCAAACACAATTTTTTTTGTTCTATATTTAATTTTTCCAAATAATTGGATGATCGTTTCGGCTGTCTAGACCAGTGATAGCGAACCTTTTTGGTTCGGCGTGTCAAAATTGACCTTTAAGCAGAAAATATATTTTAATATAATGGTATTTATTTACAAAATCCTCTATAAGAAAATATCAGCGCAATTCACACGAAAAATTGATGCAAATCAACATGAGCACGAACATCGTACAAGAGAAAGGGATAGACTGAGACTACCATTCGGGAAGAGGCCAAACCTCAGAAATCGAGGATGTACAGTGCGATGAAGATTTTTAATGAAATACCAGAAAACATAAGAAAGGGGGAGAAATTGAATAGATTTAAAGTAAAACTGACCAGATATGTAAAAGATAAGTTTTAGTAAAAGAAAATACTTTAATCTTGTTTATATTAGAGCACTGGAGTCCTGGTACCGACACTGATGTATGGAAGTGAGGCCTGGAGCTGGCAGAAGAGGAATAAAATATCACTTAGGTCTATATGTGGCAGATACATTTATGACAGAGTAAAGAATGAAGAAATAATGAAAGAATGTACAGTTGATGTTAGTATAGTGAGTAAGATTAAGAAAGGATCACATAGATGGTTTGTTCATATGGAACGGATGAATGAGGAGAGAATGGTAAGAAAGATACGATGCAAGTGTTGATAGCACCAGAAAAAATGTCCATGGAAGACTTGGCATGACTAAGTAAACCAGATAATGGAGGATGGTTCTGTTAGAAGTCTCAATAATCGGCGAGCTTGTATGAGAAGAGGTATGAATGTGGATGAGGCAAGAATTGTGTATCAGGACAGTGGAGTGTGGCGCTCTATCCTCTGCCTACTTCTGCGGAGAAACGGTGTGATGGTAAATAAGTAAGTATATTAGAGTATATATAGGAGTACTTATGTATGCACTATGTTAAGAATTAAATAAATAACTAAGAGGAATACTTTGAAGGCTGCATTAGCCACTAGTGTATAGTTCCTTTCATATATTTTTTAAAAGTGCATTTCGGCAATTAAATAACACCTCTGTACGAAATGGTGACCACATTCAATAGTCCATCATTAAGGTTTGCACGGTTGTTACAGATACCAACCCAGATTACTGTACAGCGGATTGACATGTTTTATCTTCGTTATTCCAGATGAAATAACAAAAGAGACCAATTCGGGCGAGACTGCCCTGCTGTCTGATGGTCGTTGCGGCGGAGAGTGGAAGCTTCCCAGGTCGTGTTCGATAGCCAAGCTAGACTGCGAGTATGCGGCCACTTGGGAGTACCTCGGCGCCAAGCGGGGGAAGGACAAAATCAGGTTCACAATCTACACCAAGGACACCAATAACAAATGGACTGGTATTGGATTCAGCGATGATCAAAAGATGGTAGTTATAACTTTCGTAATTTTTTTCTCTTAGCTCGTAACATTTGTATTTTTTTGTGTAATAATTTATATTGTGGAAAATTTTCGAATCTTGAATTATTTAAAGTTGTCTGGTAAAAAATAACTCAATAAAATACGTGTTATGTGACGCAAAAGTAAGAAGTTGAAGATGTGAACTAATTTACTCTTGATTGATCTTCACTTGACATAATCACTATTCGGCTAATTCTAAATACTAATTAAATGTATTAATTATAAAGATATGCATAAAAAATCAATTTTATCGAAAAATATTGTTGTTGCGCTACCGGGGTTCGAACCTGGATCTCTTTTCCATTCCGGAGAAGGTGCATTACCAACTATGCTACATCAACAGTATTTTTGATGCCAAATTTTCGAACCTATATGTTACACTTTTTTAATACATCTATTGTGTTATTATTTGAAAGCCATCTAGATTGTTTTTACAGAATCTCAAATACCTTAGAGTAAACATCTTAAATACCTTATAGTAAACTTATAGCAGGCGTTAGAATTAACAATAAATTTTTATTAAATTTTAATTAATTAAATTAGTATTTAAAACATCACAGACTTAATTACAAATTCACAATAAGAATGTGTTCTCCTTAATATCTCTATATACGCTGCATTAATAGAATTTTTCAAAATGTATACAATGTAAGTCACAACTTAATTAATATGTATTAAAATTTCAAGTCAGTTATTCGCTTAGGTTGGTGCAAGGCAAGTAAAAACAGTTTTGATTAATCACGGGCGCTGTATGTTGCTGTGTGAAACACATGTTATTTGGACATTACATAGTAGTGTAGTGTTGCCAGAGAGATAACATTTTCCATAACTTCTCTTGGATGTGGATTTAAACTGAGCTGATTTAAAATATTTGTTTGTATAATTTGTAATTTATAATATATAATTTGTTTACAGTCCCAAACGGATGTGGTGCTCGGTTGGATAGAGAAATCAGGCCGACCATTCTTCATGGACTCTTGGATCAATGGCTACAGTTCCCCGCGGTTGGACATGAGGCAAGATATTGAGGATTTCTCGGGAAGGACTCAAGATGGGGTCACTACACTCTCTTTCGTTAGGAAACGAAATACAAACGATCCGGATGTAATTATTTTTATTTTCTTACTGCTGGTAATAATAAATATCATAGACAAATTAAATTTAATGTTGAAAATCTTTTGTTAAATCTCTGCATTCTGTTTCCATGGTTTTTGTTTGTTCTCTCAGCTAATTAATATGAATGACAGGATTTGGCCTTCACGGATGACAAATGTCTATACCTGATCTTCCCCGTGAAAGGCGGTGCGTATGATGCAGTCAGCAAGAAAACGAGGAAACATGCAGTCGTCCCAGCCATTTCGTCTAAGCGTGTTTGCATCAAGTCGTGCGGAGCAGGTGAATGTTATTAATTTGTTTTATTTGCGGACATTATTTGTTGTTGCGTAATGTTGTCAGGAGACCGTGGCCTTCAGCATTGAGCGCACGATGAAGAAGAATAATTTTGTCAGTAATGAAAAGTAGGAATATTATTTTTAAATACTAATTAAATGTATTAATCAGAAAGATATACGCATAAAATCAATTTTATTGAAAAATATTGTTGTTGCGGCACCGGGATTCGAACCTGGATCTCTTTCCAAACTGGGGAAGGTGCATTATCCAACTATGCTATAGCAACTTTATTTTATATTCATTACGCTTCTTCCTATGTGTTACACTTTTTCAAATTAATACATCTATCGTTCCATTATTTGAAAGCCATCTACTTTGTTTTTACGGAATCTCAAATACCTTTGCAGACGTGATGGCGCAACAACAATATTTTTCGATAAAATTGATTTTAATGTATGTCTTTCTAATTAATACACTTAATTAGTATTTAAAATATCACATACCTATGTTCTGAATAATTACAACTTCACAATAAGAATGTATTCTCCTATATAATAATATTATTTTTGTTCATTTGGTCAAAGTCTGAAGTTAGACATTTGTGTTATTGTTAAAAGCTTATTAATAATTAAAATGTGATTTTTTCTGAATGTTTTTATTTCATTGATAAATCGTCCGATATTGCGACCTCTATTGCTGACTCACCACAAAAGCATACAAAATCTCCTAAAAATCTCTTCCATGGATACGGGCCATGAAGGGCTGGTTTTAACTTGTAATTTCTAATTGTAATTTTTTTAAAAATACTTATAATACTAATTTATTAGTACAATTGCTTGTAAACTATGCCCGTCTCAATACAGAATTTCTCTAGTGAGACGGGCACAGTCCAACCTCATTTTTACTTATATATTATATAGTTACCAATAAATAAAATAAACTTGGGATACATTCATATTTTGTTGATATTTTAAATGCAATATTTTTCTAGAATTGGAAGACGTAGATCCAACAGAGCCTACCATCCTAGGCCTGGTCTCATATATGATGCAGGTGAAGATAGTGAACTTGGCGGAGAACTTCAACGCCCCCAAGAAGGGATCCAAGGAGTATGATGACCTGGCTAACACAATCGAAAAGAGCTTCTCAGGGATATTGGACGGTCATCAGGGCTACCACAAGGTTTCGGTGGAAACGTTGGAAGAGTGAGCTTCAATTTTTTATTTTTATTTCTTTATTAGAAGATATTATATGTTTTATATAAACATAATCAGATAAATATATATATATATATATTTTTTTCTTCTTTTTCTTCTCTATGAGAGTTAGAAACTCGTATATAGAGGAGTATATAAGATAGTATATAATTTATGTATCCGCTAGTCTGTATATATATATTTTGGTTTCAGATACAAATTTATAATAGTCTAATTTTTCTGATTGTAAGGGAGAGATTATTATAGAATTTAATACCTACATAAATAAAGTGGTTTTGGGTTGCAGTATATTTAAGTTTTAGAATATTAATTTTGTTTCTAAATTTTGTAGATCGGAAATCGCTTCTAATATTTAATTTATTTTTAATTAAAAAAATTTGTATTATTGAATTTTTTTTTGTGTCTATTATTTTTGGTACATACTTTGAATTCTGTAGAGTTGGGTACTTGGATATTAATTTTTTTTTAGAATTATTTTTATCATCTTTTGAGTGATTTCTAATTGTGATATTGAAGTTTTATGTGGTCCTCCCTATCCAATAATACTGTATTGCAAATGTGAGTGTACAAACGCGTAATATATTATTTTTAGATTTATTTTTTCGAGTTTTAAAAATATAGGCAGTTTTCCTTATTTTGTTTGTAAGATTAGTAATATGCTCTTTTCATTTGAGTTTATCTGTTATGATTCCCAGTGGCGTGCAGTAGGTATAGACTTAGGTTATGCTGTTACCAATGATATTATGCGATCATGCATATTATGTGTAATACAACATATGTTGTGTATAGGATTATGAACCTTCGTTTAACCAAAGTCTTTAGATAAAATTAATCTGTCGTTTATACGACTCTACCATGTATTTATTTGTAATTTTAGAGTACTATTAATAGTGTTTTTAAAGTTTAAGTTTTAACGTAAAATAATATCTTCTTACCCGTATAAAAATCAATATAAAAGATGTATGGACGGTTTTAAGAACACTTTCTATGACTGAACATGATTCTTTTATTGTTTGAAAATCCTTCACGTAATAACTAAAGGAAATAATTATTTTTATTAAAGGTTAACGTAGGAAATAGTTCTGCCAATTGCTTTTTGTTTTTCCCAAATCAAAAATAAATCCATGCACCAAATGCAAAGAATGACCATGAAATCAACACATTAAAAACAGCAAGATAGTAAAATTTGTGAATTAGTAAAAGAGGAAGTAGACACTTCAATGATTTGCACATAGTTGTAAGCCTTTCTAATGTTATTCTATTAAAAACAGCATAAGTAACGACTCCATACAAAACGAATCAACCAATAGGAATTTTCAATTCAGTAAATAGCCAATTGTATGACTTGAGTAATACACTAGCTTAAAAATAGAAGATAGTAATGTGAATAGCTATAATCGAAGCATTGTAGGTTACTACTATTTTTATACAAAGCTAAACACTCGAGTTTTGAAAATAAGACTAACTTGCCGGTCTCTTGGAATGAGGCATGAACCCCTGGCCACTAGATCACTAGGCCAGCGTCTTAACCACTAGACCAACACGCTACTCATCTGATTAATGTATCAATTAAGAATAATAATAATAGATCTATCAATTATGAAGAACTACAGAATATAAGATCAAAATTTGTTGAAAACTTAATTGGTTGATATAGCGAAATTGGTTAACGCGTTTCCTCGGATAGGAAGAGGTTCAGGTTCGAATCTCGGTAGTGACCAAATATTTTTTGATAAATAAATTTTTTCTGTATATCTTTCTAGTTGATTCATTTAATTTGTATTGAAATTGCAACTTCACAAAAAAAATTGTATCTTTTAAAAATGCATTTCTTTATTTTGTCTTTTTGATTCTGTCTCCTAAGTTGTATTGTTTGAAGTTGTTAATTGAAGAAGATATTATTCATTTTTATTTCATTTAAATATAACTAATTTGGTGCTCTACCGGGACTTGAATCTTTGACCATTTAATCACTAGGCGAGAGTCATCACTACGAGTGTTATATCTTTAGACTAAACAAGCACATCACAAAAATAAATGTTTAATTGATGTTATGTCTAAATAATTCATATAAAACTGATGATTTACATACAAAATTTTGCCAATCTATAGCTCTAACTTAAAGACCTAATAAAGATAAGTTATATAATATATAATGATATAATAATCATCTTTTTTCTTTCACAGCCAAGCCGGTAATCAAATGCTAGCTGCTCTGCGGCTGGATGTCGACGAGTCTAACGAGATCGGAGTTACGGCGAGGTCCTTGGGAGGCTCGCCAGCTAGCAGCAACGCTAGCAATATTTGGCAGCAGGCGTTCAGAGACACGCTGCAGAGCGGAAAGGTGGGAGCCCTGAGTGTAGATTCAGAGTTCTTTGTGTTTGAACAGCAGGGATGTGAGTATATAAAAAAATCTTATTTAAATATTTGTAGCAATAAAATATTTTGAAACAAATGTAGATAAACCAATTAGAATGGTCAAATATGTGAGTGGTTGTTAAATAAGGAGTGCCACCTGTACACAAAAAATATAATACAATTTCAATAATAATAATGGATATATATATATATATATATATATATATATATATATATATATATTTTAACATTTGTTTCTTCTCTATGAGAGTAAGATTCGTATATAGAGAAGGAGTATATTCGAGTTAATTTGTTTCAGTTAGTCTGTGCATATTTTTTTTACTTCAGTTACAAATTTATGATAGTCCGTAATTTTTCTAATTGCTGGCAAACAGCTGTAACTGATTAAACTACAATGACAATGGTTGACTTTTGCATAAGTAATTGTAGCTTATTTGATTAAAGTTCTCTTCCAGCAATATAAACTTCCGTGTTTAGTGTGTTTATATGGTTTAAATAAATTTGTTTTCATTATCACAAAACTACATTCTGAATAATCATAACGTTACAAATGGATTGATGAAAATTTGGGATTATCTATTTTACACGCAAACGTGGTTGGTCTTAAATTGAATAATTTGGAATCATTGAAAATAAATAAAGCGTCTAAAATTAACCAAAATATTATGAACAACCAACTAAATTTAACCACAAGTCCCATTCTAAAATTTATTTATTTTAAAAATAATTATTGTTTTTTAAAAATAGATTATTTAAAAAAAACAATATAACATATGTTTTTGATTAGTTAATGACATCCTAAAGAAGAAAATGACATTTTTCAAAATCGGTAGATTTTATTAAGTGGATAATTTAACAAAGTTAACAATCTAAAATAATGGATTTTAACCACAAAGTTAATTTTGCTAATCTTAAAAATAGATTGTGATTTCATTAAAAATAAAAATATTTTGCACTTCATATACGATCATACTCTGGATAGGGTCAATAAAACTCCATATTATTCTACTCATTAATTATTTTATTTCTCTTTTTTTCTAGTGGTGTCGAGCCTGCCAGTTGAAGAATCTGACGGAAGTGCTTCAATGTTCTTCGGCCTTTCCGAGACCAAATTGTATATCGTGTTGGGATGCATCGCCGCCCTGATATTTGTGGCCATCGTACAAGCGGGTTGCACAATCTACAAGAGCGCCAGAACGGTACCAACTGTTAATAAAGTGAGACTGTCAATGATTTTATTTTTAAATCAAAAATTTTGATGTGAATTGTTAATTTAACGATTGATATGATTTTTTATTTTGTTGTTTTATTTTTCTTAAAGGATCAGCTGATACCGAATGCCGCTTGGAAAGACTACTCGGTGGCCAATACAAATTACGCATTTGAGACGTTTGAAAATGATGAAAAGTTTAATGGAAGTACAGCCGGGAGAGATAGGTATGGTTAATTTTTTAATCAAACTGTTATCATAGATGAGTCAATAATCATTATTACCATCATTGGCTTGTGTATCTAGACTGCTCTTCAGGCTCTCCCAAGGATCACCAATTTTCTATCTATAGCTCTTCTCATAAATCTGTTACCCTACATACTTCTGAAGTCGTTGCTCCATCGAGGTTGAGAACGGGCAAAACTTCTCCATTGGGAGGCTTCTATTTCAACACTTTTCTTCCCTACCATCTATCATCTCTTCAAAAAATATATATCCATACCATTGCCGTCGTGCATGCACATCTTTTGGGAAATATATAATAATTTTTAGAGGTATATATATCCCTTAGCATAGCCATTCCCATTGCTATTTGGTGCATTTATGTTATGCACTGGGAATGAGAGAAGAAATGAATGAAATTGTATTATTAATTTTTTTGACATTTAAAAAATTAATTTGTTAGAAAACTGGTAAGTCTATTTGAAATGGAAGACACCACATAGGGTAAGACTAGGCTTTAAGGGTCTTGACTTATCTATCAAAAGCTGGGACCTGTCGTCTGCAGATGGCAAAATGATACAAAATTATGACTTTAATCCCTGCAAGATTGCAAAAGTGCATGTTAACATGCTTATATCTTGGAGTAACATAAAAAATTTGGCATGTTAACGCGCTCATGGCTTTTAAAAGGTTAAAGATTTAAAAGGTTGTAGATAGGCTAGTTATATATTATTTTTTTAATTCAAATTTTAAAGGTAGATACTGTACACATTACATAGATATAAGAATTACAGAGGCTAGTGAGTAGAATGTACGATGTATGCAAGGAAAGCGATCTTATTATGAATGTCAACAAGTCGAAAGTGATGGTATTCGAGAAGGAGGAAAGCAAGACAACGTGCAAAATATTTGTAGGTAATTAATGTTTGGAACAAGTTGATGAGTTTGTGTATTTGGGAAGTATGTTTGATAGAAACAGAAAGATAGAGAAAGGTATCGAAAGGAGGGTGACTGCAAGGAATAAAGTGAATGGCGCTTTGAATGGAATTATAACTAATGAGAACTTGTTAACTGAGGCACAACTAGCGGTTCACAATGGAGTCCTGGTACCGACACTGATGTATGGAAGTGAGGTCTGGAGCTGACAAAAGAGGAACAAAAGTAGACTGAATGCAGTGGAAATGAGATCACTTATACGTATACATATGTGGTGGATCCGTTTATGACAGAGTAAAGAATGGAAAAATAAGGAAAGAATGTAGAGTTGAACTTAGTTAGGTCATATGGAACGGATGAATGAGGAGAGAATGATAAGAAAGATATATGATGCAAGTGTTGATAGTATCAGAAATAGAGCACATCTGTGGAAGACTTGGCATGACCAGGTAAACCGGATACTGAAGGATGGTTCTGTTAAACGCCTCAACAATCGGCGAGCTCATATGAGAAAATGTATGAATGTGGATGAGGCGAGAATTGTGTATTAGGATAGAAGAGTGTGGCGCTCTATCCTCTCTGCCTGCCCCTGCGGAGAAACGGCGTGATGGTAAGTAAGTACTATATAGGCACTGAATTCACAGATAAGTTCTTTACCTACCTACCGGAATGTGAAAGGACATGCATGGCTATGAGTATGACATATTTGTTTTGTCGCTTTTTCATATAATAAATAATTCACTAATTTAGTGTAAGTTGACGTTAATGCTAAATTTTGGCTTGAATCATTTTTTTTATTTATACCGAATTTGTTTTGGACCCAGCAGCCGGGCAAGCACTATGCCAGCGGGGAACAACGGTCATCCGCACTCTCGTCACGTGAACGGCAGTAATGGAAATAACAGAGCGCCGCCGGCGCAACATGCGCAATACCAGGACCCCCGGTCGCAGTACCAGGACACCAGGTCACAGTATCAGGACACAAGGTCGCTGCAGAGACCGAGAGCACCACCGGGACATAAGTAAAAACATAACATTTATTGCAACATTCCTATAGTATAAATCACCATATTATGTATCTAAATAATTAAGATAAATGGGAGACGTGATTAATTTATGTTCTTTTATCACAAATTATGATTACTGTGAACATTATTCTTTAACTTTTCCTCTCCGGCGATGTAAACTGAGCTGATATTGCCTCTAATTATGGGAATATCTCCATAAATATACTAAATATATAGTTCATATTGTAGGTATTCCTCCGTAATATATTTATGTATGGGATAAACTGAGCTGACATTGCCTCTAATTATGGGAATATCTCCTTAAATATACTAAATATATAGTTCATATTGTAGGTATTCTTCCGTAATATATTTATGTATGAGATAAAATAATTACAATACATAAGTATTTACCATACACCACAATAAAACATGTTTTCTCGAAGAACCCAACCTGAATTTGTCAATGTGTATGTGTACGTGCGGAATGGTGCAGACGGTGCAGTGCGCGGGGTGCCGGATGCGGATCGTTACTTAGTGGCAGAGCGAGCGCTGGCCGAGTTAAATGTGTCTTATGCTGTCGTTCGTGATGATCAATGTTTTTTCTCATTTGCACTTTTACATAATAATTGATGTAAATATTCACTTATATATATGCCAACTATTATTTGAATGATTAATATAAGTAATAAATGTATAATATTCATATTTAATCGTCTTAAAAATCGCCAAAGAGTTTACAGCACCGGAAAGCGCGCATTTATTTTAGCAGGTTAAAAATCTGTAAAATAAATGTTTACCTGAATTTAAATACACCTAGGTACAGTTGTCTTAAGAAAGAATATATATTATAATTATTATTATACATTTGCAATACACACAATGAAGGTATATTTACTATCAGAAAGGATTATAAATTATTATTTATTAATTAAAAGATAAAGAGCGTTAAATAAATACATATGAGAATGTTGGTATTCATCAAATTAATCACATTATGTAACTTAAAATCACTTGGTTGTCATCCTGTCACATTATAATTTTTTTCCTCATTTTAGTTACCCATCTGCCAACGAAAGGGCGGCGTACTCCCTCCCCAGGCAGCCCGGGCAGGGAAGGCCCCGACAGAACTCTCAGCACTCTCAAAACGCTCAGAATGTCAATCCAGACTTCTACTTCATGCCCTCGCAGCGCAAGTACGAAGGGGAAGTGGTCAGGGTATATGTGGACTATAACAATCAACCCAAATAGTGTGAACATTTAAGAACCTATTCCAAAATAGCACTCAATATGGCTGCTCGCTACATTCTCTCATTTCAAAATGTGTATAATGTATGTTTCATGTTTTCAGTATTTTCGTTAATTGTGTAGTGTAGTTTCTTTTCATGGCATAGATTCTCTTTGTGTCAAAATGTTCATGGACACGTTCATCTCATGGTAAAATTAGAATTATCTGATTTGATAAAAATGGTACAGTAGCAAGATCATCGTTTATAATAGCGTGATGTATTTTACCACTGTAATATTGATTATTAGTTTGAACCAACATTATAATCATTGTCGTAGAATGTTATTAAAATGTGAGTGCTAATTTGGTAATTATAGTGATATGATTAAAATACATAGTTTTGTGAATGTTTTAGTGAAGTTAACCATCAACTAATCGAGACGTTTATATCAACAATATATATGTTACAATTGATATAGAACAAGATGCACAAGATTGGTAAAGTATCAAGCGCACAACATAATTAAAAATATATGCTTTATTACAAATGAACACCCATCCGGTGGCAACCGATAATTTTGCCAAAAATAACCCATAATTCAAATAACACAGAATGGTAAAATTAATTTTCACATTGCAACTAAAACGATAGCACTTTCAGGGTATTTTTTAATAATTTAGTATTGAATGTAATAGATGTTTGAATTAGTATATTTAAAATAAAACTAAAATCAAGAATTTTATGGGATTTCATGAGACATTTTATTTTTAACAATATGTATGTGAGAAATTTAATGATATTAATTTACTATATTTGTTTTTAAAAGTTTCTTAATGCAAAGGCACGGGTAGGATCTGAAGAGTCACAAAAAAGATTGTTTTTTTTATTTATTTCTTACAGTCTTGATGATCAGCTGGTGGAATATAATTGTTTTATATAAGCTATAACATTATTAAATCTGAATTCGTTGGTGCAATTATATAAAAATGTAGGGAAATAATTTTAATATGTTATTAGAAATTATGTTTAAATAGATAAGTAACGGGGACCAAGAATCTTAATTAATTTATGTACATATAATTAATATATAATACATTTGAGGGGCTGCATAAGAACGTGGTGTCCCTCAAAATGATAAACATTTTAATTGACAAAATCTTTAAATACGTATGAATTTTATGTGCTACTGCCATCTATTGACGAAAGTCAAATTATTTTTATAAGAGACATTTGGTACAGTTTTGGGGAATTACATCGGACTGAAAACTAGTTTTTGGTATTTTGTGAGATACCATGTTTTTGCCTCCCCCAAATTTGAATAATAAGGTTAATAAATAAAGTGAAGCATGTTGTGTTAATATTATGCTAATGGCCAAGATAGTGAATCGGGATATTATAAAAACTTTAAATTTTCTTTTGATTTAATATTGCGTAAACTCTAATACTTTAACCCAGTGATGGCGGCCTTTTGGGGTCAGCGTATCAAAATTTCAGAAAATCTAACTTAATTTTGCTGGTGTGTCACCCCTCCTCCTCAATATAGGGGTAGAACGTTGGGTAGATGTCTGGTGGCGGGACACGTGTTCTTTGATAACTCTGATATTAGTGAACGCTGGCGTGTCGCCCAAAACGCTGTGGCGTGTCATAGGTTCGCCATCACTGCTTTAATCCAAACATCGTTTTGGAAAGAAAAATATGTTCTTTGTACCATAATTTTGTTGGTATTATTAAATTTTATCCATTCTAATAGTAAGTAACAATAATTTATTTAAACAAATTTTTAGTTCTAAAAAAATATTTTAATTTCTGAATGGTTGAAATAATAAAGTATACTTTTCTGTATGTATTTTAAAAAATATAATTTCTTAAACCCATATCATTATTTGAAATGAGTGATTTACCATTTTGTTAATACTCATCATATTTTATTGTATATATTTTTTTCTGTCATAGTTAGTGTTTATGTATGATTAATATTTGCCAATAATTTTTTTATTTTTAAATATTTGACGTTAATTAATATAAAAATAAATATTTATTCAAATGCTGAGTGCACACAATCCGAATGTCATATTTGTAATAATAATATTATTTAGAAAAAAATATGCCTTTATGTTAATAATATTCCCTCAGGTTATTTTTTAGTTATTTAAGTATTGAAAATTAGAGCACTTTTATGATATTATGGGTTCATTCAATTAATATTATCCGTTTCGACAGGTGTTCTTAATAAAAGTTAATTCTCCTAAGTTATGAGAAGAAATTTTATATTAATTAATTTTTGTGTGTTGATACAATTGCGACTTTTAGCTATCTCGAAACGTATAATAAATATTAAATGAACATACTGTATAAGAGATTTTTAATTTATGCGACCATTTAATTGCTAAATAATTTTGGTAGTGAAATATGAAACACCATGTAATAATTGACTGTCTTCAATATGACCTTTGTTGTGTGAGTATTATTTTACATACGTACATAAATAGTGTTAAGTATCATATATGTAACTGAATTTATAAAATTTATAATTTTTCATGAATAAATAAATAAATATGATAATTATAAATTTTTATTTTACGACTGAATTAAATAAATGGTCCATGAACATAAAATCCCTAGAATATTGTACATTTATTATATCATTTTTATATTAAATGATTCTTTGAATACCGTCCATTTAATGTAGAAAGTAAATATATTTATAAGTTAAGTATAATAATTGTTTACCTGTTTATTTATACTATAATAACAATAATTAACCAGCCAAAAATATGTTTATTTTATTATAGTAAAGTTTCTTTAATTTGTAAAGTCTACCTCATGGGATCAAGAAAGTCTTCAGGTGATGTTATATTGAAATCATAACTTTCATTGAATACCTCAATATTTGGATTTGATTTTATAAAGGAGAAATAACTTCAATTTGAGTTTGAAAATTAAATTTTGTAAAAACTTTTCCACCAATATTTCCACCACCCGGTATGTCTTTTATTAAATTGGAAACAGATTGAAAATCATGTTAGAAAATATATATGAATAATGGGGGAAAAATGTTGAGGGTGTATTTTTGGTTGTAATTATCTTATCACATTTTCAATGGTTTTATAACCATTTATATAAGGGAAAAATATGTTATTAATATTAAAATAGCACTCTCATTCTTTTTCTCTCCAATTCTTCTTTTAAAATTATTTTAAATATATACAAAATTTCAAAATGTTTACTTAGGTACATAATATATTAATTTGTTTTGTATAAGGGCTTTTTTTTGTCACGTGGAAATGACATCAATGTTCATTCAATCAGTTTGTTTAACCTATTGATGGATACTGTCGTCTAAATAATTTTTCAAAGATTTGTCATGATACGATGTGTCATAATACGTGACATGATATGATGTTGTGACTCTTGATTTCATTTGTTAAAGGTGATTCTTGTTACATTGCGCATTATAGTATCACAAAGTGTTGACTGTTTATACACTGTGAAATTTGATGCCTGTGTCCGTTAATGGGTTAACGGTTAAAAAATGATTTATTACCTTTTTGTAAATGTAGAATATTTATTTAGAAGAGAAAGGATTTAAAACACCTTAGATTTTATTATAATATATAGATTTTATATGTAATATATCTTAGTGTCTGTATCTGAATATTTTTGACCACTTTAGTATTTTTAATGTAAAAGTGTTTGTAAATATACACAATGAAAATATTGTTTATTAATTATTTGAATAATAAATAGGTCAGTAATTATTCATGTGTTTCATTTATTACTAGAACACGGTGACATGAAAAAAGACAATTAGGAAATTCTCCACAAAAAAGTCACAGTTATTATTACTCACGTTTTCGGATTGTGCATTATGAAATCTCCGCGCCAGTAGAATGTGAGTGAGCGGTCCCCTGGCGGCAAGTGGAGAAAGTTCGACGCAACCGGCCTCTTCCGAACGGGGCGAGATACGGGGAGGCGGTGACCGCGCCAGGTCTCGTCTCTGGTCGGCAAAAGGAGGTTCCGTCAGGAACTTCGATCTGCTCAAGCGTGGCAGGAATCTGGAGTTGTGTAGGGCCTTTGTTCGAGTGTGGGTCTCCAGATGGGAGATCCTCCGGAGAACTATTGCTGCTTAGTAGCTTCATAATTATTATTTTGGTTTTTTTTCTATCTTCTGCTCAAATATGATCTGCGATGTACTGATCTTGTGAGTTAAATCTGCCGGCAGTGGTGCGTGGAGAGTGAGTCCCTTATATGTTTTTCCCGGAAGGGAGTGCCTCTTCACTTCCCCTCTGCTCCCAGGCCTTGTTAATTGTATTATTGTATATTATATTTATGTTATGTATTGTAAATATTATTTATTTATTTACTAATAAAGTGAATCAAGCGGGGACAATCAGAGCAAATTTTGTTTTGGCAGTTGTGGTGTATCGCCCTATCAGTATGCGGGGTGCTATCGAACAGCTGCCTAGTAGCATTAAAAAATGCCAACCAGGCGGCGAATGAGTAGGACCGAGATAGGAGCCTTGAGCTTATTGCATTGGTCCTGGGTAAGATGATCTTGGAATGAAGAAAACGAGTGGAGGGTAACCGGGAGGATGGCCACAACAACGGACCAGGTATGGACCAATTTTGGAGTCGGCAGTTGGAGCTAGGAGTAGCCCTTGATACCAGGTCTTCTTTCAATTCATGACAGCAATTTTAGTAATGGTGAACAAAAATGATGTTTAAATGAAAATGATGTGTAAATGAAAATGATGTGTAAATGAAAATGATGTGTAAATGAAAATGATGTGTAAATGAAAATGATGTGTAAATGAAAATGATGTGCACCACAAGATCTTGAGAGATTCAAATTGGTTATGTTGTTGTCTAGGTTAAGTTAAAAGATGGATGAAGTTTTAGTAAAATATAATTTGTGTTAAAGATCTCGTCTTTGAATTATACAAGTCCGTCTCATCCTGTTTGACAGAATATCCGGTGCCGCACCAAGACTGAGCTGGTCGGTGGCAATGCGTTCTGGCGTTCGATCCGCCACAAGTACGCATTGTAACACTAAACAGATAACTGCAGAAAAGTAAAATAAATCATAGATAGATAGATAGATAGAAAATAAATACGATGAATTTTTAAAGCGGTTAACTGGTCAAGAAATCAAAAAAAGATTATTTTTTTATTTTTTAGGGTAGTATTTTTTTTGGATGAGTTATAAACACTCGTTTCGGGTGGTTAACCTATTACAATTGTTTATTGGCAATTCATTTGAAATTAGGCTAATCGAGGCATTTGATATGCGAGTGCCATTTGTGCGCAAGCGCGTTGTTGGAACATTACCCTTACCGACGGCACGATTTCAATACGAACGCGTGCAAAATTTTAATTATTCGTTAAAAATACATACTATATTAAGTTGTTAGTGTTAATACTGAAGCGAAAATAATATTTTACATTACGTGATAAAGACGTTTTATTATCGACTAGTGATGGTAAACTGTTACGTGACTGTGATTGTGTCGATGATTGGTAACTGAGATTTAATTGTCGGAGACTTACTTTTTAGTGTATCAGAATTAAATTTATCAGTTATTAATCTTCATTACAGTCGAACAAAATCACAGTCACAGTTAAAATAACGATTTTATCATCACTATTATCGACCACCGTTCCGTATAAAGTTTGCATATTTATATTTCAAGATATTAATTAGCGGTGCGTAAACATTAACACTCGTATATCGTGTATGGAGGAGACTAGCGCAAAGGCAAATGTTTTTCAAAGGTTGCCAACTTAACATAGACACATTTCGGTAGCTATTATAATGATGTTTACGCGCTTTTATACTTCGATAGGTAGGCCTGATATAAAATTTTGAATATGTGTGTTCTTTTTGTGTAGATTTAAAAACAGAAAACAAAAGCGAAGCTGCTTCTGGGAAGAGAGTTATTGTGATTCGGACGGACTTTTTACGGCGGCGATAATAAAAACATTTAGTATATATAATTTCGGATTATCGGTTGTGTGAAGATTTTCGGTGGCTGACCAGCATATTTGAGGACCATCGGACTACAAGGATAGCGACGTCGGCGTCAACCAGCACAGGTTCACAAAGGTTTGTGTAATTTGAATTTGCATAGATTGAATTACTGTATTCATCATTACCGATAGAAAACCCAGAACTAGCTATCGAAGTATTTACGGCAACAAATATAGTACCTACACAATAGTAACATTTAACGTTTCATCGAAAATTGTGACTATTTAAAATACTCAAATTGATTAGTGTTGCAAACTAATCTTACCAATCGTTGTGAACAGAATACTCGTAATTCTAAAACTAGAAGATATTAAATAATAATCAGGTCCTGCCTGCAAAATACTCGTTTCAGATATATTACTTCTGGAATTCTAATTTTAAAGTAATTTACCTTTATTTTTTCATATGTACTATTTATGATGTATGGAAGTGAGGCTTGGAGCTGGCAGAAAAGGAACGAAAGTAGACTGAATGCAGTGGCAATGAGATCACTTAGGCGTATATGTGGCAAATCTATTTATGACGGAGTAAAAAATGGAGAAATAAGGAAAGAATGTAAAGCTGATGTTAGTATAATGAGTAAGATTAAGAAAGGATCACTCAAGTGGTTTGGTCATATGGAACGGATGAATGAGGAGAGAATGCTAAGAAAGATATATGAGCAAGTGTTGATGGCAAGTGAGGATGGTTTTGTTAGAAGCCTTAACAATCGGCGAGCTTGTATGAGAAGATGTATGAATGTGGATGTGGCGAGAATTGTGTGTCAGGACAGAAGAGCGTGGCGCTCTATCCTCTCTGCCTACCCCCGCGGCGAAACGGCGTGACGGTAAGTACTATTTATGCTACAAAAAAAAAATATTCAGAACAGTCGGTCTGTGATGTTTTTAATACAAATTAAATGTATTAATTAGAAAAATATACATGTGAAATCAATTTTATCGAAAAATATTCTTGTTACTACGGAGATTCGAACCTGGACCTCTTCCAATCCGTGTTCAATTAAAATAATAATAAAAAAGATGATGGCTTTCAAATAATGGAACGATAGATGTATTAATTTGAAAAGTGTAATAAAAGGATTGAAAATTTTTCGTCAATGCATTGTGGTGCTACAGCATAATCGGTTAATGCACGTTCCCCGGATTGGAAGATTAATTAAAACTCTGGCCGAACCCGACACCATTAATAAACATCCACGTAAACTACGGTTCGCGTAATATTTTGAATCTGAAAAGACCGAGGACGACATCCGATATTTACGTCAAAACTTTTTAATTGAGATTTATTTACATAATTATCACAAATAATGTAAACATTTACGAAATATGATTAATTAAACGTTTACAAGATGTCGATAAACCAACGCCACAGACTACACAATGGTCAGAAAGGCACAAAGAAAATGAGAACTTTATTAAGAGCGATCAATTATTATTAACGAGACTCATTCATGAAAACTTTTTCTATGAAATCTGTTTCGCGCATGATTAAATTTAGTATTTATTGAGTAAGGTATTTGTATATTCTAAACTATCTTATAAAAATAATTTCGAAAATCCAATAAGTAGGAACCACTCTAATGTCTGTTCGTTACAACATAAAAATTAATTGGGATATTCAAACATTTCATTGAAGAGAAGTGTCAAATTGATTTGTACGATCTTTTTGTTCTGAAGTTACATTTTTTTCAAAATAGATAAAACTTATATTAATACAAATTAAATGTATTAATTAGAAAGATATACACGTAAAATCAATTTTATCGAAGAATATTGTTGTTGCTACCGGTAGAAAATATTATATAAAAAAATATGCAATGGGTAAAAAATATCAAAGACCTATGTTCTGAATAATTACAACTTTATAATTCTGATATTTTTGCCCAAAAATATCAAAATTTACTATTTTCACCATATTTGTCTCTTATCTATGGTTTGGATGAATTCTTTATATTCACAGATAAAGAGTTTCATATGTCAAAAATTCGAAACAATCGAAAGTGTAATAACTTTTTAAATACTAATTTAATGTATTAATTATAAATATAAAATCAATTTTGTCGAAAAATATTGTTTTTGCGCTACCGGGATTCGAACCTGGATCTCTATTTCTGATCCGGGGAAGTACACTACCAGTTGTGTTATAGCACCAGTATTTTTCACGACAAATTTTCGAACCTATATGTTAAACTTTTTCAAAAGAATACATCTGTCGTTCCATTATTTGAAAGCCATCTATATTGTTTTTACGGAATCTCAAATATCTTTGAGTAAACCGACTGCAGACGCCAGAATTATCAATTCATTTTTATTAAATTTTGTGTTCTCCTTAATACTCTTTGAATACTTGCGACCTAATCAATTGTTTTTTTTAGCGTATACTGTATTTGCCAGTTAGCCTATAAGATATTCGACCACCTATTGAACTAAAAAGTTGTTCTACTATTGTAGATCCTAAAAGAGCTGAAAGCTTAAACCTATCAGACCTGACACCCATGATTGACCAACTGATACCAGATGAAAGGAAAGACTAGAAGAAGGAAAAATGAGTGGACACAACCGATATTAACGTAAGTGTTACCTATTTAATAATTCAATTTAAATAACCCAGTTGTTTATTGAGTCAGAAATAATGACAGAAAACCGAGGGAACTAGTTGAAGCACGTGTTTGAATGAAACCTCTCACCTCTTTGACCCTGGAGATAGATGTCGCCGGTATCGGCGTTGGCTGAGGTCGGTATATATTTTTAACTATGTTTTTTTAGAGGCCTCCTGAGCAAAATTAGGAACTGCGTTTAAAAAAGGCATTACAAAGTGTGTAACGTTTTGTAAGAAGGGTTCATCCATATATTTTTACAGAACGTTTTTACGGCTATTTATTATTTTTGTAGACAGCAACGAGGAAGAAACATTTTCATACAATAAAACAACGCCATTTGAACTCGAAGTAAATAACAGACGATGTTTGAAGAGATTAAAATAAAATAATTTGTGGTCAGATACGTGTTCTTCGTTATGTAAACATCTAAGTTTGCGCCTTTCCCCCAAAATTTTGCAATAATCTCGAAAAATATGTGACGAAAAAATGACCAAACTAATTCTTCACACTCTGTACCATGGTGACTACATATACTACTCAGTAGGTTTTGATACTTTTTAGAAATTAAAAAAGGCACTCTTTCAAAAGTTAAAATATGTCTACCTACCTAAAACAAGTACAATGCTAAGCAACGGTTTTCTAACAAATTAAATTAAAAAATATTAATAATAAACACTATCAGCCATTGGTGACCGGTCAGAGTCTCAATAGGATCTATATTTTAATGATAGAGCTTTTTTCAAAACAAATCACACGTAATTAAAATGTCGATGTAATTAGAATTATTCCATCTTTGTAAGTTAGCTGTTAAAATGAACAAAATTGACATATAAGAATCGTGGATAGACAATTTCTACGGTAGGTAAGATTTTTCTCTTAACATAGATAGAAGAAAAGATGACAGATGTCAATATACGATTTCGCTAAAATATTAACCTAGAGATATTAAAAACACGTTTGTTTTTCACTAAGCAGCCATAATGACACTCCGAAGCCGAAGCCGGCATCCAGAAAGTCACAGATGTAGACGGGGAAACGTAATAACATTATGGATGTGATAAAATTTTATTCCTTTCTTCCTTTCCAGTGAACTGAACATGTACATACATACGTACGTGATGCTTACACATGTGAGTACTAATTGTACCTACTCGTTTTTTGTCATTGTTTCGATAACCATTTCGAGATTCACATGTAAAATCTGTACTATTAACGCGAGTTTCTGTTACACGATAGTCTTAAAAGTAAAAGTATTTTCATAGTTATATAATAGTAAAAGTACTTAAGTAATAATTAAAGTACTTTCACAGTAATATAATAGTTTAATTATTATGATGTGAATACTCCCGTCAACGCCACGTCTAGGGTTTCCAATTAACCGCCCGATTTGATTAACCGGTTTTCGATTATTTTTACACCCTGGTTAATCGGTTTTAACATAAAAAATAGATATATTTTTAAATGAGAAACACTAACATTCTTGTGATACACCTGCAGGCAGTCCTAGGACGGTTTTTAATCATTAAATAAATATACTGACTGCAGGAAGTATGACTCTTGTTTGGGATTAGAAAGATTTGACAATAGTTATCTGTCCGTCATCATCAAGATGGTCATAAAAAAGAACACCTGTGAATAACACGTTGTGTTTGAAGCTATATTACGGTCAATCGCTTCACCACAATATACTCAAAATAACGTGGTTGGATACGGTGGCGTAGCTACCGCTTGGGCAGCTGCCCGGGGGCCCGAGCCCCAGGAGAGGCCGGAACCGCTGAACAATTTCAACAATCGGAATCGCTTAACAATTACAGCCCAACAATTTTAGGATATCCAGAGGAATGAGGGGGGGGGGGGGTTAATTGTTGTGCTAGGCTACTTTATGGGTAGATATCTGACTAAATTACGAGTCGAAAATGTTCAAAGGGTAGGTATATACGAGTACAAATTCTGCAACGTTTCGGAAAATATTATTGTGCCGTACAGGAAATGTAGACAAGGGTGGTTTGCCGATATCCGCTTCTCTCAATTGGCGATGATGATGATTATGAAGTCGAAAGAAATGAAACACATAAGATGTTCATTCTAGGTACACTACGACGACAGAAACGAGAATGCGTTCTCGCCCGCAGAACACCTTGTTTTATTTCAGTTACAAACAGTACATTCATTTACTTATATTTGGCTCACTTTTTTAGTCAGGCGCATTTTACTACTGCCTGGTATTTGGCGTCTCTGCGGCGACTAATCCTGTGCGATACAATTTTTGTAAGATTGTACTTCAAAATAAATATTCTTACTATATCTTTGCTCCAATCATCTAACAAAAAAACAGTCTGGCCGCTCGAAGTTCGATGACCTTTTATTTTTCGTATTCAATATATAATTTGGAATCGATTAATCGACATAATCGCATATCTACGACTTTTGAAAAATGTTGGTATAATATGTAGCTTGAATATTTTCAACTTGATTTTTCGACTACTCCTAAAATATAGTTTACTAGGTGTGCTACGTCCAGTATACAAATTAAAATTTTCTAACCGGATAAAAATAACCGGTTTTTAGTGCAAAATACCGGTTGACCGGATTAAACCGGTTCAGAAGCTCTAGTCACGTCTGACGAACGTGCCAAGGAAAATAAATATATTGTAGTGAAAATGATTAATTCTCGGGGGATGAAACATTCACACCACTTTGAGAACATTAAATGAAAAATGTAGTAGCTGCCTGCGATTCTCCTCCATAAATCGCAGTTGACACTGACACGTATATTTTTTTGAATTACCACGTGAGAGCTGACACGTGCTCGCGGAGCGCTTTCATTATTTGCGCGTACTTTTAACACAACGAAAATAATAAGCGCGTCAATAAATTAAGTAAAAGTCAGCGGATGATTAATGAAGCCTGCTGACGCCGAGGGCAGGAAGATTGGGTTTCTTTAAGGGTTTATTTGGAAAATAAAGTGCCCGGGATTTCTCGACAAAAATAAAAGTAAAAGTGATTTATAGCAGTGGAAAAACGATAAAATTACCGAGCGTATGCAGGTTTTTCTCACTGATTCTATCTGATCGAAGCTTATTCAAGTATTTTTATATATTGACTACCGTTATTAATACACAAATAATTTAGATATTTCATATTTTACTTATTATAATTGCGATGTCCTTGGATTGTACCGATGTGTATGTGTGAGCTCACCGCCCACGCGGGTCGTGTGCGTGTGTGTGAACGCGTATGTATGCGCGGGTATAAATAGCGGTCACACACAGGGCGCGCCCTCTTACTAAAGTATTTAGTCTATCCATCTTACAGGAGTCCATCTTCTTGCTCGCTTCTCCTCAACTGTCCTTGTGATCGTGAGCCACTCAATACCCTTATCATTTCATCTGGCAATAGTCCAAAGTAGGTAAGAATTCTTCTCTTGCAGGTAGTCGAAAGTCTTTCTGTAATCCTTAGCATATTTGTGGGTCTCGCGGTCCACGAGATTCGCAACATACGCCTCCAGCATGTTGTAATTTATTATTGGAAATAACATATAGGTTCAGGATGTAACGGATCTAGTCCATAACATTTTATGGGTGGATACCTGATTAAATTACAAGTGAAAATGTTCAAGGAATATGTGCAATTTCTGCACCGTTACGGAAAATATTATTAGCAATATTTGAATATGTCACAATTACTGGATTTTCACCTAAAAAGGCACTGTAATTAAACAAATAATAGATATCCCATAGAGACGATGCTATTTTTTATTATATTTAATGGAAAAATATGGAAGTATGGGTAATTACAGGGGTAACAATCTGTCTTCTGTCGTCAAAATTGAAAAATATTGATTTTTCAGTCGTATTCTAGTATCGCGTGTTAAAAAAACATTTTACGGAAGAAGAATATTGCTTTAAATTATTTTCCAAAAATAAAAAAATTAGATTTTCATTGTGACATATGCTGTTTCAGGGAAATAAATATCAAATTTAGCCCGTAGATGGCGATAGTGTAGTGGTATTCGAAGTGTTTCCACATATTAACATATACACAACATTAAAAAATTTGATAGATATGGAGGTTGATTGGGTGGAATGGTGAACGTTACATTGTGTGATTACCCATACTTCCATATTTTTACATTAATACAAAATAGCTTCGTCTCGATGAGATATCCATTTTTTTTGAAAATATTACTGTTTTAAATCTTTACAAAATCTTGTTAAGCTTTAAGTTTACCTACTTCAGGCCCCAAAGAATGTAAAAAATAGTTTAGCCTC
This sequence comes from Eubasilissa regina, assembly GCA_022840565.1. Lineage (NCBI taxonomy): Eukaryota > Metazoa > Arthropoda > Insecta > Trichoptera > Phryganeidae > Eubasilissa > Eubasilissa regina. The sequence goes on from JAINEB010000019.1 coordinate 7,989,197, forward strand.
TCGAAATTCGATGACCTTTAATTTTTGTATTCAATATATAATTTGGAATCAATAAAATATTTAAACTAATTGAAAGAATCACAAATTTTTTTTTAAATGCTTATATCTCTGACAAGGTTAGAATTAGGCACATATTCCTTAAACATTTTCGACTCGTAATTTAGTCAGGTATCCACTCATAAAATATTGTGGACTATGCCCTTATACACCCTGTATAAGGGCATTAAACATGAGTAGAGAAAAAAAATGGTGACAATTAACTAACATCCTGACATATTTCACATAGACAAGAAAAAGACACAAAAAAAGCATAGTACTATGTTAAAAAAAGTTATGAACATAAAAACAAGGAAAAAATATTTACATTAAGATATGGGATCCGATCGTGGGGTCACTCCTGTAACTCAAATATAAAATCTTCAAACAGCCATAGTGAAAAGAATTGTAAGCCTGGATGCATTTAAATTGAGGCATAATCTAAAATTGTTATATTCTTCCGTTAACGTTCTTCCTGTACACGGACTGTTACTGTTCCTTTTAATAAAATACAATTATAACAATGATGCTCTAAATAGGGTGGCTTCATACGGAAAAATTACAAGAGGTGTAGCAAATTTGAATCTAACGAGTACGGATCGAGGATAATAGAATTTGTTTTTCCTGCAATTAAAAATTAACTGCCTGGGTCTTTACAAAAGAGCACGCTTTCTCCCAATTTAGAGGAAATGATTAAAAAATGGCTTATAGAAAATATCCTGTTTCACCTGTAAGAATGATGGGTATTGTATAAATGGTGACAGATTAATTGTTATGTTTTTGAGTTTATTAAATGTAACAAATATATATAAATATACCTGCAGACAAACATATATCAGGACGTTTTGTGGATCTAGTATTAATAAAAAAAAAAAAAATAGTATATCGAAGAATATTGTTAAATTACGTTTTTAATTATTGGTAATAAAACAGAAAATATGTTAATGTCGGTGAACAAATTATTGTATGGTCGGTACATTCTCACTGCAGGAGAGTGTAATCGACGCGTTCGACTTGTAGAAATGCTGAAGTGAGGTTGCGATTATGATATTTGTTAATTATGAATGACAAAAGGGCGTGTATTTTTTGTACAGTACCCCCTACAATCTTTGACCGATTTAAGTCAAATTTAGTATAGCCACTTTTTAAGACCCTGCGCAAAACATATGTACTCACATCTGACTACCCCTCATCTCTATAAATCTATATTTTTTTATAAATCTATGTGCACGCCCAAAGCACTGCAATTCAGGAAGAATGTCAAATCTGAAACTGAATAGATTTAAAGTGAAACTGACCAGATATGTAAAAGATAAGTTTTAGTAAAAGAAAATACTTTAATATTGTTTATATTAGAGCATATATAGGAGTGCTTATGTATGCACTATGTTAAGAATGAACTAAATAAAAGTCTCGTTAGATAGACGAAATTATCGGTGGAGTGGGAATGACATGCAAAGAATTTCGGAAGACCGAATAGAGGGAGACTTGTGACTTGAGAGACAGTGGCTGACGATGACGATATACCATTAAAATATAACTTAATTTTTAATAAAAACACTTACAGAACAAATCTATCTATCGAAAAAATATTTGGTTGCTACCGAAATACGAACCTGGACCTTTTCCTATACGACTACAGAATATAATTTCCAAATTTGTCGAAAGCGCAATCCATTGATATGGGGAAATGGTTAGGATTCACCAGATAAGAAAAAATCCGGGTTCGTATCCCCGTGACAACCAAAATATTTTTTAGACAGACTGATTATTTATGTATATGTTTTTAATTGATTGATTTAATTTGTAATAAAAAATATCACAGAATTGTGTTCTGAAATGACAACTGCACAACAAAAATGTGTATTAATTAAAAAACTACTGCAAGGCCACATTGATTGTCCCAGCCAATTGGAATTAATATCTCTCCATGTGCCATCTAGATCAACCCGGCAATCCGTACTCTTTGATATACCCAGAAGTAGAACATCTTACATACAAAATTCATTCATTCACCGGTCATGCAAATACCATAATGAGAAATTTACAGAAATTGACTTGTTCTTATAACATTAGTCTTACTAAGCTCAAAGGGTTCTTCTTATGAACCACCTCAATCTAAACATTGGTCATTCACTATACCTATAAAAACTCATGTTGCTCTCCCTTTACCGCAACGTTAGTTGCAACCTCTCCATCCTTCTCCTTCTTTTATCTAAACATACTTTGTATCCAAATATTTTTGGTGGATTTTCATTATTAGTATCGCATGTTAAATAATTATGTTTATTACAATATGTTCTCACTGTCAAAAATCCCTTAATAAAATAAAATAAAACTGTGAGGATAGAGCGCCACACTCTTCTGCCCTGACACACAATTCTCGCCTCATCCACATTCATACATATCTGGTTTACCTGGTCGTGCCATCAACACTTGCGTCATATATCTTTCTTACTATTCTCTTCTCATTCGTCCGTTTCATATGGCCAGACCATCTAAGTGATCCCTTCTTAATTTTATTTCTTCTCTTCTTCTTCGGCGGTCCCTCGTTACGAGTGATGTCGGAATAGTTTTTAGTTTAGGAATACATTTGCAAAAGTCGTATGATAGAGTTATAAGAGATCAATTAGACTAGATATTATTATTAATTAAATTATATAAATATGTGCCGCTCGTGACAGCAAACCGAGCGGATCGTGGCCAGGGGGTGGGAGGTGTATTGAGAGGGAGTGATTTCGGAAGGAAGGTTCGGAACCGTTTGTTTTTTTTTTTTGTATTTTTAGTTAATTTCTCCCCAGAATGGTGCCGTCGTATCTCTGAAAGCGGAAACAGATGAAAATGGGCATCATAAAATAGGTAGAATTTTCCAAAGTGCTTTTATCCGAGTATTTATTGCTGCCGATCCGTATCGCTTCGGATCGCTGATTGCCCCCGCGACAACTCGGGGTGATACTTGAGAAATCAGAAACGTTTGTTGTGTATCAATAACACATGAGTATCACTGTATCAGAAAATTAAAAAAATCGACCATAATGGAAACTAAATAATAATCGATGTTTATATAGATTATTATTATACGCGCCCTATTCAGGCATTAACATAATTTGTAAAAAAACAGAAAATTTCATCAGAAGTGCAATACACAAAGAAAAAAATAATAATTTCAACATGCTTTTTCATAAGCAAAATTAAAAATAAATATAAAATATGAAGTAAAGCAATTTATTTGTCACCATTGAATTGAGACACAAACAATTGTAATAATGTAGTTCTATACAGAGTTAAATTTACAGCAAAAATGTCTACTGCTTATTCATATTGCATATTCATTCCCCAAATAATGCAATCTGGGGACTGCGGAGTTAGCTAATGTATGTGTTCTGACATTACCACTGTAATAGAACAACGATTTGTGTCGTCTCGATTACCTCAATGGTGTGTAAAAGTCAAGAAAACCAACAATCTGGGGGCAGTCTATCATACCATTATGATCCTGCATAGAAATATAAAGTCGATCATCTCATTGATAATTTTAACAATTTCAAATGTCTATGGAGATGATCGTAATTGATATCCTCAGAGCTTTTTTATTTGATATATTTGAGTAATTTGTTGGTGTAGTGGTCAAGACGTTGGCCTAGTGATCTAGCGGTCGGGGGTTCGCGCCTCACACGTTCCAGGACACCAGCAAGTTAGTCCTCATTTTCATAGCACAAGCGTTTAGCTTAGTTTGAAAATAGTAAGAATATTGATGTGGCACGTATTCCGTGTACGCATCTCTATTTAAAAAAAAAAAATAACAAAATAAATAAATCTTAGAAACTTTCTCTGGACTCTTTCAACCGCCGCGCAAGTGTGGCGACCGTATGACCGAATTATATTCTACCTGAGGTCTGACCAGAGAAGTGTAGAGGACTTTATAAGTGTGCAGGTTTGAAAAGTTTTTTGCAGTCCGCAAAACCTTTTTTTTGAGACCTTTATTAGTTATCGAATCAATGTGATCAGCCCAGAAAAAAAAACAAAGTGAAGCAGAATGATTAGAGTAACCAATACTAGATGAATAAGATAAGATGAAAGATGAAGAATTATAAATATATACATATAAAATTAATTTTGTCGAAAAATATTGTTTTTGCGTCACCGGGATTCGATCCTGGATCTCTATTTCCAATCCGGGGAAGTACACTACCAGTTGTGTTATAGCACCAGTATTTTTCATGACAAATTTTCGAACCTATATAACCTATAGCTTTTTCAAATGAATACGTCTTTCGTTCCATTATTTGAAAGCCATCTACATTGTTTTTATAGAATCTCAAATACCTTTGAGTAAACCGACTGCAGACGCCAGAATTATCAATTCATTTTTATTAAATTTTGTGTTCTCTTTAATACTCTTTGAATACTTGCGACCTAATCAATTGTTAATTACATTTTACTTAAGTCCACTTTAAAATTGTTCTTCATATACACCTATTATATAGTAATAAATGTAATTCTATCTACTACTTGTAATTCTAATTAATTGTACAATAGCTTGTAAACTATGCCCGTCTCGACACAGAATTTCTCTAGTGAGACGGGCACAGTCCTAACAGATTTTTACATTGTATCATATAGTTACAAATAAAATAAAATAAATATAATAAAATAAAATATATTTTCTTTACCATCCATTCCTCACTCATATGTTCCACATGCCCAAACAATCTCAGCAACCCGACCCGTTTTTTCAAATGTAACAATCTTTTTTATTTAATTAAGTCTAATACTAATATTGGAATGTATAAACCACCTTACACCATATAAAGGATGTTTTTTTAAAGGTATAGAACTTTAAAATGAAATAAAACACATAAAAATTATGTGCCAATGGCCAATAACGCGACGAATGTTGTCTTTCAAGTCATCTATCGTCTCTGATTTATCGGCGTAGACTAGCCACTTCACATATTCCCACAAAGAATAATCCAAAGGTGTTAAATCACACCATCTTGGAGGCTAATTCACAGGTCCATTACGCGAAATCATGCGCTCATCGAATGTTTCCGCAAATAAATTGATTGTGGAGAACGCTGTGTGGCATGTTGCACTGTTTTGTTGAAACCACATTAATGCCATTCAATTGAGGAACGAGAAAGTCAGTAATCATGGATCTACAACGCTCTTCATTGACTGTAACGTTCTGGCCGGCATCATTTTTGAAAAAACAACAGCTTCGGTGCGCACTGTACGACGTCTCTGCGGATGCGTATTATCAATTAGAGTATGCGTGGTGCGGAAACGATCCATGTTTATTCGAATTATTTCCTCGGATGGACGATTATGTCGACCGTAAAATAGACGTAGCGCACAGTAAGTTTTGCGAACTGAACCACGATTTTTGAAATAAATTTGCATAATTTGCGAGCGTTGTTCTGGCGTAAGTCTATTCATGGTGAAATGGCAAACCAAACTGAACACAAATCAGCTGACAGCTGTCAAATTGGCTGTCGCTGGAAAAAGTGTCGCCAATTCGAAAAGCAAATTTAAAAAAAAACACTCTTTATAAAAGTTTTAATACAAAATCGATGCTTATGAGAGGATGTAAGGGTTCGTACTGTTTTGTACGTGCTCCGAGATCGTTGACTTTGAAACACATGCGCTTTTGTATTTGTGGAGTATTTTTTATATCTTTTTAATAATTATTAGATTTGTAACACATCTATTTTGTAACGTGGTTTCTAAATAGTTTTAAAATATTTTCACATTATTCTTTAATATCATTGTAGGACTACCTATTAAGGTTATTAATAACCTCTTAATAATGTCTATTAATAATAAAAAAAATATTTGTAACATTAATTAAATTTAAAAATGAATGTAATAAAATTTCATGCCGTACTTTCTTCACAGTTAACTGTACAGATAAAACGCATACCCGTCCTAATTGTGCTCATTCAATTTTTTCGCGTCCTGTATATATATAAGTATATGTGAAAATTGATTAAAAAGAAAATGCAAAGGGTTTATTTGAATATCCAATTTTTTTATGTAAAGCCTCCTCGCTCGGCCTTGGCTTAGGCTTTATCTTTTGCTCACTTTTCAATCTAGGCGGCGTCGATCGAGCCGAACTACTCCTTCCTGCCTTCCTGAACGGGGGCGACTCCGCCGACTGAATTTCTGTGACAAATAATATCGACGCGATTTCAATTACCGATACGGCCCCGGATAAATTGGAATCGGAACACCCGCAGACACCCCGCTTACACCGAACGGCGAGTTATCCGTACTCGGGGAGGCTTTTCGTATTTAAATCATCCCCCGTGAACCCGCGACGCGAGTCGCGCCAAAAAACCTACCCCTCAATAGAAATATTTTTTTATGTATTTCATTTTGATTTAAAAAATTTTTTTTTTAAGGTATGTTATGATGAGAGTGAATGCATCGGAATGAATTCAAACTCCTTAATTCGGATCATCATTCGTGTTAAAATATTAAAGTATTCAACTTAGCTTACAGTGAGGAATAAAAATAATTAAGACACGGTGTGGCATGCGCAAACAGCTATTTTTTTGGTTTTCGTTCAGTTCGTGCGGCATCTATTTGTCAAGCTTTTTTGATTTTCCTAGATATTTTATGATTTCCTAGATATAGAAGTGGTTCAGAATTGTCGGATGACTGACGCATAACTTGTGTGTAAACTCTCGAATTATCGTGCGTAGTTCTGATTTAATTAATGGCTTTGGTTGGTCGTTATCAACTTCCCATGGTCCTTTTCATCTTCAAGGCTGTCGTCCCCAGTATGAAATTTTTGGAAACATCATTGCAAAATGCATTTCAACAGGATAAAATGAAAAAATAAGGTTAGAAATCAAAACTTAAATGTTACTTTAATTTGTAACTTAACGATCGGGAAAATTTTAATCTTAATAAGTACACGTTGAGAAAATTTCTTTTGAATAATTTTAAACGAGAGTTTCAGTTTAAAGAAAAATTAGGCAGCATAAATCCTTTCACTCAACCGATAGGGCAGCAGATAAGCTGGTGAATAAAGGAGGATCAGAATTACTTCCATAATTATGCCATCGTGCTCCAGTTTGAAGGGAGTTAACAAATTTAGATATCTCCGCGGAATACTTAAGTGATGGCAGCAAGACAATGAGATCGAGAGAAGATTGGGAATAGTCCCTGTTTAAAGCGGTTATCCAGGCTTACTACTGGAACTTTATATTAGATGATTTGTCGTCGCACTGAAGGGATGCCGTGCCAGAAGTGTATCATTTTAGAGTAATTTAATACTTGATGAAAATCGTGCTAGAGGATTACCATAGGTCATACTGAAGGATCGTCGTTCCAGAAGATCATAATAGAAAACTACAGGATTGTTGTTCTAGAAGAATATCGTGTTGGAGGAATGTCATCCCAGAGGACTGTCGTTTTAGAATAATATTGTATTGGAGGAAGGTCATACCAGACTATTGTCGTTCTAGAAGATTATAATAGAAAACTACAAGATTGTTGTTCTAGAAGAATATCGTGTTGGAGGAATGTCATCCCAGAGGACTGTCGTTTTAGAATAATATTGTATTGGAGGAAGGTCATACCAGACTATTGTCGTTCTAGAAGATTATAATAGAAAACTACAAGATTGTTGTTCTAGAAGAATATCGTGTTGGAGGAATGTCATCCCAGAGGACTGTCGTTTTAGAATAATATTGTATTGGAGGAAGGTCATACTAGACTATTGTCGTTCTAGAAGATTATGATAGGTGTGTCATTTTAGAGTAATATCATGTGAGTGTTGTATATGTAAGAGGATTGGCATTTCAAAGGAACATCATTCTGGAGTAAGGTCGAGGATTATCGTTCTAGATGATTATAACACTAGGAGAAGGCATACTAGAGGCGTGTCATTTTAGAGTAATGTTATGTGAGTATCGTATATGTATGAGGATTGGCATTTTAGAGGAACATCATTCTGGAGTAAGGTCGAGGATTATCGTTTTAGATGATTATCACACTAGAAGGCATACTAGAGGTGTGTCATTTTAGAGTAATGTCATGTGAGTGTCATATGTATGAGGATTGGCATTTTAGAGGAACATCATTCTGGAGTAAGGTCGAGGATTATCGTTCTAGATGATTATAACACTAGGAGAAGGCATACTAGAGGTGTGTCATTTTAGAGTAATGTCATGTGAGTGTCGTATATGTATGAGGATTGGCATTTTAGAGGAACATCATTCTGGAGTAAGGTCGAGGATTATCGTTTTAGATGATTATCACACTAGGAGAAGGCATACTAGAGGTGTGTCATTTTAGAGTAATGTCATGTGAGTGTCATATATGTATGAGGATTGGCATTTTAGAGGAACATCATTCTGGAGTAAGGTCGAGGATTATCGTTCTAGATGATTATAACACTAGGAGAAGGCATACTAGAGGTGTGTCATTTTAGAGTAATGTCATGTGAGTGTCGTATATGTATGAGGATTGGCATTTTAGAGGAACATCATTCTGGAGTAAGGTCGAGGATTATCGTTTTAGATGATTATCACACTAGGAGAAGGCATACTAGAGGTGTGTCATTTTAGAGTAATGTCATGTGAGTGTCATATATGTATGAGGATTGGCATTTTAGAGGAACATCATTCTGGAGTAAGGTCGAGGATTATCGTTCTAGATGATTATAACACTAGGAGAAGGCATACTAGAGGTGTGTCATTTTAGAGTAATGTCATGTGAGTGTCGTATATGTATGAGGATTGGCATTTTAGAGGAACATCATTCTGGAGTAAGGTCGAGGATTATCGTTTTAGATGATTATCACACTAGGAGAAGGCATACTAGAGGTGTGTCATTTTAGAGTAATGTCATGTGAGTGTCATATATGTATGAGGATTGGCATTTTAGAGGAACATCATTCTGGAGTAAGGTCGAGGATTATCGTTCTAGATGATTATCACACTAGGAGAAGGCATACTAGAGGTGTGTCATTTTAGAGTAATGTCATGTGAGTGTCATATATGTATGAGGATTGGCATTTTAGAGGAACATCATTCTGGAGTAAGGTCGAGGATTATCGTTCTAGATGATTATCACACTAGGAGAAGGCATACTAGAGGTGTGTCATTTTAGAGTAATGTCATGTGAGTGTCGTATGTAATGTCGTATATGTACGAAGATTGTTATTTAAGAAGAGCATCATTCTGGAGGAAGGTCGTACTAGAGGATTGTCATCCCAAAAGAATATCATACTGCAGGAAGATTATAGTAGATGGATACCATTTTAGAACAATGACATATACATGGTGTAAGAGACCTAGTCCACAATATTTAATAGGTGGATACTGGACTATATTACGAGTCGAAAATGTTCAAGAAATATGTGTAAATTCTGCACTTCTGTGTATAGTTTTCAGAGCTAATCTGCCGTGTATATCTGACCTTTCTGGACCCCGCAGTGGGATCCGAAACGTCGGCCAGGTAAGATATACACGGCAGATTAGCCCAGAAAACCATGCATAGAAGATTCTGAACGGCCGTGAAAACTTAAGAATATTTTTAAATTCTACACTGTTGCGGAAAATATTATTGTTTAAAATTTTTTTGTGTTATGTTTGTAGTCTACGTACTTCGAAATAAATATTTGGAAATTTGTTCCATTATTAATCTATTTATTTGTTTCAGGCCCTAAATCATCTAATTAAAAATAGTCTAGCCGCTCGAAATTCCATGACCTTTAATTTTTTGTATTCAATATATAATTTGAAATCATTAAAATATTTCAATTAATTGAAATAATCGTATAATAATTTTTTTTTTAAATGCTCATATCTCTGATATGGTTGAGATTGGGCACATATTCCTTGAACATTTTCGACTTGTAATTTGGTCAGGTATCCACCCGTGAAGTATTGTGGACTAGGTCTGTTACACCTGCATAATGAATGTTGTACAAGACGATTGTCATTTTAATTTTTTTTTGCCTGTTTTGCCAGTAGATTGTCGTTGTAGAAGAATATTATAATGAAGGAATATTATACTACAATACAAAATGAATAATGGAATGTACATGTAATGTTATTATATACATGTTATTCTAGAAGTGTATCATACGAGAGTTATTTCATTCTATATAAATGTCATAGTAGAGGTTTGCCATTCTAGAGAAATGACACTGGAGGAATGTCATTCTACATAGATGAACGTCATACTGGACGATTTTCATTCTATGAGAATATCGTACCAGATAAATGTCATGTTGCTATGAGGTTTCAATTCAGTTCAGCGCCGATAAATCGACGTTTATCGGTAAAATAACATTTTAATATATACCTTGTAACAATATTTGTTTATAAATATATCAGAAAAATATACATGGCGGATTTATTAATGTTTGCAACTGTTCTGAAGTCGGTAGCAATTTTTGATTCATTAACCCTTCCCTAGCCATGCTGTAGCACCGGTCTATCGCTCCAATTAAATCTGTATATTTCCATAAATACGTTATATGTTAACTTGCCATAAAAATATAAAAATTCCATAAATACGTTATATGTTAACTTGCCATGTTAACTCATACGTTAGCTTGCCATAAAAAAATCATTTACGCTTAGAATAGACTAGTGATTTGTAGAATTCACTTTATAACCAATTACGTGAAAGTAATTCTTTTTTAATTCAATCCCATGTAGAAAAATAGAATTTGCAGTAAGAAAGAAAAAGATTAAACATTAGTTTCACAGTGAAAGGAATAACAAACATACGAATATAATTATGTATCCTTCTCCCTAATTAAATTAAGAATAATAAGAATGTCGTATTGTATAGAACTTGAATACATAATATTTATATACTACAATATTTTTTTTCACTTTTAATACTTGATATTTAGAGGAAATGTATGACATTAACTATTTTAAAGTCATTTAAGATCGTAAAAGTATTTTTTCTCATTAAAAATGCTAAAAAAATGCTAAATACTTAAAGGTAACACAAGTTGACAGCATGGGTGCTTACGAATATTTTCTATCACGGTATGGTAAAGGTTAACTAGATACAGCGTGATTATGCATTTTGTTTATTAAATAAATTATTGTGGCATTTAAACACAAATATCAGAGATAAAAGAACAATGTAAATTACTAAAAGCGATCACTTTAGTACCACTCACGTGATCAAATAGCTTCACGATTTTTTATAAATATTTTACTCGATTGGAACGAAAATTTAAACGCTGACAATATAATATGCATTCATGTAAAAAATAAGCCATGTTTACACATAAATTTAATTTACGAAGAGTAAATACTTTTACTGTTGCATAAATGTATCGTAAACTATCGGATTAATGTTTCCACAAATAATGTGTGTAGAATGCTCCACGTCCCGTAACTAATATTAGAAAATATAAATTACGATTATTTAATGGGTCTACTTTATTTGAAAAAATTAGCCCGGGGAAGAGATGTGAGCAATATAGCATGTTAGACTGCCCTCTGAGTTAACACAAATGGTTTCGTATAAAGTACCAACTCAAATGAGATAACATGAAATGTTCTTTGTAGGTACACATAGAAATAATTACGTTGTTAACTCGCCAAAATCGCGGATGCATCGGCTTGGTAACAAGTTGAATTTCGTTGACATTTTTCGTTGCAGGATCATACTTGAGCTGAAGAAATATTTGTATGTAAATTATAATTAGTTTTTTTTTGTGTTATATTTAAACTGTTATATTGAAATGTTAATTAAAAATGTACTGTTATATTTAAATTAAATCCACAAGGGCGTTGATGGAAATAAATAAATAAATAATATTACAAACCCCTTTCCTATATGTATTTACACACTTTGTTTCATGTATATTAATTTACTGGTCTTTGATATGTATGTTAGGATGTGTAGCGATTATTTATATATAATTTGTAAATCCTATTTGTAGTTGTATTAATATAAGTCTCCGCGCGAAGCCCCACCACCGGTCCCCCCACCGTTCCCGCCACACGGCTCCCCCCACCCTACGCATGATCCCAAATTTCAGGTAGATAAATTGGGTCTGGACAAAAAAAAAAAAACAATCCCAAAATAGGCGTTCATTTTCAGACGATATCTTTATTGGTATATATTTTTTTCTCAAACACGTTTCACAAAAATTTTCCGTCTGCCTTTTGCGACCATCTCACTCGACACATCTTCGCGAGATAGTAATATGTTCAACACAAAATATATTTCTAAAGATTGTCACGCGAAAAAAATATTTATTTTTAGCAAAATAAATTATGTAACTTTCGGCGTGGCAATATATAATATTACTCCGCAAGAAATGTAAACGGAAAGAAAAATATCAAGTCGGAACGAGTGAAATTATCTATATAGTGTTACGGGAAGTGAAATATAACCACTAACGTATGAATTAGTGATGATGATTGTGACTGTGATTGTGTGACTGGTGTTCGATTGTAACGATTACTGTTAACTGTAGTTGGTTGTAATTACTGGTATATTAGAACCAAAACGCTGATCTAGTGGTCGGGGGTTCGAGGCTCGTTTCACGAGACCAGTAAGTTAGTCCTATTTTCATAGCACGAGCGCTTAGCTTAGTTTGAATGTAGTAAGAATATCGATAAAAATAAATTAAAAAAATATTGTGCTATTAAAATAAGAGTAACTTGATGGCCTCCAGGAACGAGGCTCGAACCCCCTACCACTAAATCACTAGGCGAGTATCGTATCCTCTAGACCACAGGCACGTCAAATAATGATTATTGGATTTTATTCATACATAAATTTTCGAACCAAACATTAGACCTGCATTTTATACAAATAATGATATAGGAAAATTACTCACAAATCCCAAAGATTAGCTGTAAAAATTGTACTACTTTATATATTGGAAAAACACGTTGAAAGAGTCAAAGAGCATTTAAGATGTTAAAATAGTAATAGTTTTTCAGAATTTTCCAATAAATTATTAGAAAATGATTATACTTTAAAATATTAAAATTAACCAAATCATTATAAATAACCAACAAAATTTAACTGCAAGTCCTATTCTAAAAATGTTTCCAATAATTTTGTATAATCAAGTAAATTTCCACATTTTTCATCATCGCAACGATTTATGTTAGATACTAGATTTATTTTTTAAAATATTATAAAATATGATTTTAGTTAGTTTATTTGACATTTTGGTGTATTAAATAAAACTCAAAGTGGTTAAATACAAAGTTTTAAAAAATCTTTTTTTCTACACGGAATACATGTCACATCAATATTCTTACTATTTTCAAACTAAGCTAAACGCTTGTACTGTGAAAATAGGACTAATTAGCTGGTGTCCTGGAATGAGACGCGAATCTCCGACCACTAGATCACTAGGCCAGCATCTTAACTAAGCTTTAACTTAGAGTGTAAGGTATTGAGAGTTTCCAGTAGTTGTAGGTGTAGGCTTTAGATTGTAGTATTTTGTTTTTGAAAATATTCTCTATTTTTCCAAATGCTGCCAAACCCAGCTGAATATTTTTTTTTAGGTCCTGTTGATTCTGTCTTTCTAGTTGTATTGTTTGATCTAAGTGTTCATACATCTGTATAAACTCAATGTAATTAATTACCTGACATCCTTTTTAATTCTCTTTTAGTTTGTTCACTTGCCAGAATTTTTGTCTTATCAAAATTAATTTTTAAACCAATTAATTTTAATACGTCATTGAGGTCTTGTAGCATTTTTTGTTACATTCCTGAGTGCTTGCGATAATCACAAAAGCAAATATAAATAATAATTATTAAAGTCTCTAATGCTCGTATTTAAATGCACATTTTCTATCAGACTTATTTGTTAATTTGTTAAACAAATATTTTCATAATGAACGCACTTCGTAAATAGGGGATGAGTATATCCGAAATCTATGCCAAGCTTTTGATAAATTTTGCAATTAAAATAAATTGGTACTTACATAAAAATACACGCATCAAACATAATACTTTTGTATTCCAAAATTCAATCACGGATCCAATCAAATTATTTTGGAATTCATTACACAATTAATATGAATGCAATCAATTTATCAATTAGACTCAAAATGAGAGCATTTTGTGGCGGTGATTTAATATTACAATACATTTCGTTTCTCTGGTGTTTACATAATATTGCTATATTATTATTTTTGGTCTGATTATACATCAGGCATGGTTTAAAACATAACGCGAGTGAAATGTCTCATGCTAGATTGATGTAAAATGTCTGAATGCTGTATATTTGACGTGGGAGGCACGTAAGGCAATGTAGTGGCGTGCAGTAAGTATAGATTTAAGTTATACTGCTTTTATTTGATTATTTATTTAGGTACATAAAAGTATTGTACAGCTAAAAAAATACAGTTTGTTACATATATTAAATACTAAATTAATGTATTAATTATAAATATAATATATACATATAAAATCAATTTTGTCGAAAAATATTGTTTTAGCGTCACCGGGATTCGAACCTGGATCTTCATTTCCAATCCGGGGAAGTGCACTACCTTTGTGCTATAACGCCAGTATTTTTCTTGACAAATTTTCGAACCTATATGTTACATTTTTTCAAATTAATACACCTGTCGTTCCATTATTTGAAAGCCATCTACATTATTTTTACAGAATCTCAAATACCTTTGAGTAAATCTTCATTTCCAATCCGATTGGATTGGAAACGAAGATCCAGGTTCGAATTCCGGTGACGCTAAAACAATATTTTTCGACGAAATTGATTTTATATGTATATATTTATAATTAATACATTAATTTAGTATTTAAAATATCACAGACCTATGTTCTGAATAATTACAACTTCACAATAAGAATGTGTTTTCCTTAATAATATATGTTGTATCAACGTGTCCAAAATTTAATAAAAATGAATTGATAATTCTGGCGTCTGCAAGTCGGTTTACTCAAAGGTATTTGAGATTCTGTAAAAATAATGTAGATGGCTTTCAAATAATGGAACGACAGGTGTATTAATTTGAAAAAATGTAACATATAGGTTCGAAAATTTGTCAAGAAAAATACTGGCGTTATAGCACAAAGGTAGTGCACTTCCCCGGATTGGAAATGAAGATCCAGGTTCGAATCCCGGTGACGCTAAAACAAAATTTTTCGACAAAATTAATTTTATATGTATATATATTTATAATTAATACATTAATTTAGTATTTAAAATATCACAGACCTATGTTCTGAATAATTACAACTTCACAATAAGAATGTGTTCTCCTTAATAATGTTACATATATATTTTTAAGCAAGCCTATTTTAGGGCAAATTGGCAAAAACCAAATAACTCATTGAAGGCAAAACACAATTAAATATAAAATGAAACATACAAGGCAAGTAAGCGTGAATATATATAAAATGAGAGAATAAAAATACTAATGTGCAATACAATATGTATTAACACATACAGGGTATAGGAAAATAAGTAAGATTAAAGTTATAATGCAGTCAGTATAATACACAACATGTAGTTATAAGAATTATTTCATAATATAAAACGATTTACTCCAGCATCTGCTCTATTTAATATTAACCATAATTTTTAAGTGCTTTAATGTCACGTAAAGTTTTAATATTATTTGCAATTTGATCGTATATTCTGGGAGCTTGAAAAGTAAATAATCTTTGACCAAAAGTAGTTTTCATTCTTGGAATGATTTTAAGATCATTTGCTCTGTCAGTCCTCATAGATGGAGAGCTTATTTTCCTATGAAAGCTAGTTAATATATTCAGCATATATAATTGTCTTATATTCAAGACCTGAAATTCTCTAAAAAGTGGTTCTGAAGGATACGAAATGTCACGGCGGTCTATTACTCTGAGTATAGCCTTCTGAGCAAAGCTTACTTGATATATATGTATGTACACCTGATGCACTCCCACAATTATCAATTCCATAGATCAAGATGGATTGGCACAAAGTATAGTACACAGTTTTCAATGTCTTTTTATTAAAAATATATAAATTAATTTTCGCAATCTTTTA
This sequence comes from Eubasilissa regina, assembly GCA_022840565.1. Taxonomy (NCBI): domain Eukaryota; kingdom Metazoa; phylum Arthropoda; class Insecta; order Trichoptera; family Phryganeidae; genus Eubasilissa; species Eubasilissa regina. The sequence continues at coordinate 8,005,245 of JAINEB010000019.1, forward strand.
GTTAATCCGTCTAAATGCTAGGATAATTACAATCATTTATATATTTAGAAGTACTTAAGTGTGATTTAATATTATTAAAATTTTTGGGTTGTACTACCTCTGTGACGGAGGAAGATATAAATTTTATTTTTACCGCATTAAACGTTAATAGATTTTTATCCAACAATATTGATAGTATGCAGATTTTTTTCAGCAATATAATAAACATGTTCCCATGTTGTTCCCTTGAATATTAATACAGTGTCATTAGTAAAATTTATGATTTTTCCCTCAATTTTCAATTCGCATAGATCATTTATGTATATTAAAAAAAGCAATGGGTACGTCCCTGTGCGACTCGATATTCGATCTCTTTTTTGTCGCTTATTTTCAGCTTTACTTCAACAATTTTGGTAGTTTGTTTTCTTTTATCCAAATAACTTTTAAAGAACACAAGAGCCATACCGCGTATACCTAATAAAAACATTTTCCTCTAAAGTATTTTATGTGACACCGAATCAGAAGCCTCAGCAAGTTCTAAAAATGTTTCTAATGCCCTTTCTCCAGCATCCACAGATTCACATATATATTTATTTAAAGAGTTTAAGGTATCTTGGATACCTTTACCTGTTCTGAAGCCAAACTGATTTTTTGACAATATATTTTCTTGTTCTAGATAAGAATATAGCCGCTTTTTCTTAGCTTTTACAATTATTTTAGATAGTGTACTCAAAGAGAAATTGGCCGATAATTATCCACATTATTTTTACCTCTTGATTTAAAAATGGGTTTAACAATTGTGCTCTTTAGAAGATTTTGAAATTTTCATTTGGAGAAACACAAATTTATTATGTGTGATAGAGGTTTACTAACATGAGTTTTGATATTTTTCATAATACAGTGATGCCTCGAATAACGAACGCCTCGCATAACGAACGCCGCACATAACGAACTTTCTGTTCGTCCATTACGCGATTCACACAACGAACTTCGCTTCACACAACGGACTGCATCGTATTTCATCTTGCCGCTCGAACGCATCTGTGTATCACGAAGTCGCCCGAGGTTCCAAAGTCGCACGCAGCCGATGCACGAACTTACACGAACATGCATCAACGCGCGGCAGTCGTTCTTCTCTGCGTTTATCTCACGCACGTGTTTGTTTTTAGGATTTGAACCTGCAAGCCTCGGTAGACTCTCCTAAATCTGAGTCTGACTAAAAAATAAAAAACGTGAGTGTCTTATTTATGTTACAGTACCATATTTTATGTTAAGGAACGAATTAATTTTTTTAAACGCGTTTCACATAACGAACTTGCTCCTGGAACGAATTAAGTACGTTATACGAGGCATCACTGTATTGTCAGATATTTTTCTTCACCAATGGAAGAGTCAGGTTTAATGGAGGTTTAGTAAAAGAAGCAACAGGTGTATTCTGACGGTTTGTACCCCTCACTAAAGAATTCTCAGATACTGAATTTTTATTCAAAATATCTAGAGCATATCCTTTTCCCACCTCCACAAAGAAGCCGTTAAAATAATTTGCAACCTTTTTTGGTTCATCAGACATAGCAGTTGGATGTCCTTCTCTATTTATTTAATTTATTAGACAGCTTTTTTGCCATAGTGGAGATTCTTATTAGTAACATTCTGCATAGATTTTGATAGTTTATATATTTTGATTTAATCTCCATATTAACTTTTTTACTTTTCAGTGTAATTTACTCCGTGCTTGAATTGATTTTATCTTCTTTTTCATTTTATTTCTCAGAAATATCTACAGAAAACCATACAGGTTTCCAGGTTTGAGGAATGCCAGCTTTTTGATAATCAATAGCTCTATGTAAAAAGACTGATCCTTTATTTTCATTTCAACAAAGAACTTCATCAATATCGATCATGTAATTATGCTACGAGAGCATAAAAGAACAAGCTCATCATAAAGTCTAAAATGAGAACGAGGTTTGGTTAATCCTTCCATATATTTCTGGCCTTCAAAGCCTACAACATTTTGCCGAATAGTATGAAACAATTCTCGATAGACAAACTCAAATACCATCTCAGGAGCTGGTTATTGAGTGTTGGGGTGTTGGCAGAAAATAAAATAAGCTAAGATTCATGGAAATGATCACATGAACAGAGCATCATTTATTTATATTAATTTTCGGTTTTGTGTTGTGTTTCGATCACGGGATAGCGATAATATGTTATGTTATTATAATTGTTTTATAACCCTGTTTACTTCATTTTTAATATTTTTGGTTTAGATTAAAAATGATAGTTTCATATTTGTATTGATAGATATAACGGATGAACCTGTTTTCTTTAGACTTGGCTCTATTTAAGGAGTCAGTGAACATCTTCTACGTTATGAATTTTGAATGGAATAGTTTGTTTGATTGTTCGCTTTATGTATATATATATATTAATATTTATGATGTATAATCTGTACGTATATTTGGTTAAATAAAAATAATAAATATATTTCTACACTTAGGTACGTAAATGATTGAATCGCGGAAAAATTAGTATAATAGTTAGTTAAAAAAGAAAATATTAAATATAATAAAAAAGATATCTATTATTTCTTTAATAACAAGTGCCTTTGTAGGTGAAAATTCAGTAATTGGATATATTAAAAAATTGCTAATAATATACTTGTCAAAATAAGAAAATATGTAAAATTGAAAAATACGGATTTTTCAGGCGTATTATAGTATAATGTTTTAAAATTATTAACTGAGAAAGAATATTGGTTTAATAATTAAAAAAATATATTCTCATTGTGACATATATGCTGTTTCAGGGAAATGAATGATCAAATTTAGTCCATGGATGGCGATAGTTTAGTGATACTCGAAGTGAGTCCACATATTAACATATATATATATATATATATATATAATTTTCTAAACTTTGATAGATATGGAAATTGATGGGTGAGAATGGTGAATGTGATCACTTAAGCCAGCCGAAGTCAGGTCATAAGCCCTGTAATTACCCATAGTCCATATATTTTCCATTACATATAATAAAAAATAGCTTCGTCTCTATGAGATATCTAATATTTGTTTAATAACAGTGCCTGTGTAGATGAAAATCCAGTAATTGTGTATTCTTGGACACATTCAAATATTGTTAATAGTTAGTTGTTCGGCGAAACCGATTGCTTTCTAAAAGTCTGGTCCAGTTTATGACGTGTAGAAAAGTATAAAAATGATATTGAGAAAAATTAAAAGATAAAGTCTGGTCAAGTTTATGACATGTAGAAAGGTATAAAAATGATATTGTGAAAAATTAAAAAATAAAGTCTGGTCCAGTTTATGACATGTAGAAAGGTATAAAAATGATATTGTGAAAAATTAAATAATAAAGTCTGGTCCAGTTTATGACATGTAGAAAGGTATAAAAATGATATTGTGAAAAATTAAAAGATAAAGATTGTAGTAATTGTTAGTACAAACGTTTCGAACATTTTAATGTTGAAATACGAAAAATGCCTTGTGATGACTATTGGAAGCTAGACCACAACCGTAAGAAAGATTTCATTTAAAAAAACGTTATAACAAACCAAAGACCTCGATCTGGAAATAAAACTCCCAAGAGATTCAGCAGAGTGCACATATTTGTGAAGAATGAAAAAAAAAGTTCAATTTGCGAGAGAGAATCTTGTTGTGGTTCGGTTGTTCAGTCAAACCGGTACATTTAATAAGAAAGACAGACGTGTATGGAGAAATGTTCATATTTATACATTGTTACGGAGCCTTTAGGCCCTAGAGGATGGGAAGCCATAGGGGCCGCCATCGATCTAAGTCAGTCTGGGTCCTCAAGTGTGCGTGTGTGTGGTCTGGTGTCACCTGCTACCTCGCATGGGTTGATAATTGATTCAATGGCAACTCTGCTTTTCACATTATAAATTTATTCACAAAACACAATTAATCCCGACATTTAATGCACGGAAAATATTCTTTAGATCTTCTTTCTTCAGGTCAATTTCCTCTGAGGGAGTTCATTTTTATTTATTTAATTTATTTACGGATTTACCGGACACCATCCTGTCTCAGCTTTGTCCATAACGCCCATCCTTCGGCCATCGCTCGCATGCCGCCTTTTTGCTTGTTGCAGCGGGGTCTCTCCTCAACCCGCGGGTGGACCAGGATCATACATCTCTGGGATCATAGCGATGATCCTACTTATAGGCTACGCCATCTCTCACCGCCATATTCCTCCGCGCTGCCCTCTTTTCGAACGTTCCCACCAAAAGTGACGTCTCGCTCGGCTGCCCGCCAGAGTCGGATTCTCGTCTCTGATTCGTTCATTTAGATAGCCAACCATCAGACCTCGGCGCGCAAATTTAAACATTGCAACATACTGTATGGTAAATAATATATTTTCATATCATATTTCTGCAGTAGCAGAGGCTAGAGGTTCACCACACTTGGCCTGTGGGGACAATAACGAAAAAAATTGTACACATTTTTATTTAAAAAATGTCTACTCAAATACAATTTGCAAACATTCATCTGCATCTGCTTGTCACCAAAATTGAGCTGATAAACTTAACTCGAAAGTAGACAATCGGTAAGGCAACATTGTGTTTTTTTACTGAAAATATATTTTTGTATAGCAAGTATACTATGCAAATCACTGTTGCGAAGCAAACTGCAGAGTGGATCGATGTCACAGCTCCCACGTGACACGACAAACCCTTATGTTGGATAGAGTGCAGGAAACATTTTTGAGGTATCTCTATCGAGAGAATATGGTTATATTATATAAAAACCAGTGGCGTAACTAAAATATTGTAAAGAAAAATGGATAAAAGGTATTGGGATCCCAATACAAAATGTGAGGCCCCCTGAATATGTATCATAAATAAGATATAATAATATTATTGCATATTAAATTCATTCAAGAGTACGAATAATTTTTTTTTTTTTTAAATAGAGATGCGTACACGGAATACATGTCACATCAATATTCTTACTATTTTCAAAGTAAGCTAAGTGCTTGTGCTATGAAAATAGGACTAGCTTACTGGTGTCCTGGAACGAGGCGCGAACTCCCGACCACTGGATCACTAGGCCAACGTCTTGACCACTACACCAACAAGCTACTTGATTGAATTGATCTCTTTTCTTCTACTTTTACGAAAAATTCACATTTTTATGAAAAAAAATGTGTGTTTTAAGCATTTATATGTCCTTACAAGTGAAAAAAATCCCTATTTCGGTGTTTGGGTATTTTCGCTTTAAGATGATTTGATGATCTTGTCCCTAGCCTAATCCTCCGACATTCACGGTCTAACATACCTAGTTCGCAATATTTTATGGGTGTATGTATATCTGAGCAAATTACGAGTCGAAAATGTTCTAGGAATATGTGCCTAATCTCGACTATGTCAGAGATTGTAATTTTATGATTATTTTGATTAATTTAAATATTTTATTGATTCTAAATTATATATTGAATACAAAAAATGAAAGGTCATCGATTTTCGAAGGGCGTGACTATTTTTTGGTAGATAATTTAGGGTCTGAAGCAAAGATATAGATTAATACTGTATAAATGTGACAAATATTTATTTCGACTTAAAGTTAAACATGATTTTTTTTTAAATTTCAAGCAATAATATTTTCCGAAACGTTATTTTTGACTTGTAATTTACCACCCATAAAATATTGTGGACAAGGTCTGTTACACCGTGTATAATATTAACCGTGGTACTGCTATTTACATCGGTAAAATTATAGTTATTTAAAAATACAATTAACGGTATTCTTCGATGTAAATGATATTTCGTTGTTATTGTGTTTATAACTTTTTGTTTTGTATTGTGTTGTATTCGTGTCGTTTTCTTGTCTATGTGAAATATGTTACGATGTTAGTAATTTGTCACCATTTTTGCCTTCTGTGTCCAATGCCCTAGATATGATTTATTTTCAATAAAAAATAATATTTTCATCTGCTTTTGTAATATATCTACGTAATATGAGAAATGATTATTATAGTCCCATGATTTTAAAAATTAATTGTTTGCTAATGTATTATGCGTTGGAAAAAGTATCGATACTCGCAAAATCATTGGTTCCGATATTGGAGAGCGCCGAACTTTTGGGCTGCTATCTAATGTGGGGCCCAATTTATTGCATTTGCTGCATTGGCTTAGTTACGCCGCTGATAGAAACACATTATGGCTTCTAAAACGACCGATCCGGTGTAGCAACAAGGTGACATTTGTAATGGTGCCACCGTGTAGTAGGGTTGTCAACTTTTTCTGGGGCAATTCGGGAACAAATAGCTCAAAACTCAATTTTAACTAATTTAACGATATATTTTTATGAGTTTTTCCAATAATATTACGGGACAGCGATTCCGATTCCGGGACAATCCCGGCCAATCCGGAACGGTTGGCAACCCTACCGTATAGCTAGCTGGTGATAGAATATACCGAGATTACCACATTGCGATTGGTTATTTTGTCTTGATTTTAGGTTTTTTGAACATATTAAGAAGTGGGGAGAAGATAATTTTTTGTTGGCTTTTGATGGTAGTTAAAATAAATAAATCCACATACAGAATATTTCAACTAATCATTTATAGAAACGGGAAAATTGGCAATTAAGCTTAACATAATAATTTTACCACAATAAAACCATTAGCAAACATAGAAATTATGCACATTGACGGGGAATTTTTAATGATAAGTGTAGTGCCTCTGAGAATAAGAATATTAATATACATCGGTTTCACAGAAAGTACTTAATTACACATAGAGGAAGGGGTAAATAAATTCATTTAAATAAGTCGATTGTATGTGGTTTATCCACTGTTTGAAAATGACCTTAACTGCCGAAACAGCTGTAAACATCTAAATAATGCTTACGCAAACTAGCAGAACTCGATAATAATATTTATTATAATTAGATTTTTTAAATTTCATTAAAAAATCTATATGTTTTTGCATTGGATTATTAATGTTCTGCTGTTTATATTAATTAACATATCTATACTTTTAAAATTAGCAATATTAACTTTATGATTAAAATTTATATTTTTTATTTATTATCCTTGTTTTATTAACCACTTGATTATTATTGTTATCAACTATATATTGTTATCAACCATGTTATCTTTATTAACAAATTGAAATAGCACGGTTAAGGTCTGGTCACGTTCTAAGCTTGGATTTAGATCGACTAGCAAAGACATCGACAGAAATCGTCTGGTCGGAGAAGTATTGGAAGATGAGTACGCACTAGGCAGGATGGAGAAAGTAAAAGTAATATAATTGTCACCGGGGGCTGAAGTCGAAAATAAAAATTCTCCCATTAGTATCCCCTACCTTCCCGTATCACTCCCCTCCTACAATTACCAATAGGCTTACGTAATCTGCCCTAAAAGATGATTCTTTACTGTGGACTTAGAATCTCTCATCTTGCCAGGCGTCACGCGCATACGTGTACATATATATGAATATTCTACAATATATAAAAGATTACAAGTATAATACGAACAATCAGGAACGTCCAGAATTTAAAAAAATATTATTTCAGACCTTAGTGACTCACACATAAAGCTCTTAACTTTCCCGTTCAGAATCTTATATGTAGAGTTTATTGAGCTATTGGAAATAGGACTAATATGATGGCCTTTCGGAACGAGGCTTAAACCCCCGACACAGCGTTAAGCACTTACCACCTCGTATTTTTGTCAAAATATAAATTGAAATATGATATTATTGAGAACACATTTTTGGTATGACGTTGCATTTTCAGAACATAGTTCTGTGGTATTTTAATACAAATTAAATGAAACCCGGATAGGAAGAGGTCCAGATTCGAATCCCGGTAGTAATTCAATATCTTATCGATAGATAGATTTTTTCAATATATTTTTCTAAATGTTTAATTTAATTTGTATTGAAATATGATAAATAATTGCCGATTTGAACACTCTGTATATACGTACATGCGATTGTGTAGAAGTAGAGAATGTGAATTAGAATCGTGTAAATTGGTCAAAAATGATTTTTTTCCGTTTTCCCTTGAACTCAAAAAACCAGGTTTCTGATGTCAAAGAGAATCTAAGAAAATATCAACATTTTTAGAGCTTTTTCAATCAATATTTTCACTTAATTTTCTTTCAAAGTGCGATTTTCAATTACCTAAAACGTATTTGCCAATTTTTGTGCGAAATATTTGTGATATTCATAAAAATGAAAATGTTTATGTATGGCGTGAGAAATAAATTCGCAGTCTTGGTATTAAAGTGCCGCCGGTTAATTTATAATACGGGCCTTAAATATTCGGGTAATCCGTTTGGATTTATGCTATGAATATACCAGTCCTAGAATATCTTCTCAGCTCGCGGAAATATTTATTTAATGCAAATATTTTATGTTAAACACAATATAAAAAAATTGTACGTGGTTAATTAAAATATTAAAAAATTAAATAGAATAGGTACTTATTTTATTTTATTTTTTGTAAACAGATTATCAACATCGTTAATAATTCTGACAGATAATCCTAAAAAGACATTAAAATACTCTGTAAACATATGTTACAACAATCTAGATCATAAGATATTACAGAATATAGTTTATTGTGGTTGAAAAATTGAATCATTCACACCATGGTTTGACATTACAAAGGGTGTCAAATAGAATTGTGTAATGTCTCCATGACTGTTAAACTTGTATATGGATAATTGTGTGAAAGAACTGGAATATATGAATGTAGGAGCGCAAATGGGTGATTTGATTGTATGCTGTTTATTGTACGCCGATGATGCAGTATTAATGGCGAATAGTGAACAAGAATTACAGAGGCTAGTGAGTAGAATGTACGATGTATGCAAGGAAAGCGATCTTAATATGAATGTCAACAAGTCGAAAGTGATGGTTTTCAAGAAGGAGGAAAGCAAGACACTGTGCAAAATACTTGTAAGTAATGAATGTTTGGAACAAGTAGATAAATAGATAAGAAAAACAGAAAGATATAGAAAGGAGGGTGACTGCAGGGAAAAAAGTGAATGCTGTTTTGAATCGAATTATAGCTAATGGGAACTTGTCAACTGAGGCAAGACTAGCGGTTCACAATTGAGTCCTGGAACCGACACTGATGTATGGAAGTGAGGCCGGGAGCTGGCAGAAGAGGAATGAAAGTTGACTGAATGCAGTGGAAATGAGATCACTGAGTAAGATTAAGAAAGGATCACTTAGGTAATTTGATCATGTGGAATGGATAAATGAGGAGAGAATGGTAAGAAAGATAAATGACGCAAGTGTTGATGGTCTGCGGAAGACTTGGCATGACCAGGTAAACCAGATATTGAGTTTGTATGAGAAGATGTATGAACGTGGATGAGGCGTGAATTGTGTGTTAGGACTGAAGAATGTGGCGCTCTATCCTCCCTGCCGACACCCGCGGAGAAACGGCGTGATGGTAATTAAGTAAGTAAAAATTAGAAACACTGATAAAAAAATATTACAAATTAACAATTGCACTGAAGAAAATTTGTAATGACATTAACGTCACCTGGTCTATGGAAGTGAGAATTGGTGAAACGGACACTGAGACAATAAGGGCGTAGGAAAATAGGAGATAGGAGATAGCATATGTTGCTAGTCTCACGGACAGCTCACTGAATATACACCAACATTTTACAAGTAATTAATGTTGAGCTACGTCTATCTTCTAGAATACATGTACGTAAATTATTTTTCGCACGTCAGTGTAGTGTCAAATTTAAAGTACTTTATTTATTTTATTTCTTCTTTATTACATATATATTCATTTTAAGTTTATTTTTTGCCAGACTGCATAGCAGTTTTATGGCAAGGATTGACAAGGGGAAAACAAAGAGATAAAGAGATGTTAGATGAATTACTTAGGAAGATATAAATAATAAAATATATATAAATATATGTAACGAAAAGATAAATAATTTTTACAGGGTGCAACAGACCTAGTCCACGGAATTTTATGGGTGAATTCCAGAATATAATAAAATACAACAAGGAAATAAAAAATTTGACAAGAATCAGCCGATGACGAGTCGTAAGTCTTGTAATACCCGAGACTTCCATACTTCCCATGTAAAAAAATAGCTTCGTCTCTGTGAGACATCTATATCTTGATGAAAATCCTCCAGGGGATGAAATAAATTACACAAAGATTTGGACATACTCAAAAAAAAAATTGTAAATTTGTATCAATTGTATCTAATTCGATAAGCCAAGATCAGGTAAATAGCGAAAATAGAATACGTATAGTGAAATACTTCAGACATATCACAAAGCATACGGATGCAATGAAGAACTGCGAAAGATCGCCGACTGGATGGAGTATTCTGATGAACTCTGCAAGCAACGTGCTACAATTATATGTGCTGAATATGCTAACTAGCTTTCATAGTAAAATAAGCGCTCCACTCTGTGAGAACTGAAAGATATTAATTCACAAGAGCAAATAAGCTTAAAATAATTCCAAGAATGAAAACTACATTTGATTCCAAGAATGAAAACTACATTTGAAAGATTATTCACCTTTCAAGCTCCCAGAATATATAATCAAATTGGAAATAAAATTAGAACTTTAACTGACATTAAGGCTTTTAAAAGGGATGTTTCAAATTGGTTGTTGAAATTAGGAAGAGCAGATACTGACTGATTCTTCAAACGCACCCTAAATAAATTCACAACTTACATATTTTTTATCCCTTTGTAATTTAAAAAATGTGAAAAATCGGTTGGCTGCAGGAAAAGAACTGCTATACTATCTATGGTCCCAAGAAAATGACGTCTCGGAACCTGCTCCCGCGCGAAAGTTAAGTGTCAAAATCATTGAAAATGCCCTTTTTATTCACAATCAATGTCTGGAGTTATTAGAAGAAAACGACGAAAAGGAAGAGCGACATAGTGCTATAAAGTTTGGTTGTAATGTGTTATTTGATAGTTATCGGCAAATTTTGCATAATAAACGCAGGGAAACTAGATTATTTTTTGCAACGCCGACCAAAATGAATAAATTATGTTACGTATGACATTTTTTTTGTTATTTTTAATGTTCATTTTATCAATAAAGTGTTCTTTCAAATATTAAAATATTTTTTTTACATCCCTCGTTGATCGCGAAATTTCGTTTATCGCGACCATGTCCAAAACGTATCCCCCGCGATCAACGGGGGATACCTATATATGGACGGTGATTGAACAATAGTAATAAGGTTTGGTATTTACGAGAAATTGTGACCATTGAAAATAGTATGTTGTGTGTATGTGAATAGAGTTCATTGTATCAGTATCTTTTATTCATGATCTTTGTTAGGGCGACATCTAGTGTGTATTATTTATGTTGGGATGATATCTAGCGTCCTCCTGTAATTGCATATATCAGAAACAATGATGCGATCAAAGGGATAACATCCCTTTCAGTTCTATCGTCTGCTACTCAGATCATATCTAGGCAACGGACTAAACAGCTTCATTAACCACATACCGTGCACAGCATCTGAGAACTCAAGTCTCCTTAAGTTGATAATCGAAATGCATCCCGGGGAGGATTTTGCCCGCAGCATGGCAAAGCCAAAAAGACATTACACATAAAGTGTCAAACAATACACGCTATCCAGTTTCAAGGTCGACTGTGCTGACGTTCTCCAGGAGTTTTAGTCTCGAGAAAAATCTCTCTTTTCCGATATAACAAAGGACGTGTGTGATTGTTTAGTTTAGTCCGATAGGACAAAAGAAATATGAAAATATTGTTGTAAACAGTTGGTTTCAGCAAAGACCTGAGACGCGGAGGTCCACTAAAACAAAGAAAGTATGTTTTGATTGAAAAACTATCTATTGGACAGTAAGTCACTATATTTTTGATTTTGTTAGAATAAATTTTGTTTAAATAAATAAATAAACTCTCACGTAAAACTTTTAAATGAAGTTGCCTTTTTAAATAAATATTATTGATTGATTTGGTAGTTACTTCGTGGTGTAACATTTTAATTTATATTAATATATATAATTTTTATTACTACTTTGTACTACACACACACACACACAATTTTTTAAAGTTGTATCACGACTAGTTTCGGGAAGGGCAGTCCTTCCCATCTACAGAAAGTAATTGAATTTGATTCGGAGAAAGCATTAATGAACAATATTACATTTTTTACAATATCACAGTTAAGAAGAACTGCTCTTTCCGAAACTAGTCGTGATATAAACAACTCAAAAAATTGTGTGTGTACAAAGTGCCTTATTTACTTTTTTTAAATTTCAGGCAGGGCGGCCTTCTTGTGGTACCACGATGTTATTTTATAATTAAATTTAAGATGACATTAATCATCATGATTGTTGAATTCGTTTAGCGATTTCTGCCCTCATAGGACGGCTGCCCAATTTACCCAGGCGGTAGCTGCGCCACTGACTTCACTCCGATCTAATGTTTTAATAAATAGTTTTCTTTCAAATTTGCGTACAAAGAATACACGGTACAAGAGCTACAATGTGTTATATATATGATGATAATCATTTTAAACTACTTTTAAAATTACTTTTTTTTTACTTTTAAAATTAGCAATATTAATTTTGTGGTTAAAATTCATATTTTTTATGTTATTAGGCAAATTGAAGATAACAAAATAAATGGATAAAGAAATTAGGGGTACATTAATTAATTGTCTTATTTACTAAAATGTGCTATTAGTGATTTAAAGAAAATTGAAATAACGTTTCTCATTTTATCACTTTTGGTGGATCACCCTGTGGGTATCTTAAATGAAAATGAGTATCTATGATAGATACTAAAAACTTACAAAGGATATTGGAAATAAAAGCAAAGTGAATATATATTCTGAGAAGTACAAAAGATTGATTTTGAAAGCGCGGAAGATCATAAGATTTCAAAATCTTTGAAATTTAGATGTCCCGCCCTCCGTCAAACACAATAATTATTATTCCGCTTAAACCGTAGGCAATACTCGAAATTAAGTCCCTACGCTGGGTACTTTCCATAGATATGCAAATACAGTCATTAAAATGAAAATGAACGGTCTATATTATGAGGAATTCTATGGTCAAAAGCTAAGCTGTTTATATGAAAGGCTTAGGGCTTTGTATTTCAAAGGATTTTGCCAGTCATTAATATAATAAATTGGTACGATTGCATTTTTCACCCTCACAGGGGTGAATTTGTATCTAGCCGCTTGTAGGTACGATAGATTACCACACCCTAAAAATAAAGTACAAATAGTGTAAGAAACAGTATTATTATCCAGTATATACTGATAATGTTGTTTTAATTATTATTTACATACATGTTGTTTGCTTTTGTTCATTGAAATATTGTATACTTGATATTGTTTTATTTTTTATTAATTTTATGTAAGTCGTTTATAATAATGAACCTGCATACAAGCGTTTAGTAGGACACTTTGGGGATATATATATTTTTAAATGTTTAGGGATTATATTCATTGCATACTGTGAGTCACTCGGATAGAGCGACTGATGTTTGTAGGTTATGAAATGTTTAAGGTGAGAACTGAAGGACCTAATCCTCCTCAGATTCTCACGCTTGTATATGAAGGTCGCAGTGTATATTGATGTTACTGAGCGTGCGTATGAGTTTAGGTGCTGGTGTTACGGCTAGAGTAGGTTGATGAAATGAAACGGGACTTAAAAGATTGGCGTTTATCGTCGAATGATACACAAATAAATTTACTCTATTTGAAGCTTAATTTGTAAGTTAATGTTTGTGACTAGCGAAGCTCATTGGAGGTGGTTTAGAGAAGATGCGGTCCAGAAGATGGCTAGGGAAAAAGTGATCGCTTCAGCTGGCTTCTCAGGTCGGTTGCGTCGCGATGTATTGTCGTCTGAACTCTGTCGATACTCGGCGGCGGCGTAGAATGGCTGTAAAATACTTGGTTGGACAGCCAGGTCTGTGAGGCACAAGCAGGGCCTCTACAGATATATAAAATAACATTGTTCGTTAGCGCCGTTTAACGCACTCACACATGCATACCGTATATTCGCTATCTACTCAAAATTTAACCTGCGTATCTCTTTCTCTTTCTTTCCTAAGCACGAGGAAGAAAGAAGAGGTCACCGTAATTAGCAATCTCTCCAACTGCAGCAAGTTCAGTGTGCACTTGGAATTGTATACGGACTAATCTACCGTCGTTTTAATCCGCTTTTACTTCGTTAATGCTAATTAATCAATCTTTAATTTAATCCCGCTAATACATAAAAAATAATCCTTATTCACGAGTGCTTGTTGTACATCCCGCGACGTTTGTTCTCCTGGTGGAAACGGAGTAAACAACTGAATCAGCATCCGGTAGACAAAAAAAGTAAGTGCCTTCCTTTCTTCCTAACATTTCCACCATTGTTAAAATAAAAAGACGGAACCGAAAACCGAAAATCTGAACACGATATGATGATGATAAGTAAGACAAATAACTAAATTATTGTATCCAGGGATGGTATGATACACGTCACCCACTTTACCTAGGGAGCCTTCAAAAATACATATTCTATGCTAAAACACCAAATTTATGAAAAAAATATACGCGTTCACAACGCAATGTTTCACAAATTATCAAAAGTCGGTGTTCAATATAAAAGTTATGATTAAAAAAATTGAGCCAAAACTGATTCGCGTCGAGTATTTTTTCGAAGAAAACCGTCACGAGTCAACGGCAGCTCGTCTGCTGAACTTTATTTTGTAAGTACATACTTCCGCCGGATATTACATGACAAAACTTACCTCACTATTTTTCCCCCGGTTCGACGTAAAAATTGATACAAATTCTCAAAGCGGCTGGGATTGACGATAAGGATATCCGAATAATAGGAAACTTTTATTGACATCAAAAAGCATTAGTGAAGATAGAGGACCAATTAACCGAAGATGTGTATAGAGTAAGACAGGGTTATATATTTCACTAGAGGCTTTCTTCTTCGATGGTTTCTGGATTTCTTGGGTTGGCCGTGGCAGAGGCCTGTACGTGGGATTGTTTAAGGGGTAGGTGATATTACGCATTCTTGAAATAATTGAGAGCTTGGTCCAGTGGCAAGGGTGGTCCGAGATGACTGAAGTTCTCCCTTATTTTGCATTCTTTACGTTTATGAACATGATTTTGCACAGACTAGAGTACAGTAGAGATCTAGATGCGACTCCAGGTCAGCACCACAACGATAACGGGTGTGTTCCAGCGTGATTGGTTTTTTTTTCGCCATAAAGATAATACATATTATATAATACATTTAAGTTACGAAATATTATATACGTTATGAAAAGAAAATCAAAAAATATAAATAAATAAAATACAGATACTTCATTTCAGTCATGGCCATTATTGTATTTATAGTAGTCGTTGCCATTCTTTGGTCAGGAAACCAGATTTTTATGGAAGCGCCGCTTGCACTCGAGAGTTGGCGCTGAGCTCCAGCCTCAGCTTTACGCCAGTAATTCGATGTCTCAGAAGCGGAACGAATCCATGTATACGGCCTTCGGCAAACATTGTAGATGCGCTGCAATAACGCGCGAATTCGAACAGTATTCTGTATGAGTTGTACTGAATTCGGAAACGGGAATACGAGAGACGAGAATAATGCATAATTTAATTAGGCTAATTACTCATTATATTAAGTCATAAATTAGTCTGTACATAATCGGTTGAATAAAAAAGGTTATGACAACACTTTTGGGGCTTCTAATTGGATACAGCGAAGATTTCTACTTGACTCCTATTGGCTGTAGAATTCGCCAACCTCGCTCGTGCTCGATGTGACATATTTATTCGGCTGTCAATTGACTTAGTATTTGTCGAATTACAATTAAGAACTGTCAGATTTCACTGGTTTAAATGGACTCACGATGAGCAATGCCATAATAATACGGATCAGAAGAAGAGATTCATTAGTATCGAGTCTTGTAAAATCATTTTGTTTTAGGCTGATTAAGAAGAAATATAACAATTGTCAGTGTTGCAAAATAAAGCTATGAGAATAATACTCAGAAAAAATAGATACACTCGGATCAGTGCAATGCTGAAAGATTTAAATATGATAAACTTTAAGCAGAAAATATATTTTAATATAATGGTATTTATTAAGAGAACACATTCTTATTATGAAGTTGTAATTATTCAGAACATACGTCTGTGATATTTTTAATACTAATTAAATGTATTAATTACAAGGATATACATATAAAATCAATTTTATCGAAAAATATTGTTGTTGCGCTACCGGGATTCGAACCTGGATCTCTTTACAAACTGCGGTAGGTGCATTATCCAACTATGCTATAGCGACATTATTTTTGACGACAAATTTTCGAACCTATATGTTACACTTTTAAAATTAATGCATCTATCGTTCCATTATTTGAAAGCCATCTACTTTATTTTTACGGAATCGTCGGAGTAACCCGATACTAATTAATACATTTAATTAGTATTTAGAATATCCCAGACCTATGTTCTAAATAATTACAACTTCACAATAAAAATGTGTTTTCCTTAATAATATACAAGTTGTATCAATGTGTCCAAAATATAATAAAAATGAATTGTTAATTCTGGCGTCTGCTATCGGTTTGCTCAAAGGTATTTGAGATTCAGTAAAAACAAAATAGATAGCTCTCTAATAATGGAACGATAGATGTATTTATTTGAAAAGTGTAACATATGGGTTTGAAAATTTGTCGTCAAAAATACTGTCGTTGTAGTATAGTTAAATAATGCACCTTCTCCGGATTGGGAAGAGATCCAGGATTGAATCCCGGTAGTGCAACAACAATATTTTTCGATAAAATTGATTTTATATGTATATCTTTCTAATTAATACATTTGATTAGTATTTAGAATATTCCAGACCGTCTGCTCTGAATGATTACTTCACAATAGGAATATGTTCTCCTCAATAAGATTTATTTGATTCGTTAGCGACGAGTTAAGTTAATTATTCTTCAATTCAGTGGTTTCTACCAGATGAGACTCGGCTCGTAATACAACTCCGCAAATCTCTGTCTAGGGTCGCCCTCACAGCTGTCTCTCAAATTAAATGCAATGCATATATTATATCTACTGCTGTGGCACTCTTCCATGTCTTCTTCGGTCCAAAGTTCTGTCCGGGATAATCTTCTCTTCTGGGCTGTCTTGACGCATGGTGTTGTCGAAGAATTTGAAGCATACTTTGTTCACAGCTGTAGATAGAGCTCACTGTAGTTGGACTTGTTGTAGGATTAAAGCATTCGTGCGTCATGCTGTCTACGAGCATCCTTCTTCAGCTACACATACACAGCGAAATCTCGTTCCTCGAATAATCGTTTTCCCGAATGTATCATTTATTTCTTCCAGTCCCGAAGATATTTCATACAAAACATCTAAAAATAGATCGCATCGATCGCATTAATCGTTTTGATTTGAGTGGAACATTCAAGAGAGAGACAGAGAATACTTAAAAAAAACGGTGCAGCTTTCTAATTTTATTTTCATTTAAACACATTCATTTACTTGTGAAATGTGTCTTTTTTAGAATATGAATATTTAAGTATAAAAATATAACTTTTTTCTATATTCCCGCATTAATAATTATTTTCAATAGGTCTTTTCAAAAACGATAGATAGATGTTTCACTGTATAAATAAATTTACTAATATATACATTTTCTCTCTTACAAATATTACTTATTTTATTGTGCAAATTTTCATACTGAGAAAGAGTACACTTAAAAAAAAAATTTCGTGTCAGTAAAATTGTAAACTTGTAGATGCCAGACAGCGGTGATTGGATTTCTATGGAAATGCGAGGCTTTTGCGAAATTTCAAGGGCGAAAATATGGTTAATTTCGGTGTTAAACATTGTGAAATATGGTAAGTAGGTGTGGTATTAAAAGACTGACTGAGCATTCGCAGTAATGAGTCGAGGAGAAAATTTCATCAGAATAATGTACCGAGTAAACAGGGACCGAGTTACATCTGTTTTGATGGTTAAATGAATATTAAATTCTCCAAATGTTTCGAGTTATTTATTTCATTGTGTAGATTGGCTCAGCCGTATTCTAAACAGGCCGAAGAATTTTTGGTTATTTAGGTATAATTTTATGATAGTCTACTGTGGATAACCTCAAAATGGTCTAGCAAGACAAGAACTGATTGGTCAGAACACAGTTAAAAAATGATTCAAAATCTTATTTTTGAACATTGATGAGGGCACTAGTTGCAATCTCAGTAAGCTAAAAAAAAACTGATTGTTTTATTATGAACCTTACTTAAAATTCAATATAAAAACACCGGCCTTTTCCAAAAAACTATTTGCTATTGGTTGAATTCTAATATTCAGCGGCTAAACAAACTGTTTTTGCAATTAAAACTTTATGAATGATAATTTACATAAAATAGTATTAAATTTCTTTGTTAGTAAATTAACACAATGTATAAAAACTGTGTGAAAACTAGTACTTTTATATAATCTATTACAATTCAATATTATAGTATAAAATGTTACATTTTTATGAGAAATATTCCTGAGGAATTATTTCTCTTGTTCAAAAACAGGGCATCGTCATTATAATAGTGTAAAAAAAGGGATAAAACGTTGCTGATAACTAGTAAATTATTTAACATATATGCAGAGTGGAAGTGAGACATAGGACTGGCTCACCCTCTCGTGTAGGTGCGCGTGTTATATTCCGGCTACCTACCTTCTTATATTTCTTACTTCATACTATTACTTATATTACCATTGCTACGGTTTATCAAAGTAGATGCAATTTATACAAATTAAATTCATACCTACGTATTATAATTGAATTCGTTTCTGTTTTTACCTTTAGTAACATGTCAGGCCAACGAACTCGGCTACTTGGAAACCCACTTGAGATCCCAAGGGTCGGTGTTTAGGTTTATTAGCGGGTTCAATGAACCCATCAAAGCTGTTGGGACTAAAATATTCCTTTAAAATAAAAAAATGTTTATATTAACCATGAACAAAGGATTGTAGATAATAAAAGGGCCGGAGCCATAGCTTGTGAACAGTGTGTTTTGGGTGTCGGTCATGAGAAATTCTTCTTAAATAAATAAATAATTTTATCTGCATAGTGTACAAAGGATGCACTTCTCCTTTTAATTCGGCACTACGCTGGCGCGAGAAGTATTATTCGCGCGCCGGTGGCGCTCGGCGCCACGGGTCGCGTCGGCAGAGGCGAGGATTACAGCGCGAGCATACGGAAACAGAACAAAAAGAGTCGGCTTCCCATAGAGACCTAGTTAGGTTGCCCGTTTGTGGCGTTGTTTTATAATACCTACCACCAAATAACACATTTAATAATGTACACTTATAAGTAGGTACACTCGGTAGTCTTATTATAGTGTATTAAAAAAAAAAAATTTAGATTCGAAATTTGTATACTTCATCCCTATCTTTAAATCTTTAAGAAGGGTAGTAAACAATATAACTTCTATTAAATAAATAATAGATATCTCATAGAGACAAAGTTATTTTTTATTAATGGAAAAAATATAGAAGTACGGATAATTACAGGGCTTACAACCTGTCATTGGCTGTGATCACTTTACACAATGTAACGAACGGTGATGCATCTTGCATCCTCAATGAAGCCACATGGCGTCAATACAATAAGTCTGCGTGAGTGTAAAGATCGTACCCCAATAAAGCCTGTTTTGTTTATTAACAAAACCGGCCAAGTCGAAATGAGCTTCAGAATGTTTTCTTTTTTACAAAAGTTGGTGTCATCAATATTGGGTTGCAAACATGTACGCTCCAATTTTGTCAGCGATAGGTATTCCATAATAAATTGAAATAAATATTATTTACCATTATTAAATACAAACTGACAAGTATTTACTAAACTAAAATAGTGACTAAACAAAATCGGCCTGGAACATAATATTCACGTGCATTAATACATAATTTAAAAATCAACAATTTTTATCTTTAAATGGCTCTGAATCCACAGGTATTTTGGCTATATTAGATACGAGAACATCATAGAAAAATTGGATCTAAACAGAGGTTAAAAGAAACCAGATTGGAAAGGAACCAGATCAACACGATGGACCGACCTGGTTAGAACTTCGACGCAGAGCTCGCTCCTAGACTACACATGAAATGTCACAGACCGAAATAAGTGGTCACAGATCCAGGGTGTAGTCTAGGATCACTACTACTCTAATTGTCTCATTGGAGAATAGCTTTCAGTCAGATCGTGGATATTTATCTATCTTGAATCCTTATTGAGGTAAGTAAGTCCAAAAATTAAGGTAAGGTGAGGTAAGTTTTTTTCTCCAACACCACATTCCAAAAGCGTCAATTTTATATCTCTCACTTGCTCTTAATATCCATGTTTCTACTCTATCGGTATCTAAAAAGATATATTTCAAATTTTTACTAATTAAATAGTTTTCGAAATGTTTTTTTTGTTTTTCTGGAAGAATCTGAAATATTCTAAACGGAATAGATTTTATAAAATTTCGAAATTAATTCATCGGCCTCTCTGGCCGTGGAGGGGTTGAACCTTTTAAACGCCATGAGCGAGTTACGTCATCAATCTTTGGTTGTCACTCCAGATCATGAACGAAACATCTCGAAGGCATTTATGACATTGAAAAGATGTGGTCAAGCGCAATAAAAATCGCTGGCCTACTTAGGAGCCCTCTCGCCAAACATGGTTGGCTGTCTAAAAGGTACATAGGTACCAGACAATAATTTTTAAATATGAATTAAATATATTAATTCAAAAGATATACATATAAAATCAATTCAATCGAAAAATATTGTTGTTGCGCCACCGGGATTCGAACCTGATCGGTTTGAAAGAGATCCAGGTTCGAATCCCGGTGGCGCAGCAACAATATTTTTCGATTGAATTGATTTTATATGTATATATTTCTAATTAATATATTTAAAATATTACCGACCTACGTTCTGAATAATTACAACTTCACAATAAGAATATGTTCTCCTAATATTATTTTTTAATTCTAAACTGTCGGATGTTCGATAATATCTATCCCTAAAATTAAATTCTATAAAAGATATCCATATAATATTTAAAATAAATTACTATAAGGATTCTTCGAAATTGATAATTGAATATTGGACAAAGAAAAACGTTCGTTTTTCCAGAGAGAATTCCAACTCTAACTTAAAAAAAAACTATTGTATTATAAGTGGGCGTAGTTTTTGGTGGTGTGAATGAAACGGGCGGTTAGCGTAGAGTCGTTTATTCGGTCAAGGATAGAGAAGGAAACAGCGGAGTATGTATATGAAGAGGCGGCTGTTCTTTGCTGCAGCCTGCGTCCTCAATCCAGGTGTCGGTCGCAGCGTTCGTCGGATAGGAGCGGTGATGCTGGCGTTGGACTTAAATCGCCGCCTCTATATATACATACAGATAGAAAAAGGAGGGTATTTATGAAAAACATGTCGTGAGAGACCCAGTTTCTCATGACAAATTTATGTGAAATATTCCGCCGCTGGATATATGACGCGAGAGGCGCATATGAGAATACGAATACGAAAAACAGAAATGAGCAGCAATTGTTGAACTCGGCATTTTCGATGTTGATGCCGTTTGAAGAGCTATGCACAATGCTCATAAATTAAGATGGCATCTTTGACTAGTAAGCGACAATGAAATGATAAAAAAAATAGTTTTGTATATTTTTAAATTTATTTAGTCAAAGTATCAAACGAGGTGAAATCGGTTCATTTTATTTAAATCAGATTACAAATAGCGAAACTCCGCAGAACGAACGTGCGATCTGCGCGAAAGCCCACTGCCGGGTAACGTTGTGTATAGTACAGCGTGACGAGAGATGAGATGTCACTTCCTTAACAAGTTTAGTTTCATCTTTGTTTTTCGCACTATAGGATGGTTCACATTAAAACGTATTCATGAAAAAACTTTTATTTTTGAAGTTCTGAATAATTATTTCTGTAATACAATTTTTCCAATAACTAATTATACTACCGCAGCCGTATTTCCAATTAAAGATTCAGACTAATTATTATATATATCTGGATGTAAACATTTAATATAATTTTGAAATAAATATTTTAATAAAGATAAAATAATTAGATAATTACACACCTTGTTAATAGTTTTATATCCACTTGGAAACATGAACATAACGGTTGATTCATAAGTTGGTACCATTTTTGTTTTCAAGATAAGAATTTTTTTGACATATACCATTGTAGAAAAATTATGTCAATCATTGGCCAAAGAAAATAGAATTAAGTACAAAAAAAACAAACATTTCTGAAATTTATTTGTGTTTAAGTTTAACTAAAGGGTAGTAATTGATTTCAAGGAATGCAGTCATCACTTCTGAGATTTATTGTCGATTCAAGAAAAACAACCGAAGCATAAAGTGATTTTTCAGTACGATAATGTCCATCCGCATATATTGCCAATCTCATAAAGGCGGCTATTCAAGAACTTGTTTGGTAAGTTATTCCACTACCACCCTATTTTCCTGATCTTGCTCCGTCCGATTTTTATTTTTTTCGCTCTTTATCCAACAGTTTCCGAGGAATTATGACGAAACTCTTCAAAATTGACAACTTCTTCACTACACCAGCATTTTTCATACATGGAAATGAAAAATTACCAGAACGTTCGGAGTCAATCGTAAATTATGCAGGAGAATATATTATTGAATAGTTAATGATATTTAAAACGATACAAATGTATGAATTAACCATAGACCAGCAAATTAATGAATAAGAGAGAAGGTTTTGGAACATTAGTTGCATTCTTAGTGGAAATATAAATCCGATAGATTATGCAACAGTAAAAGTATTTAGTAAATCTTTGTATAAACAAGACGTATTTTTTACATTAATGCATATTATATTGTCAGCGTTAAAAGTTTCGTTCAAATCGAGTTATATTTAAAAAAAAAGTCGCGAAACTACTTGATTGCTCAGTGGTACCAAAGTGATCACGTGGGTGACACCAAAACGAAAATATTGGAAGGAAGAATGTACGAGTATGTTTGAAAATCAATTTAGATCGCTCTGGAATATTTTTTACACAGACCAGAATATTCGAGACCGTATTTAGTGTTATTCAATCGCTACTAGTCGGTGAGTGATATCTGATGTCAGATATGACTAGCATTATAGTAATAGTGATTTTGAAATTGATTACTTAATAAATTGTATAATATTTTGATGATAAAATAAGTAATAATTAAAGCGCTCTCCGCGACGTCACTAGTGTAAGCTTTTCGTGATGAAAATGAAGTATCAACGTTCTATCATTTATTTATATATCGTGTAATTCGCTCTCGGGAGGTGCCATCTTTGTGTAGGGACACTATCAATTTCACTCTGTTTGGGAGAAAAGACGAGGAATAATTTTTTCTCAAATTCACTTCTGCTTTGTGCCATTTTTTTCTTTCTGGAAGTTGAGCCGTTTTCTTATGGTTGTAAAAGTTGGTCTCGACACGTTTATGTTTCACATGAATAATAATGAAATTGAGATTACAATATTTATTTAACTTTTAATTAATGAAATCGAGTATCGTCGTACCTTGATAATTAGTCCGCTGTCAACAAAATAATAAGAGAAGGGAGCATTTGAGTTGTTTAAACAATAGTGGGTTTTCAGAATTTTCTAATCATTTGATAGAAAATGGTCATGATTTTGATAAAAAATTGGGATTGTCAATTTTGCATATAAACAGTGTTACTTACTTACTTACCATCACGCCGTTTCCCCGTGGGGGTAGGCAGAGAGGATAGAGCGCCACACTCTTCTGTCCTGACATACAATTCTCGCCTCATCCACATTCATACATCTTGTCATACAAGCTCGCCGATTGTTGAGGCTTCTAACAGAACCATCCTCCATTATCTGGTTTACCTGGTCGTGCCAAGTCTTCCGCGGACGTCCTCTATTTCTGGTTCCATCAACACTTGCGTCATATATCTTTCTTACCATTCTCTCCTCATTCATCCTTTCCATATGACCAAACCACCTAAGTGATCCTTTCTTAATCTTACTCACTATACTAACATTAGCTTTACATTCTTTTCTTATTTCTTCATTCTTTACTCTGTCATAAATAGATTTGCCACACATACGCCTAAGTGATCTCATTTCCACTGCATTCAGTCTACTTTCGTTCCTTTTCTGCCAGCTCCAGGCCTCACTTCCATACATCAGTGTCGGTACCAGGATTCCATTGTGCACCGCTAGTCTTGTCTCGGTTGACATATTCCTGTTTGATATAATTCCATTCAAAGCACCGTTTACTTTATTTCCTGCAGTCACCCTCCTTTCGATATCATTCTCAGCCTTTCCGTTTCTATCAAACATACTTCCCAAATATACAAACTCATCTACTTGTTCCAAACATTCATTACCTACAAGTATTTTGCATGGTGTCTTGCTTTCCTCCTTCTCAAATACCATCACTTTCGACTTGTTAACATTCATCATGAGGTCGCTTTCCTTGCATACATCGTACATTCTACTCACCAGATTCTGTAGTTCTTGTTCATTATTCGCCATTAGTACTGCATCATCGGCGTACAATAAACAGCATACAATCAAATCGCCCATTTTTGCTCCTACATTCATACGTTTTAGTTCTTTCACACATTTATCCATATACAAGTTGAACAGCCATGGAGACATTACACAACCCTGCTTGACACCCTTTGTAATGTCAAACCATGGTGTGAGTGCTCCATTGATTCTTACACACGCAGAACTTCCTTCGTATAGGGATGCGATTGCGCGTATAAGTTTACTATTCACCCCGTAATCAGAAAGTACTTTCCATAACTTTTCTCTTATAACTCTATCATATGCTTTCTGTAGATCTACGAAGGCACAAAAAAGTTTTAGGTTTTTCGTGTTGGTCACAAATTAAATAATTTGGAATCGTTGGAGGTAAATAAAGCGTGTAAAACTAATCAAAAAATTATAAACAACCGACTAAATTTAACCACGATCCCATTCTAAAATTTTTTCCTAAAAATTATTCGACTAAATTTGTATTAAGTAACAATTTGAGTTAGGTACTAAATTTATTTTTAAAATAATTGTTGTGTTTTTAAGAATAGATTCTGGTAAAGAAACAATAATATATGTTTTTAGTTAGTAATGACATCCTGAAGAAGAAAATGGTATTTTTCGAAACCGGTAGATGTATTTAAACTCTATTAAGTGGTTAATAAAACAATGATAAACTAATAAAAATATGAATTTTAACCATAAAGTTAATATTGCTAATTTTAAAAGATTTAGTTAAGAGACCATCAAACTTTGTACAAATCACGTTAATTAATTTCGCGTCAATCAGTTTCGATTCTACCGTATCTCCATCGGGATGGACGCACACTAACTGATCCATACAATAAAGTATGCAAAAAAATCAACTATCCGGCTTGGGTGTTGCGTCAATCGTTATGGGAGTGACAAACGGAAAAAATTAATTAACATTTTGTATATGAATGAATGAATGTAAAAAGGATCAAAAAAAATCTAATATCACGCCCAGTCTCGACAGATGGAATAAATTATCGGAGCAGTGGGAGCGACATGGCGATGCATCCATCGATTCATCCAGCGGTGCATCAGGTGATGATTTTCTTAATAATATGCTAAGGTAAAGGTAGTCACTTTATTTTGTGAGACTCACAGACTAGTAATGAGAAAAAATGCTATTATTGACTCACTGGTGTGATTGTGATTGATATTGGATAATATCAGTGATTAAAATCTGTGACTGTGATCACAGTTTCGTTACTAATACGCACGCGCTGCACGATATCACAATACACGAAAACATAATTTTGAGCGTATTTACTTATATTATTTAAACTTCATTTGCGTTAAAAAAACATTTTTTAGCATATATATGTATATATAATTTAATATCATCACAAAGAGAATAAAAACCCTTAAAAAATGTGACTTTATTTTTCAGGTCAAATTCTCAGTATTTCGGGTCAAATGCGTAAAACGTTTCGGCAGAATCTATAAGATGGCGCTTATCACGAATTATAACGTCATTCCTTCATGAATATTTCCGTTTCATATGTACATGCGCCGGATCACGCTTCACAACCAAATATAAATAAAATAAAAAAATGAATCACGAATCGCGACATTCCCAGATATTCAAACACTGATAGTGAGTGTGACTCAAAAATATCAGTGATTAACTCACGGTTCGTGATTTTGAGCTCTCACTATCACAGACTAGTATATGAATAGACATGATATGAAGTGTATATATAGGAGAGAGGTTTGGAACGTTATTTGCGGGGCGAGGGCTATTCTACTCACATATATAAAACGACACATAATTCATATAATTTATGATACATTTATGGAACAGTAAAAGTATTTACTTTTCAAAAATTAAATCTTTGTGTAAACAATGTGTATTTTTTACATCAATGCATTTTATATTGTCAGCGTCTAAATTTTTGTTCCAAGACCTCTTTGATTGCGTGAGTGGCACCAAAGTGATCACGTGGGTGCCCCCAAAATCAAAATTTTGTGATATAGAATTTGCGTTAGTTCAGGTCTATTTATTTGGTGTGGATTACTGTGGTGAGACTTTTGTAATAATTCTCGACACTCAAATGTGAATCATATAATCAGTTAGTTTATTTAAAATATAATTTATTGGTAAAAATATATGAAATAAAAATGGATTTAAAACAAGTTTCATAATTTTCTCTGTGCTTCTAAAAATATGTACATATATTACTAAGACAAAAAACTTTCGCTCGTATATTCCGATTTTGATATTTCTATCGTATACAAAAACATCGTTCAGTACTTGTTACGAGATGTCCTTGAATACGTGATTCCGTCATTACTTTGAATAGTACCAACTCAGAGCGTGTCATTTATATACATACACCAGTGTTTTTTAAACGGTGTGCCGCGAGTGCCGCCAAGTTTTATCCATAAGAGCATAAAAATATAACGTCAAATCTACCAACAATCCACAGCCATGACATTGGCGACCGTCCGCTTACCCAGGACTGTTTTATGAGCTGTAGCTTCCATAACGGTCCTACTCATTCTCCTCCAGCTTGAAATTTTGTTCTCTATACTAATCCATACCGTACTGAATTACAGTAATGCAGCGGGGTCTGCTTAGTAACAAACGCCATTCACTGTCTGAAAACAGCGACAAATAATTAATAACAATGTAAACAAAAAAAAAAAAAAAAATATATATTTAATTATATAAGGTTTTTTCATATTATATGTGCAGTATTTTATATCACTTTAATTTTGATTCTTACATTTTAATGCACAACTAACGAATTAAAAAAAAATTACGCCCGTTCTCTACGTACTCTACCGCCGAATTGCCGCGAACTGCGTTGTTAACTATAGCTACACGCGTCGCCGAACGAAGTGAAAACTTTGGTAATCGCACGTGATTGACAAAAGTTTGTGGGTTGCACATTGTTTACAGGGAGCGTCGTGTCTAATTAATACTGTGTCAATGCTCGGTGTGCCGCGCCTGTGTGACAGAAGATCAAGTGTGGCACTTTAATAAGAATATTGAAAACCACTGAGATACATAATAGTGAAATTACCGCTCGATAGTCTAGAGGGCGCTTCCGATATTCAAAACGTAATTTAGCGAGAATTCGGAATACTAATGACCCCTATTGACACCCAATAGAGTTGTGTTACATAGAGCGAGTGTGTGGTAGGCTCGATCAAAAGATGGGTGGGTATTATCACTGTAGGGCAACGTTTCTATACCACCCCTTCCTAGAATTCTTGTATGTCGGTATTTTTCCTGACAAAAATAATACTATTGAAAAGCTCGGAATCACGATTTACGAAGCAGAAACTAATT
This sequence comes from Eubasilissa regina, assembly GCA_022840565.1. NCBI lineage: Eukaryota > Metazoa > Arthropoda > Insecta > Trichoptera > Phryganeidae > Eubasilissa > Eubasilissa regina. The sequence goes on from JAINEB010000019.1 coordinate 8,033,111, forward strand.
AAGCCCGGTATGCCGGGTGAATTTTATAGAACCTTTGAGGAGACTACTGCTAATCAAACAATTGATTATATTCACTTAGCGCACGAGGGATTGAGGTTCGGTGCACATATCAGGCAACCAACAAGTTAGTTAAATAAATAAATAATAAATACTAAATTAATGTATTAATTATAAATATATACATATAATAACAATTTAGTTTTTAAAATATCACTGATCTACGTTCTGAATAATTACAACTTCACAATAAAAATGTGTTTTCCTTAATATATATATCTCATAGAGACGATGCCATTTTTTTATTAATGAAAAAATATGGAAGTATGTGTTATTACAATAATGCAGTGAAAATTTAGTAATTGTGTGTTATTGGACATATTCAAATATTTATAGTTAGTTAAATGTCCCACCCACGCAGGCCGGTCTAACTATCCACCTAAAAAGCTCCAACGAGTCACCCATACCCGAATAAATTTTTAATATAAAATAGAAGTAAGATGGTCCTGTTAGAAGCCTCAATAATCAACGAGCTTGTATGAGAAGATGTATGAATGTGGATGAGGTGAGAATTGTGTGGCGCTCTATCCTCTTTTCCAACTTCCTCAGCGAAACAGCGTGGTGGTAAGTTAGTTAGTCATCATTTATATATAATTTTTAATTGTCTTAGGTATTGTAATTATTGTACTATTTGCATTATTAATTAAATACACATTATTAATTAACGTAACTATTACAAAAGGTCTCGTGCCGCAATGTCCAATGCACTTCCTTCGATCGTACCCAGGAGACCCCGAAACTACCCTCGGTTAAAAATTTTTTTTTCTTCTTTTGATCAAAACATTATATTTCATAATGCCAAAAGAGTATCTCGCTATTTCATTTTTGTATAAGTCATAAATGGGTATTTTAAATGTGTAATGTAATAATATGATCTAGAGAAAAACAAAAAAAAGAAATAAATCTACTTAATTTTTATGGCAAGTACCGGAAATGATTTTTTACAGTTTTATATCGGAACAAAAAAATTCTCTCATAATTTAATTTTTTTAAACAATACAATAAACATTCTATTACAATCATGATCAGTGTACTTTGCACTCTGCTACTTCTTAATTAATTATGCTATTTTAGTTTGGGGAGGAGCAGCAAATACAGTATTAGAGTCTTAAATACTAATTTAATGTATTAATTATAAATATATACATATAAAATCAATGTCATCGAAAAATATTGTTTTTGTGCTACCGGGATTCGAACCAGGATATCTAGTTCCAATCCGGGGAAATACATTACCAATTGTGTTATAGCGCCAGTATTTTTTATGAAAAATTTTCGAACCTGTATGTTACACTTTTTCAAATCTGTCATCTGTCGTTCCATTATTTGAGAGCCATCTACATTGTTTTTACGGAATCTCAAATACCTTTGAGTAAACCGACTGCAGATGCCAGAATTATCAATTCGTTTTTAATTAATACATAAAATTAGTATTTAAAACATCACACACCTATGTTCTGAATAATTACAACTTCACAATAAGAATGTGTTCTCCTAATATAATATTAGAGTCGGCTAAAAGAGCACAAAAGACAATTCTTAAGGTAATAAATGGTTCTCCCTTTGGATATCCATCAGATCTTATATTTAAAGTGTACAATGCCCTAGACATTAGAATGGTGAGACTCGTCCAATATTTTCATGCTTACAACAACTCACCCCAAGCAATAAATCATGGACACAACACAAGAAAAACAACGAATATCTACACGCCAGTTCCGAGAGCAACAGCGACATTCTATCAAAGATTCTACATGTTCTTAGCTACGAAATTGTACAACACACTCGGCACCAACTGGAAATCGTTCACTTTCAATAAGAACCCAATATATGATCCAATCAGGTAGAGATCAATCAGAAGCAATATTCATATCCAACATTCTAACATAATCATTATACAGTGTCTACACTAATAATTCACTAGATCTACAACACTCCCACTTCATATTTTCTTTCCTTTTTTTTCTCTATTTTTATTCTTATTCTTGTCGAATCTTTATCTTTCTTGAATTAAATAACACCACAACGGCACGAAAAAAACTGTCACTTAAACACGGACTGGAGTCTAGCAAAGTAGCCAGGATAATGCTGTATATTATGGCCAAACCTTGTCCCAAGTTGGATGCGCCAACATGTGACGTCTTCGTCCTCCGGTTCACTTAAAGGAAAGATGCGTGGTCCTGATGAACAGAATTCACTATACCGTCTCCCATCTACATCAGTAAGGAAAAAATAATAATAATAGTATAGGAAATTTACTCATAAATTCTAAAGACAAAGATGATAAATTTAACAATTCTGGCGTCTATAAACTTAGTTGCAAGGATTGTGCTGCATTTTATGTTGGTAAAACGGGTAGAAATTTTAATATAAGAGTAAAGGAGCATTTGAGATGTTTGAACAATAGTGGGTTTTTAGAATTTGCTAATCATTTGATAGAAAATAGTCATGGTTTTGATAAAAAATTAAGATTGTCAATTTTGCATATAAACGATGTAGGTCACAAATTAAATAATTTAGAATCGTTGGAGATAAATAAAGCATGTAAAAGTAATCAGGAAATTCTAAACAGCCAATTAAATTTAACTACGAGTCCTATTCTAAAATTTTTTCCTAAAAATTATTCGACTAAATTTGTATTGAGCAGTAATTTGAGTTAGGTACTAAATTTATTTTTTTAAATAATTGTTGTTTTTTAAAAAATTTAAAAATAGATTCTGGTGAAGAAACAATACTATATTTTTAGTTAGTTATGACATCCTGAAGAAGGAAAAGTGTTTTCCGAAACCGGTAGATGTTTTTTAAACTCAATTGTGGTTAATAAAACAAAGATAATAAATAAAAAATAGAAAAAATAATAGAATAAGTTTGAGATTAACAAAATTAAAATTAATTAAATACTAAATTAATATATTAATTATAAATATATACATATAAAATCAATTTTGTCGAAAAATATTGTTTTTTGCGTCACCGGGATTTTCCTTAATAATACAATTAATTAGCTTTTGCATACAAAATTTGAGCATGATATAATAAGAAAATGATTTAGCACAAAAATATATCACGTCAGTGTGATTTCTATAAAAGATTTGCAACAAATCGTCTTCAACAAAATAGATCTTTAACAAATCGTATACAACAAATTTAGCAAGAAGCAATAAAATCAGAGGTGAGAATATGAGAATAATAATTATAATTTACTACCTCTTCAAAATTTTACAACTAAAAATTTCCTTCACAACAATTTCACACTAGAACCTTTGCTCTTCAGGAGCACAATTTGAATACAGTTTTTGATGTTCCAAGTCACTCCGTAGTATACTTGGTGTCTCCTCGCACCGCCAACGTCATAAAGGCTGGATCACCTGCTTCTTGGCGTGTTTCTTGAAGTAGTGCAGAAACCCTTGCGTACTCATGTTGTAAAATAGATTGAGCAGATGGAACCCAATCATGTTCCCATCGTGCTTAGCTCGTGAGTAATCCTTCACGAAGAAATTAGTATTGTCATCCAATGTCGCCTCACGGACGTCGTGACAGGAAGGGATTTTTACATCCTGCAAATACACAAACAAAATAACAAAAACTCCTGATCAGCATGGTACAGCGTAACACAGATGCCTAATATTTTTTTAATATTCTCACCCTTCCTTTTATGAACATGAAATCACATTTTTTGATTCTAATTTCACGAGCAGCTTATTGTACACAGTACACAGTGAAAGTGTTATAGAGAAAATCTTTCCCGCGGTGCAATGTTGCCATTTGCGAAATGTCAACTCAAAATAATATCTCGTGGCCGGAAGGTACTATAACCTAACGCTATAATATATCAGAGGTGGAGTCTACTCCATCCCACACAATCAACTACGAGTATTTAATTGCAATATAATTGTGTCTTATGTTCATCATGTTATATTATAATATATTCACTTTTGTCACAACAAAAACATGTATGTCAATAAAGTCTAATAAATAAATGTATCGTATCTTATAACTAGTCAATTTTTTTTATTTAACTGTAGATCTAGTGATATTTTTGTGGAAAAACAAAGTTATAAAGAAATATCCCAAGACTGGATGTAGCATGGTTAAGACTATTGTAAAAACACGAAAATGTTCTTTATTTTATTATTTCACTTCAATAAAAAAGATTTTTCCGGATTTGTTTTACGATATTGAAAATATAAATTAAATTAACAAACAAATCATTTTGCTCCTAGATTGAAAAATCTAATATAAATGTATTTCTTGAAAGCATTTTCTCTCCGAAATTATTTAAAAAAAGGCAAGAGTATTTTGTCTATGAAATATATTTTTTAATTTGCTTTATTTTTAAATTGAATTTACATATATTGTATAATCTCTGTATTTAATTTAATTGTATATTCTCTGTTTATTTAGTCAATTGTTATGTACCATCGAGGAAAATTTTGAATATGAATGCTTGGCGGTTTGAAGTAATTACGTTTATTGAGTTTTAAGTGTACAAATAACCAATTCACGGAGATGTATTGAAATGGATAGACTTTCAGTTCTTTATCGTTTGGATGCTAAACACGATCTGATCTCTGAAGGGTTATGTAATAGTTTATAAAGAAAATTGTGGAGATATTGCTCCCATTAAATAATACTGAAGATTTAAATCCGGGTTCTGTTTCGAGTAAAAAAAGTAATAAATTAGATGATATAAAATAATCGTTTTAATGCACATTCGCTTACAGAAAGCATAACTAATAAGATTAGAGAAAACTATTAAAATTATGGTTCCAATTCATAATTCTCCTCAAATCAAGAAACGTTTATGTTGTCTAACTAAAAGATTTGGATGTGGCTTCGTTTAATATCTAGTGTTTAAACCAAGTTTTAAAACGGGTGACCAAAACGTTCATAAAACGATCAATGTATTAAAGAACACCAGTTGCTCGTCTAGTTTGCGTTTGTTTCTATTTTATCAACATTTTCCCTACGCAGTCTGCCTAATGTCGTTACTTTATCGAGCTCGTCATTTGTGCTATCTTTCTCTATCTAAGCGTCGCTATTTCTGAACTGGATCGTCTTCCATATTAATGAAACATCACACACTAAATACTTTTTAAAATTCAAGGTCAAATGAAACGTCAAGAAATTATAATTATTACCTAAGAATCTACATAAAATTTACATCACATTATTATTATTAATTCATATTAATTCAAATCACCATACAATTGTATTGCAAAGTTAATTTTTTATTCAAATATATTACAGTAGATTTCTTTGTTTACACTTTAAAAAAAAAGTACATTTAGAACCAAAAGGTTATATATACACTTTTAAAGGACACTGACCTTTATAGACATATATGCAGAAAAGGGAGAAAATTAGATATTCTAGAAAATATAGAAATTAATATTAACAATAAAAATGTGCTTAACATATAAACACTCCTTATTACATCTCCTCTTCTGTCCATATTAGCCCCACCCACAACCACTTTCACTTTTCACCGAAACCCCCCTCTCCCCAACACCGCTCTCATACCATTTAGTCGATTGTCTATCTTCTAGTTTAAGCTTTAGTTTATTACTAACGATGACGCAGTAAGCGTCGAAAACGTTTTAATTAAAGTATTGTTTGAAGTAAACAACGTTGTGTTTTATTTTAATAATTAATTAATTTTTAAAAAAGATAATTCAATGGACTTCCACAAACTTAATGACGAAAATTTTGAAATATTATTATCTATTAATAATTAAATAATTAAAAATATTATGTGATATAAATAAATTAAATGTTAATGTTAAAAGTTTTCTATCTAAATAAAAAATATATATATATAAAAACACAATAAAAATCCTATTTATTCTTCTTCGAAAGATATATACAAACGTGTACATTCTGGAGTGACGTTAATATTCGGTATCGAAGTTCTAACTTTCAGTAATTTTACTTTAAAAACCCATGAAGTTTTCTTTGAACTTTTGAAGTCTGCTGTATTTTTTATAATTAACTTTCTAAAATTATGAAAATGGGTATAGAAATTTTGTCCAATATATCCGAAGTCCATTATATCGAAATTCTATCACATCATAATATTAAAAAAATATACGCACAGAAGAAAATATTGAATTAATAAACAATACTAAAATAAACATTATTATTATATTGCATTATTTAGTCAGGATAGGCTTTCAATCGTATTAATTATAATTATAAATTCTAATTATCTCGGCAGCGCAAAAACAATATTTTTCAATAAAATTGATTTTATATGTATATCTTTATAATTAATACATTAAACTAGTATTTAAAATATCACACACACCTATGTTCTGAATAATTACAACTTCACAATAAGAATGTGTTCTCCTTAATAATTATAATTGTTCCCAAAAACCTTTTAAATCCCAACTGAGACAGAAAAATGTCTGTTTTGAGTTGATTCTGTAATAGACTCCCGCGGAGCTAAGTCCCTGGTAGATTATAGTGCATTGCCCTGTAGTGGCGATGCCAACCCGGTTGGCAATTGTTTAGTAAGCGACTAGATATATCAACCGGATTGTCAGCGGCCCTGCGACTGATCGGTTGGCATAAGCGGTAATAAATTTACATCCACGGTTGCTAGATCTGCGACTAAATTAAAAACAGGGTTGGCACACGACATTTTTGGAATCAATACGTTACGGGAATCGGAACATATTTATATTTTTTAATAATTATTTTGTTACATGAATGTATCGTTTTTATGGCAAATCGGGTCTTGCATTAACAATCTGATCACGGTGGAATTAACATTAACACAGTATTATTATTATTTGTCATAATGATGGACCCTGCAATGTGAACCAAAATGTTAGCTAGAAAGATTGGAGATATATGGCAGAGTAGCCCAGTAAACTCTGTTTAAGATTCTGAATAGCCATTTTTAAATGTAATGCAATTTACATAAAACAACATGATTTTATTCTTCTTTTCTTGTCATTAAATATTCTGTATATTCAAAATAAGAATTTAGTCTGTTCTTCCTCTGGTGCCGCCTCTCTATCTTCACAAACCATCCACCTCGAGGTCTTTTCCGATGTAGTGACTTATTGGGTCCTTCTGTTAGCTTTTTATTAGCCAAGATATGCCCTTGGACTTGTACTTACTATTGCTCAAGAATTCAGTGGGCTTCAGCAGGATCAGTCTTAATTTTAAAAATGACTTTCTTACTCAAAAGGTGTACTTTTAGGGATACGATAACTTGGATAGAACTTGATGTTCCCTTCCCTCCCTTGATGTTTCTCTCTTTCACATGTAATTTTATATTCTATCTCCCTCTTATGTATATTATATATAAGTGCACTCTTTTTGTATTTATGATTAGTTTTAAATACGTTTTAAATACGATTATTATTTTATTTAGATTTAGAAATTGAAAAAATAATTGAAAAAAATTTGGTTTCAACATAGAATGGCTTAAATACCTTAATCGATTATACCTTTGTCTCAGTACAACATCAAAAATATCACTCCTATATTTAAGTATTGAATATCGGAATATATCTAAAAGTCCAAAATCATTCCCAAGCTTGTGAAGTCTTTGTGTGGGTGCGTTACCATAAAAATGTGTATATCGTACATTTATATGAAACAGCGCTAAAGACCTGGCACTTCGTTATGGAAGCTTTCGCTCATAAAATACTCCCGGTTAAGCGGAGGGCTGTCGTTCATTATCCATCTTATTGATCTTCGACTTTTCGTCGTCTCTTATAGCTTCTAGCCTAAAGTATGAAAGTTTTATTTCCCGAAGAATAGAGGCATTCGTTGAAAGATAAATACTTTACATTAAACTTTCAATCATTAATTTTGATATAACAGATACAATTCGTCCTCTAAAACATGTCCTTCGTTCTCTAAAAATAGACATACCAACCCTGCTTCGAAGGCTTCTTGTTAGGAAGCTGACTTACCCCGGATTTGCATAAGCTACGGGTTTTGTCTCGCTCACAGCCAGGCCTTGATTTATTGATGTCGTTCCGTAGGCGAGCGTATGTGTCGCCGCGAAATAAAACCAAACTGTAACGCAACGTTAGGGAGAAAAACGTAAATCCACCCACTTAAAGTGTTCTAACTTAACGGCAAATATATCGAGGGAAAATCGCCGCACCGAAATACGGCGTTTGACTTTCTGATTGAATCGTTTCGAAGCCTCGTGTAAAACTTGTGAACAAACTGAATACAAAATAGCCGGCGCGAAATAAACCGGTCTGAGAGATCATCCGCCGTAGGGAAAATTTAAATTCTAAATTGCCTAGAAAAATATGTAAACCACAAAAATGTAAACTTTCTTTTACGGTTCAGGGTTCCACAGGTATCCTAATATTGTATTCATATTTTACGAATCCAAAAAACAAGAGCATACTGAATGTAATACCAAAATAAAAGTAAGTATTTGAAGTTCGTTAACATCGATACTGGTGAAGGATTCTAAAATTTATTAATAATTTAATACTAGGTTTTTATTTACATGTATTCAAAATTTCAATATTAAAAGCTCGACCCGTATATATTGTTGAAATAATAACAGTATATTTTTTAAGTATCCCATAGAATTATATCGATTGATTTATTAAAAGCAGTGGACTAAGTCGCGTACCTCACTGTTTTATGAGACTGCTGCCTTTCTAGATTTTATTTCAAGACAGATGATAACTTTATATTTTAGTTTTTATTAATTTTAATATGGATTATTTATAAAATAGTTTTAACCACTTTTATGAGTTAAATTTAAATATAAAATATTAAATTGACCTTATAAAAGTGGTTAAAAATAAATAAATTATAATACGTTATATTTCGTTGGTCTTAAGATTAAATTATTGGATTTATATAAACATCACTTTGACCAGTGTTTTAACTAATGGCCCGTGTCCATGAATGAGATATTTAAGAGTTTCGAATCGAGACATTCTGAGATACGGGTTTAGCTCCCATGAGATTCTTTAGCGACGATTCTCAACTATCGTAGCCCCATATCTCAGAGATCACGCTCGTCACGTACGGTAAATTTCACTGTCGTTCGTCAGTTTAGTGATTTATAATTTAACGCCTTATGTTGATATCCATGTTTAATAATTTATGGCAACTTTTCAGGGTAGATAGTTGTACGGATCTATGGTGGTTTTACGCAGGGGTGGGCTGGAGGGGGCTTGGAGGAGCTCGCGCGAGACCCTTGTTAAATTAAGAAAAAAAACAATACGATAATTCTCAGATCAAATACGTACCTAACTGCAATTTCTGTAGATAGTGTAAATGTATTATGAGACCTAAATCCGTTACCTTTTGAAATTTAATAGAATAAATTTAGTAAAATAGATTTATTTCGGGGTGCATAATAAACGAGACCTAGTCGTTTTTTTATGTATAGTCTAACAGTGCTTAAAAACGCCAATGTTTGATATAAATTGCTTCCAGATATTCTTAGATATTCAACGCAATATTTTTGTGAACGATGTTTTGAACGATTATCCATCATACTTCATACCTGGAGATTTTTTCCCTTTACCGTAATTGTGTACAGTTTCTAATATTTATTACTTTCATATTTATTATTTACTAAGGACAACTTTAGTTTCAATCCAGTGTTCTGTTTTGAAACATGAAATTGGAGCGAAAAGAATAGTAGTGGGGTGACTCTGCACGAGCCACGCTGAACGTACCCATCAATCATATAGGGTCCGAACCAGAACAACCGATCAGCAGACGCAATTTAACATTAAGCACCATAGACGGATACTGCCAAGTATCTACCGACCACTTCTTTGCAGGGCATCCCAACACCAGTATCTCTACTCGACAGCATTTCCAGCGTGCCACTCCAGAGTTCAAACCGCGTATTTAAATTGTAGCAATTCATCTCCTCAATAAACGAAACCTTGTAAGTGCTATTTCATTTATATACCCTGCTCTAGTTACAATAGATACCATACATTGTGACACACAACCGACACGCGTGAGACATGAAGAAGTTAGGAGCTTCTGTCTCACAGCATTTTGACCTTCTGATACAGTCTCGAGTCAATCATAGTTTGAATAACTTCAACACACACACCTCAACTCCTACAGTAGGTATAATTGTGTACAATTGTATAAGATTGATACAAAAATACTGAACACCGCGAATAACTCTGAGATTATGCAAGTCCCTTGTTGACGTATTAGCAGTTTACGTGCACGTATTAATTTTCTATCAATCTCAAGCTGATCTCTGAGTGTATCTCTAGATCAAAATCTCAACATGTTATTGAGAAGTATCTCAACCTTGTCATCGTGTCTCCCTCTGTGGACGCGGGTCTTAAGAATGCCAGTGTGTATGTACGGTCCCTGGTTGCTGGTTGCTTGGATACGTGAATAGATCAGGATTGGATGCTTGGATGATTACTTCGTGCATAGTACTCATAACCTAAATTAGCTCCTCGCAATTTGCAATAGCAATTTGTTCTTCTTGCATTATGTATTAGTTTAAACACAAATAGGTAGATTCTGTTCTAGTGAGTACACGTAGTGAATGGCACATATCTATATTATATAACAATACGACTATTGTATGTTGGTATACATGAAAATAATTATAGATGATATGATTAATTCTATTTCTCATTATAAACGCTTTTTTTCCTTACAAAATATGGAATTTTAAAATTCAAAAAACTGCAGCTACCGGTAAATGGTAAATAACTCTTCCCATTATACCGGTTTACCGGTTATTTACTGGTAAATGAAAAAAAAATAGACGTAGATTAGACCTTTACTAAAAACGGTATCCTAGATTAAAACCTTAATAAATACTAAATTAATGTATTAATTATAAATATATACATATAAAATCAATTTTGTCGAAAAATATTGTTTCTGCGTCACCAGGATTGGAAATAGAGATCCAGGTTCGTATCCCGGTGACGCAAAAACAATATTTTTCGACAAAATTGATTTTATATGTATATATTTATAATTAATATATTAATTTAGTATTTAAAATATCACAGACCGTCTGTTCTGAATAATTACAACTTCACAATAAGAATGTGTTTTCCTTAATAAGACCTAAATAATTTCAAGCACGTTTCAGATGCAAAATATCATATAAATACATACGTATGTATATGATGTCCTTTTTGTTTTTACTGAGATATAGTAATGGGAGATCAGAAAATCATTTATGTATATGCCACATCAAGTTTGGTTAATTTGAATTACGACTGTATAATATTTGGTTTACCTGTCTGCGAGGAGTTAATATTATTAACTTATTAGTTTATCCATTAACTTATTGATGTATGTAAAACATACTTTAGATGTATGAATACATACTTCGTATACACCTAAAATAAATGATGTGAATAAAATAATTGATGTGAATATATGTATATTGTTTGTATATTTATTTATTTTATTTTATATGTATACGGTGTATGTACTGGAATAAAAATTAAAAAAATATATTTACAATAAAATTTCGTTATAATTTACCTGTATCCATCCTTGATTCTCGGTAAAATAATTTCCGATAATTACCTATGGTAAACCGGTAATGCAAGCCCTAATCACCATGATAGATTGAACACTGAAATCATCATTAGTTACATTATGATCCGTAACACTATTGTGTTGTATTTATATGTATGACTTATAAAAAAATATGTATATTTGGGGTAAAAATATGTTATGTTAATGCTTATGTATCTGTCGAAATATTGATAGATCATAAGGATATGCTTTAGCGTAAGTAAATAAATGCCCCATTATATTTCATCCATTCACTCACACGTTTGTTTGAATTATAACGCGGAGTATGTGTGCGCATGACCACTGATAGTAGATCGATGTTTATTGATGCTTGGAATACAATTACGGATAAAGGTGTATAAGCAATAAATGTTCAACGATGTGAAGCGTTTGTTAGAGAATTAGTCGGGGCTGCGACTTAAGTGACACGGTAGGGGCGGCTGCGGCGCGTTGTATTGTTGTCTGTTGGGGGTCGGTACCAGGCGTATTTTTGAGTTTGATGATAGCCCCGTTTTGCACCCAGGTATATGCAGAGTACGTGCAAATTATGTAGGGGATGGATCTCCACATATATAATATAACCTTAATCGAGACTACCGAGTGTTTCTATTCTTCAGGTATTCTGTACTGAAGCTCTTCATAATATGCAGAAAATTTTTTTTTGCGTACTTTGAACACGTTTCTAAATGAGATTGAGATAACCTTAACCCTTTGAACGCTACTTTTAGCCCTGATATTTCAATACTCAGACGCGGCACATTTTATTGGATGCCCAAATACGCTTTAAATCATCAAAATTGACGACTTTCGCATGATTTATCGCCTCAGATAGAGATGAAAGGTTATCTTGTTCAATATGAAACCAAAAAATGGTTGTAAAAACCCGTAGGATGTTTATAAATGAACAAACATAAACTCCATACGTAATGGTACAGCAATGCTCGAAACACGTGACAGATTATCGATGTTTTTAACGAAGTACGTACAAATGTCACTACTACGATTGCCCTATTATACTTTGTGTAATAACATAATGCTTGTGGCAATAAATATATGTATAATTGAATGTATTAAAAATTGTTTTCAAGTATACATATATATATATATGTATACTTGAAACAATATATATATATATTGTTACTAATAAAGAAAACACAGGGGCGTCGAAGGTGTAGTTTTTAAATTTACAAACAAACATCTTAAATAATTGCATGTAGATTCTCGGGAGTTAAACATTTTCTGCTTTTGTTGAGAAGAAACGGTTCCGGGAAAGGGTGGGGGTCCCTTTGATGTACTCTTTAAAACCTTCCGAGTGAAATACCTAACACTGAAATATAAAATGAATTAAATTATGTAAGATAGCATAAGTAATTAAATTACGTTACTTAACACGTTACTGTCGCACATTACCAGATAGATTGACATTTCCAATATTTATTCTGGCCTCCGTATTTGCGGAGAAAAATTGTCGACATGATTGCTTTTTTTTGTCGCGGGAGGAAATTGCATCATTTGTTAAAATTTTCTTTTTGCAAATTGCTCCATTTGTATATGCGAGTTTTTCCGCCTGAAAATTTAGCGGAAAAGCTCGCAGACACAAAAACGCGGAACATGAGTGCTGTAAGAAATATTTGGCTGATGGATGGTAATATCCTTACCTGTAATATAAGGGAAATAATCATATATAAAAATACTGTGATTTTTGATGTGGAAACATCGGGTGTGTATATATATGTGAACTTGTAGGATGGGGGCTGGGGGTCGGGGGTGCAGTTGAAACGAAATTTTAATACGATTATTTTTAACATTTTAATATATCCTTTGTTAGTAAACTTTTAATTAACATTGTAACTAACTTACCCCGCGAAAGTAGATAGATAGGATAGAGCGTCACACCCTTTTGTCCTCACGCACAATTCCCGCCTCATTCACATTCATACATCTTCTCATCTTCCAGTATCTGGTTATGCCAAGTCTTCCACGGACGTCCTCTATTTCTAGTGCTTTGTAACTATTCTCTCTTTATTCACAAAGTTTTATAAATATATATATATATATATATATTTTATTATTTAGAAATTTTTACAATTTCATATAATAAAAAATATGAATCTCTTACAAAATTAAAGTTATATATTTTTGTGAATTGCTGTACCTCTCCAAAAAATAGACCAGCTCTTTTGCTTGGAGAGGTAATTTGTTAAGGTTATATGCTTCCCGGGCTACACTGTACTTCGTGATGGTCGACTCGGTTGTCAATTATGGAGTGAGTAGCTATAGACTAGGTTACAAAACATATACTGATATAATTAAACAATTACAATTAAGATTCTTAAAATTTATAGTTGATAACAGAATAATGTGTTCGTATAAAGATGAATATTATGAATTATTTACATTATGCCAGTTTACATAAAAGTAATATATGGTATAATTGTAGAAGAGATGGTAAATAACGTGAATATGAATATTAACCCGCACCAAAGCTATTCTACCAGATCGTAGGGTCAAACTATGAAAGTACCGATCGCAACCTATGGTGAGAGAACAAAATAATATGTTGTGCCAAGAATATTAATTAATCTAAATCAAGACTTATTAAATATTATGGAAAATAAAGAGACCCCAGTTACCACCCTAAAATGTAAAGTGAAAGAACACGTTCATGTAATTATTTGTTTCATTTATACATGTTGTATTTTATTTTGTTGTTGATTATATTGATTGTAAAACTGTTCTGCAGTTTGCCAAACGTTGAAAATTATAATATAAGATGTGTATGTAATAAAGTTGGAAAAACAAATAATGATTGTTGGCGTAGGATTTTATACATAAATAACTATTTGAATCAAATATCTAAACACCTACCACGAAACACTAGACCGGCATTTTATACAAATAATAATATAGGAAATTTACTCATAAATTCTAAAGACAAAGATGATAAATTTAACAATTCTGGTGTCTATAAACATAGTTGCAAGGATTGTGCTGCATTTTATATTGGTAAAACAAAGGTAGAAATTTTAATTTAAGAGTAAGGGAGCATTTGAGATGTTTGAAAAATAGTGGATTTTCAGAATTTCCTAATCATTTGAGAAATTAGAAAATGGTCATGGTTTTGATAAAAAATTGGGATTGTCAATTTTGCATATAAACGGTGTTGATTACAAATGAAATAATTTGGGATCATTGGAGATAAATAAAGCGTGTAAAACTAATCAAAAAATTATAAACAACCAACTAAATTTAACTACGAGTCCCATTCTAAAATTTTTTCCTAAAAATTATTCGACTAAATTTGTATTAAGTAACAATTTGAATTGAGTAGGTACTAAATTTATTTTTTAAATAATTGTTGTGTTTTTAAAAATAGATTCTGGTAAAGAAATAATAATATATGTTTTTAGTTTGTAATGACATCCTGATGAAAAAAAAAATATTTTTCGAAACTGGCAGATGTATTTAAATTCAATTAACAAATAAAAATATGAATTTGAACCACAAAGTTAATATTGCTAATTTTAAACGTAAAAATAAAATCCGTTCCATATGATCAAATCACCTAAGCGATCATTTTTTATATAATATTACTAATTATTAAAACTACCTAGTATTGTACTTTGTGTAATTAGAACTAGTTATATATGTTATATTTTTTTAATATCATTTTTAAGTAGATACCGTGTAGGTACTGAGTTAATAAATATATTTTTTATCTACCCTCCGGGAAGCGTAAGAACATATTTTAAATACTAATTTAAAACTTGCTTTTTTGAAATCCACATGTTCAAAAAGCTCGCTCGCATGTTTAAAAATTAAAATATGTTATTAAGGAGAACACATTCTTATTGTGAAGTTGTAATTATTCAAAACATAGGTCTGTGATGTTTTAAATACTAATTTAATGTGTTAATTATAAATATATACATATAAAATCAATTTTGTCGAAAAATATTGTTTTTGCGCTACCGAGATATGAGCTTGGATCTCTATTTCCAATCCGGGGAAGGTATACTACCAATTGTGTAATGGCGCCAGTATTTTTCACGACAAATTTTTGAACCCATATGTTACACTTTTTCAAATTAATACACCTGTCGTTCCATTATTTGAAATCCATCTACATTATTATTACAGAATCTCAAATACCTTTGAGTAAACCGATTACAGACGCCAGAATTATTAATTCATTTTTATAAAATTTTGGACACATCGATACAATTTATATTATTAAACACATTCTTATTTATCCCGGTAGCGCAAAAACAATATTTTTCGACAAAATTGATTTTATATGTATATATTTATAATTAATACATTAAATTAGTATTTAAAACATCACAAACCTATGTTTTGAATAATTACAACTTCACAATAAGAATGTGTTCTCCTTAATAACATATTTTAATTTTTAAACATGCGAGCGAGCTTTCTGAACATGTGGATTTCAAAAAAGCAAATTTCTGAACGTAAGTTTGACGTTGATGGATAGTAAATACGATAGTAGTAGATTACTCCAGTACCAAGTGATGCGATGTTTACATACTTAAAAAAAATTAAGTTTGCTAATATTGAAAAGAAGTTGTTTGAGATGCGCACGCCACTGATATTGACAGGTTGTATTCCCTGACCCACACTCTGGAACTCATCTCCTTCTCGCACGCCGAATCTTGACTAATGAAACCGATCATGTCATGACATAAGATGTCTCCTGTTATGCGGTAGGTAATGTATCTTTCGCTGAAGTTAAGAAAGCTGTAGCTTAACGAGGGATGACGAAATAATATTTATTATGTTTATTCAAAGAATAATACAATGTTTATTTTTCTGAAATTAAGAATGTTGTAGCTTAATGAAGGATAAAACATTAATATGTATTTATTCAACGAATAATATCTATTTATAAAAATGAAATAACTCAAATGTTTGACCAAAAAAATAAATAAATATCGTGACGTAATTGAGAATATTTAGTAGAACTTGTATTAGAAAAATGAGCACATTTTTTTGTTTGTTTATTTAAAATACTGTACGTATACTATAAAAATGATTTATGTATATTATGTATTTGGGACATATATATATTTGTGAAAATACACATGAACGAAAATAATGCATTGTGTCTTCTCCTACTTCCCTTCGCCTCCCAGCCGCGCCGCCGACCAGTCGATTGGCGACCTTGAGCCAGTGCGGTTCTGCGTTCTAATTCGAGACTTCGTGTCTATACTGTTTTGGAACCTTTGACGAAAGAGTGAGTTAAAATATACAGTCCACGAGATTTCTGCACAATCCGGATTATGGTGAGTGTCTATTCTTTTCGTATCCTGAATTCTTCCGGCATCTATGCTTGTACGCAACACTATATAAATATTATATATGAACTTGCAGGCAAATTTAGAAAGATTCATTGTTGGTTTTATTAAATTATTTCACTATTTAAATAGATGATGTACCCAGTTTACGTATATTTGTGGCATACTTAAAGCCTATTTAATGGCGGTTCACTTTTAACGACCACTATTTCGCCTATTTTCTCTTCTCCTCATCCAACTTCCTGCAATTATTTTTATGTCACTGTCCATGCGAGCCGGGAGACGAATTACGCTTAAACTTTTAATATGGAACCTTTGTTTTAAGGTTCCTTGACCTTAAAATATTAATATATTATAAAACTCTCGTTCTGATTCATACAGATTTATTAATTAATCAAAAAATTTCAATTTATTAAAAATTATTATTCTTCATTTTAAAATGGCCGATATCGATAGTCAATCTAGTCATCCAAACGCTATAAGTTTTTTATGCTACGTGATGATTAAAGCGAGTTTAAAAATTAAATTAAAATAAATAAATAATTTTTAAATAGTATTCCTTAGTATCAAATAAATAAAATGAACAAATATTGCATGTGCATGTATCATAACATATCAATACTATTTAAACTAAGCTGAACACTGAATCGATGTTCTCCGGGGACGAGACTCGAATCATCGAACACTCTGTCACTAAGCGAGTGTCTTATCACTAAACCAAAGAACATATCTAGCATGAAATGATTAGTGTACGAAAAAATTGGGAATCTAATTTAAAAAAAGAACATTGAGTTTTTTAAATTTAATATGAATATTTATATTACATCACACAAATATTTATTTTATAAATGAATACACCTTAAAAAAAGTTAAATTTTAAATACAATACAAACACTATTTTGTAAACATTCGTTGAGTAGAGTTACATAATATCAAGTATTATTTAAAACTGGATAAAATAATACAAAGCCTTCAAGGTTTTAATTTTGATGTAAATATTTTAGAAAATTTGCAGTGAAATAAAATAAGATAAAAGATTTTCATTTCTCCACGAATAGTTTACTTTTACTGGATTTAAATAATTATTTACAATTAAATGATATATCCACGTTTAATAGCTGAAGTTGCGATTCTTAAGGACATATTATTCCTTGATAATTAAACCAAGTAAGTATGTAAAAGACAAATATTTTACTCGAAAAAAAACAGAGAAGCCACCAGGCTTACACCTGGAATCATTTTGTTGCCGATAGAATGCTCTCCCAGCTGAGCAACACCTAGCTTAGTCAATCTCTTCAAATTTATTATTTATATAACATATTCTAAATATATTATACGCCAGTGACACATCTATTGTTACTATCGAAAAGCTAATATATATTTTTAAATGGAATGTTTCTCGGATTAAATTGAGATTTGAGTTGCACCTGGTAGATGGCGTCAGGACTCCTAGTCCATTTTATTAACCGATTTTAATGCAATTAATTTGAGAGTTGAATGATAAATTATTAATTTTTTCGAAATAAATATTTGACTTTTGCATTTTTTTCAATGACATATTTATATTACATTGGTTTAATAAATATTTACATAAACATGAATAGTGTTATGATTAATATCTATTTTTTTTATAAAATATTAGATTGTTCCGAAAACAATTTCCGATTTTAATATAATATAATTTTAAATGCCTTTTGCTAAGATAATTATATTTGTTTTTGTTTGGCAGCTGAGAATTAATAATATTAATTTATACAGTAAGATATTTATTTTTTATAAGTTTATTAAATAAAAAATGAGATTGAAAAAATAAGAATTGCTGTGATTTTTTGCATAAATTTAAATCAGTACTTTGCGCATTTCACATACGTGACATTAATTAAGGATGCAGTGATAGAACCACTTTGGAATGAACACGGCGTTGTGACGTTGGTTCGAAAAAATTATGACTTTAGGTAAATCTTAAAGACGAAGAGTTCTGCTACTTTTCAGGAGAATTTTCGGATCTCTTAAAGAAAAAAGAGTGTAACCAGGAATTTTACAACTTGCATAGTAACAAAATTCATAAAATTTAAGAGGCTTGGATGGCTAGGCTGTATAGAATCTGTGAATGATGTGCAATGCTTAAAATGGTTGCTCAAAAATAAATCTAAAGGAAGACGAAGTGTAGGTAAAGAGCTATTCATTTTTGGGTTCAGCAATTGATAGAAAGTAGCCCTGTGTACAGACCGGTGGAAGGGTATTCGCGAGGAGCCCAGAACCCATACCAGATTGTAGAGGCAGAGATGATAATGATGAATGTTATATTTAATTGAAAATGAAAATCAAAAATATTTTTGGAACAATCTAATATAACATTGAAGTAAATAATTAATTAAGAGACAATATTTTTAACTAATCTAATTTTTTGTAAATAATTCTGCATTTGATTCCGATTCAAAATAAAAAATTAAACAATTTAAAATAAGCAAACGAAGATTTGTGATGATTTTTAAAAATATTTTTATAAAATCTTAAATCAACTCTTAATCTATGTACATTAAAAAAGTCACAATTGTTAGTACTGAAATTTTTAAACTAAAATATTATTATAGTTTCACATTTTTTTGAAAAGAAAATGATCACACATGAATAAGTGTTACATAGAATATCTACAGTATTACTTCATAAGAAAAATGTACATAAAGTGAATTCACCAGGAGTGTGTTGAGTTTGTTTTGAAAATAGACATATCTTTAGACCGTAACTGCAACATGGAAGAAAGATTGAAAAGTTTATTGTTTTAGCATCACTACAGTTGGATTTGACCCTGGTCCACCAAGATGATTAATTGTCAGCTGATGATGAGCAGCAGAAGAGACGGAAGTAGCAAACAGCCGCAGCCTCTCTGCATGGCCAGGGGGTTCTCTCCTGAAAGTGGAAACAGTTTTTAAAGAACAAATTAGATGGAAGATAAAATATAGAAAAAATTTTTGATCACGCCGTAATGCCATATTAATCATATAAATTTACATTACATTTATAAAAGCTACATTATTTAAATTTAAATATAGTTACTTTTACGAATGAAACTTTTATTATTTTCATTTAAAAGCGATCACATTTATACATTTTTTAACAGTTAATAAAAAAATCTCGTAGATTGCGTAGATCGATCAATTATATTTTAATGTTACATTTTGTTTAAATATTTTCAACAATTACCTGTACGTAAGTTTGTTTTATTTTAAACTGACTGAATTTAATACTTTTAAAATTAGCAATATTAACTTTGTGGTTAAAATTCATATTTTTTATTTATTATCTTTGTTTTGTCAACCACTGAATTGAGTTTAAATACATCTACCGGTTTCGAAAAATATCATTTTCTTCTTCAGGATGTCATAACTAACTAAAAATATAGCATTGTTTCTTCATCAGAATCTATTTTTAAATTTTTTTAAATTTAATCAATTTTGCGTATAAACGGCGTTGGTCACAAATTAAATAATTTGGAATCGTTGGAGATAAATAAAGCATGTAAAAGTAATCAGGAAATTCTAAACAGCCAACTAAATTTAACTACGAGTCCTATGCTAAAGTTTTTTCCTAAAAATTATTCGACTAAATTTTGTATTGAGCAGCAATTTGAGTTAGATACTAAATTAGTTTTTTAAAATAATTGTTGTTTTTTTAAAATTTTTTTAAAAATAGATTCTGGTGAAGAAACAATGCTATATTTTTAGTTAGTTATGACATCCTTAAGAAGAAAATGGTATTTTTCGAAATCGGTAGATGTATTTAAACTCAATTCAGTGGTTGACAAAACAAAGATAATAAATAAAAAATATGACTGAATTTATTTTAAATAAGAACTGAGGATTATAATATTATCTTCTAAAGTATCTTAGATATGATGAACGCTGCCAGAATTATTTTTTTGTGTACCGTGAGGTATTGGTGGAACTACTAAAGATTAAAAAAAATATGTGCATGTAAAACATGACACGTGAATTGTTAGAATGCAAAATTACCCAAAATAATATTTTTTTTTCAAGGCTACATAAACACTTAGTCGAAGTAAGGGACAGAGGTTGCAATAAACATCGGTATTGTTAGACACGTGATACGGCTTGGGAACGGCTATAAGGAATCTGGCGTACGTGACCATAGTCAAGTCGGTAAATACACCATAAGAGATGCATCACCCCCATGCGTCAGTCTTTCTCCAAATCCCAGCCGAGAGAGCTCGCTCTATAAACACGGGATCTAGTTTATAATTAGAAAATAAAATCAATATCGTCTCCGATATAATAAGCAAGCGTTTTGTAATTTGTGATTCTGGGGAAAATTTAAACTCTGCGCGTCGAGTTTAAGCTTAGACTGTGATGTTCTCTGTGTTTGATCGTTGATATAAAAGTATAAAAAGGGTCCCGGTGGATGTATATATAAAAAAAAGACGATCAACATAATTTTGTGTAGTGAGAATAAATTGTCGCTATCAGGGGAGACGATAAACAATTGCATAAGCACATCGCGTCCAGAGTCCCGGTTTGCCTGGATAATTGGGCATCGTCTGGTGGTCAATCAACTACAAGCCTGAACTCCGTCACCCTACGCTGGCACCCCAAGCATCAGGCCACACTTCACGTCCAGGATCCAGAACCATCATCTACACGTTGAAGGCGTCTCCTAAGAGGTAATCCCTTACGTGAGGGACCTGCACAATCTACATCATACAAGCGTCAACATAGACAATTTGGTAGATAACTTTACGCTGGCATGATGGGCATCTAATTAATGTTAATTTAATTGTAATTATTTTTGAATTGTCTCATTAATAAGTAATCAGGTAAAATGCTCATTTTCCACTTTTGATACATGGAAGTATCGTAAAATATAGATAATAAATTTTCTTGTATACAACGGCATTTTGTAATTTCAATTCATAACCATTTGACTTGACAATATTTAAAAAAGAAGCAGTTAGGCTAGATGCCTCCTCCCTGACCATGAAGCTAAGGTAGAAAAAAATAACCTAACAGAATAATGTAGCTATTTTTAAAACTAAGCTTGTGCTTTAAAAAATAATACTTTGTGGTCATCTTATCTGAGGACCTAACCTCCGACCTATACGAGACTAAACAAATTTCTCGAATAAACATGTGTTTACGACCAGTATGGAGCACAAACACGAACTCTTATAAAACGAAGTGAAATAGTTATGTTTGTGTCGAAACTAATAATTACGCAGAGCCGTGTAAAAAGCAACGAGAGGAGTAAGAGACGGAAATACCAATAAGCGAATAAGAAAAACATTCAAGTTTGTGAGAACTGTCGCGAAACTTAAATGGGGCATTGCCGGACATGTGCTGGGACTAAATGATGAACGTTGGAATGGTGAAATTCTCCCGTAGCATCCATGTCTGGATTGATGATATTAAAAGACCGGTGGCTCTTGTTGAAGCAGAACTTCACTGAACAGGGAGTCGGGAAAAGCATCGACGCAGGCTAATATGGACGCAGACATACTAAAAAAGAGTATGGAACATTCGCACCAAAATAGTAGTTCTGAAAATCTGTGCTTGAAATTAAGTTTTTAGTTAAACTAATTAAAATTGAACAAATATCAAATATCTCATAGAGACAAATCTATTTTTTATTATATTTAATAGAAAATATGGAAAGTATGGGGTAATTACTGAGTTTACGACCTAACTTCGGTTGCTTTAAGTGATCACTTTATATAAATATAACGTTCACCAATTCTCACCCCTCCATATCCACATTTATCACACTTATTTTCCATTAAATATTATAAAAAATAGCTTTATTTATGAGATATCTGATATTTGTTTAATAACAGTGCTTTTGTAGGTAAACATTCAGTAATTGTGTGTTCTTGGACATATTCAAATATTGCTAATCAAAATTGTTTGTTGCTGGTTGAGCTCGTAATATTATGCCGCGTATTATTTGTTCAGAAGTGAGAAAAATGAAAGCAGGAAAAGATAATTTTAGTTGGGAACACCCAGTCACGTTTCACGTTTCTTGTTGTTTGCCGATCCCTTCAAGGACAGGATGTATAATATCCTGAAAAATAGAGAAAAACACGAAAAATATAGAGTTACCTGTAAAAATGGTATTAAAGTTTCGGGTTACTATTTTTTGATGGAACCATATTCTTTTAAACAGTTTGTGTTAAAGTTCCCTATTATTAATGTCAACCTATCACTGGACTGACAATGTGACACAAAAAGCAATCTATCAAAATAGTAGTTTGCTGAAAATAAACTTCTTAGGTAGACCAGATGTGGACCTGAAATACGGGTAGACACCTTTTTATTCATTCACTCTATTTAATGATGCAGTGGAAACTTTCTTATTGGTCGCTGTAAATTTATCAAAAATAATCATTTATGTTTGCACTTGAACAATGAAAACATTTTTTATTTAAAAATTGAGAACATTACTTTTGACATATTTCTTGAACTATGTATATATTTATTTTTGATTTATGATCACTGTCTCATTAACTAGGCTGAAGTTTATGCTAAAGGAGATATTTATTTATATATTATTTATATTTATTTATTTATATATATGTTGACATACATATTTTTGTTTTAATAGAGGTGAATACATAATAAACATAAGAAATAATTATACTCATAGTTTATTGTATAGGATGGAGTAGACTTCACCTCTGATATATACAGCGTTGTTCTGGCTTATTTGCTTCACTGAAGTCTGTGTTAAAGTAGCCGTTTTTTTTTTGTGCTGTTGTGGTGTTATTTAAGTCATCGACAGGAATAAAAAGAGAATTACAAATATGCATAAAAAAGTAAAAATAAAATAAAATATATTAGAAATGTATGTAGTAGGAATGTTGAAGGACTAGTGAATTATTAGTCAAGAGATTGTATAAATCATATTAGATGTTGGATTGCTTCTGATTTATCTCTACCTGATTGAATCATATAGAGTTGTTGTTGTAAGGAGAACACATTATTATTGTGAAATTGTAGTATTTCAAAATATAGTTCTGTGATATTTTTTTAATACAAATTAAATGTATCTATAAATAAGAAAGATATACGGCGGAACCTTTATATTCGTCATCAATCCGTTCCTGAAGGCCTGACGAATATAGAAGCAGTTTTTTCCCATAACAAATATTTGAAATTCAATTAATCCCCCAAAAATAGTACACAAATGAATTAATTTTATGTCAAAACTTTACCATTATTGTACTGAGGAGACATGATGGTAAAAGCGGAAGAGGAGGAAAGTTACTAATATTTAGAAGGCGACAATTTAAACATCAGGTAACTATTATTCTGGTGGTGGTTTTCGTTTTCCGATGATTCAGTAGCACTCGATTTAACAAAGAACTTGCCCAATATTGCCTGTTTCTGACTGTTTTTTAAAACCTTCATGAAGTAGTTAATTACATTACCATTGAATCCATTAATGTTTTGATTGACTATGGAAACACTTCGGTGCCACTTTTCGATCATATTCTGCGCTTTGGTCCAGTTAGACAGCATTGCCGGGCGGTGGAAGTGACAAATATAGAAAATATTAACAAATGTGGAAACATTTGTTTGTTATCAAAATGTGACGAATATCGAACCAGACGAATATAGGGGCTGACGAATATAGAGGTTCCTAATGAACAGATAAAATCAATTAATTGAAAACATATTTTTGTTGTCACCCGGATACGAACCAGGAACCATTCCCATCCGGTAAAGTAGGCTGATACATCACGGAACCATAGTCAGATAACGACAGTTTTTCTAACTTAAATGTTGCACTTTCAAATTGATACAATAATTATATACAATATAAATAACCGTTCCAATATTATTAATTTTTATAAAATATATAATTTTTTATTTTCACTTTGTATCACACACACAATTTTTTGTCTGGAAGAATAGTTCTTAAATCTACAGGTGTAAATTGAACCAAAATTGAATACTGTTGACTATTGTGGCGGCGGAGCACGTAAGGGTGGGAGTGGCTTTATTGTTTCTAGGAAACATTGATAAAAGGGGTGAAGGGTTTGAAAACATGATATTGTTCATTCATATTTTCTCCGAAATCACATTTTTACGGATTTCTATCGGTTCAAGGTTATTTATTACAAAGTGAAAATATTTTTTTTGCAGCAACAGCCAAATCGATAAATGATATTATTAATTTTTCTTCATTATGTTTAATTCAGGTATATATTTGTTCTTTTGATGAATAAGAAATTATTTAACGAATTGAATATCAGAAGATGTCTATTTAATTGGGACAGTAACAATAAATCCATTTGAATTCCTGCACATAAAGGAATTCATGGAAATGAATGTGCTGATAAACTGGCCAAGGAGGCCACTCTTTCCGGAGTCATCATCAATTCCATATCAGATTGAACTGAATAGATTCCCCAATGGGAAAGTGTGGTGCTGAGGAGGAAACCCTTGACCACATCTTTTTTACTGTCCATTGCGGATCACAGGTTTTTTTTACAGTAATCTTGTCAATGGTAATTTTCAACTCAACGGTTAACTTGTGTCATCTTCTTTCTATATAATATAATATCTATATAATAGCAATTTTTTTGAACGACAATGGTATTGACTTGTAATATAATATTTTCTATTCTATAATATAATTGTACTTTTTTCTATAAAATAAAGTTTTAACTTGATTAATGGCACAAATCACTCTTGAAGGGTGGACTGCCCATTTAAAAGAAGAAGAAAAAGAAACATACTTCAAATCAAATACTTATACCTAGACGAACTAATTACACAGGCGGATTACAATTCACATTTCATTCTTCTGATATCGAACATCACAGACATACAACCAATATCTCAACAATATTGTACAATAGTATATCAATATAGAGGTACTGCAGTTGATTGCCTATACAACTCAACATAGTGTTACCGTATATATTTAAAAAATAAAGTACAAAATTGTGTACTGCCAGCTTTGAAAAAAACTTGGGGACATCAACATTTTTGAGAGTTTTTAAAAATTACACGACAGTATTTTTTTAATATTAGTACTTAACGAAGTAACGCCAACGCCAAGGACATAATAAGGATAATGAGATTTCGTAAATATGTTTTAGGAAGAAAAAGGAAACTTACGCATTAAATCAACTTAACATCTTTGGAGTTAACAGGGTTGGGACTGGAAATTTTTCCGCCTGGGGCGGAGTTCCTAATTTGAGTCTTTCAGAAAGTTTTAACAATTTTTTGTTCTCGGATCATTGGACGACGTAACGTGAACAACATCAATTTTTTACTCCGAAACACAGAAGCGGCATTTTTTTTTGTGAAAGTTTAAAGGTCTTTTTATCTTAATAATGACAAATATAAACTCTTTGTTTATGTACAGCATCGGTCACACGGCGGAAAAAATATGAAGTAAAAACGATCTATCAATTTTGAGTGCGATTTTTTTATTTTTATTTTTATACACACTAACTTTTGACAAGATAATAACGACAATTTCCCACTGATTATTACATTATTAGGCAAATTCAAAAATATTTTCCGCTGTTTAAAAAAGTAAATACTTTAAGAAAACACATTTTAATTGAGATGTTGCAATTTTAGAACATAGTTCTATGCTATCTTTAATAGAAATTAAATGAATCAATTATAAAGATATACAAAATTGTAAAAATAAATTCTTGCGTCGCCTACTATGTATTAATTACTCAAAGGTATTTGTGATTCATTGTAACATAAAGTTATAAATTTAATAATATATTTAGTATATTAATTAGAAAGATATACATATAAAATCTATTTTATCGAAAAATTCCTACATTCTTAATTCATATTCTTATTGTGAAGTTATAATTACAACTTCACAACAAGAATGTGTTCTCCTAATAATAAAGTTGTTTCAATGTGTCCAAAATTTAATAAAAATTAATTGATAATTCTGGCGTCTGTTATCAGATTACTTAAAGGCATTTGAGATTCCGTAAAAATAAAGTAGATGGCTCTTTCAAATAATGGAAAGATTAAATGTATTAATATCAAAAAGGTTACATATAGGATCGAAAATTTGTCGCTAAAAATATCGTCGCTGTAGCATAGTTGGATAATGCACCTTTCCCGGTTTGGAAAGAGATCCAGGTTCGAATCCCGGTGGCGCAACAACAATATTTTTCGATAAAATTGATTTCATATGTATATCTTTCTAATTAATATATTGAATTATTCTGATTAATTACAACTTCACAATAAGAACGTGTTCTCCTAAGAATAATATATGTATCAATTATAAAAAAGACTACAGAATATAAGTGTCATAATTTGTCGAAAACTTAATCGGTTTGTATAACGAAATGGTAATACATTTCTATGGGTAGAAAAAGTTCCAGGTTCGTATCCTGGTACCAACCATATTATTTTTTTGACAGACAAATATTTTTTTGTATATTTTTCGAATTGATTAATTTAATTAGAATTTTATAAATGGTTTAAAAAACGCAGTACAAATTTAAATAAAAATATAGTAGCATTGACAGCATAATAAATATTAATACTAATAAAACACAGGTAGTTGTAGCACAAATAAAAATATACTTTATTACATATATAATATAATAATGCTGGCCGTATCTTTAATACTAATATATTCTATAATTATAATTACATATTAAACTTACATGGTGGCACTATTTTTATCTAAAGAAAACTGTAATAGATTTATTTTTTGGATAATTTATATTTCTCTAAAGATAGCTTTACAGTAATAAATAAACATCAGATGTTCCAAATAAAATATTTTTAGCTATATTTGAATATGTCCAAGAACACACAATTTCTGGATTATGACGATGGTGTAGTGATACTCGAAACGAGGCCACATACTAACATATATATTACTTTCAAAAACTTTCGTTGATAAATGTCAGCCGATGACAGGTGGTTAGCCGTGTAATTACCTCATACTTCAATATATTTTCCATTAAATATAATAAAAAAATAAGTTTGTCTCTGCGAGATATCTGATATTTGTTTAAAATACTGTTTTTTTTTGTTGTGATCGATCAGTATAGACTTAATGATATATTCTAAATAACAAATAAATATTTGAGTTTTGTTTTCTTACTAAATAGTAACGTATCTTGGATCAACTACACGGAGTCACTACTACGTAATTATCAAAGCAATCTACCGAAAATGTTAAATTCCCAGAAGTGACTATATTTTTTCGAAAGACTTTATCTTTATTAATATACAATTAATTGAAACAATTTGCTTTTAATAAATAAAATTTACAGCCTTGTCCTGCTAACCCTGAAAATGGGCCACCTCTATAATAGGAAATGGGTCACCTCTATAATACTCTATGACTCACCTCTCAGCACGTGCACAGACACGGTGGTCGCCGAGACGTCCTCCAGCGAGCATGTGTAGTTCCCCGAGTCCTTGCGCGCGGCGTTGGCGATGTACAGCCGCGAGAGGGCGCCGCTGTTCTGTAATTCCGTCTTGACGCTGTAACAAGGGATAATTAATGAGCCGAGATCCAAACCACCACTTCAGAAATGATGTAGGCTCAATTTGTTACGAAACAAACCTCGGTGGGCGTTGGGTGCAGATTACATCACCTTCAGACGATTCCTACAATCGTGGCTCGAAGTAGAAATGTCTAAAAGCGTATCAAATGTTTTTGTCAGTTCTTTGTGAAATAATTGAGTCGTACCAAACGAGGGGGGACCGAAGAAAATAACAATAGCAGATTTTTAAATTTTTCCTTCACAAATTTATTTTTAGAAAATAAAAGAAACTGAACAATGGGAAATGAAGGTGAATTCTCTACGGGTACTTTTTGTACTTCAGGTTAAGCTGGCTTAGTTTAGGATAAGCCGAGTTAGGTTACATCCTTTTTTAAAAAAAAATTGGCGTCTCACCCCTATGGAAAGCTACGGACAACCGCTGAGTAGTTTCATCATTATAATTTTGATATTTTTTTTTATGTTCTGCCCAAATATGATTTGTGATGTACTGTTCTTTTGGGTTAAATCTGTCGGCAGTGGTGCGTGGAGGGTGAGTCTCTTATATGTTTTTCTGTTGTGCCGTCTCGTTTCCTGGAAGGGAGTGCCTCTTTACTTCTCCTCTGATCCTCGGCCTTGTTAATTGTATTATTTTATATTATTTTTATGTATGTAATGTATATTATTTTTATGTATTTATTGTAAATATTATTTATTTATTTACTAATAAAGTGAGTCAATCGGAGACAATGAGGGCAAATCTTTTTTGGTAACTGTGCGGTATCGCCCTGTAAATACGTGGGGCGCTATCGAACAGCTGCCTAGTAGCATTAAAAAATGCCAACCGGGTGTAAGCGGTAGGTCCGCCCTCATATTGTGCACATGAGGACGTGTAAATATGAAATGTTGCAGACACGAGTCACTTCCGAAATGACACATTACCGATCATTAGTATATACGTAGAGTCTTGTTTGAAAATACTGGTTTGAATCATGCTAACACAACTTTAAAATATCGATAGTTCTAGAAGTAATTTATTTGGATGAGTTGATCACAAATACTGGTGACAGTATGCAGGAGTCGACCTGGACAGTCTGCAATAGCGACAAGCTTAAAATAGATGTTTTCAACAGTGAACAAAAAATTCTTTCAATTCTTTGGCTATATTATGCGCTAAAGAAGCTTAGATAATGAGTTTATTCTAGAAACAACCTTGAACTGAAGAAGACCTGGAAAAGTGCCGCAACGGGGGATAGATACGTTGCATCTGACTGGAGATATCCTGAAGTGAGCAGTGAGACCGAGACTTGTGGAGGTGCATTACGTGCCTAGTCTTATCTGATTGAGGTTACTAATGATGTGTATCAGAATAAAAAAAAGTTAAATCATGTGCTAAATACTGGTAGGTAATGTATATTTGGAATAAGTTGATGAGAAAAGCAACAAAGAGAAAAGAGAACAAAGAGAATGCAAAAGTTGAAAAAATCGAGGGTGACTGGAGGGAATAAAGTGAACGGCACTTTGAATGCGGTAATTTCTAATGAAAAATTGTCAGTTGAGGCAGGACTGCAGGTACACAATGGATGTATGGAAGTAAAGCCTTGAGATGGCAGAAGAGGGACAAAAGTACACTGAATGCAATGGAAATAAGATCACTTACGCGCTTATGCAGCAAATCCATTTGTGATAGAATACAGAATGAACACGTTAGAAGAAAATGTAAGATTGATCCAAGTATAATAAATTGGATAAGAAAGATCTATGGCTCCAGAATGAAGAACTTCTGTGGAAGACTTGGCATGACCAGGTATACCAGATAGTTCTGTTGGAAGCTTTAACAGAAGATGTGGATGAGGCGTGAGATGTGTCTCAGGATAGATGAGTGTGGCGCTCCATCCTCTCTACCTATCCTCAGTAAGTTAGTTAGTTAATCATTTCGAGAATATGTTTGCTTGTGATTGAAATATCATTGAAAAATAGGTTTCATGGACGCATTAGTCGTGATCACGCAACATAATAAATTAGCAGAATGAAATCGGTTATCCCTTATCACATATCACAGAATAATGTTCAGGAAATCGCAATACTTTTGGAGCACGAAAAAAAGTGTTATTTAACACCATTTTAAATTACACCATTAATTTTATCCGTTAAGAAAATTGTTGGAGAGAAGAAGGGAAGAAGCACGTAGGGATGTAATAAAAGGCCGTTCGGATCTCTTTATTAAATGCAGCAGAGCCATTATAAGGCATTGTGCCGATATTGAATGGTGAATTTGCGATATTATGGCCGTACACTTCTCTATTATGGGCAAAAACTTTTCATGAAAAGTGGTTTTGCGGCAACCCATCTGTTGCCGCGCCATCAGCTCCCACATGTTGCGCGCTTCGCGACACCAAATCACGACACGTCAATAAAGTTTGGCAGTTGGAACTGCCGATGTTATGAGCTGAGTGAAATATGTCCACGTTTGATCAAACGAAATTATAACATTTCAATATTTATTTTCGACGAAATTTTTTTATTTTTGAATACGGTTGAGTAAAATTATTTAAAATGATGATATATTTTACGTCCTTTTTTTTCGCACAATTTTTTTTGTTGTCATTTTTAACTGCCAACCATATTTGATACGTGGCTATGTTTTAAGAGGTCATCTTAAAATGCCGCTGGCAACGATTTCGAGATAGCTTGGAGAAGCTCGTTGTGGTGGGCCACGTCCATGGACGAAGACGAAGAGGACAGACTAAGTGAAAAGGCAACAGGCACTTCTCCAGTAACGGCCCTCAAATTTGCAAGATGTCGAGGAAAGTGGAAGAATATTGTCAAGAAGGTGAAAGTTCGTGAATTCTTAATCTCGAAGAACCGACGTGGAAAAATAATAAATGACATTTGAGAGGATAATATCATGTATGTATCAAGAGGATAATATCATGTATATATCAAGAGGATATTATCATGTATATATCAAGAGGATAATATCATGTATGTATCAAGAGGATAATATCATGTAAGTATCAAGAGGATAATATCAAGTATGTATTAAAAGGATAATATCATGTATGTATCAAGAGGATAATATCATGTATGTATCAAGAGGATAATATCATGTATGTATTAAGAGGATATTACTAATGTTGCGTGGCCACGACCAATGGTTCCATAAAACCTATTTTTCAATGACATTTCAATCTCGATTAAACATATTCTTATAATGATTAACCAACTGACTTTCCTATATATTAGCAAATTATACGATTCTAGAAGCTTCGTATCTTATTAGACAGTTCTTAAGGGATCTTCAAGTTTTCTATCTGAGCCAGTATTTTAAATATCACTTTCATTCACTATTTATTTATTTTCATAACTATTAAGTATTTATTCTTACTTAATAGTTGCAGTCTTTTAAACTAAAAATGAAACATAGAACAATAATATCCACTACATGACCAATGAATTCGAAACGTAAATTCGGATCGATATGATCTAAATGAACGAATTACGCGATCTCCGAGTTGCGTCCCGCGGAATAGAATTTTCGTTTACAATTCCGGTCGTAAATCGGAATCACCGCAAGGTATGGGAGGGAAGTAGGGAAACTTTGGTACGGGATGAGGTCGGTGAGGGGATAGGGGTTCTAGTCGAAAGACCAGAGATATCGGGAAATGGGATTCGGAAGGACTGTTCGCCGTACCTTGTATATGACGTCTCCGTAATCCCCACAGTCACCACCGAGATCACACAAATGGTACGCGGTTAAACCAGTCTCCGATCCCAATTGAATACAGCGATGTCACAAGTTCACCCACGGCACACAAACAACAAGCAATACGTGATCAAAACACAATATCACAGAATAGTTGAAAGTCCACACCGCGAATGCGATCGCGATGTCGAGATCGAATAAATATCGGTCAAGTTGACGTCTGCTGACGTCAAGGTCACAATTGACGCTGATAAGACGAGCATTAGAAAATATATGGATGGGAATTTGAATGCGGAATTGTGTCAATAACAACGGTTGCGGCTGAATCGAAATTGAACAACAAAATTATTATTACCTGATATTGTCTATTTCAACATCCATATCTAATATTAAAAGCTTATTAATCTTAAAAAATGTAATAAATATCACGTCATATTTGATACATGTATCAATATTTTGTTCTACATACGTAAATATGTTGGAGGCTAACGGCACACATGCACTTACCTAGTCCGTCCGCAACCAGTCAATTTCCATGTTCAAATATGTTACAATTATTTAATTAAATGTTAGGTAGTGCAAATATAAACGCTATGATGATGGCACCAAATTTTTAAATTAATTTTGGCACTTTTATATACATGAGATATTCAAGAATAAAATAATGCTATTCGAATTTGAAATCTGTAATTTAATAAAGCTTCTGTAAAGACGGTTGTGCAGCTACTGTAGCGATAATTCATATACGGATGAAGAACCACAAAAGCGACCATTAGGGGTAGGAGTCACCCTATGGAGACGCCCGTGAATAAATAGCCGTGGGGTGTGGTCCATAGAAAGCGTTCCCAATATTCATTCACGCATCAGAAGCGAATTTATTTCAAAATTCTGTAACATAAAATAACGCTACAAAAAATAAGCTCGGCGATCTAATAGGTTTCCTAGATAAATTCCTTATTAAATTTATTTTTATTAAAATTGTAAACTTCAATAAAATACATAGAATGAACATTTAATACGATTTTTTTAAACTTTATTGGAAAGCTTCCGTTATGAAAATGAAAAAAAAAGTTATCTTTTTTCTAAATATTCATAATCACTAAGTAGAGAATTAATTGAACAGACAAAAATTTAAGTGTGGATATTTATAAAAAGCTGAAACGCTAAAAGAATTTGTGATAAGAATATTTAAAGATTTAAAACATTTTATAAAAAAATATTAATTCGAAGGTACGTCATGTCTTTAAATCGTGAGTCTGGGCCAGTGATGGGGAACCCGTGACACGGGTGTCAACGGTGATACGCCTCATCGTTTTGGCCTACACGGCAGCTTTCACTAATATCAGACTTACAAAAGGACAACGTTCGAATTCATCACAACATTACATATGTATCAATCTCTTCTGGGTCTCAATTTGTGAAATAAGCAATTAATTAATTTTTAAATAGATTATTTAACATTGTTATTAATTATTTTAATTATTTTAACATACCAACCGGTTTTGAAAAATACTATTTCCTTCGTCAGGATGTCAAATTAACTAACTAAAATCATATACAACACATTATTTTAATGTTTAAAAAAAAAACAAAATTATGATTCTAAATTATTCAATTTAAAACCAACACTGTGTATGTATAAAACAGGCAATGAAAACGGACCCCCCGCTTACCCAGGACCGATGCAATAAGCTCAAGGCTCCTATCTCGGTTCTACTCATTCGCCGCCTGGTCGGCATTTTTTAATACTACTAAGCAGCTGTTCGATAGCGCCCCACATATTGACAGGGCGTTACCGCACGGCAGCCAAAACAAGATTTGCCCTCATTGTCCTCAGTTGACTCACTTTATTAGTAAATAAATCAATAATATTTACAATACATAACATAAAATAATACTAATTTAATGTATTAATTATAAATATATACATATAAAATTAATTTAGTTTATAAATATTGTTTTTGCGCTACCAGGATTCGAACCTGGATCACTATTTCCAATACGGGGAAGTACACTACCAATTGTGTTATAGCGCCAGTATTCTTCATGACAAATTTTTGAACCTATATGTTACACTTTTTCAAATTAATACATCTCCTTAATAATAAAATAATACAATTAACAAGGCCGAGAAGTGGAGGGGAAGTGAAGAGGAACTCCCTTTCGGAAAACGAGACGCCATAAAAGAAAAACATATAAGAGACTGATAACTCCATGCACCACTGCCGGCAGATTTAACCTACAAAAACAGTACAACGCAGATCAAAACAGTTATGGATGGGGGGGAGGGGGGGGTTTGCGTTAAGTCAGATTTTCCGAATTTTTGACACGCCGAGCCCAAAAGGTTTGCCATCCCTGGTCTGGGTATTCCACGTCATCCACGGCTCATTCGATCAATTTTCAGAATGTGTTCGTCTTCCAATATGTTACATGACTACCACCTCGGTTGATTATCCTTTCATTGGGATGACCTTTTTGCGCATGCATGGCATACAGTTAAAAACGCTGTGCATGACTATAATTTCTGCGAAATAAATCTAAATTGTATAAAACTGTTCTTAAATTTTCACGGCCGTTGAGAATCTTCTGCGTGATGACGGCCTAAAATTAAAAACCTTGTAATATCCGGCGCTTCAAAGCTAAAGGAGTCGAAGAGTCCGCACAGATAGTGATCCGACAGTAGATGGAACATACAGCACCGCAACAGTATTAAAAAAGAAAAGCTTAAATATAAATAGCATCCCTCGTACGAAGAATTCCAAAAAAGTTTTTAATGTAGCAGTGCTCCATCAACGTTGGTTCATTAAAAAATACATACATTAATTAGTTTTTTTTTATATGTAATGTCACGATTTTTGAAAAATAATATCTTTATTATGTCTAAGAAATATCATTTAAAAAAATGAAAGAAGAAAACAAATAATCATTTATTAAATTGAAGAATTTTCTAAAAATTACAATAATTGAGGTGCTTGTTGGTCCTGAGGTCAAGACTCTCGCCTAGTGTTTTAGTAGTCGGGGGTTCGAGCCTCATTTCAAAAGACCAGCAAATTAGTCCTATTTTCATAGTACAATAATAAGAATATTGATGTGACACATATTCCGTGTATGCATCTCTATTTAATTCAAATATCTTTGAACGAAATATTGACGCGACTAGCCGTTTGACCAATTCGGCTCGAAGGACCAAGAATGCTGCAATCGCACCTTAAGAGTCAGAAAACACAGGGAGTGGCCTGTATATAGAATTATCACTCACTATTTTGCCAAAGGTCGAATACAATAGACTTACGAAATCTCCGAGATTGATAACAGCGTTTGAATTGTTTTTATTCAGGGTCGCCGATCAGCGACAGGGGGTGGGGGATAACACAGAACATTAGTTCTTTCAAAGTATTATATAATATATATAAGTCCCAAACACTCTCACATAGATATAGTTTCACAAATGAATGATGCATACATGGAATACGTGTAACATTAATATTCACTAGATCACTATGCGAATATCGTAACCACTAGATAACAAGCATTAATTTCTCATCTTGTCTCTGATTATAGAACCCCCTCGCCCATTTCATCATTTTGCTTATGCTATAAATACTATACTGTTGTATATAACATAAATAAAATAAAAGACAGAACGTAAAACGTATTTTTTATTTTATACTGTACCGAGTCCTAACCATCTGATGACGGAGCATACAGAATAAATCAGTTGTTACAATATAAATGTGGTCATTAAACCCCTTACAAATGCTTATCAGACGCGTGAGTTACAATTTGACTGCCCATCGTAGTCGACAAATACTCGAAATACTACATCGGGTACGAATTGTACGTTGACAATAAAATACACATAAAAATGAAATGTTACAGTGAAGGTCTGAACGTCCTGAAATGTAAAATTAAATGATTCATAAATTATATACATAGAAGCATAAATAAAGAAAATTTTAAGTATCCACATACATAAACATAATTGCCATTGTGCACAACACATTCGTGAAATCGGATTAAAGTGCACGATATGGCTGTAGTAGTTCACGAGTCTGAATGTTTCAAGCTTCCTTCATGCTCCCTTACTTGAATAAAGCTTTAATGGAAGTCTTAAAGAATTGAATGAAAAATAACGAATGTGTACTGTATGTGTAGCTTAGTTTGTCACTCTCTTATAATGTGAAATAAATAAATAATTGAAAAAATGTGAGTATACTGAAAGAAAAAAAGTATTAAATTATATTCAACGAAACTAAATTGACCACGATGTTCAATTTTTACTTTACAACAACTAAAATTTCCATATTATGTATCGATAAGCATGTTGTAAAAAATTAAAATTAATCTAAAGATCAATATATGTAATAGAAATGATCTCTTAAATATGCATTAAATATATTAATTAGAAACATATACATATAAAATCAAATTTAACGAAAAATATTGTTTGCATTATCCAACTATGCTACAGCGACGATATTTTTTAACGACAAATTTTTGAACTTATGTGTTACCTTTTTGATATTAATATATATATTACAAAATTACGAAAAACATTGTTGTTATTAAAATATTTTCGATAAAATTGATTTTATATGTATATCTTTCTAATTAATATATTTAATTCATATTTAAAATATCGCAGACCGTCTGTTCTGAATAATTACAACTTCACAATAAGAATGTGTCCCCCTAATAAGAAATGATCTCATTAATTCGTATATTTGTAAAACCTATCTAGAATACTTTTCTTTTGCGACACCGGCAACGAGAAAAATATCAAAATTTCTTTATTACTAAAAGGTAAACCAGGCAAAGCAATGATTACGAAATATAAGATTAGGATATTACTCCAGTATGTGTACACGGCCATAGTTATGAAGAACTTTTTCGCCAAAAATCAAATAACCATGTTGGAACATCCGCTCTATTCGCCTGATCCTCATTTTTTTTGTGATCTGTGTGATTTCGGCAGCGACTGCGGGGATTGCGGAGACTTCATATACAAAGTACGGCAAGCAGTCCTTCCAAATCCCGGTTCCCGATATCACTAGTCCTTCGACTAGAACCCCTATCCCCTCACCGACCTCATCCTATACCAAAGTTTCCCTACTTTCCTCCTATACCTTGCGGTGATTCTGATTTACGACCGGAATTGTCGACGAAAATTCCATTCGCGATCGCGTAATTCGTTCATTTAGATCATATCGAATTTTGACGTAAAGGATCATCATTGTAGGTTACAAGCGGAGGTGGAATGGATTACGACGCGTGCTCTAAATAGCTTCACGGAGAATAATTTTGAGTACTTCTTCCCGCAATGAAAAAAACATTACACTAAGTGCATTGCATTGAATTAGAAGGGAACTATATACTAGATAACGAATTGTAATAAATTTTTCAACAAACTAAATTGTCAGTTCTCGTATAAAACCCAAAAGTGATTTAGTATATTTTCTAATATTTTTAATCAGATACAGTCGGCTTCACTTTGACGCACTGAAAACCCAGCTGTATAATTTAAATTGTTTGATATTTACATATCAACGTCACTTATTAAATACACTGTTCTATTTCCAAAATGAAATCCGAAACGAAATCTTCACGAGACTATTTCTCCAAAAACTTAGATCATCAAATGTACATTTTGTAATCCACCCTAGCGCCATCGCTTCGCAAGTGTTGGGGTGTAAAACGATCATCCCCAAACCTCCGAACCATTCCCTCGGGAGAATTTTGATCATTCGGAGGAAAAATGCGGCGGCGGGAAATTTGTCCAAGTACCTGGAACCTTGGAGCGTGTCATCGGGCCCTTCAAGCCAGGCCATTACAGGAATGTACGCGAAGAGTCGCGCTCTTTAAGAAGTCGAGCGTTTGATGAATACAAATTGGTATTCGAGGAGAATTTAACAATACATTTGAAAGAATATTTGACAAACTGAATGTTTCTACTGCTTTGTTTAGGGTATCCGGTTTAATAGCGCGTGTACTCGGATTAGATTTTTAACAATCTCTGAGATACAGATTTTGCGCGCAAGAGATTCTTTGGCCACAACTCTCGACTGTCGTAGTCCCCGTGTATACTTTTATGTTTTAAATACTAAATTAATGTATTGATTATAAATGAGCACATATAAAATCAATTTTGTGGAAAAATATTGTTTTTGCGTCACCGGGATTCGAACCTGGATCTCTATTTCCAATCCGGGGAAGTACACTACCAATAGTGTAATAACGCCAGTATTTTTCATGAAAAATTTTCGAACCTATATGTTACATTTTTCAAATTAATACACCTGTCGTTCCATTATTTGAAAGCCATATACATTATTTTTACAGAATCTCAAATACCTTTGAGTAAACCGACTGCAGACGCCAGAATTATCAATTCATTTTTATTAAATTTTGGACACATTGATACAACATATATTATTAAGGAAAACACATTCTTTGTGAAGTTGTAATTACTCAGAACATAGGTCTGTGATATTTTAAATACTAAATTGATGTATTAATTATAAATATATACATATAAAATCAATTTTGTCGAAAAATATTGTTTTTGCGTCACCGGGATTCGAACCTGAATCTCTATTTCCAATCCGGGGAAGTACGGCGGACGTACTCTATTTCCGGTGCCATCAACACTTGCGTCATGTATCTTTCTTGCCATTCACCTTTTTTAATCTTACTCACTATACTAACATCAGCTTTACATTCTTTCCTTATTTCTTCAATCTTTACTCTGCCATAAATAGATTTGCCACATGTACGCCTAAAGTGATATCATTTCCACTGCATTCTAAAAATTAATAAAACTAATATAATATCAAAAACTCAAATACATTACTTTCATTAATAATATGTATTAATTTTAATACTGATTTGTTGTTCTCGTAATACGAAATTTATAAAATCTTGTTAATCCGGAAAATCCGGTATTTTTTGTACTTAAATTCTGGTATTAGAAGTATACGAAATTAGTACAGAATAAAGTCTTGCATGAGGCGTAAAATATCCCTGACGATATTAACGCGATTATTTAATACTTTCGTTGGAATTCAGATTTTGGGTTAGTACTCGGGCATAATTCATCTTTATCTAGAGTAACTTGTTGGCGTAGCGGTCAAGACGTTGGCCTAGTGATCCAGTGGTCGGAGATTCGTGTCTCGTTCCAGGACACCAGCATTTAATCCTATTTATTTTCATAATATATAAAAAATTTAAAAAAAAAAACTAATATCCTCGTATATTGGTGGCTCAGCGCATGCGCGCATTATATTAAAGTAATTATTAAAAAATCATTACTTAATTGGCATGGTATTTCGTTTTTGATGCAATATGATTCATACGATTTTTTAATTACACTAAACTTTATTCTACACACACAACTAAATTTTGTTTTCATCACGACTTGTTTCGAAAGATGCACTATTTCTCATCAATCATATTTTAAAACAACTCAAAATATAATTTCCACACGGACAAATACACATAACCTACAAGCCCCAAGAGCACATACAACATATGGCCAAAGGAACTACAAATATTTTGGACCTAAATTGTTTAATACAATGCTAAATGATTTAAACCAATTAAATTGTCCCAAGAACATGAAACAATATATTAAAACTTGGATTCGTAATATGGGTAGAGCCAATATTGGTGCTAAACATATTGACTTATACCTATATTAATTATTGTTACAAAGTGATCCAAAAATTAAGTCCATTTTAAATTGTTCTTCTTATACACCTATTTTATAATAATAAATGTAATTCTATCTACTACTTGTAATTCTAATTAATTGCACAATTGCTTGTAAACTATGCCCGTCTCGACACAGAATTTCTCTAGTGAGACGGGCATAGTCCAAACATATTTTTACATTGTATTATATAGTTACAAATAAATAAATAAATAAATTTTAACTTATTGATGAAAGAGATCGCATCTTTCAAAACCAGTCATGACAAAAATAAAACTTAGTGCAAAATTTAGTTTCTTTAACAAAAAAGAAAACATTGCATTCTAAAAGTTACATTGTTAAACTTTTTTACCTACTCTTATTAAGTATTCACTCAATTAAAATAAAATTATTTATAATATTTACTTCTGTAATATAATAAATTACTTTCGTATTATTTTGTTCAAGGTCTTCGAAACTTCAATATTTGTTTTAACAGAGTTTCAAAAACAAAAACATGAGATATCCGAAGAAATAACAGGAACAAGAAAACAAATATATTTTCTTTTCTAAGTTAGATAATGTCAAAACTTTTATATGAATACAATAAAGCAAGCCTTCTTCAAAAATGTTCAATTAAATAATTCACATAAATATTGGGTTGAAGCATAAATACGTAGCGTTTTTTTTTTTTTAAATTAACAAAATACTTAAATGAATCTATAATATATTCTCCTTCATTCTGTTCTGGCAGTTTTACGATTCCACAACTCAAGAAATCTGGTGGATTGGATGTCAAGAACAGAAGAAGAAGTCATCAAGCTAATTTTGAAAAGCAAGACGAGCAAAAACAGGAAAACTGGGTGGATGTGAAATAATCTCCCAACCGAGTTCTTGGCAGGCATTATCATGCTGAAAAATCGATTGACGCCGTCTTCCATGTCGTTTTTATTGAATTGCAGCCTTAAGACGACAGAGTTGTTGGAAATCTTAGAAGTGAATAGTGATGTTAGTATCAGAATTAATATAGTAGATGACGTATTATTCATTCCATCATTTGCGTATGTCCTCCGATGTCTTAAACTCAAACAAAAAATACGTCGAAAATGTTAGTTTTTTTATACTTGACACTCCATTTTCGTAAGCTAACAGTTAACACAACTTGAAAGTTTCTAAAAAGTTTCAAA
This sequence comes from Eubasilissa regina, assembly GCA_022840565.1. NCBI lineage: Eukaryota > Metazoa > Arthropoda > Insecta > Trichoptera > Phryganeidae > Eubasilissa > Eubasilissa regina. The sequence continues at coordinate 8,074,098 of JAINEB010000019.1, forward strand.
ATTGAAAACGTCAAAACGTATTCAAGAAAATAATACAGAGCAAATATTATGATCCAGGCCTATATTCTTTTTAAATAACTAGAAAATAAAACACAATTTTTTAAATAATTTTTTATTTAATGATTATATAGTTTATTACAATTATGCGTAGGCTATGATATCGGCCAAGTGGCCGTCTCTGATAGCGGCACAAATGCGTGCTCCTTTAACCATATTTTTAATAATATTCTCGCATATTTCACGTGTTATTTCAGCAATTTCATTTCGAATATTGTCCTGTAGCGTTGAAATTATTGTTGGCTTATTGGCGTAGATCTTTTCTTTCAAATACTTCTACAGAAAATAGTCGGGAGCCGTCAAATCAGGTAATCGAGGAAGAGAGTCGATATAACCACTTTTGACATTATGCAGCCGGAAAAAATTTCAAGCATAGTTCGGGCTGTGTATGAGGTGGTACCGTTTTGTTGAAACCACATGTATTGCAGGCCCAATTGTGACGACACAGGTAACATGTGAAGATGGCGATCACCATTAATGGTTACAGTATTGCCATTATTATTTAAATAAAATGTTTCATTGACTTTAATATATTTTTGAAGCACTAAATGCATTAAAATAAATTGTAATTAACTATTCTTTACGATTACTAAATAAAAATTGATAAACGTTTGTCTAACACTAGATGGTGCTAATGCATGAAAACAAATTTCCCAAATAGCAGAATGTGAGGTAGTTCAAGAAGCTATTTATTTAGGCGCGTTGATCACGAACACTGGTGTGGTAACTTTCCAATTTGACTGTGCTAGTGTAGTGCCAAATTTACTAGGAGTTCTATCTTCTTATTGTGTATTCTCGAATTGCTTGGGTTAAGTCCTTGTAGGTAAAACTTAGTAGATATGTGTAACCATTATAGTTTATTACAACTTATTTACATAATGTACAATTATATAACTCAGATATTGATTATTACTATTGCAAAAAAACGATGGAAAAGAGGCCCGTTCCCCCAGTGACGGCCTCTTATAACCCATGACCCCCACACACATACAAAAATAATAGTTCTCACAACTGGTGATAATTGGCAGGAAATTTGAAGACGCATACAACTAGCTAAAGTTTCTATGAACCAACTGTAGAGAATATGAAAAAACAGTGACATAGAGGAAACAACTTTTATCTATACGTCTTTATAATTGATACATTTGATTTGTATTAAAATTATGTTAGACAAGTGAAAAATAGACGCAATAATTCCTTAATTCTGCAAAAAATCCAACCACACCAAACCTTATCCATAACAGTGAACAAAAGATTATTTTAATTCTTTAGCTACATTATGCGCCAAAGCGACTGCCTAGAAAATGAGATTATTCTGAGCACAACTTTGAGCCGATCAAGACCTGGAAGAGTGCCACAAAGATACATTACATCTGGCTGGAGAGTCAGCTGTGAGGGCGACCCAGGACCGGAACTTGTAGAGGGGGTGAAAAGAAAACGTAGATGGATAGAGAGGGGTCGATGATGGGAGGGTATCCAATCGAAGGACTAGTGGATCTTGGAGAATCGGGAATTTGAAGGACTGCTCGCCTTGACTCGTGTATGACGCCTCCGTTACTCCTGCAGTCGTAGCCGAGATCACACAAACAGCACGCGGCCGAAAGGTTTCAATAATATAGGTCGCGACCTATGCGAGGAATAATATGAGCCGAGTCTCATATGATTTAAGGCCACTATCTTCTTCTTCGGCAGTTGCGAGGATGACGCCTGCTATGGTTTCTTGGGTTGGCCAAGCCAGATGCCTGTGCGTGGGATTGTTTAAAGTGTAGATGGTATTGCATAGTACCACCCACACGCACTCTAGGAATAATGGAGAGCTTGGTCCAATGGCAAAGGTAGTCCGAGACGACTGGAGCTCTCCGTTATTATGTAGCCTTTTTCGGGCTTTGTACAGACTACAGTACAGTAGGGTCCCAGATACGCGAGATAATACTATAATTACATTTCATTCATGAATTAGGTATTCAGTCAATTGTGTTATAATAATAATAATAATAATAATGTGTTTATACCAGTGTGATCAGGTTTTTTTTTAACCTGATTCGCCATAAAGATAATACATATTATGTTGTACATTAAAAGTTATGAAATAAATATAAAGCTATGAAAAAGAAAACTAAGGAAAATATTAATAAATACAAAAAAAAAAAATTTGAAAAGTTAATAAAAAGTTATGACACCTATATATGTCGCATATATTTGTTAATTACTGTATGTAGGTAATCGGTTGAACAAAAAACGGTTTGACATCAGTATTGGGGCTTCTAATTGGATGAAGCGAAGATTTCCACTCGACTCTTATTGGCTGTGAAATTCTCTCATTTGTTCGGCTGTCAATAGAGAATGTGTTGTGCCAAGAATAATTAACAAAGTCAATAAAGACTTATTAAACAAATAACTCATAAATACTAATTTAATGTATTAATTATAAATATATACATATAAAATCAATTTTGTCGAAAAAATTGTCATGAAAAATACTGGCGCTATAACACAATTGGTGGTGTACTTCCCCGGATTGGAAATAGAGATCCAGGTTCGAATCCCGGTAGCGCAAAAACAATATTTTTCGGCAAAATTGATTTCATACATTGATTAATACATTAAATTAGTATTTAAAACATCACAGACCTATATTCTGAATAATTACAACTTCACAATAAGAATGTGTTCTTTTTAATAAAAATATATCATAGAGAAAAAGCTATTTCTTATTATATTTAATGCAAAATATATGGAAGTATTGGGTAATTATAGGACTTACGACCTGACTTCGGCTGGCTTAAGTGATCACTTTATGTATATATATAACGTTCACCAATTCTCACCCCTCAAACTCCACATTTATCAAATTTTTGAATGTCGTATATATGTTAGCATGTGGACTCACTTCGAGTATCACTACACTATCGCCATCTATGGACTAAATTTTATAATCCATTTTTCCCTTTTTTTTCTAAACAGCATATATGTCATCACTATGGCAATCTGATTTTTTTAAAAATAATTTTAAAGTAATATTCTTGATTTGTAAAATAATTTTTAACATATTAAATATAATCTAATAAGAATACGCCTGAAAAATCAATATTTAAAAAAAATAATATTTTGATCAGTATACTATATTAGCATTATTTGAATATGTCCAAGAACACACAATTACTGAATGTTTACCTACAAAGCACTGTTATTAAACAAATATCAGATATCTCATAGAGACTAAGCTATTTTTTATTATATTTAATGGATAATAAGTATGATAAATTTGATAAATGTGGATATGGAGGGGTGAGAATATATGTGATCACCATGAGAACCTGATTTAAAAAAAAAAGAAATATTATACATTTAAAAAAATGATGAGCCCCAGTGACCACCTTAAAATACAAAGTAAAATAACATATTCTTATCTAATTTTTGTTTTCTTGTTATATTATATTGTATTCAGGTATCCAGGTATTATATTATATTCAGGTATCCAGGTATCATATTATATTCTGGTATCCATGAAATACTGTGGACTATCTGTAAAGATTGTTAATTCATCTAATTTCTTTTAATGATTTATAAATGTGTCCCACCAATCTAAATGGAAATGACTGTATATTAACTTACCAATTGGGTATAGGATATGAGTATAATGCGTACTTTTAGTTCATTAACATCGTTTTATCTATTTTTTTTCCCTTGCAATATTTAATTTTATTTTTTTTAACTATGTAAAAGGCAATCCTTACTGTAAAACTGCCATGTACTTTGGCAAAAAATAAAATTGTAGTGAATATATGTGTAATAAAATTGAAATAAAAAAAAAAGAATTGACTTGGTATTTGTCGAATAACAATTAAAAAGTGACATATTTAATTGGTTTAAATGCATTTGCCATAAGCACTAAATGCACAATGTATTTATTAAATATGTGTAAATATGTAAATATGATACATTTTGAAAGAAAAATTCAGCTACAATACTATTATATTACATTAATGATAACAAAGAAATAATCAATGCTATCAAAAAATACTTTAAAGATTAACATGTATACCGAAATTCATAATATTTTTATATCGTTATCATAAATATATTACATTTTATTTTATTAGAAGCTAGTTATTGTAAATAATAATAATTAATATGTAATCCTCTTCTTTGCTATGTATTGTATCATTGTAATTATAACAGAATAATAAATAAAAAACACAATATCTTCATTGAGTTCACCATGTAGGGCATTAAAAAATTTCCTGCTTTATTAAAAAACGTTGTATACTTTAATGTTAATCGAGTATATACGTAGTAATGTTGTAATTTTTTTTTATAAAATTCGTATAATATTATCACGAAAGATTTCGGAGAGCACGAGTTTCAAAAATGGTTCAAATATTTGGAATAATCTAATAAGAAAGTATAACCTATTCAGTGCTCAGTCGAACAATGGCGGTGACTATATAACCCTTTATCAAGTGGCAGCAGTCACACGCACTGCCGGGGGCGTTAACTAAAATGGCAGTGAAATGTGAAAAAAAATATATGAAAAGTTAAAATTTACGATCCATAAAAATCTCGACGAGGCGTGTGCACGCTACGGCAGCAGGGGTGGGCCGTGCAAGGGTTGGAAGGATTCATCATTAAAAAAACATATTTATTGTCAGCCTTTGATAAAGCAGGGGCGAAAATTTTCTTGGTAAATTAGTAAATTTTTAACATAACGCCTCTCGAGAATTGAACAAGTTGTTTTGTAAATTGAGTCAAAACATTGTTTTATTGCATTACACGTTTCATTGTGTTAAACGATATAACGTTTTCGGGAATACCTTCTCATTATCTATATTATAATTTAATATGGAATATATCCCAATTATCAATATTATAAGATGTTCCCGAAAACGCTATATCGTTTAACACGATGAAAAGTGTAGTGGAATAAAACAATGTTTTGACTAAATGTACAAAATATTCATGGAATTACGTAAAGTTTCACCAAAAACCTTCGAACTGTGAACAAGTTGATTATATCATCACTATCATCGGATATTTTCTATCCACTGCTAGATGAAGGCTCCCTCTATAGCAGGGTTGAAAATTTTGTCAAGAAATTAATATATTTGGACGGTGTTACTTTTTGGGAACTGAATAAGTTGATTATATCTTCATTATTAACCATTTTCTATCTGATGCTGGATGAAAATTTTATTGGGATATTGGTAAATTTTGATTTATCATTTACTTACTTACTTACCGTCACGCCGTTTCCCCGCGGAGGTAGGCAGAAAAGATAGAGCATCACACTCTTCTGTCCAGGCACAAAATTACCACCTTATCTACATTCATTCATCTTCTCATACAAGCTCGTCAATTTTTGAGGCTTCTAATTAAACCATCTTCCAGTATTTGGTTAACCTGGTCGTGCTAAGTTTTCTGCGGACGTCCTCTATTTCTGGTGCCATCAACACTTGCGTCATATGTCTTTATTATCTACTATTCTCCAAACCACCTAAGTGATCCTTTCTGAATTTATCTCAGATCAGATTTAAATTCTATCTACATTTCTTCACATTCTTTACTCTGTCATAAATGGATCTGCTATATATACGCCCAAAAGATCTCATTTGCACTGCATTCAGTCTATTTTCGTTCCTCTTCTGCTAGCTCCAGGTCTTACTTTCATACATTAGTGTCAGTACCAGGACTGTATTGTGAACCGCTAGTCTTACCTCGATTAACATGTTTCCATTAGCTATAATTCCATTTTACGTCCTGTTCACTTTGTTCCCTGCAGTCACCCTCTTTTCGATATCTTTCTCAGTATTTCCGTTTCCATCAAACATACTTCCCAATTATCACAATTATTATTAATAATTTTCTATCTGCTGCTAGATGAAGGTCTGCCCATGTATATCACACTTTTCTACGTTCATTATAGTCCTCTGTTTTTCGTTATTAGAGTAAAGCAACCAATTGAAGATCACCTACAAATGCAGAGTTTTTAGAGATCTCTCAAAAACCAAATATCTCTGCAATATTGATGTCGAGAAGGATATAATAGGATAGATAACAGAGCGATTCGAAAAGTCTATGAGGGAACGCTGAGGGAGAGTGACAACCTTATTGGGATACCATGGCTTAAGACAGAGGGGTTCGGAGGATGGTTGGGATCGGGACCTGAATCACCCATGGAAACAAAACAACACTACTTTCTTCAGATGCATCCGAAGAGACACCAATTTTTATATACCTTCATCATCGAACGACGTCCGACGAACCATGTCTGTACTCCGTCTTTGATTTCATCATCGCTTTCAAAACGCTTGCCACCAAGGAACCGCTTCAGATGAAGGAAAATATGGAAATCACTTGGCGCCAAAACAGGACACGCTTGGCGAAGAATGGCAGGTGGTTTCATGTTTGGTGCGTTCAAGAAATGAATCACGGACCATCACAACGGCGGGCTGATCTATTGTCTTGAATATTTCAATCACTCACTATAAGTTGGCCATCCTATGTGAATATCTCTATCATTGCATGTGGTGAGTCAAAAAATAAAGGAAATCATTGCGCACGTGCAACATTGTAACCGCAGCGCTACATCGGAAATATCCGGCAACGGTACTTACTTAAAAAACGCGCCTTTTATGTATAACGATTCAAATATTCAGACCATCATTGTACAAATATTTCAGTATTAAAATTAGCTCATAGTGAGGAATAAATTGAATAACGTTGAACAAAAGAGCACTTGCAAGCGAATACTAAATTTATTACGCGACTATTTAATAAGAATGAGATATTACTTTGCCAATGACTCGACAGGTGTCACCCTGTGCCTAGCTCATTTAGTCGTAGTCATTTAGAGACAACTATAAAAATAAAATTTACCTGACATTGACGGGATTCTTTTTAACCCCACTTGAGTATCGGATCAGCTTTGACATCTCCAGGTGCGATTTATACCGCTTCACAGTCTCTCGGGAGTTCTGGCAGATTCCTTTATCTTCTTCGGCGAAAACTTGCAAGTAAGTGAGTCAAGTTCCGTTCCAACACCCCCCGTAACAAACTGTCGGCCCCACGAATTATATCTGAATAGAACTGAAAGAAAAAGTCCCCCGCGTAGGATCAAAGAGGAAGTCCTATTCTCGGGAGACCTCGAAATGGAGTGCCGGTTTAGTTACATAAAAGAAATGGATATCGCGCCAGCCCTGAAATTATTTACAGTTTTATTTTCGCGAAAATATGTTAGAGAACATTGGCAGTAAAAATAAATTCCCACGAGTCATAAAATGGCGTCTTTCGCTCAAATTATAATGTAATCCCGTGTAAAGTGTGTAGTTTGCAAAGCGCCAAGGTAAACACGAAGAAACTTTAGCGTACTTTAAAAGCCATCAATTTTTTAATTTTAACTAAATGTATGTGACTGCTGGTATTAAGCGGTGGATTAAAATGTACCGCAAAACGAGGGGTCGCTCCATGGGCTTCGCGGCATGGTTCTCATTCTGAAACCTAGGCCGACGTTTCGACACGGTAACAAGTGCCATTTTCAAGGGGTTGAATAAAAAAATTACGGTACAACGGTGATGTAAATCTCCCGCAGTCGCAGTTCAGCTTTGTTTTATATTATTGATTTATTATTATTATTCAGGCATTAACATATATATTTTTTTAAATAATAGAAAAAAATTTTTCATAATCAAAATTAAAAATAAATATAAAAAGTAAAAAAAAGCAATTTATCCGTCACCATTGAGTTGAGACACAAAAAATTATAATAATGTAGTCCTATAAAGAGTTAAATTTACAGAAAAAAATGTACCTCCGCATATTCATTCCCCAGAGAATGCATTCTGGGTACTGCCGAGTTAGCTAATGGATGAGTTCTGACATTACCACTGTAATAGAACAATGAATTGTGTCTCGATAACCTCAATGGTACGGAAATTTATTTTTCTAGTTATACATTTATCTATTTGTTTAAGCTGGGTTCCATTAATCATAATATTAATTATTCATCCTCCATGTCGGTCACCCATGACTAAGGATTGTGATTTTTTGCCTGATTGGTTGCGCTGCACGACTTTTCTCGGGTGGGTGATATTCCTTACGACTTGGACTATCGCTTCTGAAAGCTATCTTCCCTTCTCACAAAATGTTAAAAAAATGGAAAGACTCATTCATTCACAGGTTAAATTTTTTTTTAAATTGTCTATTCTTGATGTTTAGCTTCTGCAGAAAGGAGACATTCGTGCATCTCACCATCCATGGTATAAACAACATGTGTCTCTAGCACCACATTTCAAAAGCATAAATCATTCTTCTCTCCTCTGTCTACACGTTTGGATGGTATTTATAAATATATTTTTAATAAAGTAGTTTTCTTGAATTAAATATACATGTGGATATGCACAATGAATTTCATAAAATAATTATGTTATCGATAGAATCGATTAACTTTGTAGAGTTTCATCATAATGGATGGATATAAATGAAATAATGTTATTACTCTACTTGAGTTTATTAGCACTACTCGAGTTTAGAGAGAAACAGTAATTCTCATCGACAGGTGAAGTATTAAACTAATACTTTATTTATATCCATGCATTATTGAAAATAATTTTGAAGGAAAATCTTGAAAACTAAAGGCCAAATATACTAAATTATAAACTCTAAATATCACGTTGAATTAATCGTGCACCTACCCTCTAATTAATATCGTGAATAACTCTAAAGCCTTCAGTTGTATAAATTGATGCACGTTGTTACAAATATTCCGCATATTATATTCAATATTTCGTATCAGATTTCCTATACATATATTAATAGAATATATATTTATATATTACAGGATGGACCAGAAAAAGTGAGAAATATTACGTAAAATGTGATATCAAAATTAGTTTAACTATATCAATAATAGCTTAAATAGTTTACTAATTTACTAACTTACCTAATTACCTATATTACGTTTTATTTCGACAATTTCCGGTCCCTATCTTTGATTATTAATTTTCCCATTGTTTATATTTGTTTTTTTCAAATTGTTGCCCAGAATGATAAAAATCATTGCAAAAGACCGAATTCTGATCATAAATTTGCAAATTGAAAAACGTTGGGATGCTAGGAAAGTGATCAAAGAGTTTCAAAACAAAGCTTGGATTATAGCTGGACATTATAACAGGACGAAACTCCATCTCACACAGCCAGAAATACAATCAACTTTCTTCATCGTGAGAATGTTAATTTCATCGAGCCAGGCATGTGGCCACCGAACAGTCCAGATTTAAACCCAGTAGATTATGCAATATGGGGTATTTTGATGATTTATGATTAGCTAAATATTGTGCAAACAAAAATTACATTAAGAATTATAATTAATAAATCATGTTTTGAAATAACTTATGTGTTACGACATGTACTCACTTTTTTTGGGCCATCCTTTATATATAAATATATATTCTATTAATATTTAACATCCCACATACAATATCTTATACTTAATGAGCCAAATTCTATTCCCTGTATACATTGTTTAATATCGGAGATTCTATAGGCAATATTTTATATATAATGTCTCGGAGTATGTCCCATAATAGGCAACGTATATGAAATAATGGTAATAGTATATTTCTGAGGCATATTAAAAAAGTATTATATTACACTCTTATAAAAAATCTGCGTATTGAATATTGATACGTAAGCATGTAATCTGGTGAATATTTTCTAACTATATTTCGATACGTAGTCTTCGGATCTATCTAGAACTTGGTGGACGGTACATCTACATTTCCCCCGGTCTTGAGCAATATTGATTGCAGCGCCCACTGAGAAGCCTGTAAAATTCTTTATTTATTTATTTGGTCTATCCATCGTGCAGGAGAGCCTCCTCTTGCTCACTTTCAATCAAGTGACCAACGAGATGGATATACGTCCAGAGCATCGCAGTATTAGGATCGTTAAGAGTGGGGGCAAGCTGTTCGTGCTGTAGAATCAGACTAGAAGAGAGGGAGAAACTGTCAGTCAATTTTCATTCTCCATGTCACTATTTTCAAACTAAATGGAATAATATTTAATTTTAATTGTTAACTTTGTTCTATTGACTACTTATTGAATTAAAATACATCTACCGGTTCCGAAAAATATCATTCTCTTCTTCAGGATGTCAATAACTAATCAAAAACATATGTTATTGTTTCGTTAACAAAATCTATTTAAAAAAAAAAAATTATTTAAAAAATAAATTTAGTACCTAACTTTTATTGTTACTTGATGATCCAAAATTACTAAAATTTTAAAGTGGGACTTGTGGTTAAATTTAGTTGGTTGTTTATAATTTGATTAGTTTTATACGCTTTATTTATCTTTAACGATTCCAAATTATTTAATTTATGACCAACACCGTTTACATGCAACATAGATAATCCCAAATTTTTACCAAAACCATGACCATTTTCTATCAAATGATTAGAAAATTCTGAAAAATCACTATTATTTAAACATCTCAAATGCTTCTTTAAATTTAAAATTTCGACCTCTTTTACCAATATAAAATGCAGTGCAATCCTTACAATTAAGTTTATAGACACCAGAATTGTTAAATTTATCATCTTCATTATTTTTTATTTTAATTCATTAAGTGGTTAATGAAATAAAGTTAACAATTAAAAATAATGAATTTTAACCACAAAGTTAATTTTGCCAATCTTAAAAATAGGAATAATATTTAATGGGAAGTTGTCAACCGAGTCAAGACCAGCGGTACACAATGGAGTCCTGACACTGACATTGGTGTATGGAAGTGAGGCCTGGAGCCGGCAAAAGAGGAACGAAAGTTGACAAAATGCAGTAGAAATGAAATCACTCAGGCGTATGTGTGGCAGATCTATTTATGACAAAGTAAAGAATGAAGAAATTATGAGAGAATGTAAAGCTGATATTAGCATAGAAAATAAAATTATAAAAGGATTGTTTTGGTGGTTTGGTCATATGGAACAGTAAGAAAGATAAATGACGTAAGTGTTGATAGAACCAGAATAGAGGACGTCCGCGAAAGATTTGGCACGATCAGGTAAACCAAATTTTAGAAGACGGTCCTGTTCAAAGCCCCAATAATTGACGAGCTTGTATGAGAAGATCTATGAATGTGGATGAGGCGAGAATTATGTGTGTGGACAGAACTCTGTGCCCACCCCCGTGGAGAATCGGCGGCGTGATGGTAAGTTAGTCAGTTCAAACTAAAGTAAATGCTTGTGCTATGAGAACAGGGCTAAGAAACTGGTCTTCTGGAATGAAACTCGAACCGTGACCACTGGATCACTAGGTGAATGTCTTAACTACTAGGCTAACAAGCACACATATACCTTAATCTGCAAAGCAGTCAACTCAATTTTTCTAAGATTTTCAGAAGCATCAAAAAACTGTTTAATTTTGTAGTTAAACGGATTACAAAAATTCCAAAACACCCTTCGGTAAATTATTTATGCAGAAATAGGGTAACTGTTAAATTTTATTAATATTTTGATTTATTTCGTACTTGTAGGAAATATTTGAAGTTAGCTGAATTTCTTTAACAAAATTGTAAAATATTATTGGGAGTTAGCTGATTTTCCATGATAATGCAGTGATGTAGTCTTCTATTTCTGGTGCCATCATCACTTGTGTCAGGTAAACATTAAACAAGAATCAATAGTATATAAGGTTTTTCAGCACCTAGTAATTATTTACTATTTTAAAACACGTGTTTTAAAATTGATGGAATTTTTGGCTTTTAGTGTACCATAGAACAAAGGAAAATAATATCATCAAAAACGGTTTATTGAGCATGAGTGGAGTTAGCTGCTTTGCATATTAAGATATCGATATATAATGTCCGTCTGTGCATATCAGTCGTAGGGAAATTTGTAAGAAAACTGATGGATTACTAAGGTTTGTTTTCGAGTTTGCAGTCGTCGAAAGTTTGGAGGGTGGATTTGGCCGGGGTATCAAGGTTTCGGATTGCTTCTCTTATCTTCGTTTCTTCTTTTTCTTCTCCAGAACTCACGAAGTTGGAGTACAATAGTTTTATATTGATATAAAAATCTTAATGTTTTGTCCATACCCATACATATCGGTCCATTTAAATACTTTAGTTTATTTGGTCCGTCACTTTGTTTTTTAATGCGAAATGCAAAAAATGGATTAATATATAATCACAATGCATGTGCGTGATTAATATAAACATATTAAAAAGTGTTGGAAGAGGGTGAATCTTTTGATTATAATAAAAATATTATAATATCTGTATTGTGTTAAATTGTCTCCATTATAGACAGCTAAAGTGTCGCTAAAACTTACACTTCTCGCCTATTAATTTAGTTCAACAATGGTCACCTGAAGGCCCTTTTATTCATGTTTTAAATAAAATTTATCAATAAGGGGATACGTTAAATAATTTACCATTCCGGCAATATGACGCGATACATGACTGCAATGCCGCCTGCCGAGAGATTACATTGCGATTTGTGTTTTGGCTAAAGCGTGCTACATCGTACGATGGTTCATGGCATTGCTTATAGTGAAATATAATTAAGGGCCAGTTGTGTGATCAGCAGTAACCTTTCACTTTGGTAAAAAAAGTTAAGTACTAAAGTAAAAAAAAATTGCGAAAACCGGTTGTTTGATCGTGGGTAAAAAATATTTATTTCTCGAAAGTACATCTCGTAGTAAACTTATTTTACTCTCCTATATCTGATAGTAAAAACGAGAGTCGATAGTTAAATATGGCGGACTCTTCACAGCTGTTCCAAAAGTCATCTGATACTTGCAGTATACGACAATTAATCATTTAATATCTCGCTATTTTAGTGATGATAATTCGTCCAATGATGATCTCGTTGTTTAATATACATAAGCATATAATCCGAAAAAATTTCACCACTAAAGTGACAGATTTCGAACTCAGGGGTGAAAAAATCTATAGATAACGCATAAAATAAAGCATATTTCATGATTATTTGTCGCGCCTATAGATATAGTAAATTTGACGTTCAACTCGTAAACGATTTTAACCATGGGCGTTAGTAAAAATTTGTTACTGATCACACAAACCGCTTGAAGAATTTTATGTTTTTTTTGCGTGTCGAATATGTTCAATGTTAAGTTGGCTAAAGATGTTCAGAAGGTTGTCTATAAAGTTTAGTTGTTGGGATTTTTAAACATGGTTTTATCTGTATTTGAAATTATGGTTACTACGCAAACTCACCATCCAGTAAACAAAAATATCTTGTATTTATATAAATAAACAATACACACCTGATGCCTCCTCTCTTGGTGTCGTAGTTCAGTTGCCTGCCCTGGTGGGACCACAGAACCTGCCCGCTGGGCTGCGGTACCCTGGTGATGACGCAGCGCAGCTCGATGATGGAGCCTTCCTTGTAGAACTTGTCAGACACGGACACTCCTCGTTCGTCCACTATCTCCACCTTTGGCACTGTGAAAAGAAAGAAATGAAAATGGTTTAAGGACTGGAGATCATATTTATTTATGGTATCTTGATCATATTTATTCATGGCATCTCGATCATATTTATTTATGGCATCTTGATCGTATTTTTACATATGGAATCATGGACTCTGAAGACGGATTGATGCCATCAAGGTTCTCCAACCATTTGTCTTTGGGCACCTGTCGTAACGAATTGTTAATTTTTAGGATTCTTGCTTGATGAAGCTTGTTGTGGTAGGTCGAACAGAAAAGCAAAGATCCGTGATAGTTAAGGCTATACGAAGAAAAGTGAATGTGCTTAGTTAAGGCGGCGGAGTTCATGGAAATTACAATTCTATCATGTGTCACCGACGTGGATGATGATTCTCAAATTAAAATTCGTTGAGTTTCTTCAAAAATATACATTGAATATATACATTGAAAAGAAAACGTAGATCCTGCGCCGATAGGATCTACCGTAACGAAAATTGCGCGATCTTCGAGTCGCGCGTCTCGCGATGGAATACAACGATACCGGTCGTAAATCGGAATCGCCGAAGGAGGGGCGGTAAAGGAAGGAAGAAGGAACTTGGATTAACGGGGATAATGATCGATGATGGGATAGAGAGTCCAGTCGAAAGACCAGTGGATCTTGAGGAATCGGCAATCTGAAGGACTGCTCGTCTTACTTCGTGTATGACGCCTCCGTTACTCTCGCAATCGCAGCTGAAATCATACAAACAGCACGCGGGCGGGCAGATCTCCGCTTCTAAATGAAGACGGCGATATCAATCACGTCACCCGCGGCTCAAACAATAACCACTGTGCACAAATCGCAGGATCGAAATATAACATTGCTGATGTACCAGAGTTGAATAAATCCATACCACTAATGCAATCGCGGTGTCGTAACGGAACGAGTATCGCGTCGTGTTAACGTCTGCTGACGTCAAGGTCAGTATTCACACTGGAGAGACAAGCATGAGGAAAGGAATACCGATTCGCAAAGCGCGACAAAAATGTCTTTCGCGAATTCGAAACATACACATTGTGATGCAAATATAATAAATAATTTATATAAATTCTATTGTAATATAGCTTTATATTAAAATTTTATATAATTAATTTTTTTAATATTTAAAGCAAACATGTCATGATTCTTTTAAATAAATAGTTTATTAACTTTGTCTTTATAAACTACTGTGAGTTATTTAAATTCAACAAGTTTCGGAAAAATACCCTTGCCTTCATTAGGATGAAACAACTAACTAAAATGATGTTTCAAATTAAACTTTTTTCTTTTCTAAAATTAATTACATATTTAACATGAAATGTATTTTTCCGAAACCATTTAAATATGAATAACTCGATCATTAATTTTCATGCATCCCAAGATGAAATAATGTGTACATATAGGAGAGGAGTTTGGAACATTAGTTGCGGAACAAGGGGGATTCTACACACATTATTTGTGGGAACATAAATGGAATAGTTTATTATACTTTGTTTTATTACTTTTACTTTGTGTAAACAAGACGTATTTTTACATTGATGCATAATATATTACTTTTAAAATTACCAATATTAACTTTGTGGTTAAAAATTTATACATTTATGGAATTTTATACAAATAATAGTATAGGAAATTTAATTATAAATTCTAAAGACAAAGATGATAAATTTAACAATTCTAGTGTCTATAAACTCAGTTGCAAAGATTGTGCTGCATTTTATATTGGTAAAACGGGTAGAAATTTTAACATAATAGCATTTGAGATGTTTGAACAATAGTGGTAGTATTTCAGAATTTTCTAATTTATTTTTTTGTCATTAATAAATTTCCATTGAGAGTATCAAGATCGCAACCTCTCTTCAGTCAAGTCGTAAAAATACTGGATTACGCTCTCCTATAGTGAGAATGTGTCGAGCTTGCAAATGATGTGTTTACCAACATTGGTATAATTTCTATTTCATTAGTAACATTTAAAAATCTAATTAACGATATTTATTGGTGCAACATGTAAATAATGTTTTTGCGTTCATAACATTTTTTACATCGTACGTATACTTTTTCGTGTCGTTTTCTTGTCCATGTGAAATATATTAGAATGTAAGTAAATTGTTACAATTTTTCATGTCCAATACCTTAATCTGTGTTATTTTCAAAAAATTAATAACATAATCGTCGGAACATTTGGAGATGTAATATAACAAGATAATATTGTTGTATTTCACAATAGTTTCGAGAAGAGCAGTCCTTCTCATCTACAGGTGTAAATTGAACTAAAATTAAATACAGTTAACTATTTGGGCAGTGGGATACGTAAGGGTGAGGGTGGCTTTATTGTTTCTAGGAAACGTTGATAATAGGGGCGAAATATTAGAAAATATTATCAATGTTTTTAAAATTAACAAGATAACATTTTTGATTCAAAGTACGAATAATGACGGCCAAGCAAAAAATTATACAAAATGTTCTTATATTGATATATAAAAAATAATAAAAATATGAAATATAATTTTGAGGTCCACACATCCTTCGAGAAGTCGGTGGGATTTTAGACTTATACCATAAACGTTTCAAATTGTTCAATGAACTGCCAGCAAATGTGAAGGAAGCAATTAGACTTGCTACTTTTCGTAGGTCTCCATAATAAATAGTCTCTATAAATTATTCTAGTAATTTTGTATCATCAAGTAACAATTTAAGTTTGGTACTAAATTTATTTTTTAAATAATTATTATTTTTTTAAAAAAAAATCTGTTAAAGAAACAATATAACGTATGTTTTTGATTAGTTTGTATTTTTAATTCATTAAGGACGTTCCCAAAGAGCAGTCGTACTCAATCTTCAAGAAGATTCCCCCGTACGTAAACTACTATGAATAGAATAAAAAACAGTTGAGGTACAGTGTACTTTTTCGCTTCCGCTCACATGTGCAGAAGTTCAAAAATCTCTCACTATTCAAATTATAAAAAGAAACGTCAAAACCATTCAAAAGTAGCTCACTTTTAACATTTTTTATAACAAAACGAAACCGTTTGTTTTAGTTATTTTTACAGAAAGACATTTGTTAAATTTTCAATTAATGATTCTCAGTTTTCCAAAACAATCGTAAGAAAATTACTATTGCTATTCAATTAAACGTGCGCTACAACATCGATCGGGGTATGGTTCGTATGTTAAATATGCTCATTTTAATAGTCAATATTTACAAATTTACTACCGCAAGGACTATTTAAAAAAATTTCTACCTATAAAAGACGCACATAAGTATGTGTATTCAAAGTTTCAAAAGGATTGTAAGAAAAGTTATTTTTTTGGGACGTCCTTAAGTGGTTAATAAAACGATGTTAACAATTTAAAACCTTAATGTTAGCACCGAGAAAATCACTTGATGACGCTGTGAATATCACACACATTAAAATACGTTTTTTCTCCAGTGAATGAATATTGTTCTCCTTTAAGAGCATATAGATTCTGAAGTCTGTAAAGTCTACAAATAATATGTTATAAATTGGACAGAAAACGCTATCACGTGTTCTACTTCCGGTGAAGCTTTGATTGCACCATTTTGCGCTATTTCCGGAGTAATTTTATTTCTTTGGGAAGGCATTTTATAAAAAAATACTCTTGGTATGTTGAGGTATGTCGTAACAATACGCAGACATGTTTTATATTTGGAGTTAATGTTTTCATAGATTTTTCAATTTATAAAGTCTTATAAAGTCTTCTACACTTCTCAAGTCAGACCTCAGATAGAACATAATTCGATCGTATGGTCGCCTCACTTCATTGTTCACTCGACGGTGGTTGAAACAATCCAGAAAAACTTTGAAAGATTAATTAATTTTCAATTATATATAGGCTCTGAGGATATTAATTATGATTATCTTCTTAGCCGTTTGAAAGTGTTAAAATTATCAGTGAGACCTACGATGACCTACCTTGTAATTCTATACAAGATCAATAATATGATAAACTGCCCACAGATTGTTGGTCTGCTTGATTTTCACCCATCATTGAGGTCATTGAGACACAATTCACTGTTCTATTATAGTGGTAATGTCAGAACTCATGCATTAGCTAACTCCACAGTCCCCAGAATGTATTCTTTGGGGAACGAATATGCGGAGGTAGTTGACATTGTTGCTGTAAATTTAACTCTTTATAGGACTACATTATTATAATTTTTTGTGTCTCAACTTAATGACGGACGGTGACGGATAAATTGCTTTTTTTTCACTTTTTATATTTATTTTTAATTTTGATTATGGAAAAACATGCCGACATTATATAATTTTTTCTTTGTATATTGCACTTCTGATAAAATTTTCTGTTATTTTACAAATTATGTTAATGCCTGAATAGGGCGTGTATAATATAAATAAATATCACCTTTAAATAATTAGACATGAAGTTACTCAACAAACTGGGCAAGTATTTCCGGAATTTTCCGGAATTTTCCGGAATTTTCTCTCATCAATTCCGTATTCCGATGACTTAATATAGAAAAAAATGTTACGAATTCTATCTGGACTGCACAGTGGATGGATCCAAATGATCACAAGGATAATAAGCTTAAAATAATTAAAATATCTATTCCCCGCACTCCCTGGTTCTCCAAAGGAAAGTCTCTAAGAAAACAATATCAAATATTTATAGATTGAGAATTGAGCATTGCCAGGTACCCTCACATTTATTCAGATTGAACTTAATAGATTCCCCAATGTGTGAGTGTGGTGCCGAAGAGGAAACCCTCGATCATATTTTTTTGCCTGTCCATTGTGGATCACAGGTTTTTTTTACAGTAATTTTAACTTGTGTCATCTTCTTTCCCTTAACTTAACACGTTTAATTTATGTTATAGCATATTTTTTAGACGATATTGGTATTGACTTGTAATATAATATTTCCTATTCTATATTATTATTGTACTTTTTTCTATAAAATAAAGTTTTAACTTGATTAATGGCACAAATCACTCTTGAAGGGTAGATTGCCTATGTAAAAGAAGAAGAACTAACGCAAATTTCTTATCCCAAAAATTTTCACTTTGGTGCTATTGACCCAAACAATGAGCTCCGCGACATTTTTAAAAATATGACTCGATTGGAACAAAAATTTAAACGCGGACAATATAATATGCATTAACATAAAAAATACGTAAATAATTTCACATTAAATAAAATACACTATTTGATGTAATTTAAATTTAAAACTGATTTAAATACGTCCTGACGAAGTTTGA
This sequence comes from Eubasilissa regina, assembly GCA_022840565.1. Taxonomy (NCBI): domain Eukaryota; kingdom Metazoa; phylum Arthropoda; class Insecta; order Trichoptera; family Phryganeidae; genus Eubasilissa; species Eubasilissa regina. The sequence goes on from JAINEB010000019.1 coordinate 8,092,856, forward strand.
GCTAAGCGAAATTGGTCGACGTGTAATAAAATTCATAGTTTCATACAAAGTGATTGTATTTAAATTAATCAAATATGTCAAACCACAAAGTGATTGATTGACTGTTACACGAACGTATCATAATCTATCGGATTTTTGTTTCGTTGGATATATGTGTGTAGAATGCCCCTTGCCCTGCAAAAAATGTTCCGAATCCCTCTCCTATATTCGGTTGAAAAAAATTGAAGAAATATGGCGTAGTTTCTTGTCTCTGTTGAAAGAAAGTTTGAGCGCCCTTAATGAAAAACCCTATATGTATACACATCGAATACATATATATATACACTTCGTATCGTGTCTATTCATTGCTATTCTGTGATTTGTATACATAATTCTAGCGGACCGTAACCGACGGTGCCTGATATTCAAACAGTGGTTTAGCGGGCGGGAGCGGAATGGCATTCAATATAATACACTCTGTAACCTTAGCAGGGGTGTGCATTGAACAGTAAGAGGGTGCATGTTTTGTGCAGGGTCCTAAAAAGTAGCAACGAAAAATTTGCTTGAAATCAGCCGAAGGCTGTAGGAAATAACAGTCAATGAAATACTAATTAATTATTATGATAACTAAGCTAGACTCTTGTGCTATTATACCACCTTGGTGGTCTCTCGGGTTGAGGTTTGAACCACTTGTTTACTAGAGTTTTATTAAAAAACAAATAATCACGTCAAATATATTTCATTGAAGTTTTTATTATTATTTCGTGTGATAGACGTATTTTTAAATTTGTGTACGGTTTAGGAATATAACAAAAATGAGAATAAAAAGTTGAAGTAATTTGTGTGAAATTCCTAGTTAAAAAGTTGCCATCTGAAAAAATCACCATTTATTACGTACGATACATATTTCGTATAACATCGTTCGTTATATTTTTTAATTTTATTATTATTATTTTATTTTTTATTTATTTGAAATTTTTACAATTTTTTTATAACACGAATTAAGTATTTTACGTTATTCAAATTACATGTTTTTTTTTCGCTTACCTCTCCAAAAAAGAGATCAGCTCTTGTGCTTGGAGAGGGAATTACACTATAATAATTTTATATAATATTTTATTTACTGTCTATTTGTATTCATCTGAAGTGTTCTATAATATTGTTTATTTTCTAATTATGTGTTTTTGAAATGTTCATTTAATTTCTTTCTAAACTATTTTATATCTTTAATTTTTTTAATTTGTGTAGGGAGGCCATTGAAATTTTTAATCCTTAAGTGTATAAAATTTTGTTGATGTGTTTGGTGTTACATTTAGGGATTTTAAAGTTATTATTAAAAGGTTATCTTATTTAAGATGTACATATAATTTAGCTATGAGTAATATCTCATTAAGAAATCAAATAAAAGTTGAAGTATTATTAGGTATATTAAAAAAAATTAAGTTTAATAAAATATACATTTTTAAATTTGTTTTTTTGCAGAACGAATCTGAATAACTAAAATATGTACACTCAAGACAAAAATTATAGTGCTTAGAATTGCTTAGACATTGAATATTTTTATAGAATAAAGAACGTTGAATCATGAAAGCGACTACTTAATTATATTACGTTCATAATTAAATAGCTCCCACACAAGGGGGTGGATGAATTCTTTTAATAAAGAAATAATGACATCTGAGTCTTTCAAGGTCAAACTGTTTTTAATGCTGGGTACAGGGTCATCATTAATACTTGACCACCAAATATAGATTTTTATGGAGAGTAAGATTAAGAATCCAAGCTGCAGAAATGAGTTGTCTTAGGGGATTAGTAGGACTGACATAAATGGATCGAGTGGGAATACCGAGATAAGAGAGACCTTCAGAACAGAACCTCTTCTAGAATTATTTCTATATGAACGAAGTTCTGCGTGTGTAAGTATCAATGGATCATTCACACCATGGTTTGACATTACAGAGGGTGCCAAGCAAATTGTGTAATGTCTCCATGTCTTAAAAAATTATCCAAAAAACAGAACAATTTGACATATAGTTTTAGTTAGTTTATTTGACATTCTGATGAAGAAAAACCTGATCTGGTGAAATACGACGGAATTGAATATTGAATAAAGTAATTAGTGATTATCTGAGATAGATAACGACATCATCGTATCGCAAATTTTATGCAAATTGTTTAAACTAAGTATATGGAACCTTATTTATTTATTTATTATTATTATACACGTCCTACTCAGGAATTAACATAATTTTTAAAAATAATAGGAAATATCATCAGAAGTGCAATGCACAAAGAAAAAATTATATAATGTCAGTATTTTATGTCATATTCAAAATTAAAGATAAATATAAAATGTGAAGTAAAGCAATTTATCCGTCACCATTGAGTTGAGACAAAAAAATGTAATAATGTAGTCCTATAAAGAGTTAAATTTACAGAAAAAATGTCGACTGCCTCCGCATATTCATTCCCCAAAGAATGCATTCTGGAGACTGCGGAGTTAGCTTATGCTTGAGTTCTGACATTACCACTGTAATAGAACAATGAATTGGTTTCGATGACCACAATGGTGCGTGAAAATCAAGTAGACTAACAATCTGGGGGAAGTCTATCTATTATTATATTAAAAAAACTATCAAACTTTGTATTAAATACTTACATTAATACAAAGTCCGACCTAATACATAGTACCGGTTGTGTGATCAGTAGTAAATTTTTACTATAGTAAAAAAATTTCCTTTGGTAAATTTTTTTCGCGAAAACAGGTTGTTCGTTCGATCGTTAGTAAGAAGTGTCACTGATCGAAAGTACATTTAATAGTAAATTTTTTTTGTTATCCAACATCGGATAGTAAAAATCGTGAATCGTTTGTTAAAAATGGTGGACCCTTCACAACTGTTTCAAAAGTCAACTGTCACATTGATACCTTGAAAGTTGAACTGTCACATTGATACCTTGAAAGTTGAACTGTCACATTGACACCTTGAAAGTTGAACTGTCACATTGATACCTTGAAAGTTGAACTGTCACATTGATACAATTAATCATTCAATATAACGCTATTTTAGTGATGAGAGTTCGTCCAATGATGAGTATAAAAGTGTATGTATTGCTAATGGTAAATATTTAAAATAAAATCTAATTCTCAGCTATTTAATGATTATTCACCTTGCCACACTAAGCGAGATTTTTTTTTTAATAAATCTATTATCTTTTATCTATGATAATAGTAAATTTGAGAAACGAACAACCCGAAAACGTTGTTTTACCACGGTAAAAATGTACAATGGTGTAACTTATATTTTTAGTTACGTTTCTACTGGTGATAAGATGTTGTTTTTATACAGCATAATGTATATAACAGATGTAAAATTCCTCGCTCGGCTAGCTGAAGAACAAAAGATGTCTTATTTCAATGTCGGGCGGTGGGTACAGATCAATGCAAATGGGAAACGCTTCAATAAATGGATTGTAATTACTGTGGAATATTTATTTATTCAATAATCAGTGGCAGATAAATAAGCTAAACGCTTATGCTATATAAGAAGGATGAGTCTTAATAATAATGAATTACAGATACCTTACTTTTTAATAAGAAATATAACAGAATATATAATATATATAATATAAGCTGTATATGTGTAGAAAGTTTCTTTGAAAGACCAGGACAAAGTTCAATTGTCGCGTAGGGCGGAGATCACTTCACTGTATTGAGAAGGCTTTGTATTACAGAGATAAATACCTTGGTTCAATACACAATACACTAGGATAGTGCGGATGAGGGATAGATCTGGAGATGGCGACGTAGGATGACAGAATCACAGGTAGTGGTTAAGGCATGTGAAGAATGGCGCGGTCCCGTCTAATGGTGTTGTTCATATGAGTTCTTGAGTTCGAATAACATCGACAAAGATGCTCGAGAAAGCTGGCGGGCTGAGTAATGACGTCCGTCGAGATATGGATATATAGATGCGTTCATATGGCAGATGGGTGTGTACAGATAGCGAGTACACTCGCACGGGTAGTTTAAATAGTTCACGGCTCACGCTACACAAAATGGCGGCGGAGAGCGCCAGGAGAAATGTAAATCGCGCGGGAGAGAATATGTCCATAAATAATTGACCGAGGTTCACGGCACAAGGAGTTGGTAATAATATTCTTGCGATTCAGTTTTAACAGCGAGTTATAATCAGGCGCTTCTTGATATTCGAGGCGATGAATTTATAGGAAGTACTCGCCGGAGAGCTAACGACAGCAGGACGGCCGCGCTAGATCTGCAGTCGAGCCGGTAGAGACGTGCCGGTGGTGTCAGGAAACGGGAGAATTCTAGACTACGAGTGACTAGATATTGTTTGAGACAGAGTCAGTAGGAAGGATTGCAATTTACCGTTAAATTGCAATTATCGATAAACGGTAAACAATTCTTCCCATTACCGATTTACCGGTTATTTACTGGTAAATGAAAAAAAATTTAGATAATTAAAGTATAACTGTATGTGGCTACCTTTACTAAAAACGGTATCCTAGATTAAAACTTAAATAATTTTAAATACGTTTCAGGTGAAAAATGTCATATAAATACATACATATGTATATGATGACCTTTTTGTTTTTTCTGAGATATGGTAATGGAGATCAGATAATCATTTATGTATATGCCACATCGACCTTGGTTAATTTGAATTACGGCTGTATAATATTTGGTTTACTTGTCTGTGAAGAGTTAATATTATTTACTTATTAATTTATTAGTTGATGTATGTGAAACATACATTAGGTGTATGAATACATACTTTGTATACACCTAATATAAATTCGTAATTAAAATAAAATAAAATAATATTACAACTTAATGTTTTTATTGATATGGAAATATGTGTATATTAAGGTATCCACATGTATTGACGCATTTTTGGAAAGCATGGTTTTAGGTTAATTGTATTCGGTCCTTTAACTAAGAAACTCGTATCCGAATATTTGGTGTGTGTGCGGAGAAAAAAAAAAATATTACGTGTCCCCTTTAATAATGACAGAGACGTGTGCTTCTGAAGAACATTTGCGAAGCTGCATGCAGTTTCAGTTTCACGCAAAAAAAAACGCGAAAAGAGGCAACAAGAAACATTAGCGAGGTTTACGAAGGCGCATTAACCACCCGGAAATGGCAAAGATGGTTTAATAAATTTAAATCTGGAAATTTTGATTTAAAAAATGAGTCGAAAAGTGGATAACCTGGTGAAGTGGATAAAGCAGCCCTAAGAGAAGAACCATGGAAGAATTATCGAGTCAAGTCCGTATTTCATGGTCGACAACTCAAAGGCGCTCGAAAAAAATGGGGAAGATTCGAAGACCAGCTTTAGTAAACAGAAATGAAAAACTAATCTTCCTGCATGACAACGCTCACTCGCACCTTAATCTGCTTAATTTGACCAAAAAAAAAAATGGACGAATTGAATTTAAAGGCTTGGCTTTATTGCATCCGGCCTATTCTCCAGATCTGGCGCCAACTGATTACCATCTTTTTCGCTCATTGGCACATTTCTTAAAAGAAAAAAATTTCAAAACACAAGACGAGATAAAATCGACCCTTTCCTCCCTTTTCGACTCTAAACCTACAGAATTTTATAAGAAAATAATTTTTGATTTACCAAATAGATGGCGCAAAGTCATCGAAAATCATGGAAATTATTTTGTATAAATATATTAAATAAATAATTTAAAAAGTAAATTTGAGTTTCATTAAAAAAATGCGTCAATACATATGGGTACCCCTAATACATTGAATGTCTATTTATTTATTTTATTTATGTATATATACTGGAATAAAAATTAAAAAAATACATTTACAATAAACTTCGTGCATTTTGGTTGATTTACTGGTTTACCGGTAAACCGGTAAATGTAAGCCCGTACCAGTATGTAGTCAGTACCATGCCGTCTAAGACTGTACACCTGCTTATTTATTGTAAACGAACACGCAAAAATCCTACGGTTAAAATTTACTACTGATCACACACAACCGGCCCTTAGTATCATCGGTAACAGCATTACCTATGTTTGTGTCTACTGCACGCCACTGCTTTTTACTTATTTGTTTAATTATTAACATAGTACATACATAAGCCCTCCCACATATGCTCTAATATAAACAAGATTAATTTTCTTTTACTAAAATTTATCTTTTACATATTTGGTCAGTTTCATTTTAAATCTATTCAATTTCTCCTCCTTTCTTATGTTTTCTGGCATTTCGTTAAAAATCTTCATCGCACTATACATTATCGATTTCTGAAATTTGGCTTTCTTCCTGAATGGCAGTCTCAGTCTATCCCTTCCTCTTGTACGATGCTCGTGCTCATATTGATTTGCATTAATTTTTCTTTTTGATATTTTCTTATTGATGATTTTGTAAATAAATACCATTATATTAAAATATATTTTCTGCTTAAAGGTCATAATATTCAGATATTTGGGCATTGCACTGATCCGAGTATATCTATTTTTTCTGAGTATTATTCAAATTGTTGCATATCTTCTTTGTTAGCCAAAAATAAAATGCTGCTGCAATAGTTAACGTGAGGAATAATAATAGAGTTGTATACTGTTTTACGAGATTCAGTACTAATAAATCATCTGATCCTTTCCAGAAGTGAGATTTTCTTAGAAATCTTTTTAGTCACGTATTTTGTATTTAGCGATAAATTTAATTTTTAATCTATTATTAAGACCCCCAAATATTTTATTTCAGTCACTTCCTTCAGAATTTTACCATCTATGATAATTGTTGGTGTGATTGTTTTTCTTTTATTTCCAATGTTAATGAATTTAGTATTGTTTACATTTAGGTTCAGTTTATTTTCTTCAGTCGTATTGCTATATTATTTAAGTCATAGTTTAATTCATTCGGTATAGTTGCCAAATTGTCTCCCGCGATGTATATGAGGGGATTAGATATACATCACCTACTTTAGTGGTTTTAATTAATTAATTAAATTAAATTAATTTTAGTGCTATTAATATAATACGCGATATTAGTGTAGAGAACTGGACCTTCAGCAGATGAATAACACCACGTAATAAAGAACCGTCTGCAATTTTTTATAATTCCCCCTTCTTTGAGCGCAGTCGGACATCAGACACAAAGTAGAATAATAATTGATCGCAATTCGTTCGGGAGCGTGCGCCGTTGCCAAAGTTTTAATTTCCCCGAAGTTGTGGATTTCATCCCTTGTAATTTTTTGAAAACTAATTGAATCGGTTGCCCGGGGCAGTTAACAAAGGAAATTCGGGAAGTTGCCCATAGAAAAAGAAAGAAAGTAACGCGAGAACGGGTAACAATGCAAAAGTTCGCGTTCCCCACGCTGATGGCGCTGGGCCGCGCCCGCCATGGGCCCGAATCACGAAAACTTGTACTCTTCTAATTTTTGCTTTGCAAATGAAAGTGTATAAAAATAGTGCCAAAAACATTTAATTGAATTTCTCGAGTTAAGGCTGTAGAACCCATAAATCATTGATGTGTGGTGCCTTTACACTTTACACACCTTAAGGCGGCGCCTTCCGATAATAATTCAAATTTTCGCGTTTTTTACAAAAATATGGATTTTTATTATTAATTTATATCAAATGTTATTTAACATTTTTTAAAATTATTATAATTTAAAACTAATAAACTGAATGTTATTTGCTATAATTAAGAGCATTATAAGAAAGACCGCGACCATTAGATGCATTTTCAGCGTGCTACAAAGTTATCTTAATTTTAGTAAATTATTGCATAAACGAAATATGTTTTGTTTTAATCTTAAAGCTGGAGGCGATAGATCTCCATATAACGTTATAAATATCATAAACATTTTTTTTCCTAGTATAAATTCTCGTAATATCTCAACAATTCGTGTAGTGAGTGTTAATCGTTGCTACTTCTACCTGAAAAACAACTGAAGTCAAACATGATTTTCAGTTGAAAAAAAAAAATGTTGTATATAACTCTGATGTGACCAGGGCGTTAAAAATATAGATTCGGACGAAGAAAGATGAAGCAACTCTAGATTTATTTGAAAAAGTATCCGTAGGAAAATTGAGTGTGGCGTAGACGTTATAATCAAGAATTTTATGTCTTGCATTCAAAAGTCACAAAATTCATAAAACTAGGGAGACATTCGATGACTAGGTTATATAGAGCATAATATGAATGGCATGGAATGAATATGGCCTATTTTTCCTTTGGGCTATAATCTGCTGGCAGTTGTGCTCTGATTGCAAGTCACATTGCGTCTATTTTTGTTTTATCGTTTTTACCCAATCAGGAGTGTGTTTTCGTCTTCTTCTATACTATCCGACTAAAGACACATCTAAATGTATTGTATTGAAATATATTTATTTAATATGTTTTTGTTATGAGGACAATTTTGTGTTGACAGCTGCGCGGTACCGCCATGTCATAGTTGTCATAGTAGCCAACATGGCAGGGAATGAGTAGGACCGTATAGAAGCTTTTACGATCCTGGGTAAGCGGTGGCTTTGCTCTTATAGTATAAATAAAAATTTATCGATTATTAATGTCAACAATTGACGGGAAGCAAATTTACATATAAAGTTTTCAAACACAAATTATTTTTTTGACAGATTTTTCTGAGTGATTCATCTGAATATATGTTATGTGCTCTTCATAAAACTCGAGGACATGCATTGTTTCAGAAGAAATCTTTTTAAATTTAGTTTAGGGTGTGACGAGATTACTTAGAGATTACTTTGTAACTCCGGGAACGTTTTCTCAGAACAACTACGTGCCTGCGATGACCATTTGGAATATAAATCAAAATGTTTTCTGCACCCAAAAGCAACACTACCCTACTTTTAAAAGAAATAGATAAGGAAAATGGTAGTTCAAAGTTTGCTTCCTGGCCTTTAAGGCATCGCACGATTTTATAATTAATTAATTAACTAACTAACTAAGCAGTTCATCTTCTCGTGCATTGTTTCCCATTTTTGAGGCTTCTAACAGGGATTATTATCTAGTGTACCTGGTCAAGTCAAGTCTTCCGCGGACGTTCGCTATTTCTGGTTATGGGATAATCTTTCACTCGCGTCATACATTTTGAATACCATTACCTTCTCATTAATCGGTTCCACGTGACCAAACCTCTTAAGCGACCTTTTTTTAATTCTATTTATTATGCTTAAGATTATATAATATATTCGGTCTTTGGAAATCACTAACTGTGATGTATCTATGGAATGACTGCGAACGCGCGCAAGTTGGCAAGGTGACGCGCGAGTAAAGGAGATAAAAGATCACTCCGCTGTCAGCGTGTTCTCTCTCGTTTTCGAACCATTGTACGAAATACGTCTAATATTATATAATCTACTGTAAATTATATAAGAGGATCGCAGAATAAAATAGTGAGATTATTATTGCGCTGCCAAATTCCGTACACTAAGAGGACACATCTATCAAGATTAATAGTGAATACATTATATTTACATACGTAGAAAACATTAAATGTAGGAGAAATTTGATAACTTCTGTATAGATTATTTGTACAAGGTGAATATTATATTCCAGACCGATATTGAAATTTCTCAAAAAATTTTAAGCAGAGCTCGAGCTGTGTGTGAGGTGGTACTGTCCTGTTGAAACCACATGTGTTGCAGGCTACAAAGTTTTTCAACATGTGACGATAGCGATCACTAGCTCTTGTATCCTGAAAGAAATAGGGCCCGATGATTCCGCCGGCCCATACAGTAACTCGTATGTATACGCGAGTGTAAAGATCGTTGGTGTATCAATTAAGAATTTTCAGTATCCTGATAATGCTGTTTTGTTTATTAGAAAAACCCGCCAAGTTGAAATGAGCTTCGTCACTCATGATGATTTTTTTCCAAAAGTCGATGATTATTTAGATAAAATGTTTTAATGACTTTAACACATTGTTGAAATGTTAAATATTTTACAATAAATTGTAATTAACTATTCTTTATGAATACTAAATAAAAATTAACAAATATTTGCCAAACTAAAATGCTGGTCAAATAAAATCGGCCTGGAACATAATATTCATCCTGTACTTTATTCAGAAAACCTGTCTAGCAGGAATATAATTAATATAGAAGTTCATAGTTCAAGTACCGATGATGAAAACATTTTTTAGATAAAAATATACAGTGATATAAGTGATTTACTTAAATAGATTTTTTCAGAATTATTAATAATTACAATTATTGGAAAACACGTCGATCCTTTTACGTTATATAATTTATTACATTGATTTGGTCATAATTTGATTTAATAAATTATGAAAATCTTTATAAAGTGGTTCTAGTGTGACCTTCAGCATATGAAACATAAATTGAAAAAAGGCTTCGGTAGGTTAAACAAGGAAGAAAGGCTTTTTAACAGCCAGATCCTATCAACGTTTTTTATGAGGGCGCTTTAACCCTTAAAGACCTGCATTATTACTTGTCTTGATAGACGGAATTATAAGTTAAGATAATATCGTCTAATGCAATTATTTGAAATAAATTTGCTTTTCATTAGCGGCTATGAATGTTTAGAACAACTGGATTCATTTGTGTATTTGGAAAATATGTTTGATAGAAACGGAAAAAATATAGAAAGGAGGGTGTCTGCAGGAAACAAAGTGGATTATAGCTAATAGGAACTTGTCAACCGAGGCAAAACTAGCGGTACACAATGGAAGTGATGCTTGGAGCTGGCTAAAGAGGAACAAAAATAGACTGAATGCAGTACAAATGAAATCTTTTTGACATATATGAAACAGATTTATGACAGAATAAAAAATGTAAAGAGATATGGAAAGAATGTAAAGCTGATTATAGTATAATGAGTAAAATTAAGAAAGGATCACTAAAATGGTTTGGTCTTATGGAACGGATGAATGAGGAGATGACGGTAAGGAAGATATATGACGCAGGTATTGATGGCACCAGAAATACAGGACATCCGCAGAAGGCTTGGCACGACCAGGTAAACCAGATACTGGTGGATGGTCCTGTTAGAAGCCTCAATAATCGGTGAGCTTGTTGGAGAAGATGTATGAATGTGGATGATGCAAGAACTGTGTGTCAAGAGAGAAAAGTGTGGCGCTCTATCCTCTCTGCCTACCCCTGCGGGAAAATGGCGTGATGGTAAGTAAGGAAGAATGTTTATTAATAACAAAATAAAAAGTCAATGAAAAACTAAAGGATGTATTTTTATTTAGAAAAAAGTACAGATATTAAATGGACTTGAATTATTTTTCAAGTACAGGGTGAATATTATGTTAATTGAATATAATAATTGAACAAAACCGCAATTTTTTTTTCAGATAACACAATATTTTGACGCAAAACGGACATCAGCCTAGACTGGTGCTTGCATGTACGTCTGAAATATTTTGTGGCGTATCTTTGAGCCAGTTTAAGAAAATGGATTTTGGCATAGACAACGATGAGTTCAATACTTTTATATAATGAGTTAAGCATCTCAAAAATTTACAAAATACAAAGATTTCGGAGATCGGACCATGCGGAGAGAATGAACTAACAACTAACACCAAAGTCAATGATGATCACGACACCGGGAGCTTGGAAAAGCCTAGTCTAAAACTAAAAACTGAAACTGGAAAAAAACGGGGCGAAACGGAAGAAAACTTATCAAAAAGCCAAGATCCAGGAGAAGTGATAATGAAACTAATTGAATACACTGTACAGACAAATATAAAAGTGCTAATAATAAAAAAATCTTGGACATCAAATAAGAACTCGGAGATTTTTTGGAGCGTACTGCGTTGTACGGTTCAGCAATAATTAAACTAAATTCATGTCACCGTTATGATCACAGCCATTTAAGGGATAGGTAGGAACAGAACAAGCGGCGGATAAACATGACAAAAAACCCTATTTGATTACAATTCAAAGACATTCAAGGAATATATGCGAAATCTGCCGCATTACGAAAAATATTATTGTTTAAAATTTTTACATCATGTTAGGCTTTAAGTCTACGTACATAAAAATATCCTACATATCCTTGCTTCAGGTTCTAAATCATCTAACAAAAAATAGTTTGGCCGCTCGAAATTCGATAACCTTTAATTATTTGTATACAATATATAATTGGGAATAAATAAAATATTTCAATTAATCGTAATATTCGCATAATTAGGTTTTTTAAATGCTTATATCTCTGACATGGTTTTGATTAGGCACATGTTCCTTGAACATTGAAGACTCAAAATTTAGTCAGGTATTCACCAATAAAATATTATGGAATAGGTATGTTACACCCTGTGTATACATTCGACAATAGAGTTATGTACCCCCCAAATAAGAGAGATATTGAATTATGGGGGTTGCTATGACATTTATATAAAACAAGATCAACATCTATAATAATACAATGTGAGATAATAACTAAATAATATATTTATAAATCTTAAGAAATTGATCAGATTAGAACTAAGGAATAAGAAAGATTTTAAATATACAATTATTTAATTATTTTGAAGCCTTAATTATTTTAATCCATTTGTTTGTGGGTTTCAATTAATCATGAATATGAAATAGCCGCCTGTAGACTACACTCCTAGCTAAGCCTTGCTAGATAAATTTCATCTAAGAAACATTTGATTTAAAAAAATGATTTGTTTCTACTGGAAAATTCTGTCGAGATTGGTAAAACTGATAAAGCTCAGCTGTCTGTCGCTATCGGTAATAGGAAGGTCTTGCATTTTTACAGTTTGGTTTAATTAAAAGTAATTTTTTTTATTAAAGATTTAATTTACTTACAATTCTGTACAAAGTAACGTAGTTTAACAAGTACCCAATAAATCCGTCAAGATTTATATAAGTCGAAATAAAAGTTCAGTTCACGTGAATTAAAATTTGCTGTAGATTCCAAAGGGTTAATAGTATGAACCTCCTGCCTATACAGATGAATAATGACTTCCGGTATCGGAAAAAATATTAATAATGTGTAAAGTTACATTTAACATATTGCCAAGGAAGGCTTTGGTGACAGGAAGGGGTGTAACATTACATAATTATATACCGCTGCATGTACACGGTACACTATACATGCTAAGTAAACAAATAAATACACAATCGATTTAATAAATTAACGTCCCTTCACATCTAAAGGTACAGGAATAGGTAGGCTCTCGGGGTAGGCTTCATTTTCCCGGGGTGGTTTCCTAACGAATTTCCGTTCTGAGCTCAATTCGTCTATCTGGTAATTGGCTTGAATTATATATATATCCAATACTATTGCCGAATATCGCCCATACGGTTTAACCTTACCTTTACCATACCGTGATATAAAATATCCGAACGCAGCCATGCTGTCAATTCGTGTTACCGTAAATAACAGCTAGAAAAAATGTTTTTATTAACTTAAATGGTTTTAATGTCATGAAATTACTCTAAATATTAAGCATTCAATTTAAAAAAATGATTAATAACATAATTTAAAGCATTCATTAAGTCGTATACAAAGTGTCCTCCCTTCTTATCTCTCTTCGTTTAATTAGTGAGAAAGAGACAATTGTATTTGTATGTTTGTTGTTCTTTTCACTATGAAAATAGTGTGTGATCTCTGTAAATGGATCTCTGTAAATCTCTGGAAATGGGAAATGAAGGGGCGAGCAGAATACTATTTATATTTTAATATTGTATTATGTACTGGTACATTCTTGTGAATCGTATTAATACGGCAATCTATTCTGCAAAAATATATTAGAGGGAAAAAGGAAAGCGGAAAAGAAATTGAATTGGAGGATGCGGCTTAGATAGTTTGCGATATTAGGAAATTTGAAAGATTAATGTTAAAGGGACCGGATGTAAGAAATGCTTGACTTACCCGACAGTTTCACCTAGACGTTGCATCAGATTATGACGGAGTTTTAGATTCAGTACGAGTTGTCAGTATCTCTCAGTTGTGAACTGGTAGACACCGCCCGCCCAGGAATACAGACTAATCAGTAATGGGATGAATCTTGTTTTATATGAGGCATTTATTCAGGTACGGGTGATACGTTGGAGCTCCTTAGGTAGGGAATTAGACCGGCCTGCGTGTTGGCGCCTCCATACTCTCCATACCTCGTGTCCGTGTAAGTGTGACTTAATATATTCTGTCTCTTCCGCTGCCCCTCTTTTGGGAGTGTTTTTTGATGAATGGATCCCCGAGTGTCTGCCTTTAAATAACGCATCTTAATTTTCCATCTATGTGTAAAAAATGTTCTATAGATTTATGTTATATGTTTTTATTTTTTTATTAATAAACACAACACTTGAGGGATTAAATTAAATTTTTTTTGCGAAAATTGCTAATAACCACATTGAGTATCTTCTCTTTTTTCGTTTTGCATATACTTGAATGTTATTGAATTAAAGTCGCGTATTTTTATTAGCTTGGATGAGTGAGACCGACGATGAAGCCCTAGCTTCTAAGCCGGTCCCGGGAAAGGGTAGGTAAAAAAAAAAAGTTGTGGACTGGTTCATATACTTTTCACAACAACACAATGCATATTCGAATGAATGTGAGCAATCCACGGGCTCACCTAATTACGCATTAAAATAAATCGAGTGTATGAAATGGGCAGGGAGAAAATTGAAAAAATAATTATAATTGACATTATTTTATAATGCAGGTTGTCCATTACGAAAATTGAACAATTTATTTTTTAATAAGTAATTAATTATTGATTATTTTTGTACAATAAAAAATAGAGGTAAAGGTACTGAATCTTGTGGTATTCCTACGCATCTCTATTTTTTTAATTTTTTTTTTAAGAAAAAAAAAAAAAAAATTCCAAGTATTTAATGGACTCAGTAGGCTCATTATTCACTTTTGATATTAATTTCCTTTTAAGCCGATTATTTTGAATTTCTGTAAAATTATTCTTCAGATTATCGTTTTAATTCCCTTTGATAAAAATACATCCATTATTGATGTCTTCTCTTCAATCAAATTTATGCAAATTAATTGGCAGCTTGAATAAATTGTTGAAGTGGTAATTATTCCACAATTAAAATTCTATATATGTTCGGTAATAATGATTAATCCACAGATCGCCAATGGTCGTACGCGTGTGGATACTCCATTATGGTTACTTTACCTATCTGTTCCCTTCCCCCCCTTCTATACCCTTTCCCTCTGAGCACGATTTTTTCTGTGTATTTTTCTATGACTTTTGAACAGTTACGGAAAATGGTGCTTCTATGTGCACGTTATTAACTAGAAGAAGTTGTAAAGTTTTATTGCTAGTGTTTTCGGTTCCTCGCATGTGCGTACCGAAACCGTAGAAGTTTTATATATAAATCTATGTTATTAAGATATTTTAACAGCACAAAAGCAAATATAAAAATATGTAATCAGAGAGATGTAAAATATGTAATGAGGGAGATGGAAAATTATTTGCGTATTTTCATATAATGCTGTTAAATTGTGTGATTTATGATATACTCGGAAAGTGGCAGAGCCCGTTTGTTACACTACTTGTTACAAATTGAAACTACTATATGCATCAATCATGACAATATTTAATGAAATAAATAAATAAACATAACGAGACTTTTTTGGTTAAAATTTTCGGGCAATACTTGGCTTGTTTTTACACCTACGTGTATAAATAAATAAATAAATTAAATGCTCCGCGCTCAAACTTTATACCTAGCTTCGCAATTTTCTAGGCCGACCCTGTACTTTATTTTAGTGCTAATCATGGTGAAGGGTTTCGAAATATGTTTTGGTGTAAACAAAAATTTTCTATCAGAAAATACAAAACATTTACATTACTAAAAAAACTATTGCGTTCTAACAACTTTCAATATTAAATATATATATTAGCAATATTAGCAAACTTTTTTGATAGTTTTATGGATTGTGTTGATTTATTAACAATCAAACTTCGATCATTTTAATGTTAATTGGACATTAAAAATTGGCGTTAGTTACAAAATCAGTTATTATCTAATTATATTAGGTACTAGCTTGTTTTTGAAAAAATATTTTGTATTTATTTTGTATTTTAAACTAGATTATTTATAATAAGAAGTGTATTAGTAAATATATTAACCTTTAAGCTGTTTTAAATTTTAATAGAGGTTGCTGATATTGAAGTAGTACCCTCAGATAGATTAATTAATTAACGGTTAATAAATAATTGTACTAGTGGCGTAAAAATTATTCCTAGGTCTATAATTTCCTTTTAGAAGAACACATTCTTATTGTGAAGTTGTAATTCTTCAGAAAATAGGTCTGTGATATTTTAAATATAACAACAAAAATATTTTTCGATAAAATTGATTTTATATGTATATATTTCTAATTAATATATTTAATTCATATTTCAATTTTTTTTTGTCTATCCGTCCGTCGCACTGCAATATAAAACAAACATATCGACCACTTCTACGTAAATTATCGTAACTAGTAAATAAATATTTTTATATATAAATTAAATGAACCAACTTCATATAAATTTAGTTACTATCCGGATTCAAACTTTCCATCCTCGTCCCATCAGAAAAATCTATCTCTTTTTACGATAGACAGATTTTTTCTGTATGTCTTTATAGTCTATTAATTTAATTAGTATAAAATAGCACAGAACTATGTGATAAAAATGCACTTCACAACAATAATGTGATACCTTAAAAAATATAATTTTTAATTGCTCTAGTATGTACTTTGCATAATATATTTGATTCATAATTTAAGTTAGTACAATTTTTGATGTTATACAAATGATAAATTATACTTTTTTTTTACATATTTATTAAAAATTTAGTTTTGTGTTGTTTGGTAAATTTCATTTTCATGTAATATATATTCAATTACAGGTTTTCCAGAGCACTAATGTATGGAACTGGCGTATTTTCTAGGTTACTTCGCGTTTTCTACACATAGTTTTTTTGGAGAAATCTAGGTATACATTACGGAACGGTAACACGTGCCATTGTCAAGGCGTTGTCTAAAAAATTACGGCACAACCGTACTCGTATTTTCTGAGGAAACCCGCGTCAAATAGTTCTGAGAAGGACTTTTATACTCACGACGTTTCGAGTTAATATAATTACTCATTATCAAAGGCCTTTTACCCTGAATGCTGCTCTAAACTGACGAGTAAACTCGACCGTTTAATGCAAGAACCAAAATGAAAGTGAGTTAAAATTTTAGTAGGTGCTTAATATTATTAGTTGACGTCGCGATTAAACTGTATCGAATGGTAACAAAAGGTGGTTTATAATTTAGTTATTTGTTTAATAGCCGGTTTTGTGCATGCGTAGTTACCTTAGTTGTTGGTCCTTTGATTATTAAAAAAGATTTTGTTAGTATATTGACCATTTGACGCAGGTTCTGTTATCTTTTACCCTTGAAAAACTTAAATATAACATATGTATATATAATACACTCTCGGATCTCTTTTTATGCGGTTTACATTTCAAGAATCTTTTTTTTTTAAATAACTGTTTTAGACCAATTTAAGATGTTGAAAGGGTCAAAAATTTGGAGAATTTTGTCTGTATATGCAAACACAGTCTGCGCCAGTACAATTCAGCCGCAACCAAGTGAAATTGGGCATGTCTGGACGCGTTTCTCCCCTACGTTGTTTTAAGAAATTATTAGTGAGGATAATGACAATAATATCATTGGTATAACTCTCGATACCGTCGAAGAAAAAAGAAACGAAAATGAATCGGAAGAAAATGAAACTTCAGTCACCCTCACTGCAAGTGTAATTCGAGAAGGTCTTCAACTTTACAATAAATTAGCAAAACATTTCATTAAAAAATATGATAATTCTGAACGAGCATTCAAGTCTCAAGGCGAGCTTCAGAATTGCATTTCTGAGTATCAGGAATTATACAAAAAATTAGCAAAGTCATCGCAATTTAATCACTGATTATATTATCAAAAGGGAAAAATCTACTTGCGAAGTTGAGGCTAATTTTATTTGTGAAGAATCATTATCTTCAGGACATAGATCTGATGCGCTGACTGTCTCTTCTAATGATGAAAGTGATTTCCAACCAGTTCGCAAATTATGCCAAACATTGTCATATAGCGATGATAATTCTTAAAAAAAAATGTGCAAAAAAGATAAACTTATGTGTTAAGATTTTTCTGAAATTTAATAAACTTTTTTTATGCGTTTATCGATATATTTTAACTTATTGAATTAGTTTTATACAATTTTAGAAAATTATGGAACGGATTCTTTATTTTTATATGTGTATCTAGTCTTTTTTTGTGCGTTTTCCTGTGGAACGTATCTACCGCATGAGAAGAGATCTGAATGTATTTTGTTATGTTCTATCGAACATGTGTCAGTGCTGCTCTTAGTAAGCGTCTATACCATGAGACGCATATGCAAGTATAACTATTAAATAAACCTTATATATTTAGTTAAAAAAATTGCAAAATCATTTTAACTTACCGTTGTGGGTTTTGGTAATTTTTTTTCGATTTAAAAAAATTGGTGAACCAACTAAAATGGAATTCTCCCACGAACTTGTGTACGGACATGTAAAGAAATGGTTGATCGTGACACTATACAGGCAGACACAATAATACATTTTGCGTGATTGATGTCACGTGACATGCGGAAAAAGTGTCGGCAGGGATGAACGATTTTTCAAGTCATATATATAATATTTCTGGTTGGCACTACAAAATTTCTCTTCCAAATTATGCCTTTCATGGTAAAATTTATTTTTCTGTTTCAACTTTGAGAACGCACGCATACACTAATAAATTCAAACCAAAATTCCAATCCTTAAAATCCGTTAAAAAGAGATATCGACCCCTCAGAATAACAAGGTGAAAAACGAAGGTTCTGACAGTGAAACTGTTTTGTGATAATGAGCACAAAAGTGTTGACTGAATTTTAATATATTTCCATGTACATTTGGTTTTGAGTATGCATATATGATCAGTTTGAAAATCTTAACTTATTTTTAATATTATCAATGACCACTGTGAGATGCGGGAAATTAAAAATAAAACAAAACATTGTAAATTAACAATAATAATCCATAAATCGAAATAAATAACTGATGCAGTTGGAACTTTCAGCTCTTGCTATTTCCTTTAATATCCGTTAGATAGAGTTGGTGTGTATGGAAGAAATAAAAAATAATGCATTTGGAACCCCTTTCACGCAATAACTCAAATTAGCACAAAATGTTAGTTGAAACCTTGCTATTCTAAGGCGTCGATATATTAAGAATATATTAGAACATGCAATCTCTCGGTTAAGTTCTTTAGCCAGTCTGATCTACTATCTTGTTTCATAATGAAATTCGTAACTCAGTTAATATTAGTCCTAAAGAAATGGTCGAATACCTACAGAGTACCATAAGACAGGAAATATCAATTTCTATTACCCACAAAATTTTTCGGATGAAATATATTTGTTTTCTGCGGCAAGTGGTGAAAAGTATTTTTACTATAGTTTGCGACATACATTTATTTATTTTATATTGCCTTGAATGAAGGAACGGATGTTATGTAACCAGTTGGCGATAAATGGTTTATAATTTATAAACTAATGGTTTATAAAAACGTTTTTTCCTAATAGTTGATAATAAAATGTCTAACGACAAAGTTACTCCTTTGAACATTAAAATATAATTTATAAAACGAACACATTATTATTGTTTTTTCCAGAACTTACATAGTTCTGTGGTATTTTGATATAAATTAAATGTATCAATTAGAAAGATATATAGATAAAATATATTTATCGCAAAAATACGTTGGTGTCCACCGGGATTCGACCAGGACCTTTTCCTATTCGGAGAAATGCACTAATCATTACACCACATCAACTTAGTAAGTTAACGACAAATTTTTCGATCCTATATGCTGCAGCTCTTTCAAATGGATACAACTGTTATTTCATTTTTTATAAGTTATCATCTTTTATTGCGACAAATCTCAAATACATTTGAGTAATATACTCTAGGAGACGCCAGTGGTTCGAATCTCGGTGGCAACCAAAATATTTTTTCGATAAATTGATTTCATCCGTATATCTTTCTAATTGATGCATTTAATTTGAATTAAAATATAAATACTAATTTAATGAATTAATTATATATATATATATACATATAAAATCAATTTTGTCGAAAAGTATTGTTTTTGCGCTACCGGGATCTCTATTTACAATAAAATTGATTTTATACGAATATATTTATAATTAGTATTTAAAACATCAAAGAGCTATGTTCTCAATAATTACAGCTTCACAATAAGAATTTGTTCTCCTTAATATTAAAATATAAGTTCAGTCCACGTACTTCGTTATCTGGGTTAAAAAATACATTCATGTATAACATCAATGTATTAAGTACGTTGTTTTGAAGGCCTACGGGTGGGATAGGGAGAAAGAAGGGAGAAGGGAGGAGTACCAAAATCGGTATTTCGACCCAGGCAATAATAATATCGGAAATGGCATAATAAGGGCGAAAAAAGATGAAGGTGAAGGGAAGAACAGAGATAGACGTGAAAGAAGACGACATGCTGCGTGACATTTAAAATATGACGTAACTCAAAAAAAGTATCTACAAATAATTGATTTGAGTTGTCAAACATTATTGAGATCGAAAATGTTAGAATTTCATTCAATGAGGCACGAGAGAACATAGTGGAGTGTGCGGTTGAATACTGATTGCAGTTTGCGAATGCATTGTATTCGTCAATGATTCCATTGCGTATCAACGCTAGCAATATTAATTGCTATAAAGATACGATATGAGGGACGCCAGGAAGGATATCCTCGCGGGATTGGATACTAACCACGCATAAAATATTATGGACTAGGTCTGTTACACCTTGTATATAATTTTTATTTTCGCGAATATCCCGGCTTACGTGTTATTCAACGTGAAAAACTTACTGTTGTTTTATGTGCTTTACATTTCGTATAACTTAACACATTCCCGCTATGTTCGTTTATATCTTTATTAAAAAATTATGCCAGTAGTAAGCGTAGAGAGAAAGTGAAAGTACACCGTAAAAGAAATAGTGCGAATGAACCACCCAAGGTAAAATAAATAAATGAATTGTGTAGTTCGATGATTGCCATATATGCATCACCTAAGCAATAAATTACTAAAATAATTTATTAAGGAAAACACATTCTTATTGTGAAGTTGTAATTATTTTAAATACTGAATAAATGTATTAATTATAAATAATTATTTATAATAAATACATTTATTTAGTATTTAAAATATCACAGACCTATGTTCTGAATAATTACAACTTCACAATAAGAATGTGTTTTCCTTAATAATATATGTTGTATCAAGGTGTCCAAAATTTAATAAAAATGAATTGATAATTCTGGCGTCTGCAGTCAGTTTACTCAAAGGTATTTGAGATTCTGTAAAAATAATGTAGAAGGCTTTCAAATAATGGAACGACAGGTGTATTAATTTGAAATTTTTTTTTTTATATGTATATATTTATAATTAATACATTTATTTAGTGTTTAAAATAATTTAGTTAATTTATGAAATATTTGCAAAATTTTTTATAGCAAAAACCATTACATCTTAAGGCAAAATATATTTATTTAAATGTGTAATAAGAAGCGTTCTTGAGGTGAAAGTTTTTACGAAAATTGGGCTATACAAATTATCCAATATTATTAAGAAAACACAGTTTGTTTAAAACACCTATTTATTGATACATTAACATATTTCGAAACCTATGGTATCTTCTTCAGGAAACAACGCTAGAATACTAGAATTAAAAAATCAAGCATAGATAAAAACAAAACTATAAATAAAATTGTTAATAACACACTAATTCATTTAACTAATCGTTCTGAATTCACTAATCATCTTTTGGAAACAAACCATTCTTTTGACATTAACAAGGGTTTACAGTTAGATAAATTTGAAATTTTAGAAATAAGAAAAAGTGTTGATAGCAAATTAAATATAATATATAACCAAATCCTTTTTGCAAATAGTCACCTTTTAAATTTCACAGTAGTTCTTACTTAGTTACCCATCACTTATACATTTATAGTTTTGTTTTTATCTATGCTTTCTTTTTTAAATTTTAGTATACATTGTTTCCTGAAGAAGATACCACAAATATTAAAAGATATTGATGTATTATTAAATTGTGGATTTAAACAAAGAGTTTTTATCTTATTATTTATATAATAATTATAAGTTATTTATAATTATATATTATATAAGTAATTTTGAAAACATTGAAGAAATTTGTTTATTCGGTTGGTTGGTAAGTGGTCTCGTATTCTAGGATCTCGGAAAATAGCTTAAATATTTATTTAATGTTTAAGTAACCAAAATAGTCTACGTAAACTTTAAAAGTAATTCAACCAATAATAGATATCTCATAAAGAAAAAAATATTTTTTTAAATTATATTGAATGGAAAGATATGGAAGTATGGACAATTACAGAGCTTACAACCTGTCTTCGGCAGGCTTAAGTGATCAATTTATTCGAATATAATGTTCACTATTCTCACCCATTAATCAATATCTATATCTATTAAATTTATGGAAGTTGTATACACGTTACTATGTGGAAACGCTTCAAGTATACCGTACTAAATGGACTAAATTTGATATTCGTTTCCCTGAAATAGCACAGATGTCACTAATGAGAATCTAATATTTTTTTTAGGTAAGAATGGTGAACGTTACATTTGTATAAAATGATTGAAATGGTCGAAGACATGTCGTATGTCCTGTAATTACCCATACTTTCATCTTTCCATTAAATAAAAAAAAAATACTTTTAAAATTAGCAATATTAACTTTGTGGTTAAAATTCATATTTTTTAAAATTTATTATCTTTGTTTTATTAACCACCGAATTGAAAATTGAAAAAATATAAATGTATATATAAAAAATAAATAACTATCTCAATGAGATATCTATAATTTGTTTAAGAACAGTGCCTTTGTAAGTGAAAATCCAGTAGTTGTGTGCTCTTGGACATATTCAAATATTCCTAAAAATAATTCACCTCCGCGTTCTATTAATGTTAGACATTTCACGATGTCACAGGCAATTTTGCTGTGACTGCTCAATATTGGATGGGTGGTTCAGGCATCCGTCCACAAGTAGGGTAGTTAAAACGTGACTTGAGCGATAAAATTGATGGGAGTAAATTCCTCCCCCAAAATAGTGTCAGAACGATAAGGGAGGCTGCGTACTGCGATTATTATGAACAGAATAAAGGCTGCGAGCAAAAAAAAAACGGAGTGCGTGTCAGGGATGCGCATTCAAAATATGATTTAAACTAAATTGACATTGTCTCTAATTATGTGAATACCTCTGTAAATATACTAAATACAAAGTTCATATTTTAGGTACTTCTCCGTAATATATTTATGTATTGGCTAAAATAATCACAATATATTGTATAAGTATTCATAATAAAAAATGTTTTCTCGAAGAATCTGACGTGAATTTATCAAAAAGTGTATGTATACTTGCGGGGCGCAGTGGCGTCACTTTAGTGGCAGAGCGTGCGCTGGCCGAGTTAGACGTGTCTTATGCGTCTTTATGTTATCATTCGTGATGATTAATGTTTTTTCTCATTTTTAGCACTTTTATACAATAATTCATAAATATGTATGACAACTATTATTTGAATATTGTTTAAAAACGTCTTCGATCACTGGTTCCTAGATTTTCGATTAATAATAGGTACACATAAACTGCACTAACCCATTAACTTTGCTGTCGTTAGATTTTGGCTGGCTGAAGTGGTTTTAGAACTGCTGGACTGGTTGAAGCACCGGAGGTAATGAGAATCACGCCTTCGTCACCGTCTTCTTTGATTCCGATAATAGGCGGCAATAATCACGCACACACATGCACAATATTATCTACCAGGAAACCTAGTGATGCTAACCAAAGTAATAAGGTGCGTAAACAAATGATGAATATAAGTAATAAATGTAAAATATTCATATTTATCCGACTTAAAAATCGCATAGGTTCACATGTACACTTAGTTTACAGCACCGGGTGGCGCGTTTTTATTTTAGCACTAGGGGAACGGTTTAAAAAATAAAGATATGTACACGAAATACGTGTTGCATACATATTTTTACTATTTTCAAACTAAACTAAGCGCTTGTGCTCAGCGATGAATTTAGAATTTATCGTATCAAACTGTATGACAGTTTTGCGGCAAGGATTCCCTTTTACGTAGTTAAACTTTTTTTTTTTATATATAAAAATAATACAAGGGGAAAAAATTAGATAAGGAAATGTTAGATGAAATACTTAAAAAAATATAAAGAATATATATAACTAAATATATATAGAAAAAAAATCAATCTTTCGAAAAAATAAATAATTTTTACAAGGTGTAACATACCTAGTCCACAATATTTTATGGGTGGATACCTGAATATAATATAGTACAACAATGAAATAAAAAAATAGATAAAAATATGGTCCTTTACTTTGAATTTTAAGATGGTCACTGGAGTCGTATAATTTTTTATAATGTTTAATAGGTTTATAGATTATTCGTGATACAATACATTCTCTCGTTCTCTCACCTATTGAAAATGTCTAGTATGTTTAGGTGTGAATAGAAAAAAATATACGTTTAAGATACATTAGAGAAGCTAGCTGTGGTAGACCGAGTTGAAGGACGGAGAGGAAGAGAAAGATTCCCCACACGTTGGATCAACCGAGTAGAAGAAGAAACAGGTACTTACTTCTCTGGTGACAGCCTTCAGGAACTTCATGAAGATCTCGATCATCAGTCAGTCATAATTAAATTAAATTTGATGCAAGGGTGGGAACGAAGCCAGCTACGAATGCGTATGACGTAATGAATTCTGTGATACATTGACGTCACTGTGATTGTATTAGAGTCCTGTGAGAATGTAGATGTCGGAAAAAAGCTTCACATAAAAAAAGTGTGAAATATTTTTGGTGTCTATTATTTTTGCCCCACCAGTACTGTCGCGGTATGACACTTCTTCCATCTACCTGTATTGGATTTAATTAAAACGTTAACTCAGGCCGCAAAAGCGATTAAAGGTACACGGATTTTTATCTTTAAATTAAAACTGGGACCGTCGCGTAATTTTTGATAAAATCAAATCGTTATCTGCTCCCAGATTTAGCATGCGTATCGACCGTATTTTAGCAGCCAGGACAAAAGCGGGCAGGCAAATTGTCACCCCGTTTCTGCTAAGGATTTTATTATATTTTTTTCTGAACAAAAATAATGTAATGATCAGGAATTATCTGGGACAGCTGTTTTAATGAGGAAAAATGTCTCGGCCCAAATAGAATATTTTTGTCATTGTTATACAAAACAAAAATACTGGATCAATTAGTAACGTAAAAATTTAAATATAGGAAAGCACTGATATCTTTGAGTCACATTCACTATCAGTGATTGAATATCTGGAAATATTGTGATTCGTGATAAAATTTTTTTTTGTTAAAAATTCTATTGACGCCGCTGTTTAAATCGATTATCTGATGAGTAAGCGCCATCTACTGGATTTTCCGTAATTTGATCAGCGCCACCTATTAGATTCTTCCAATAATATAAAAATAGATTTATATTTTAAATATTAATTAAATGTATTGTAAATTAATTGGAAAGATATACATATAAAATCAATTTTATCGAAAAATATTGTTGTTGCGCTACCGGGATTCGAACCTGGATCTCTTTTCCAACTGTGCTACGGTGACATTATTTTTGATGAAAATTTTATATGTTACCTTTTTGATATTAATACATTTAATCGTTTCATTATTTGAAAGAGCCATCTACCTTATTTTTACAAAATCTCAAATACCTTTGAGTAATATGATAGCAGACGCCAGAATTATCAATTTATTTTTATTAAATTTGGGACACATTGATACAATTTTATTATTAGGAGAACACATTCTTATTGTGAAGATTTATATTAATTTTTTACGTAAATGGGGTTTTAATAATATAAATAAATACGGTGAAAATTATGTTTTCGTGTATTGTGATATCGTGCAGCGCATGCGCATTAGCAATGAAACTGTGATCACAGTCACAGTTTTAAATCACTGATATTGTCGAATATTAATCATAATCACACCAGTGAGTCGAGAGTAGTATATTTTCTCATCACTGCAGGAAAGGCTGCAACTTTTTCTGGTACTGACTTCATATAATATATAGACGTATAGAATATTGACCGTTTATCCAAAGATGACTCTAAGAGTGATTATTTCAGGATGTTTTGCATCCAGGATAGATTTTTTTTTCCAACCATTTTTGGAGTATTGTATTAAAATACAAGGACGGTCTCTTATTGATTAAATTTGACTATTTTCCAAGCATACTGTTGTTGATATTGTAATACCGTAATATACGCTCACTCTTTACAGTCTCATGTTTATACTTGACATAGTTGTCGAGTAGCGTTTGAGAGAATAAAGTGATCTCACCATTTTTTAACTGTTGAAAATTGGGTAATAGAGAGTGATAAAGAAAAAAATCAACTTCAACCGAAATAAAAAAAAAACGCGTAGATGATGTGCGCCCAAACCATGTAACTCTCCTTTCACCAACCGTACTGTAAAAATCAATTCAAATCACAAATGAAAGTGATACTCAAAGATAGGTCGTTTATTGCACTAAATCTACTTTTTTAATAAAGACAAGTTTAGTTACATTAAAGTATAAATAAGAGAGGTCGACCACGAAGTGTAGAACCTGGATGTTGAGCTTCGTAAAACACGTCTGCTCTCCAGGAGATGCTTCACGAGAAAGTAAGCTGGTCCATGCGGCAGTAGTTAACTTGCCATTAGGTGCGCTACTGTATCTGCACACTACGCTTGCCACGTGTATTGCCAGATGGTGGCGTGTGTCCATGTCCACCATACATTGTTTAACTTTTATTAAAACAAGTCTTGGAATGGGATCTACATTCTTCTTCTTCCTCTTTTCTAGGTTGGGTTGGGTGCATGGGATTGTTTAAAATGTAGGTGGTATTACACAGTACCACCCATAAGCACACTTGGAAAAATGTAGAACTTGGTCCAATGGTGAGAGTGGTTAGAGACGACTGGAAGTCTTCATTATTTTGCAGCTTTTTTCGTCTATGCACAAGGCTTTGTACATACTACAGTCAGTAAGGACCCAGATGCAACCACAGGATAATACCAGCGCCGATAGGATACCCGGGATAATGTATTGAATTACATTGAACTTGCGTAAATATTACGTACATTTTTAACTCATGAATTAGTCATTCGGTCTTGCGTCAATATTACGCACATTTTTAACTCATGAATTAGTCATTCGGTCTTGCGTCAATATTACGCTCATTTTTAACTCATGAATTCAGGTCACTGACACCTGTCTTTTGTTACATTTTACTTTAATTTGTCTATTCCAATTCGTGGGCAATCGTTTAAATAAAAAAGAAGATTATAACAACACTTTTGGGGGTTCTGGTTGGTTGTAGTGTGCACTTCACCTTGATTCCTATTGGCTGCAGAATTTGCCAACCTTACTTCATGCTCGATGTGACATTTTTATTCATCCGTCAATTGATTTAGGATTTAAACAAATAATAGATATCTCATAGAGATGAAGGAATTTTAAATTATATTTAATAGAAAGATATGGAAGAATGGGTTATTACATGGCTTACTGGCTTTAATTGGTGAGAATGGTGAACGTTATATTTGTATAAAGTGATCACTTAAACTTCCATATATTTCCATTAAATATAATAAAAAATAGCTTCGTTACTATGAGATATATATTATTATATTTAATAACACTGCTTTGTAGGCGAAAATCCAGTAATTGTATGCTTTTGGATATATTCAAATATTGATTTAGGATTTGTTGAGTTACAATCAATAACTGACATAAAATTAGTATAATTTTTTTTTTATATTTTAAAATTAACGTTTTAAATGCACTCATAAAAAGCACTAAATACATAATAACTGCACTAAGTTCACCCTGTACACAACAGGTCTCAGAGATCCGTTATTTCGCGTCTCATTTCGCGCCATGGGACGCCCATCCACAGGCCAAAGACATTAAATTGATGATATTAAGATAAATTTCCATAGAAAACAGCTAGCCCTATGTTTGTAGTAAAAATTGAGTGAGGCTTGAATCGTGTAGTGCACTTTGTTGTGCTGACAAAGAAGATCCAAAGAGTCATCTTTCTTTTTTCTTGCATAAGATTTCGTAGTAACATAAAAACGGTTTGTAAACATCTATTTAATAGCCTTCCATTTTAGACACCATCACTCTATTATCTCAAATTAATTGAATTGCCTTACTTTTGTGACTGAGTTAAATTTCTAAATCAATGAGCTTCACTCCGCTATCAAATATTATTAAGTACCAGTTTGTAGGGTAAATGAGAAAGTTTGCACCCCATAACGAGTTTTCCAGATTATTTAACGAGTTGGATATTCTTTTTACAAAATCGCTTTCTTGCATCAAATTCAGTGAAACTTATATTTTTTTGTAATATAACAGGGTTTGTCTTTTTAAATGCTGTAGAGATATAGACAATTAAAGAAAAATGAAAGATGTTTTGGAAATGTGGCGCTGGAGAAATGTTTTAAGAATACTGGTGCAAGCGGCGCTCTCATGGAAAGCTGGTTCCCTGACCAGAGAACGGCAGCACCCACAAAATATCTAAATATACAACAATGGCCGTGACTGAAGTAGTTATATATTTAACATTTATATTTTGTGTGTATATATGTGTGAACTTTTTACTTTTTATTAACTTTTTAAAATTTTTTTATTTTTATTTATTAATATTGTCCATGGTTTTCTTTTTCATAGTATTATATTTATTTCATAACCTTTAATGTATAACATAATATATATTATCTTTATGGCGAATCGGGTTAAAAAAAAAACCTGATCACGCTGGAATAAACACATTATTATTATTTGTAATAATCAATAATCATTTATTAAATTTAAATATAACAGTATATAATTTTTAAAAACTAAATATAATTCAAGTAAAAATATTTATTCAATTCACGTAAGATCCTGCAACGAAAAATGTCAACAAAATTATACCACGGCGATGCATCCATGTTATTAATACAGTTTACAGCGTAGTCATTTCTATGGGTGCCTACAAAGAACACTTCATATTGCCTTGTTTGAGTTGGTACTTTATACGAAATCACTTTGTTAACTCAGGGCAGTCCAACATGCTGTTGATAATTTTGTATAGAAATACTACATCGCTCACATTTCTTCTCCAGGCTAATTTTTTCAATGAATGAATGAATGAAAATAATATATTAGATGCCTTCGAAATGTGGTGGTTGCTGCATTTCTCTTGGAACGCGAGGTATATTGAAGTTAAAAATTACAAAACGGATTCTTACACAATTTGGACGTGTTGGCAGAAAGTACAATAAAAATCTCCAGAAGTGATCATAGAGACAGTTGAGAAAAAGCGAGTAGGAGGGTCTCCTTCAAAAATGATTCACCAAATAAAGAAGTTAACAAGGTCCTCTTTAAGCACTACAAACAACAACTCATGACCAGGAGAAATGGAGATGCATTGTGCGCCAAGTTTCAGATATTTCAGATAACCACAACGCTCAATATTCAGTATATTGAGTACAGGATGAAGAAACAGAAATTAATGTCGACCGAACATTTTGAACACACCGTATCCCATTCTCCAGCTCATCAAGTGACCCGCCCAGATCCACTTTACTTAAAGTAAGTGAAGTTCTTAAGCTGCACTTATATATAGCAATGAAACAACATGACATAACTAACAAACGGTATGTATACATAGAAGTATCGCAGCCACCGATGGAATAGAAAGAATATTGGGTACATCCCTTAGAGACCTTTACACAAACAAGCACACAGGAGAACAAATAAAAGTAACGGATTTGGCAGAGAGACCAACTCGGCTGAAGTGGAACTATAGCAAAATAATGAAACCTAATACAATAAAACAATATATCGTAAGGGAATGATTACGAAATTTTTTTTGATCTCAGCTTGCGCCCCCTACAAAAAATCTGCTTAGTAAACTAACTAACTCACCATCGCGCCGATACTGCCGCGAGGGTAGGCAGAGAGGATAGAGAACCATACCCTTCTATCTTCACTCACAGTTCTCGCCTCAGCCACATTCATACATCTTCTCATACAAGTTCGCCGATTATCGAGGCTTCTAATAGGACCATCCTCCAGTATCTGGTTCTTCCGTGAACGTCCTCTATTTCTGGTGCCATCGATACTTGCATCATATATCTTCCTTACTAGTCCCTACTTATTTATCCGTTCCATATGACCAAACCATCTTAGTGATCCTTTCTAAATCTTACTCACTATACTGAGATCAGTTATACATTTTTTCCTTATTTCTTCATTTTTTACTCTGTCATAAATGAACCTGCCACACATAAGCTTAAGCGATCTCATTTCAACTGTATTCATTCTACTTTCGTTCCTCTCCATTGTATACCGCTAGTTTTGCCTCGGTTAACAAGTTCCCATCATCACTTTCAACTTGTTGACATTCATAATAATGCCGCTTTCCTTGCAACATCGTACATTCTACTCACTAGTCCCTGTAATTCTTGTTCATTATTCGCCATTAGTACTGCATCGTCGGCGTACAATAAATAGCATACAATCAAATCTAAACAATGTGAAATATTAGACAACTATTTTCTAACAAATGGTACAAGACCTAAAAAAAAGTAATTAAATTTAATTCTTTCATTTTTTCTCAAGACTTAAAAAATATTGATATTACAACTTTTATCTGCAAATAAGTCTTCATTATCAATGGTTTTCTGTGGTACGAAAAATAAATACCATTTTCGGAATTTTATGAATAATTTGATTTATGCATAGCCGTCAGTTGAATATTATAAAATGCCGATAGGCTCTGAAAAATACATCCGGATATTGAAGCGACCTTTTATGCTGGCTTAAATTAATCCCTGGCATTTGAACTGGTTCGAAAAGCTTAACATGACAATTCAGTTGACATGGTCTTATTGGTAACATAGTTGGTCTTTTTACCGTCTATTTTATAGATTCTCCGAAGGTTTGGTGAGATGTCGGTAGTAGAAATAAGATTCCAACGTCTATCACTACTTTTAAAATCGTACAATAATGTAAAATACAAGAACCGAAGAGTATTAAAAGAGAGCGCGACTGCTCGTCCAGCGTCTTTTAACGCCTTCCATCTCCCTTTCCCTCTCATGCCAACTTGGCAACCTTTTCACATCTATCACCAAGCGGCCACACATACATACAACTTTGACAAAGTATAAAATACTTCACATTACTTATACATCATTGTTATATTAGGTGTGAAGTAGTATCTGTGATAATTATCAAGCAAATTGTTAGATAAACAATACCTTGCACTTGAACCTTTTCAATTTTTAGTCTTCTTCTTCTGCCATCTGCATCCAATGTTGGGTAAAGATTTTTTTTTGTTTTTACAGCTCTCTATCTCTGGTTGTTTGCCTCTAATTTTTTGTATCTAATCTAGAACATATTAACTTAGTTTAATTTTGAATTTACGTATAATAATTTCTCCTCCTTTCTTATATAATCTGGCATTGTATTGAGAATCTTCATCGCACTGTACATTATTGATTTCTGAGATTTACCCTTCTCCCTGAATGGCAGTCCGTGTCTCTTCCTATTACATGATGTATATTGATTTACTTCAATTTTTATCATAAATTCTGCTGATATTTGTTTAGTGTTGATTTTAAAAATGAACATTGAAATATATTTTCCGTTTTAAAGTCATCATATTAAGGTCTTTCATCATTAGTATGAGTATAAAGCCTTATTTTGCAGTACTGATAATTGAATATTATTTTAATTACACGACGCAGTACTAATGAATCTTCTTATAAATAATCATACAAAACTAAATCATTTAAAATGTTTATCTATATTTAAAAAGCATACGCAAATTTTAGTTCCCAGTAGGTGTTTGTGCGCCTTGTTACTTCGATTGACACCGCTGGGTTTCTTGGTTTATAATAATAAACATATGTGTGTGTGAGTATTGCCGCCCTTTTTTTGGAAAGCTAAGAAGACAGTAAACGACGGTGTTATTCAATTACATCCCTTGCTTTGAACAGTCCAGCGGTCCAAATAAACCACCAGTGCGCGTTTCGGTCGGTCGAAATCTAACGAAGACAACCCAGCTAAAAGAACAACAACATCGGACGAGAAAGACAGCAAAAATAAAAGATTAGTGCAGTTTATATATGTGCTATTGTTAATCGGAAATCTAGGAACCAGCTATCGAAGGCATTTATATAAACAATAGATATAAAATAGTCATGGTTTTGATAAAAAATTGGGATTGTCAATTTTGCATATAAACGGTGTAGGTCACAAATTAAATAATTTGGAATCGTTGGAGATAAATAAAGCATGTAAAAGTAATCAGGAAATTCTAAACAGCCAACTAAATTTAACTACGAGTCCTATTCTAAAATTTTTTCCTAAAAATTATTCGACTAAATTTGTATTGAGTAGTAATTTGAGTTAGGTACTAAATTTATTTTTTTAAATAATTGTTGTTTTTTAAAAAATTTAAAAATAGATTCTGGTGAAGAAACAATACTATATTTTTAGTTAGTTATGACATCCTGAAGAAGGAAAAGGTGTTTTCCGAAACCGGTAGATGTTTTTTAAACTCAATTGTGGTTAATAAAACTAAGATAATAAATAAAAAATACAATAGATATAAAATTATTTTAATATTTGAATTGATGTGCTCATATTATTGTTAATCAATTTTTCTATACACCAACATATATCATTAAATAGAGATGCGTACACGGAATACATGTCACATCAATACTTTTGCTATTTTAAGCTAAGCTAAACGCTTGTACCTATTGAAAATACCAACATGGTGGTCACCCGGGACGAGATTCGAATCCCCGATCACTTGCCCAAACAAGCAAACATTTACAAAATTATACATTTTCCTTCCGTATTTGAAGTATAATACTGTACAAGTACCTATTTACTTAATGCGGTGTGTAAAGGATGTTTTTTTTAGTGGTTTGTTTTTCAAATTGGCAACATTTTTTCCAGCGACAGCTGACATTTGACAGGTGACAGTTAATTTGTCCTCAATTTGGTTTGCCATTGCATTATGAATAGACAACGTTTGCAAATGATGCAAATTTATTTGGAAAATTGTGGTTCAGTTCGCGAAACTTACCGTGCACTACGTCCATTTAACGGTCGACATAATCGTCCATCCGAGCAAGTAATTCGAATAATCATGGATCGTTTTTACACCACGCATTCTCTAATTGATAATACGCATCCGCAGACACGTTGTACAGTGCGCACCGAAGAAGCTGTTGCTGTAGTGAAGCGTAGTATTGAAAAGGACCAGAATGAGTCGATTCGCTATTATGGACAGCAATAGATCCATGATTATTGACTTTTTTATTTCCCAATTGAATGGCATTAATGTGGAAGAGCTGTGGTTTCAATAAGAGCCAGTGGCGGCCACACAGCGCACGCCATAATAAATTTATTGTAGGAAACATTCGATGAGCGCATAATCTCGCGTAACGGACTTGTGAATTTGCCTCCAAGATCGTGTTATTTAGCACCTTTGGGTTATTTTATGTAAGAATATGTGATATTGCTAGTCTACGCTACAAACCAGAGACGATAGATGACTTGGATGCCAACATTATTGCCGATATATGTCTCTAGCTGCTCCAAAAAGTGGTCGAAAATTGGACTTCCAGATTGCGCTTTATTCGAGCAAGCCCAAG
Source organism: Eubasilissa regina (assembly GCA_022840565.1). Classification (NCBI taxonomy): domain Eukaryota; kingdom Metazoa; phylum Arthropoda; class Insecta; order Trichoptera; family Phryganeidae; genus Eubasilissa; species Eubasilissa regina. The sequence goes on from JAINEB010000019.1 coordinate 8,126,668, forward strand.
CGCCCACATGTGCGGAATCATATTTAAACACTAATGGCATAAAATTATCTCTCCAATAAAGCCAATACCGTGGCCATTACCACGATTTCTGTTTTATTTAATTTTAAAGCTCTAAACCTCTAAAGAAATACCCTTTAGATAGATACTTAGATGCTTTAATTTTACTAATGCAAAATCATTGTAACAAATTCGAATTCTGTTTTTGTTTTTATTGATATATTATTGTCGTCAAATTTCATTACTAGGCGACACGTTAGGAATCGCGGAGGGACATAGGGCTATTATTTATGTAACATGGCAATCAAATCATGATCGTTAAAGTACCGCAATCGGTCGCAGGTGTTTGAGAAAGGGCGTAAATAAGGAATGAGGCAATCGGGGTCTTTGGATATTTACTCCCTTTGTAGAAAATTCTCAAGTAAGCTGGTTAGAACCTTATATTTATGATGCTTTATATTATTTGGCTGTGTAAATACAAACAATGGAACTCTCGGCCCATTGTTCGTATTTACAGAGTTTTTGGAAATAACTTCACGTGTGGAAAACGTATGACCACATTTTTAGATACGATCGTATTGGACATTCTTGGAAAAACTATTAAATACGATTAGGTACTCTAAACTAGTGATAATATGAATTGTGATTGCGACTGTGATATTCGTGATTTGGTGAGCAATCACTACACAATCGATATGCTAGCGATTCACACAATCGATACGATTGCGTATAAGCATAGATGCCGGAAGAATTTCAGTACGAGAACAGTACAACTAGCATCTCCAAGGATGTGGACTGTATAGTGTTTAAACTCACTATTTCGTCAAAGGTTCCGACACAGTATAGATGTAAAGTCTTGAATTAGTATAATATTGTAATCTGTACTGTACAGATATAACCGTACTGGCTCAAAGTCGCCAATCGACTATAACATCTTATTAATCATAGTTACAAACTGTAAGTGACTGTAAGTAATCAGTCACTTACAGTTTTTCTCATCACTACTCTAAATGTCAACGATGAGAACGTCAGAATCTTTACATCAGCGCTTAAAATTATCTTTTAGTGATAAGTATCAGTTGAACACCATCTCTTCTTCTTCGGCGGTCCGGTAGTAAGGAGGCTGATGTCTGTCATGGTTTATCGAGTGTGAGCCGAAGTATGGCTGAGGAGCCTTATTTTCCAACCGCAGACCCTTCCACATGTTGTGCACGCGCATCCGCTGGACAGGGTGGTTCTGGAGGATAGATCTTCTTCACTTGTTCTATTTCTCTTTTTATAAATAATTGCAACAGCCCTCTTTCATTCGCATGTTTTCACAAACAGTGTTTTTTCGCATGTTTCGCAAACACAAAATGAAAAAATGTTGCTATTAAAGAGTACATTAATAGTATAAACAAGTATTGATTGAAAAATAACTTATTCATTCCAGAAAAGGGCAACCAGAACATTAATTATATTATGTGTAAGTTAGTTAAGTATATGCTGGGAGAGTACATCACTGGGGATGCATTGGACAAGAAGGAATAGTATTCAAGGTAAGTTACCGCCTTCTGTGTACACTAACACGTGTATTTTACCAGTTCCACTCTTCGGCTGTAAATTCTGGAAACTTACCTTGGTGAGGTTTCAGGATTTATAGTTATTATTGTTTTGAGCCTTAGTCCCCGAATAGCCCCACGAATAGCCCCATATCATGTACTGTTACTATTCCATGGCTTCACATTTAGAACTTGGCGCCAGGCGTCTCTTTCTTGGGCCAACACATTCCCTCCAGATCCCTCCTCACAGTGTCGCCCGATTTTAATCTAGGTCTGCCAAGAGATTCTCGTCCATTTTTGGAATCCCTCAATGAATACAATTCACGCTCTCTATGTGTCCTCTCCATCCTATCATTTGCGAGTTTATAACACTAGCTACATCTTCAGGTTCTTGATCATCGTCGTAATCAAAAGATGAAGTTACACATGTCTGGGGGCGGCGATTCAAATCAGCACACGAGAGCCAGGCTCCTGAAAAGATCAGCCGCTTTTAATTTCACCATACACCTCACACATGGTTAAAGCACGTTTTGTGGTTGCCTGCCGGTATCTTAGAACGTGTCTTTCATGCACATCAGTATGAATGTGGCAGCTCGGATGCCTTTCAACGACTATGCATAGGTTGTTCTCGGTGAAACTACGGGAGCGCAGTCAATAGAGGAGTTTTGTGGCGGCTATATACTCTAGCAAGGGAGCAAAATGGCAGAAGTGAATATACTTCCCTTTGCGGGATATCTTTAAGTATTTATTAAAATTGAAGTATTTGATCCTTGACCTGTAATTTGAATAACAAATTAAATAAATAGATTGAGTTAATAATTAATGTAATGACGAATTTGTTGACTCAAGTACCGTACGGAGTAAATAAATTATACTAATATAAATTGGTTTTACAGAATTACAAAATTCTCGGAAATGCCTGGAACAAATTTTCAATTAACAATGGTAATCACCGCGGATTGCGATACTGTTTTGCGTGTTTGCGAGTACCGACGAAAATTGGACGTATTAAAAAATATATTCTGTAGCTCAGCGTTAATTATTTGGTACAGGGGCTGGAGTGTTGTAAGGAAATTGTCATAACTTGTCAGTAACTCTGTCTATCAGTTTCGAGCTTTTCAGTGCGTGAGACATAATTTCTATTAAAAAATGTTTTATTAATCATATCCATCATTAATTCCGTCGATTGCGAAGTGCCTTTAAGGTTAATATGGTTAAAAAAACACGCATTTGTATTGCTTTGCCCATATCATATTTTATATATAATTGTAATAAATAAAATAATTGATAAATGATATCCAAATTAAAAAATTTTGTTTCATTTTTTAGTTATTTAAAAACTACATCGCCCTGGAACATAATATTCACTCCGTAGTTCCTAAATGTGAACTCAGGTTTAGATATATATATGTTGCAAAATAAATTAATAAAATAAATATGGAAACTCACCGAGAACATGAAGTCGAACTCTTCTCACCATGGGCGGATGTGTGGAGACCTGACATTCGTAGGAGCCCTGGTCCCTGGCTGCCACAGGGCGTAGCACCATCCTCCAGTCTAGCGGCGGCACGGCCTGTAGAGTCCAACGGCCGTCGCTGGCCAGGGTCAGCCTGCCCGCGGACAACAGCGTCAGCCCATCGCCGTGGCGCCTCACCCAGGATATCTGCGGGGAATGAGAATTGCAGCAGGCTAAGTTGGGACGGACAACTGAACTTTATCTGTATTGAAGAATATATTGTTATGTTTGAATCTGCGCGCCGACGCCTGGGCGGCCTGTATTACCGACCTATGACACGAGCGGTGAATAGATATCTATTATAAAAGGATGAATTAGGGTTGAAAATTAGATTCTGGCGAGCAAGACGTCACTTTTAGGGGTATGCTCGGAGAGAGAGAGTAGGGAGGCGGTGGGGCCGCTCTCCGGAGAGAGAATGGCGGCGGCTCGAAGACGGAAGCTGGAGTTCCCGCGGTTTGATTTACTCCGCTGCAATCCGCGGGGAGGCCGCATGCGAACGATGACAGACGTATGAGCTCGACGGACTCCATAGTGATGGGATGGCGTCAGGGTAACTTTCTGGAGGAGGAGATCAGATTCTGGTTCGGTAGCGTGGCGGCCCAGAACCAAAGTTGCGACAACCTCCATGGCAGCCATTTGTTGCGATTTCACCCCTCGGCAAGCTGGGTATAAATCGAAATGTGCTAAGTCGGTAATATTGTGTGTCGTCACTGAGAGGAAAGTTTAACAAGACGGAAGAAGATTTTAACAACTATATTGTGCTTAGAATGTCGGCACAAGTGACACACGAACACTCACACACTTACAGAACCCAGATTGAGCTAGATCGGTGGCAGCACCTCTGGTTTCCTATCCTCTAGGGCCAGAAGATATCGTAATAATACATAGAAGAAATAACAAAAAAAATCAATGAAGCTCTTCAAGAAGCTATAACCATTGAGATAATACCGTACTTCCAGCACATGACATGAGGCGAATACATATAATGCTTTTGGTGAAATCATGGGCCCTGAAGGCATTGACGTCTTTGAGATTTGGTGCTAGAGATGCGTCTTGCTTATACCATGGACAGCGAGATGCACGAATTTCTCTATTTTGCAGAAACTGAAGATCAATGATGGACTCAACCATTTGCCTCAGACGAATCCTTCAAGTTTTTAAGCATCTTGCGAGAATGAAGGATAGCTAGGAAAAGCTTATTATGGTGGGTCACGTCGAAAGACGAAGAGGAAGAGGAAGATCCCCGCCCGTTGGAACGACCAAGTAAAAAAGAAAATAGACACTTCTCTGGTGGAATACCTGAGATCTGCAGGATACCGAGAAAAGTGGAGGAGCATAGTTCATGGAGATCCAGATTCTCAGTCTGAAGTAGATGATGCATTAGATCTGTCTAGATACTAATATATTACATACATAAACGCAATATTTCGTGAATTGAAAGTATCTAAGGGTACATTAAAAGGGTGATTTATTTTCACGGCGGATAACAGTTACGCGTGGGGAAGAGGTGGAATAGATGGTTCTAGAAACCTAGTAAATTTTCTCTTGCCCTTTATTTTTCCTATGAAATTTTCAAAGGTGGTTTTTAAAGGTTTTTAAAGTTATTAGAACACATGCTTATAGTGAAAATGTAATTATTCAGAACAAAGGTCTGTGATGTAAATGTATTAATTTGAAAAAGATAACATATAGGTTCGAAAATTTGTCGTCAAAAATAATGTCGCTGTAGCATAGTTGGATAATGCACCTTCCACGGTTCGGAAAAAGATCCAGGTTTGAATCCCGATGGCGCAACAACAATATTTTTTGATAAAATTAATTTTATATGTATATCTTTCTAATTAATACATTTAATTTGTTTTTAAAGTTATCATTTTTAACCCTCGCAACCCGGATACATCAGCTGGTAAATAATAAATAGTAAACAGAAAAAAAAAATATGTACATTTTTAGGTTAGATGATGTATTATTCATTATTATGTATTCAGAATGTCTCACTTGCCGTATTGTCTTATGTTGTAAAATTATATAGCAGTTATTTTCTACATATTACATATGACATTAAATATTATTAGTGTTGGAACAGAATGGTTACTTAGAATAATTAGACGCATTGGAAATCATCAGAATTCTAATGTTGTCCCTTTTTATCTCACGCAAATAAAATTGTATAGCGGTTCCTCACTATAGACGTAAATATAAGTTGTTGAGTTAAATTGTTAGATTGATAATGCCCTTACAAGGTGAAACGCGTCTCGAGTAAATTAAACGAGTAGAATTAAAAAACATGTTTTATTTTCATGCACGGAAATATATTCAGAAACAGTAAATATTGTTCGATATTAACTTTGTGGAAGTTCATTGTAATTATATTTAAAAAAAACTTTTAAGAACATTCTTAACTTTTAAAAAAAAAATTGATTATTAAAATAAAACATAATGTTGTAATAAAATTGTTTACTTCGCGTACAATTATTATCTTATTTAGGAAGGTTATAATTTATTTCACGTCGATTTAAAACAAAATCAAAACGGATATTTTTGATTTTCAATCGTTTCATAAGACATTGGATGTTTAAAAGTATTTTTGGTGTTGATGTTTTGACAACATGGAAGACGATCCAGTTTAGACAAAGAGACGCTTACATAGAGAAAAATATTAAAAATTGCGAGCTCGATAAAGTAACGACAATTCAATCAGACTACATAGGGAAAATATTGATAGAATGGTAAATCGTCATGACATAGAAAACAAACGTAAAACTTTGAAACACGATTTTTAGTATTAACTATTAAAAAAGCATTTAATTAATATAAAAGGATATCTGATTCAAAAATGTAACACTAAAAAAAATGTTCTAGAATGGGTTTTAAATACTAGTTAAGTAATAAGTTAATACTAGTCGTAATGTTTCCAAATTAAATTTTTTAGTATCTGATAAAATAAGTTTAAAAATTCTCGGTTAAATTGAAAATCAAGGATTAACAAATTAATTCTACTTACTTATTTTACAATGGCGGCTTAAAAATAATGAAATGGAAGTATTTATTTAAAACATTCAATTTTGTTATATTTCTGATGTTTTAACTAAACTTCATTATCTCAGCGAACCGACGGACTTCGTGGTTCTTCGCAAAATTGTAAATTCTCTATTAGACAGCCTGGAATTATATAATTTGGTTAGCGTACATATTTCATCATGAAGTACAAGACAATAATTCACTTTCCATTTTGATGCTATTAAGAGCAGATACCGTTATAATTCGATGACAATACCTAGATTAAAGGCTAGGAAACAATTGTAATATCGATCTTTAAAATTGATTGGTTTGGAATTAAAAAAAATAAATTATTTTACTTTTAACAACGCAAATAAATATAGCCTCGGTCCTTCAAAATGCACAAAACATGGCTCAGGATGTGAAAGGTACCAGGATCGATATTCGGTAGGTACCTATAAAATATTTTCGATTTAAAAAGGTTTTGAAGCCGTTTGGTGTAGATACCGGGTACCGGTAAATGTGAAAATAAAAATAATGGGGATATGTAAGAGTGCGTATAAAAATATTACAAACTTTTCTAACGCACTATTTCGGACGAAGTTTTTAGTGCGATACCCGCTAAATAAGTTAGGTTAGGTTAGACTATAAAGTTGTATAATAATTTGATACCACAGTGTATTAGAAGAGTAGCTAAGATGGCAGAGCACTGATTTGGCATGTGATCGATATTCGGTACCTGTAAAATCTTTTTGATTTATAAAAGTTTTGGAGCCGTCTGGTATCGATCCCGGTACCGGAAAACATGTGGGTTCGAAAACTTGTCGTCAAAAGTACTGTCGCTGTAGCATAGTTGGTAATGCACCTTCCCCGATTGAAAAAGAGATCCAGATTTGAATCCCAGCAGCGCAACAACAATATTTTTCGACAAATTTGATTTTATATCTTTGTAATTAATATATTTAATTAATATTTGAAAATATCACAGAGCTATGTTCTGAATAATTACAACTTCATAATAGGAATGTGTTCTCCTTAATAATATATTAGTGAGTATTATTAGTAACGTGTCAGCTGATAGGACGCTTCAACACCTAATATATGTGATAGTTAATAACTCGAGGTATATTTCAAGGGTGTATCGAGGCGATATGGTAAATCAAGTCGGGCAAATGTCGATACGACTAATATTTCATACGGTCACACTGCGTTAATCACAATCGCTATCTGGAACAGTTACTGTCTGCTTGAATAAATGTCCCGAGATTAGTTATTGGACGGTCAGCGGGGATGGGCACGCCCAGGTTCAGGTACCGTGGAGCAGGGACGCATTCGGGGAATAGGGACCCGGGCACGATAAGATCCGGGCCCCAGAAAAAATAAAACTATCGATTCCATTGATCATAAGACGTACACGTATTCTTAAATACCAATAATAAAATCTTTACTATGAAGATGTAAAAAAAATTTAAATTCTTATTTCTTCCATCATGTATTGACATATAATATAATAAATAGCCCTAATCAGATAAGTAGGTCGTAATACACCTCCAAAAGTCCCGATTCTGGGTATCCCTCACAGCTGACTCTAGTCAGTCCAGCCCGGTCTGGTCTACCCGGTCTCTCCAGCCAGATATAAAGCATCTATTCCCCGCTGTGGCACTCTTTCAGATCATCTTCGCTCCAAAGTTATGCCAAGGTCAATCGAAAAGGCCATCAAACAATTGAAAAACAGAAAATCTTCAGGAATTGACATTAGTGCGAAGCCAATTAAAAAACCCTTTCATATAAAACTGTAGGGAAACATTGGAAAATTGAATTGGAATACATAATATTGGATACCGCATATAAGAAAAAAGCTGTGCACCACTTAACATTCTCGGTAATAATAATAATAATGTGTTTATTCCAGCGTGATCGGTTTTGAAGACCCGATTTGCCATAAAGATAATACATATTATAAAATACATTTACGAGCATTTACTAGTTAGGAAAATTATAAAGAAAAGCAAAAAAATATAAATAAATAAATCATTCATATATATAAACATAAACAAAATATATATACTACATTTCAGTCACGACTATTCTTTCATTCATTCTTTGGTTAGTGAACCAGCTTTCCATAGTCGTTTTCATTCTTTGGTTAGTGAACCAGCTTTCCATGAGAGCGCCGCTTGCACTAGAGAGTTGGTGCTAAGATCCAGCCGCAGCTTTATGCCCGCAACTCGATGTCTCAGAAGCGGAACGAATCCATGTATACGGCCTTTGGCAAACATTGTAGATGCGCTGCAATAACGCGCCAATCCGAACAGTATCCTGTACAAGTTGTTGTTGTACAAGAGCGATTTAAACAGGATCCTCTTCACCTCCTTACTTCATCGGTAGAAACGCCGTGACAGAATATTTGCACGAACGCTCAACTGTCTCCTCTGTCGTTTTATGTCATCATCGTCTTGTCCATCATCATTGAATATATGACCTTATAATAATATAAATAAAAAAATCCTTGTCGTATTAAAATACGATATAAAATTCTAGCCGTTACCTAACTGGACTCTAGAGTTTTTAATTCCAACGGCATCGGTTTGCAACATTATATTAATTTTTCGCCTGGTTCAAAATAATTAACTCGTTTGTGCGTTTTCGAATTTGAAAGTTTAATCGGCATAACAATTTTACTGAACATAATATTTCTCTATTGAAGACGTGTTATACACGGAGCGTCTTTACGTATACAACTTAAATGTATTTGATAAGTAAATATTCCTTGCTGTATTGGATTTCTTCGAAAAGTTTTTTTTTTTGCTGAAAACTGAAAGTATTTTTTCACGAGCTAAATTCATGAAAATGACACTGTTATTAATTTCAGATTTGTTAATTTATTAAATGTTTTCTTTATAGTGTAATCATTGTAATTTCATCGTTATACGTTGATGCGTTAATGGTGTTAATTGTCTGGTAAGTAATCGATTGGTATATTTTTTAGATCGATTAATATTATTACCGATATTATTATAAAATTTTATGTTTTGATTCTGTTTATTTAAGTTCATGTCATATAATTAGAAAAGCTAGTTATTTAAATATCATAAAGGAGAACACATTCTTATTGTGAAGTTGTAATTATTCAGAACACAGTCTGTGATATTATAAATACTAATTAAATGTATTAATTACAAATACATACATATAAAATTAATTTTATCCAAAAATATTGTTGTTGATACCGGTATTCGAACCTAGATCTCTTTCAATCCGGGAAATGTGCATTAACCGATTTTGCTACAGCACACGGCATTTTGACAGCAAATTTTGGAACCTACATGTTACACTTTTAAAATTATACATCTATCGTTCCATTATTTTAAAGCCGTCTACTTTATTTTTATGGAATCTCAAATAACTTTGAGTAGTAGTAGAATTAAAAATAACATAAAAATATTTTTTGCGTCGCAAAAGAAAATGAAATTGGAATTGCATTTAGAGAGTTGAGTTTTTTTGACCTCAAAATACCGGAGAGCTTATACATCTTGCAAAAGATTAATCAGCATACTGCAGTATGGGCGCCAGCCTTCAATAGAAGACGACATACGAAAAAAGACATCACATTCCAAGTAAAATAAGATGGGGAAAATTAATAAATAAAGCATGACTGATGCAATATTACAAAAAAACAAATAATTAATTATATTCCAGAAAATGTTTATCAAAATTCGCACTAACTAATATCTTTATGATATGTTTAAACAGCCCAAAATTGTGAAAGGAACGAGATCGAAGAGATTGAGATGGGTCTCGTCGAGAGAAATGAGAACTGTAGACTAAACAAAAAGATTTCGAGGAAACCCTAGTTAGAACTCGAATGACAGGCTGCCCAAAAACGAGTGGGCGGATACAGTACAGAAGGATGCAGATAAATTTGACGTTTTGGACTGGAGACGTAGCTCGAAACATATTCACTGGGTGTAGCACACTTAGTATTTTAGAGGTAGATACATGTTACAAATATTAGTCGAAAACATTCAAGTCTAATTTCAACCATATTAGAGATATAAGCACTTAAAAAAAGTCGTATATTAATTCAAATAATTGAAATAGAAATTGTGAGAGAACGAAAAAATGTGTATTGAAAAGAATAATTATCAAAATCAATAAAGACTTATTAAACATTAAAAAACATTATGAGACCCCAGTGACCACCTTAAAATATAAAATAAAATAACGTATTCTTATCTAATTATTTGTTTCCTTATTATATTATATTATATTCAGGTAACCGCCCATAAAATATTGTGGACTAGGTCGATTTGATTTGGTCGATCGAAAGATTGATTTTTTCTTTAATCTTTCTAAGTAATTCATCTAATTTCTTTAAACTTTACTATAATATGATTTATAAGCGTGTTCCACCACTATAAATGAAAACGACTGTATATTATATTAACTTACCAATTCGGTGTAGGATAATGCTTACTTTTAGTTCATTAACATCTTGTAATCAATTTTTTTTCTCTTTATTATATTTCATTTATCAAAAAAAATATTGTTCATAAAACCTTAATAATAACTATGTTAAAGGTAATAATAATAATGCATTTATTCCAGCGTGATAACGTTATTTTTTAACCCAATTTTCCACAAAGATAATACATATTATATAATACATTAAAGTTATGAAATAAATATAACGTTATGTAAAAGTAAACCAGAGAAAATAAAAATAAATGAAATGGTCCCACATATATACAAATTTAAACAAAATATAAATACTTCAGTCACGGCCAATATTGTATCTGTAGCTATTCTGTAGGCGTTGCCATTCTCTGGTCAGGGAACCAGCTTCCATGAGAGCGCCGTTGCACCAGAGAGTTGGTGGTGAGCTTCAGCCGCAGCTTTACGCCCGCAACTCGATGTCTACGAATCCATGTATACGGCCTTCGGTAAACATTGTAGATGCGCTGCAATAACGCGCCAATCCGAACAATATTCTGTATGAGTTGTACTAAATTCGGAGACGGTTGTACGTTACTTGCTTGTATTTGATATATATATATATATATATATATATATATATATATATATAAAATACAGTTGTAAAAAAAAAAGAATTATCAGAACAGAACATACGTTTAATTAATATTTAAAATATCACAGACCTATGTTCTGAATAATTAGAATTTCACAATGAGAATGTGTTTTCCTTAATAATATATAAGTTATATCAATGTGTCCAAAAATTTAATACAAATGAATCTGGCGTTTGCTATCGGTTTACTCAAAGGTATTTGAGATTCTGTAAAAATAAGGTAGATGTCTCTTTCAAATAATGGAACGATTAAATGTATTAATATCAAAAAGGTAACATATAGGTTCGAAATTTATCGTCAAAAGTACTTTCGCTGTAGCATAGTTGGATAATGCACCTTCCCCGTTTTGGAAAGAAATCCAGGTTGAAAAATATTGTTGTTGCGCCACCGGGATAATTGAATCCCGGTGGCGCAACAACAATATTTTTCGACAAAATTGATTTTATATGTATATATTTCTAATTAATATATTTAATTCATATATAAAATATCTTTCATTATGTTAAATACAGGTTTTATTAACGTTTTTTAAACAACACGTTCTTTAAGTGACGGCCACTATTACTAATGCTTTCACCGAGCCTGTCTTGGAAGTTTTCCACAATTTTTCTATTCAAGGAATTTCCGGCAGAACGGCAGCAACTTCGTGGATGATCGCTTCTTTGTGTGCTTCTCAATTGTTGGGCCGGTGTTGGAATACCTCGCGTGTGAGAAAGTCCCACAGACAAAAATCACAGGGTGTTGAATCACCATGCAAGGAAATATTTCTTTGATGACTTCAAGAGAACGACGAGATGTGTGAGCCATTGCACCATTTTGTTGAAACCAAAAATTTTCTTCGCCATGTTCATTGAAAATGGGTGCACAAAGTGGATGCAAAACGCACACTCTGTTATTATTGGCTACCCACCATTTTTAATAAACTCCTCATCAGAATAAGCCATAACTGAGACTAAAAACGGCACGTATAAATCTGTTCAGTGTCATCATCACTCCCAGCACTCTACTCCTTTCCAACACGTTGCTTTGCCTCTTCTAAATGGGCGAGTTCTTTAGGCCACACCCTGTATTATATTGATTTTAAATTATATGTTGAAAACAATAAATAATTCAGCAAACTTCGAGCGGCCAGACTATTATGTTATATGATTCAAGGGCGGAAACAGAGATATTAAATATTAATGGGTCAATTTCACATATTTTTTTTTCGAAGCACTTAAAACTTCACATGATTTTATAAAAATCTCACATATAAGATTTTCTGTAAGGATGTAGAATTTATACATACTCCTTTAACATTTTTGACTTGTAATTTAGTTAGGTATCCATCCATAAAAATGTTGTGTACTAAGTCTGCTACATTCTGTATATCTGAAGAACGTTTGCGTAGTCGGCTTTAGACCATTGAATATTCTAATAAAATTAACTTATTATTAGTAATATAATTGAGAAAAGCTGCTAAGAGTAAACCTTAATTAATAAAATTATTAGATAGTTGGAACTTTTTATACTTAATTTATTTGTAAAAAAATACAGTATCATTAGCAATGAAGAAAAAATACTAATCTTACATATACGTACAAAAATTAACGGTAAAATTATAAATATATTAAATGATAGAAATATAAAAAAAATATTTGAATACAAAGGGAGACAAACATAAGTTTTTTTACATAAAACGTGATAGTTCAATAACTAAAAAACGGTGTATTAGGTGTGATATCTATGGTTGACGTATGTAAGAGCTCGCGTGAAAGGTTGGTACGATTGGGTGTAAGCGAAAGAAATAAAATGAGTTACACCGCGGTCGTAGGCTCTGTCTCTTTACTTCCAGCCCCGATCCAGGATAGATCTGTTTTTTAACTTGCATTAACTTGTAAATATATTCTCTATAAAGTGTTGTGAATAACTGTATTGTCACCTGAGCAAGATTCTTATTATTACGACGACATTAAACCCGATAATCGTCTTCTAAAGACAACGGTATATTGCTGGTCATGAAGAGACACTATTTTTAAATGAGGCGCGTTTTTTAAATAAGTACCGTTGCCTGATATTCCCGGTGTAGCGCTGCAGTTGCGATGTTGCGCATGCACAATGGATTTTTCATCTATTACATGCTATTATTTCATCTATTACATGTTAGAGACATTCATGTAGTGTGGCCATTTTGTAATGAGTGGTTGAAATGTTCAAGATATTATATCAGCCCGCCGACTGTGAGATACGATCCGTGATTCGTTTCTTGAATGCACGGAACATAAAACCTCCTCTATTTCCGGTGCCATCAATACTTGCGTCATACATATTTCTTACCATTTTCTTCTCATTCAACCAAACCACTTAAGTGATCCTTTCTTAATCTTACTCACTATACTATAATCGGCTTTCATTCTTTCCTGATTTCTTCATTCTTTATTCTGTCATATATGGATCTGCAACATATACGCCAAAAAGATTTCATTTTCTTTTGCCGGCTCCAGAATTTACTTTCATACATCAGTGACGGTATCAGGCCTCCATTGTGAACCACTAGTCTTACTTCGGTTGACATGTTCCCATTAGCTATAATTCCATTCAAACCGCCGTTCACTTTGTTCCCAGCAGTCATCCTCTAATCGATATCTTTCTCAGCATTTACGTTTCTATCAAACATACTTCCCAGTTATCATAATCATTATTAATAATTTTCTATCCGCTGCTAGATGAAGGTCTCCCCAAGTATCTTACACATTTCTACGTTTATTGTTGTTCGCTGTTTTTCGTTAGCGTAACCAATTGAAGATCACCAACAAATGTAGAGTTTTTAGAGGTCTCAAAAATCAAATATCTCGGCAATATTGATCTCAAGAGGGATAACATGGTCGAGATAGAAACTAGAGCGCTTCGGAAGGGCTATGAAGGAACGCCGAGGGAGAGTGACAACCTTATTGGAAGATTGCGGCTCAAGATAAAGGGGCCCGGAGGATGGTCCTGAATCGCTCGTGGAAGTACTCGTGTATTATGACGAATGGGTGTAATTACGACGCGTGTTTTTTAAGTACCGATTTAAAACATAATTTAACCCTTCCCTAGCCATGCTGTAACAAAAGTCTACCGTCCTAATTAAACCTGTATATTTCCGTAAATAAACGCAACACAAAATTTATATTTTAATCAACCATAAAAAAAATCATTTACGCTTAGAAATGACTAATAATCTGTAGGGTTCACTTTATAACCAATTATGTAAAAGTATTTATAATTCAATGCCATGTAAATTGCTACGAAGGAAAAAATAGTATTTGCAGAAAGGCACAAAAAGATCAAACATTAGTTCCACAGTGAAAAAAAAGACGAATATAATTGTGTATCTTTCTCACTAATTAAATAAATAATAATAAGAAGAAATGTCGTATTGTATAGAACTTGAATGAATGAATGAATATTTTTACTTTTATTGCTCAATATTTAGAATAAATGTACGGTATTAACTATATTAAAGCCTTTTAAAATTAGCAATATTAACTTTGTGGTTAAAATTCATATTTTTTATTTATTATCTTTGTTTTATTAACCACTGAATTGAGTTTAAATACATCTACCGGTTTCGAAGAATACTATGGAATTTTTCGAAACTGGTAGATGTATTTAAACTCAATTCAGTGGTTAATAAAACAAAGATAATAAATAAAAAATATATTAAAGCCGTTTAATCTCGTATGAGCATTTTTCTCATTAAAAGTTCTAAAAAAAATTTTAAATATTTAACGGTAACACGAGTTGACGTTATGGTAAAGGTTAAACAAACAAACCACCTTGTGATCCTTTATTAATCTTAATCACTAAACTAAGATCAGTTTTACATTCTTTCTTTATTTCTCCATTCTTTACTCTGTCATAAATGTCATGTTGTGAACAAATACAGATTTACTGTTTTGAGCATCGAAAATGTAAATCAATTGTTTGATACTTTTTAACTGTCCGAGTTAATGAAATTATATTTATGCAAGTGAAAATATCAATTGCATAAATCGCTCACTCACTGTAACATTTATAAATGATTAAAAGTACCAACTAACATCAGAGGCAATGAAATATGAGAAAATAAATATGAAATGATTTTACGAGTCGAACAATGAATTGTATAGTATGGACGGACTCCTCGCCACAGAGGTCATTGTGCGGAATAATAGAAAGAAATTAAACGAAGCGAGAAATAAGTTTTCTTATAAAGATCTAACTTAAATTTACTTTCCTCAATTTCTTTAGTCTTTCCTTTATTTAATTTGGATTAGAACACTTCACTTCTCATTTGCCTATTTAAATAAATCTGCTATTACTGAACACCTGATGCACAGTAATACATTATGTGGGTATATTGCCATAGTAATGGGGCAGTACATAGCTGTGCCCCATTAAATTAACATAGAACATCGGCAGTAGGATTCTCTGAGGCAATCAATTTAAGTTTAATTATAAAATAATATACAGATCTGTCCTTTTCATAACATTAACGCGTTCGCTGGATAGGAAAAGGTTCAGGTTCGAATCGCGGTAGCAACTAAAATATTTTTTCGATAAATATTGTAGATTTTTTTTGTATATCTTCCTAGTTGATTCACTTTATTTGTATTGTTATTAAGACAAATTATAGATATATTATATTATATGGGAAGTATGGGTATTACTGGGCTTACGACCTGTCTTCGGCTGGTTTAAGTGACCACTTTACACAGTGTAACGTTCACCATTCCATCCAATAAACCTCCATATCTATCAAATTTTTGGAAGTTTTATACATGTTAAATTAATTAATAGCTTCATCTGTATAATTTGTCTTAATAATAATGCATTGGAGGTAAAAATCCAGTAATTGTGTGTTCTTGGACATACTAAAATATTGTATTTAAAAAGTTTTTAAGTGCCGGTGGTCCAAGCTAAATGCCAATGTTGGTGGATCGACTAAGACTACATTGGGGTATAGAGCAAAGAGTACTGTATGAAGATGAAGTTTTGATTGATCGTCATGTACCAAAGCCGCGCAAGATGGATGCGTCTTGTCGAGACTTTGTGTCCCCGATCGATCAAAAACAAGTAAATGAAAATAATGATGATAATCAGTTTTCAAGTATATTGTGACATGACAAACTTAAAATGGGCGCGGTGGCCATGTGGATTGTGCATTATGAAATCTCCGCGCCAGTGGAACGCGAGCGAGCGGTCCCCTGGTGGCAAGTGGAGGAAGTTTAACGCGATTGACCACTTCGAAACGTGGCGAAATACGGAGTGGCGGCAACCGTGCCGGGCTTTGAGTCTGGCCGGCAAAATTGAGATCTTGGAATGAAGAAAATGAGTAGAGAGTAGCCGGGAGGATGGCTTCAATAAAGGACTAGACAGGAATCAGCAAAAAAATTGTCATTTGGCATTAGCTTAGTCCAAGCCACCTCAATTGAGATTTTCCTATATGTATAATTAGAGAACCCATGCTGAAGGTTTTTCTTATCGTGTCCGTTAATGTTATTTGAGATATCAAAAAATAATATCACCCCTTAGCAGTTACGTTGCCCAAAAAATAAGTTGTGAGCCATTAATTGAACCGAAAAACCAAAAGGTTGTTGATTTATTCGTTTTACCTTTGTAAAATACTCGCGGAATCCAGTTACGCCTGACTGTTATTAAATATGTTATTTAATAACTTCACATATATTCTTTTAAAAGCAAAATCTGCTAAATTGTCGCCCTGGGAGACTTTACGTGTTAGGCGAGCTTTCGTTTGAGATCGTAAATTATGATAATTAAAATCAAGCAAATAAATCTGTTAAAAGGACACACTGTTCTCCTAAATAAACTACAGCACTTTAATTAATTTAAATTTCATGAAATGAACCAGTTGTTTAAAGTATATTTACTCTTACAGTAGCTCGACTTATTTGATTATATATAATACCCAAATATTCTCATTGAATAATGCGTAGTGAAATTTGAATGTTACGTATTATGTTATATTGAAGTAAAGTATCAATTTACTTTGATACTTTACAAATTACAAATGTATACAAATTAGGTGGGTATGTGACCCTTTTGTACTTTTATTATTTGATGAAAAACTCTCGTATTATTTGATGAAAAACTCTCATTCATTCCACGCATTAATGAAATCATGAATAAAGCTATGAAATGTCATGGTTTTGTATTAAAAACGGCGAAAGATATCAATTAAAGTTTTATACACTGCTGTGGTTTGTAGCAATTTAGAATTCAACGAAAATATTTGGTCTCTATTCTATAAAGTACATGAATTAAATTTAGGAAGGGTTCAGCATTCTTAATTTAACAAACTTGCCGTGTAGCAGAACTTTAGGAGATTTATTATTTTAATTTAAAATAGTAAATGACACCCCTAATTTAACTGAACCGATTGTGTACCACGTTCCTGCGTAGATCATATACTCATTTTTATAGGAATGTACCCACATAGAATTCACAGAGTTGGGAACAATTTTAGTTTTGTAGATATATTTCGATGTTAAATATTTAAATATAACTGTTAATATGTTTAAAAGTAATGTTTTTGATGGTGTTCTGAGTTAAAGATACAATTGATTTTGATACTCAGCCATTCTGTGTTAAACCTAAATTTTTATTATTTTGTTAATTGAGTCAAAACTCCATTTTATGCCACTACACTTTTTAAATGATACATAACATTTTCGGTAACATCTTCAAAGTTTTGACTATGCTACACCAACACAGTGCATTGACGACAAATTTTCGAACTTATATACATATTTTTATTTCTTCCTTATTCCATAAATATATATTTTAATTTTTTTGCCAAACCGCATGTCAGTTTTATGGCAAGGATTGCTTTTTACCTAGTTAAACATTTTTTTTTTATAAATATAAATAATACAAGGGTAAAAAAAATTAGATGTTAGATGAAATACTTGAAAATATATAAAGAATATATATATATATGAAGAAAAAAAAATTTGTCTTTTAAAAAGATAAATAATTTTTACGGGGTTTAACAGACCTAATCCACAGTATTTTATGGGTGGATACCTGAATATAATATAGTATAACAATGAAATAAAAAATTAGACATGAATATGTTTCTTTACTTTGCTTTTTAAGGCTGTTGTTCAATTATTTGAAATCCATCTTCTTTATTTTTACCGTTAATGCACGTTCCCCGGATAGGAAGAGATCCAGGTTCGAATCCGGGTAGCAACAATAATATTTTTCGATAAAATCGATTTTATATGTATAATATATCTTTCTAATTAATACATTTAATTTGTATTTAAAAAAACATCACAGACCTATGTTTTGAATAATTACAGCTTCACAATAAGAATGTATTCTCCTTAATAATAATTGGAATTACTAGTATATAATACGATGGTACTGTTGATATGTATTTATTTGAATTATATCTTGTGTAAAGGCAGACTACGTATGCATTTAACACTACTTTATAAAAATTAATCAACTTATTTTTAATTTTTATGCAGTCAAATAATTATTATAGAGAGATGAAACTATCTTAAAAAACATAACGAGTAGAATATACTTATAAAATAGAATTAAAAAATAAAACATGCAAAATCTAACGATGTAATTTTTTTCGGTTGAACGAGAAAAAAAAATAAAGTTTCACTTGTAAAAAATATTCGCAACAATTTTTAGTAAATTAATATCAAATATAATATTACTTCGTAGAAATTAAAATAATTCCTAGCCTACGTTGGCCTCAAAAATATTATACACAGATATGTTATATAAATTGTAAAATAAATAATTGTATCATGTAAGTGTTATAATATTTATTCGTGTATCTGTTATTTTAAATACATTACGTAAACACTTATACGAACAATTCAAGATTGTGTATTTTTTTTTTAATTGATAGTAAATTTAGTTCGAAAATAATTCAAAATAACATAATAATATGTTAGTTTATTAGTATCTTTTTAAATCAGATTGATTGCATAAGTCGAAAGATTATACCGAGATAAATTTTGAGAGTTTTGAGCACTTATTGGAGTTAATCGTAATTTTTAGTATAGATATAAATATATTTTTATTTTATTCTTTTTATTTTTTAAAAATAGAGATGCGTACACGGAATACATGTCATATCAATATTTTTACTATTTTCAAACTAAGCTAAACGCTTGTGCTATGAAAATAAGACTAACTTGCTGGAGTCCTGGAACGAGGCGCGAACCACCGACCACTAGATCAATAGGCCAGCGTCTTAACCACTACACCAACAAACTACTCAATAAAAGTACAACAAAAAAGTTAATTAAATTAATTATTTTTTTATTGTTAACATATTTGTTTACTTTATAGAAACGCCTTAAGTTTATGATACATTAAACCTTTTTATTAGCATCTGTTTCTTAAATATATGATGTTTTAGTTAGATAACCATGTATTGTATTGTGTTACAAATAAGAGTATATATATATATAATAATAAAGGGGCGCTAGAAGGGGGGGATCCATCCTTTTCCGGAACCGTTGTAGAAGTTCAAACTTCTTTTATCGATTTCACACACAGTACTACAGAAACGCGAAACGTTCAATTAATAAACACAAAATAAAGGAGATTAAAAACGAAAGCTAATGTAAGAAATCGCAATAATGAACAGAAATTTGTGGCATTGCGTGATAAAGAGGGATGATTGGAGGCTTGACTGGGTTCAATAGTCGGCCTTATAACTTAACGAGAGAATGGAGAAGATTGAAAAATTAACAGCTTCGGCAATGGTACACCACTAAAGATGGCCTGAGGAATGTGAAAGCATGGAGGCATGAAAGCATGGGTGGGACTTTCGAGTCCCACAAGTCCACTGTAGAAGAAGATACAAAACAGTATCTGGCGCAAGACGACATCGGATTGTGCTTTACGGTACTGTTATGGTCCAGATTTTATTACGTTTGTTAACGCACCCTATCTCTAGATTCTAATATGCTTCGGTTAGGATCAAAGAACAAACTTCTATTGGTTTATCAATTATCACACCAGTCAGTATTTAAGCAATACAAAGTATTCTGAGCGTGTTAATTTAATTTTAGTCGCGTACCATCTTATTTGGTGTTACATATTGTATTATTATTCAATTAATGTTTCTTTGTAAAGTTGAAGTTATTGAAGATAAGTTTTATCCTGCAACCGCCCTCCTGTTGTCTTTAAAATAAATTGTTTCAGTACATACGGAAATACCTGGCTGAGTCACGAAGCGGCCCCTAGCACTGATAAATTTTGTAAAACATGACAAAGTAGCACCACTGATGACCTCATATTGCTATAGAAATACATATAGGTACTCTTATCAAACGAAATCGGATATTGCATTGTTTGTATTTTCGATTTGGTTTCTGTATATTCGAAAACAATCACCCACCCCATCACATTATCAAAATGGATCGGACCTTATATGGAATCGGCTGAGGGGTTTGATCGCACCGTGGCCCATAATATTGGGGATTTCGAAGATGATCCTGAATTCCAGAAATATGTCCCGTAACTGTTCCGGACGTTAACTCCGAGCATCGAGTATTTCAGATCATCAGTATTTCTTTTTTGCCATCGCGAGCGAATCGGAATGAAGTAGATATAAGAAAGTTCTGATGAAGTTACAAAGCATGTGGCGGCTTATGGATGGTGCGTGAATACCGATACATGACGTGGAAGTTTTTTCAACTGAGTATTTGATCCATCGAAATGTTATGCCGTATAAACATCAAGAGGTTTCGTATGTACTAAACATATAAAATATTATGTGATATAAGTTGTCTCTTTGTAGATGTGGAAGGCGTCACGCTTCAGGGTATGTTTGTGGAAGTTTTTTGATCAATACATTTTTTTACGATTGTTTTGAAAGATAATACCGACTTGTGGTAGGTGTAAAGAGTGCAGACTGCGAGGTTTAGTCCACGATCATATGTAACAGATAAATAAAAAAAACAAGGTTTATTAAGGAGAACACGTTCTTATTATGAAGTTGTAATTATTAAAAACATAAGTCTGTGATGTTTTAAATAATAATTAAATGTATTAATAAGAAAGATATAAATATGAAATAAATTTTATGGAAAAATATTGTTAACTAAACTAACCGACCTAAGGAAACTTACTATCACGCCGTTTCTCCGCGGGGGTTGGTAGAGGGGATAAAGCGCTACACTATTCTGTCTTGACATACAATTCTCGCCTAACCTAAATGGGTACACATTCTCATGCAAGCTCGTCGATTATAAAGGTTTTAACAGGATCGTCTTCCTGTATCTGGTTTACCTGGTCGTGCCAAGTTACCCGCGGACGTCCTCCATTTCTGTTACCATCAACATTTGCATCATATATCTTTCTTAATATTCTCTCCTCAATCATCCATTGCACAGAACCAAACCACGTAAGCGAGTCTTTTTTAATCGTATTCACTATGCTGAGATCAGCTTTATATTATCTCTTAATTACTTCACTTACTACCGAATTCAGTTTACTTTCGTTCCTCTTCTGCCAACTCCTCATTTCCAAAACTCTGTATCGGTACCATGACTCTATTGTTTAGTCTTGCCTCGGTTGACAAAGTTTCATTAGGTATTATTCAATACAAATTAAATGTTTTAATTAGAAAGATATACATATAAAATTAATTTCATCGAAAAATATTGTTGTTGCTACTGGGATTCGAACCTGGATCTCTTCCAATCCGGGGAACGTGCATTAATGTGCAGGTTCGAATCCCGATAGCAATAACAATATTTTTCAATCAAAAGTACTGTCTGCTGTAGCATCGTTAGTTAATGCATTTTTCCCGAATTTGAATGAGGTCCAGATTCGAATCCTGGTAGCAACAATAATATGTTTCGATAAAATTGATTTTATATGTATATCTTTCACATTAATACATTTATTTTTTATTAAAAATATCATAGACCTATGTTTTTCACAATAAAAATATGTTCTTAATAATGTATAAGTTGTATAAACGTGTCCAAAATTGAATAAAAATGAATTAATAATTTTGGCGTCTCCCATCAGATTACTCAAAGGTATTTGAGATTCCGTAATAATGGAACATTAAATGTATGAATTTGAAAAGTGTAACATATAAGTTCACTGTGTTGGTATAGCATATTCGGTTAATGCACGTTCCTCGGATTGGAAAAGATCCACGTTTGAATCCCGGTAGCAACAAAAATATTTTTCGATAAAATTGATTTTATATGTATATTTTTCTAATTAATACATTTAATTTGTATTAAAAACATGGATATTGACAATTACTCTGACCCAGATTAATTGAAACAGACAGTTTAGAAAACTTGTTATTCGTATACATAATATATAATCGTATATTAAGTAAGGTATAGAAATAAGAATATAAAATGTAACGGAGCGGATAAGCGCTTTAATCCGACTCATGTCTCATAATATTTTGGAAATTAAATTAAATAAAAATAAACACGCTAAATTAAATAATAAATTTAAAAACACGCGAGATATCATTAATTGAGAGCCTTTACGAATAATGCGGCAGGTCAGTGTCTCATGATATAATGTTATATAGATACAGAATATATATAAAAATGAATGTTTGTTTGTTTGTTTGTCCCGTATGCGTTTCTATACTGTTCATCCGATTGCGATGAAACTTTGGTGAGTTGTTGTGCACACGTCCGCGAAGTTTTCTGAATTAGTACAACCATTTTACAATAGGTGGCGCGCGAGCCGTTTCAACAAATGTGTGTATTTCATATAGTTTATTGCCATGAAACTTTGGTGAGTTGCTGTGTGCACGCCCGCGAAGGTTTCTGAATTAGTACGACCATTTTACAATGAGAAAGTTTGCCAAAGAAAGCGATCTGCGCACCACAGCTATCAGCTCGTGAAATGTGAAATTCGGATACGTTGACTGGCTATTTTTAGGATTCTCTGTGGCGAATTTTCTAAGAATTATCGCTTTTTTGGCGACTTCTATCAATTTAAAAAAAGTGTGTATTTCGTGTAGTTTAGCGACAGTTCGCGTGTGTTCGTTGTAAACTGTAGGCGCCTTAGATACGTAATGTTTATTGAAATGTCAAAAACAACAATTCAAAATAAATAATTTGCGTCCAGTCGCGGATTGGTTAAACAAGTTATTTGTGATCTGTGATTGGTTCTTACCGAGATAGCTGGTCAATCACTGGAATGGCTTGGATGGAAGTTGTTTTTGACTTTATAGTTACGTTTGATATGCGCCATGGTTACGTCAAACAATCGCGGGGTATTGTGAACAATTATCAAGTGAATTTGTAATAGTAGTCACAAAGCGTTACTTCCGCTGTCAAATCAATAATGCTACCCGGCAGTTTCCGGTACGACTCGCATTTGCGATAACTATCAACAAAGCACAGAGATAATTGCTATAAATGTGTGGAGTAAATTTGGAAAATCCACGCTTCTCACATGGACAGCTGTATGTGACCTGCTCACGCGTTGGATAACCTTCTGATTTATTCGTATACGCACCAGACGGAAAAACAAAAAATATTGTGTATCCAAAAGCACTTCAATAATCAGAATTAAAATACAAACATTTTCTTTCTTTGAGTGGCATTGCAACGCATGCCGGGTACTCGCTAGTGTTATATGAATACAGAAAAATGTATAAAAACTTAAAAAATATATTTAATACGACTTTATAAATTAACATAATTTATTTGACGAATTCACAATTTCATTGGAGTGAAGTGCCAATTTCCTTTGAAATTTTCCTCCAAAAATAAATACGTATTTTGAAATAGTAAACATAGAAGTTATTGAATATTGGAATTGAAACAATAACAAGATTTTAATAATAGCATTACTTAGATAATATGTATACAACAAATATTTATCAACTAGCTCAAGAACCCGGCGTTGCTCGGACTTTACACAGAGTGAAGATCCTTCATTTAGGGGAATGGGGGTAGTTTTTAGAAATCTCATGTAGACATTAATTTTCCTCTTATTTTGAGCGTCAAGTGCGCAAAATTTTATCTAGCTCGGCATAAAATTGTAGATTTGTATGAAAAACGAATAAACCAACAGATATTATATACATATATATATATATATATATATATATATATATATATATATATATATATATATATATATATATATATATATAAAGGAAAATATCTGTACGATACGAGAATATCTGAATGAGAAAATGCGATGAAATGCGGAGAAAAAACATGTCCAGACACATGTATCATACTTTATATGACTGGCGGGGATACTAACCACTGCACTGCCGAGGAATCAAGCAAGGCGTGAAAATAAAATTGAAATAAAAATTATATCTTGGATCTTTATTAATTATGGCTTATTACAAAGTTAAATAGCTATAACTATTTTTTTAAACAATATTAAATATTACTTTTAAAATTTATTTTTAAGAATGGATAAAAATGTAAATCCACCCATTAAATTTAACATGAATAATACCGCAAAGGTACCACAGTTAGGAAAGCAGCTATGATGGCAGAGGACTTAGAATTGTGAGAGGTACCAGAATCGATACTTGACGTCTACAAGTAAAATACAAGATTAAAAAGTTATTGTTAACGCAAAACCTGTGATATCCTTCGTTCCAATACTTTCGTTACGATGTATACCGGTTCCTTTCTGGAAAACCTTTCACCTGGCCGCATTCAGCGGATGGCAAGGAGTGCAAATTCGAGTCTTAAAGGGTTAACACCCGCTTGGTTCTGCCGAGATAGATTACCGTCGTGCTTTAACGCTATCCGAACCGGAAAACTTAATTCGACAGCATTTGACCCACTCCGAAGTGCAGTGGAACCTTCTTCCGTTAGTGCGAGTTGAGGAAGGTGCAAAGTGGCGTCCAGCCCCTGAGATTGAAATAAGGTAAGATCATACTCCTTTAGTCCTTATACTTTTCTTGATCCAAATCAGGTTGTGTTAAATAAACAATAACCAACAGTGATACAGTCCACCACGGGATCTATTTTCCACCAGTTAGATTATATAATAATGTTGCCAAACGCGCTATTTCTAAAATAATTTATTGAGAGACCCACTGAATAAAAATATTCTGTTAAAATACAAAAACATATGGATAATTAACCATCCATTCTTTGGGTTTTAAATTAATGATGGTGATCAGTAAAAAAATTAATTTAGTGAATGACATAACAAAAGGCGATACCGTACCCAAGACAATGAAAAATGGAAAATTTTCCTCTATTACTAATTGTTATGATGCCATTAATTCTTTCCACTCTAACAGAACCATAAACATAGCCAAACTAATGTACAGGATGACCATAATAAAACGGAACCTATATCCCTGAAAATAAATTAAGGCTTATTAATGTGGGCATTCAGACCACACTGTAAAAACATAAAAACGTGTACAAAAGATTTAACTATATTTTTAATTACTTTTTAATGTGAGATACGTATAGATAAAACAGGTACACCATTTTGTAATTTTAACCTCGAGGTAGTGAATACTTGCGGTCAATGGAGACTGCTATGCCATCAAAGACGTAAAACCTTTTTTTATACATATTTTGAAAAAGGAATGCGGTTTATTACGGTACGACTTAACTAATAAATGCTCGCTAACGTAGATAAGTAATTTATTAATTTACTTATTTTAAGAGTTTCGTCGCTAGACTTTCATCAGCTCTAGTAAATAAAACGGCTTGTGTCTTGGCTAAATATACAGAGCGAAAAAAAAGGATCATAAGATCGCAACCGATATGATTTGAACCTGCGCTTCCAGAGAGAATCTGATTTCTAGATAGATGCTTTAACATACTCAGCTATGGTCTGTGAAGTGAAATGTGTAGATATTATAGCGGTCGTAAAAGATTTGATAACTGTAGATCTAACAGACTTAACTACCCTTCAAGATATGGGTGATGCGCGAGGACTAAGAGATCTGACTCCAAATGGTGAGAAAAAACTATGGAAAAAATATTACATTTTAAATAAAATTCATGAAATTGAAAATAAAAATACATCAGTTTTGACGTGGTTGGTCACACAATGATATTGAGACATTCAAATCTTAATTTCTAAATTCTCTCATGATCACGATTCGTAATTCATAAGATTTAATTTCATTCGTTATTTGATAATGTTACCTGACACACACATAATTAGCTTTAACCTTTTAATTGCCCACTCTATTTGAAATGGAAGACACTACGTAGGGTAAAACTAGGCTTTAAGGGTCTTGATTTAGCAATCAAAAGCTGTAACCTGTCATTCACACATGGCAGAATGATTTAAAAATATGACTTTAATTCCTGCAAGTTTGTAGGTCTAAAATTGCGTGTCAAAATGCTTATAGCTTATAGTAACGTACAAAGTTTGAGGTGTTCATGCGCTTATGGCATTTAAAAGGTTAATGAAATTAAAATTAATTGCATCAGCCTTCTTCCGTTCACAAATTTCCCCAGCTCAATCGTCCTCGATCATGGGCTGCGGTTTCCCAGTCTTCAGAATCTGTGCCACATCTGCTCAGATTCACTCACTTTGTCTTCTTTTACCGTGAGATAGTTGCGCAAACATAACTTGTCAACCGAGGCAAGACTAGCGATACATAAGGGAGTTCTGGTACCGACACTGGTATATGGAAGTAAGGCCTAGAGCTGGCAGAAGAGGAACAAAAGTAAACTGAATGCAGTGGAAATGGGATCACTAAGGCGTATATGTAGCAGATCTATTTATGAAAGTTTGAAGAAATAAGAAAATAATGGAAAGTCAATCTTAGCACTATATTGTAAGTTAGATTAAGAAAAAAATCACATAGGTGGTTTGGTCATTTGAGACGGACGAATGATGAGAATGGTAAGAAAGATATATGACTCAAGTGTTGATAACACCAGAGATAGAGGACGTCTACGGAATACTTGATACGACCAAGTAAACCAGATACTGGAGGTTGGTCTTGTTAGAAGCCGCCAGAAGCTGCAATAATCAGCGAGCTTGTATGAGAAGATGTATGAATGTGGATGAGGTGAGAATTATGTACCAAGACAGAAGAGTGTGGTGATCTGTCCCCGCGGAGAAACGGCGTGATGGTAAGTTAGTTAGTTTAGATTAAAATAAGTACATTGGTAAAGCAATCTAGAAGCAATAGAAAGTTTATAAATCGAGTCATGGCTATAAGTATATATTTTCTACAGATACATTTTAGTGAATTATCTGATATCTTTTAATCATTCTACATTGCATAAAAAAATAAAATGTTTTTTTCTGGTTACCCTGTACGTGCCACCATGACGGAAGTAAAGTTCTGTTTAATATCACAGTAATGTACAGAGCGACAGAGTCGCTGACACGTGATAGCTAGATATAACCAATTATATAAGGTAATAATGCTTCCAGCGCAACAAAAGCTGGATATGTTTGTTTGCGATAATTATAAACCACACAGTAATTAATATATTAAATCCGTTGTAGATTATTTGCTGTAATTAAATATAGATTCTATCGAGATATGTGAAGCTAGAGATTAATTTCACTGAGTTTTTATTCAGATTGTCAGGAGAAATAACGACTTTTCTAACGTAATTTCCAAGGAGTAATAACTAATTAGCTAAAGAAAAATTCTTTAATTTGTCAATAATGAGTAGTAGCTACCAATTATGTGGTAGCTGATGCATTTTTTATGGAGATGAAACTGAACAAGATCAAGTTTAACTGCTACTTGTCTTAGTATAAATAACCTTAAAATATAAATAATAAGACAAAAGACTTTGTTTAAACCATCAATATGTTTCAATACCCTGCTATAAACATTTCCATTGTTAAAAATAAACTAGAATAGCGCATAACATAGTAATACACAATACTTCTAATCATCCGTTTCTTCAAAAATTACCTGTTTTTTATTCAGTGCTTAGTAGATTAGTTATTGTTACCTTATTCATAAATAACTTCAACATAGAATTAAATATTCTTAAACAAATTGCAGTTAACAACGGTTATAATATTAAATTAATAAATAATTTGTTAAACATAAAGTACAAGAAAAAGTTTATCAGATCATATATTTACCCACCAATAATTGACAGCGGAAAGTAGTGAAGAAAAACCGTGTCTTTAAATAATCATGATTCAAATTCAATTATAAAAAATATTCCTAATTCTATACATAGTTTTTTACACTAATAACAAATTAAATAATTATATATTAAATAATAAGGATTAGGATTATATTTAAAAATAATTGGGGATCTACACATTAATTTGCAATGACTTTAGTCATTTTTATATAGGTAAAATTTGCAGAAATTTTGATATTAGAATTAGAGAGCACTTAAGATGCCTAAATAGCAACAACTATTCTGAATTTGCCAATCACTTTTTGGAAACAAACCATCTTTTGACATTAACAGGGGTTTAGAAATTATACATACAAATACTAGGGGTTTATAGTTAGATATATTTGAAATTTTAGAAATAATAGCAAGCTAAATATTATTAATAACTAAATCATTTTTCCAAATAGTCACCTTTAAATTTGTTTTTATAGTAGTTCCTAGTTAGTTACCACCATTTATACTTAATAGTTTTGTTTTTATCTATGCTTTTATTTTTAATTTTAGTATACATTGTTTCCTGAAAAAGATACCACAGGTATCGAAACATGTTGATTTATCAATAAATAGTGGTTTAAACAAAGTGCTTTGTCTTATTATTTATATAATATCTGGCCACAAAGTACTTTTGCTAATATTGAAGAAACCTTAAAATAAATTAAATACGATGTAAAGGTTCAATGAAAACATGACTTGCTGAGCTATAGAAAAACTAAATATAGAAACCAGCTTAATGAAGTTGTCCTAAATTATATAAAAAAATGTAGGTATTGTGTTGTGATTGTATCGGAATGTTGAACGGCGATACTTCTGATTGATCTTTACCCAATTGAATCATATATTGGGTTGATATTTGTGTAACATTAATCGAAGTGGACGATTTTCAGTTGGTGTTGAGTGCGTTGTACAGTTTCGAAGCTAAAAACATGCAGAAACGTTGATAAGACTTCGCCTTTGCTCTCTGGTGCGTAGATGTTCGTTCGATGACTTGTGCTGTGACCATGATTTATTGCTTGGGATGAGTTGTTGTTAGCATGGAAATATTGAACAAGTCTTAACATATAGATTTGTCGTATGTTTAGGATATATTGTCGCTCCATCTTAATTTCGTGCCATGTTGGTCTTGCATGACTTCGATGATAGCTAGTCGATCATCCTTTCCACATTACCTAACCACCAAGTTTTCCTATTTTATTAAACATTTAGATGCTCCTCTCATTATACAAGCTTACGCCAAAATACATTTTCTCAAATTTTCCTTTCAAAAACAAATGATCTCTTTAGTCAGTTCCTATGAATCAGACGCATGTATAATATGCACCGGTTTGATAAAAAAGTTGTAAACTAAAATATTAATGTAATAAAATATACCCGATTTATGTAAAGCTTATTTAAATCCAATATTACAGAATCTTGTTTGCACATTTAATTAAAATCCTTCAGAAGGCTTCAAAACCCTTCACAACTAGCTTGGAAAATAGCGTTGGTATCAGATCCCCCAACTTTAAACAGTGGAACAAAAACTGTATACAACATTACAACCCAACTTTCTGTATACAAATTGAACAAACTTTCTGTAGACAAATCCTTACCATTATTTCCACATTAAAACTTTCAAATCTTTAAATCAAGGTGGATCTTTTACGGGGATCATTGCTACTCAACCTTCAAAATTTTCACATTATGCATAGCGCAGTAAAATATACTTTGATGTGATTTTAAATAATTTTTGCAAAGCTTTTGAGATTAAACACCATTACTTAACATACTTGAAACCCTAAATACGTTTTTTCTTCGGAGAAAAACGTTCTAAAGTACCTACTAATAAAATAAGTACCATATTACCTCGAATACACCACGATATTTTTAAACATCAACATTCGTGTTATATTCGAGACCTGAAGAACTGCGCGTTAATTTCGCATATTACCATGGTCATATTATTATAAATATGTTGTCTATCGCCTTTATAAATCAGCATTATAGCTGACAACCCCTGAACGCATCTCACAGTTATCTGTGCGTATAACAGGGCTCCTAACAGCAACAAATCGCCCGGTACCAACGATGCGACATGCCACAATAACCAATTCAAGGATCGCATTATATTCAGGCCAATACAATACTAAAATATAATATTAAAAAAACAATTTCAAATCGATTTATCACAATTTTAATTAACTGTCCTCGAAACTTTTTTTTTATAATATTTCTTAATTACTAATAATTTTAAAATTTTTGAATTAAAACTTTTTACGCACGACCTCGAACGATTAATTACGATTAATTATTAAAAATGGTTAAAACATACTTTTTAAATCTTTTGAATAATCTTACATCAAATAAATAATAATATAATTTCGTAATGACACAAATGTCTTTTGACTATTGCAACAAATAATATATACAACTTTCAAAAAATTTGATAAATGTGAAGATTGAGAGGTGAGAATTGGTGAACTTAAACGTGAAGTGATCAGTCAAGCCAGCCGAAGACTGGTAGTAAGCTCTGCAATTACCCCATACTTCCGTATATTTTCCATTAAAATATACTAAAAAATAGCCTTGTCTCTATGTGATATCTATGATATTTGTTTAATAATAAATATCTTAATTACTGTACAACTATTTAAAAAGCAAATAGAAAAAAAAACTATTTAATTATTATTTTATCGCTTACTACATTATGGCGTCGAAAAAAAACTTCTTACACGTTTTGGGATATAACTATTTCACGATCGCCGTAAATCTGACAAACATATTTTAGATTTATTTTTGGATTACGAATAGCGAAATTTAAATATTTAGCGGTGCAGCGAGCAACATTTGAATGCAACAATGCACTTTATCTCAAACATGCATCAAATATTAAATAAAATAAGGAAAACTTGACATTTTCAACTCCTTATTCAGAAATCTACTTCCCTCTTATTTGGAACAAAACGTACAAATGTACAAAACGTTTACGTTGTATAAAATGAAACCAACGTCAACATAAAAAAAATAGTGTCAACATTATTACATTATTTATTTGATATTATTCATTATTAGATATGCATTTAATTAATTTTTTTCTTCTATTTTCAAACTAAGGTGACTTTGTGGTCTGAAAATAGGATTAACTTGATGGCCTCCTGGAACGAGATTCGAACCCCCAACCACTAGAACACTAGATGAATATCGTAACCATTAGACCACAGACATATTAAGTCCCTACTACACCCTAAAACTCTTGTATCGTTTACAATAACCCAATATATACATGACAATATACAAGGTATATTAAATTACATTACAAATTATCGTAGGTATCAATAAAAAATAAAATTAATTTTATAAATAATATATAGTATTTAAAGTCACAGGTTTTCAAGTTTTAGTCACAATATGTTTTTTTTAAATATCTCCACCATTCATCGCATAATACGGATCAAAGCAACCCCGACCTCTCTCGACCCACCACTATTAACCACCTGGCTATTGTTCCTTTGAGATGCTTTCTCCCACCTTTTCTTGGTTGTGTTGTAGAGCTTTGGAGCCAGGAACATATGAAAGACTTGGCCAAATATTGTTCTCAATTTGAATGTGATGTGAAATATTCCAACAATAACTGCTTATATGTATTTCTCTAAAATGTTGTTCCGAACAATATCTACATATTTTTTGAACATTACTATTTCCACCTCTTTCTGTGTCAAGGATAAAGGTATTGTATTAAATTTAAAAAATAAATAATTACACGTGTATATACGAGGTTTGAAACTTGATTGTGTCATTGCTGGAACTAAACATATATATCAAAGGTGTATAATACAAATGCATACTAGATGTGTTCAATATTATGAACTGTGAGTCAATCACTGACATCTCTAAATTACAATAACTAACAGTGATTGAGTATCTAAAAATATTAAATTCCCCATGTGACTTTCACTTTTTTCTGTCCATTGTTATTCGCTGTCACGTATTTTGATAGCCACCTTTACATGACTGCATTCGTTCAACGATTATCCGCCCTCCGAGTGATGATGTGATGTGATGTGACCTCCCCTTTGCCATTTCATTTTCTTTGCGTATTGAATAATGTTACTGATATGGATTTATTATTATTTGTTAAATATTTAAGTTTGATGTTGTATTATATTTTGATTTCATCTTTGTTAACTTATACAATAAATCTGTGTGAAATAAATACAGTTTATATTTTTTTTGTATATTGTGATTTCATCATAAAACTGTGATCACAGACATAGTTTTTTCAATCACTGACATAATCCAATATAAATCACACTTATACCAGTAGGTCAAATTTATATCTTCACTATTATACATATATGCGTCAACCGCACATACATACGTGTTAACCGCGTAGTAGACTTGTAAAATACGATCACGTACATACGTGTCCGCATCTCAAACGTAAATTTCAAGCATAGGAAAAAAATGGTGAAAAGTACCGAATTTTTTAAAATGCATAAAATAATTTTACCGTCTTATCTCCGAGCTGCTCAACTCGACAACTCATCGACGCTCTTCCTCCCAACTGTGCGGTGATATTAGCGTCTTCTCCATCCAAAAACATTGGCCTGGGCTCTGCTGGGGTGGTACTGGGGGACGGCGTGACAGGTATTTCTTCCTGATGAAGGAAGACCCTTCCCCCGTCCAGATCGTGGTCGGGATCCAGGTCCTCGTAGGACTCGGTGAACAGGGGTAAGTCCTTCCAGAAGTCGTGGTTAGAGGAAGAGTGGAATTTCGAAGATTCTCGTTCCTCGCCTGAAAAAATTATTTTCAATATATATATACATGTATGTATACAGTACATTGTTTTATAATAATAAAGATATATTTTATAAGGTACGAATAAAACGACTTTTTTAATCTAATAAAGTTTTCAGTTTAATTCATATTATATTTTTAACTATCATGATTTTATATTATAATCCCACGTATATAATTTCCTTATATACATTCGTTATCTATTTCAGCAAATATAAAACAAACAAGATCTGCTGTCAATTATATCACGTGATTGTATACGGTTATCGGGTCAATCAATTTTTTTGTATGAAATATAAATAATTTATTTTCTTTACCTGTAAATACTGGTTAAAATAAGAAAATATATAAAAAATGGAAAAATAATGATTTTACTGGCGCATTCTAGTATATTTTAAAAAATAATTTGCAAAATAACATTGCTTTAAAATAATTTCAAAAAATCAGATTCTCATTGTGATAACACATATGCTGTTTAAAAAAAGAGAAAAATTAATGATTAAATTTGGTCTATAGATGGCGATAGGTAGTGGTACTCGAAGTGAGTCCACATACTAACATATATACAACTTTCAAAAATTTGATAAATGTGGTGTTGGTGAACGTTATATATATACATATATAAAGTGATCATTAAAGTCAGCCAAAGACAGGCCGTATTACCCCATATTTTCATATATTTTCCATTAAATATAATAAAAAATACCATTATGTGATATTCATGAGATATCCGATATTTGTTTATTTAATTTTCCTTAATAATTGTGTGGTTATTTCTTGTGTCAATGGACAGGCCACATCACTTGGAGGAGGAATAATGTAAACATCCAATCATTTAGAATCAAGAACTACCCTAAAACCCGCTGGACTGATGAAATCATCTAATTCTGAGAAATACATGGCAGTGAACAACAATGGATAGAGAAAATTAGGAAACATTCGGGGAGGTCTTCATCCAACAGTGGATAGAAAACAGCATATAATGATGACGATGATTTTTTATTATTTTGCGCATAAGAAATCTTATCTTTTAATACATCTCTTTTTTATTTCTTTTTATAATATTTTTTTATTCTCATAACGAAGGAACACTGGTTTTTATTGTATGTTATATTACTGTGGGAAAAATACATAAGACTTGCGAAGACATGAAACAAGAACATATCCATTTTATTATCTTCCAAAAATAACAAGTTTAAGAGACCCCAAAGCGCACTGAATAATTCAAACAAATAAATTTCATCCCCGCGTTAAGGGGGGTAACATATGATTTCAACAAGTCCCTAAAGCCACCCTTCCAGCAGTGGCGGCTGGCGCCTAACAAGTTGGAAAGGCACCATTGCAAAGAGGGTACACATCGTTTTACAGAGTCTGTACTTACAAGTATTGTGTTGGTAACATTAAAAACTAAACTAAAACTACCCTTATGCTCGATAGAAGCAGTGCCTTCTAATTAAACATTTATATTTTTACACTCACAAACTACCAAATATATAGACATGAACTAACAAAAATTCCTTGTTTCAATATTTTTTTATTATTTTTGTGTCATTTACGTGATCACTTTGATACAACTTACGCAATCAAATAGCTCCGCAATTTTTGTTAAATATATGACTCGATTGGAATGAAAATGTAAACGCTGACAATATAATATGTATTAATGTTAAAAATTTTTTTTGTTTACAAAGATTTAATTTTCGAAGAGTAAATACTTTATTAAGGAGAACACATTCTTATTGTGAAGTTGAAATTATTCAGAATATAGGTCTTTGATTTTTTTTAGATACATATAAAATGTTTTGTTGATTGAAAAATATTGTTGTTGCTGCCGGGATTCGAATCTGGATCTCTTCACATCCGAGGAAATTGCATTAATCATTTATTCTACACCAACACAGTGCATGGAACGATAGATGTATCAATTTGAAAAGTGTAACATTAAAGCTCGAAAATTTGTCGTCAATGCACTGTGTTGGTGTAGCATAATCCGTTAATGCAATTTCCCTAGATAGGAAGAGATCCAGGTTCGATATCCGGTAGCAACAACAATATATTTCGATAAAATTGATTTTAAATGTGTATCTTTCTAATTAATACATTTAATTTGTATTTAAGTAAATACTTTTACCGTTGCATAAATGTGTCATTCTATCATATTTATGTTTCCACAAAGAATGTGTGCAGAATGCTCCTCGTTCCGCAACTAATGCTCCAAACCCCTCTCCTATGTGTACACTTTATTTCATGTCTATTCATTTATTAGTCTGCTGACTATTGTTAACAAAAAATGTTGATAATGCTAGCTGGAATAGAATAAATGATTTTGTAGAGGGCTATTGCACTCACCAGGGCGGTACTTGCACCGCAACTCCCACCAGTCATAAATACGTAAGGTACTGACTGCGTGCAATGATACAAACGCCCTCGCCTGCACTCGGACGGGCTGAGCTACGACCACTCTGCATATTAAAGTCGTCTGAATCTCTCAATCTCAGTTAGCTCACCAAGTATTAACTGTAGTAAATTTAACTTTAAAAAAGTCAGTTCACCCGTAAGCGGTTTAAATTTTTGTAACCTGTCGCTTGTCACACATACATATTCTCATATATTGCAAAACAAATACGAATAATATATAACACTCCGTGATACAAAACTACACGAGGGTATTTGGATGAATATTTGGGCATCTATTCTCTGATCCCAATCACATCCTTATGATCTAGAGTCTAAAAATTACTAACCAACAAAATGTTCATATCAAAAATTCTTAAATGAAACTTATTTCGCATTACTGCCAGAATTCAACAATTACGGAATATTCACAGGAAAATTAGGTCAACATTAACAAAACCATCAACCATCATAACGTAATTTATTGTACGGATGTAAAACATAAACAATTCTTGTCAAATTGGGAGACATGTTGGCCAATTTTGAGAGGAAAGTGCAGCGGACAATTTGTGGACCTCTAAGGGATGGAGCGGCTTGGATAATAATGTACAACGACGACATTTGAATCACGAACACGTAGAAGGGTATGTATAAAAGGATAGTATGTAAAGGATGATTTTTTTAGAGGTATAGAACTTTAAATGAAATAAAACACATAAAAATCGTAGTAATGGTCATGATTTTGGTTTATTAGGAAGATAATTTTATGACATAAGTGTTTAATGTTCAATTTTCGACACCTTTTTGGAGCTGCAGGGGTCGTATATCGCCAATAACGCGACAAATGTTGGCTTGTCTCTGGCTTATCGGCGTAGACTAACGACTTCACGTATCCTCACAGAAAATAATCCAAAGGTGTTAAATCATACGATTTTGGAGGCCAATTTACAGGCCCATTACGCGAAATTATGCCCTCATCAAATGTTTCCTTTAATAAATTGGATGTGTCGCACGCTGTGTGGCATGTTGCGTCGTCTTGTTGAAACCACAGCTCTTCCAGATTAATGCCATTCAATTGGGGAACGAAAAAGTCAGTAATCATGGATTAATAGCGCACTCCATTGACTGTAACGTTCTGGCCGGCATCATTTTTGAAGATGCAACAGCTTCTTCGGTGTGTATTGTACGACATCTCTGCGAATGCACATCATCAATTAAAGTATGCTTAGTGCGAAAACGATCCATGGTTATTCGAATTACTTGCTCGGATGGACGATTATGTCGACCGTAAAATGGACATGGCGCACGGTATGCTTCGCGAACTGAACCACGATTTTCAAAATAAATTTGCACAATTTGCAAGCTGTTCTGGCGTTAGTCTACTCACGGGGAAATAGTACATCAAACTGAGCACAAATCAGCTGTCGCTAGAAAAAGTGTTGCCAATTCGAAAAACAAACCTCAAAAATAACAACCTTTAGTAGTTGTGATGAGTTTTTTTTATATAGAACATTTAGTTTAGTGTTTAGTAATGTGGCGGAATCTATAACCATCTGTGGGTCATCAGGCAAAGCGCGCTCTAGATGAGGCTCTCAATCGATGGAAGTTTTCATCTTCATATTATATCAGGACCATCTTCTGTCACCAGGTCTGACTGCAGTGTTCTCTTCCTACTCCAGATTCCTATGCACCATTTCTACCAGTGCATTCAAATAACCTTTTTAATCCTTGTTTTAATTAATTCAGTAGTTTGATACGTGATGTATGCAACGAAAATGACTTGTTAATGTTAACAAGTCAGAAGCGATGGTATTCATGAAATGATATGAAAACTTGGCACTACCAAGTAAATCAGGTACTGGAAAATTGTCCGGTTAGAAGCCTTAATAATCGACGAGTTTCCATGATATAATGTGTGCACTTGGATAAAGTAAGAATTGTATGTCAAGACAGAAAAGTGTGGCGCTGTATCATCTCTGCCAACCACCGCAGAGAAACGGCGTGTTGGTAAGTTTGGTGGTTAGTTAGTTTTAATAAATTTAATGTAAACAGTAAGTATATTTCTGTAAGATTATTACCAATTACTGTTATTATTGCCTGCATATCCTTACACGTAACTTAATAAGACCTTGCGACCTACAGGAACAGTAAACTTACTTGGTGGCTAATTATTATTTAATTAATTAAAAGGGCACCAGAAGGAGAGGGGGGGGGGGAGGACCGACACTTTCACAAGTTTACAACTTCTTTTATCGATTCCACACATAATGCTATAGTAACGCGAGATCTACAATTAATAAACAAGAAAAAACAAACAAAACATAATGTAAGAAATTACCGTTGTCACATAATCTCTGTGATATCACTTAAAAAACACACATGCAAATAAATAATAAAAAATATAATTACTTTCAAAAATAGTTTTTTGGGGTTTAGCACACGAGCTCACTGTCAGAAGAGCCGCCCCTGCAGTCAACTGGTCCCCGCACTTCCGCTACCGAAGTTTGCAAGTAAATTGGAGATTTCTCGACAGAGAAAAGCCTTTTGTTTTCTGCCAGACGCACGCACCCCCACAAGTCTTACTTAGGAACTTGCTAAGCTGACGGGGAGCGGCTACCATCATCAAGTTACTGTGGGCGTCGTCGTGTCGTCGGTCATGAGGGTATCGGGACATCATTTAGATGCTAAAGCAAGGGACGAAGAATATGAATTAATGAATTTTAGGAGTTTCCTAAATTTATAAATAATTTTATTTTTCATTACATACTTTCGTTACAATCAAAAATTATTTTCGCTTTCGTCATAACACACCTTCAAGGTTGTCATACTGCCTTATACGCATGCGTGCTTAAAGTTGGTACGACTGTGGTCATGTGTGAGAAATTTTATCCCGATCGCGTCATTTGCCTTCCGGCTATTACAGTGTAAACATGTCCGCTCCGCTAGCAGTTTGCACCAAAGAGGTTCAATTTCTATGTGGATTCAGAGGGTGTAAAAGGGGCTAAAATTCATAGTAGACTTTTATCACAAAACGGAGACAATGCTCTATTACGTAAAAGTGTTTTTTTGTGAATCGAGATGTTTAAAAGTGGCCGGACGAGTATGACACACGGAGAGATAGCGGTATGCCCGGCAATCTCCAAGATGGACGAAAAGATTCAGCAAGCTCGGGAGATGGTTCTAACGAATAGGCGAATTACCATGGGTGAGATAGCGTCTTCTTTGAACGTCAGTCATGGTTTGGTCCATCAAATCATCCACGACAAGCTTGGCTTTCATAAAGTCTGTGTAAATATATTGTAGAACGAAAAATGTAGATAATTTTTGACTCACCATCGTATCTATGTCCACCTCACTATACTAAAGTCCTTATTAATGTAGATAGTGTTTTATTGTGTATAATATACTTATAAGTAGATACATAAATTTAAATAAAACATAATTTAAATAAGCTTGATTACTCACCATCTTGCATTAGTCTTTAGGCATTCTCTATATCGTATTTGTCTCGTAGATACCATTCATGAATATTCTTTGTCAATCGAATCTCTACATCATGAAATATGGTCCGCCCATCGCTATTTACCAGTGGTGTGTAGCAGGCACAAACTTAGGTAATAAATAAATAATTCTAATTTTGAGAACAATTCTATGAATTTAAATTAAGAGTATAAAAGTAAATTTATAACTTTATAAAGGCAAGTTGCTCAGTACCATACTCTGCTTTCGATTTTGCTTAATATACTATCTACAATATCTCCTTTGGCCAATGAATTTGAAATATTTCTTTAATAGCCCTCAAAACTTATATTTGAATAGCTACTTATAACAAAAATAAATTTATTTAATTTAATATTGGTAATTATCTAAATTAATATCCTAAAAGATGAAAACTCGCTCGTATAAAAGATAACTTTTATCTACAGATTGCAATACAAATGATGTAGAAGCAGAAGATTTATACGTAATGATTACTACGAATGTTCGTTACATTCATAGCGATTGATTTTATGTTTTAGATCACTGAACCATGGAAACAAAAATAAAAATATCTGTGTACTGAATTATTTGCTCACTTTAAATCTTAAACGATAAACATGACGCTTTCTAAATTCAATTCTTAATGCCCTTTTTTTGATAAATCATTTGGTTGCTTTCCTTTGGGTTTTGATATTGTTGATGAATTTTTTATAGTTTATATATTCTAAAACAGTTAAATATATTGACCCGCTGGATTCACGGGTTAGGTTAGGTTTTTTTAGTCTTCTTCTTCTTTTTTTAAATAGGCAATTCATCCTTCAAGACTGGTTTATGCTATTTATTAAGTTAAAATTCAATTTTATAGAAAAAAGTACCATATTATTATAGAATATGAAATATTACATTGCAAGTCAATTACACCGTTATATATATTTTTGGGCATGGTAGATGTATAAAACAACCATACCAAATAAATAAAAAAATTGTTAAATACAATTTCTAATGCATTTTAAAATCTGTGTAAAATATATGTTACAAACTGTTTTGTATTTTTTTTGTAGCTGTACAATGTTTATATTTTATATGTTTTTATATGCAAACATAATAAATATAATATAAATGTGATCTTCCCTGCAAAAACACTATATATCATCCACGATTGCCGACCCTCTACCTGTTTATCAATATATGTTTCTAATATACAGAGTTGTTGAAGGGGGGTTTCAATTCATAAGATTCCGTTGGGGAGCGGTAGGAGCAACATTATTGGACCGAGTGAAAAGTAAGTGCCATAATAAGGGAAATCTTTGGTAAACTAGTACCGAAGCGTCGCAAGACACAGAAAGATGGAGGGGGATTGTCAACACTTTTGACCGCCGACCCCCCTATAAGGGATCAAAAATGATGATGATGATAATAATGCAAGGATCGGAAGACTGTACTGATCAAAGAATCTACTCTTAAAACACAATAGCGTGTTATTTTCAAAGGACGTATTCAATCTTCCGCACGCGCTTCAGTTTAATTTTGTTGTCTTTGTTATTTTCTCCTGAAGACTTCATCTGTCTGGGGAGACGATATGCCCTAAGTATGAATGAGAGGAGACCAATTCTATGTTCCGCCCGCCGTAATGTTTCCCTGGCGTGTAGCGTTACTTTTCATGACCTGGGGTTTCGTTTTATTCATTTTCACACAGCAGCTCCTTTTACACTAGCTGATTCATTTAGGCAGATTTTCACGTTTATATAAGATTTAATATACTTATTAAAATAGATTGAATGCGATATTACTACGATATGTATATTCTTGGTATACTAAAATACTTTTACCGACATAAGCAATGTTATCAGCAAATTACGCACCCTCACTTAACAAGGACACAGGCTGTCACTATCTTGTGCCAAAACTAAACAAAACCTTTGCATAAAGACTCCATTTATTTCTAGCACCAAAAATATACAAGGTGTAAATGCAAAAGTGAAAGATTGCAACCATAGTCTTGCATATTTTTCACGAAAAGTGCATTTCTGGCTCCACGAAATGGGGAGAAATTACGCCTAAGAACTTTTAAAAGTGCAAACCTGAGAATAAAATTGCTACAACAGTATATTGAATTACCTAATTGCATCTCTTGTTTAACTGTTTATATATTTTGTACATTGATCATTGCACTTTCTTTACAGTTATTTCGGAGAAACACTGCCTGATATAATATAGTAAATTACTAGTGTAGCAGACAGGGTACCCAAATATATGTCTTACTTTTTTACTGATATGTTGTATTTACTTCGTCAAATTTTAAATGCATAACCTCGGTACATTTGTCTGATATTTGAAATATTACGCAACACTTATAGTAATTAACTAGGTGAAAATGTATACTTAATAAATATTAATTTTGAAGAGTAATACGTTAGACCGTGAGACATTATTTATCAATGTAAGTACATAATGCATGTAAAAAGTGAACCTAATAAATGTATTATTATTATTATTATTATCTTCGTCAGGAAACAATGAACACTAAAATTAAAAATACAAGCGTAGATAAAATTATAAAAGTATAAGTGGTGGGTGACTAAGTACGAACTAGTATGAAAACAAATTTAAAAGGTGGGTATTTTTGAAAAGGATTTAGTTATTAATAATATTTAGCTTGCTATTAACACTTTTTATTATTTCTAAAATTTCAAATTTATCTTACTGTACACCCCTAATATTTGTATGAATAATTTCTAAACCCTTATTAATGTCAAAAGAATGGTTTGTTTCCAAAAGGTGATTGGAGAATTCAGAATAGTTGTTGCTATTTAGGCATCTCGAGTGCTCCCTAATTCTAATATCAAAATTTTTGCAAGTTTTACCTATATGATTTATTTTGTAATTACTTATTTAATAGTATTTGTGTATTAAGCTTGCTTTTAACACTTTTACTTATTTATAAAATTTCAAATATTGGTACAAAGTGAACGGAATTATAGCTATTGGGAACTTGTCAACTGAGGCAAAACTAGCGGTACAATGGAGTCCTAGTACTGACACTGATGTATGGAAGTAAGGCCTGAAGCTGGCACAAGAGGAACGAAAATATACTGAATGCAGTGGAAATGATATCGTTTAGGCGTATGTGCGGTATATCTATTTATGATAGAGTAAAGAATGAAGAAATAAAGAAAGAATGTAAATCTGATGTTAATAAAGCGAGTAAGATCAAGAAAGGATCACTAAGGTGGTTTGGTGGTGAAAGTGAAGTAATTAAGAGATAATGTAAAGTTGATCTCAGCATAGTGAACACGATTAAAAAAGACTCGCTTATTTGATTTGGTTCTGTGCAATGGATGATTGAGGAGAGAATATTAAGAAAGATAAATGATGAAAATGTTGATGGTAACAGAAATGCAGGACGTCCGCGGATAACTTGGCACGACCAGGTAAACCAGATATAGGAGGACGATCTTGTTAAAGCCTTAATAATCGACGAGCTTGCATGAGAAGATGTATGCAATTAGGTGAGGCGAGAATTGTATGTCAAGACAGAATAGTGTAGCGCTCTATCCCCTCTACCAACCCCCGCGGAAAAACAGCGTGATGGTAAATTTCCTGGTTAGTTTAGTTAAGAACATTTTTCCGTAAAATTTATTTTATATGTATATCTTTATATAGACCAGATACTGGAGTATGGTCCTGTTAGAAGCCTCAATAATCGGCGAGCTTGTACGAGAATGTGGATGAGGCGAGAACTGTGTGTCAGGACAGAAGAGTGTGGTGCTCTATCCTCTATGCATACCCCCGCGGATAAACGGCGTGATGGTAAGTTAGTTAAGTTAGTTTTGTCTTGTTATTTATATAATATGTGGCCACAAAGTAATTTTGCTAATATTGAAGAAATAATATTTATGTTATGAAAAGAAAAACAAAAAAAATGATGAAAAAGTACAC
Source organism: Eubasilissa regina (assembly GCA_022840565.1). Taxonomy (NCBI): domain Eukaryota; kingdom Metazoa; phylum Arthropoda; class Insecta; order Trichoptera; family Phryganeidae; genus Eubasilissa; species Eubasilissa regina. The sequence goes on from JAINEB010000019.1 coordinate 8,169,506, forward strand.
ACACATACATATTTTTTATTATTTATTTACGCTCTATGTCAAATCGTTTTGAGAGTTGTTTACTATCATTTTGATTCGTCACTAATACATTTTTTTTTGTTGACATTTAGTTATTAACATCTTAATACCATCATAGGTTGGCTCTGGTATCATCGTACCAGAGCCATACCTGTACAATTTGACGTGAGACTCGTTATCACATTAAATTTAGAAGGCAGTCAGGAAGAAGCTATAGAAGTCATGAACCCCTAAAAGAAGAGGGTAGACGTCACATTTATGTATTGCAGTCGCAGAACTCAGTCACAGTCCGGCAGAAATTCACCCTGTCTAGGTCGCAAGAGGTGTGAGAGAGAGCCAGTAGAATGCTCCGTTACGTCTCTCTAGCCACTGCTCTTCCAGGCACTGTTCGTCTCAGCAACCCCCAGCGAAAGACCCGTACCCTAATAAATACAAGGAAATGTCCGAGATTCCTTTCATTTCTTAATAAGCCATCGTTCCTGGTCAGGGAGCTTTTCATGAGAGCGCCGCTTGCACTAGAGAGTTGGTGCTAAATGCTAAGCTATAGCAGCAGCTTTATGTCCGCAACTAAATGTTTCAGAAACGGAATGAATTCATAAACACGGCCTTCGGCAAGCATTGTTGATGGAATATAGATGAATAATAAAATTTATTTGGCTACTAAGAAAATAAATGGAATTCAAATCAAACACATTTTCTTCAACCAATAATATTATATTAGGAGAACACATTCTTATTGTGAAGTTGTAATTATTCAGAACATAGGTCTGTGATATTAACATCAAAAAGGTAACATATAGGTTCGAAAATTTACCGTTAAAAATATTATCGCTGTAGCATAGTTGGATAATGTACCTTCGGTTCGGAAAAAGATCCAGGTTCGAATCTCGGTGGCGTAACAACAATATTTTTCGATAAAAATGATTTTATATGTATATCTTTCTAATTAATATATTTAATAATATTATACTTTATTAATCGAAATAATCGACACATTTCTGCTAATTAATCATTGGTGCATTTATTTCGATTGTGTAAAATTCAAAAATTTTGAAATTAATAAAATCTCGAAATGCACTTTTCAGCAACAGCTTGGTTGTTGTAAAGTAACTCTGTACGAAGTTGTCGAAGTGCGATAATCCGTTTGTGATATGTTTGGTGAGTATGGCAGTGGAGACAATGTTTCATAGTTCAAATAGCAGTAGTCACAGGGCAGAACAAACTTGTACAACAAACATACATAATATTTACAATACTCGAAATTTATGCTCCCATGATTTATATTGTAGTTTTAAGAGGTTTCATGTTATATTGATGGTTTTCATATGTTGATTAATACTAGAGTGCTTTCAATATTCTTCTCTTTGTTAAGTTATTGATATTAAGTTGAGGTTTTGTATTCTGTTATAACAAATTGTAAACCATTTTAAAACTGAATATTTAAAATTCTCTAATTAATTTTCAATTCATATTATATGTTTAACCCTCAGATGCGCGACCCGGATCGTTCAGGCCCATAACGTATTTTTGTGTTCAGTTAAATTTGAATAATTTTATAATAGAATTTCAAATTTCAAGACTTTACAAGTTGTAAGTATTGTTTACCGAGCACTTATTATTTGGATTTAATAAATCTTATTACAAAAAAAGAAAAAGTTTTAAAGTTATAACAGGTTTTAGTTTTTGAGTTATTACTATCGCCAAGTTTTCATGGACGCTTTTATAAAATACGGTTATATTGAAATACTATAATATACTTGTATAATACAGGGTTATTAAAAATGATTGATTTAATTTCATTCCGATTTATTTTCTGAACTAAACATTGCATGTGAATGATCTACATTTGATAGACGAGATCCGAAAGTTTTGAATCCTATCGCTAGATTGCTCATAGTTCGGTAAACGACCGCTAGAGCAGTCATTTCGCGTCTGTTATGAGTAAAATGGCTACTATGCAGCACCAAGTTTTCTGTGAACTCAGTACATATATGCTTCATCGAGTATGGAAGAAGCTTAGCTACTGATTAGATGTTTGTCGTGCAGCCACAGAGGTCACATTCAACATTTTTTATATTTTTTTATAAATTTAATAATATTATAAATATAATACAATTTCAATCAGTGGATATAGATATAAATATTTAAACATTTGTTTCTTCTCTATGAGAGTAAGACTCGTGTATAGAAAAGGAGTATATTCGAGTTAATTTATGTTTCAGTTAGTCTGTGTACATATTTTTTTTACTTCAGTTACAAATTTATGATAGTCCGTAATTTTTCTAATTGTGATGGGGAGATTGTTAAAAAATTTGATATCTTGATAAATATATTGATTTTGAGTTGCGGTATATTTTAGTTTTGGGATATCAATTTGATCTCCGTATCTTGTAGATCGGAATTCGCTTCTAAAATTTAATTTTGAAATTTTTTTAACATTTATAAACTGTATTTGTAAATTTTATTGTGAGTACCATCAAATGTAATTTAAATACAAATTTAATGTTTTAATTATTAATAAAAATATTACAGACCTATGTTATGAATAATTATAACTTCACAAAAAGGATGTGGTCTTTTTAATAATATGTAATTTGCTTAATATTTGTCACTCGTTCGCTGTTTGAAAGTTTCAAAGTGTTTGAGTTACGAAATTGAGTCCATCACTTTGAATAACTCTGTACAATACGCCATTCTCTCTCTTTCTCTCTACGTAAATTAAATTATGTTCCAGAAGGAAGCGGAAGAAGACAAAATATAGTGAACTTCTTTGATAGATTTATACAGGATGTATCAGACCTAGTTCACAATACTTTATGGGTAGATGTATGACTAAATTACGAGTCGAACATGTTCAAAAGATGTGTACCTACTCTCAACCATGTTAAAGATATAAGAATTTAAAACAAAATCGTAATTTTTCGGTTAATTAAAATATATTATTAATTCAAAATTATGTATTGAAAATAAAAAATTAAAGGTTATCGAATTTCGAGCGGCTAGACAATTTTTTATTAGATGATTCAGGGCCTTAAGCAAAGATATAGATTAATAATTAAACAATTTGGAAAATATTTATTTCGAAGTATGTAGACTTCAAGCTTAACACGATTTTGTAAAATTTTATGCAATAATATTTTCCGTAAGAGTGCAAAATTTGCACATATTCCTTGAGCATTTTCGACTCGTAATATAGTAAGGTATCCTTAGATAAAATATTGTAGAAGAGGTATGTTACATTCTGTATATGATTTATGTAACAAGCGAAATGCACAATAATAATATAATGTACTTTCTTGCCCGCTTTGTTAAAAGACTATGAAGAGTAAGAACAAAAAAGTGAAAAAGATAAAAAAAATGACAATAGAAGTATCATAAAAATTTGTTTTCCATATAAGATATAATAAAATAATATTATTAAGGAAAACACATTCTTATTGTGAAGTTGTAATTATTCAGAACAGACGGTCTGTGATATTTTAAATACTAAATTAATGTATAATAATTAATAATTAATATTTTTCGACAAAATTGATTTTATATGTATATATTTATAATTAATACATTAATTTAGTATTTATAATAAAGATATTCATATATGATATGACAAAGATATGATAAAGACGACTTAATTAGATGCAGTATACTTTTGTCAATCTCTAGAAGTTTTTAAAACATAAAATAAATTGCGTGAAAAAAGGCGTCAGTCATTTATACTCGTAAAAAAATATATAAAAAAGAAGCAAGAACAAGATTTTTTAAAATTTATTTATTTATTAGTAACTATATAATACTATATAAAAATTTGTTTGCACTGTGCCCGTCTCACTAGAGAAATTCTGTGTCGAGACGGGCATAGTTTACAAACAATTGTTCAATTAATTAAAATTACAAGTAGAAAGAATTACATTTATTACCATATAAAAGGTGTATATGAAGAACAATTTTAAAATGGACTTAATTTTTGGATCACTTTGCAGCAATAATTAATAATAGGTATGAGTCAATATGTTTGGGTGAGTGCACCAATACAGGCTCTACCCATATTACGAAATAATAAATGCGTAATATCTATAAATAGAATTTTTCAATTTACAACCATGAAGTTTACTATGTAATGATGAGCCTGATAGAGTTAAATTGATTAAAATATTGGATATCTGAGGCGACTCCGTTAGCTGGATGAGATCCAAGGAGACCTACATGCTCTCGAGGTCAACGACTAGTGAGATGCGGTGCAGATCAGAGAGGAATGGAGAGATCTCACTCATTCGTAGTGCCACGATGATGATGATGATGATGAGCTCTTAGAAAAAAATAGTATTTATGTTTACACAACCGATCTCTTATAGTAATCATTGTAAGCAATAAATTTGTTATTTTTAGTTATTCTAGTAATTCACAAATACGAATTATAAACCGCCCCCATATAGATTTATTATTCATGTTCGTAATTTTCAGTATTCACCTTTGTTTACGTGATAAGAAGAGGAAGGTGTCCAGATAGTAGCGCGAGCAATTGAAATAGATTTGCATAACACAGAAGCACTGAGTTTATTGAATTAAATTTTACAATGATAACGGATATTTATGCGGTTGAATATTAATACAGGGGTTGAAGCGAAACACTGTCAATTGGTTTAAGATTGGTGTTAAAAAATGAATGACGCAGAGCTGCATTGAACCGAGCTTGTCATAAATTGAACTGATCACAATATATATATTTTTTACTGCCACCACAGACTAGTATAGAATAATGACTAGTATAGAATATACAGTATATATGAAGTGTATATATAAAGGAGAGATTTTGTTACATTATTTGCGGGATGAGGGACATTCTACACACATTTATCCAAAGAAACATAAATTCGATAGATTATGACACATTTATATAACAGTAAAAGTATTTACTATTTGAATTTTAAATCAACCTAAACAAGGCATATTTTTTACATGAATGCAACATGCATGCATGTTGTCAGAGTTAAAATTTTCGACCAATCGCATCATATTTAAAAAAAAGTCGCGGAGCTCATTGATTGCATTAGCGGTACCAAAGTGATTGCGTTAGTACCACCAAAGTGAAAATTTTGAAACAAGAAGACGCATGCCACTTAAAATAGCCTATTTGTTAATTAAGGTAGGTGAGGTTGATACACATTTGTGAGTTTTGCAGAAGTGAGAATCACCCCCGTTATTCATTATTATCCCGGCTACATTATTAGTTTCTCGTCTTTGTTAAATATCCATAACACGTAACATTTTCAAGATTGTCCAAAACATTGGACATTTCGCAGACTAGCCGAAAAATACAAAAACATAAGTAAGACATATGAAATATCTGTAATTTATGCAATTAACGTGTACGTGATTTATACGCTATCTTCTCGTTCTACTCCTTTTCTCTCTCTCTCGTATTGCACAGATAAGTTATATTTTCGCTGGTTATTGCTTTCTTGATAGCTAATGTTTATGGAAACACCGGTTGTAAGTTAAATATCTTGACGTGAATAATATTAAACGTAAATACTTTACGGTTTCTGGGAAAAATAAATGTACCTCGTCTCTGACATTATTATCGAAATTCTTTTCCAACAAAAAAAAAAATAGCGATATACTTTCAAAGAGCGTTCAAGACAGTATGGCGTGTTTCAAATATTTTCACGTAGACATGTTTTAGAGGTTAAAGTATATTAGACGTACTAGATCATACACGATTTTATTTTTTTAACATTATTTATTTCAAAGATAAAGTTAAAATACATATATACAATAACAGACCTAGTAGACAACATTTTATGGATGGATACCGACTAAATTACGAGTCAAAAATGTTCAAAAAATATGTGCCTAATCTCAAACATGTCAGAGATGTAAGCATTAAAAAAAAATCGTAATTATGCGATTATTTTGATTAACTGTAATATTTTAATGATTCATAATTATATATATTTCGGCCGGTCAGACTATATTTTGTTAGATGATTTAGGGCCTGATATAGATTAATAAAGGATAAATTTTGCAAGTATTTATTTCGAAGTACGTAGACTTTGAAAACACGATTATAAACAATAAAATTTTCTGTAACGGTGCAAAATTTATACATATTGCATGAACATTTTCAACTCGTAATTTTTTTATATTCATAAAATAATGTGGACTAGGTCTGTTATACTCTATATATGTAAATTTTTCACGTTAAATCGCCTGTCCGTCTGTCAATTTACATAGCAATGTAAAATAAACAAAAGTTGTCTATTTAGCATTGTTGTCTTTTAAAAAGAGCATTGTACTATGTAATTATGAAAAAAATACTATATAATTAGAAACGAAGCATATTATAATGAATAATTTTGCATGTGGGACATCGTTGATCGACGTCATACTAAATACACAGGTGTTTATATTTGTTTTAATTAATCTTAAAACATTGATTTATAATAATACGATAGATATTATAGCACATTACCGAGGAGAAAATCCTTGACCATATCTTTTTTGCCTGTCCATTGCGGATCACAGTTTTTTTTTTACAGTAATCTCGTCAATGGTAATTTTCAACCCGCGGTTAACTTGTGTCATCTTCTTTCCCTCAACTCGCCACATTTAATCCATATAATAGCAAATTTTTTGAACGAAAATGGTATTGACTTGAAATATACTATTTTTATTCTGTAATAATTTTTATTCTGTAGTAATATCTAAGAAATAAAGTTTTAACATGATTAATGGCACAAATCGCTCTTAAAGGGTGGATTGCCTATTAAAAAGAAGAATAAGAATAGCATATTAATTTGAATATTGAAATATTTTTTGGTTTTTTAAATACGCCATCTACGCCAACTTCTGTGGCATATATTATTAGATACTAGTGGATATATTTGACGTTGTTCGGTTAATAGCCTTCCCCCTCTCTTCCATCTTCTTCTCGCCTCATAACATGCAAAATTTTTTTCTACTACACCCTGCCACACTAAAAACTATTCCCGGTATATCACGCCATAAACCACTCCGCCACCTCCTGATAGGATTAAGTATCTGCCGCAAAATGATACCCCTAGTAAGCCTTTTAATGTGCCCTTAGAACCTTTTATCTAATCGTCGTCGCATGCGTATATACAATATATATTTATGGAACTGGTGTCTCTTCTATGTTAGATGGAGTTTTTTGTAAATGGTTACCTTGAGGAAGTCTAGGCCAACGTTTCGGCTCGGTAATACGTGCCATTGTCAGGGAATTATTATTATTTTTTTCGGTCTAACCGTACCTACATTTTTTGAGGCAACATCTAATGCTAGCGGAAACCTTGAATAAAACAAATGACAACTTAAAATATATATTTTATTATATTTTTTTATTTTAATATTAAAAATACAATATATTTTAAAAATAATTAGTAGGATACATATATAATTTCTTTTAACATTTATTTCTTCTCTACTCGTGTATTGAGATGGAGTATATACAAGGTGTATAATTTATGTTTCAGTTAGTCTGTGTACATATTTTTTTTACTTCAGATACAAATTTATAGTAGTCTGTAATTTTTCTAATTGTGATGGGGAGGAATATAAGTTGATATAATCTAGAACCCAATCTTACCATGTATATATTTTTATTTTACTCGTTTATTTTCATTGAGACGCGTTTCTTTTGAATAATATTGTCATGCATATAAAATTGTGCAGTAGTCCCCCACTATAGATATAAATACAAATTGTTGAGTTAAATTGTTAGATTGATAATGCCCTCACAGGGCGAAACGCGCCGTAAGTAAATTAAACTAGTATAATAAAAAAAAACAAGTGTTTTATTTTCATACATATGATTATGGAGGTCTACAAAGTTACATCGGAAACAGTAAAATAAAAAAATTTTGAAATGAAATGAAATAATGTTATTGTGTTGTTATAATTATAAGTATCTATAAATGTTATAATTATAAGTATCCATAAATGACAATGAGACTTCTCCATGGGTTCAAAAATTACTGCACATGTATTTTATTAATTAAAAATCATTGTTATCGAATACGAATTGTGATCTTTTAGATACAGCTTTATTCCTGTGGTGGTCAATGATAAAAAACATTTTTTTGGAAAAAAATTTGTTATATTTTAAAACGCTAGATTGGCGTACGTACAATTAAAAGTGCAAAAATCTAGAATATTTTCCTTCCAAAACATTTCCTCCCGGCTTGACTCTCATTTTAGGTTTCCATTCAATTAAGCAATTTTTTAAGTGAAACGAAAACGCTGACGTTAAATAACATTTTAATATTTATGTTTACTAGGTTCAAACATTGCAACGTTGTTATACAACTTGAACACTTTAGATTTAAATAATAATTATGATTAGCCTACTTCTGTGATTATATAAGCAATACTTGGTCCGCCATATAGATATAGTCTCGCTAGGTCATTGTGTTCATGACCGATTATCGTTGTCCTGTATTCTGGGACGTTTAGATGCGACGTGTAGCGAGGCTCCGTTCTTGAATATCCTCCATGATTACCAGTCTCTAGGCTACCTCCAACTCTTATAGCGACTGCATATTGTAAAGAACTGTTCTTTAGTACGTACTTCCTAAAGAACGGAGTCCACGTAGCATCCGGCATCAATACCACGTCACGTAGGCGTCGAGCACCGAACGGCTTATAATATGTAAGAGCACGGAAGCCTATAAAAGTAATACCAAGCCAATTTCAAAGCGGTCAAAAATTATTCAATAAATTTGAATGTCCGACAAATAAAATACCGATTGTATGCAAAAAATCTACTAATCTATCAATATAAAAAATCTGAAAATTACTCAAATTATAGAGATATATCAACAATAAAAATGTATCTATAATATTACAAAATATCGTCTACGTGTGGGCAGAGGACCATCAAATATTACTCCATAAAATTATACAACAAACTGTCAATGGAAATAAAAAATACAATAGATAAAACAATATTTAAGAAATTAATTATACAATGGGTTAAAAAATTGAGCTGAAAGAATGAAAATAACGACGAGCACTATATAAAAAAATTAAATCTGTAATTTTTCATTATTAGGAGAACACATTCTTATTGTGAAGTTGTAATTATTATATTATTATAGGTCTGTGATATTTTAAATATTAATTAAATATGTTAATTAGAAAGATATACATATAAAATCAATTTTATCGAAAAATATTGTTGTTGCGCCACCGGGATTCGAACCTGGATCTCTTTTCTAACCGGGGAAGGTGCATTATCCAACTATGCTACAGTGAAAATATTTTTAGCGACAAATTTTTGAACCTATATGTAACCTTTTAGATATTAATATATTTAATAGTTCCATTATTTGAAAGAGCTATCTATCATTTTTTACAGAATCTCAAATATCTTTGAGTAATCTGATAACAGGCGTCAGAATTATCAATTCATTTTTATTAAATTTTGGACATATTGATACAGCTTTTTATTATTACGAAAACACATTCTTATTGTAAAGGTTGATGGCTCTTTCAAATAATAGAACGATTAAATGTATTAATATCAAAAAGGTAACATACAGGTTCAAAAATTTGTCGCTAAAAAGATTGTCGCTGTAGAATGGTTGGATAATGCACCTTCCCCGGTTAGGAAAGAGATCCAGGTTCGAATTCCAGTGGCGCAACAACAATATTTTTCAATAAAATTGATTTAATATGTATACCTTTCTAATTAATATATTTAATTCATGTTTACATTATTTTTTCTTAGAAATATTAATAAACACTTGAATAACTTTTTAAAAATTGGCCCACCTCGACACAAGATCATCCTAGTGAGAGGGCATTATTATTATTATTATTATTATAAAAAGAGAGAAAAAAAACATGAAGGCTCTAAAAGTGCTGTTAAGGTAAATTTGAAGAAATTTGTAATATTTAAAAAAAAATAGTGAGGAAAGGCTGTTATTAGCAGAGTACTAGATTCAACAATAAAAAAATGTAGACAGACGAAGAAGAATAGCCTAAAACCGTTAACATCACTGTTTTCGCAAGACCCACATAATAATATAAATATTGCTAAGTTCACATTTGCAATTCTGGGAAACCAGGTAACACAAAGCCTTGCCCAACGTCAGTCAGAGAAGAAAGAGCTCCGGAAAGGAGATCCGCACTAAGATAAAAGAAGATTCAAGAATTTTAATTAACATAGTCAGCGAAATAAAACTTGAAATCGAGATGTGCCTATTGTTATCGTACTCACAACAATAAGACAGAGGGATAATATTCTCAAAATATTTTTCAAGTAATTCAAATAAGCAGAAAAAGCACTTTATTCCTTTATTTTATTTTGTGAAACAAATTTTCTGGGTAATTCTACGAAACCGAAAGTATCTGAAATCATTGCATAATCAAAAATCTGTGAGACAATGTTTTTTTTTTGTCTCTCCACTACGGTTTCAATATTTTTATTATTATATCTTAAGTAAGGGGTAAATTCAGTAACTATTCTGAAATAATAATCTATAAAGGATCAAAAATATAATTACCACCGGGATACGAACCTGAAATGTTCTATTCCATAATCCTGGCAGAATGCGTAACAAAAATTATTTGATACGTGCTTATCTGCTTATATAAATTAGAAAACATAACTATCATAACATATTATAAAAATATTACAATTAATATTAAATATAACTGATATATTTATTAAAAAAAATATAAACTAAATAAATACCAGACCCACGTGTCTCGAGGTTTTGACGACACCCACCTTGAGAGAAAAAAATTGTTAAAAAAATGGTACGATCAATGAGAAGCACGAATTCAAAGAAAACGTGAAGTGAGAGGTCAGAACTTCGTACGTGTTTTCTGGCTTCTCCGTGGCGATGTTATTATGTATGTATGTAAATATATGTATATCAGAGGCGTGCACTCCATACAATCAAAGAAATGGTATATTATTATCATTTCTTTTATAATTAATTCAATATGCTGAAATATAATTTACATATCTATTGATGCGTTAAGACCAAAAATTACATAAATTACTAATACATTCTACTTTTATATCCTTAGACAATATTGTATTTTGCATACTCTTAAAATGATATATCATACATTGATTGAATCAATATTACTATACGGAATTCTAGGTTGGGGAGGAACTTGTTCCATACATCTCAAACCAATAATTACAACTCGAAAGATAATAATAAAAATAATTTAAAAAAGGTTAGCGATTACCCCCCAACCAAACAAGTTTTTAAAGATTTTCCTGTATTAAATTTATCTTTTTTATACAAAAAAAAAACTGTTTTATTTCATTTTTTTAAAGAGGATAAAATAAAAATTCACCACAAATATCAAAATCGGAGCAAAACTAATAAACATATTATATTATAAATGTCCAAATTAAGAATAAAACAGAGATATGCATCGTACATTGCTCCTAAACTATATAACCAACTGCCAATGTTAATTAAATTGGCAGCCAATATAAACGTGTAAAAATAATAAGTTCTTAAATGGATTAAAGGTCTTTAAAATTATTATGTATTTGACATCTTTTCCTAGTTCTAATCTGATTAATTTGTATTATTATAGATGTATTTATATATATATATATATATATATATTTTTATTAGTTGTTAACAAATTCTTACATCTAGTAGATCTTGATCTTGTTTTATATAAATGTTGATAGCCACCCCCATAATTCAAGATCTTTCATTTTTGGGGGTGCTTAACTCTACTGTTGTTTTTATATTGTCGAATGTATAAATAAAATAAATAAATAGTTTAAAAAATTCTAACCTTAAGTCAACGAAACAGTAAATTTTCTTTTTCTTAAATAGTAATGTATGTATACGTATGTTATTTAATTATAAATTCGTTCACTTCTTATATAATACGCTGTGAAAATTGTCAGTAAGCTTTTATCTTATCTTATCTAACGGTAAATTAAAAAAAATATTTAATAAATGTGCGCATGTGTTTCGTATAATCTTTCGCAAACGTGTACTTATACATATATAACACTCATCTCAAAGAGAAGCAAGAGTGTTTTAATCAATCACTAAAGCGACACACTTGATCCTCTGCCAAATTCCAATGGCACACTAAGCATCGACACAATAATAATTAGACATGACATTCTTTTCAAAGTGCGGACTCACACACTTTGTTTATCCTGTGCAATCTACAAAAATTATATAGATGGAAATGTATTTGATTATTATACCAATTATAATAAATTTTTAAGCAACATTAGAATATATTGAATCATGGGGGGTGGTTTTTGTTTCATTCAGTGATGCGCGCAGCTTCGGCTAACGACGCAGTTCGCGGCAATTCGGCGGTTGAGTACGGAGAGAGGATAAAAATAACTAATAGAAAGAAATGGATAATTGTGCGTGATCAGTTTGCTGATGAAAAATATGTTCTGCAGTCATAATATCAACCTTTGATTACGAATGCAAATAGTCAAATGGTATGCGTTCTCTGTATTATCTATTTTATAGAATGGAAAAAATAATAGAATGAAGAGATCGTGGTTCAGATGGATGAAGAAAAATAAGTGAGAAGTAAGAGATCTTGCACCATATAAGCGTTCCTATCTCCTAGGCTGTATATTGCATCCAATAAAATTATAAAGTAAACTAAAATTGAAATATCTAGATGGCTAATAGAGAAAGGTTAAGAGCGTTCGGAATTACTCTTAACCCATATTATTACTGTTATTATTATTTTTTGAGTTATTGTAACTTTACTGACTTTGGTATGAATGTTTGTGTAGACTCGTTGAGGTCACCGATAGGGATTATTTATGTCAGAAGGATTTGTACGGTGAGAATCGAAGGCTCTATATATCCTCGCTTCTACCGTAAGCATATGAAATGTTACGACTTTGGTGATGTTGTGTGTAAGATGTTTAGCTAGAGTGGGTGGATTGTGAGTGAAACAGTACTTACGGGAGTTCGCATTTATTTACACTTATTTTTTTATATCATAAAAAAGTATAAGATAAACGTAGTATACTGGAGGCGGTGCCGAGGTGCAAGTAGATATATTCGAGGAGGTGGCCAGGAGAATAGTGGTCGGTTCTAGGCTTCCTTGGACTAGTTGCGGCACGACGTATTGTTGTCTGATTTGACGTGTTCTAGTCGGACTGTATGGCTGTTGAGTGATTTCATTTTGCGGTCATGTTCAAAAATATGTATCAGAACGGATAAGGCACCAGAAGAAGAAGATTTTTGATCAATTGTCGTGTCAAACTAATGGATGTATAGTAACTGATCCTCGTCATGGGTATATGAGACGCGTTTTTTAGTACTAGATTTTTTTTTACAACACTTTACTTTATTCTGACGCTACACACCTTAAACGACTTCTCGACATAGTCGCCACCATTATTAAGGCACTTGTCATAACGGGGTATCAATTTTTATATATTTTTATCATAGAATGACACCGCCTGGGAGTTCATCATCATAATCAAAACGCTTGACATCAAGGAACCGCTTCAGATGAAAGAATATATGGAAATCACTTGGCGCCAAATCAGGGCACAATTGGCGATGAATGTCAGCTGATTTCATGTTTGGTGCATTCAGAAAACGAATCACTGACCGTATCTCACAATCGGCGGGTTGATCTATTTATTTATTTATTTATATATATTTTGACATCCATATTTTTGTAGTTACAGAGGTGGATACATAATAAACATACATAATACATAGTTTAATGTGTGGGATGGAGTAGACTTCACCTCTGATATATACAGCATTGTCCTGGCTACTTTGCTAGACTAAAGTCTGTGTTAAAGTAGTATTGTCTTGAACATTTCAACCACTCACTACAAGATGGTTATACTATGTGAATGTCTTTAACGTTGCATATGGTGAGTCAACAGATGATGGAAACTATTGCGCATGTTTATTTTTTTTCAAAAACACGCCGCGTTTGTTGAATATTTGATGTTTTGTTATTATCCTCTTTATGAGTAAATACACAAGTTATCCGTTTTGAAGAGCAGTGTTCTATGACACCGTTATTAGAAACACACCCTAAGACCTTGCACGCCACTGGTGTATGCATAAAGAGACGTTTGTTGCATGGCTTATACTAGCCTAGATTATTTCACGAGTTTTGGCTTATGGCCCTGACTACAAATCGCTTAAATTGCAACCGTCATATTTGCACGTCTTCTCATAGTACAAGCACGTCCTCAGTCGGAGCCTTATTTTATGACGCAACCTTCAGTAAGTGCGCTTCCAAGTCTTATCAGCACCGGATATTATATACATACATAAACATATACACGTAAATGTAAAGGTAAACAAAATATTTTCTAGAGAAAATAAGTTCGAAGGTGTGATGGGAAAGTTTGATATTACCCGTCAAAGTTGAAAGGATAAATCAGTCGGCATGTCATCCACATTAAAATAATGATATATTTTTAATATTTAATGCAAACAGGACTAAGTCCTATCCAAAAAAAAATTGACATTAATTTTGTATCATTCACTCAATTTTCACATCTTTCACCATCGTAACAATTTAAGTTACTTACTTACTTACATACCTTTCTACACGGGAGTAAGCAGAGATGATAGAGCGCCATACTCTTCTGTCTTGACACATAATTCTCGCCACATCCACATTCATACATCTTCTCATACAAGCTCGACGATTATTGAGGCTTCTAATACGACCGACCTCCAGTATATGGTTTATCTGGTCGTGCCAAGTCTTCTGCGGACGTCCTCTACTTCTGGTGCCATCAACACTTGCGTCATATATCTTTTTTAACATTCTATCCTCAATTTAAATTGTTCTGGCAACGTCACAATAATAATGTGTGCTCCTTGATATAATTATTGCTGTTTATACGTCACACTTTCAATAATAAAACCACAATGCACGCTTTTTAAAATAATAAATTATAATCGTTAACGCATAAATGTCTAAATCCCGCAGCCAATCCAACCAAAGCTCTATCCACAGCAGTGAAGAAAAGATTCTTCCAATTCTTCCAATTCTTCAGCCTCATTAGCACCGAAGTAATAGTCTAGAAAAGGAGATTATTCTGGGCATAACTTTGGGCTGAATAATATTTGGAAGAATGTTAGAGCTGTAAATAGATGCGTCGCATCCGGCTGAAGATACTCTGGAGTCAGCTGCAGGGCGCTCTAGGTCCGACACTTGTGGAGGTGCATTACGAGTAGTAATGAGAAAAAATGCTACTCTCGACTTACTGGTGTGATTGTGATTGTTATTCAATAATATCAGTGATTGAAAACTGTGACTGTGATCACAGTTATTACTATATGCATAGGTCGCACGATATCACAATACACGAAATAAAAAGAGATAATTTTTAGCGTATTCATTTATATTATTAAAACCTCATTTGCGTAAAAACATATTCAAGCGTAAATAATTAATATAAATCTAATTTAAGATCATCACTAAGAGAATTAAAATGCTTTTAAAAATGTAAATTTATTTTTTGGGTTAAATTCTCAGCAAAATGCGTAAAACGTTTTGGCATAATCTATCAGATGGCGCTAAACAAATTACAAAAAAATTGGTAGATGGCCGAAAAATAATCAATTTAAACAGCGGCGTTAGAAAATAAATACATTTTTTAACAAAAAAAAAAATTAATAACGATATTCCCAGAGACTTTATCACTGACAGTGAGTGTGACTCAAAGATATCAGTGATTGATTTACGGTTCGTGATTTTGAGCTGATCACTAATTACGAGTCGAGTTTCATCTTATTGAGGCTACAAATGTCAATATTGACGTAAAGGACTGAATTGTCGCTTGGTACTGAATATGCAAAATTCCATGTGTTTAAATACTAGTCTTGTATATTTCATTTCCTATTTAATTGTGTTTTGCCGTCAATAAGTTATTTAGTTTTGTGAAATATAATTAGTTTGCCAATTTCGCCCTAAAACAGGCTTACCTGTATGTAACAAACTCTTTTCTTTTAGCTGTACAATACTGCAAAAAAGAATTAAGCAGAAGAAGTACCCACAGAACATTATATTCAATGGGTGGGTATAAATGAAGTAATGTTATAATTATACTTCGAGAAAAACAGTAACTCTCAACGACAGGTAAAATATTAAACTAACTACTCACAAATATAGGAGACAAAGCTTAGGTGGTAAACATACAAGTAGTTAAGTATTGAGATATGGAGGTGGAGGGGGTGAAGTTACTGGTGAAAGGTTGAGGGGTAGTGCTAATAAACTCAAGTAGAGTTATGACATTGTTTAATTTATATCCCTTAATTATGATGAAATTCTACAAAGTTAACGCCGATTCTATCAATAATATATTCTATTCAAATTTGTTTGAGGCGTTTCCAAAGATTTTCGTACTAGAGTAATCTCAAAATAATATGCGATACCAAACAGTTACGTTTTATTTATAACCACGGATACTATTTATTTTATTCAGTACACAAACATACCTTTTTTACCCTTTTTAAAAATTCGCATGTTCGAAGCGTTATAACAATTGCTTGTTTCAAAATTACAGAATGTCTTTTAATGTGCCTCGTGAATATGTATCTCGCCAATATTCTTAGCATTTTTAAACTATGCTAAACGCTTGTGCTACCAATAGGTCATCTTAATCACTAGACCAACAAGTACGCAAATAAGAGTACAAATTATACTCGATATATTTTTTTCCCGTCATTATTGACGGGGTTTCACCTAGTGTATGAGTATACAATACGAACTCATTCCTAACACAACGTGTAGACATACAAACCATCATTCCGCACTTCCTATACAATCTGTACCCCTTATAACCCCTGAATTTGTGTAATCCGCAGTAAAAGGTACTTAATCTTAGAAAGCTCTTTACTTTGCCCTTAGAACATTTCATTTTGCCAAGCAATATATGCCATTGCCAATCATCACTCCAGCATTTTGTAAACTTCTGATGTGTTATCCGCAATAACAAGGTACCCCTAGTACCAGGGGCGTGCAGTGTATACAAGCAAAAGAGCCGTGCATTACTAAAATTCTGGGAAACAAATATTAATTAAATAATCCATGATATGGATCAATATGAACGAATACATTATTTACGGATTGATTACAATTAGCGCCATCTGTGTACCAGTAGAAACTTTAATATCTTAGTTCTAAAAACTACCACGATAATCCACCGCTGTAATCGTAGCACTGTTGGTGCCCGATGCGGAGATTGTAACTATTCAAATTACTGTTTTCTATTTGGCGTACTATTCACTACTAGTGTACTATTCAAGTCATATAATTGGCTATTTACTGAATTGAAAATTGGTTTCGGTTGATTCGTTTTATATGGAGTCGTTAATTATGCCGTCTTTTAACAGAATAACATTTGAAAGGCTTACAACTGCGTGTAAATCATTGAAGTGTCTACTTCCTCTTTCACTAATTCGAGAATTTTTCTTACTGTATTTAACGTATTGATTTTATGATTGTTCTTTGCGTTCGAAATGCACGATGGATTTGTTTTTGATTTGAGAAAAACGAAAAGTACTTTGCAGAATTATTTCTTTTGTTAATCTTTAAAAAAAATAATTATTTCTTCAGTTACCACGTGAAGGATTTTCGAATAATAAAAAAATTACGTTCAGTCATTAAAAGTGTTTATAAAAACGTTCGTACATTTTTTATATTTGTTTATATTACGCGTAAGAAGATATTATTATACGTTAAAACTTAAACTTTAAAAACACTATTAATAGTACTCTAAAATTACAAATAAATAAATAGTAGGGTCGTATACATAAACGACGGAGTCATTTTGTCTAAAGACGTTGGTTAAACGAAAGTATATATATTGTTTTACATATATTATATATGATTGTATAATATCATCGGTAACAGCATAACCTTAATCTATACCTACTGCACGCCACTGTCTAGTACCTACTTCTTTCCTTGGCCATTAGATATTTCATCTTGTCAGGCATCGCATACCCGTACACTCTAAAACATATATAAGTTAAATATCTACACTTTTTTTGTGTAAAGTATTGCTACAAATTTGAAATACAGAAAGAAATGTCGTAGCAGGCAAAATATGTGTAAGTTAAAGCCAAAAGAAAGCAATTTTCTAGATAACTTGCTATGGGAAAGGGGTTGGATTTGATGACAAAGATTTTTTATGGTCTCTCTTATATCTGCACCCTTAAATGGGTCATAAATAAATGAAGCGAAGTTCTGAAATCTTAAAATGTAACAAAGATAAGATATACATTTTTTTTTTATATTTAGTCTCAAATGTGTATAATGATGAATATTTGAAAAAAGAAAACGATTTTTTTGACAATATTTTCAGTATTTGAAGTGAAGTGTGTACATTCTCTTTTAATTGTATTTTTTTGCAGTTTGTAATATTGCAGATTCGATAACGATGTCTTTCTTTCATTTATTTATCTTTTCATTCATTTTTAATTTTGAGTAAGTTGTTGGTGTAGTGGTTAAGACGCTGGCCAAGTGATCTAATGGTCGGTGGTTCGCGCCTCGTTCCAAGACTTCAGCAAGTTAGTCCTATTTTTATAGCACAAGCGTTTAGCTTAGTTTGAAAATAGTAAGAATATTGATGTGACACGTATTCCGTGTACGCATCTCTATTTTTTTTTTAATATTAAAAAAAAAATATAAATATTATTTGGATAATGGCAATCGTATTTTAGAACATCTCAGTTAGAAGTAAGAACTTCAAGTAAGTAAAAAGCCATCCTAGAATGGAATCTAGCGCACAACGCCACCAGCTAGACTGTCTGTGGGTAAGGGTTGGTGTCGGAATGCCTATCTCAGATGTGTGGGGGAGGTCTCAGGCAATAATAACACTTTAGTCACATTATTTACACTTTATTCACTAAACAGGAAAAATTCGTCATTGTAACACGTAGAGGGTTCCAGATCTTTCCGTGGCCGGACCAAAGCATCATCTCGTCTTCTGGAGGCTTCCAAGTGGACCTATCTTGACATCAAGGCGTGGACCATGCTCGCCTCGCTTCCATTCACGCTCGCAGCCTCCCGCTCGTTCCCGTGGAGAGTCCTTCCTTCCTTGACATTCACGGACAGAACAAGGCTCAAATATCTCTTATTCTGCCGTGAATATAATACTACGCGACGAGTTCTTCCTTCCTTGACACACACGGACAGAACAAGACCCAAATATCTCTTGTCCTGCTGTGAATATAATATTAAGTCTTATTTGTCGCCATTTCTCGATCTTTTACACCAATACTCAAATCTCGGCGGAGCGCCGCTTGGCCTCTGCCCACACGCACCGCACAGCTCGGGCGCTCGCTACGAAGTCCCCTTCTCCCTTTCTCCGACCTCGCTCTACCGGCCGCGCCTGCTCGCGCCAGAAGATGGCGCCTTTAGTCTTCGCGCATATTTTCGAATGTTACAATATATATATAATTATTTATTCATAGCCAGTAATATCCTTGATTTGTGGGCCTATCCAGTTGGCGATCATTCTATTTCTTTCAGACATTACACATTTCTAAATAAATCTAACAAAATACTCTATTTCTAAAGATCTGCTACTAGTAGTGTCATGCAGCCTGTTCCCACCGGTTGTTAAATTCAGGCGCAGTCTACCAAACCGGTTATTAAAATTAACCAAGTTAAGTAAATAAATATAATTTAAAAAAATCATAACAATATTACGCTTTCCATTTATTTTTATGACTTTCAGTAGTGTCATTTGTAGCTGTAAAGTGCTCACTTAAACAGCCAGGTCCGTGAGACGCGAGCACGGCAAAAACGAATTTTTATACCTCTAGGTTACGATTACTTAAATGTTTTCAATAACATTACGTAAATATATATCCAATTTGAAATTAAAAAAAAAACATATTTTACCGAAATCGTAGGAGACGACTGGCATTATCTACGCTGTCTATGGTAAGCGAGAAATCTTATTTACCGTAGAAATTGTCTATTCGTGATTTTTATGTCATCTAGGTGTCATTTTTGTTCATTTTGACAGCTTACTTACAAATGCGGAATAATTTTAATTACATCGACATTTTATTTATACGTGGTTTGTTTTGGAGATAGCTCTATCATTTAAAAATAGATTCTATTGAGACCCTGACCGCTCAGCGGTCACCGATTGGCCACGAAGCAGCCACGACAGCCGTCTGCAAAGTCTAGCGTTAAGCAATCCGATTGCTTATCTGCTAGTGTAATTTATTACCATAATAATTTGTAACTAAAACCAAAACCACATGTTGCAGATCGATTTATCATACTCATATTATATCCGATTACTAGTCGTATTTTGTAAGCAGAGATTTACGGTCATATAAGTCAATTTAAATTATGGCGAACATTGAATAATTAATTCACTTTAGTTTCTCTCTTATCATGTTTTGTATCTATGTTTCTTTAAGCTGTAATCATTTGTAGTTTATTAGAAGAACACATTCTAATTGTGAAGTTGTAATTATTCAGAACAGACGGTCTGTGACATTTTAAATATGAATTAAATATATTGATTAGAAAGATATACATATAAAATCAAGTTTATCGAAAAATATTGTTGTTGCACCACCGGGATTCGAACCTGGATTTCTTTCCAAACCGGGAAAGGTGCGCTATCCAATATAAGGAAAATGGCTCTTTCAAATAATGGAACGATTAAATGTATTAATATCAAAAAGGTAACATATAGGTTAAAAATATTTTATACTTTTAAAATTAGCAATATTAACTAGGTGGTTAAGATTCATATTTTTTATTTATATTATATTATATTTATTATATTATATATTATATTTATTTATAGATTCTGGATAAATAGAAAAACAATGCTATATTTTTAGTTAGTTTTGACATATCCTGAAGAAGGAAAAGGTGTTTTCCGAAACCGGTAGATGTTTTTTAAACTCAATTGTGGTTATTAAACTAAGATAATAAATAAAAAAAAAAAAAAATTTTTTTTCGCTAAAAATATTGTCGCTGCAGCATAGTTGGATAATCCATCTTCCCCGGTTAGGAAAGAGATCCAGGTTCGAATCCCGGTGGTGCAACAACAATATTTTTCGACAAAATTGATTTTATATGTATATCTTTCTAATTAATATACTTAATTCATAGTTGTAGTTTAATTATAAAACTAATACATCTATATTATAGTTTTGCCTATACCTATATCTTCGCAAATTCGTCTAAGTTCTTATTTATTTTTCAGTGAGACATCTATTATTTCCTATTAAAAGTCATCTTTTTATTGCATCGTATCTCATAAACTTTGCGGTAACTGTGTATGCTTTCTGACAAATTAAATTAATAAACTAGAAAGGTACAGTGGAGTCCCGATTTTAAGTTTTTAAAGGGTCCAACAAAAAAAATGTGAACAGATGTAAAATGTAAATTGGAGAATTAAAAAAACAATAAAATAAAATTTATTTTTTATTAAAAAAATTTAATAATTTTTTTTTGTTGTTTTTGAATAATTATTTCAATATTATAAATTTTATCATAGGTTACTTAATGGTACATTACTAATATTAGTAAAAATATGTTTTGAGGCTTTCATTATGTCCTTTGTAGGAACTGGGTTGATGGGATGAGCAGACACTAGTTCTTCAAATGAAGGTTTTTCTTCAACTGTCCACTATTTCATCAATTTACACTACGACCGATGTTATTACGTTGGAGTTAACGTTTAGGTAAGGTAATTGCGGTAAAGACAGACGTAAAACAAAGTTTTAAATACATTCGAACGACACAGGACTACAGAAATAACACGAAAATGGAGGGAAAACGTAAATTCCGGGCATGTAAAATCGCATGTATACGGAAAAAAATCAATCAATCGAAAAATGTATTGTTCCTATTAGAATTCAAAATTGGACAATTTCTTATCTGGGGAAATACGTTAGATAATTTTGCAATATCAAGCAATTACGTTTTCGACAAATACCGTAGATTTTTTTAAATAATCGTTAATTTTAAAAGTAATCCACTTTATATTGGTTAATGCTTTTTCCAAATACGAAATTGATTTTTTCTGTATGTCTTTCTAGTTGATTAAAAATACCACAGAACTATGTTCTAAAATTGCAACTTCACAACAAAAACGTGTTTTTATTAATTAAATATATTTTTCGATAGATATATTTTAATTATCTAAGAACTGTGTTTTAACATCGAAATACTTATTTACTTACTAGAAGTATCGCATATTTTATTTATTTTTAAATTTCGGTTTCAGTTGAGCCATTTATAATAGACATAATATATTACTAATAGTGATATAAAAACGAAAAATATAGAAAAAAACAACGGGTACACGATAAAAGTTAAATCATTAAATACATTAAAAATAAAATGTAGGAAATAGAAATTATATAAAGTATACAAGTATAGAAATTTTGTCAAGCACCACTTTTAAAAATCTATTTTTTATATGCATAGTGAATATTATGTTTCAGGCCGATGTTGTTACATTTGTTAAAATTTCAAGCGTAGCACGGGCTGTGTGTTGTGTTGTGAGTTCGGCAACTCAATTCGGCCACCAATAAGTTTTTATAACATTGCCTCTTGCATTCTGAAAGAAATACGGCCCAATGTAAAGTGTCGTTGGTGTATTAATTGAAGATTTTCAATGCCCCAATAAAGACTGTATATTAATAAAACTCGCCAAGTCGAAATGAGCTTCGTCGCTCATGACGATTTTTTTTTCCAAAAGTTGGGTTTGTATTTGTTTTAATGTTTTAATGACTTCAACACGTAGTTAAGGCGTTAGATGCTCTATAATTGATTGTAATCAACTAGTCTCTATGACTATTAAATGCAAACTGACAAATGTCTGCCAAACAAAATCGGCCTGGAACATAATATTTACCAGTACATAATTAAATGTACATGACAAAAATTTGACAAATTTTTATTTATAAATATAAATATTAATTAACATTCTTTGTAGCTTGTGATGATGAATGCATACATCAGCAACATTGTTACCCAATTATTGAATTCTATATAATAGAGAATTAAACTGAGCAATCGTCCCAATATTGTTACAATAATAAAGTAAAATTATTCTAGTATTTCTGACAAGTACATGGAAATTGATTATATTTCATAACATTAAAATCATGCTGATAAATCTGCGTTTATTTCTATAACAACATTCCTTTAATAGCTTGCATAAATATAAAAATCCTTAGTACAAATATTACAATATATTTCATTTACATGCAAGCCTGTTGGCCGCTTCCTACCTCGCTAGTTACATATAAAGTACCTGTTCTGAGGTAGGCAGCCATAAGGTTCCATAAACTAGAATATAAGTTGGAAGTAAGGTAACAAATTAAATTAAAATGTAAAAAAACAGAAAAACCAAAAGGAGGGATAATAAGTAAATTTGACGAAGTAAGTTTTTTTGATACAGACTAAAGATATGTGATAAGTAAAAGAAAAGAAACAAGCAGGAGCAAAACAAAACATGATAAGTACAAAGTAGGATGTAAGGACAAAAATAATTACTAAGGAGAACATATTCTTATTGTGAAATTGTAATTAATCAGAACAGACGGTCTCTGATATTTTAAATGTGAATTAAATATATTAATTAGAAAGATATACATATAAAATCAATTTCATCGAAAAATATTGTTGTTGCGCCACCGGGATACTAATTAAACGCATGTTTTGAATAATTACAACTTCACAATAAGATTGCGTTTTCATTAATAATATATAAGTTGTATCAAGGTGTCCAAAAATTCAATAAAAATGAATCTGGCGTTTGCTATCGGTTTACAAAGGTATTTGAGAGTCTGTAAAAATAAGGTAAGATGTTTTGAATAATTACAACTTCACAATAAGAATGCGTTTTCCTTAATAACATATAAGTTGTATCAAGGTGTCCAAAAATTTTATAAAAATGAATCTGGCATTTGCTATCGGTTTACAAAGGTATTTGAGAGTCTGTAAAAATAAGGTAAGAAGGCTCATTCAAATAATGGAACGATTAAATGTATTAATATCAAAAAGGTAACATAAAGGTTCGAAATTTGTCGTCAATAGTACTGTCGATGTAGCATTGTTGGATAATGCACCTTCTCCGTTTTGGAAAGAAATCCAGGTTCGATATTTTTCGCAACAACAATATTTTTCGATAAAATTAATTTTATATTTATGTCTTTCTAATTAATACATTTAAATAGTATTTAAAAAGAATTACATAAAATGAGTGGCACTGATCGTTTAAAGAACTCTTCCAGCTGACTTCTTCCAATTTTGAAAAGCCATTCCTTTATAAGTACGCAGAATTGAGGATACGATACCGTTGCCATCTCCTGTGCTTATTGTATATCCGCGGTCCTATAAAACATGCATGTCTTTGAGCAAATTAGGTTTTCATTAGCGGGACCGCTAGTTTTCTTTGAGTTTTTGTCCGAGTACACGATTCGTAAGGCGCAGGATTCTATTTTCATGTATGCCTTTAAGCAGAGTCTTTACGAATAACTGCCTGATATTTAGCACCTTGAGTTTTTGAAATAGCGGCTTTGATTCACACTGAAAGGATTTATTGAGAATTATTCTCATTATGAATTGTTATATTTTAATCAGTTTAATGTTATGTCGGCTCCACCCCAGCCAACTATACCATATCCTATGATGCTATGGCAGAGTGCGAAATATTCATTACGCGTTTGGTTCAAGTTCAGCACGTTCCTTAAAATTTTGAAGCAGTACAAGAGTCTCTTAAAATAATAATAAAATATAGTATATATATATTTACTAAAAAAGAGATACGATTTTTTACAGGCCAAACCGAACACACCCACAGACATATCACACCGTTGAAGAAGAAGGTTATAATTTATAATTTATGAATAGGGTTAGGTTGTTAGATTTATTATGAATACAAGAGCGATGTTACGGTATTCACGACGCGTTGTTTTGTATTCTAAGCGAGTTCAAAGATAATTAAATACGATCCTTTACATTGTTGACACCTGACGATATAAAAGTAAGGCAATATAACATTTCACATATAACCTGCTTAATGTTATAACAGTCTGCAGTGCCATGAATATGTATAAGGGCCGCTACGAGCCGCCAGTTGGCAGGATCTTACGTGTTTAATGTAAAATACAATTATGGAAATGAACGCCGTCGTGCGCGGCGCCGCCACTGGAGCGGGGGACCTTGTAAAACAATATTTAATAACTAGCCTAATTGCCCGTCACAATATGACGGGTTTTAAATTTCAATACTCTTTGCCGCACTTACTTCGCTCACGGAGACGGAAATCAGTCACGAAAATTGAAAATTGAAAATTGAAATTGAAAATCGACAGTCACCGCTGATTTAAGAACAAAAAAATATACATTTTACTCTTACTTATTTACTTACCATCATGCCGTTTCCCCGTGGGGGTAGGCAGAGAGGATAGAGTGCCACATTCTTCTGTCCTGACACACAATTCTCGCCTCATTCACATTCATACATCTTCTCTACAAGTTCGCCGATTGTTGAGGTTTCTAACAGAACCATCCTCCATTATCTGGTTTACCTGGTCGTGCCAAGTCTTCCGCGGACGTCCTCTATTTCTGGTGCCATCAACACTTGCATCATATATCTTTCTTACCATTCTCTCCTCATTCATCCGTTCCATATGACCGAACCACCTAAGTGATCCTTTTTTAATCTTACTCACTATACTAACATCAGCTTTACATTCTTTCCTTATTTCTTCATTCTTTACTCTATAATAAATAGATTTGCCACAAATACGTCCAAGTGATCTCATTTCCACTGCATTCAGTCTACTTTCTTTCCTTTTGTGCCAGCTCCAGGCCTCACTTCCATACATCAGTGTCGGTACCAGGATTCCATTGTGCACCGCTAGTCTTGCCTCAGTTGACAAATTCCCGTTAGATATAATTCCATTTAAAGCGCCGTTCACTTTATTTCCTGCAGTCACCCTCCTTTCGATATCATTCTCAGCTTTTCCGTTTCTATCAAACATACTTCCCAAATACACAAACTCATCTACTTGTTCCAAACATTCATTACCTACAAGTATTTTGCACGGTGTCTTGCTTTCCTCCTTCTCGAATACCATCACCTTCGACTTGTTAACATTCATCATGAGGTTGCTTTCCTTGCATACATCGTACATTCTATTCACCAGATTCTGTATTTCTTGTTCAATATTCGCCATTAGTACTCTCAAATATCATTATCCTTTTTATATTTTTCCACGTCGCTCCTTCACGATTAAAGATGGTGATCTTCACCAACTTTTAACATCTTGACTATATTCTTCCACTATTCTCGGCTAGCCCTCAAAATGTTCCGTCTAAGTTAGGTTCACGACGTGCGCATAAAAAATCTTTCGTGCAATTTTAAGGGCTCGTGCTATTATTATTATTAAAAAAAAATTATCATACTAGTATAAGGCCACTTATAGGGCCTGGGTTGATCACATTACTAAATAAGATGTATTATGACGCATAAATAAGTTAAGAGAACTAATAACAAACATTAAGGAATGCTGCATTCCTTGATGGGAGACATTCTCCGGAATGAAAAATATAATAAGCAATATTTGCATTTGTCCTAGAACACACAATTACTGAAGTTTCACCTTTGAAGGTACTGTTTTTAAACCAATAATAGATATCCCATAGAGACGAGGTCAATTTTAATTATATTTAATGGAAATATATGGAAGAATGGGTAATTACAGAGCTTACGACCTGTTTTCCGTTGGATTAAGTGATCACTTTACACAAATATTACAAAATTCACCATTCACACTCATTAATCAATCAATTTTTTTTTGGAAGTTGTATTTATATTAATATGTAAAAACACTTCGAGTACCACTACACTATCGCCATGTATGGACTAAATTTGATATTCATTTCCCTGAAACAGCATATATATAACAATGATAATCTAATTTGAGAAATGTTTCTCGGAGGTCTGGTCTCTGTGAGGGGTAACGTGGAGTGGTCTGAGCGGTGACCAGATTTGAGCATTTATGATTTGATTTTTGGGGATGTCTGAAGGAAAGGTGTTTAAACGTCGCCTTCACACCCTACCAGATAGAGCTAAGAGAGCGGATTATTGAAGAATACCCTATGATATGTTTGAATAAGCTATACAAAACTTCAGAAATCATCTTCAACAATATGTTTCTACTAAAAGTCGATATTAAAAATAGATTATTTTGAAAACTTAATGATTATAAATGGTATGTACTGCTAACTTCGAAAAAAAAATCATTTTTTCTCAATATTACTTCCCCATTACTTTTTTATAACTTCTCAAAACTGCTTAATCGGTTCTACCGCAACCCGTAGATTAACATTAATATAAATAAAAATGGTTGAATTAAATAATTGTTAGATTGATAATGCCCTTACAAGGCGAAACGCGTCTCAAATAAATTAAACAAGTAGAATAAAATAACAAGTGTTTCATTTTCTTAAATATGATTTTCACTGTAATTAGAAAGTTGGAAAGTTACAATAAATTGTTACGAGTTGACGACAAAACGATTTTTACTTTAAAATGCCCCTCGCGAATTGACAATAGTTAAACATTACTAGTTAT
Organism: Eubasilissa regina; assembly: GCA_022840565.1. NCBI lineage: Eukaryota > Metazoa > Arthropoda > Insecta > Trichoptera > Phryganeidae > Eubasilissa > Eubasilissa regina. Next base: position 8,197,139 of record JAINEB010000019.1, read on the forward strand.
AATTATATTCTGTTTAGCTGGTTTATAATGTTGAAAGTTACCATTGTCAAACTATGTAACCAGTCAATTTAACTAAATATAACTAATATACAAAGGGTTCAAAAGTGTCTGAGCTAGAAGCTTTATGGCCTCTGGTCTGAGATAGCTCGTTAATCCAAGATTAGAAAATATTTCTATCCGTAAGGTCCAGAGTGAGACATCCCCCACCCGTACTTTTCATCAAATAGTCTTCTCAGGGCTTCCAATTGCATGATGCTTTCAGTAATACCGGTATTGGGAAATTAAAACCGGTGTATTTTTCGAATACAATTAGACTGATAGGTATTTTCAACGAATATTAATTTTTAAATTATTGCATTCATAATAATAGAATATATTAAAATAATCAATTAAAAAGTAAAAAAACAACTATTTATCAATAATAATTTATAATATTTTGACTGCTACCGGGATACGAACCGCGTTAATATTTCGCCATATCAACCGATTATGTTTTCGACAAATTATGAACATATATTATGTGATATTTTGTATTATTTATACATATATTATTCAATTTTTAAATACGTAGACATGTACAGTATAATTGTGCTCTCAGAACAACAAGATATCATGTGGTATTTACATCAAACTGAGATATAGAGCTTCAAAGTTTTAAATATTCATTTTTTATTTCCTCAAGTGATACTAAAATAAATGTTTGTTATCTTAACTAGGAAATTCAACATACTTGTAATACAAGTTCAAAAAGAAAATTTGAGTAGGAATTTTTATATTAAAAAAAATCAATTTTGACCAATATGTTAGACGATACCTTGTTGTTCTAATGTCACGCTATGGCTCTATAAATAACTATGGTTCCTGAAGACAAATATATTATATAATACGAGACTCTACGACGAAACTCTACGACGTGTATGGAGATGCCAAAATAGTCAATCAATTATGATCAGAAGACTAAGTACCCATAAAGGAAGTTTTGTTCAGTGATCCGCAAAAGTGCAGAAGAGGGGTAGGCCGTAGTTACTAACTAGGGTGACTTGATGATATGGTAGCGGATTGTCCTACTCTGAGGGTGACCTGCAGGCAGACTAGACTCACCCTGGCTGTAGCGCCGCAGCTGGTGATGATGACAATGATTCTTCTTCATTTTCAGCTTATTCTCTGTCGAGAGAAGTCGTGGTCATGCAATTATCGCCGCTAGGGTGACGAACAAGACCATTAATTATAATAATTATAGCCGCCAAGGTAGCGAGATACTCACGAAAATTTTAATTTACAAAATATATCTGATTGGATATTTTTTTGCATTAAGTGGTAGTGTGGTAGACCATTTCCCATTTTTGATAACACATTATGTTGTCTATATTGAAAATTAAGTTTCACGAAAAAATCGGCCGTGGCTGCGCGGCGGGTCAACATTGACCGCTACATAGCTAAAACAATCGACACGAAAGTATTAGCCACGAGGAATCGTCAAAGCCGATTGCTTTCTGTTAGTTTACCAATGAATTGTGAATTGATCCGAATGTACCCCGGTGGTTGTGTTGCAAGCCCTAGTTCACCCCCAGAAAGTGATGAAGTTTATATCGTAAAGACGTGAGTTCCTAATTATATGGGAATTTCTTTAATTAGTAGTAAATGGGAGAGTAATTAGTACCCGAGGGTCCATCGTTAAGGGAGGCCTTAGATGAAGTTTGATGGGTAATTCAATTAGTTCTAAATTGTACTATATACCGACATTACGCAGTACCTACGTGTGTCAGACAGCCGCCGTCAAACTTGATTCAGTCAAATTACTGAGCTCACTGTGGAAGTAATGACTCGAATTTTTTTCACGGGACATAATTAGTAAAACAAGATGAAAATTTGCGTAAAGTACAATTAAAGTTTTATCCGCTGAATTAAAAAGTTTCGCGAAATTTCGGTAGATGGTTCAGGTATAATCACCTTCTTCAATGTTTTATTTAATTGTTTATTTTATTTTCTTTACATTCATGACACAATGATCAGTTGTACAATATGTTATTTACATTCATGACACAATGATCAGTTATACAATATGTTATTTTAAAACAATAATGTGGTTGCATGTAACATATTGTTATTTATTTATTCATATTCACTAAATTGTTGTTTGTGTTAAAGTAGCCCATGAGTCTTAGTGCAGTATTTATTGTACCAAAAATGTATAGAATAATATGTTGTTACGGTTCCTTAGGGCGCTAGAGAATAGGAAGCCATAGAGGCCGCCACCGATTTAGCTCAGTCTGGGTCCTTACATGTGTGTGTGTGTGTGCCCTCGTGTCGCCTGCTACCTTGGACAGAATGATCATTGATCCAAAGGCATTCTGATTTTAACATAACATATTTATTTACAAAGCTCAATTAATCCCGACATTGGATTTATCTGTTGTGCTCCAGGAGATATACCGGACACCATTTCGTCTCAGCCTTGTCCATAACGCTCATCCATCGGCCATCGCTCGCATGTCACTTTCTTGCTCATTACAACGGAGTCTCTCCTCACCCCGCGAGTGGAGCAGGACCATCCATCTCTGGGTCCACCGCGGTGATCTTACTCTTAATCTGCGTTATATGCTCGCGGAACGCGGCTCCACCGACGTGCGTATTTTCGAGCGTTCCCGCCAAAAGTGACGTCTTGCTCATTACATGTTTACATATTTTATTATTAAATACACGTAAATATTTTGACAGTGCAACTATTGAAAAAAATCATACGATTTACGTTGTATATTTAATTTCAAATTGAATATATATTTACGAACTATAATTGATTACATAAAAGTTAAAACGTTTAACTAATCTTAACTTTACTTAAAAAACACCTTCGTATTTACTCTGCTGCCGTCTCACAGACCTGGCCGTTTAATAAAGAATTATATAGCTATAGTGACATTACATCCTAGATGTCCAGAAAGTCATAGAGATAGACGGGGAGAGGTAATATTATTATTTATTATTTTTATTAAAAAAAAAAAAATAGAGATGCGTACACGGAATACATGTCACATCAATATTCTTACTATTTTCAAACTAAGCTAGACACTTATGCTATGAAAATAGGACTAACTTGCTGAAGTCCTGGAACGAGGCGCGAACCACCGACCACTAGATCGCTAGGCTAGCTTCTTGACCACTACACCAACAAGCTACTCCTACTAATAATTACTAATTATTATAATACTTTTAAAATTAGCAATATTAACTTGGTGGTTAAGATTCATATTTTTTTTATTAATTATCTTAGTTTAATAACCACAATTGAGTTTAAAAAACATCTACCGGTTTCGGAAAACACCTTTTCCTTCTTCAGGATATGTCAAAACTAACTAAAAACATAGCATTGTTTTTCTATTTATCCAGAATCTATTTTTAAATTTTAAAAAAAAAACAACAATTATTTAAAAAGTAAATTTAGTACCTAACACAAATTGCTGCTCAATACAAATTTAGTCGAATAATTTTTAGGAAAAAATTTTAGAATAGGACTCGTAGTTAAATTTAGTTGGCTGTTTAGAATTTCCTGATTACTTTTACATGCTTTATTTATCTCCAACGATTCCAAATTATTTAATTTGTGACCTACACCGTTTATATGCAAAATTGACAATCCCAATTTTTTATCAAAACCATGACTATGAGTATAGGAAATTTACTCATAAATTCTAAGGACAAGGATGATAAATTTAACAATTCTGGCGTCTATAAACTTAGTTGTAAGGATTGTGCTGCATTTTATGTTGGTAAAACGGGTAGAAATTTTAATATAAGAGTAAAGGAGCATTTGAGATGTTTGAACAATAGTGGGTTTTCAGAATTTGCTAATCATTTGATAGAAAATAGTCATGGTTTTGATAAAAAATTGGGATTGTCAATTTTGCATATAAACGGTGTAGGTCACAAATTAAATAATTTGGAATCGTTGGAGATAAATAAAGCATGTAAAAGTAATCAGGAAATTCTAAACAGCCAACTAAATTTAACTACGAGTCCTATTCTAAAATTTTTTCCTAAAAATTATTCGACTAAATTTGTATTGAGCAGCAATTTGAGTTAGGTACTAAATTTACTTTTTAAATAATAGTTGTTTTTAAAAATTTAAAAATAGATTCTGGATAAATAGAAAAACAATGCTATATTTTTAGTTAGTTTTGACATATCCTGAAGAAGGAAAAGGTGTTTTCCGAAACCGGTAGATGTTTTTTAAACTCAATTGTGGTTATTAAACTAAAATAATAAATAAAAAAAATACTAATTATTACTACTAATTATGGATATTATAAGCTATAATTAGTAATGTATAATAAATATACTATTATGACACCAACCAAAACATTGATAATCATAAGGTGATTAGGGAAATGTGGAAAAGTTCCACCAGGTAGCTTCAAGAAAACTTTTATCGTCAAGTAAAATCTGGTTTTCGACTTATGTAAATGTAGTAGCAAAAACTGAAAATTTCACCCAATTTTTTTAGTATCTCGCCTGAACTTTTCTCTTGTTTGAGCCAATGGGACAATATTATTTTGTATGAACTTTAATAGCATTGAGCTTTTCAAAGGTATTACAAGATAAGCCTGTCCAATATAAAAATCTCTGTAGATTTTTTTTCTTTTGAATTACAGAAACCATTTAAACTCCGTTTGCAAAAAATTTGGCCTCCACACAAATGTTGATAAGACCGAGGTGATGACAAAAATCAGAACCTTATACCGATTAGAGTTGGTACAAAATAAATTGAATACATTTAGAACTGTTTCCACGTAGGAATTCAATTGGCTTAGTATTAGTGGTAGTGTGTTCCAAAAACATGATATTCTTATTTTTAAAAGATATAGGTATTTATTATTAAATGATATTACATTGTATCGGAAAAATCTAGAAGATATAACATACGATACGTATAGAACTTAAATGTTAATATTTCTAATTCCTTATATATGTGTGATGACAGATATAATGTTAAATATATAGATGCACAGAGAAAAATAGTTTGTCGTAAGTGGACAATATATATTTATAATAATAAAAAAAACTATAATTGTATTTGATTAATAGAAATATTGGTAATTACATAAAAATACACGACAATAAAGCATATCTATTTTAAGATTGTCAACTTTGTATTATTAACCACTTAATGAATTAAATACATCTACCTGTTTCGAAAAACTTCATTTTCTTTTGCGTGAAGTTATCAAATAATCAAAAACAAATGGCTAATTTTGGAAATTGTGTATATTAAATTAAGATGGGGACAGCATAATTGGTAATAAATAAGTGAAATATTCCATCTTGATTTCATATATACAACTTACAAAATTTGATAGATGTGGTAGCGTGGGTAAATAGGTGAACGTTACATTGCGTAAAGTGTTCACTTAAGCCAGTCGATAATAGGTCGTAAGCTGTGTAATGTTCAAGACTTCCATACTTCTCATATAAAAGCAATAGCTTCGTCTCTGTGAGACATTTTAATCTTGATGACCATCCCCCAGAGGATAAAACCCAGTAATTAGTTCTTACAAAGATTTGAAAATACTCAAAATATTGTAAAAAATATATCTTTATACAATAAAAAATACCTAATCTAACCTTGCTAAATTTTTATTATTTTATTGCACAAACAATTCGTTCAAGGAATAAAGTATTTATTTTAATGTAGGCATTAATATTTTTCATTTCAATTGACGACTGACTAGTTAATTAATATTCTGAGAGGTTAATTAACACACTGACGCGAACACTGAATGTACATACTATGCATAATATCACTCACACTAAGCCAATTGAATCCTTGTATGTATCTCAACGTGAAACTTATTCTACTTTTGTAAAATCTGCTCTAGTCTACAGTTGTTATAAGTCAACAGGCTAATAGCACTCGACTGGGAAAGGTTCAGAAATTTCAAAAATGTCTTCAAATCAGAAATGCCACATCTTAAAAATAAAAATAAACTACCTGTCGTAATGTACGAATGTGAATTATGGATACTCACGGATACAAAATAAATTCTCAAAATAACATAAATTTAATAACGTATACGAGGTTTACTATAAGACGTCCAAGAAAATACCGTACCCTGCATTTTACCATTCAAGTTAAAATTGCTAATGATAAAGGTCGCGGAGGACGGAGATTATCCTGGCTGAAGAATTCAAGGAAATGGTTTGGGAAGACCACAGTCCAATTATATATATATAGTAATCATTGCTCAGAAGGCTGTACTCAGAGTAATATTCGTGAATTTTCGTATCCTTCAGACCTACTTTTTAAGGAATTTCAAGTTTAGAATATAAGACAATTATATGTGCCGACTGTACTAACTACTTTTCATAGGAAAATAAGCTCTCTATCTGTGAGGGTTAAAAGATATTATTCCACAAGAGCAAATAAGCTTAAAATAGTTCCAAGAATGAAAACTACTTTTAGTCAATGATTGTTCAGCTTTCAAGCTCCCAGAATACACACACAGAATATACACAGAATCAAATTGGAAATAAAATTAGAACTTTAACTGACATTAAGGCTTTGCTATGTTCTGAATAATTACAACTTCACAATAAGAATATGATCTCCTAGTAAATATATTTCGATGTCATACATCAGTCTCTCTTGTATTTATCTCATAATTTGCAATCTTATGCATAACTTTCTTCCTTTAAGTTAAAATGTCTGAAGCAAGCATCAACTACTCCATCATCGTGATCCTTGGCATTGTTAAACTGACAACGTCGGAAGATTTCATTTCAAGGATGCGGATACTGTACGCAGCATGGGATAATATCTACCCTGGGTACATGTAACGTCTTTTTGAACGGATTATGATAAATATTATGGGGACGTCGTCTGTCACTAATGTAATTTCTATGTTGGCTCGCCTTGTTGTACAACATCCCTTAAATATTACAAGGCGAGCTGATGAAGCATTGTCTCATGATGAGCCTTCAAATATACAGGCTGTATTAAAATAAAAATGAGAATGCCTCCATGAACGATCATTTTTTACTTAATTTATTTTGTAATTTTATTGGGCCATAAAGAGTAGATACTGTTATGGTCATGGACGTGCCCCTTGGATCAGGTATCTTCTTGGATTTTATACCATCGTTGTAGCTTCACATGAATATTTTCTTCAAATACCCGTTTCAATAGTTTCAACACTTGTCATATAAGCTCCTGAAGCATCTCATGGCACTTCTGTCAAATAAATAAGATTAAATATATTTTCTTAGATAAAAAAACTCGATTGATGGAATAATTTTACATATTGCCCTATATACATGGTCGTGTAAGAAAGCACCTGATAGTCATATACTGACCAAGAAGCAAATACATATACATCGTGATAGACGAGTCCTATGAGCTAGCCAACCACTTCTCCGCAGACCGTTCTTTCGTCAATAGCCACCCCAGTCTTCAACATTCTTTGAGCCATTAACTTTATTCTCATAATATCTGCCACTGTAAATCGTTCTGTCATAAACGATAACTTTTGTAAGTTCTGTTTTATTTAAATACCTTGCTCTAGTCGCAGAATAAATATTCACTCGCACATTCATATACACGGTGACATGCACCAACATGCGTGAGACTAGAAGAGAGTTAGGGGCTTCAGTTTCACCATGCACAAAACATTTTGATACAACCACAAAATTACGATCCTCACAAGTCGAACAATACCCCTCCTACTTAAATTTAATCTTTAAGTTTTTCCACTGGACACCTTATATACAGTCCATTATAAGTCACGCTGTTCACTCAGAGCACTCAGGTCACTACTAGAGCACTCAGGTTACTCATATATATTATGATGATTAGAGTATAATATGTATAATATGTATAATATGTTCCTCATAGATATAATATGTCCCTAGATAAAAATATCCTCCGTACTGCTATCGCACTGATGTAACAACTGAGATTATATCCACCAACAAAGTATAGTTACCTATACAGCCGACTCAGATTAGGTGAATAGTTAACTGGACACGGGTAAGCAGTGAGTTAATCATTGTCTCAGAGTTTCTCTCTAGATGACTAGATAAAAATGTCGTCCGTGAATACGTTCCTTAAAAGTTGCAAAAAAGACATTCTTCGTTTTACTGGGAAACAGTTTGTATGGGAGATGTTACATGCATAAAAATTGTCTAAGATAAAGCTTGTCAGAAAATGGTTAATTTTGCAGCCATGAGCGAACGAACAATTTCAATTAAACTTTTTAGATCTATTAAAGATTGCAGAGACGTGGTGATAAGTAATGTGTGAAACAAGTTAAAAGACATGAAAAGCAGTGGCGTATATTAGTGGCGGCACTGGCCGCAAGAATCAGGTACACGTCATTTGTGTATGAATGGAAAGGATATTTCCCATTCTATGGTACCCTGTAGGTACCATACTATTAAACACTTAATAATATCTATTCTTGAACGGTTACCATTTAGAAACAAGATGGCGGAACAGGCTGGTTAACGAACTTAACCGAGATATTTACAAGGTTATGTTTTTTAGAAAAGTTAAGTTGAAATCTGATCAAAACTACGGGAGTTATTATGTCCGCAAAAACCGTTAAAACACATACTTTTGAATATAAATATTTTTCTGTGATTTATACGTAGGTAAATTGATACATTTCATTGAAATGAAGTTTTATTTTCGTTTGAAATGTGGATATGTACCTTTTTGTACTAAAGGTAGATTTAAAAAAAATAGAAAACAATTATCGTCAGAAATTGTAAATTGGAACATTATAATGTTATTAAGGAGAATACAACCTTATTGCGAAGTTGTTAATGCAATTTTCTCGGATACGAAGAGATCCAGGTTCGTGTCTCGGTAGTAACAACAATATTTTTGATAAAATTGATTGATTAATTGATTTTATATGAAATGTGACATTGACGCTAGCAAACGTCAACTTGACCGATATTTGTTCGATCTCGGCATCGCGATAGCATTCGCGGTGTGGACCTTTCAGCTCCAGTGCACCAGCACTGTATTTTGTGATATTGTGTTTTGATCACGTATTTTTTGTTGTTCGTGTGCCGTGGGTGAACTTGTGACATTGCCGTATTCAATTGGTATCGGAGATCGGCTCATCCGCGTGCAATTGTGTGATCTCGGCGGCGACTGCAGGGATTACGTAGGCGTCATATACAAGGTAAGGCGAACAGTCCTTCCGAATCCCGGTTCAACGAAATTTACTGTTCCTTCGACTAGACCCCTTTCCCCTCACCGACCTCATCATGCATCCAATTTTCGTATTCTATTTCGCGGAACGTGCGACCCGGAGATTGCACAAATTAATACTTTTAACTCGTATTTAAAAAAACATTATAGTTCTTGTAATTATTTAAATTGTATTTTAATGATTAATAAAATTATTTTGTGTGGATTTTTCGCAGTCGTCCAAGGGCGGGATATATATATATATATATATAATTAACGGAAGGTGGTAAAATGTAGCACATATCATCGAGTAGAAAATAATTTTCCTATTATTAATTGACATGGCGGTTACTTTGTGGTGCAACATGATAATTTTAATTTTCACAATAAAACTTTGTACTACACATGAGTTATTTTCACCGCTAGTTTCAAGAGGTACGGTCTCTATCATCATCAGGTGATAACTGAACTAAACTAAATACGTGATTAATAACAAACAATTTGGAAACTGTTGAAATACAAAAGAATTTAAATTCGGAGAAAACACTGTAACATTCTCTAACACTTCACCTTTACTGTCCTTATTCCCGTTAATGACAGAAACCTCCGCCCTCTTTTTAAGCCCCACCCCGTTGCCCGAATATATTAGAATTCTGTATTTAGTTTAGTTATCACCCGATGATGTGAAAACAACCCCACGTGTATGTAGTACAAATTATTATTGTAAAAATTAAAATATTAATTTTCCTATTTTACCACACGTGACCTGGATTTGAAAATAGGTACTTGATGTCTGTGTAATAATTTGTCCGAAGTGAACACCGCTTAGGTTAGGTTAGGTTAGGTAATTTCAATATTTCAAAGCAGCCTCTAAACGCGCGTTAAACGTGACACCTGTCAACATCAATTTTGTACTCAGGTAACATGACAAGGTATTCGGTGCTTAGCTGCCTGTAATTCTACTTCAATTATGGAAAATGTGAAGTTGCACTTGACAACTATTCATGCAGCTCGGACCAAAGGCACAATCTGACATTTTGGCCAAAATTGACATTTTTGTATCAAAATTCTTACAATAATGTCAGTTTATTTTAGTAGCACTTGTAATATTTCTTAAAATAGCAATGACTGTTGATTTGGATACTACTAAAATGTACAAAATATATTATAGAACGTTACAGAATTCAGGAATCAATTTAGTTTATATTACTGTTAAACATGCAATTTGTATTAACACATTTTTTTAGAAATTTTACCTCACGAGCGATGAACTAAATTTTGCCGAAGAAATCTAAAAATTAATATGCAAATCTTTGAGGCTATCACAGTTTGATGTAAATGCTAGATGACACATTCTTTTATCATTATGTGGCATTAAATCTGGCTGCATGGAAAGGGGAGGACACGATTCTTGAAAATGTTCAATATTCAATTTTTCTTTGGATTGAAAACGGCTGGTAAAGATGATGATGATGATAGATAAAAAATGTACACATTTGAGTTTATTAGTAGATATGATATTAACATATGATCTAAGATTTTAAATTATTAGGAGAACACATTCTTATTGTGAAGTTGTAATTATTCAGAAGATAGATCTGTGATATATTAAATATATTTATTAGAAAAATATACGTATAAAATCAATTTTATCGAAAAATATTGTTATTGCGCCACCGAGATTTGAACCTGGATCTCTTTCCAAACCGAGGAAGGTGCATTATCCAACTATTGATTAATTACAACTTCACAATAAGAATGTGTTCTCCTATTAATAAAGTTGTATCAATGTGTCCAAAATTTAATAAAAATGAATTGATATTTCAAGCGTCTACTATAAGATTACTCAAATGTATTTAAGATTCCGTAAAAATAAGGTAGATAGCTCTTTCAAATAATGGAATGATTAAATATATTTATATCAAAGAGGTAATATATAGGTTTGAAAATTTGTCGCTAAAAATGTCGTCGCTGTAGCATAGTTAGATAATGCACCTCCCCCGATTTGAAAAGAGTTCCAGGTTCGAATCCCGATGGCGCAACAACAATATTTTTCGATAGAATTGATTTTATATGTATATCTTTGTAGTTAATATATTTAATTTGTATTTAAAATATTTTTAATGTTATTTATTATTAAAGGCGATTTTGTTTTCTTTAAAACACATCCTGTGCATAAAGCGAAAAGATTGGATAAGCTGTTAAATTCAATATGGCGCCGTGTTGTGATTTCCATCAAATTGAGATAACATCACACGCCACTGCATATTAACGTATCCAAGGCAACCCGACGCGAGCTCTTCACAGGCGCAGACCTCCGCGTCTGCATCACCACTACACCCGCAAACTCCACATCTGCAGCACTCCTCACACAGCGACAAAACCGCCTCTCCTGGAAATAATGAAGGAAAACAGGTCGTTAGCGCTTCCCTCGACAGATGTCGCTAGTCGCGGTACGCGCCCTGAATAACGTTAGCGGAGGCGCGTGACCGCCGCGGCAAAATGGCGGCCGGCGGGAAAGTCGCCCGCCAAACTGCGGCGAGATAACAAAAAATAATACTGTGATTACTTTTTTAACGGTTGGCAGAGGTTTATGGGCCTGTTGGATGTTGTTCTCTTATTTATTGAACAGTTTTAGTCGCCGAATAAAGGGCCACCGACAATATTAGGTTATAAATAAACGCGAAATAATTCCGCGCGCGGAAAATTCTGGAACTAAAGTGTTTCGGACGTTTTTCAATTACGTGTTTCAAAAATAAGCTAGTGATGTATACTGAATATTATTCAAAGAGACTTAAACGGTTTGAGCATACGAATAGTGGTGATATTCGGGGGTGACAGTATTTCTACTGGATGTGACTTCAATTTTAATAAAACGATGCTACAGTATATACTAGCATTACCATTGGCTGCGTATCTATTAGATATACACGTTTACTGCCTAGAAAAAACATAAGTATTTAACATAGCTCTTGATTTATTGATACTGAACATCTGTTCGAGCTTCCTGTCTCCACAACAATGTATTTAAACTTGTTGACTTGCTTTATATGCAACATTTGGATACTGCTGATATGGGATAGATCCGTACCGTATCGATTAAAATTAATGTTTAATTGTCGCTACCTTAATTCGATTCAGAAAGGAATAATGGAAGATGGATCTGGCCTACCTTGATCTCAGTCTTTTTGTAGTGAAGAATGGAGATATCGCTGCACTTCGGGATGGTGTAGAACATCGTTTCTTTTTCGCGATCCGGATTTTACGCACGGCGACACTTTCGATCCACAAAAAAAGCCTATTGACAGGTCAGTATCGAAATGCAATCAGGTCCCACGCTGTTGAAATCCCTATGTAATTAGTAGGACAGCGCGGGAAAGGTATATTAAGGTTTGTTGGAAAGACGGAATGCACATGGAGTATTTGACTTGCGTTAACAGCTAGTTGGAAACTTCTGGTATCGTCCTACCAACGGCGTAACTATGCCTTTGCAATAAATGCGGTGCATTGGGGCCCACGTTAGAAAGGGGCGTAAAGTGTAACAGGTTTAGTAATACATAAAATATCGAATAAGAAGTACCGCAATAAAAGAGAACCCCGGTATAGAATCTCCACTTCTACATATATACATATTCAATTGTGGTGGATTGGACTCGTCTTATGACTGCCAGAGGAATGTTTACCAATACCTATCTTCTTGATATTTAGGGACTTTTGACTGGTACTGTATAAAATCTAATCAACAGATTTAACAGTATTTGAACAAGTCTTGCCACTTTTATAATTGAAACACTAACATGGGACAAAATAAGTTTTTTCGATTACTTAAAAATAAGTATTATATTATACGAATATATATACAAGGTGGCCCAAAAAAAGTGAGAACATCTCGTAACACACGAGTTATTTCAAAACATAATATAATTAATTATAATTCTTAATGTAATTTTTTTTGCACAATATTTAGCTAATCAGAAATCATCAGAACACCCCATATTGCATAATTTACTGGATTTAAATCTGGGCTGTTCGGTGGCCACATGCCTGGCTCAATGAAATTAACATTCTCACGATGAAAAAAGTTGAATATATTTCTGGCTGAGTGAGATAGAGTTCCGTCCCGTTGTAATGTGTAGCTATACTCCAGGCTTTGTTTTGAAACTCTTTGATCACTTTCTTAGCACCCCAACGTTTCTAAATTCGCAAATGTTTGATTAGAATACGGTATTCTGCGGTGATTTATGTCATTCTGGGCAACAATTTGAAAAAACTTAACATAAACAATGGGAAAATTAATAATCAAAGATGGCGACCGGAAATTGTCAAAATAAAACATAATATAGGTAAATAGGTAAGTAAGTAAATTAGTAAACTATTTAAGCATGTTGCCGTAAATACTTCGATAGTTAGTTCTGGGTTTTCTATAGGTAATATTGAATACAGTAATTCAATCTATGCAAATTCAAATTACACAAACCTTTGTGAACCTGTGCTGGTAGATGCCGACGTCGCTCTCCTTATAGTCCGATGGTCCTTAAATCTGCTGGTCATCCACCGAAAACCTCACAACCGATAATCCGAAAATATATAATACAAAATGTTTTTATTATCGCCGCCGTAAAAGTCCGTCCGAATCGCAAAAACTCTCTTCCCAGAAGCAGCTTCGCTTTTGTTTTCTGTTTTTAAATCCACACAAAAAGAACACACATATTCAACATTTTATATCAGGCTTACCTATCGAAGTATAAAAGCGCGTAAACAAAGCTATTGTTGTTAAATTAATTTTGATGTAATTTTATCACATTTTACGAAATGGTTTCACTTTTTTTCGACCACCCTGTATATATTTGTGAGTATTTGGATAAAAATAAAGTTACTAATCTTTTACTTATCGGTACATTATTGTTAATAATAATCGATTTAATGCGAGTACCAGTTCCAGTAAGCACAAAACATTCAGAACCGAGACCACAAAAATATCGCAATATTCATTCTGATATTGTATGGTATCAATAACATATTAAATAAGTTGGACATATTTTACAATTCGTTACTGAGCTACAAAAAACTTATACACGACATTGTTTGCTGAAACTATGTTTTACATATTACACATTGCGCGCCATCCGTTTTATACAATGGTATCCCTAGCCTCGACCAATATTTAAACAATTTTTTTCTTCTTTTCTACAAGTGGTGGAAGTAAACTTTGTTGACAAAAGGTAGGTAAGCGATTCTGAGATTCGAAAGCGCAAACCTCACGCTTTCGGCTCAAAGCTGTCCGTGGATATGTGAGACCCTCATCTCACCCCTCAGAATATATTATGCTTTCAGGTATGTTTTCATAGATTATTTTATTTTGAATTGCAATATGTTCAGACATATACTGTGAAATTTTATTTTTATGTACATTGTTCCGAATTCGTAAACACACACTTTTGGCGCGTCTTTCGATTCAGCAGCGAGTACTGTTATTGACACATTTCAAATTTCGAATATTTGTTCGATCTCGGCATCGTGATAGCATTCGCGGTGTGGATTTTTCAGCTCCAGTGCACCATCACTGTATTTTGTGATATTGTGTTTTGATCACGTATTGTTTGTGTGTCGTGGGTGAACTTGTGACATTGCCGTATTCAATTGGGATCGGCTAATTCGTGTGCCATTTATATGATCTTGGCGGCGACTGTAGGGATAATGGAGGCGTCATATGCAAGATAAGACGAGCAGTCATTCCGAATCCCGGTTCCCCGAAATTCACTGGTTTTTCGGCTAGAATCTCTATCCTCTCACTTACCTCATCCTGTTTCAAGGTTTCCCTACTTTTCTCCCACGCCTTGCGGTGATTCCGAATTACGACCGAAATTGTCGTATCGTTCATTTACATCCCATCGATCCGAATTTACAGTTCGAAATCATATATATTTCATTGTATTTCACAATTCATACCAAATGTAATATTTATGGTATGGTATTCATAGGTCACGTTATAATAAATGTATTTGTAAGGGTTTGATGACTTTGACCTTTTTATTGTTACTTACAAATTTTGTACTTATATTCTGTCATAAAATTAACGCTCTGAATAAGCTAAAAAACATTTTTATTTATTAGATTCACAAAACTCTAGTGCGCGTGGTAACTGAATCTCACATAATAATGACTTTTGCTTAACTTAAATTTTCCCATTAGTTTGGCTTGACAAACTTCACAGAATTAACATACGAGAGTAATTATGAGGCACAACACTTCCACATTTTTGAACAATAACTTAAATTAACTTTACGCTGAAGTAATTACTTTTTTATGGCCTAGATGAACCTTTTACATGCAAAACAAATAATAAATAGTTTAAAGTACACGTAAAGAAAATCATACAAAATTGTTAAAAATAAATATTTACTTAGTAAATAGTAACAAGTAAATATAATGTATAATATACATGCAAAAAAGTACGTGACGCTGTACCTTGGCTCAATAGCGTGAATAACTCTATTTTTAAAATATAATACGCAAATTTGTTATTATATAATGTAGTAATCGTGTGACGCGCGCATGTTGTCAAGAATAGGAGAGTGGAAGGAATATAAGATCATCGCTGAACTTTCCAATAAATGACTCTGTGATAATAAAAAAAATATTTTAAGTGTAGTCGTAATTTATTTTAGTTACCTTGTAATAAATATGTTTGAATAAGGCGGCACTGTACAGAAAGTGTCGCGCTTAATTAATCGGAAGCATTTAACTGCCAGTATATTGTTTAGAGGGTTTTTTTTTCAGAATTACCCTTCCTATTCATGTATTAATATAAAACACATACGATGTTTATTACAATAAGGTAGTTAGTAAAAGATGCACTGATGCACTTGTAGTAGTAGATTTGGCGATCTAGCTGCATGTAGAGTATGAGGAGTATTGTAGACTTTTAGGAATTGGAGAAAGCGCGCGCACTCTCGCATCGGAGTCGTGGATCAGAACTCTGACTCAATTGTTAAAGGAGGGAGGGATAAGGGCTGAGCCCTCTTGTCTCCAACATATGAGGTAACAACAATGTGAAATTGTTTTTTTTTTTAAATCAGGTAATTTTATCTATAAGGTAGTATCAAAAATGGGTAAAGTTTTTTAACATAATATTTATTTATTTTATATTTTGTTATTGTTTGATTTTGTTGAATTTTTTACAAATTTTTAGTGAAAGTTTTTATGGAATCTATTTATAAATTTTGTTCAATAGGGTAAAGAACAGGGTAAAGAAGTGAAAGAGGACGAAGATAGGGATCGGATGAGGGACCATACAGGCCGAGGAAGTTTATCGAAGGGTTTGAGATGGAAATTAATTTAAAATAAAATTTAGACGATAAATCATGCGTGTGTCGTGTGAGTGAGGATATGTTTGAGTCAATGTGAATAATTGTGTTTCTGACAAACCAGGTTGAGTTTGTGATTCTCCTAAGGATGTTGTTTTGTTTGGATTCTAAAATGTTTGTGTTACTTGAACCCCAGATGGGGCTCGCGTATGTGAGTATAGGACGGATGATTGCTTTGTACAAGAGTAATTTGTTTTGTAGGGATGGTGAATTGTAGGAATACATTTGTACTAATACTTGTAAGCTCAATGATAAACTGTATTGTTATTACATCGAGTTACTTTGGCTACATAAATTCCCGTACAAAATAAGAATCACCAAGCAAGCAGTCCAAAAAGACATCGTCTTATTGCAGCCGTAATAAATTGATGCAAAAGGATATATAATATATAACACGGTTTTTTTTGTTACTAAATTTAGTACCGTGATATTTTGGAAGTAAAATTTGAATTTTTGCATAATTCATAATATTAAACACTGTTACGGCGTTTCTACTGATGCAGTAAGGAGGTGAAGAGGATCCTGTTTAAATCGTTCTTCACCAGCATGTATAGCTGCGAGCTCTGGTCGAAATACAAACAAGTGACGTATAACCGTCTTCGAATTCAGTTCATCAACTCATACAGAATACTGTTCATATTGGCGCGTTATTGGAGCGAATCTACAATGTTTACCGAAGGCCGTATACATGGATTCGTCTACAAAATAGCTATAGATGCAATAATGGCCGTGACTGAAGTATTTATATATGTTGTATTTATATTTCGTTTATATTTATATATATATATATATATATATATGTGTTCACTTTTTATTTATTTATATTTTCCTTATTTTCTTTTCATAACATAAATAATATTTCGTAATTTTAATATATTATATAATACGTATTATCTTTATGGTGAATCGGATATTCATAAAAAAAACCCGATTACTCTGGAATAAACGAATTATTATTATTATTATTATTATTAAAATAGAAACGCGCATTCCAGTGTTGTAAACTCAGTGTACATGTAAAGTTTTGCCATTTTGAAGTCGGATAAATATTAATATTCACATTACATTTATTAATCATTCAAATAATGGTTTTAACAATATAAATTATTGTGTAAAAGTGCTACGCATAAGACACGTCTAGCTTGGCCAGCGCACGCTCTGCCACTAAAGTGACGATTGACATCCGGCACCTAGCGCCTCGCAATCTACACGAGTACGCATACACGTATTAGAAAATTCACGACAGGCTCTTCGAGAAAACTTTTTTTAATGTTACGTATATTAAATACTTGTATATTATAATTATTTTATTCAATACATAAATATATTATGGAGGAATATCTGAAATATGAAATATCTGTGTATTATATTTACAGAGATATTATAGGTAATGTTAACTCAGTTTACATCATCGGAGAGGAAAGGATATCAAAAAAATGTGTGTCAGAATAGGCAATTCTTCTAATTGATAAAATTCCCTCATTTTAGATTGCCATATTAAAGAACTTGCCATCACGGCTTGGAAAATGCTAATATAATATAAAAAATATAGATTGTTGGATTATATGGAATAAGAACCATTACACGTTATTAATAGAAAAAGTACGTATTTTAAATTATTATGTTTCAAAGTTGATTATTTTCAAAAAACAAATTAATTATATTAAATAAAATAACAATAATGAAATCACGAAATTTATTGTACGTCAACCGGTTTCGCTTATTTCAAGCATCATCAAGACGTATTTAAAAATAACCATAAATACAAAAAGAGTATACTTATATATACATTGAGAGGGAGATAGAATATAAAATTACACATGAAAAAGACAGACATAATACATGTATAGTTAAATAGAACAACTTAGGTACTCTTTTTGTATTTAAGATCAGTTTTAAATTCGTCATGATAATGCTTGAGATAAGCGAAACCGGTTGATGTATAATAAATTTCGTGGTTTCATACAAAGTTATTATTATTTTATTTAATATAACGTGTCAAACCATAAAGTAATTGCTTTTTACAAAAAAAAACAATTAATTAATTTTTTCATTAATAATCTACTGTGTAATTATAATATTACGTGGAACCAACCTTATTTTGGTTTTTTTTTGGAGTTCCATAAAATCTTACCCATTGTCACCGATGTTGAACAAATAAATAAATGTGTATATATATATATATATATATATATATATGTAATTTTCTAGAAATTAGATTTTCACACATATTAGTTATTCAGCGCATGGGTGCATCATTAAAGAGTTTATCGCCGCCTGTAGGCCATACGTGTCTACAATTTAGATTTACATATTGTGAACAATTCACCTTTACAAAAGCATAGTGCAGAACTGTGTATACCGAAATGGACACTGCATCGCTGTTCTCCTCGACCCGTCCAAGCTGTCTAACAGAGTGTACAAACTCCCCCTCCCCCCACAGCAAAGCACACAGCACCAAGTTTTAAGCATCAAAAGCTACACGGATAATGAATGCAAGCTGTCCAAATCGCACAGTGGTTCAGATAATTATTATTTTAATCGACAAATATTAAATAAATTTGAAGTGATTTGGGTGGATGAAAAATAAATACATATCAAGAGAAATGCTCCCTTTAATTTATGGATAAATGTGTGTGCAAATAAAAGATATACACATTAAATCAATTTTATCGAAAAATATTGTAGTTGCTACCAGGATTCGAACCTGGATCTCTTTCCGAACCGGGGAAGGAGCATTATCTAACTATGCCACAGCGACATTATGATTATCGTTATAGCACCTTCCTAAGATTGGAAAGAGATCCAAGTTCGATTCTCGGTAGCGCAATAACAATATTTTTTGATAAAGTTGATTTCATATGTATATCTTTCTAATTAATAAGTTTATATTAAATCATCACAGACCTTTGTTCTGAATAATTACAACTTCAAAATGAGAATATGTTCTCTTAAATAATAATATAATTATGTTATTAGCGAAGACAAACACCTTTCCGTCCCTATTATTTGAAAGCAGGTTTATGAATTATTGCAGTCAGGCGATAACGATAGGATGGCGCCGGATAGTTTCGGTTGTCTTTCATATTTTTGGGCATGTCGTTAGAAAATATGGAAACAGCCTTGAAGGACAGACCGAGTCGATACGACGCACTAAATAAGACCCAGAATGGCAAAAAGTTGAGTAAGTAAATTGCGCAGTAGGAGCAGATCAGAGGACCACGATTCTCAGGCATGAGCACATCAGCTGAACGAGCGAGTAATAGTGCATTGTCTTGATGGAACAACACATCTTTTGTGAACTCCGGCTTTGCAGCTTCGCGTAAATGTCGTAGACAATTAGTGAAGTACTTTCCTTCTATAGCTTGGCTCTATGAAAGACAATCAACCATTATCATCCCCCTTAAATTCAATAACTGTGCCTACCGATGGTATTACGATTGTATTCTTTGAAAACAGTGAACTCTAGGGTTCCACACTTTTAAAAGTTGTTTGACTCGTATAGTCAATATTTAATTATTGATAATACAAATTATTCACACATCTTATACGATGACATGTTCCATAATAGAAAACATGTTCTAGTTATATAAAATAAGAAATACAACTTGCATAAAAAGAAAAGGAAGATAATAAATAAACAAAATCAAAACATAAATTACTTCAAATAAAGAAGACAATAAATAAATAATCCAAAATATTATTACGTCTCTCCGTTTATTTCTATGACTTTCTGGACGTCTGGGACGTCTAGGATGTAGTGTAGTTATGGCTATATAGTGCTTGATTAAATGGCCAGGTCTGTGAGATGCTAGCAGGGCAAAAACGAACGTGTTTTTTAAGTAAGGGTAAGATTACTGAAACGTTTTATTTTTTATGTATTTGTAGGGATCAGATTTTAAATTCACCGCCATTTCAGCCAGCATTGACGCTAGCGACATATCGCTGCCGGTTACCGCTACAGGTCTGGCCTGATTCCTCATCGTCGAGCTCTCTCCTGTTTCATCGCTGCACAGCGGCGGTCTTGCTGGCCCACGCGCGCCGAGAGAGACCGCCGCTTCATTTTAGAATTCACGCGCACGGCTGGCAAATATATTTACCATCTATCATCTCATCTATGTCTCATGGTTATATCGCGTCACACTCTATGGTCAGTTTCTTATTTATGGTGGTACTGTCAAATTATGACATAATATGATTTTTTTGTTCGTATTTTTCAAGAATGTTTTTAAGTGGATATATATATTTCACTGTTAATATGTAAAAACACCATTTGTATAATGCTATATAATATCGGTTATCGCCGATTATTTTTCTGTTAGTGCTGTTTCCTATTTAAGTAAGCAGTCATATAAAACGGAAATAGCTGGTACTAGATGGCTGTTACCCACTGGGCCCTGTAGATAGCTTCGCTCATGATTTGAATATTGAATACATATATACAACTTCCATATTTATATATGTTATCATGATGATAACATATATGCAACTTCCAAAAATTTGACACGAAACGGTCAACATCTGTGTTTCTTTTAACGTTCGAAAAAATCCGGACCACGAAAAAGAAGTTGCGTTTCGCAGCATCCATAGTGCAGTGATATCTCCGTTCTTTAATACCAAAGTGCGAATCGACTGGAGGTGAAACTTGACGTCCAACCCAGGACCGAGATCAAGGTAGGCCAGATTCATCTGCCAAAATTAGTTTCTTGTAACAATTCGGATTGCGTCAACTAACCATTAATTTAATTGATAGAGTCCACGGGATCCTACCCCACCAATACAAGTTAAATCATTATATATATATATATATATTAAATATATAAAAGTATAGAAATTCTGTCAAGCACCACCTTTAATAATCTATTTCTTATATATATAATTATTAATAAATATTTAAAAATTCATAAAGTGACGTATAACTGTCTCCGAATTTAATACAATAACTCATACAGAATAGTTTTTGGATTGGCGCGTTATTGTAGCGCATCTACAATGTTTACCGAAGGCCGTATACATGGATTCGTTCCGTTTCTGAGACATCGAGTTGCGGGCGTAAAGATGCGCAAGCGGTGCAAGCGGCTTTCTCATGAAAAGCTGGTTCCCTGACCAGAGAATGGCAACGCCTACAAAATAGCTACATATACAACAATGGCCGTGACTGAAGTAGTTATATATATAATATTAATATTTTGTGTGTATATGTGTGAACTTTTTACTTTTGATTTACTTTTTTTAATTTTTTAATATTTTTATTTTTCATAGCATTATATTCATTTCATAACTTTAATGTATAACATAATATGTATTATCTCTATGGCTAATCGGGTTAAAAAAAAACCTGATCACCCTGGAATAAACACATTATTATTATTATTATTATTATTATTATTATAAAACCTCAAATGTCTCGAAAACCGTATGATATTATCAGACTGATGATGGGATATTCTGATAGGGTACGGTCTCAGATATCGATGGTTTTCGTTTGGACCACTACATACGTGACATCTTGTATATGCATTAATGTTTATGTTAATACAAACATGCTGATAGTAATGAACCTAAATCTTAACAATACTCATAAATCTAGCCAAGTTTCGTAAATAAATGTTAGTCTCTCAGGAAAACGCTAACTAACCATTGGTCGGAATAATTGGTTAATATATGGGCGGTCAGTCACACCCTCGCCGTGCTGGAGGCTCTACCGAATAATGCCGTATACGCGCGATGAAGTTTAACATCAAATAGCGTTTAACGGACGTGTATTTCATGAGACCAAACCCGCTGTCAAATTATCATTCGCACCGGTCGCTCGGCCCAGATCGATGAAATTTCTATACGATCTTAAAAGGTTTACTTGTAAACACTTTCTTGTGCCAATATATATATATATAAAATAACCCCTTACCTAGGCTGCTTGGCCAAAGAAAAAAAATCAAGAATTATAATTTTTCAAAATTAAATGAATCAACTAGAAAAATATAAAAAAATTGGTTGCTACCGAAATTCGAACATTTTTGACAAATTTTGAGCTTATATTCTATAATCTTTCTAATTGATACATCTATTTATTAATTATATATTATTATTATGCACGCCCTATTCGGGCACAATATACACATATACACAATTTGTAAAATAATAGAAAATTTCATCAGAAGTGCAATACACAATGAAGAAATTATATAATATCAACATATTTTTTCATAATCAAAATTAAAAATAAAAATAAATATAAAATGTGAAGTAAAGTAATTTGTTCGTCACCATTGAGTTGAGACACAATAAATTGTAATACTGCAGTCCTATAAAGAGTTAGATTTACATAAAAAATGTCGACTACCTCCGCATATTCATTCCCAAAGAAAGCAAATTAGGGATTACGGAGTTAGCTAATGTGTTCTGACATTATTCCTGTAATAGAAAAATGAGTTGTGTCTTATCCATGTCTTCCGTTTTTAAAAGCAATCAACTTTATATTGCGGTGAATCTCAAATACCAGCTTAAATCCCGCTAGAATATGACAGAATTAATTGATTAATTCACAATTTATATATCTTTCGAGTTGTTTAATTTAATGTATATTAAAATATTCGGTTGTTTTGATTGACGAGTAAAATAAATACCTAGTAATAATCTTTTAATATAGAATGTGTTTTATCGGAGACAATTCGTGTTAAAAGTGTCATTAAACTGCGTTAAAAACGGAATATTTAAAATAGAATGTAAAGAAAAACTCTTTAGAAAGATTTGGTAAATTTTATAAGAGCTTTGCCAGTA
The DNA here is from genome assembly GCA_022840565.1 of Eubasilissa regina. Classification (NCBI taxonomy): domain Eukaryota; kingdom Metazoa; phylum Arthropoda; class Insecta; order Trichoptera; family Phryganeidae; genus Eubasilissa; species Eubasilissa regina. The sequence continues at coordinate 8,220,479 of JAINEB010000019.1, forward strand.
CATAAATAATCTTTATAGAAACCAACAAAGAAGAAATTTGTAGAAAAAAACAATTTGAAACATTTTTGAAAGTTTTGTAAGACATATGTGTCTGAGACATGTAATGCGTATTTTAATAACATTTTTAATGACAGAAATGATAAATTAAAACTAAAGTTGTATTTTTTTAGGAGAACACATTTTTACATATTTATTTCACATATTTTTAATATATTTTTATTTCCATCAACGCGAAATAAAAATTTAAATATAACAGTACATTTTTAATTAACATTTCAATGTAACAGTTTAAATATAACATAAAAAAAACTAAGTATAATTTACTTACAATAATTTCTTCTTTTCAGGTATCCACGAAATTCAATTTGTTACCAAGCCAATGCATCCGCGATATCGGAGAGTTAATATCATCATTATTGCTATGTGTACCTACAAAAAATACTTCATGTTGTCTCGTTCAATTCAGGACAGTTCAACATGTTATTGATTATTTTATATAGGTATACTATATCGCCCACATCTCTTCTCCAGGGTAAATTTTTCAAATGAAGCAGATGATCATTAAATAATTGTAATTTATATTTTCTATCGGAATATGCAATTTAAAATTGATAAATTTTAGAAATTTATGTTGCATTCATTTGATGTTTATAATATGTAAGCCATAGTAGGGAGACCACAGAGTGAAGTTAAATTCCTGTATACTTTTTACAATATATGTAAATAAAATTGTTAAAGAGTGGAGCGAGTTCAAGTTTTTGGCTGTCCTTAATACAAATCCTAAGGATTTTATCGCCTTGTTACAAATTTCGTAATGTTGAATAAATAACAATTTTTCTTCGAAAAGCACACCCAAATCCCGCACAACTGCGACTCTACTTAGATCAACATTGTTAATGCTGTATTGAAAAATGAGTTGATTTTTACTTCTATTGAAACTTATTTGTATATTTAATATAAATTAAATGTATCAACGAGAAAGATATAGAGAAAAAATCTATTAATCGAAAAAATGTTTAGTTGCTACCAGGATTCTACCTTACAAATATAATTTCTTTATAACTGTCTGTCTGTTTGTGTTGTGTATCTAAAAAACTTTAATTGATAGCTGTTTATGTAATATGGCAACTTAATATAAACAAGAGTTGCGTCACATCATGTCAAAGTGTGCAGTTATCGCGACATAATTCACGTTGGTTCCTCACGACTGAGGATCGTGATTTCTGCACTCCTCTGATCTTAGGGGTGTCATCAGAGAGGTGCCTGTTATTTTTTCCACTTGATCAATTCAATGGGTCCTTGGAACAATGAGTTTCTCAAAGCAAGATGCTTAAAAATTGAAGGATTCGGCTTAGGTAAATGGTTGAGAGACTGGTCTTGATTTTTCTCACGCGTCTCTAGCAGCACATTTATAAAACAAACGCGAGAAAGTAAATTATATTTCTATTATATTTTTTAAAGAACTCCTTAACCGGGGAATTTCGTTTTGCTTATGTTTATATACAGCGAGCAATTACGAGTTATTTTGTCATACCCATAGTAATGATTGCAATGACGAAATATGCCGTCACATAGAAAACCGTGATTGTGTCTTCATGGAGATTTTTCTTATTCATTTTATATAAAATAATATAACGGTGGCAGAGAAAGGTAACAAAAAAACGTAAACATATTTATTGAAATACGAACAAAAATCACGAAATAAAATATGAAGTCAATGGGGGTTAACCTTTCTTCTCCGATGATGTAAACTGAGTTAACATTGCCTCTAATTATATGAATATCTCTATAAATATACTAAATACAGAGTTCATATTTTAGGTATTCCTCCGTAATATATTTATATATAAAATAAAATAATTACAATATATAAATATTTATCATACACAACAATAAAAAATATTTTTTCTAAGAACCCGACGTGAATTTATCAATACGTGTATGTGTATGTGCAGAGTGATGCGGACGGGGTAGTGCGCGGGGAGCGGGGTCCCGATCGTCTCTTAGTGGCAGAGCGTGCGCTGGTCGAGTTAGACGTGTTTAATGCTCTCAATGTTTTTTCAACTATTATTTTAATGATTAATATAAGTAATAAATGTACAATTTCATACACGCGCGTTTTTATTTTAACACTTATTTTATATATCTTTAACTTGTTTCTCTGCCTGTTATCTTAAATTCACGAATAAATAATAGATAGTATTTCAGTTTTCTTTTTCATTTTAATGTAATTTTCTTCAGAGTATCATATCATAAGTTTTTATGCTATGTATGATTACTGTACGACTACGACATCAGGAGGCCGTGCAAAGAAATACGTTGCAAAATCGTACGTGGGGCATTAAATTATGTGTTAAAAATAGATCGGAATAATATATGAGACACGTTTATGATTTAATAGTTTAACATATGTGCGAAAGTTTTCCAGATCAATAGATAACTCACAATTTGACATATTATACCATGTCAAAGCCACGTTTTATGCTAATGACTTCGGAATTGGTCAAATATAATTTATAAGTTTTCCTTTTTGTTTGTGTATGACGAAACTCATGCATTTATTAACTATTTTTAATATCCGAAATTTTTATTTATTTTTCAAACTATTTACTTCAAATTCATAATTTTCATAAACTTATATTTGATCTTATTGATAAATGATTATTAGATTTTGTATTAACGAATTTTTTAATCCATGACCACTATTGTTCATATGTAAAATTTCAATGTAGATATATATTTTTTTTAAGTATGTTTTTTATTAATTTTAATTATCTAAAAAATAGTTATAAAATTCAGAAAAATTATGATTACTTATCTTAAGTGTATTTTATTATATTGAAACTACAAGCCGTTTTACCTTTCATCAAAAGTGCAATAGACAAAGAAAAAAATTAATAATGTCCCTATGTATTTTCGTAATCAAATTTAAAATAAATAAATATAAAATGTAGAGTAAACCAATTTATGAGTCATTATTATGTTGAGACACAAAACATTGTAATAATGTAGTTCTATAAAGAGTTAAATTTACAGCAAAAATATTGATCACCTCCGCATATTAATTCCCCAAAGAATGCACTCTGGGGACTGCGGAGTTAGCTAATTCATGAGTTCTGACATTACCACTGTAATAGAACAATGAATTGTGTCTCGATGAACTCAATGGTGCGTGAAACTGAGATACTAACAATTATGATACAATATTCATGAAAGATACAATAATTATATGTATATATATATTCGTACTACGCTTCTCTCGAAAGCCTATACTTGTTGTGTTGTGTATGTAAATAAAAATGATTATTCACAATAATGTTGTATAATAAAAATGAGATCATTAGCGACGTATTTTTTTAGGGGTACATGTTTTTTTTAAGCTCACATTGAAGTGTTTTTTAACAGCATTTGATAGTTCTTTATAATCATTATTTTTCCTAATATTGACATTCGTAAGCGTAATTGTGATCAGAATATCTGCTACATTATATATTCAGTATATAAATTAATAAATGTAGCGCCTAACTCTGAAACCTCCTAAAACAACTTTGTGTATTTCAGAGTTATGTATGAAAACGTATATTTTGAAAGCAAATGTGCAAAATGTTTGTTATGACATCAGCATTTTTTAAAGAAAATTCTGTGATGTAATTCTCTTTTTCTGTATATATCGTTCTGGCAGTCATATTGGATTTTAGACCACTGTTGTGATTGATTATCGACCACTGTTGTGATTGGCTGATTTCATTTTAACTTTTATCACACCATGATATAAAATACCCAAATGCAGCCATGCTGTCAACTCGTGTTAACGTAAATAATAGTTAGAAAAAATGTTTCTGTTAGCTTAAATGGCTTCAATGGTACGAATTTACTCTAAATATTCATTCAATTTTGAAAAAATGATTAATAACATTCATTAATTAAGTCGTATATAATGTGTCCTTCCTTCTAATCTCTCTTCATTTAATTAGTGAGAAAGAGACAATTATATTTGTATGTTTGTTCACTTTTCACTGTAAAAATAGTGTGTGATCTCTGTCTTTCATATCACAAATTGTATTTTTACCAACGTATTAGCTTTACAACGGATTGAATGGAAAAAAATAATTGTTTTTGTACGATTCCCTTTTCACAATTGGTTTTTCACTAGTCATTCCTGAGCGATAATATTTTCTTTAGGATTATCTAAAATATATGTATTAACAGAAATATTACACGTTAAATTATAATGGTAAACCTGAGTTACTGAGTGGTTTAGGAAGGGTTAAGGAAAATAGCAACTTATACTCTGTCTGCTTTGGAGTATTTTGAAACTTACCTTGATTCTGAATATGCAATATCAATGGATTTAAGTGGTCTTTGGGAGAAACAATATGTTATGCAAATAGCTGATAAAAAAAATCTACAAAACTGCATATTTAACTCAAATTATCCGAAATGAGTTTTAGGAGTTTTTGGAATTAGGCGCTATACCAATAAACCACCAAAAACCTAAAATTACACCAATTGGTTTAAGTCTTGGTGTTCTACATATCTATATATAGCGTCGAACAGTAGATCCTAAGAAGCAAAGAAAGGAACATGCTCGATGAGCAATTCTCGAGACCACCAGGAGAGTTGGTGATCACGGGAACGTACAAGGAGAGAGGGTGAGAGGCCGATCTCCAATTAGATGGATAGACCAAGTCCGAGACATGACCCAATGCCCAAGATTGTGAAAAGTGGAGATGTACAGTTCGTGCTGTGGAAGTACAATAAAGGACCGCGATGCTTAGTCATGAGCACATCGACTGAGAGAAAGAAAACACATTTTTTAATTAATACTAGACCCACAAAATGTCTTGCTAGACGTTTGTCTACAGGTTATATCCATTTTATTACATATAATATAATCAAAACATAAAAACTAATTAGTCATAGTTTAACCAATTTATTTAAAGCTTACAGGCAAAAAGTAATTTTTTTATCATTTCTTCCAAATTGAGAGAAAGTGTACTCTTTTGTAAAGACCAAAGTAGTTTATTTTTTAGTATAGGAAGAAAAAATTCTAATGTCCTCTTTCCATACTTATTGGTGATTTTGAGAATTGTTAAATTCAGATTAGCTACACATAAGAATTTACAAATTTTCATTTAAAGCTGATTTTGAATTTGAATAGCACAGAAATTAAATATTATAAAACGGTTAGTGTGTACTGCATTGATATAATATACCAAAAAATAGTTACATGTGATTTATCAATAATAAAATATATTATATTATAGGATACATGAATATTGGTGTACATTCTGTACTCTAATACTGTAAAAACTAGATTCGAAGGTTAAATGAATTTTGAAGGCACAGCAACGATATTAAAATACACCAATACTTTTGTTTTTTTATAATTAAAACACTGAAAGAAAATTAAAAAAAAAAACAAGTAAAAGCAAAAAAAATAAATTATTATCTACATTATTTATGAATGTTTTCTATGTATTTATGAAGTTTCTATAGTTCCAGGGTAATTTTTTTTGTTATTAAGGAAAACACATTCTTATTGTGAAGTTGTAATTATTCAGAACATAGGTCTGTGAATTTTAAATACTAAATTAATGTATTAATTATAAATATATACATATAAAATCAATTTTGTCGAAAAATATTGTTTTAGCGTCACCGGGATTCGAACCTGGATCTTCATTTCCAAAATTGATTTTATATGTATATATTTATAATTAATACATTAATTTAGTATTTAAAATATCACAGACCTATGTTCTGAATAATTACAACTTCACAATAATAATGTGTTTTCCTTAATAATATATGTTGTATCAACGTGTCCAAAATTTAATAAAAATGAATTGATAATTCTGGCGTCTGCAAATCGGTTTACTCAAAGGTATTTGAGATTCTGTAAAAATAATGTAGATGGCTTTCAAATAATGGAACGACAGGTGTATTAATTTGAAAAATGTAACATATAGTTTCGAAAATTTGTCAAGAAAAATACTGGCGTTATAGCACAAAGGTAGTGCACTTCTCCGGATTGGAAATGAAGATCCAGGTTCGAATCCCGGTGACGCTAAAACAATATTTTTCGACAAAATTGATTTTATATGTATATATTTATAATTAATACATTAATTTAGTATTAAATTTTTTTTGGCTCAAACTTTTCTCATTTCTCATTATTAAATTATTTGAATACGCCAACAAAACCTACGATGGAGTATTTATATTAGATTTGCATGAAAATTTAAAGACTAGGTTATTTATAAGTTATCAAATAATGTACTACCACCGTATACAGAATTTTTCACAGAATTGTTGACATAAAAATAAATAAAATATAAAAATTTGATTGTATAACGTTCGCAATATGTAATGACGCTACTGAAAAGTTTCAAAATATAACAAATGTTGTTATTAGTTCAAACGAGATGATATGAAGTATTCTTTATAGGTACACATATAAATAATTATGTTATTAACTCTCCAATATCGCGGATGCATCATCGGCTCGGTAAAAAGTCAAGAATTTCGTTCTAGAAACATACTTGAACTGAAGAAATATTTGTACGTAAATTATACTTAAGTTTTTATTTTTTTTTATGTTATATTGAAATGTTAATTAAAAATGTAGTGTTATATTAAAAAAATATATTCTTATGTAAAAGCCCACAAGAGCGTTGATGGAAATGAAATAAAATAAATAAAGCACGCGTTAAAAAATATTTTTATACAACAATATATTTATTAGGAGAACACATTCTTATTGTGAAGTTGTAATTATTCAGAACATAGGTCTGTGATATTTTAAATATAAATTAAATATATTAATTATAAATATATACATATAAAATCAATTTTATCGGAAAATATTGTTGTTGCAACTTCACAATAAGAATCTATTCTCCTAATAATAAAAAGTTGTATCGATGTGTCCAAAATATAATAAAAGTGAATTGATAATTCTGGCGTCCGCTATCAGATTACTCAAAGGTATTTAAGATTCCGTAAAAATAAGGTAGATGCCTCTTTCAAATAATGGAACGATTAAAAATGTATTAATATCAAAAGTAACATATAGGTTCGAAAATTTGTCGCTAAAAATATCGTCGTTGTAGGACAGTTGGATAATTCACCTTTCCCGGTTTGGAAAGAGATCCAGGTTCGAATTTTATATGTACACCTTTCTATTTAATATATTTAATTCATATTTAACAATATATTTGATTACTAATAATGAAATTGTAGGCTTATGATAATTAAAATATGATACAAATATTTTGGAATGTAATCTATTTAAATATTGCAGAATTTCATGTATAAGTTTGATTATTTTAATAATTTGTTGGTGTATAATATTTTTGTTTCTTTTACCTTTGATGTTTCATATGCGATATGATAAATGTGATTTGTGGTGTGTTAAGCAAAGTTATACCCATTTCGGATGTAAAAAGTACTTTTTGTACCTGCACACGAAATGTCAATTACTTTCAACGTTGTTTTTGACATATCACGCTTTGTTATTTACTTTCTGCAGACATATTTTCAAAAATTCACTCATACAAAGAACACATTGAATTGAATCGTAGTGAATTTATATATATATCAATTTAATGTATTAATTATAAATATATACATATAAAATAAATTTTGTCGAAAAATATTGTTTTTGCGCTACCGGGATTAAAACCTGGATCTCTATTTCTAATTCGGGGTCCAATCCAATGCTAGCATTTTTCGTGACAAATTTTTGAACCTATATGTTACACTTTTTCAAATTAATATATCTGTCGTTCTATTATTTGAAAGCTATCTACTTTGATTTTATATATTTATAATTAATACATTAAAATAGTATTTAAAACATCACATACCTATGTTCTGAATAATTACAATTCCGCAATAAGAATTTGTTCTCCTTAATAATTATATATATCATTACTTTATTTTCATTTACGAACTGCAATTCTTCATATAAATTATTAGGGTACAAAATTGTGAAAAATACACTTTTCAGCCCACTCATTCGCTCCATGATAAGATCGTCTATATCACAAATAATTTCTATAGTTAGCTAATGTAAAATAGGAGAGTTTTCAATTTTATTTTATAATATGAGTTTTCAGTTTTTCTACCTCTGTTTTTACAATCCTTTTTACCTCGAAGTGGAAATGAGTACATTAATACTTCGTACAAGTTTATCCAATTGAAACCTCGTAAGTCGTACAACGTGAGAACAGTTACTTGCGGAAAAAAAAAATAAGAAAGCTATTTTGCAGAAAATGTTATAATCTACAAATTTTATATTTGCTATTTTTGTCGATCGACCAATAGAAAGCATGTTATGTTATTTTCAATAACTAACTAAATAACAAAGTTATACATTTGCTTTCGCAATGTATCTTGTAAACGAACGCATCGGGCAAATGTTAATATAAAACGTAAAGCACTAGAAAACACTGCCATGTTTACATTCAGTTGACATGTTCGAAAACATTTTATGTACATCGGGGTATTTGTGAAAATATAAATATAATACTTTGATCGAAATATAGCAAATGTACTAATTAAGTAACATGTAATGATTGCGACTGCAAATGCAATCTTGCTCGCCGCGAACGCAATAAATTGTACGGGCCTGTAACCTATGCACGGGGAAAAGACAACTCCGTGACCGGTGTAATGTATTTCGTACGTATGAGTACATATTTGGAAGAACACATTATAAGATTAACATTGGATTATCCATTTTCATTTCAAATTCTTGTGTCGGCGACTTTTGACCCATTTGAATTTACTACACAATGAATAAAGTTTTTTTTTTTTAATATGAAGTTGTTTGTAGGCGTTGCAATTTTTTTTACATGTCTAATTTTGATCCGTTTTTGACTTGTTATCTTGGGGCCGAGCAGCCTAGAATATCGTGTCGTATATCAATTTACACCAAGGCCTCGGCACTGAGGTTTTCCACCAGCGTAGTGACAGATTTATGGAGACGGTTTAATTATGTATTGTTTCGTGTCAGTAAAATAAAACAAAATGTCACATTTTCGAAACGGAAACGCGGCGAAGCCTGGCTGCCTTTAAAAGCTATTTCAAAAAATATTCCGGTTGGGTGAAACTTTTACGAACATTAAAAGCGAAGTGAAACTGGTTGTGAGCTCTTGAATAAGGAGCAAAAAATATTATAAAAAGTAACGATGCCGGGTAACGTTAAATTAGTGGAAAAGTAAGTATATGTGTACTGAGTATGAAGGTTAGTATAATTTTTTTAATGACCATGTTAAAATTTAAATGCGACGGGTGTAATGAGGCGGCTGAGCTGGTTCACCATTATCAACCCTTCTCTAGCCAGGATGTGATGTAGGTCTACGAGCCAATTAAATATGCACAATGTAAAACTTACATTTTACCTAGTCTGAAAAAATCATTTAGAAATGACTAGTGAAAAACCAATTATATATTATAAAGCGAATCATAATAAAAATAATGATTTTTGAATTCAATGCTATATAAAATTGATGCGTTGCATGCAATCTACGTTAAAAATTGTACTACGTGAAAAGATAACACATTAATATAATTGAAGGGAGATGAAGGTAAAGATCATGCTAGATGGGTCTTTTGACGAATGCTTTACAAGAATAACGTTTGAGAATAAAACGAACGTATTTAATTATTATATTTATAGTAAGTATGGATATTAAATATTTTAAAGCCATTTAAGCTTGTAAAAGCATTTTGTTCCCATTTAAAGTGTTACACTCAAATTTTTTACAGTAACACGAGTTGACAGCATGGCTGCGTAGGGTATTTTTAGCATGGTATGATAAAGGTTAACATCTTTACTGTGGTACACTAAAATATTGATCATATTATCACCGCTCGGCGAAGTTGAACGCACCCATCAGATACCGGTGCTTCGAAACGGGAAGAGCGTCTCATTAGCGATACTCTACCTGTCGCCATGTTCCTATAAATAGCTCTAGAAAACGCCTCACTATTCGTGCGGTAATTACATTATACGGGTGAACTTCTGCTTTTGTATATTTTGACTACAATAAACTCTGAAAATAGTAAGTGATTTCTTTCACATAACCTGTACACATGTATGAGTACGCAAGACACTCAGCGACTTTCAAATGGTTATAAGAGTGGTAGATGATGTATTGGGGTATCCATTTCTATCACATTAATCACGCCACAACATGTAAAACATAACCTTAAAAATCCTTTTGATTCGTATTTAAATACATTGACACATATTCGTCCGTTTACTCATACGCATTCATTCAACCATCTACGATTGCTAACATTACTGACCAACGTTTCTCTCAATAATGTTGATACTCCTATCTCCCCAAAATGTATTCAGAAAAGTATAATTGAGAGGCTTACATTAAAAACATGGTATCCCACAAAATATTGTCTATCGATAGGTACATTTAATTAACAAAAAGTTTTTGATCTTCGTCAATAGATGGCAGTAGCACATAATAATGACAACCTATTAATTTTAAATTTTTTAGTTGACTTAGACTGGCGCATCAAAGAGTATATATAAGTGATGGTTAAATCGTTATTGTAATGTATCAAGGCTGCAGGTATTATCCGGCTGCGCCGATTGTGTTGTCTTTATGGTGCTACTATTTACCGCTACACTAGACGTCTGATTCTTCTCGTAAAAAATGTTGTGGATTGGTATAGTACATATATACTATATATATATATATATATATATATATATATATATATATATATATATATATATATATATATAGTACGGTATAGTAATAAAGTATTTATTCAGGGTTACAATAGGTACAGTTATAATGTAATACAATGATCTATCTGGGTTGACGTCTCGAAGCGAAGAGAGACCGATCTAGCGCTCGCACACAAACTTATAAAACACTCACACAGCCATATAAATCCTTTTGTATGTGCGTGCTTTGTCATATGTCAAACAATAGACATAACAGTTATTTAAACCGCTATTGTAACTGTTCGATTGTAACGTTAATTGTTAACCGATTAGTAGCAATTCTTTGAGCAATGACTTCCTTCAATAGTTAAATCTTGGTAACTAATCATCATCATCACAATCACAGTCACATACTGATCACTACTCTGCATCTAGTTTTTTGAGATCTTCAGAAAAAAAAACCTATCTATGCTATCGTCAAAATTATTCGTAATGTAATCTCAGATTTTTTGTGCATTGCCCAGCTGCCAATTAATTTTTATTAATGTCACAGCACCCACCTGTTCCAATTGAATGTTGCGAACGTTTTTAGCATTAATCAATGTCACTGGTATACAATGTGACGCGCTCTAGATAATATGAAGAAACGTTTACTTTAGATCCCTCTGCATAGTAATGTATCCCATGATGAGCAGACACAGCAGACTGTCTACAGATAATAAACTTCTTAGACACAAGATCATAATAAAGCCTAAATTCACTGACGCAGCTTTATACACTGTCTAAATGTATAGTAAGATTGCAAATTGTGCGAAATAAGGCTATTGGGGTCGCCTTGGATGCGACGAAATGGAATTAAAAATGGTTGATATCGTCGATTTAGAACACCAGTTACAGTTACACTATCGGGACGTTTGTTCGCTTACCCCTGGAAACTGTTCCAACTTTCAAAATACATCAAATTAGGTAAAGTTAAATATAATGATTTTCTTTCCCCTGACTGGTTTAGAACCTAGGGCTTCTTTGTCGGTCTTAAAAGCTATTAAAAATATGCGATTTTAATTCAATAAAACATTCAAGTTTATGCAAAACGAAAAATTATTAGCAATTATTGCAAAGATTTTAAAATTTAGACCCTCCAGCATCCCTCAAGTTAGTATTAATAGTGTAATACTTAGTATTAATAAGTGTTAGTTCTATTTCAATTGCACAAACGTTTAGCTTAGTTTGAAAATAGTAAGAATATTGATGTGACGTAGGTTTTCAAACATTAAATACAAAATACAAATCTCTTCTCTCTTTCTTAGAAAAGCTTAAACCTAATACATACACTTATAATATATTTTTTTAGTTATATTATATCTTTATAATGGTAATGACAAAAGAGCAGAGAGTTTATGGACCAATAAGCCAAGAGATCCAAGATTAAGAATAGCTAGACTGACTCAGTAGCAGGGGCGTGCAGTGCATACAAGCAAAAAAGCTGTACATTAATAAAAATTCTGGGAAACAAATATAAATTAAATAATTGGTTTAACATAAACAGAAACATAATTTTACAATTAGCTTCATCTGTGTACCAGTAAAGACTTTAATGGCTTAATTCTAAAAACTACTCCAACTCACCGTTGTACCCATGGCGCTCTCGTGTATTCGTCGCATCAAGCTATTCACATTACTCTGTTCTGTCTTTAAGCTAGTGAATTACTCAAGTCATAAGTCACAAAATGCATTTGGCAGAACTATTTCCAACGTTAACCTTTAATAAAAATAATTATTTCTTTTAGTTATCACGTGAAGTATTGTAAAACAATAAATAAATCATGTTCAGTCATAGAAAGTGTTCCTAAAAACGTCCATACATTTTTTATATGAATAAGAAGGTATTATTTTACGTTAAAACTTAAACTTTAAAAACATTATTAATAGTATTCTAAAATTACAAATAAATACATGATAGGGTCGTATAAACGACGGATTTATTTTGTCCAAAGGCTTCGGTTAAACGAAAGTACATATATTGTATTACATATATTATATATTATTGATAAAAGCATAACCTATATCTGTACTTACTGCACGCCACTGCTTAGTACTAAGTACATTAAAGGAGATTTTGATCTGGAGATATACTCGGAGATCAGAAAGAGTTTGGTAGAAAAAGAAAAAAAACTATTTTTTTGAAAGTTAGATAAATAGAAGCTATTACCTATGTTACAAACATATATTAATAATAGACTGACATTTAACGATGAGTTTGACGACATATTTTACGGAGCTGAAATTTGTCACTAAAATGTTTTTTTACATGCAGTGATACGAATTCATATTGTTTTTCTACGATTATGAAACAAATTTCGTTAAAAAAAAACAAAATACGAATAAATTCAAGCATTAACATAAATCACGCTTCGTGATTTATACGATACTTAAAAAAAAATCACCCCTGGCCTATCTCAGTGCTTCTGATAATATAATAATTTTTAAAATCTGTCACCATAAATAATATCCACAAAAATATTATTAAAAAATCAAAGGACATCTGTCGGTATAAATTACAAACCCAACCCCAGGTATGAATTTTGATCAACCAAAAGTATAAATAGTTAGAAACTTTCTAAGGCGAACTTATTCATGATTTTTTTCCAAATAGCGTGAATTTTATTTAAATCACGACTTCTTCGAAAACTTGCTAAGTACCGTGTTCCAAGAACGTTATTGTTCGTCCACAAAATATTAAGGACTTGTGAATAAAGGGGATTGTACGCTTCATTTCTTGAGCTATTCAATGTTAAAACGGTTCATAATGGCAATTCCTGTCGTTCGGATTTAAATGATTTAGATACGGGTCGTAAAAATCTCGTTTAAAAGTCAAATTTCGCTCGGAGAACTACAAAATATTAAGAAGTTGTGAATAAAATGGATATCGCACTTCACCTTCAGCGCTTCAATGTTTATTCAGATGATAATGGTATTTTTCGTCTTTTGAATCTGTGTGATTTAGATACATGTCATGAAAATCTCGTTTCAACGTCTTATTTTCAGATAAATATTTCAGTAGTATTATGTAAGGCAGAGGGGTGTTTCAAAAAATATAACATTTTTTTATTATTAAAAATGTTGTAATAATTCATGATTCAAAATAGTATCTCACTATTGTACGGATAAAGCTGATTTATACGTAATGAAAAAATCCGGTAATGATGTTAAGTAATACTGTTTATTAAAGAAATAATGGAATATATGTTCGATGTCTTCGAGATGCCATGTTGGCTGCTTATACTATGAAACGATCGAATATCTCCCATTTTCAAAAATTTCTTTATTCCGATTTCACTAATATGTAGATTGTATAATATAACAGTGTTGGACATATCCTCTGTTTTATTACTAAGCTACAAAAAACCTTTATACTTTACTTTTTCTTGAAATAATGTTTGTATTTATTGGTGCTAAATATTAATTTGGAATTTCATATAAGTTTTGTAAGTAATTATATTTTCATGTATTATTTTATGCTATCATGTATACTGTATTTTAATTTGTTCAGATATGCTGTTCAGGTATGCCTCATTTCATTTTCAATGCACTGTTCATCCCCACTGTAGTATATATAGGGTGTGATGGATAGGCGCATTATAGAGAACCCATGTGATAAGCATTTTTTAAAGGTTCTTCTTCTTTTTCTTTTAAATAGGTAATCTAACCTTTAAGAGTGATTTGTGCCATTAATCAAGTTAAAATTTTATTTTATAGAAAAAAGTACAATAATATTATAGAATTGGAAATACTATATTACAAGTCAATACCATTTTCGTTCAAAAAATTTGCTATTGTATATATTAAATGTGGCAAGTTAAGGAAAAGAAGATGATGACACAAGTTAACCGGGAGTTGAAAATTACCATTGACGAGATTCTGTAAAAAAAAACCTGTGATCCGCAATGGACAGGCAAAAAAGATATAGTCAAGGGGTTCCTCCTGATTCAATCCTGAAGTTCAATCTGAATAAATGTGAAGCTACCTGGCAATGCCCAGTTCTCATTCTAGAAATATTTGATATTTTTCTTTTAGAGACTTTCCTTTTGGAGAACCAGGGAGAGCGGGGAATAGATCTTTAAATTATTTTAAGCCGATTTACTCTTATGATTTTTTGGATCCATCGATTTTGTAGTTCAAATAGAATTCGTACGTTTTTTTTACCATATTAAGTGTGTCTTACATCGGGATGTGGAATTGATGAGGGAAAAATCCGGAAAGAGTGGTGACCTCCTTGGCCAGTTTATCAGCACATTCGTTTCCATGAATTTCCTTATGTGCAGGATTCCAAACGAATGACACCTGTTTATTTTTGCTGTCTAAATTATTTATCATTATTTTTATTTATCATTATTTTTATTTGTTAACTTTGTTTTACTAATCACTTATTGAGTTTAAATTCATTTACCGGTTTCGAAAAATACAATTTTCTTCTTCAGGATATTCAGTGGTTAATAAAACTAAAATTAACAAATAAAAAAAATGAATTTTAACCACAAAGTTAATTTTGCTAATTTCAAAATTATTAAATAGACATCTTCTGATGGAACAAATTATTTCATTGTCTAGCCAAACTTTCATATTAGCAGAGAGGGATTCAAGAGCTGCTTGCGAGTCGGAGAATATAAAAGCCTTATCGACGTACGCAAATATCTAAGGCCACTTTAGTATTTTAAGAGGTTTAATGACTATATTTTAAATTATAATAAATAGGTATATATAATATATTTTTATTAAACTGTTAACATTCTGTGAATTATAAAATAAATAAATAAAATTTCGCACTAAAAAAAGGCTCTCCACAACATGGAGAAAATTTTTTTTTTCATACTTTGGCGATGTCTCTATAAGAGATGTAGATTTTTATTCACAGGGTATAAAAAAAGACAGAGCGAGAGGTTGATTTTCATTAAGATGGAATCTGAGAAAAGAACGGAGCCTCGCTATAAGCCGCACTAAACAAGGCCTAAGTTCGCGATGAGTGGAGGCAAACAGTTCGCCTTGTGAAAAAAGAATAAAGGAATACGATGCTCAATTATGGGTGCATCAACCGAGAGAGTATTAAGTATTAAATTTTTAATAGTTCTCTTTGTCATAACACCACCGATTTTATCTGTTTTTATAAAAAAAAGCAATGTAAAATTATCATACATACGTTTCTAATTATTATTATTTTCATCTACAAATGTGACCTTTACTTTTAATAATAAGAATTTTAAGGTTTAGGTTATATAGATGTTTTGGTAAAGAAAGATTAAAATTACGTCAGTGTGGTTCAATTTATTTGCCGGCAAGATTCTGAACTTTTTACGTCATGCTGATTCTCTTTCTAAACTTGTACATGTTAAATTAAAAATTCCATCATTTTCTTATGATGAACTGAACGCAAAAAAATACGTAATCTTATTGTTTCGAATTCGTAAATATATTTTTGACGCGTCTTTTAGAATCAGCCGTGATTCATGTTATTGACACATTCCGCGTCCAAATTCCCATCCATACATTTCCTCATGCTCGACTTTTCAGAGTGTGAAATGTGACCTTGACGCCAGCAGACATCAACTTGACCGATGTTTGTTCGATCTCGAAATCGCGATAGCATTTGCGGTGTGGACCTTTCAGCTCCAGTGCACCAGCACTGTATTGTTTGTGATCCTGTGATTTGTGTGCACAGTAATATTGTTTATTAGTGGCATGGGTGAACTTGCGACATCACCGTATTCGATTGGAAGCGGAGTTCGGCTCATCCGCGTGCCAAATTTATATACAATACGTATAATACATTGTGCGATTTTTGGCAGCGACCACGGGGATTAGCGGAGGCGTCATATGCAAGGTAAGGCGAGAAGTCCTTCCAAATCCCGGTTCTTTGAAATTCGCTGGTTCTTTGACTAAACCCGTATCCCCTCACCGATCTCATCCTGTACCACGTTTCCCTACTTACCTCCCCTACCCTGCGGTAATTCTGATTTTCGACCGGAATTGTCGTAATCCATTCCGCGGGACGTGACCCGAAGATCGTACAATTCACTTATTATAGAAAATAAAATACATACATGAATCAATTCGCTCATGAACTCGTTCCAATTCTGAGACATCGAGTTGAGGACGTAAAACTACGGCTGGAGCTCAGCACCAACTTTCTAGTGCAAGCGGCACTCTAATGGAAACCTGGTTCCCTGAGCAAAGAATGGCAACGACTACAGAATAGTTGCAGATACAATATTGACCGTGACTGAAATATAGTATGTATATTTTGTTTATATTTATATACACGTGTGAACTTTTTATTTATTTATATATTTCTTTGCTTTTCTTTTTATAACCTAAATAATATTTGAAATATAACTTAAATGTATTACATAATATGTTATGTATTATCTTTTTTGTGAATTGGGTTTTAATAAAAAAAAACCCATCACGCTGGAATAAACGCATTATTATTATTATTGTTATTATTATTATTATTATTATTATTATTATTTGATAATTAAATCTACAGAAGACCTGGAAAATTAAGCGGTATAAGGTCACTACTGACAAAGTAATGATTCGGATGCGAAAAACGTAACAGATCCTTAAAAATATTTAAAACCCGGCAAATGTAATGTTTTTGAGAAGAAAACATTATTATTGTGAGGTTTATTAGAGCATAGCTATGTGGTATTATTTAATAGAAATTAATGAATTAACTAAAAAGATATTAAGAAAAAAATCTATTTATCGAAAAAATATAGTAAGAGTGGGGAGGTGATTGACAGGGAGACATTCAATAGGAAATACATTAAGCAGCGGTTTGCTTGTGAGGTTAAATTGGTTATTAATTATATTGGACTTAGTATTGAGTGATTTCTAAACTTTCTAAATTATCTAATCCATGGCCTTTATTATTGATGTGTATAATTTCAATGCCGAGAAGTTATTATTGTTAAAGTACCTAAATGTTACTTCATTCTAGTATTAAAACTCCGTGTCGTTTTATCTATATAAAATGCCTGATAGTCATTACAGTTTAGTTTATAAAGGGTGTCCAGCGGAAAAATTTCAGGATTAAATTGTAATTGCTCGCAAACTATCAGGGTGAGGTAGGTGGGAGGGGTATTGTTTGACGAGCGTGATTTGTGGATTTGCCAGTCGCAATGAGTCACTGGTCGGGAGTATATCGCGCGTTCACGGTTGAGCAATATTTATAGTATGGTGATTCATTGGTTCGTGCGCGTCGCGCTTTTTGTACTCACTTTAATATTCGACGAGTAGGTGATGGGCCGAGCACGCAACTTATCTGGTGATGGATTCAAAGTTTAGACAAAAAGGGATAATGGTTAATCAAACTCTTCCGGTACCATCAACGTCAGCAGCGACGCCAGTACATGTGGCTCAAGTTCGACGTAAAGTTATGCGCAATCCGCGTAAATTGATAAGGAAGATTGCAGCCGGTACTGGAATAAAAAAATCAACAGTGCACGTTAATTTGAAAAAGAAACTACAGTTTCACCCATACAAAATGCAAATTGTGCGGTTTCTCAACAAAAATGACTATTGTTTACGTGATACCTTAGCGAGAACGATGCTTGAACGTTTTGGAACAGCACGAATGCTTGGAAACATATTGTTTACTGACGATGCACATTTTCATATCGATAGCTAAGTTAATAAACAGAACAGGATATACCGGTGTCCCGACAATTCAAGGGAACGCCATCAAAAATATTTGCATCGTCCAAAAACGACAGTGTGTTGTGCAATTTCTGCCCGAGGGATAATTGGCCCTTATATTTTTAACCAGCGCGAGACAGTCACTACTGACGTGTATTACCGAATGATTGACGAGATTTTCATACTGCAACTGCAGCTGTTTCCCAGATTCAACAACAGAATATAATTTCACTCTACACACAGTTAGAGTTTCAATGGAGAAGCTGAGGAGAATTTTTCCCAATAAATATTGTATAAATAAAATATGAGAATAATATTGAAGTTTTTTTTATTATTTAATATCAAGCTTGAAAATTGTTATATGCCCTTTATATATTAGATTGATCTAACTGGTTGACATTGTCTTTGGAATTTATACAACAAATCATTTTCACATTAATAATAAATAAATAAAAGATTGGGTAATTTAGAAAGTCTAGAAATCATAAAAGTCACATAACACATAATTATTAACCAATTTTAACTAGTGATGGTAAAATCGTTATTTAAACAATTATTTTGACTGTGTTTGATTGTATCGATGATTGATAACTGATTTACGTAATTCTTCGAGAAATGATTGGTACACTAGACAGTAAGCCTCCGACAGTTAAATCTTAGTTACCAATCATCATTAAATCTCAGTTACCAATCATCGACACAATAATAGTCACGTAACGATTTACCATCACTAATGTCTCCCAGTCAATCACCTCCTCATTCTTATTAAGACTCTGCCTACGCCCCGTATTGGATGTCGTTTAAAATTTTTATGAAATCGTTCAGTTGTACGCCAGTCCTGATGAAGATACGACAGTATCGAAACCGGTTGATGTAAAAATAACACAGTGGATTAAAAAAAGGTGTATGTATGTCTAACCACAAATTTCAAAAGCTACAAACATCAATACATTTTTTTCTCTGTAATAAATATGAATTTAGATAGGAAGAAAAAAATAATATAATGGATTCACTCATATTCGTCGCTGCTCCGGTGAAATTTCGAATTTGAAGCGAGGAAAACTTTTAGGAGATCATTTATGTATGTGTGTGTGTTAGAGAAAAAATCTGAGAGCACGTGAATGTGTTGGTGTGCTATTATTTTTACGTCTCACGACAGAAATGTGTGTCACGAGTTCTCGAATAGCTTTAATAAAAGACTGACACGAAAAAAATCAATAATATTCAATCGATCAATGTAGACTTTTGAATCGAAATCGATCAATGTAGACTTTTGAATTGAAATCGATCAATGTAGACTTTTGAATCGAAATCGATCAATGTAGACTTTTGAATTGAAATCGATCGATGTAGACTTTTGAATTGAAATCGATCAATGTAGACTTTTGATGTTAGTGTCCCACCTAGGTACGCAAAGTGTGATCGTTGTGTGTAGTGCGTTTGACCACTGTTTGTCCACAATGTCATTGATTGAATGGACGTTTTTTAAAACATGTTTTATGTCATGCCACAAAGTGACCACTTTTGGAAGCATGTCATTACGTAGATTCTATGACAAATGCACACATGACAGGTGGACACAGTCAGCTCATTTTGTATTAAACAATTTAAGGTTATGTTAGATATATGCTATAGGTTATATTTCTTTAATTTGTATAAATTATAGGAATACACATTTTTGTGAAGTCATATTTTCAGAACAAAACAGTAAAATTAATTAATACCACAGCACTTAATTTAATTAATTTTCTAGAGTTTCATCATAATGGATGGATATAAATGAAACAATGTTATTACTCTACTTGAGTTTATTAGCACTACTCGAGTTTCGAGAGAAACACTACCATTACAACAACACACAAAAAACCACCCACCCACACAAAAAAACTACCACCTGTATTTATGTGTAATCAGTTTAATATTTCATCTGTCGATGAGAGTTACTGTTTCTCTCGAAACTCGAGTAGTGCTAATAAACTTATGTAGAGTAATAACATTGTTTAATTTATATCCATTCATTAGTTCTGGGGTATTTTAATACAAAGTAAATGAATGCGCTTCCTCGGATAGGAAGAGATTCAGGTTCTAACTAAATATTTTTAAGACAGTTAATTTTTTTTCTGTATATCTTTCTAATTGATTAATTTAATTTGTATTAAAGAAATGTAAACAATTGTGAGGTTATATGTATTAATCAACTAAATATTATATTAATTTGTGTGCAATTGTTTATATATGCACTTATTACCGTGTGCACCTGTCTTCTGTGCAGTTGTCATGTGTATATTTGCCGTGTATGCCTTGGCAAACGCTGGTTTTGATAACAAACATATCTGTTTCCATTTTACCTAGTGGTACGAAATAGTCATTGTAGTTGTGTAGCTGGGCTGGGAGTTCCGTGAGAAGCGGCGAGACGCTAAGCTTCTGAAGTATTTTCCACGGAGTATATCTATTGACTGAATCGAAAGCTTTCACCAGGTCGACAAAGGAAGTATAGAGATGCCTACACTGCTCTCAACATTTCTCTTGCATCTGTTTAATGGAAAATATGCCAACTGAACTTTGAGCGGTGCGAAACTCTGCCTGTAGTTTTGATGTGATTCTCTCTAGGACTTTGATAAGACTATTATCAATAATCCTGCCTAATATCTTCCTTGCTAACGACAGCAAGGTGATACCTCTGTAATTAACGCGGTTCAATTTGTTTTCTCTGTGTTTGTAGACATTGACCATACACGATTCGCGGTTGGTAGGACGGAAATATGGATGTGACTTTTTTTTATCTTTCCCTTATGATGCTAAAATAAAAACGCGCACTCCAGTGCTGTAAACTTAGTGTACATGTAGACTAATGAGATTTTTAAGTCGGATAAATATGAATATTTTACATTTATTACTTATAGTGATAATCAGAATAATAGTTGGCATATAAATATATATATATATATATATATATATATACGTGAATTATTGTGTAAAAGTGCTAAATCATCACAAACGACAGCATGAAGATGCATAAGACACGTCTAACTCGGCCAGCGCACTCTCTGCCACTGAAGTGACGATTGGCATCCGGCACCCCGCGCACTGCGCCGTCTGCACCACTTCGCACGTACACATACACGTATTGACAAATTCACGTCAGGTTCTTCGAGAAAACATTTTTTATTGTTGCGAATGATGAATATTTATACATTGTAATTATTTTATCCAATACATAAACATATTACGGAAAAATACCTAAACTCTGTATTTAGTATATTTACAGAGATATTTACATAATTAGAGGTAATGTTAACACAGTTTACATCATCGGATAGAAAAAGTTAATCCGCGCCAAAATTGTGTTTGTATGAATGCGGAACACCATGGAAACAAACGGATACGATTGCCATTGCCATTTTTTACGTTTTAATTGATGCGGCACGATCAGAGATCTATTCCTGGTGAAGGTTTAAATTATATGGAATTCACAAAAATGTGAGCTATTGGGAGACGTACGTCAATTTACACGAACCAGTATATGATGATGTTCGAAATGCAAATCTAAATTAATCAAGAATTACCAGCGGTAAATGTATGAATGTGGATAAGGCGAGAATTGTGTGTCAAGACAGAAGAGTGTGACGCTCTATCCTCTCTGCCTGTGGCGTGATGGTAAGTTAGATAGTTAATTAGTTAAGATATATTTAAGTATTAAATGAAATTACCATACAGATCAAAACAAGCGCGAGTAACCCCGGGTAACAGGAACCATTAATAGATTTTGATACCGATAGTATATAATTTATTAGAAATGCCAGGACTTAACGGATATTCATTGTTTATGTTGCCTTCTCTTCACTCTAAATACAAGGCCAGATATTGGAGACGACCCTCGTAAACGCTTCAACAATTGACGAAGGTGCGTAGATGATGTACGAGAACCTACAATTAAGTCCAACTAGATTCATGAGAATTATATGACAACACAGAGTTGTAAATAACTTTTTCACCAATTATCAAATCAGTGTGTTGGAACTCTCACCCTATTCGCCCGATCTAGTTTCCTCTGATTTTTCTCTATTTTTCAAAATTAAAAACATAATCAAGACATGAAGGATCAACGTTGAGGATTACAGCGGAGGTGAAACGGATTACGATGCGTGCTCTAAACAGCCTCACAGAGAATAACTTTGAATACTACTTCCCATAATGAAAAAAAAGTTGAAACAAGTGTATTGCTTTAGGATAGGACTATTTTGAAGGAGACCGTTTATTATACAATTTTTTTCTAAGGAACTTAATTATCAGTCATCGTATCGGAAATGAAAATATTCATGAAGGAATGACGTTATAATTCACGATTTTGCGAAAACGTTTTACGCATTTGACCCGAAATGCTGAGAATTTAACCCGAAAAATAAATTCACATTTTTTGATGGTTTTCATTCTCTTTGTGACGATATTAAATAAAATTTATATTAATTTTACATGCTAGAATATGTTTTTTTTACGTAAATGAGGTTTGAATAATATAAGTAAATACGCTCAAAATTAGTTTTAAAAAAAAATTTATTTCGTGTATTGTGATATCGTGCGGTGCACGCGTATTAGTAATGAAACTGTATCACTGTCACTGATATCATCGAATACCAATCATAATCACGCCAGTGAGTCAAGAGTAGCATTTTTTCTCATCACTAATGTATACTGTATTACGGCCGTCTCTCACGTGTGTCCTACACATATTGTTATTATTTCGGCGGGAAATTTAAAATATAAATTATAACTTGAATTTAACTGTGTACGGACCGTGCGCCGAACAACGCTAACCCCTCTTCTCCCCACTCCTAAACAGACATCCTCTGCCGGACGAAGGGTAGCTACACCCTCTCCCGCGCATTGGCCGAGATGGGCCGCAACGCGAGCCCAGGACGCTCTCGCTCTTCGATCGTTCTGCGCTCCGGATCTCAAATATCGGCTCCCGGTTTATGGCTGGCCTCCGGGCGCAATCCATCAAGCCGACAGGAAGCTGCGATGTGCCTCCTGGAAGGCATCCGGAGACCTCGCCTTGAACGCGAGGTAAGCGGCGGATGTTCCCCGCCGCGCAACCAGCAACCGCAGGATTGAAGGCCGTCGCGGGATGACCGGATGTGGCTGCGGAAGCCACGCGGCGAGGCAGCGTGGCAGCGTCTGCGCCAGGGGAAGGCTCCTGCTCGCAGCGGGTC
Source organism: Eubasilissa regina (assembly GCA_022840565.1). NCBI lineage: Eukaryota > Metazoa > Arthropoda > Insecta > Trichoptera > Phryganeidae > Eubasilissa > Eubasilissa regina. The sequence continues at coordinate 8,244,086 of JAINEB010000019.1, forward strand.
GCACGTGGCTATACAGTTGGCACGTGTGTGACGTTGAGTGTATACCGAGTGGAACAACATCGGTGCGCCAGTGTGTTAATTAAGGTTAGACATAAGTAGTAATACGATTTTTTTTTTTTTTTGTATTTGTATACGTAAATATGTAAAGCTTGCGGAGTTTAATTTACTTTACCGTCACCTCCTCGTGACCATAACTAACAATTATGTTGATTAAGAACGTAACGAACGTAAGACCAAAGCGCCAGTATCATATCAACGCCATGACAAGAATAATTTATTGTTATAGTTGACGATCCAACAACAACAATTCACATTATAATAACACATTAATTCAGAAGTCTGACGAACTATTAGATCGAGTAAACAGATGTTTCGAAGGAAAATGCCTACACCGTATGTTCAGAAAAAAGTGGTATTTTATGAAGACACGTGTCTCCAAGAAAAATTAATGATGCAGTAAAAATAATGGAATTGGACAGAATGTTGTGGACTAATCCCCAAACTTTTTACCTCGCACTATCAGCTATTCGAATCATTACAAAACCATTTAAATGGGGAAAAGTTTCAAAGCTTCTGAAAGGTCAGTGATAACATCCGTAGCGTATTTCAAAGGCGAAGTCAAAAGTTTCTGTAAGACTTGTGTAGAAAAGTTTGGGAAATTTGAGGATACGGTTGGGCCAAGAGACGGGAATTGATCAAATGTATTCTACCATATATAGATTAGCTCCAAAATCAATATTTCAGATTAGTAAAGATATAAGAAATGCCGTAAAAGTTTGTAAATAGGCGGTGTAGAAATATTGATACGAACGTGATTTAAATTAATTACAATTGCAATAACGTGTATTTTCTGTAAATCAAACTCGATAATTTTTATTATATTTTCATTCTTAGATGTTGTGTTATTCATGAGGCGCTGTAGTGTAAAATAACGAGCAACTTAATTTTTTTTAGGTAAAGCTGCGTGCGAAACTTAGCCTAGAAGATGCATTGAGTCATGTCCTTAGGCGCATAGATGTCCGCGCTTGGACAACTCTTTGTTGAGTGATTGGTAGCTTCATTGTTTAAAAAATAAATAATTAAAGCGAAATTCAGCTATCCAAATAATACAAACATAATATCTGGATCGCTACAGAAGCACCCATTCTTAGTGGCTTCATCTTATTGTCTACGTTTCGTATTTCTCCACAACAAGGTCCAAGATCGCGAAGAGTTAACGCTGCAGAAGCAGATTATTAGAGTTTCACGATGCTTAGACATGAATATATCGACTGAGATAGATTAAAAATTTTTAAAATACTAATTAAATGTATTAATTATAAAGATATAAATATAAAATCAATTTCATCGAAAAAAAATGTGGTTGCGCTACCGGGATTTGAACCTGGATCTCTTTCCAAACCGGGGAAGGCGCATTATCCAACTATGCTACAGCGACATTATTATCGGTTTTTTTTTGACGACAAATTTTCGAACCTATATGTTACACCTTTTCAAATGAATACATTTATCGTTATAATTCACCTTTTCCGGTTTGGAAAGTGATCCAAGTTCGAATCCCGGACAATATTTTTCGATAAAATTGATCTTATATGTATATCTTTATAATTAATATATTTAATTTATATTTAAAATATCACAGACCTATGTTCTGAAGAATTATAACTTCACAATGAGAATCTGTTCTCGAAATAATAAAACTTTTTAGATTAAATAGTTGTAGGTATCTATGATTCTGGATGATGTTTATGCGCGCACCCATCTAGTTTCGCTGTTAAATCAAACGTTGTATATACGAGTTCAAGTTTTATTTTTTTCTATAAATTTTAAGATGATATCTTGGTTTGTTTTCAGATGAAAATCTCAACATATGTTAAGTACTGAAAAGTGCGAGATAGAGGTTGGAGCTACCGAAAATACATGTGTCGTCCTTTTTCTCCCGTTCAAGGGAGTGTACATTATTTATAATGCTACCCTTATGTCTGCCTTCTATGATAATTGCACATAATTATACATTTATTCTCAATATAATTTATACATTTTAATATAATAATAATAATTCACTAATAATTCACTAGTCCTACAGCACTCCCACTACATATATTTTTATTTTATTTTTACTTTTTTATACATATTTGTAATTCTCCTTTTATTCCTGTCGATAAATAACACCACAACAGCACGAAAAAGAAAAACTGGCTACTTTAACACAGACTTCAGTCTAGCCAAGTAGCCAGGACAACGCTGTATATATCAGAGGTGAAGTCTACTCTCCACCCCATACAATAAATTATGTATTATGTATGTTTATTATGTATTCACCTCTATTAGAACAAAAATATGTATGTCAATATATATATAAATAAATAAATATAGTGCATTCATAATTCTTTTTATATATAAACCAGATAAAAATCGTTTCTTTTTACTGCAACTTATCTTTCACATATTTATTAGATAAGTTTAATTTTAAATTCTCCTTTCTTATATTTTCTGGCATTTCATTGAAAATCTCATCGCATTATTCATCATCGATTTCTTAGAGTTAGCCTTCTTCCAGAACGGCAGTCTCAGTGTATCTTTTCCTCTTGTATGATGTTCGTGCTCATGTCGTTTTGCATCAATTTTTATATTAATTCTGCTATTAATCTAATTATATAAAAAATACCATTTGTATAAAAACATTGTGACAGACCTAGCGCGATCAACTAATCAGATATTAGAAGATTTTTCCTGTTAGAAGCTTAAACAATTGACGGAGAAGCGTTAAAAGATGTACGAACGCGGATGGGGCGAGAGTCGTAGGTCAGGACAGAACAGTGTGGCGCTTTATTTTCTCTGCTTACCCCGTGCGGAGCATAATCGATAGTATTAAGAAAATAACGTGAAAGAGCGTTGAGCATGCGTGAGAAAATGTATGAACGTCGAGAATTGTGTGTCAAGCAGCGTGGCGCTCTATCTTTTCTGTCTACTCCGTGGAGAAACGAGGGTTAGTTAAATAGTAACATGTAAATAATTCAAGAATAGAAATGCTACTTACTGGGATTTATTGGAACACTCCTCAATATGTTAATGCAGGCTGCATACACTAGGCACTTGACAACGGAGCACATTACGTCACCATTATATTTCACTACACTTATTGACTGACACTCATTACGTCACTGAAATTTTATGAGGATACTCATTCCAAAACTATTTGTTTTTCCTCACTTTAACACCGCACTTGTTACGCATTTATTAATTTTTGAAATCATTCAATAAACTTGTTGGATGAACGTTTTTTTGATATTTAATTTAAAAAATATTCTCACTGAAAACGTTTCTCAATATACTACTAATTTATTATATAGATTAATTAATAATCTAGAATAAAAGATAGCATTTATTAGTTTTATCAGATTATGGATTGTATTATATATGAAATACTTTTAGGTTTGGAAAACTCTACCAAAAAATGATACTATAATTATATTGCGCATAAGCATAAGCAGCTTTATAAAAATAAACTTTTTTTTATAAGAAATTTTTTACAGTTAAAAAATAAAATGTTTTATTAATTTATTTCTTGCATTAGTAAGTCTTTTTTGTATACCTCACATACACAATATTTTACCTAAATTCATTCACAAAAAATTCTCGTCACGTGATTGAGACTATTTATGGATGATATAGGGAGTCCAGCGGAAAAATTTCAAGATTAAATTGTAATTGCTCGAAAACCATTAAAGCGAGGTAAGCGAAAGGAGTATTGTTCGACGCGCGTGATTTGCGGATTTGACAGTTGCAATGAGTCACTGGTCAGGAGTATATCGCGCGTTTACGGTTGAGCAACATTTATAGTGCGGTGCTTCATTGGTTCGTACGCGTCGCGCTTTTTGTACTCACTTTAAAATTCGACAAGTGAGTGATGGACCGAGCACGCAACTTATCTGGTGTTGTGTTTAAAAGTTCAGATAAGAAGGGACAATGGTTAACCAAACTCCTCCGGGACCATCAACGACAGCAGCGACGCTACAACATATGGCTCAAGTTCGACATAAAATTATGCGCAATCCGCGTAAATCGATAAGGAAGATTGCAGCCTGTACTGGAATAAAAAAAATCAACATTGCACGTTATTTTGAAAAAAAAAACTATAGTTTCACCCATACAAACTGCAAATCGTGCAGTTTCTCAACGAAAATGAATATTCTTTACGTGACACCTTAGCGAGAACGATGCCGCAACGTTTTGGAACAGTGAGAAAGTTTGGAATTTTCATATCAATTGCTATGTTAATTAACAGAAGATGAGATATTGGTGCTCCGACAACTCAAGGGAACGCCAACAAAAACGTGCAATTTCTGCCCGAGGGATAATTGGTCCTTATTTTTTTAACCAGCGAGAGACAGTCACTGCTGACGTGTATTGCCAAATGATCGACGAGTTTTTGGTACCGCAACCGCAGCTATTTCCCGGGTTCAACAACAGAACACAATTTTAGCAAAACGGGGACACTCCACATTCAGATAGAGTTTTATTGGGAAACTGAGGGTAATTTTTCCCAATAAATCAATGAGCAAGTACGAAGACATACCCTGGGCACCTCGGTCACCGGACGTTACACTGTGCAACTTTTTTTTGTAGGGATACCTTAAGTCGAGAGTTTACAGTAACAATCCTCGAACAATTTAGGCCCTATCGCAAGTCCGATTGCAAGAGTGTCTTGAGAGAAATGGACGGCATTTAGACGATATTGTTTATAAAACGTAAAATCTGCATCGTTAAACCCAATTTTGTATAAATAAAATATGAGAATAATTGTAGTTTTTATAATTATTTAATATTAAACTTGAAAATTTTCCGCTGGACACATTTATATCACTGGAATACTAATTTGCGAAATGTCCCCTCTGAGATATTTGAGTTTCAATAAATTTGAAAATGGATTCCCTTGCAATTTTGATATTTATTTTATTATAACTTATTTGAGGACTAGTTTACAAATTAAACTGTGAAATAGTAATTTAATAATTATTATTATTTGCATCTCCAATAGCACTTTTGTGTATTCAGAATCATGGAAATTGGTCAAAATCAAGACAATACTTGCACAAAAGCCAAACTGGCCAAAACCTATAAGTTACTAGGATACTAGGTTACTACGTGCAAAATACTAGGTAATGAATGTTTGGAGCAAGTAGATAAGTTTGTATATTTGGGAAGTATGTTTGATAGAAACGGAAAGGCTGAGAATGATATCGAAAGGAGGGTGACTGCAGTGAACGGTGCTTTGAATAGAATTATATCTAACGGAAATTTGTCAACCGAGGCAAGACTAGCGGTGTTTAATGGAGTCCTGGTACCGACACTGATGTATGAAAGTGAGACCTGGAGCTGGCAGAAGAGGAACGAAAGTAGACCGAATGCAGTGGAAATGAGATCACTTAGGCATATATGCGGCAAATCTATTTATTACAGAGTATAAAATGAAGAAATAAGGAAATAATGTAAAGCTGCTGTTAGTATGGTGAGGAAGATTAAGAAAAGATCACTTGGGTGGTTTGGTCATATAGAACGGATGAATGAGGAGAGAATTGTAAGAAACATATATGACGCAAGTGTTGATGGTACCAGGAATAGAGGACATCCGCGGAAGACTTAGCACGACCAGGTAAACCAGATAATGGAGGATAGTTTTGTTAGAGGCCTCAAAAATCGGCGAGCTTGTATGAGAGGATGTATGAATGTGGATGGGCCGAGAATTGTGTTAGGGCAGAGGATTGTGGCCCTCTATCCTCTCGTGATCGTAAGTAAGTAGGTACTAAGATATTACGTGATTAATGTTATAGATAAATAACATAGTATGTGTAGTAAACTGAACTAATTAATGTACTGTATAAATAATTATAGTATTTTTCGAGCATCTAAAATATATTTTTGATTTTAATATATATGATGTCGTACATTCATACCATCAAATCTTAGTACCTGAAAATTAATTCAACAAACTTGACTCGAGCTGTTTATATCTTTTTCGCTTCTTCCATAATCATACAATTTCTTACATATAATCATGACTTTCTAAGGCGTCTGAAATTGCTTCCATCCTTTTCATTTACTTTCCGCCCTTACGAACCGAGGGAGGTTATTGTTTAGATGCTGAAATTGACTTGAATATTACTGAAATCCTATTCAATCGGTATATTTATATTACATATATATTAAAATAAATATAAATAAACTGGAATAATGTAAAACAATGCGATCAAATTGGCAAGTTTGATCAGGTTCTCCGTGTCAGGTATTTCAAAAAATCCATTATAAGTTATTATTACATTAATATTATTATGTTTTGATTGATAGCGATACTCAGCAGAAAAGCCTTTGAAGATTGTTGGTTAACATTGCACGTGAATCTGCATCTGAAAGAGAAAAAAAACACATGTAATATATATAGTTAAATTATTTTAAAATCATGTTTTATAATTAAATTTATTTATATTTTTTATAGATTGTTTAGCTTTGTGTTTATAATATCCACTAAATGAGTAATTTTAAAACACCAAACGGTTTCGGAAAATATCATTTCCTTCTTCGGCGTGTGAAATTAACAAACCAATTTTAATTTGAGATATATTAAACCTGGTATATTTTAAGAATAAAAAAATTATTTCTTTTTTTGTATATTTTATTATTTTTTGACTTTGATGAATTTTTTACAAAATTTTATTTTGTGTAATTGCCAATTCAGTTATCACAGATTCCTTATATGACTGTAGCTATATGCTTAATATGTGTGTGTGGGTGGTCAGGGCGGGAAGTGGGGGGGGGGGGGGAGAGGGAGGTATTTGTAAGCCAAACATTCAAAGCCCACACTGACATGTCAAATAACGATAACAAATATTACCTATCGCAAAACATTTTTATTTTCTGTAGAGTGGTGTCCTAGCTAAGTTATACCAGCCTAATTGGTAAAAATATGTACACAGATATTGTATCTGATGTAAATGTAATGTATGATGAAATAAATAAGTTCGGCTGAGCAGTCCGAGAAATATGTATTAGAAAAACTTGTTTATTTCAAAATAATGATTATTATTTGTTTCCACACATTTTACTTTTAATGAAGCAAGGGCGTAGATTTTCCATTACTGAGAGGGAGGTTACAGCCATTTACGCTCCGAACACCTACCTAATCGGTATCATATGAATTATTACGGAACACACAACGGTAAGAACGGGTGGTAAATATTTTAATAGGGTGAATTAATTCAGTGAAGGAGCATTTTTTAAACGCTTATTTAATTTTTCTCGCGTGATATAAAATGCATTTACATAAGTGCGCACTTTCTCAAACAGAGTAAAAATTTCAGTTTAAATCTAAAGAACTGAAATATTAATTCATCGAGAACGCTCAGATATGTGACAAAAAAGTTGCCAATATTCGTTATCACAGTGACTATACATTTTATTAAGGAAAACACATTCTTATTGTGAAGTTGTAATTATTCAGAACATAGAGGTCTGTGATATTTTAAAAACTAAATTAATGTATTAATTATAAATATATACATATAAAATCAATTTTGTCGAAAAATATTGTTTTTGCGTCACCGGGATTCGAACCTGGATCTCTATTTCCAATCCGGGGAAGTACACTATCAATTGTGTTATAACGCCAGTATTTTTAATGACAAATTTTCGAACCTATTTCGGATTGGAAATAGAAATCCAGGTTCGAATCCCGGTGACGCAAAAACAATATTTTTCGACAAAATTGATTTTATATGTATATATTTATAATTAATACATTAATTTAGTATTTAGACTATACATTTAATTCAGAACCCGTTAATTTCAAAATTTTCGTTTTAATTATTTGGTGGTCTGTGGTGTCAACATTTCAAAAGCTGGTACAACACATATGTTCGAAAATAATATACACATTATTGGCTTAGATGCTAAATCACTATTATATAAGGAAATTAGATTATCCATTATAATGGCAGTTTGGCTTCAAATCTCTTGGTTGGGGTAACGCTTCCCCCTCCGTATCCCGTGGACAGTATGAATGCCTCAATTCTTTAACAAATCTAACTATAGAAAAGTCCTATCGTCAGCAGTGAACAATATATGCTTCCAATTCTTGCGCCATTGTATGTACGATGGCGATCACATATTTTATTCAGTCCCTATAAACGTCAAACTTACGTTTTGACACATTTCAGGAATTCTCATATTTGAATAGTCACATCACAAAATTATAATATGTTCTTTCTAAAAATCTCATTGTTGAGACCTCGAAACCAACCTTCGTAATAAATAGAAAAATACATAAACTTTTTATATATCCCTATGGATAATAATGGATTTTGTAGACACGTTAACTCGCGTAGTTTTTTCGATTTCAATAAAACTTTTCTGAAAAATTGATCTAGTAAATATTTCAACTAAATTTGTTAACTAGCTTGATACGCCATCATTTTAAAAATGGCGGCTGTTCAAATACTTATAAATTCTCAACTGTTAATATTAGACCGAAATAAAAAGGAAACGAACAAATTTTCACTCATACATAAAATTAAAAAGTGTTGAAAGATTTTTTAAAATTAAAATTGAGACTGAGTAGAAGAGCAAGATTAGGATGAGCGGATAATGTTTAGACAGCCTTGGAAGAGGTAGAAGGGTGTCCGGCGGGCTGGACTACAAGGGATGTTACGACTACGGACATGGACAAAAAAGAAGAAAACTGAGCAGATGATTTTTATTAATGTGTACTGAGAATTTCTATATTTAAATATATTTTTATTTCAAATAAAAAAATCAATTTTTACGACTTCAAAATTGAAATATGATCAAAATTTTCTCACAAATATAAATAAACACTCGAATAATCTTTAAAGAATATACAGTTCACATCGACACAGAATCATCCCAGGGGACATCACTATTAACTTTTAGTATATTATAAAAAAAAAAAATTCATTGGTAAAAACGTAATTGAAATAATACACATAGAACTGTTTTGTTTAGCGTCATATTTAACTGGTTTAAATTTCTCGTATCTATATATTTCCAGCTGGCCGCGTTGGTGCCCAGAGTTCAGTGAGCAGTCGAGATAAGTCACTCAGTTCGGAGCTCGACAATCTACCCGGCCGAGCAGATTCGGTCCGGACCGCTACAGCTTCCGCTAAATCCGCCAAGAAACCCGATAAACCGTTTTACACCCCCAACGTTGCTAACGAAGTGCCGTTAATAGCGTTAAGTTAAGCGTTAATGGAACCTGTTGGATGCACTTAATGACGCAACCGAAAATGCTTGCAGATGCATACATTTTTCGAATTCTATTTAAAGAGTGCACATTATTAAATTAATTCACTGAATCTTTTCGAAACGATTTTAGACCCGCTTGGTATCGATTCCGGTACCGATTAAGGTAAAAATAAAAGACAGGTAAAAGTGAGACTATTAAAATATGTTACGATGACTTTACCTATGAATTCTTGAATGAGGTATTAATTTCAAATAGCATAACACAAATTTTACATTTAAGATCAATTCAACATTCTAAGTACAAATAATTTAAAAAAAGGTATATTTTGCTATTGTTCACTCACTACTCCAGTATTGAATAATTGGGTGGGGAGGAGCATACAATAATATAATGAACTCAGTAAAAATAATACAGAGAACAATTATTAATTGTCAATTAAAAAAAAGATCAACTTTTTCAACACGAACGCTTTTTGCAAAATTCGCAGTTCCCAAAATTGAAAACATTTACAAAAAAACCTCAATTAATCAATTTATTAAATAAAATAACACTAGAAAATTTGAAACAAGCACATCATTAAGGTTTAAAAATAACTTTGAAACCCCTAAATGTAACACCAAACACTTATATATTTAGGGATAAAAAATTTCAATGGCCTCCCTACACAAATTAAAGAAATAAAGGATATAAAAGAGCTTAAAAAGAAACTAAATGAACACTTCAAAAATACATAAATGGACAATAAACAATATAACAGAACACTTCAGAAGCACACAAATGGGCAATGAATAGAATATGTAAGGTATTACATAAAATTATTGTAGTGTAACTCCCTCTCCAAGCACAAGAGCTGGTCGCTTTTTTGGAAAAGTAAACGAAAGAACAATCATGTATGTATATAACCATGTGTATGTTATATACATACATATTTAAAAATTGAATTTATTTTGCCATTGTATTTTCGCTAAATTAAATAAATAAAAATTTTTTTATTTTATTTGCTATAAAAACCACAGACACTCAAACTTTAAAAAATAATATTACAATGAAACCTTTACACACAGGATCCAATTAAACGTTAAAACCCGAATCGCGTTGCACAGCAAACCGCAAAATATTTACGTAGCCTTTGACAACCAGTGGCAGTATATAGACTGTATCATAAGGGTACCATACACGCATGTTCATGCCACTATCGGATACATGCAAATTTTTATTACTCATTAAATTTATAAAGTAAATTAATATTTGTTTTACCGATCGTTAATTTATTGTCACAATAATGTTCCAACAACTCAAATGATTTATTAAAAATAAAGGTGATGAATATAATTTATTATTAACATGGATAACCGCATGAAGCAAGACTAGTGGTTGCAAGGCTAGTAGTGACAATGGAGTCCTGGTACTGACACTGATATATGGAAGTGAGTCCTGAAGCTGGCAGAAGAGGAATGAAAGTAGACTGTATGCAGTGGAAATATGATCACTTAGGCGTATATGTAGCAGATCCATTTATGAATCTGAAAAAATGTAAAGCTGAGATTAGTATAATGAGCAAGATTAAGAAAGGATCACTTAAATGGTTTGATCTTATGGAACGGATGAATTAGGAGAGAATGATAAGAAATATATATGACTCAAGTGTTGATGGCACCAGAAGTAGATGACGTCTGCGGAAGACTTGGCGCGACCAGGTAAACCAGGTACTGGAGGATGGTCCTGTTAGTAGCCTCAGTAATCGTCGAGCTTGTATGAGAAGATGTATGAATGTGGATGAGGCGAGAATTGTGTGTCAGGACAGAAGAGCGTGGCGCTCTATCCTCTCAGCCTACCCCTGCGGCAAAACGGCGTGGTGTTAAATAAGTATAATCGTAACCTGATCGCGTTATTACGTTATTCGTTACGTTATGTGAAGATAATTTTTTAAATAAACTTCTTATACATACTTTTTCTTCTTTTTTTTGGTAGTACATTTACTTATAATATACTAAACTAAATAATTTGAGTTATGTACTAAATTTATTTTTTAAATAATTATTTTTTAAAAAAATTTTAAAAATAGATTCTGATAAAGAAACAATGCTATATATTTTTGGTTAGTTATGACATCCTGAAGAAGAAAATGGTATTTTTCGAAACCGTTAGATGTATTTAAACTCAATTCAAGTGGTTAATAAAACAAAGATAATAAATAAAAAATATCTTATATTATATATAAGGACAAGCGTTTTTACATACGAAAAAAATAATCTTGTATATGGTTTGCAGGTGTCCTTTTTTATCGTTAAATGCGGCACATAGAAAATGTACATGAGGCATTATGTATTCGTTTGTTTGTCGGCAGATGCGCGTACATGGATTCTCGGATAATATGTGATTTGTAACAATAATAATTACACATATTCTATAGAACACGTATACCTCGGTAATACTTTAAAAAGGAAATAATTGAATGAAATGGTATCTGTGAAAAAAAAAATTGTATTATTTTTTAGAGATATCGCAATCTTCAAAATACAAAACTTTTGAACGAGGGATTATTGTGCTCTTGATTGTCGTAGCCTTTATCCCCCGTCCGTATTTGGGGATGATAATTGGTGGCCCTCTGTAAACCAGGTAGCTAGAACTATTCTCATATAACCAATTCGCAGACCAATTGGTCCGGGACAATCGCCATTTTCATTATTCTAGCTTTGGCACAAAGAGAATGGAGCGAAACACATTGTTCCAGGAGTTGGTCTGATGAGAATGGAATATGTCAGATTTTGACATCCCAGCGTGTGACGTGGACTCTGATCAGAAACGATTGTGACAATCCATATATATTAAATTAAATGTATTTTTAACACGATACTACACAATTTGACGGATCTAAACCAAATTTTGGGTAGTTACTCTTTAGGACCCTGCACATAAACATAAGCACCACTCCCACTCCTTGGCCATCCCATCTCCACACCGTGATAAATGTATATCATATGTAAGAAAATTGATGAATAGCTTAGAAAGATACATAGAAATAACCAATTGATTGAAAAATATTTTTTTAACTGGAGAGCGAGTTACTCATTACAATACCTTAACCACTTAATTTCATATCGAATTTTCAACATTGTATGAGTTCTTTCTATTGGGAGATTGGGTGATTGGGTGATACGTGATTAGGATATTGGGTGATTGGGTGGTATATAATTGGGAGATTGGGTGATGTATACAAAATTTGGTCTAAGCACGGGGAGGGTGAGATGTTTGGGGAGGTGGAGTTGGTGAATATACTTTCTTCAGGGTCCCACAGTGTATCTGAACAAAATTTGGGATGGATTGCATTCAATATAATAACATTTAAATTTCGGAGAGGGGATGGTGTAGCTAGAAGGTGAGAGAAAGGTACCTATGTTTTGCGCAGGATCTAAAAGGTAGAATTTTTAAGAAAAAAGAGATATGTTAATGAAATCACATTTTTATATGAAGAGTTGAAACATTCAGGATCGAGTCCCAATGATAACTATATATTTTACAGATAGATTAGTGATTAGTCAAATTTGTATATATATATATATACCATGTTGGCCCGAATATAACGTGACCGTTGGAATTTTAGGCCATTATTTTAAGAAAAAAAAATTTTTTTTGGGAAACAAAATATAAATTCTAATATGTATAACATACATGTATGTATTATATACATTACTTATACTATTTATTTATTTATTTATTTATTTATATATATTTTGACATCCATATTTTTGTAGTTACAGAGGTGGATACATAACATACATAATACATAGTTTAATGTGTGGGATGGAGTAGACTTCACCTCTGATATATACAGCGTTGTCCTGGCTACTTTGCTAGACTAAAGTCTGTGTTAAAGTAGCCAGTTTTTTTTTTTTTTTTTTTTTCGTGCTGTTGTGGTGTTATTTGGAATAAAAAAATAATATGAATAAAAAAGTAAGAATTAAATTAAAAAAATAAAAGTATAATAAAATAAAAATATGATAAAAATATGTGGAGTGGGAGTGTTGTAGGACTAGTGAGTTATTAGTAAAAGAATTGTATACATTATAGTAAATTGTTGGATATCCATGGTTATGATTCATCTCTACCTGATTGAATCATATATTGGGTCCATTTTTGTGTAATCTTATAGTAATTGTACGATTTCCAGTTGGTACTGAGTGTATTGTATAGTTTCGGAGCTAGGAACATGTAGAATCTTTGATAAAATGTCGTTGTTGCTCTCGGAACTGGTGTGTAGATGTTTGTTGTTTGTCTAGTGTTGTGTCCATGATTTATTGCTTGGGGAGAGTTGTTATTAGTATGGAAGTATTGAACGAGTCTCAACATAAAGATTTGTCTTATATCAAGGACATTGTACTCTTTAAATATAAGGTCTGATGGATATCTAAAGGGACGACCAATTATTACCTTGAGAATTGTTTTTTGTGCTTTTTTAGCCGACTCCAATATTGTTTTTGCTGCTCCTCCCCAAACTAAAATAGCATAATTAATTAAAGAGTAGCACAGTGCAAAGTACACCGATCTCAAGAGTTTATAATCAACTATACATCGAATTCCTTTAAAAAAGTAAATTAGTTTTCTTATGCGTTTTGCTAGATTCGATATATGTTCTTTCCAGTTAAGATGATCATCGATCAGTACTCCCAGATGTCGAATAATTTTGATTCTTGTCAGTTTTTCACATTGGCATGCGGACGCCGTGGTCTTGTTTGCTTTGCAGTCATGAACGACGAGTGTAGGACTTTCACGTTGTGTTGTTCTTTCGTTAATACAGAAACATATATATTTTGATTTTTTTGTATTAAGTGATAGGAGGTTCGTATCAAACCATTTTTTCGCCTTGTTCAGACCATCCTGTGCACGAGTATTGACCTCTTCCCAAGACTTACCCTCAAAGCAAAGCACGGCGTCATCCGCGAAAGTGATTATTTTTCCATTGTTTAGGGTCATATTACAAAAGTCGTTAATGTATACTAGAAATAATATAGGACCTAAAATGCTTCCTTGTGGAACACCGTGTGTTATCAATGATGGATTGCTGTATTTTTCATTATTTTGGACAATTTGACGTCTATTTGTTAAGTAATCCTTAACCGTTTAAGTGCTAAGCAATTTCCGATACAAACGATCGCAGCGCTTTTGCGACGCGTAGCATTCAAACGGTTAAATCACTTATATGCTATGCCCCTTACTCCTATGTTTTCAAGTTTTTTTAGCAATAGTAGGTGCGGTACGGTGTCGAATGCTTTTGCAAGGTCAAGAAAAATCCCCATGCATTTGTTTCCCTTGTCCAGGTTCGATACGATATATTCCACGAGAGACATGAGTGCATCTTCTGTGTTGCGTTTCGATCGGAAACCAAATTGTTGATTCGATAGAATGTTGTTTACATCCAGAAATTTAAGGAGCCTCCGTTTAACAATTTTTTCTAGAATTTTTGAAAAAACACTTAGAAGAGAAATCGGTCTATAGTTGGATATATCACTGGGGTTTCCGCTTTTATAGATTGGGCATAGCAACGAATCTTTTAGCACGGTTGGAAAGACACCAGTTTGTAAACTCAGGTTAGTAATAAATGCAAGTGGTTCGGTTACGAATGACTTAATTTCTTTTACAAGCTTGATAGAAATACCATCTTTACCTGGAGCACTATTAGTTTTTAATTCCTGTATAACTGTGTTAATTTCATGTGGTGTAGTCGGAGTTAAAAATAATGAGTTTGATGTTTGAGAATTTAGGCGGACATTATTACATAACTGTAATTCATTTGTGTTCATTCTAAGTAAGTGATCATCTGAAATTTTTTTACCTATTGAGGAGAAGTATTTATTTATATAGTTTAAAATATCAGTCTGATTTTCATCAGTATTTGGAATGTTTTCATCATTAACCATCTGAAATACTTTATTACTTTTTTCTATATTAGAATTGGTAAATTCTCTAATAATTTGCCAACATTTTTTTGTATTGGTTTTATTTTGATCTACTAAATTTCTATAATATAATATTTTCGCCGTTTTTGTTGCCTTATTACAGATATTTCTATATCGCTTGTATTGAATTCGTACGTCTAAGTTGAAAGGATACTGCTGAACTTTTTTGTGAAGTTTGTCACTATACTACGAGAAAAGTATGTGTAAAGCAATGACAAAGTTTTCGTTATAGAGGTTAGGTCTTGAATATAACGCGAACGTCATTTTTATTAATTTATTGATGTTAAAAAACGTCGCGTTATATTTGGGCCAATGCGGTCTATATGTAACTGGTGTCTTTTCTGTGTTAAATCGTGTTATTTGTATGCGGTTTCCCTGGGGAAGTCTAGGCCAACGTTTCGGCACCGTGGCACTTGTAATTGTAAATTGTGAGATATAAATCTCTCATAGTTGAGTTAATTTTTTGAGGCAGCGCCTTGACAATGGCACGTGTTATCTTGCCGAAACTTCGGCCTAGATATTCCAAGGTAAATCATATACAAAGAGCGCGCTAGATACCAGTTGCAAATATATACATATATATTTATCAAATTGAATTTTGGATATTTAAAATAATGATACTACATGTGAGGTTGATACAAATATTTGCTGACTATTGAAATCCCCCGATTAATCGCTCGACAGATTTGAAATTTAATAAAACATCTCATCTAAAACTTTTTTGGTATTATTTGGAACAATTTTTTACGGGACCTTGTACAAATACGAAACCCATGAAATGATACCGATTCCTCACTTTATTGTTTTATCACCTTCAAAAAGAGCAAATTGCTTTCTGTTAGTTTTCAAATAAACGTCCCATTCCCATCACTTTTTGTTCATTTCAAATTAAACCATACTGAACTACTGTTTTAGGTCACATCAAATGTTTTTTAGTTTGCTGGAAGCACCGCAACTTTTTCAATCTAGACACTTTGCCCAATTTAAAACGAGCAGTCTAAATTTATAATTCAGCAAGTTTGTAAAACAAAGAGTACAATAATACAATTAAAAAAAAAAACTTTAATGTCTAACCATTTTCGTTAACAGCCGTCCAAATCCAACGAGGTTTTTCGCCATTTCTAGTCTGAACACTGGTTCTCTCTCAATGGCTCCCATTTCTCTCATTCGAAAACGGTCCGACTTGCAGTACCCGGCGGCACTGCACGAGCGCCGAGTCTCGCATGTCGCGCGATAAGGAGTTAAGCTCGTGTGCAAGATAACCGCCGCGGTTTCGGTCATAAATTACGGGGATGCAAATTAATGAAGTTAAACGGCTTCGCTCGACACTCCGCCAGCCGCCAGCCAAAGAAACTTAGCGCCTGCGTGACGGGATTCAGCACCTAGTAAGGTTTCAAACCACCCCTCGTGTTGAGGGTGCAAACATGACGGAGATAAGATAAAACAGTGCGCCAACTTAACCCATATAGTTTAACTTATTTATTTGGCAAACACGGTCGGCCGTCATTAACAAAGCAAGATTAACACGTTTTATCATGGCTTCTTAGTTATTATACCGAAAACAAAATGTAAAAATAAATAGACACCATAGCACATCTGAAACCACTGACTTAGGCATACCACAAAGTACGGTACTTGACTTTATACTCTAATGATATATTTAAACACAAATTACATGGGAAAATAATATCTTACGCAGACGATACAGTACTAATAATTAATGAAACAACTTAAACTGACGCTAATATATCTGCAAATGAAGATGTTAATAACATAAAAAAGTGGACGGATGATAACTTACTACCAATTAATACCGATAAAACATACTTTCTACAATTTGCTATTCAACAGAAAGATAACACTGAAATTAATATTAAAATTCACATCAAGGCCTGTACTCAAGAAGGTACTTGTGACCAATATTCATCAATTGAAGAAAAATACTGCATAAAGTACCAAGGAATTATAATAGATAACATACTAAAATGGAAAGAACATATTACTAATCTTACAAATAAAATAAGGAAAACTGCCTACATATTTTTAAGTACTAAATTAATGTATTAATTATAAATATATACATATAAAATCAATTTTGTCGAAAAATATTGTTTTAGCGTCACCGGGATTCGAACCTGGATCTTCATTTCCAATCCGGGGAAGTGCACTACCTTTGTGCTATAACGCCAGTATTTTTCTTGACAAATTTTCGAACCTATATGTTACATTTTTTCAAATTAATACACCTGTCGTTCCATTATTTGAAAGCCATTTACATTATTTTTACAGAATCTCAAATACCTTTGAGTAAACCGACTTGCAGACGCCAGAATTATCAATTCATTTTTATTTTTAAGACTTAGAAACATCTTTACTTACAAATCTGAAAATAATATATTACGCATTTGTAGTCACATTTGCAATACGGTATTATTGGATGGGGAGGAGCATATAACTTCAATATTACAATTAGAAATCACTCAAAAAATGATAATAAAAATTATTCTTAAAAAAAAAGAGTTTGAAATCTGTCAAAATACACGTTTTTTGACAGATTTCAAAGTACCAAAAGTAATAGACACAAAAAAAACAATAATTCAAATTTTCATGGAAGCGAATTTCGATGTACAAGATTTAGAGACCAAATTCAAAACGAAAATAAAACTAAAATATACCGCAACCCAAAATTACTACATTTATCAAGGCATCAAATTTTTTAACAATCTTCCCATCACAATTAGAACAATTACAGACTACTATCAATTTGTATCTGAAGTAAAAAAATATATACACAGACTAACTGAAACATAAATTATCTCGTATATACTCCTCTATACACGAGTCCTACTCTCATAGAGAAGAAATAAATATTAAATGAAGTTTATATATATCCTACTGATAATTCTAAAATGTATAATAAAAATATATAATAAATTAACATTTTAGATGTTTAAGAAAACTCTTTCAATGCATCAAATGTGATTTATAACACTGGCTCAGAATATGTTTTTTTTGGTTCAAAATAATAAATAAAAATTAAATTCTCCCTGGTGAAGAACCAAATACCTATACTTATCAGTACATTACCGATGAATATAAATGAAAATAGCTGTTTATTACTAGCTTAATACACAGTATATCATAGGCTTATATTTTTTTTACATATACGTACTATATTCTAATACAAAAAAATAGCGTTATATATTTAGACGACAATTTGACACCACAGAATGGTTCGCTTAGCATTTGAGAGGTATGGGGTTCGATACTCGGTGTCTCTAAAATCTTTTGGATTTCCAGAAGGTTTGGGGGGCCCGATATAGATGAAAACAAAATACAAAGAAGGTAAAGTAAGAGTATATAAAAATTTCCAACATTTCTAACGCAGTTTTCGTGACAAATTTTACTACGGTATCCGCTGAATAAACATAATATTCTATGTTAAAAATAACATTCAATTATATTATTTCTTACATTATAAAGTTGCATCCGTGTATGGTGTAAATTTTTATTATAAATATGATAATATCGACTCATGCCATATTCCTGGCAATGACACCGCCCTATTCAGAATTTGAAGTATTCAATCTGCATGTTTATCCAATACACAAACCGTTTTCTTCAGAAATATGAGAAGCATTCAGTCCGTACATTTAGCCAAGATACGAATCGCTTATTATTATTAATTTTTTATTTTATTTCTGTGTTTTTGTTTCCGAAAATTACACTACACTGCTGAAAAAATTATTACTTATTAGTGAAATATTTAATTATTAGTATAATTATATTATACGAGGTTAACAAGTGGGTAAAAATTAAATTTAAACGAATCGTGGATTACTTACTTACTTAACATTATGCCGTTTCCCCGTGGGGGTAGGCATAGAGGATAAAGCGCCACACTCTTCTGTTCTGACACACAATTCTCGCCTCATCCACATTCATCTTCTCATACAAGAACGCCGATTGTTGTGGCTTCTAACAGAATTGTGGATTGAACGTTTAATATTACATTTAAAAAACTATCAGGGTATTTTTTTTTACAACAATAATTCTGAGAGTGACAGTTGTGTTTGTACGCGCTCCCTTAAATTAATTGGATATACAAAACAACAGATCTTTATAAATTTTCTTTACTTTAATATTTTTAATATTATTTGTTTTTATAATTGAAATTATTTATTATTAAGGACAGCACATTCTTATTATGAAATTGTAATTATTCAGAACATAAGTCTGTGATATTTAAAAAAATACAAATTAAATGTATTAATTAGAATGATATACATATAAAATCAATTTTATCTAAAACAGTGGAACGATAGATGTATTAATTTGAAAAGTGTAACATATGAGTTAGAAAAATTGTCGTCAAAGGTACTGTCTGCTGTAGCACAGTTGATTAATGCACCTTCCCGGATTGAAAAGAGATTCAGGTTCGAATTCACTCGTTGCTACTAAGCAACAACAACATTTTTCAATAAAATTGATTTTATATGTATATCCATTTTCTTCTTCAGGATGTCATAACTAACTAAAAACATGTATTATTGTTTCTTCACCAGAATCTATTTTAAAAAAAACAATAATTATTTAAAAAACAAATTTAGTACCTAACTCAAATTGTTACTTAATACAAATTTAGTCGAATAATTTTTGGGAAAAAATTTTAGAATGGGACTCGTAGCTAAATTTAGTTGGTTGTTTATAATTTTTTGATTAGTTTAACATGCTTTATTTATCTCCAACGATTTCAAACTATTTAATATGTGACCAACATCGTTAATATGCAAAATTGACAATCCCAATTTTTTATCAAAACCGTGACCATTTTCTATCAAATGATTAGAAATTCTGTAAACCCACTATTGTTCAAACATCTCAAATGCTCCCTTACTCTTATATTAAAATTTCTACCCGTTTTACCTATATAAAATGCAGCACAATCTTTGGAACTAAGTTTATAGATACCAGAATTGTTAAATTTATCATCTTTGTCTTTAAAATTTATTTTTCTATTTATATTTTGTATCGCAAATTCGCAAATAAAATGTCATTTCAATCATTTTAATATTTGTATATTATATAATGAAGGAGGTATTATTGAATCCTTAATAGGTTAGGTCGGTAATAAAACTATCTAAAAACAATATATAAAATAGCTTATATTATAACCGCGTGATAATTGGTAAATTACTATTTTTAACGTAAAAACTATTTCATTTTTACATCTTTATATATTTTATTACACTTAAGAACTGGCAATAAGACGTATTGATCATTTAATCCAATATAATTCCAAGAAAATCTATTCAACAAAATATTTCCAATCTCGGAGTGATGAAGCGATCTAAAGTGATGCGTGTATCGTCGTACGAAGAGTATTTAAAGTCTAACCGCTGAAGCGAACCTACTTCACGAAGATTGATGACTAAATGCCGGATTGAAGTGAAGTCTCTTTAAGATGAGAGATATGGGTTTAGGATGAACACACTCTAATTTCTCATATTTATTAGGTAGGTAGGTTTAGTGGTAAGCCCCATATCTATTGAATGAAATCAGTGATATTAATCAGATTACTAGAAGATTATTTAAATTGCTATTTTAAGATATCGTATTCATTTTTTAGATAAGCGACTATTCAAAGATTCGAAATTAATAGTCATTTTGGCGCAAGTCGAGTACATTCCGTCGTTCCAATAAATCTTTATACCTATAATTTTCTGGCTAACTAGGGATTTCGGGCGAGGTGGGACAGATTGCATTTTGACGCGGACATGTCATCAGGTTTTTTTTGTGGATCGAAAATATCGCCGTGCGTTAAATCTGAACAACAAAAAAGCGGTCTTCTACAGCATCCTGAAGTGCAGTGATATCTTCGTTCTTCACCACAAAAGTGCAAGCCGACTGGAGGTGTAAATTGCCGTCCAATCCAGGTAGATCATGGTAGGCCAGATCCATGTGCCATAATTCCATTCTTGCTCCAATTCGGGTCGCGTCAACTAAATAGTAATTTAAATTGATACAGTCCACGGGATCTATTATCATCGAGTCATTATCACATAACTAACTGTATAATGATGATATAAGAGTAAAAGTAAAATTGTAAAAGAAGAGTGCCTCTTCAAAGTCAGAAAAGTGCGATGTTTTTAAGATTATAATGTTGAATGCAATACTTTATGTTACTTTAAAAATAATTCTACTATTGCTGATTACTTATTGCTATTTTTTATATGCATAATTCATTATCAAAAAAGTGTATTAGCACAGCATAATCTACATAACTTAACCAAATAATGCAAACAACTACATAATATGACGTGTTATAAATATGTGACTATGCCCAAAACAACAACAATTACTCAACATTAAATTTTAACTAAGCCTTCACTGCCTTTCATCTTAATTTGCGTTTCAAAGTGGCATGAAAACTTTTGCTTCGTAACATAATATTCAAAATCGTAACCGTCTCTGAATAAATTATGTGATATCATGTAAATAGTTTTAAGTCATGCAATGAATATGTACAAAGTATGTAAAAACAAATATTTTAAATAAAATAAATAAATGGACCAGGTGGAGTGAGAAGTGATGAAGTGAACATTACTTAAAACCAAAGCGTAGGTCATCTTCAAGCTCTCTGAGTCGACGAAACAAAATATACAATAATAGTGGTTATTAAGAGAGACCTTTATACAATAGTAGATGCATGTGGGACGAAGATGATTAAGTAATAATCGTACTAAAAAATAATACAAAACAGTACATAAAAACTTTCATATTTTTTGACATATAAATAAGCTTAACTTAAATAACCCATGAAAATACTTCAGAAAGAATTCGTATGCCAGTTTTTTCTTTGTTTCATAAATATTTTGAACCACACCAAAAATTCATGACATGACACACCCTTACACATTTTTTTCTCGGTTCTCGTGAAAGCATTTTGGAGAGAAAGGAACCAATGTTAAAGGCTCTCCCTCATTAATTTTTTAAAAAACAAGAATTCTGTCTGAAAATATTATGCACTCGTCTTTTCCTTGACTTCTAAGTACACGAAAGGGTTTTTTTTCAACAAAACTCTCTATTTTTTGTCAGATTTATTAGAATACTTTCTTTTTACTATGTAAAAGGGAAGGTTAAAAGGCTTTTATGGGAGCATAGAAGGTTTTATTCACGGCAATTACTTTTTTGCCAATGGTATCTTGCCAAGAAGCCGGTGAATAAAATTGTTTACCTATTTTATTCGGATATCGAGCGATATTTTTTGATTTTCACAATTTTTTTTTTTTTTTAATAAAACGTACTTTATACTACACCATCAAACATTTACTATACATCATACAGAGAAAATAATGAACAAGACATAAATGAGCAGATAATGCATTAGCTAATTAGGAAATAATGTAAAGCTGATCTATAAGAAGTGAATAGGTTTAAAAAATATCGCTTTGGCGGTTTGGTCATGGTGAACTAAAAAGTGAGGAAATAAATATATATACATGACGACACCAGAAATGAAATAGACGTCCACAGAAGACTTGGCGTGACCAAGTAAACCAGATACTGGAAGATGGAATCGTTAGAAACATAAGTGATGATGAACGAGAAAATGTATCAATGTAAATAAGACGAGAATTGCGTTTAAAAACTGAACACTGTAAGTCCATCCTTTCTGCCTAACCCTGCGGAGAATTGGCATGGTGAGTAAGTTAGTTTTTTTTTTTTTTGTATACCAAAATTACCACATAGAACAGAGACAGGGCAATCGCGACACGTTTAAAATTTATTTCTACACAAATATATTACTTACAATATTTAACAATGACAATTAATTACAGATACACTCATGTATATATTTTTTAAATAACTTGTCCGCTCCGTTGGGTGAACACACATAACATAATAACTAACTGTGACAGAAAATATAACTGAATATTGACAGATTTAAAAAAAAAGTGGAACACTAAAATGTGCATAAATACCCAAATAACCATTAAACTTTTTTATCTTTTCAAACTTCCATTATGTAATGTAAACGTTATTTTAGAAAGTCCTCCCGGGTCTCTTATACTTTAAATAAACAAAAAATACACTGAAAGTTCTACCAGTAAGGAAACAGAGCTTCACAGCTGATACAGTTCTAATACAAAACCTTACTGTATATATACACAATACCATGAACATAAGGGTTAATAACTTCTCATCGCGACCCTGAAAAGTGTTCAAAAGGGTCCGACAAGATTGTGTACTGTTTTCTCTCTTCAATATGAATAAATTTATAATATGAAAGGCAGTGAACGGATGGGAAGGGTGTATTTCAATAGGCGGCGAAATGCTTCCCAACCTTCGATTTGCAGATGATACCAAACTGATTACAACTCGCAAAATTGCCATTTTGTCTTATACACACGATTGAAGAAAATAATTTGATACTGGGTATTTGGAACATATATTTATTTGTGTAAATACGTATTTATAATGCACTGTGCCTTCCACCTTTCCTTTTCCTTCCCTTCCCGGCCTCGCTGCCGACTCAGTCTATTGGCGACGTTGAATCAGTGTGCCTGTACGTGTACGGTATAATCTACAATATAAATATTATATGTGTTGGAACCTATGGCGAAATAGTGAGTTAAAAAATATACAGTCCATATTTTGGAGATGCCTGCAGAATCCGGATTATGATGAGTGCCAGTTTCCTTCCTACCTGAATTCTTCTGGCATCTATGCTTTGAATTTTGAATCTTTGGTATTGTTTTGAAATAATCTGAAGCAAGACAAGTACATCGTTTTGATTAATATTCTTGATGACTCTGATGAGGTCATTGATTTCACCTACCAAGGACCTCTCATTTCAAGAAATGGAGAGTACGAAGCCGAGGTTTATAAAATAATTGGTATAGCCAAGTCTGCTGTGTCTAAAATTTTAAAGAATTGTTCCATCTTAAGGAACTTAGAAATTCGACTGGTTAAAAACCTGGTGTTCTTCGTAATTCTACACTAGGGATTCTGTAACGTGATAAACTGGAAAATTTCCGGGAATCCCATGATTTTTGCTGTCTCGAGTCCCGGGACTTAATAAAAAAATAAGTAGAGACTCGAGACTTGACATTATCCATTTTAAACAAGTTAAATTATATAAATTAAATTAATCAACTAAAAAGATATATAGAAAAAAAACTGTTTTTCAAAAAAATATTTTAGTTGTTGACCATAAAGATTATGAAATCGGTTTGTTCAAACAAAAAATTATGTTTTTTTGTAAAATGTAATGTAAATATTTAAGATAAAATTAAGATGAGATGAAATTATTTGCAAATGGTTATTAGGGGACTTCATTGTTTTATTTTTTGCATGTTTTAAAATAATTGTTTTGTATTTTTTATAGATGTATTTGCTATTTATAATCAATTTATAAATGTAAGCTTAATTTCAATTTAAAAAACTATAATGAACAATAATTATTTTATCAAACAATTTTTATTCGATCTACGTACATCTTATGAATATTTATTTAAAAATATATATTTTTAAATTAAATAAAATTCTTGATCGTGAGTGGGTCCCGGGAATTAAAAAAAGAAAAGATCTCAACAACATGCAGAAAAAGAAATCTTTCGTACTTTGACCATGTTGAAGATAGAGACAGCCTGAAGAAATTGGTAATCACTGGATATGTACAAGGATGGACAGGGAGAAGTCAATCTCCAATTGCGCGAAAGACATCTGCGCGCAAAATGAAAATTTATTCGCATGTATTTCATTTTAAATAGTATTACAAATTATAAAATATTAAAAAAGATCGTTCGGAAAGACAGTCAGTGTTTTTTAAACAAACTAAAAAAATTTATGGAATGAAAAAAAAAGTTATTTTTGTTAGGTTAGGTTAGATTAGGTTAGTGAAATTGAAACTGTCTATTGACCATGTTTGAATTTTTTCGTATAAATTATATAATGATATAATTCATGATTTTTTATATTATAAATATGTTTTAATATTTATTGAATATAAAATACAATACGTAGGAAAGGATGTCCTTATTTTTATTAATTGAAGGATTCAAAACCAGCTAATAAATTTTTTAATTTTGTAGTTTTATTCTGCCGGTTATTGTCGGCGCGCATTTGATTGCGCGCTATTGTCGGGGTTGTACTGCGCGCAGTTGTCTTGCGTGTAATTGTCGGGGTAACACCTCCAACAAGATTGGCAGACCAAGTCCGAGACGTGACCTGAGTCTTCATATACGTCACACTAAATAAAATACAGGATCGCAAAGAGTAGAGCAAGCAATTTGCATTGTAGAAGCAAATCGAAGGACCATTGTGCTCAGTCATGAGCACATCGACTGAAAGAGATCATACGGGTATATAAATTTCGATAGAAATACGAGTACTACAAATTTCAGAAGGTATTAATCATGTCGCAACTTGATGCAGCAGATAATTTCAATACACTGTCATAAATCTTGATTAGTAGGTCACGAAATCACTTTCCGGTGAAAATTTTCTAGGTATATGGGATATAAGTTATTTTTAATCAAAAAAATTTGAAATCAAAAGATTAATTTTAAAATTTAGATTACTTTTATTCAAATTACGAAATAAGAATAATTTTGTTTTCGAGGCATTTTTTGATATGAGCTTTGCGTAAGTACCAACTTCCCACGTGTTTTTTTCGATACCAATTTTCTGTGTAAATTCAATATGTTTACGTTTTTTTCTGTTATTATTTACGGGCTTTCATCCGTATATTTAAAAAAATAACAACATCTAAAAATCACGTTTATTTGATTTGACGTGTTTCTGGACTCGTGTCGATTTTTTATGCAAACAATGTAACTATAAGATTCCTTTTATCTTGTTTTATATCAATAATTAATAAATTAGATAATATTTTTGAAATTTTAGCAGGGGTTGGGGAAATAATGGATGCAAGTAGGATGGAAGTAATTCGGAGGAGGAATAAGATGGGCGGCTGAAGGACCACCCAGATCCAAAAAACACGACCCACATGTGAAACGTCTTTTCGGTATCTGAACTTTTTCCACTGGATTCACATATCTCCTGGCTCCAGAACACGCACAACGCTTTTTAGCATGAATTACACTTGGCAATGAGATCACTTAGGCGTATTTGTGGCAAATCTATTTATGACAAAGTAAAGAATGAAGAAATACAGAAAAAATGTAAAGCTGATGTTAGTATAGTGAGTGAGATTAAGAAAGGATCACATAGGTGGTTTGGTCATATGGAACGGATGAGTGAAGAGAGAATGGTAAGAAAGATATATGACGCAAATGTTGATGGCACTAGAAATAGAGGACGTCCGCGGAAGACTTGGCACGACAAGGTAAACCAGATAATGGAAGATAGTTTTGTTAGAAGCCTGTTAGAAGATGGCGAGCTTGTATGAGAAGATATATGAATGTGGATAAGGCAAGAATTGTGTGTCAGGACAGACGAATGTGGCGCTCTATCCTCTCTGCCTACCCCCACGGGGAAACGGCGTAATGGTTAGCAAGTACACTTGGACACACGCTTCGATGGTAGCGCGAAGTGTCAAAAAAACACCTTGCACAAATAGTATGATATGTAATACTAAACGGGTAGCACGGTAGCGGGAAACCGATTACATACAAAAAAATATCAGCCCCACATAGAAGGACGACAATTCACAAGCCAATACTTCAACGCACCCAAAATGGTAAAGCCCAAAATGGCAGTCTGAGGGTACAACTTCAACTGCTAAAATCCATAGAGAACACACCACAGAAAAAGGTTGTGTTCTGGTGTAGGAGGATAGAGTAGTGGGTAGGTATTGGACAGGAATCACCGATCTACGTATATCATGTCCACATGCGCGCGCACGATGACCGGCAGTCTATGAATAAATTATTATATAAAGATCGATTACTACGCATCTGTTCAATAACATTCCGCGTAGACAGCATTTGAAATTAGTATATTAAAAAATTCGCTATTAAAGATATATGTACGTATGTATCGCCCCGGTGCAAGTATTAAAAAAATCAAAATGTTGTATTGTTACGCTCAGTGACTAAATCCCCTTTATTATATTCCGCGGTATCTTAATAGCTGACTAAATATCGCGACTCGAAATAGGATGACACCTCCTACGCGGGTGTACGTAAAAAAATATTTTTCGATGTAGAATATTTATTATTTGTGTTGTAAATAAGAAATATGAAAAGGTGAGAAACTTGGCTAATCTGATGAGCGAGGAAGGTTTCGCTACAGATTTGTGGTTTGAAGCTAGGATGAAATTGAAATTATATTTCACTCTGCTCTGCGAAAAAATCGGAAAAAGCTTTTACTGAATTCTCGAAGAAAAATATAAATGTCAAATGTAATATAAAAAAGGTGTACTTCGTTGTGTCTCGTCATTTTTTTTTTAAAGAAAATAGTTTTATCAAAAATTGCAAAAAAATATAACAAGCTGAATACAAATCTCTTTCACCCTTCGTAATCCTTCTACCGCCGACCCTTGTCACGTCACCTCGTCTCGCTATTATGGAGTTTTAAACAAGAAAAATGAATTCTTGTAGGTTTTTATTTCTTTATTGATTATTCAAAATCAATGATGGACCTTTGTGCTGTAGGGTTGGTAACTTAAAAAGATGTTCTGCAGATATGGTTGACAGGCATCGAAAAATCATTCCCCTGGGTTTGAGCGACGCTTGTAGGGATCCAAAACCATTTTTATCAAAAAATATATGAGATCTTATTATTTTGCATTTCAATTTATTTAGGTTTTTTTCTGTTTATTCGTTTCCGTTTATTTAAGTGAATTTTAACTGAAAAATATATATTTAAACAAAAAGAGAACACATTCTTATTGTGATATTGTAATTATTCAGAACATAGAGGTCTGTGATATTTGAAATGTGAATTTAATGTGTTAATTAGAATGATATGCATATAAAATCGATTCTATCTAAAACAATGGAACGATAGATGTATTTATTTGAAAAGTGTAACATACGAGTTCGAAAAATTGTCATCAAAGGTACTGTCTGCTGTAGCATAGTTGGTTAATGCACCTTCCCGGATTGAAAAAAAATCCAGGTTCAAATTCACTAGTTGCTACTAAGCAACAACAATATTTTTCGCTAAATTGATTTTACATGTATATCTTTATAATTAATACATTTAATTAGTATTCTTAATTATTATTATGAGAACACATTCTTATTGTAAAGTTGTAATTTTTCAGAACATAGGTATCTGATATTTTAATTATGAATTAAATATATTAATTTGAAAGGCATACATATAAAATCCATTTTTTTGAAAAATATTGTTGTTGCGCCTCCGGGATTTGAACCTGGATCTCTTTCCAAACCGGGGAAGGTGCTTTATCCAACTATGCTACAGCGACAATATTATGAGCGAAGAATTTTTGAACCTATACGTTACTTTTTTGATATTAATACATTTAATCGTTCCATTATTTGAAAGAGCCATCTACGCCGACGCAGAATCTACAGAGCATACGCCAGAATTATGCACTTCCCCCGGCTTGGAAAGAAATCCAGATTCGAATCCTAGTGGCGTAACAACAATATTTTTCGATACAGTTCATTTTATATGTATATCTTTCAAATTAATATATTTAATTTATTCATAATTATTATTGATAATTTACGTAACTTAACGAATATTTCTCAAAGCTCCGGAATTTGCAGAAAAATTGATTTACATTTGTCAGTTCAACCTTCTATGATTATGAAATACAATATACAACTACTAATAATAATAGTTTATAGTAAATTTAATAAAAAAGGACAAATATTTAATTTTTAAAAATACGAGCTGCCACCGCTGCTTTCTTTGCTGAGATTGTTAGCCCATATCATACCTTTTTGAATGAATCAGGGCTGTCTCTTACAGTTGTTACATAATAAAATCTAATGATGCGTGTCCACGTATAAAATTTTTCTCGGAAATTCGATTAGAGCACACATAAAGAACAATACAGATTTCTGCGTGATGCGATTCGTGTGTCGTGTCACCGCATGTGTTCGGTTTCCGAATTAGAATGACTCATCCTGAGCATAGGTATCTATACAGACTCTCAAAGATTGAGGCCTCAGTGAAAGATCATCTTTGACACGAGCCATAATGTATATTAAAATCTAGAGAGTCTGCTTATAATTTTTCTATTGAATTATGATATAATGAAATTAAATAAAAAGTTTAGAAAGCTGACAATTTATTAAAAAGTCTGTCAGTAATATTTATTCACCACACAAGAACATTATGATCAAAGTAATTTAATATTTGAAGAATGGAGTAGTCAGTCATTTTTCAGAAAGGTTTTTGAACTTAAAAAAATTCCTTTTGTGTCTCCATTATTTTCAGTATTGTGGTTTACGTGATCATTTGCCTTTAGACTTTACAAACGCGACATGTAATGGTAGTACCCTGGAAAATATAATGTTTACTGTCAGCAAAATTTATATAGAAACTTCATATATAATATACTTCAGAGCACCGGATGTGGATACATAAGGATGTAATAATAATTGTTTATATTAAAAAATATTTACAAAGACTGAGAATTAAATTACAATTAAAAGAACATATTTATTTGATCTCTGGTACAAAGTCCCCTTCAAAATGGTTCCCTTTTAAAGCAATGCATCTGGTCTATTGTTTTCTTCATTCCAGGTAGCAGTATTTTAAGTTATTATTCTTACGACTGGGTTTGACTGTAGAGCACACATCGTAATCCGTTCCATCTCCGCTTGTGACCCCCAATGATGATTATTCATGTCTTTCTTTATTTTAGTGAATACGAAAAGAGATGGCCAGTGGAAGAAAAGAAGACAAGGTTGAACTATTGTTGTGACAAAGGGAGAGTAAGATGCGTTTGTAGGTAGAATGATTGGTTAAAATTGAAATTGTAGTGGTTCATGAAATTATATTTTTTATTTATTATCTTTGTTTTATTAACCACAATTGAGTTTAAAAAAAAACTACGAGTCCTAGTGTTTGCATGACCGACGAGTAAATAAGTTTTTAAAAATTTTTGAGACGAGTATAGATTGCCGGGTCAATCTAGATGGTATGTAGAAGGATTTTAGTTCTAATTAGCTGAGACAGTCAATATGGCCTTGCGGTAGTTTAAAGAAAAGTATTTGGTCAGTACGTGTAGGGCGCTATATTCTCTCTGCCTCCCCCGCGAAGACATGGCGAGATGATAAATTAGTTAGTAAGTTAAATTCATATCCAATCATGTATCATGTAATAATGTGTGGAGGTCTATCGCCTCGTTTAATGACCGTGAACGGACCTTGCATGCACCGTTGCGTAAAATAAAGCTCCTAACTGCCGCAAACACGCACCCAGTACCGATATCGGGTGGACGTCAGGGAGGATGATTCTTAGGACTCACTCTATTCGAGGTGTTGTCTGGAAGGCAGTGGCGCAAATATTTTTCATTTTTTAACCTATCATCCAATTGGGACATTCAGAATAATTGATTTCGATCAAGATATGTTAAATAATAATAATAATGGATAATTTGTATAGCGTCATTTTCGTTAAACCTTTCACTTCAAGAGCGCTTTACACATAAACTGTTTATAGTACTATAACTATCTTTGTTTTTAAATTTGAGAAATGTTATTTTCCCTTACCGAAATGACTTTTTGAAAAGGTGCGTTTTTAGTTTATTCTTAAAGAAAGCCTCTGATACACTGTTTCTTATGACGGAGGGCAAAGAGTTCAACGCTTTTGGACCTGCCACCGCAAAGCCCGTTCATTAAATTTAGACTTCTGGCAACTGTTGGTCGGTACTACAACCCTTTCTGCGGCTGACGTAGAGGCTGACCTGAGAGTTTGACGTCTGGGATACAAAGCTCCCGAAGATACAGAGGCATCATGTTGTGGGTCGCCTTGTATATCAACCAGCACAATTCAACTTTTTCAGGGAATCCTAGCCAATGTTATATTATCCATGCTACCATATTTAGAATGGATTGTAATCTATTCAACTGAAACATTGGCAGGCCAGCATAGATATTGTTACAATAGTCCACACGCGATACCACAAATGCATTTATAAGTAGAGAGGCTGCTTCAAGAGGAACATGTCTCCGAATACTTTTAATCTGTCTCAGTTGATAATATTTTGTAGTTCACCTCTCATGTAAAACACAGAAAAAATTTGTTAACAAACTTTACGCCATCTTCGGAGAAAACCCAATTAAAAACAAAATTATCATTCAAATTAATTTGTAAAGCAGCACAATCAACAATTTCTATACATTGAATTGTGTTCACCGTTCCGCAGGGATATCACAACAAAAGTTCTGCCGGCAACTTTGCAAAAGTAACTTTCTCGATAACAATCGTATCCCGCTGCGATTTCTATCAGGAAGCTTTCAATAGCAGAATATTTATTCTTTTTTCTCTTTGCCGAGAGGAAACTTCAATCTTACAACGGTACAGCATCCGCTGAGACGATATCCAGTCTCCGAAATGGAAAGACTATTTCACTACAAAAGAATTTTGCTACTTAATTTTTATGATTCGGAGATTGGTTTTATAGATCTGGGGGGCTAAATACGAGACGTTCTCAACTTTTATATCTTCTACGTTCGTCGTTCCCGTGATAATTTCTTAATTGCTCCTGTACTAGATATTAATTAAAAGAGTTTAAAGCTTTCTATAGCAAAAAAAATGTATAAAATAAAAGTGTCGATGGAAAAACAATATTTGAGTACATCCAAGAACACACAATTACTGTTATTAAGACGAATTATAGATATATTGTAGATACGAAGCTATTTATATTATATTATATGGAAAGTATGGGATTTAGATTTTTCTGTTTTTTTACCATTTAATTTAATTTGTTGCTATACTTTCAACTTATAATAGTTAATGGAACTTAATGGCTACCTACCTCAGAACAAATATTCTAGCGAGATAGGTAGCGGCCAACAGGCTTGCACGTAAATGGAATGTAGTATTAATACTTGTACTTTCTCGTATATTGGTTAATTAAAGGGTTTTTATATTGATGCAAGTTTTAAAGAAATGTTGATTTAAAAATAAACGTCGATTATCGGCACTGAAAAATGAAAATGAAAACAATACATAGTTAAGGGTGTCCAGCGGAAAATTTTCAAGTTTAATATAAAATAAAAGAAAAACTAAATTGCATTCTATACTGTCGTTTTTAGACAATGTAAACGTTTTTGATAGCATTCCCTTGGGTTGTCGGGGCATCAGTATTAATTTTTTTATTCTAGTAAAGGCTGCAATATTCCTTATAGATTTATGTGGATTGCTCATAAACATCGTCGAACTTGAGCCACATGTTCTGGCATCACTGCTGACGTTGATGGTCCCGGAGGAGTTTGGTTAACCATTGTTCCTTCTTGTCTGAACATTTGAACACAATACCATATAAGTTGTATGCTCTGCACATCACTTACTAGTTGAATATTAAAGTGAGTACAAAGAGCGACCCACACGAATCAATGAATCACCGCACTTTAAATATTGCTCAACCGCGAACGTGCGGTGCGCTCCCGACCAGTGACTCATTACGACTGGAAAATCAGAAAATCACGCGCGTCGAATAATACCCTCCTCACTTACATCACCCTGATGGCTTACGGGCATTTAAAATTTAATGTTGAAATTTTTCCGCTGAACACTGTATATTATTAGGGTATTAAATAAATTATGTGTTATAACTTTTAATTTTTTATTTTTTATTAACAATTAGTATTTGTGTACATTTGAAATTAAAATACTGGAGTTAACTAAGAATACTAATAACTATATTAATTATAAAAAAGCATAGAAAATTTATATTATTAGTTAGAATGTATATATTGCTTTGTATGTTTATGATAATGTAGAATGTGCGTGTTTACGTTGTGTGCGCACATTTTAAAAACAATTAAAAGTATAATAGGCTAGACATTCCCAAATTTTGTTTACAAGTTTAACTCTTAATATGTTGATTTTAATAATTCTAAATAATGTTTACACATATTTAAACAGTGCATATTTTGTACCGTTAATAAATCTTAATTTCATCCAGCGGCTGTAGTATTAAGGGTAGTTTATGAATACCTAGACCAACAGAATGAAATGCGAGAGCTCCCCGAACTATTTGCTTGGTTGGATTTCCGCAATGAATTCAGAAATGAGACTCGCGGGCATAACTCACCCTGTACGCGAGAGATAACAAAATAGGTGCGTCATATTTCTTGTGTATGACAGAAAAACGAACGCGAGAATTGTGCCGGAGCTTGTACGGACGGGTGACGTTAAGAGAACGGTACTTAAATTATTGTCTGTGAGGCGGAAAACATGGCTGCAGTAAAAAAGCCTCCCTTACTCGCGGAAAATTAAAACTAATAATTAATTTTTGCGGTGTCTAAATGCTAACATTGTTGGTTCTAGTCATTGGACGACTCGTAACAAAAATTTATTTTGACTTACTGTTTTAATTTGATAAATTTAAATATATTCATAGAAGACAGAATGTCGATAGCTGTACTGTAATGAAATGTTCAGGTAACTGTAAAATGGGAAAAGTTTCTGAAATAATGTAGAAAAGTTCATGACTTTGTCAATACTTTCTTCCGACTTAAGAAATTCTTCGTACTTTTACGATTCTTTCGATTATGAATTGATTCTAATTATCAAATTCCTAAAACGGAAATAAGAAATGGGAGCTATACATAATAATGATGAATTACAAATATTTTTTAAATATAAACCACATTTATACAGCGGCGAAATAATGCGTAGTATTAGGGCTCACGTAATATAGGCGCCCAAAAAGTCGTAACCATATGAAAGTATATAACTTTTACTATACTTTTTCTATCCTCTGAGACTGTGTGATTATGAATGATGAATGTGAGATCATAATTGCGGGATTAGAAAGAATAGGCCATCGGATCACTCGGAACGATGACCTATTATTATTATTTTTGGGAATTTATTAGGGTGTGAGTGTCCCGCTGGGAGATGCTGGGATGGACAATGCCAGGAAGAGCAGTGACTAAAGAGACTTGACGGAGCATTCTACTGGTTCTCCCTCACACCCCTTGCGTTCTGAACAGGGTGAATTTCTGCCGGATTGTGACTGAGTTCTGCGACTGCAACACATAAATATGACGTCTACCCTCCCCCTTTGGCGGTAAATGATTTCTATAGCTTCTCTCTAGCTGCCCTCTGAATTTAATATGACAACGAGTCTCAAGTCAAATTGTACAGGTATGGCTCTGGTACGATGATACCGGAGACAATCTATGATGGTATTTAGATGTTAATAATTGAATGTAATATAAAAAAAGTAAACAACTCTCAAAACGATTCCGGGATAGGGTGTAAAAATAAATATACTTTTCCCAGCGCTAATATAGACTAATCTTAGATATAAATAAAATAATATTATAACTCTACTTGAATTTATTTGCAATACCGGAATTTCGAGAGAAACAGTAACTCTCATTGACAGGTGAAGTATTAAACTTCACTTCAGTTTAATACGTCACCTATCGATATAAATAAAACAATATTATAACTCTACTTGAATTTATTTGCACTACCGGAATTTTGAGAGAAACAGTAACTCTCATTGACAGGTGAAGTATTAAACTTCACTTCAGTTTAATACGTCACCTATCGATGAGAGTTATTGTTTCTTTCGAAATTCCGGTAGTGCAAATAAATTCAAGTAGAGTTATAATATTGTTTTATTTATATCAATAGATTTTGATGATGAAACTATACAAAGTTAATGTCGATTCTATCAATAATATAGACAAATCTTTTTTAATACAGCAAGAGTTATAAAATCTTATATATATTTCTCATGTATATTACGATATTGGACTATAGCTGCAAAGTAAAAATCGTCGAAAAGAGAAGAAATACTTTTTTCCAGTTTCAAGTGTTTATAAACGTTTAAAAAATATATTTATGCTAGTATTTATATGACATCAGGCCATTAAAACCACTGAAAAAATAATATTATTTTTCTAATTAAAAAATGAACAATTCTGAGTTTTCGTTTTGTCTTGAATCTGGAGACCATATATTTTTATAAATATAATATATATACACATAAATACATATATTAGAAAAGGGACCCTGATGTGTGCTAATATCGGGGTACCCCTTTTCCATTTTTCGATGCTACTGAATCATAGAATAAATAACTAACTTACCACCACGACGTTTCCCCGCGGGGGTAGGCAGAGAAGATAAAGCGCCACATTGTTCTGTCCTGACACACAGTTCTCGCCTCATCCACATTCATACATCTTCTCATACAATCTCGCCGATTATTAAGGTTTCTAACAAGACTATCCTCCAGTATCTGGCTAACCCGGTCGTGCCAAGTCATGCCGCGGACGACCTCTACTTCTGGTGCCATCAATACTTGCGTCATACATCTTCCTTACTATTCTCTCCTCATTCACCCGTTCCACATGACCAAACCACCTTAAACCATATAACCACAATATTAAGAAGAGCTTTACATCTACTCTGTCAAAAATGGATCTGCCATAAATACGTCTAATCGATCTCATTTCCACTGCATTCAGTCTATTTTCGTTCCTCTTCTGTCCGCTCCAGGCCTCATTTCCATAAATCAGTATCGGTACCAGGACTCCATTGTGCACTGTTAGTTTTATCTCGGTTGGCAAGTACCCATTAGCTATAATTTCATTCAAAGCTCTGTTCACTTTGTTTCCCGCAGTCACCTTCCTTTCGATATATTTCTCAGTCTTTCTGTTTCTATCAATCATACTTCCCAAACACAAAAACTCGTGTGAAAGAACTGGAATGTATGAATGTGGGAGCAAAAATGGACGATTTGATTGTATACTGTTTATTGTACGCCGACGATGCAGTATTAATGGCGAATAATGAACAATAATTACGGAATTAAATTATTATTTTTTTGAATCTAGTTTTTTTTTCGGAATTAAATTATTATTTTTTTGAATCTAGTTTTTTTTTCGGAATTAAATTATTATTTTTTTGAATCTAGTTTTTTTTTCGCTGAATCTAAAATTGCATAGCCATTTTATTTTTCAAATGTGTGGCCAGTTTCTCAAAGTGGTTAGCAGGTTTTTTTATTTTTGAGAAATCTTAAATAATATATTCTAATATTGAATTATGTTACATTAATCAAAATGGTTTATACAAAATTCAGTATTTTTTTAATTAATGGATAATATCCAACCATAAAGTTAGAGCTATAAATATCAACAATTATTGATTACATAGATTGTAATATTTTAAATTCAAAAAATCACTTACATATAAATCAACTGAATATTAAGGCAATTGTGAGAAATT
This sequence comes from Eubasilissa regina, assembly GCA_022840565.1. NCBI lineage: Eukaryota > Metazoa > Arthropoda > Insecta > Trichoptera > Phryganeidae > Eubasilissa > Eubasilissa regina. The sequence continues at coordinate 8,280,674 of JAINEB010000019.1, forward strand.
TTTTTTTTTTAAAAAGAATACATTTTCAGAAGATAGATGGTATAATGGAACGACAGATGTATCAATTTGAAAGTGCAATATATAAGTTCGAAAATTTGTCGTCAACTTACTGTGTTGGTGTAGCATAATCAGTTAATGCACTTTCTCAGATAGGAAGAGATTTAGGTTCGAATGCCGGTACCAAAAACAATATTTATTCTATAAATTGATTTTATATGTATATCTTTCTAATTAATATATTTAATTTGTATTAAAAATATTTTCTACCTAGCTTTATTATGAATGCATAATTTAAGTTAAAGTATTTACCTTAGGTAAGAGTATAAAGGCTTTATTTCCAAACCTTTCAAATTCAGTCACTTCCTGTGCATCTCTGAAAAGTCGGAAGGAAGCCCACTTTAAACCTCACATCCGGGTGAACAGGATGTTGCGTGGAATAGATTGAAGAAGATTTTAAGGGACATATCGATCGGCACTCGGGAGAAATGGTATCATTAACTACCAAAGTATACTCATTTAAGTTTGATTATATAATACAATATTAATACTTTAATTAAAATAGCTATGTGTAGCTATGTATTTGGTTTACTAAAAATACGAAAGTTAATTTTATCCGTACATATTTGTAATAAATTTAATATATAAATTATGTGATATTTTAATACAAATTTATAAAATTTATAATAAATAATCTGTTTTGAAAAACTGCCACTTGAAAATAATAATGTGTGTTCTTTAAAAACGAAATAATATTATAATGGTGCCCAATGGAAAATTTTCAAGTTGAATATTAGATTAAAAAAAAACTACAACGATATTCTCATATTTCATTTGTACAAAATGGAGTTAAACGATGCTATTTTAGCGTTTTATAAACAATATCGTCAAATGCTGTCCATTTCTCTCAAGACACTCTTGCAATCGGACTCATAAATTTGCGAACACGCAAGAGCAAAGCATTGGTTCAATGGCTGCAACTTCAGGGCAAATATTTTCTTGTAGGGCCTGAATTGTTCTAGGATTGATGCTGTATACTCTTGACTTAAGGTATCTTCACAAAAAAATTCACACGGTATAAGGTCCGATGACCGAGGTGCCCAGGGTATGTCTCCGTACTTGCTGATTAATTTATTGGGAAAAATTCCTCTCAGCTTTTCCATTGAAACTCTATCTGTGTGTGGAGTGGCCCCGTCTTGCTGAAATTATGTTCTGTTGTTGTTGTTGAACCCGGGAAACAGCTGCAGTTGCAGTACCAAAAACTCGTCGATCATTTGGTAATACACGTCAGCGTTGACTGTCTTTCTCTGGTTAAAAAAATAAGGACCAATCGGCACAAATCGCATATCACTGTCGTTTTTGGACAATGTAAATGTTTTAAATGGCGTTTTCTTGGGTTGTCGGGGCATCAGTATCTCATATTCTGTTTATTAACATAGCCATCGATATGAAAATGTGCTTCGTCAATAAACAATATGTTACAAAGCGTTCGTGCTGATCCAAAACGTTCCAGAATCGTTCTCGCTAAGGTTTCACGTAAAGAATAATCATTTTATTATTTTATTATTTCTTTACACATACCCCTCCCACTTATCTCGCCCTGATGGTTTACAAGCAATTACAATTTAATCTTGAAATTTTTCCGCTGGCACCCTTTACATAAGTAAAGTACACGTACATCAGTTTGATAGTGAAAATGTTGTTAACAATTTTAAAAGTCACGAGATAAAAAATATATTCGCACCATTTGCAGAACATTTATCGTATGTTTACTGAAGCGCGAAAAAGCGCGGAAAGGCACTTTTATAAGTAGAAAACTAGTGTAGCAGACATGACAACAAATGAAGTATTTATATTGCTGCCAAAATTCTCAACAACAATAATAAAAAAATACGTTGGTGTGTGTGATGCGTGTGCGTACAAAAACATACTATATTTCAGAGTAATTCAACTGTTTTTTATTTCGTCGTCAGCGTTCTTGCACTCGTATATATAAAATTTAGTGTTTCAAGATTTGTCATGTTTTTGATATCAAGTTTTCAGTTGGCGTAAGGCAATTTTGTTTTTTTGTTCTTTTTTTTTTTTCTTTAATTCCAAAAGTGTGGGTTCAGTGATTTGAACAGTTCTTCTCGTTTGAGGTACTACTTGACATCGGCCGTCTAAAGTAGTGTTTAACCGAGATATATCTTAATACTCTTTCGTAACATCTCTTTTTTACGGATGGGATATTGGCCCCGTGCCAAACCCCTACAGTTTGAAGAACCAGTTGCATTACATTTGGATTTCACCCGCACTTTGACCTGTCGCCTTGAATGGCTCTTCTAGGAATACAAAACTTCCGACGCCATCGCTCTCAGATCACGGGGTCACTTAAGCCTCTCTACCTGGCTGAAAAATGATTTTGCACAAGCGTTTGGCATAGTTTGAAAATACAGAGTGGCTGTTGAAAGACTGAATGATATAAAACAAAAATAACTTTTTAAACACATGTTCTTTTAAGTACTAAATTAATGTATTAATTATAAATATATACATATAAAATCAATTTTGTCGAAAAATATTATTTTTGCGTCACCGGGATTCGAACTTGGATGTCTTTTCCAATCCGGAAAAGGTGTATAACCAACTATGCTATTGCGACAGTATTCTTGACGAAAAATTTTCGAACCTATATGTTACACTTTTTCAAATTAATACATCTATTGTTCCATTATTTGTAAGGCATCTACATTGTTTTTCGATAAAAATCATTTTATATGAATATCTATATAATTAATTAGTATTTAAAACATCATAGACCTATGTTCTGAATACTTACGACTTCACAATAAGAATGTGTTCTCTTTAATAATATATTAGTTGTATCCAATGTGTCCAAAATTTAATCAAAATATATTGTTAATTCTAGCGTCTGCTATCGGTTTTCTCAAAGGTATTTGAAATTCCGTAAAAACAATGTAGATGGATTTCAAATAATGGAACGATAGATGTATTCATTTGAAAAAGTGTAACATATAGGTTTGAAAATTTGACGTCGAAAATACTGTCACTGTAGCATAGCATGCACCTTCCCCGGATTGGAAAAGAGATCCAGGTTCGAATCCCGGTAGCACAACAACAATATTTTTTGATAAAATTGATTTTATATGTATATTTTTATAATTAATAAATTTAATTAGTATTTTGATAGATATAGAGATTGATTAATGGGTGAGAATGGTGATTGTTACATTTATATAAAGTAATCACTTAAAACAATAATTTTCGACAAAATTGATTTTATATGTATATATTTATAATTAATACATTAATTTAGTATTTAAAATATCACAGAGCTATGTTCTGAATAATTACAACTTCACAATAAGAATGTGTTTTCCTTAATAATACATGTTTTTTTAATTATTTTATTTGGAAATATAATTAATATTATATTTTCAATATTATATGTGAAAAATAATATTCGTGAAATGCATTTTCCATGACCGTACGCAAAGCTTAATTAATTTTCCACTGGAATAGAAAAAATCAATGAGTTTTAATCGTTGCTGGACATAATACATAGCCATTTTAATCTCCAAGGGATGTTCTATAACCTACAAGAAATGAAAAATATTGCAAACGAACAAGTTATATTGATCTGATACATATGCCGTGTACGTATCATTTAAAACTTTTTTTTGAGTGATTTATACAAGAATTTTTTTATAGTGAGTTTGAACTCCTTTTAGATGTACTGTACACTTTTTTGGCATACGAGTTCACTTAGTTGTAACATTCGGTTCAGTGCCAGGAGATATTCATCCATACAGAGGTGGATCTCTTCGAGCAAAGCAACACCGCTGACGCACAACGGAATCTGATGTTTGTTCGTTCACCTGTAAACAGGCTGGTTGAAATAGCTCGTGTCAAACGAAATATTATGTTGAAGCATTTGCTTTGATTGTGAAGGAAAATAAAATATTTCCTAAATGGATATATGTAAATAAAACAATGTTATAACTCTATTTGAGTTTAAAGTCATTGAATTTTTATTTTATTTTATTTATTTATTTATATATATTTTGACATCCATATTTTTGTACTAACAGAGGTGGATACATAATAAACATACATAATACATAGTTTATTGTGTGGGATGGAGTAGACTTCACCTCTGATATATACAGCGTTGTCCTGGATATTTTGCTAGACTGAAGTCTGTGTTAAAGTAGCCAGTTTTTTTTTTCGTGCTGTTGTGGTGTTATATGGAATAAAAAGAGAATTAAAAATATGAATAAAAAAGTAAAAATAAAATAAAAACATAACAAAAATATAAAAAAAAATATATATATATGGAGTGGGAGTGTTGTAGGACTAGTCAATTATTAGTGAAAGAATTGTATAAATTGATGACATCTTAACTTAATTGATATAATTTTGTGAGAATTTTATGTAGGTGCCGGTAATGAAAACTACGTGTTGAATACATTTGATATGGATTTTCTAAATTAACGGTAGTATCTAATAAAAGATAAAAAACATAAAAACCGTAGTTTTTTTTTTTCATTAAGTACACAATATAATGAAAATGAAAATTCGGTATTTTTAAAATAAAATTTTATATCCACGAAAAAAGTAAAATGGATAATCTACAGGTCACAAACAATTAAACATGGAAAAAATAAAATTTCTAATCCACGGGTTTATATTCCCTCTGGCGTAATAGATATAAAGAGAAATTCATCTAATTGCTTTTTACTAAATTTTTTGAGACTAAAGCCTTCGAAGGTGTGGAAGAGAATAAATTATTTTTTTAAAGGATTATAAAGATTATAAGGATGAAAAAAAAAATATTTTTTCAACAATATTGTGATGTTTTAATTTTAATTCGTAATATTAAAAATGGTATGAAAATAACGGATTTTTTCTACCTTCCTAACAAGATTAACATATCTATAGTGGCTTCGTTCAAATGAGACAACAGCTGAGATCATAGTGCATATCTTGGTTCTGAGTCACCTCATAACTGACTCTAGGGTATTTCTCGATCAAGGTATTCCTTATAGTATTATCTCATTTTGGATTTGAATTAGATGGGAAACGATGACCAACGGCATGGGAAATTCGTATCATGACTTTTGTCAGGTTGCAACGCAGTGATGTCCCGAGGAGATGCAATCTGTATCAAGGATACCAAACACGAAAGATAAAAGCCACCCTGTGTCCTCAGTAAGAATATTTTTAGACCCAAGGGTGATATCCTGGGTTGTCAGGTTCTATTGGAGTTTGTCATACATCAAGATTTACCATCGCGCCGGAAACTACTGTATTATTTTTATATAATTGGTCACTGTTCAATCGTTTGGTTCTGCGTACTATTCGTATTGAATTTAGTAATATTATCTTATTAATTATTAAGGAGAACTCATTCTTATTGTGAAGTCGTAATTATTCAGAATATAGGTGTACGATATATTTTTAAATACAAATTAAATGTATAAATTAGAAAGATATACGTATAAAATAAATTTTATCAAAAAATATTGTTTTGGCTACCTGGATTCGAATCTGGACGATTGTGCTACAGCGCACAGTGCTTTGACGATTAATTTTAGAACCTATATGTTACACTTTTTAAATTAATACATCTATCATTTCATTATTTTAAAGCCATTTACTTAATTTTTACGGAATCTCAAATACATCTGAGTAATCTGATAGAAGACGCCAGATGATGCAGATTGCTATAGGCGTGACAAATAATCATGAAATATGATTTATTTTATGCATTATCTATGGATTTGAATTTGTCAATTTGGTGGTAAAATGTATTAAACAATGAAATCATCATGGGACAAATTTTATCACTAAAATAGTGGGACATAGGATGATTAATTATCGTATTTTAGAACAGCTATGAAAAGTCCGCCACATTTAATTCGATTCCCGTTTTTATTATCGGATATCGGAAAGTAAAATGAGTTTACTAAGAAATGTGCTATCGAGAAATAAATATTTTTTTAACAATACGTTTTCGATTTTTTTTTTACTAAAGTAACTTTTTTTACTATAGTAAAATGTTACTACTGATCGCGCAACTGGCCCTCACTGTAACCTTCATCTAAGATTGTTAGACTCGCCACAAAATTTGCAAACGTGAAAAATATTGTTTATTCTGTTTGTAAAAACAAAAATTACAGATTGACGAATAAACTTTCAAATTGTCACAATAAAGCGAATTTCGTAACATGCCAAGTTTAAGGGTTGAATCGCATTCCTTTGTTCTCGGCATTTGTTTTTGACGTATCGCATGTTTTTCGGGGACGTAAATTTATGCCGACTACGTAAATTTGACGTTACTTTACGCCAGCTACTTTCTTCATTTCGATACTGAATTTGAAGCACGATTTTGAAAACAAAAATTGTAAAAAGTAAACCACAATTTTAGTAAAATATTCAGCAGTATTTTATATAATTCACAAGAGTTTGGTATTAAATAATGTAAGTATAAAAATATTTAAAATACTAAAGCGATATGCGTACATGGAAAACATATCACCATAATTTTTCAAACTAAGCTAAACGCCTGCGCAATGAAAAAATAGGACTTGGAACTTGGTAATGCTCACATTTGGTAAATAGTCAACCATTTTACTGCTGGAACAAACAAATATGTTAATGTTAACGCGTTTTATTACTTCGATTGGCACCACTGGGTTTCCTGGTTTATAATAATGTACGTGTGTATGCGTGAGTATTGCCGACCTTTTTTCTTAAAGCTAAGAAAACGGTAACCGACAGGCGTCATTCTTATTACATCCCGTGCTTCGACCAGTCCAGTCCAAATAAACAATCAATACAATAATCTTTGTCAACAGGTGGAGTCTACGTCACACATATGTGTCGTGTTGGTGCCGGATGGTACACAACTTATTTAAATATTTATAAGAGAGTTAATATGCGTCAATTTGAAAGTTAATAACTCTTTGATAATACTTTTTATATTAGACTTATATTTTTATGGCTGTATAGTATTTAGTTAAACGACCAGGTCTATGAGACGGGAGTAGGGCAAAAACGAACGAACTTTTAATATCTCTAGGTTAAGGTTTAATTAATTTTTTCAATAACAGTACGTAAATATATATTAAATTATAAATGAAGTGTATATTGTTTTTATTATGAATACGAAACAAAATACATATTTTAACAAAATCGTACGAAACGACTGTCAAGTATATTGACATTTATCATATTTTCTTATCTATGCTGTCTATGGTAAGAGAGAAATCTTAAAATAACAATTTTTGGTTATGTTTGTCCAAATCTGCCGAGAAAACCATTCATCCCGCAGGGCTTAGCGGTAAGTAATTGGTAATGGTTAGTGAATTATTCAAACTTATATGTTGCACTTTCAAATTGATACATAATTTGTCGTCAACTCACTGTGTTGGTGTAGTATAATCGGTTAATGCATTTCCCCGGATAGGAAGAGATCCAGGTTCGAATCCTGGTAGTAACAACAATATTTTTTTGATAAATTGTTTTTTACATATATATTTTTCTAATTAATACATTTAATTTGTATTAAAAATATCACATACCTACGTATCTGAAAAATTGTAAGATCACAATAAGAATGTGTTCTCTTTAAAAATATATAAGTTGTATTAATGTTTCTAAAATTTAATAAAAATGAACTATTAATGAATTCTGGCGTCTCCTGTCGGATTATTTAAAGGTGTTTGAGATTTCGTAAATATAAAGAAGATGGCTTTCAAATAATGAAACGACAGATGTGTCAATTTGAAAGTGAAACATATAGGTTCGAAAATTTCTCGTCAACTCACTGTGTTGGTGTAGCATAATCGATTAATGCATTTCCCTGGATAAAAAGTTATCCAGGCTAGCAATAATAATATTATTTCGATAAATTGATTTTCTTTGTATATACTTCTAATTGATACATTTAATTTGTATTAAATATTATGATTGTAACATTGAAAAATAAGTTTTACGGAAATACTGGTCACGAAAAGGCCACTGTAGTAACCCGCAGGACCTAGCCTAAAACATAATGTATTTTTGTTGGTTTCTGTTTAAAAAGTTAAAAAATAAATTTCTTAAATATTCTGAATGGAGAATAATCTTCTTCATGTGTCGTCTTCTATCGAAGGTTGTAGTGTGATGGTTTATCTCGTGTCAGATGTATAAGGTCACCAGCATTTTGGATATTGGGAAACTTTCTGATGTTATACAGCCAAGATAAGTTCAAATACTAAATTAATGTATTAATTATAAATATAGATTTGCGTCACCGGGATTCGAACCTGGATCTCTACTTCCAATCCGGGAAGTACACTATTAATATTGCACTATCAAATTAATACACCTGTCGTTCCATTATTTGAAAGCCATCTACATAATTTTTATAGAATCTCAAATCTCAAATAGCACAATGGTAGTGCACTTCCCCGGATTGGAAATAGAGATCCAGGTTCGAATCCCGGTGACGCAAAAACAATATTTTTCGAAAAAATTGATTTTATATGTATATATGTATAATTAATACATTAATTTAGTATTTAAAATATCACAGACCTATGTTCTGAATAATTACAACTTCACAATAAGAATGTGTTTTCCTTAATAAGATAAATTCATTTTACCAGCACCTCTGCTGTCTTCTATCTTCCTCTGCATAACGATTTCTAAGTGATCATATTTTTATAAATTATTAGACAAAATTCTTTGTTTGAACCACTATTTATTGAGAATTAATCAGAATTTTCCAACCAAATTTTGGAAACAAACCATTCTTTTGATGTTAACAAGGGTTTAGAAATTATACATACAAATATTAGGCGTTCGCAGTTGGATAAATTTGAAATTTTAGAAATAAGAGTATTAATAAAATTATTAATAATAATAATTAACACAAGTATTGATAACAAGCTAAATATTATAAATAACCAAATCCTCTTTGCAAATTAGTCACCATCTAAATTTGTTTTCATATTAGTTCTTACTTATTAACCACTTTATAGTTTTGTTTTTATCTATGCTTGTATTTTTAATTTCAGTATACATTGTTTTCTGAAGAAGATACCAAACGTATCGAAACATGTTGAATTGTCAATAAATAGTGGTTTAAACAAAGTATTTTGTCCAATTATTTATTTAAAATGAGGCCACAAAGTAATTTTGCTAATATTAAAGAAGTGACAATATTTCTCATTGAATAGTATGTGTACGTTGTATACAGCTTTCCTTCGTTTAGGTGACCCGTAAAATGCGCCCGACAAAATAATACATTTTTGAATCATTAAGAATTGTAAATAAAGGAGTGTTTACCTAATGTAATAATGTTTTATATAACTTTATGACAAATTAAATAATTAAAATTAACGCTTATCGTAGTTTTTAATCACTAAATTATATCTTCTGTGTATAGTTTTCTAGGATAATCTGTCGTGTATATCTAGCCTTTTAGAGGGTCCATCATCAGGGGTGATCCGTGGCAATGAGATCCGAAACGTCGGTCAGATAGGTCAAATATACATGGCAGATTAGTACAGAAAACTATTCACAGGAGATTCCGAACGGCCGTGAAAACCTAACATTTTAAATAAATTATATAATAAAATATGTTTTACTCTGTAGTTTGAGTACCTAACTTTTGCCAAACTATATTATTATATAAAGTATAATTTACAATTTCGTTTTATTTATTTAATTGATCGATTTTATAAGACATCGATGGCGGTGTCGCGTCGTGTCATAATTTTTTTTTAACACTTTAGTCCGGACTCATAATTTATTGGAGCGCATATGTCGGGGTGCATTTGTCCGGCGCTCAATTGTCGGGCAACCCTTCATTTGATAGTCATTATAACTTCATTTAATTTATTCGCACATCTTAACAACAACAACTGACTCTATGAGCTTAAAATTTATGAACGTATTCATTTTAACATGTCAAAATATGCTCAAATTTATGAACGTATTAATTTTAACGTGTCAAAATATGCTCAAATTTATGAACGTATTAATTTTAACGTGTCAAAATATGCCCAAATTTATGAACGTATTAATTTGAACATGTCAAAATACGCTCAAATTTATGAACGTATTAATTTTAACGTGTCAAAATATGCTCAAATTTATGAACGTATTAATTTTAACATGTCGAAATATGCTCAAATGCGAACACTTACGTGATTTAGATATAACTACGTATAATACGCGTTTATTCCGGGAAATTTTATATATATATTTAAATTTAGTATTTAGTACTCGTAAGATATTTTAAGGAAAATGATAGCAGTGCCAAATTTCTTTCAATAGCAATTCCAATTTCAATAGCAATGTTTCTACCCATATTGAATAGCGTGACTACCTTTCAGATTTTTGCCTTTCTCACGATCAAGCCGTCACATTATTATGCTGATTTCATTCAAACCGTTTAAAATATTTAAATTATTGGTTCTTAAATAAACTTAATTTACTTTGGGCAATTTCAATCTACAGTTTTTACCGAATTTCATCAAGTCAGATACTTTAATCAAAAAAATTTGCATTCGTGGTAGAAATCGACGGCCTTACCTGAATTTGATTGATGGTATTCGTAAATTTTTATTTAGTTTTTCATTAATCGATGGGTATTCAATCACATTGAACATTGCCCGTGTTCAAGGCTGATGGCATCCCTTTCCCTTGCAGAAAGGATTCTTTGTACATTCCATAACTCTCTTCCAAGATAACTGTCATGTCATGTTATCAAATTTCTCAAGGGAAGGAAAAATAATATTCCGTGCCCATTTTCTAGCAAGGGTTGAAGGAAACATTAACCCCTACAGAATTGACTTAATTTTATTCTCTAGAAAAGGTCTTTCTACATTTCTAAACAAAATGTTCCTCACGAGATTTTTTATTTTCTTATTGGGTTTTATGTTCACAAAAAATCAAAATCTATAACTATAATTTATTTATTTATTTATTTCGCTTGTTCCAGGAAAAAATAAACTACGTACCTATAATACAAATGAAACTATAATATCGTTCAGAAATATCTCAACACATACACTTTGGATTGTTCAAAAAAATTTAAAACTTACTTATACTACTACTGACCTAGAATATGTATATGTATATATATATATATATATATATATTTAGGGATAAAAAATTTCAATAGCCTCCCTACACAAATTAAAGAAATAAAAGATATAAAAAAGTTTAAAAAGAAACTAAATGAACACTTTAAAAACACATAATTGGACAATAAACAATATTACAGAACACTTCAGAAGCACACAAATGGACAACGAATAGAATATGTAAGGTATTACATAAAATTATTGTAGTGTAACTCCCTCTCCAAGCACAAGAGCTGGTCTCTTTTTTGGAGAGGTAAGCGAAAAAAAAAACCATGTAATTTAAAAAATATGTAAAATACTTTATTCATGCTATAAAAAATTGTATAAAATGTCAAATAAATTAAAAAAAAAAGTTTAATGGCTGGCATCCTGTGGATATATGATATATATCCACAGAATGCCAGCCATCATCGCAAACGCAGGGCAAAAGCCACAGGGCAGCATCGCAAATGCAGTCATCCAATCATCCTGATGAAATTATTAATCTCTGCGGAAATACGTTGCAGTGTATGACAGGTGCAGTTGGATTGACCTTCATCCAACAGTGGAAATATAACAAATAGTGATGATGATAACGAATATCTCTAAATTGTTAACTTTGTTTTATTAATCATACATCTACCGGTTTCGAAAAATATCATTTTCTTCTTCAGAATATCATTAACTAATTAAAAACATATGTTATTGTTCCTTTAACAGAATCTATTTAAAAAAAAACAAAAATTATTTAAAAAAAAATTTAGTACCCAACTTAAATTGTTACTTGAGATACAAAATTACTAGAATAATTTTTAGTAAAAAATTTTAGAATGGGACTTGTGGTTAAATTTAGTCGGTTGTTAATATTTTTTAAAAATATTTTTTACATGCTTTATTTATCTCCAACGATTCCAAATTATTTAATTTATGACCAACACTATTTACATGCAAAATAGACAATCCCAAATTTTTATCAAAACCTTTGTATATAAACACATTGGTTAAATATATAAGTAATACCAAATATGAAGAGTTTCTGATCTGCACATAAAATAATTATCCTTTGTTTCAATGAATTTTACATTATTATGTTTTTTATCTATTTCTTTGGCGATTCCTCGTTGCGAGAACAACATCTGCTATGATTTATGTGTTATGAGTCCCATCCTCGAATCGCATACCCTAGAGCAGTGATGGCGTAAGCTTTTTAAATGACCCATGCGTTGATTACAATCAAAAATATTTAAAAAATTAAGTATATATATATATATCTAACCTCGAATTTATAAAAAAAATTCCAAGTGGACATTGGCTAGTTGATTTTCTTCTATTGTATCACTGTACCTGTGTACGACGTACATGGTCGTAAAACGTCGTGTTTCGTCCTTTTGTGGCAAAGCGTGTATGACTCATGAGAGTTAGACGTCTACCCGACAACAACGTTCAAATTTATTACTATGTACATATTACATGTGAGTAAGAATATAATGATAAGAAAGATAGATGACGCAAGTGCTGATGGCACCAGAAATAAAGAACGTCCGCGGAAGACTTGGCACAACCAGGTAAACCAGATAATGGTGGATGGTTCTGTTAGAAACCTCAACAATCGGCGATCTTGTATGAAAAGATGTATGAATGTGGATGAGGCGAGAATTGTATGTCAGGACAGAAGAGTGTGGCGCTCTATCCTATCTGCCTACTCCTGCGAAGAAACGGCGTGATGGTAAGTAAGTATGTAAGTATTACATATGTATGTGAATAAAACAAATTATTAAAATGAGCAATTAATTAATTGATGCCAGCACCCTAGAGAGACGGATCTACCTCCATTTCGTATTCTTTCTCCTTTTTATCGGATTTTGTGAGAGCTCTCTTCCGCTTGCATGGTTTCCTGGCGCTATACACAAAATTGTTGACACCATTGCACTCGATCATGTGCCTCGGTTTAGCCGTATTCACGGTCTATGCCACTTCAGTTCAGATTCACTTTCAGTTAATCTATTTCTTGGCCCTTTTGCATGTCTTCTTTTGCGATTACAAATCTCAAATTTATATTTTTTATACTACTCTGATGAAAGAATAGATTGCTGAAAGAATAGAAAACTGGTTGGCTTATTATGTAATTAACTCAGCTGGTTATCTACTCCTTAATTACCTTCTCATGAGACTCAGAAGTTCATGACGTCGGTCACAACGGAGAGTCATACATCATCACCCGCCTATCTCTTGCAGGTCTGTCTTGACATTATCAGCTCATCTACGTCTTGGTTCTCTCAGACTCTCAGTTTCAGTAGCTTATGCGTGAAGGCTTTGTGTTACGAGACTCAGCTGATCTCGCTACATGTCCCGTCCACTACAACCTCCTTGCTAGTGGGATATCCCAGGATATCAGGGACGGTATACCGTTCCCGAAGTTCCAGGTTCTTTATTTCCTCTATTCTCCAGTTAGGTTATCAAGTATTAGGTCGTGAATCTTGCGCATGACTTTATTTTCGAAGACATGCAACTAGAACTTTCAATTCTGGAGATTTTGTTCAGAACCGGGATTATGGTACTGGAAAATTTTCAATCTCGAGATCTCGGTGACAGCATCGCAAATTTGAATGTTTAAATTATTAGAAAAAATATGAGTAGGAACAGATATTTTATTTTTATTTTACTGGTATTATACATACATTAATATTCATTTTTACAGCACTTAAGAGGCGCTGAAGGGTCTAAATTTTAAATTTTGCAAAAGTTGCTAATAACTATATTGAATTTATTTTCTTTTTTACGTTTTATATAGTGCATATACTTGAATATGTTATTGAATTAAAATCACGTATTTTTATTAGCTTTGATGACTGGGACCAACAAGGAAGCTCTAGCTTCTAAACCGGTCCTGAGAAGGGTGCGTTCCTCCCCCTCCATAACATAAAGTATTAATAAAATTCAAATATAAAAGTAACTGCAGAAAAGTATAAAAACAAAAAATACATAATAAAATAAAAAAAAACTTATTCATTATTTTGAAACTTAAAATACGACCATAATAAGATCAAAGTGTTTAAGTTTTCATTAATTAGTGATCATCTTATTTTTGTCGCTATTTTCCCACATCACAAAAAAAAAGTTTCGATTTCAAATAAAATGAATACATTAAATAAAATGAATAAAATGCCAATAAAAAGATAATCTGATGGTTATAAAAAGTTGACGAAACCACGGTTGAAGCAATGCCGAAGAACAGAAATTGTGAAACAAAAATTCAAAAATGTAATACTTCAAAAAAATCTGCCAGAACAGTAATCCCGGTATTTGGATAGGCTCAGCACCTGGATTTACGGTGCCTAGAAAAGTCTAGAATTCCTGAAATCTCGGGATTGAAAGCCCTACATGCAACCAATTTTCTTGCGCTAAAATGAGAGACTTTCACATGTGTATAAAACGATCGGTTGTATCCTCAAAACAGTAAATTAATAGACATGAAATAAAGTGTATGTATTGGGTAGGGGTTTGGAACATTAGTTGTGGGACGAGAGGAGGACTTTGTGAAAACATAAATTTGATAATTTATGACATATTTTGGCAACAGTAAAAGTATTTACTAAACAAATATATTTTTTATTATCTTTAATGGAAAATATATGGAAGTATGGGGTAATTACAGGGCTTGTAACCTGTCTTCGGCTAGCTTGAGAATATATATATATATATATATATATATATATATATATATATATATTCTCAAGCCAGCCGAAGACAGGTTATAAGCCCTGTAATTACCCCATACTTCCATATATTTTCCATTATATATATATATATATATATATATAACATTCACCAATTCTCACCCCTCAATCTCCACATTTATAAAATTTTTGAAAGTTGTATATATGTTAGTGTATGGACTCGCTTCGAGTACCACTACACCATCGCCATCAATGGACCAAATTTGATAATTTATTTCTCTTTTTTTAAACAGCATATACGTCATCAATAATATTTGTTTAATAACAGTGCATTTGTAGGAAAAATCCAGTAACTGTATGTTCTTGGACACATTCAAATATATTTGTGTAAACAAGATGTATTTTTTAACATTAATATATAGTATATTGTCAACGTTCAAATATTCATTCCGATCGAGTCATATATTTAAAAAAAGTCGCGGAGCTGTTTGATTGCGTAAGTGGTACCAAAGTCATCACGCAGGTGATAAAAAAATGAATATGTTGAAACTAGGAAATTCCGTTACTTCACGCCTATAAATTTAGTAGTCTGTGGTTGTATCAGTACAACACTATAGTTTATTATTTAAATTTTGTGACAAGTACTTTGTTAACAGTAATTTCGTAAAGTAAAATAACGATCGTATCCCAATTTTATCATGTTATTTATTTCTAGTGGTTATATACTAAGGTATTAAAATAATATTACATTAAATGTTTATTCATTACATTTGAGAAGCGAAGAGATAATAATGCGAATATAAAAGTTAATATAATGTGAAGAGACATATAAAGACCCGAGTGTTATTGCCGACTCTTGCCGCGAGAGGGCATTACACACGTTAACGTAATATAGAGGCACCAAATGTAAGTCGTATGCAAATTTTATGATTTCTTCTATCGCGAGAATCGTTTTTATTAGCAATTTTTATAACGCGAACATTGCAATTGCAATGTGTTGATAGGAAAAAAATCTACGAGCAAAAGTTAAAAATGTACATCTACAAAAATAAATATTTTACAATTTTTTTAAAGATTTTTTTGTGTGCGCTGTAACGTGAAGGGCGGCAACATTCATCTTGCTGTTAGTAAATCTACAAGCCGCTGTTTTTAGCAATGAAATCAATTTAATATGATGAAGATTTATTGCGTGTTCTTATCTGAGAGGCGATTTATGAGGCAACGGCTGGATCATATTAGGAGCGCACGAGGAATACGCATAAATGTAATGTTGTTATTTATTTTATATATCGAGAAAAAAATAAAAACAAAAAATAATTAAATAATTAAGATAGATACAAAATAACTTAAATATCCCGATCAATTATTCCATTGTCTCAATACCGCATAAAAATATCACGTTAATATTTAAGCATCGGAATATATCGATATATTAAATTAACATCTGCCTTATTTGTGGTATAATAATAAGGTCCCAAAAGTCTTTTTCATTTTGGTTCATTCGCAGAGAGGGGCGGGGTGTGCGCTGATCGCTAGCCGCGTCCTTGGGAATTCAGTAGCTATTGTTCGTGAAATTTTGAAATGACATAAACTGGCCTCCACTTAGTCTCGACTTGACACCATTGGAGTTTTTCCTATGGGGCTACCTTAAATCAAAGTTATACACTGACAATCTTTACTCTCTGGACCAATTAAAAAAATATATCTGAGATCAGAGAGAAAACGTGTCGAGCTGTTCTCAGAAATTTTGCCTCCCGTTTAGAAGAGTGCCAGCGAAACAACGGATCACATTTAGAAAATATAATTTAAAGAAAATTAATTAAGGACTTAACAGGGATTGTCCTTAAATACAAAATAAACTTTTTTTTATTAAACCCATCCATTATTTTATTATAATAAAGAATTTTGGGAAACCTTGTGTTTGACTATAAGATGATAGACTTATTTTCATTAGTTTGTATATTATAAAAATATCTGCAACGATAAAAATACATAGAATGTACAATGAAAACGCTAAAAAATTGTATAAAAAGAAATCAGTAAAAAAGTAACTGAGCTTAAGCTAAATTATTCACAAAATATAACAATTTAAATATTAAAATAAATGAATTAAATAAATAAATATTTATAAAATCAATTATTTTCATACTCGATTCGTTTTATTAATAAATTAAATATTTAAGAATGAAAATAAATTGATTTTAAGTTTGATTGATGATTGAAATTAATTTTCTTATTAACTAAGTAATGGGTAGTGTACTAGTAAGAAATTAGAACATTCTAAAGAAAAGTATTCTTTTGTTATTACATATATGAATATTACTAACCATTTTAATATTGAATACACAATAAAATATATAAAAATATATATACGTACATAAGAATTTTTGTACAAAAAAATTGAAATTTGAAAAAAATTGAGCTTAAAATTGAGCTGCTTTAAAGCAAAAGTTTTTAGCAAACATTTATGGTTTTGAAATTAATATTTTCTTGTAAATACATTTTGTTACATAAATATTATTTTTAAAACAGGCATTACTATGCTATCCTAAATCAAGCAATAAAAATTAGACTAGATAAAAAAAAATGAAACTTGTTCGTCCCCATCTTATCCCAAGAGATTTAAAAATAATGCATTATAAAAATAAGGATTTATCGTTTAAACATGAGTTACAACATTTTTAATGACAAAGAACGGTGAAGGTATAATTAAAATGTAATTTAAAATTAATTACGGGGTTGAAGAAAATGAAGCACACAGGTTAAACTAGGGAAAATATATTACCCTTTATAGTGCACCGACACTGTGTAAACAAGAATCACACACTCGGTGTAAGGGTGGGTTTGCACCCGTGTCTCGCTAGTCTGTTGACGGTTTTACTATGCATCATGACTTTACGATCACAGCAGCAATATAAATTAAAATTCAACATTAATTCAATTCAGCGTCAGTTGTTTATGCTATTAACTATGAAGAGAATACATTATTACTGTAGTTTATGATTTATGTACAACGGTTAAACATGAAAAAGATTTATTTATTTTAAATCAGTTAATTAATTAATGCAGTATTAATGGACAATAATGAACGAGAGTTACAGAGGCTAGTGAGTAGAATGTACGATGCGAGGAAAGCGACTTTATTGTGAATGTCAACAAGTTGAAAGTGGTGGTATTCGAGAAAGAGGAAAGCAACGTAACGTTTTGTAGGTAATGAATGTTTGGAACAAGCAGATGAGTTTGTGTATTTGGGAAGTATGTTCGATAGAAACGGAAAGACAGAGCAAGATATCGAAAGGAGGGTGACTGCAGGAAATAAAATGAACGGCGTTTTGAATGGAATTACAGGTAATGCGAACTCGTCAACTGAGGCAAGACTGACGGTTCACAATAGAGTCCTGGTACCGACACTTATGTATGGTAGTGAGGCCTGGAGCTGTCAGAAGGGGAACGAAAGTAGACTGAATGCTGTGGAAATGAGATCACTAAGGCGTATATGTGGCAGATCCATTTGTGACACAGTAAAGAATGATGAAATAAGGAAATAATGCAAAGCTGATCTTAGTATAGTGAGTGAGATTAAGTTAAGATCACTTAGGTGGTTTGCTTATATGGAATGGATGAATGAGGAGAGAATAGTAAGAAAGATATATAAGACGTTTTTGCTTAAGATGTTTCCAAGGAATATTATGATTAAGTTGAGGATTATTTTTTGTACCTTGTCGTGTAAATTCAGCGCTATCTTTTCAACAAGTTTGTGTAAACACTCGTTAATTACTATGCAGAGCCAGCAAGAACGTTCGAGAAGTTTTCAACAAGATTCTTCCCAAGTACATCTTGTGTGAAGTTGTGCTGCAGCGCGTGTTTAGACAACTTTCAATGACTTGCGGTTCGATTCCAGGATAGACGAATTATTTCATCACCAGTACATTTTTTAAAGTTCGGATTTAATTTCCATCATATTTGTCAAATAACATTTTATATATTTCTTACAATAAATAAATTAAACATATAATAAATATCTCATAGAGATGAAGCCATTTTTTAATTTTTTATTAATGAAAAAATATGGAAGTATAGGGACCTGTCTTCGGATGGCTTAAATGACCATTTTACTAATAATATACTGGTCCAAAATAAGAAAATGTATAATAAATTATTTAATACAAATTACATTAATCAATTAGAAAAGTACACACAAAAACCTGCATATTGAAAAATATGCATGACTACCCATCAATCATTATTGCCACTATCGAACTCAAATTTTACAATCACAGTTACTTTAACAGCAGGGGCATGCAGCGCATACAAGCAAAAAAGCTGCGCATTACTAAAAATTCTGAAAAACAAATATAAATGAAATAATTTGATTAACATAAACGGAAATATTATTTTACAATTATCACCATCTGTAAACTTTAATTGCTCAGTTCTAAAAACTACCACGACAACTCACCGCTGTAGCCAAGACGCTCTTGTGCATTCGCCGCATTGTAGCTATTCACAATACTGTGTTAGTGATTTAATCAAGTCATATAATTGGGTATTTACTGAATTGAAAATTCCTTTCGGTTGATCCGTTTTATATAGACACGTTACCTATGCTGTTTTTTTTTAACAGAATAATATTAGAAATGTTTACAACTGCGTGCAAATCATTGACGTGTCTACTTTCTCTTTTACTAATTCGCGAATTTTACTATCTTATTGTTTTTAACGTGTTGATTTCACGGCCGTTCTTTGCGTGCGAGGTGCATTTGGTGCATGAATTTTTTTTTGATTTGGGAAAAACAAAAAGCATTACAGAACTATTGCCTACGTTAACTTTTAATAAAAATAATTATTTCCTTTAGTTATTATTTGAAGGATTTTCAAACAATAAAATAATTATATTGAGTCATAAAATGTGTTTTAAAAACTTCGATACATTTTTTATATTGATTTGTATATGGGTAAAAATGTAATATTTTACGTTAAACTTGAACTTTAAAAACACTATTAATGGTACTTTAAAATTACAAAAATATACATGATAGGATCGTATAAACGACAGATTCATTTAGTCTAAAGACGTTGGTCAAACGAAAGTTCATAATCTTATGTACAACATATATTGTAGTACATATATTATATATGAATATATGATATCATTGGTAACAGCATAACAAAAATCTTTACATAATGCACGCCACTGGAGAACAGTTAGGTTCATCATTAAAATTGACCATCCGGATATCTCACCACTCTTTGCCTGGTTTAAAGTTACATATATTGATACTGCATGTCTGCATGAATATCTGCTTACCTAGAACTAATTTAAATTATAAATGATCTAAACGATTTGGTATAAATATTAAAATGATAATGTTTGGGTGTCGTTTCGTAAAAAGTTAAAACAATAATGGTCTAATTTTTCGTAAAATCTCTCAAATGAGCATTTATAATGATTTATTTTCTGTTAATACGTAATTGTATAAATAAATAAATATTTAAATGAATGAGGTCGTTAACTCCTCGCAATACTACTCCGCGCCACAAAGGAACAGAGGAATTAGAAATTTGAAGTCAGGAAAACGTCTATTATTACGCGTATTGTTCCAACATCCAGCCTACGGATACGTCTCGCAGCTTAGAGACATAAATCTCTCCTGACAATTTCTTAATTGCTCAATTTAAGGCGGCAATCTTCGTCTGCGAAATGGATTATGTCAGCAGCTTTTAATTTAATCATATACACAGAGCCTGCAGTTTAAAGTTTTGTCCGTTATCAAAATGGTCCGCCCGTAGCGGAAACTATTTGTCAAAAAGTTATGCTGTAATTCCACCCTAGAATTTAATAATATGGAGGAGAGAATAGTACTGTACTAGCCGAGAAAAATCGCAGTTGTGATTTACGAGACTTTTATGTTTGTTTTCATTTTATTTTAAGTTGTCAAGGAAGGGGTCGGTATTGTATTTTCGTTTTGATTAAGATCGTTAGAGTGGAACGGAATGTTTATCGGTTATTAAGTGAAATGATTGTTTCGTGAAATTTCTTAGTTTGAACAATTTTGTAAACTACAATTTCTCAACTTAAATATAAAAAACAAACGTCTAAATTGTGTGGAAAGATTTAAACCAAAATGAACGCAGTGAAAGTATTTATTCTTATTGTTTATTATTGTATTCTATAGAATTTATAATGAATATTCATATATAATGAATATTCCAACAAGAAATTGTTGGTGTTTTTTGGAAGTTGATGGTTGACAGCTATCACGTAGACAAAAGTGAAAGCATGTTATGAATGTAATGGATTACTTACAATATCAGGGCACAGCAAGGGACTTGCTATGGATATTTTTTAAGCGAAAATAAGATGGTACGGAGGTATAACGGAAGTATTCGGGATGGTGCGGAGGGGTACGGGTTACCTATGCGACGCCCGGTGTATCGGCTAATACAATTTACATATATTTAATTTTACATAGTTAAAATATGATAATTTTATTACTCGAGTTACACTACAATATGCATAATTTTTTTGCATGCATTTTAATTTGTATTATTGTAATTTCTACTGCATTTTAAATGTAATTTCTAATACTAATACTCACTGTCATCTAAGAATTGTAATTTATATTTTTTATTATTATGCAAATATTGTAATTTATATTATGTACTCAATATTGTACACGCATTGTAAATTTATACAATTTTGATAGCTAATGATACGTATAGTGATCTAGTCAAATTGTCTTAATCAGAATAGTTTAAATTAAAATTCCGTTGACAATAAAAAATCATATTTTTTATTTATTATCTTTGTTTTATTAACCACTGAATTAAGTTTAAATACATCTACCGGTTTCAAAAATTAATTTAATTAAGTTAATAAAACAAAGATAATAAATAAAAATATGAATTTTAACCACAAAGTTAATATTGCTAATTTTAAAAGTATTAAATAAAAAATCATTTATTATTATAATTCAACGTTAAGTCAAAATGTCACTTCAAATTCTAATTCCATTTTGTCTTTTTCTATCTGGAGGTTGGATTGTAATGCACACATTTATCCATTGAACACTAATAGATAGAATCCTCGCCAAATGCTAATTCATGCAAAATGCTTGAAGTGTACCTGTAGGAGTACTCCCACTCGTCTATAATGAGTTCTACGGTTGGAAGCCACCAGTTAGTCTGCGCTTTCCAATGAGCAGAGTCAAAATGAATGTGCTTATGTGAAGGTAGAATGGGAGAAATCCTACATATCTAATGAGGTAGTGGAGCATGTCAGTAATGAGCTTTTGTAGTATATTAAAAAAAATAAGAAAAAATCCAAATTATCATGCTTATTGATTTTTTTCAAAATGTTCAATACTTTCGGAGATATTGGCATTCAAAGTTAGGCGTATTGAAAAACGCTCGTATTATCCATACCCACTGTGTGATGTCACGTCTCTCGTACGTACCGGCCAGTATAAATAATAATAGCACTAGAGTGTCGAGTACCGACTTGTCGACTCGGAAAATGTGACGTCACATCTCTCGTGTGGTATAAACCGATCGTTTTTAAAACACGCAACTTCGAATATCTGCAACTCTGCAATATTTCAAGATATCGATAAAATTATTTCAGTTTTGTAAATGAGATTTTTTGAAGAATTAAAAAAAATTACTCCACTACCTCATTATGTCTGAGTAATAATAATACATCTAAGATATTTTCAAAACTTTTATATTGAACCCTGTGCAACTTAGTTCCGGTTACAAGCAAATAATATCTTCTTCTTTATCTGCCGTCTTCTTTCGAAAGTTGGCGACAATATTGCAGCACGTTGATTTATCACGTGAAAGATGTATAAGATCTTTGAAATTTTGGGTATTAAGTCACTTTTTAAAATTACGCAGCCGGATTACCACTTTCTACCTAATATTTTAATACGTGTCCGAAGAATGAAGCTTTCTTTCGTTTGTTAGTTTGTTATTAGATCTACAACACAATAATATTTAAAACAGAAAATATTAAAGCAACTGGTATCAAATAATTTGTATCTCTACTACGTGTCTTTTTGCGCTGGTCGTTAAGTTTAATTTAAACGCGTTTGCAAGCAAGATAGATAAAATGTATTTTTTATTCAATTTCTAATAAATGATTGGAAAATTCTGAGAAATTGTTGTTATTTAAGCAGCTTAATCATTATATTCTATATCCAGACTTAAAAAAATATGGAAAGACCGCGGTATTTTCAAGACAACAAAGATCTGGCTTGTAAAGTCTCTGTTGGATTCTATATTTTTATATGGTATGGAATCATGAACCTTAAAGGCAAGGGAGGAAATACGGATTGATGCCATTGAGATGTGGTACTGGAGATACATGTTGCGCATACCATGGACGGCGAGATGCACGAATGTCTCCATTCTGCAGGAACTGAACATCAAGGACAACCATTTGCCTGAAACGAATCCTTCAATTTTTTGAGCATCTTGAGGTACAACCGTCTCCGAATTCAGTACAACAACTCTTACAGAATACTGTTCGGATTGATGCGTTATTGCAGCACATCTACAATGTTTACCGAAGGCCGTATACATGGATTTGTTCCGCTTCTGAAATATCGATTTGCGGGCGTAAAGTTGCGGCTGAAGCTCAGCATGAACTCTCTGGTGCAAGCGGCAAGCGCTCATAGAAAGCTGGTTCCCTGACCAGAGAATAGCAACGCCTACAGAATAGCTACAGATACAATAATGGCCGTGATTGAAGTATTTACATATGAAGTATTTATATTTTATTTATATATATATATATATATATATATATATATGTGTGTATTATATTTTTGGTGAATCGGGTCTTAAAATAACCCAACCACGCTGAAATAAACGTATTATTATTTACTAAAGTACGCTTGAGTTATTTTTCATATACATATGTACGTATTCATCTTAAAAAATACAATGAAAAAATAAAATGATTTCTTAAAAAAAGAAAGAAAGACGATAGCACGTCCATCAATAATCCATTTCAATTAAAATATAATTAAATATTTTATTCATCAAGCTTAGCTACAGATTATTTTATTTTTAGCTATTATTTTTTGTAGCAAGATGTGTAATTATAATTAATTAAAGTAATTTATTAATTTTTGCAGACCCTAGAAAATTATTTACCCGTGTCGTCGTCCATCATCGCTGAATGCCTTACACTTATTCTCATAACCTAGTCCTTCGAGCCGGATACTATGTTCGGACCAACGAATTTGAAAAAAATATCGAGAACTTTTTGAACGGATATTATATAATTCCTTTTCCTAAAAAAATAATACATTATCGCAAACTTATATTCTCATTTATATTATTCATATACATACACATATACTTACACAAACTTCCACAAACACTCGTCTAGTACTTATCCGTAAGTACGTTGAAATACACTTAAGTAACCCTGTTATTACGTAAATGCTTACGGAGAATTTACCCTAATATCTGAAATACACGCGGCTGAAGTATTTCAGAGATAACTTACTTACTTGTCCTTTTAACCTGTTTCATGCTTTCAAAAGCGCACATTTATTTTGGGTGAACGCACCTTGATTGAGCTATCAGAAATTTATAAATTAAAAATAGATAGACGTTAGAAATTTAAAAAGTAGAATACAAATATGTGATATAAAAATTAATTAGGAATATTATTAGTTGATTCGGTACTTCTAAAATTTAAAATCTTTTACTACTACTTAAATCTATGGGACTTTTCTTAAAATTAGCAGATGACACGGTACTTTTAAGTGGTAACATTGAAGATTTACAACTTTTGCTGAACCAAATAGTGGACATGTGTAAGACTTTTAGGTTAAAACTATTTCAACTGAAACAAAATATATTCTCATTGGCAAACATAACGCAGCTGATAATGAAAATCTTTATATTGCTGTAAATAATTTTAAAATGATTCAAAGTATTATATATTATAAAAGATGGGATCCTTCAGTTGAAATCAAATGTCGCATTGAGCAAGCTCGTGCAACCTTTATCCGCATATTCTGCAGTCATGATCTCAACCTTAGATTACGAATGAGAATAATCAGATGCTATGTGTTATCGATTTTGTTTTATACAATGGAGGCATGGACACATTCCGAAGAAATGATAAGACGACTTGAAGTATTTGAGATGTGAATCTACAGATTAATGCTTAAAATAGGCTGGATGGATAGAGTTACGAATGTCGATGTTATGGTTTGGATGAATAAAGAAAAATATGTATTTAAGTAAGAAGAAGTACGAGATACCTAATAATGTAGGAAAAGATTACTAGAAATCGGGGTAATAGTTTGGTCTCCTGTAGAGCTTTTCCGGGCTGCAGTAAATAAAGTAAAGATAGCCAACGTCCGTTGAACGGATAGGGCACAAAGGAAAAACTGAAGGAGCACTAATGTCTGTCCTTCAAAAGTTAAGGGTCATAGAAAAATTTTAGATTTTGTAAGCAGAACTTTGTAATGCATACAATATACTCAATAATGATCGCCAAGTTTTTCAACCGTATAAGTACTAAAAAAAGATATAAAGGCTGCTATTTAAAATATTTTACGAATAAGGGTGTTAATAAAACAAGATAAATGTGAGGGTAAGACGTATGATAGAAGTTTATTGTCGCTTGCACAGTACATCTAAAGAAATATGCAAAAAAATGTCTACACCGTGAAGCGTTTGCTAGAGATCTTTACGGGAAGGCAGCCGCGACGGACCGGCATCTAGATGACTGCAGGCGTATTGTATTGGTCGGTACCGGCGTGTTTTTGCGGTTGATGCGAACCTAGTTTTACATCCAGGTGCGTTCAAGGGTCGTTGGCGGTAATGATGATTGTGAAGGCGATTGACCTCTACAGATGTTACAAACTTTTCTAATGCGTTATTTCATGATAAATTTTACTATTTGACCTTCTGAATATAACATATTCTTTGTAATTTTGTAAGTCTATTGTCATAGCAGAAATTTTTAAGTTCATTTTCTATATGAACACACGATTTTGTACTCCTTTAAAAAAAAAAAATATTTACACCACTAATTCCAATTTTATTATTTAACTTTCTTTCATTAACTACTTATTGAGTTTAAATACATCTAACGGTTTCGAAAAATAACATTTTCTACTTCAGGATGTCAATACTAACTAAAAACATATGTTGTTGTTTCTTTACTAGAATCTATTTTAAAAAAACAATAATTATTTAAAAAATAAATTTATTACCTAACTCAAATTGTTACTTAATACAAATTTACTCGAATAATTTTTAGAATGGGACTCGTAGTTAAATTTAATTGGTTGTTTATAATTTTTTGATTAGTTTTACATGCTTTATTTATCTTCAACGATTCCAAATTATTTAATATATGACCAACACCGTTTACATGTAAAATTGATAATCCCAATTTTTTATTAAAACCATGACCATTTTCTATCAAATGATTAGAAAATTCTGAAAACCCACTAGTTTTCAAATATCTCAAATACTTCTTTACTCTTATTTTAAAATTTCTACCCCTTTTTATTAATATAAAATACAGAACAATCAAAGTTTATAGACACCAGAATATGTTTTTAGTTAGTATTGACACCCTGAAGAAGAAAATAGTATTTTTCGAAACCAGTAGATGTATTTAAACTTAATAAGTGGTTAATGAAACAAAGTTAAAAAATAAAAGTAATGAATTTTAACCACAATGTTAATTTTGGTAATTTTAAAAGTATAATTTCAATTTTATCCATTTTTCACTGTTACTCGAAACACTAAACAACTGTTAAATAACGAATTACTGTCAGAATGACTTGAGACAATATATTATTTATTCATAAGAAGGAAACTTTATGACTACATATATAGATGACGTTAGTGCCATTCATTAGTATGTGAACCAACTTACTTATCAGACCACCCTCGTAGGATAGTACTTGTAAGGGAGTTCGAACTAATGTAAACCTTAAATTTAGTCTTAATGAAACACTGCCTGTAATGTTTGTATAAGGGCTCGGGCTTGACCGATGAAAGTTGTGCAATTATAATATATGGAGCAAGGAAGGTTTTGTGTTCCTTTGTGACCCCGTGGGTGGTGACAGCACTCCGTCCTCGCGTACTTCTTCACCCTTGTGTATATAACTAGATAAGGGATTTAAATATAACAAATTCTTTAGAGATGGAGGAATTTGTATGAGAAAGAAATAAACAGTTAAAAAATTTATTTAAAAAATGTTTACATGATAATTATAGATGTTCTGTCGTATATCGTATAGATGGAAAATATTCTACTTACTTTATTTCCGATACTTTATTTAAATATATTTATGTAAGTACATAAAGTTACTTAAAAAGCGATGAGATTATCAAGTATATTTTTAACTGTAGGGAATAGTTGCTATTTCACCATAAGGAAGATATGCTCCAATAAAGGGTGTTTTTTTAGAGGTATAGAACTTTAAAATGAAATAAAACACATAAAAATCGAGGTAATTGTTGGTATTAGCCTTATTGGAAAGATAGTATTACACCATTAGTATTTAAATATGATTCTGAAGTGCAATTTTCGATGAAACAAATGTTGGCTTCCAAGTCATCTATCATCTCTGGTTTATCGGCATAGACTAGCGACTTCACAAATCCCAACTATCTAAAAATGTTGTCAATTCGAAAAACAAACCTCTAAAAAGCACCCTTTACCAGTGACTTGAAAGCGAACAATACTTTTATTTGTACTACTACTGCCTACATCTTATTATAATTATTTGTTTATTTTTCTGCTGTCAATGCTATATGTTTTTATTTAAATTCATATCAAGTATGTTTCTGTATTTTTATTTTTGCAATTTTCTAAACTGCAGAACATATTATAAACTGTAAGGAGGTTTTCCTAAACCAGGCCTAACCTAAGTAGAAAATTGAAATAATATACAAGTTGGGAGCAAAAGTTTTCAGATGCCAATAACTGGTGCGCTTACTCTCAGCACTTAGAATACATAATACATATTTTCGGCTACAAAACTTGATACAGCGGGTTTTCAGTTTTATAAGGCTGCTTAGATTTACATTATGCTGAAAGCTTTCAATACATTTAATTTCAGCCCCTGAACTCAGCAACATATTATTTGCTAAACGAAAAAGTAATCAGAATCATCATCATACACCAGGTGGATGAACAGTGAAAATGTACAAATTAAATTAATTAGAAAGATTATCATTTTTTCGAATCAATTTTATCGAAAAATATTGTTGTTATTACCGGGATTCGAACCTGAATCTCTTTCTATCAGGGAAAATTGCATTAACCGATTATGCTACACCAACACAGTGTGTTGACAATTTGAAAAGTGTAAGATATGGGTTTGAAAATTTGTCAACAATGCACTGTCTTACTATAACATAATCGGTTAATGCTCGTTCCCGGATAGGAAGAGATCCAGGTTCGAATCATGGTAGCGTAACAACAATATTTTTCAATAAAATTGATTTTACATGTATATATTTCTATTAATACATTTAATTAGTATTTAAAATATCACAAACCTATGTTCTGAATAATTATAGCTTTGCAATTAGAATGTGTTCTTTTTAATGTATACCTGCGAGCTCTGGTCGAAAAACAAGTAAGTGATGTATAACCGTCTCCGAATTCAGTACAAGAATTCATATAGAATACTGTTCATATTGGTGCGTTGTTTCAGAGCATCTACAATGTTTACCAAAGGCCGTATACATGGATTCGTTCTGCTTCTGAGACATCGAGTTGCTGGCGACTCTAACCTAACCTAACCGAACCTAACCTAACCTAACCTAACCTAACCTAAGCTGCGGCTGGAGCTCAGCACCAACTCTCTGGTGCAAGCGGCGCTCTCATGGAAAGCTGGTTCCCTGACCAGAGAGTGGCAGCGCCTACAGAATAGCTACATATACAAAAATGGCCGTGACTGAAGTAGTTATATATGTAATATTTATATTTTGTGTGTATATATGTGTGAACTATTTATTAACTTTTTAAATTTTTTTTATTAATGTTTTCCTCGGTTTTCTTTTTCATAGCATTATATTTATTTCATAACCTTAATGTATAACATAATATGTATTATCTCTATGGCGAATCAGGTTAAAAAAATAACCTGATCACGCTAGAATAAACACATTATTATTATTAATAAAATGTATGTTGGTAAAAAAATGTTTAAGCGGCATATCACATATGACGGTACCGAGGCACTGTATGCCAGATTAGAAGATAATTCAACAATTTCAAATAAATGGTATTTCGTATTTTAATGAAGTAAAACCTGGTGGTGTTTTATGTTATCCAGTGCTTATGTACCAGCAATATAAATATAAAGTTGATTGCTTTTTAAAAATGGAGTAATAGATATAAGTATTAACTGGAAAGATAGAATGATAGTTCAAAATTGTTGAAAATATGTCGATTGCTTTAGCGACATGGTAAATGCGCTTCCACAGATAGGAAGAGGTCCAGGTTCGAATCCCGGTAGCCACTAAATATTTTTTTGACTGACAGAATTTTTTGTACGTCTTTCTAGATGATTTGTATTAAAATACCACAGAACTATGTTCTGAAAATGTAACTTAGCAAGAAAAATGTATTTTCCTGAAAAATAAATGAAGTGTTCTTTGTAGGTACACAATACTGATGCATCGGCTTAGTGACAAGTTGAATTTCGTTGATATTTTTCGTTGCAAGAACATACCTGAACTGAAGAAATATTTGTACGTAAATTATATTATTTTTTTACGTTGAATTTAAGCTGTTACATTGAAATGTTTTATTAAAAATGTACTGTTATATTTAAATTCAATATTTTTTCATTCTTACGTAAGAGCGTTAATAGAAATAAATAAATATATAGGTATATTATAATATGCTAGCAGAAAATAATAAGTTAGAGTAAAAACAAAGTTTTTTTTTCGTAAATAGTGATCGGCTAAGGCTGGATTTTCTATAAAACCTATTTTACGAAGATGAAAATATAACTTATATAAAATGACGAGCGTATGGATAACGCTCGTCATTTTATAAACATGATAGCACAGTACAAAAAAATAAACTAAATCAGAAAAAAAATCGTTATAATCAACAGATTAAACCAAACCCGATTTTTTGGTTCAATATAAAATTTTTCCAAATCATTTTTTAAAAATTTAATTTAGCGAAAAATACATTATTGGCAAAACAAATTCAATAAAATAGATGGTTACAAACATAGATATGGTTATATACATACATGGTGTTTTTTTCGCTTACCTATATACCTTACATTAGATGATCGTTTTGGATGTCTAGGCATGTACCTAAAAATATTTAAATAAATCCTTGGTATTTCAACACTGTTAATTTTAGCACCAATGGAATGTTGTATTGTTATTTATCTGATATGTAAAACCCAACATTGTAACAAAATATGTATGTAAGCTCACCGCACTGTACTATGTTTCACCAGTTGATAATGGCCTAGACAGCCGAAATGATCGTCCAATTATTTGGAAAAATTAAATATAGAAAAAAATCGTGTTTGAAAAATTGTGTTGATTAACAATAAAGTTTAATAAAATAAATACCGCCTGTATAAAAAAATAAAAGAATATTCATAATATTGTAATTATCATTTGTAGCATAGTCGACAGACTAAAAATGCTTCGCTGTGATTGGATGTACGTACGAGCGAGGAAAGGATGATAAAGAAAGTGTATAAGGCAAGGGTCGAAGGCATCAAGAACAGTTGGAATTTGGCATTACCAGATAAACCAAGTGCAGCAGAACGGCCTTATAGATGCTTCAATA
This sequence comes from Eubasilissa regina, assembly GCA_022840565.1. Taxonomy (NCBI): domain Eukaryota; kingdom Metazoa; phylum Arthropoda; class Insecta; order Trichoptera; family Phryganeidae; genus Eubasilissa; species Eubasilissa regina. The sequence continues at coordinate 8,311,291 of JAINEB010000019.1, forward strand.
ATCGAATAGCGTGCATGAGAAGATGTATGGAAGTGGACGAGGCAAATGTGGTATGCCAGGACGGTAGAGTGTGGCGTTCTATTGTCTTTGCTTACCTACTATGGTTAGTTAAGTAAGCATGTACACGTGCCACCTGGCGACGAATTAATATTTATTAATTTATATTGTATATATTGTATAGCTAAAAAAACTGTTACATATGAGGAATAGAATCAAAATTAGACATGTCCAATTTTTATGGTTTTTGAATTAGGTAGGTAAAGCAAATTAATGTATACAAGACTAGCTTATTGTAATTAGACAAATTTTGTCTAATTTCGTACAAAAACGCACTTAAAAGTTACTTGTTACTTCAATCGCAGACTTGTCCAATAGATGTTTAATTCAAACCCAGACAATATGTTTTTAGCCACTAAGATGACAGTGTTGTCATGTAACCTGTGGTTACTGGTCATGTTCAATATGATTCCAAATGTGACAGTTGTGGTACAATGGTTTTTGCACTCTACTTGAAAACAAGTAAAATGAACTATGTAGATTTTTTAAAACCGATTTTTAATATGTATTGCCTAATTACCTTGTCAAGCGTCTAGCTGCCCTGGATTTAATTGTTTAAAAACTGCTTTTAATTAATGCGGTTTGTTATTTAAAAGTCCACTTTTAAATAAAGTGGTTTGTGTCTTGTACATAAAATAGTATAGGTATATAGTTGATCTTATATTAAAATACTTTTATTACATCTTGCAATTCTTAAACTTCTAAATTTGTCGATGATTTCAAAGACCCTACTTATCAATGGAGACAAGCCGTTGAAAGCAACTCATTTTGATTAGTAGGAATAAAACTGAACGTGTTATTTATGAATTCGACCCAGCCACTCACATGAATACGTATTGAAAATGCTCATTAACTGAGAACTGATATACTAAAATATGTACATGGATTCCATAATAACATGCATGACAACTTGCGTTCTTGTGTATAGTACAGTGCCGGTACGACATTCATAGAGAAGAAGGCATAAGAACAAAAACTGATCACCAACAAACTCAAAACAGAATGAATTAATATTATTTATTCTTAATATAGTGCATTCATAAATATTTTTATATATGCTCCAATATAAACAAAATCAGAATAATTTATTTTTACTAGAACTTGTCTTTCATATATTTTATTAGTTTTATTATATTTTCTGGCATTCCATTGAAAATCTTGATCGCACTGTATATCATAGATTTCTGAGATAAAGCCTTCTTTCCGAATGCCAGTTTCAGTCTATCTTTTCTCTAGTATGATGTTCGTGCTTATGTTGATTTGGATCAATTTTTCATATAAATTCTACCGATATTTTCTTAGAAAGGATTTATAAATAAATAGCATTATATTGAAATATATTTTCTGCATGAAGGTCATCATTTTCAGATCTTTCAGCATTGCACTGATTCGAGTATATCTATTTTTTCTGAGTATTTGTTTTGCAAAACTGACAATTGTCGCATTTCTTCTTCATTAGCCAAAAACAAAATGCTGCTGCAGTAGTTTATGCGTCAGTAAAGTGGGAAAAACCAGACAGATTGAGGAGGTCAGATGACTGTATTAAGAATACATACCGATAAAATGTAAATGGGAAAATCTCAAGTAACCTGGTGATTAAATATCAAGAAGCAGATGCCTGTATAAGTGAGTTGTTCATCCACTTATCTATGAATAAAAGAAAGCGCGATAACGCTTCTACGAAGCTTGTACATCTATGCACTTCCACGTAAACTGGACTGCAAAACATGTCTATCGAATAAAGTAGCATGTTAAAGTATCCAAAAAACTAATAAATATTTAACCATCCCGGAAAAAAGTTGGTTTCACATTTAGAGTGTTATTAAATTATTACAAAAATATGGAGTAACGTTATTGACAATTTTGGCAGCTAAGTAAAAATACTCAATTCGGTGCTCTGCCTGCTACACTAGAATATTATTGTTATTATCAGACAGTATTTTTCTGGTATAGTATTATAGTTAGTGCAATGCAGAAATGTAAAAATATCAATATAAAATAAAAATAATGAAATAAAAAATGTAATGTGTATAAATGTACAAAATATCTAGTAATTTTAAAATTCATATAACAAATAACTTAACTTAGGACTTTAGGGCAATAAAATACCTCATCTCTTAACTTTTGAATAATTTAATCATTTTGACAAAAATAAAATGTCTATTCAATGTCTTTTATTTTATTTTGGTAAGTTCGAGTTTTTCATTCTGAATTGTTAAATTTATTGATAAAGTAGAAAGTTATTGTTTTGTCGTCTCCTAGACCCGGATCGATAATTTAATTTGCAAAATAAGTCCCGTAATGATAGTTTCGGAGAGTTAAGGGTAATAGAGAGATTTAGGGGAACTCTTAAATTTCAATTCCGCCAAGTTTCGCAACTAATCTTCGATTTGCCGAAAAGTTGATCGAAAACTTAACAACTTGGCTAGGTCCGACCGGGCCGAGGGGACAGAATGAATGTCCCCGACATTAACGCACCACGGTAAAGGAAGCCGAGGACCAGACCAGGGGGGTATTTTCACTAACGAGGGATATTTAAAACTAACGGAATTACCCAGGGAGTGAAAGTCTCACCATATGGAGTGTCCGAAACATTGGTAATTTGCACAGATAAAAAACTAACATAATCTAACATGATAATTTTAGTATTCACAAGAAAACTTTGTACTATACATAAATTTGATTATTTTCACTACTAGTATCGAGAGGTGTAGTCCCTCTCATCAGCAGGTGATAACTAAACCAAATACATAATTGTAGTCTATTCGGAAATGGGACGGGGCTTGAGAAGAGGGGGGAGGTTTCGGTCGTTAACGGGAATATGGATAATAAAGTCGCGGAAATAATAAAATTAGAATGTTTCTTAGAACAATGAATATAATAAAAACCTAAAAATATATATCTGTCTTGTGACTTTGTACCTGAATAAAATCTTAACATATACTCGTGCCTATGTATAACATTTTTTTTGTCAAACTGTTTTCTATGTTTTTCTCATTAAAACACATTGAAACATTATGGTGATTAGTTATGTCAAATCCTTATTAAAAAATAAATAATAGATATCTCATAGAGACGAAGACATTTTTTTATTATATTTAATAGAAGGATATGGAAGTATGGGTAAATACAGGGCTTACGACCTGTCTTCGGCTGATCTAAGTGATTATTTTATATAAATATAACGATTACCATTCTCTCCCGTTAATCAATCTCCACATCTATCAAAATGGTAATTGAATGTATTAATTATAAAAATATACATATACAATCAATTTTACAGAAAAATATTATTGTTGCGCTACCGGGATTCGAACCTGGATCTCTTTTCCAATCCGGGGAAGGTGCATTACCAACTATGCTCTAGGAGAATACATTCTTATTGTGAAGTTGTAATTATTCAGAACGTAGGTCTGTGATGTTTTAAATATGAATTAAATATATTAATTAGAAAGATATACATATAAAAACAATTTGATCGAAAAATATTGTTGTTGCGCCACTTGGATTCGAACCTGGATCTCTTTCCGAACCGAGGAAGGTACATTATCCAACTATGCTACTGTGACGATATTTTTAGCGACAAATTTTCGAACCTATATGTTACCTTTTTTATATTAATACATACAATTTTAATCGTTTCATTATTTGAAAGAGCCATCTATCTTATTTTTACGGAATCTCAAATACCTTTGAGTAGTTTGATAGCAGATTTCAGAATTATCAATTAATTTTTATTAAGTTTTGGACACATTGATACAACTTTATTATTAAGAGAACATATTCTTATTGCGAAGTTGTAATTATTAATAATAAGTTGTAATTCCGGCGGCACAACAACAATATTTTTCGATAAAATTGATTTTATATGTATATCTTCCTAATTAATATATTTAATTCATATTTTAGAATCATAGTCACAATCGCAAACAAACAGTCGATTTACCATCACTACCGGTAAAAAGTACCTATTTTTTATGTTTTTTTTTTCTGTGAGACTAGGTGTTTTTTTATTTTTACAAATACCGTTGGTATAATATGTCAATCTTTGGTACTTACATAAAAGGAAGTAGAGAAAAGAGATAGCACAAGCAATATAGGCACAGTCATGAAGTCTCTGGCACTCACTAACACTAAGGAAGTCTTTATTAAGACGGGATGTGTGGTGATCCCGCCACACATTCGTGGCACTCGCAAATTCCACACATTCCGTAGGCTAGGAACGCCGGACTTCCAGGGTCATGTAATTCCGTTCATTTTCCATAGACTATCCTTGACGCGATGATATAAATTCTAGGATTCCTATGGTAAGGACGCACCGTACTGTAATACACCCACCCAGCCAACTTCCAACTTCATTGATATCATTATCTGTTTGTTTTTTGTGGTCCTAACCATTTATATTAAAAGTTAATATATTTTTTAAACTTAAAACATTATCTCAGCTGCCAAAATAAAACATCCCCCATCAATGTTAATGAAATTTATAATTGTAATGTAACACTCTATATCAAATTTTCTTTATAATTTCTTATATCTATATACATCTGGTTATTTATTAGGGTGTGGGTGTCTCGCTGGGGGTTGCTGGGATGGGCGATGCCGGAAAGAGCAGTGGCTAGAGAGACCTAACGGAGCATTCTACTGACTCTCGACTTGGACAGGATGAATTTCTGCCTGACTGTGACCGAGTTCTGCGACTGTAACACATAAATGTCTACCCACCTCTTTTGGGGGTCTATGATTTCTATAGTTTATTTCTGGCTGCCTTCTGAATTTAATATGATAACGAGTCTCAAGTCAAATTGTACAGGTATGGCTCTGGTACAATGATACCGGAGCCAACCTATGATGGTATTAAGATGTTAATAACTTAATGTTATAAAATAAATTAAAAATGTAATATTGACGAATCGAAACGAGAGTAAACAGCTCTCAAAACGATTCGGGACAGGGTGGAAATAAATATAGCTGTATATAAAATTATTTATTGCATATAGAAATAATTTTTGTAACTATTTTTCTGTGTTTTGATCTTGCATATTCCCATCTATCTTATATGTGCTTACATTATATATTGTATTGCACATTTTTATATAAATAGCTGTTCCACATTCACAATTACGCATATGTACATGTAAATATATCCACAATATTGCAATAAATAATTTTAAACAAAAGCAGGCTTGAATCTACCATCAAATTTTTGAATGCGGAACATATTCAGTAATATTCTCATATTTTAAACGTCAAGTGTACAAAATTTCATAAAATAGTACCAACAATTCTGGTTTAAGGGGTGGAAAAGGGGGATGGAAGTGGTTTTTCGAAATCTCATATAAATAGTGACCTTCCTCTTGTTTTGAAGGTCAAGTGTGCAAATTATCATCAAGCTCGAAATAATACTGTAGATTTGTATAAAAAACAAACAAACCAACAGACACCCTTCTTTATGTATAAAGAATCTGTACTTATTATTACAGCTGAACATCTGAACTGCGGAAAGAGTTTAATTCCAGAATTACTCGTTGCTGAAATAATGATGGAGCAATCAGGATTTACTTAAACGGTGGTCCGATCTCTTCAAGATGCTGTTGAATATTAGCGTCGGAAGCCCATCAGAAGATTGATAATATCATAACATCGGCCGGTAGTGGTGGGCACTGTGCATCTGAACTCACTAATTGTATCTATGACTGTCGTAGAGGAGACGGGTTAACTTGGGCAGATGATCAATTATCATCATCAAACACGTCCTTTTGTCAATACATCCTCTCTTTTCTTTACTTTCTAAGAAACCAAATTAATATTTATTATGTAAGGGGCAATTTTGAGTATCTCATGCATATATAATAGTTGACTGTTTAAGGGAGATATAAATTGAATTGGTGTCGAATGCTCGCATTTATCGGGAGCTCTACTCCTAATGATGTATCCATTGATCATCTGCAGAAAGTGGGCGTAATATCGTTAGCCCGTGCCGTGATTGGCGAGGCTAAAGTCGGAATTGTGTCCCGTTATTTTAAAAGGTTGTCTTGTATCTCTGTCTCACAGACAATCCTGTTTTTTTTTCTCTCTCTTTTTTAAACCATATTTTGAATGTTATGTATTTGATCTTATTATGTATTGCCTTCAATGAATTTTGGTTTTGTAAAATATTTACCAATTAGCCTTATTAGGCTTGCCTAATTAGTCTTTTTTTACAGCTGTACTAATGTTTTAAAATGAAAAGTAAAAAAACCCACTTAATATACTACTAAATATGCTTTCAAATAAATAATATAAATCTAATAAAACATGATTTATAAAGCGTGTCCAGCGGAAAATTTTCAAGTTTAATATTATATTATAAAAAAACTACAATGTTATTCTCATATTTTATTTATACGAAATTGAGTTAAACGATGCGGATTTTACGTTTTATAAATAATATCGTTCTGGACGTCCATTTCTCTCAAGACACTCTTGTAATCGGACTTTTAAATTTGCGAACACGTGAGAGCAAAGTGTTGGTTCAATGGCAGCAACTTCACGGCGGATATTTTCTTGTAGGACCTGAATTTTTCAAAGATTGTTTCTGTAAACTCTCGACTTAAGATATCCCCACAAAAAAAAAGTCGCACGGTGCAAGGTGTGGTGACCGAGGTGCCCAAGGTATATGTCCGTACTTTCTGATTAATTTTTTGGGAAAAATTGGGGTGGAGTGACCCCGTCTTACTGAAATAATGTTCTGTTATTGAATCCGGAAAACAACTGCAGTTGCGGTACCAAAAACTCGTCGATCATTCAGCAATACACGTCAGTAGTGATTGTCTCTCACTGGTTAAAAATATAAGGGCCAATTATCTTTCGGACAGAAATTGCACAACATACTGTTGTTTTTGGACAATGCAAACGTTTTTGATGGCATTCTTTTGGATTGTCGAGGCACCAGTTTCTCATGTTCTTTTTATTAACATAGCCATTGATATAAAAACGTACTTCGTCAATAAAAAATATGTTTCCAAGCATTCGTGCTGTTCCAAAACGTTCCAGCATCGTTCTCGCTAAGGTTTCACGTAAATAATAATCATTTTTGTTGAGAAACTGCACAATTTGCGGTTTGTGTAGGTAGAAATGTAATTTATTTTTCAAAATAACGCGCACTGTTGATTTTTTTATTCCAGTACAGGCTGCAATCTTCCTTATCGATTTATATGGATTGCACATAATTTCACTTCTTACTTGAGCCACGTGTTCTGGCGTCGCTCCTGACGTTGATGGTCCCGGAGGAGTTTGGTTAACCATTGTTCCTTTTTGTCTGGACTTTTGAACACAACACTAGATAAGTTGCGCGTTCAGCCCATCACTCACTCGTCGAATATTAAAGTGAATATAAAAAGCGTGACGCGTACGAACTAATGAATCACCGCACTTTAAATACTGCTCAACCGCGAAAGCGCGGTTCGCTCCCGACCAGTGACTCATTGCGACTGGCAAATCAATCAGCAAATCACGCGTGTCAAACAATACCCTTCCCATAAACCTCACTCTGATGGTTTACGAGCAATTACAATTTAATATTGAAATTTTTTCGCTGGACACTTATATTTTGGAGTATGTTATTACGTAAATATGTTGGATGATGCATATTCAATGGACCGTAAGGTGTATAAGTGTGTCAAATCTCCAGGAATTAAGGATTACAGAAAGACTTTCGACAACATGCACAAAAAGAACGCAAACTGGCATGTTGCCAGAATAAACGATGAGAGTAATCATGAGAATAGTTGAGGTAAAGCGAGCAAGAGGACGGTTTCCTGTAAGATGGACAGACCAAGAAGGAGTTAAAAGGATTCTCTTTGAATACTGCCGTCAACATGGATCAAGACTGAGAGGAATGGTGACTTATCGCGCACCAGTTCCCAGAAACTTCAGGAGACCATGACGTTCAGCAGTGAGGAGACGATCAAGAATTGGAAAATCAAGATGTGTTGTCAAAGATGTTTCGGGATACAGTTATGGGGCTGCCGTCAAATTGATCTTGAAAGTGGTCATCAGAAGGTGTTCTAATTTTGCAGTAATACTCTTTAGGCCCCTGCGCAAAACATTACAAAATGGCAAGTAAACCGTAAAAGTGTTTTTTCCACTCAATCATGTTTGTCAGGAGAGAAAAGAAAATAACTTTTTGGGATATCTTTATGAACAAAACTATCTAGAGAGATTTTACAATTTTCGTCAAGGTAGTTTTCCCTACTTACTGTGGGTCTTACTGCTTCGTTCACTTGAATGCTCTAACGCTCAGGCGATCATCTCTTTCCTAGTATATTTTCCGCCACATTGAGTTTCTGTTCTTGAAATAATACGAGCAAATATCTTTATCAAATAATCATTCAAATAAATGATTGACAAATATATTTTAGAACTAATCGTACTAGTTAGGTTGCTTGTTCTTTCCATTTGTCTCTACAGAAAATAATCATGATTAGAATTTTTCGGACAGTACTACGTACTAAGGCCTAAATTTTTGAATAATTAATGATCTTAAGTTGTTACCAATATAAGGACTATATCAAAATGTAGCGGTGTATGTATGGCTAGAACAGGTGGAGAAATACAATAAGATGACTTAAGTTTATTGAAGATAGTTGCACAATTGCAGGTAAATAGACACAGTAAGGGCGTGAAATGTTTGCTGGTTGGCGATCTGTACAAGAAGCCGGCAGTGTGAGAAGTGACTGGTTATGACTGGCTCTCGGCGCGGCTACATCGCGATGTATCGTCGCCGGTTTCCGAGTCGGTAACAAATGTACCTTTAAGGTTTATGCTAGCCTGATTTACTAACCAGGTAACTCAGGGCCTCCACAGATACAAAATAGATTATCTCCAATTTTGTGGACACATCGACCGCAGAAAAGTTGAGCAGAAGGCGGTCATCAAATTGATGGACTGACCATGACGCTACTGGGTATTCTATTGCAACAACTCTATAAATTGCGGAGTTAAGGGTGTTGTAGAATCATCAACGATATCAACATGTCATAATCTAGTAATCAATATTCTCAGTAATGAGGAAGTAGTGTCAATATACTGACATCTTTAATATAAATTAAATGTATTAATTAAAAAGATGTACATATAAGATCAATTAATCGTAAAAATATTTTTCTTGGTACCGGGATTCGAACGTGGATCTCTTCATATTTGGGGAAATGCATTAACTGAGTATACTGCACCAACATAGTAAGTTGATGACAAATTTTTGATTTTACATGTTCCACTTTCAAATTGATACATCTGTCGTTTCATTATTTGAAAGCCATCTTCTTTATATTTATATTTAATTTGTATTAACAGCATCATAGACCTATGTTATGAAAAATTGCAACATCACAATAAGAATGTATTGTCCTTAAAAATGCTGACATCTACTACCGTCTTTTTTATCATACACGAGTATTAGAAATAAAATATGTAAATAAGAATTTTAGCACTATCAATATTTTTTGTGTTAAGATTTCAGAGCTATTCTGCCTTGGATCTTCAACACTAAGTGTCGACTGATTTTGTATATCTGGATTAGTGACTCACTGGTGTGATTGTGATTGGCATTTGATAATATCAGTGATTGAAAACTGTGACTGATATCACAAAATACGAAATAAAAAAATAAAACATAGCTTTAGGCGTATTTATTTAAATTATTAAAAATTCATTTGGGTAAAAAACATATTCAAGCATAAATAACTACAATAGTTAGTAGAAAACTATTTCACGTACATACACATACCAACAAAGTTACTAACAAGCGAGCATAAGCATTACGAATAAAAACAGATCCCAATAAATAACGCTAATCGAATTACGGAAAACCCTGTATATGGAGCTGATTCAAGTGATATCGATTTAAATGGTAGCGTCAGAAAATCAATAGAATTATAAATAAAAAATAAATAAATCATGAATCACGATATTCTCAGATATTCAATCACTGATAGTGAGTGTAACTCAAAGGTATCAGTGATTGACTCACGGTTCGTGGTTTTGAGCTCATCACTAGACTGGATGCCACTGATGATGGAGAGGGAATAGAGACACAAGGCAGAATAGCGCAGAAAACTTAACATAGAAGATTCAGGACAGTGGTGAAAACCAGAGATTTTATAGATCAATATTGTAGGTCACAAGTTATACTAAAGGTAATGCTCTTACTGTACAGCTGAATGAGAAAAACAAAGGCAAATACAACTCTTCGTCGAGCGATAATGTCCTTTACTGAATTATTTCAAGAATTAAGCTCGTTAATTGTTGCTAGACTTCAGCTTACGGAGTGTGCTTTATAACCCCAAGTTCAGCTTACAAGTATATTCTGTACTACGTGTCAAACTTTGGTAAATTATTGGCGAGATCATTTTGAGTAAATTGTGCTAGGCCAGTGGTTTCCAACCGGTGTGTCATGAGCAAATTGGAAGTGTGCCAATTCACTCAGTATGAGTGTGTATAATTTACGGACAAGATTTTGTTTTGCTCTATTTAAAAAAATGATTTTTCTTTCGCTCTATTTAAAATATCAATCTCCTCCTGCAACAATATTGTATATCGGTTTTTAAAAACTAGGACAATACAAAAAGTCATTTTTTAGTAGACAAAAAAATTTCTCCATTTTTTATTCCTAAATTAATGAAACTAAATAACATAAATGTATCCTTAAATGATACTATTCAAAAACTTGGGCTAAGTAAGTTACAATAATAACTTAAATTTCTTGTTTTTTTGAGTTATTCTAGTTTTTATCTAGATGTGCGAAATGTTGATAGATAGACGGAGCATTGGTCATTTTGGATGACGTTCAGTGTTGTTGCAGGAAAGCTCACTTATAAACTGTTTCAGAGTATTTTTATTTATTTTATACGGTTATGTAAGATATCATTGGATGCCAAAGAAAATATACAACGTTGTGGCATTCATAATTTAGATCCGCCCAAAACCGATACGCATTGTTGTTACTGCGGTGATCTCATAAGTTGATAATGGGATATACCTATTGACGTGAAATTTTCTATGGTTTTTATATAATGTCACCTGACATTTTCGTCAAAAAAGACTTTTTTTAATCAAAATAATGACAATAATTTACCCTTTAAAACTACAAGCATATGAAATTTCAGCACATGAAAAATACTCATAAATATTTTTTTTTATGTTTAAGTAGCCCTTATCGATATTTATTAGAACAGCAACTGTTTATTGATTTGAATATAAATAAAATTAACAACAAGAAAAATTAATTAATTAATAATATACAATGTTGTTTTCTTTACGCTATACTATAATTAAAAATTAAACTTAAAACGTTTTCGATGCCTGCTGTATAATCTTCAGTAATTAACTTTTTTAAATTTAAATAACGTGTTTTATTTTATTACATTTCTAAAAGTATTTTTTTAAAAAGTTAATAACAATGAACTTCCACAAAAGTAAATCATATCATATTATGAGCTATATTATATGACGTACAGAAATCAGGAATTACTTTAGTTTATTATTTTTAATTATATTGAGACAATTTTGTAAAAAAATCTCGAAATTTGAAAAATTAATAGTTTTTACAACATAATTTCAGTGTTTAATACATGCTCCAATTCTTGCGTATTAATTTTTATATAAATTATAAACTTTTTCTTCCGTCTATGAATTTTCATAATTATAAAGTATGTGTGGTGACCCTGCACGCGCCCATAGACATGGCTGTGTAGGATTCACCCATCAACCATATAGAGCTCAAACCAAAACGACCAAAGGGCAGACGCAAATAAAGCATATGCACCAGAGACGGTACTGACAAGCAATTAGCGACCACTCTTCCGCAGACCATCCCTTCATAGACATTGCAATTTAACAGCATCTCCAGCGAGCCACTACAAAGTTCAATCGCGAATTTAATTGTATAATTAAAAACTAAATTTTTTATTAATTATAAATATATAAATATGAAATCAATTTTGTCATTAGTTATATATTATATGTTGTATCAATGTGTCCAAAATTTAATAAAAATGAATTGATAATTCTGGCGTCTGCAGTCGGTTTACTCAAAGGTATTTGAGATTCTGTAAAAATAATGTAGATGGCTTTCAAATAATGAAACGACAGGTGTATTAATTTGAAAAATGTAACATATAGGTTTGAAAATTTGTCATGAAAAATACTGGCGTTATTATGTTATATGGCGTTATGAAAAATACGTTAACACAATTGGTAGTGTACTTTCCCGGATTGGAAATAGAGATCCAGGTTCGAATCTCGGTGACGCAAAAACAATATTTTTCAACCTGCACTGCGACATACAAACAACATGCGTGAGACTAGAAGATGTTAGGAGCTTTTGCATCACAGCAACATAATCTTCAGACACAATCACGAGTCAATTATATTTCAATAACCTCAACATCCACACAGTTCAACTCTTACACTAGTGACCCAGACGTGAGCGTGCCCAAGCACCGACTAATCTAGTATGGCAAGCATGTACTTGATGTCAATTAACGATGCTCCAAATTCAAAACTGTTGCGACAGGTTCGAGGTTTGCCTTTGTTTTAAATTATTAAATCGAAATATTGTATCATTTTTATGCGACACACGTGGAATTTCAGAGGGCTATTTATTACACGTGCTTATTGGCATAGTGGTTAAAATACTCGCATAATGATCTGGTGTACTAGGCGAGTGTTTGATAGTGTAGTCCAGGATTTGAACTTCATCCCAGAAGACCAATAATATAGTTCTATTTTAGCTTGAAAATAGTAAGGATATTGGTATGACACGTATTCTGTATACGCATATTTAAAAAATATTACGTAAAGCTATGAAGGTGAATATTATGTCCCAGCTCGATTTTGTTTAGCCGCCATTTTGTTTGGTAGACATTTGTCAATTCGAATTAAGTAGTTGTAGAGAGCAGTTGTTTACAATTTATTAAAGAGCATCTAACGCCATGCAGCTCAATATGATAACCCCGAGTTTTGGAAAAAAATCATCACGAGCGACGAAGCTCATAAATAAAACAGCTGATTGAGAATTTTCAGTGCCCCAATAATGGGGCACTGAAAATTCTCAGCCTCAACGATCTGCATGGTGCGCCATGTGGGCTGGCGGAATAATTGGGCTCTATTTCTTTCAGCATGTAGGAGGTATTGCTGTAATCATTAATAGTGATCGCATGTTGGAAAACTTTTTAGTGGCCGAATTGAGTCGATCGGGCCTACAAAACACGTGGTTTAAACAGGATAGTGCCACCTCACACACAGCCCAAGCTACGCTTTTGTGAGAAGTTATTCCCGGCCGTATAATGTCAAAAAGTGGCGATGACTGACCTCTTTGATCACCTGATTTGATGGCTCCCGACTATGTTTAGTGGCGATAATTGACGGGTCTACGCCAATAAGCCAAAAACAATTCCTATGCTACAGGATAATATTCGGAATAAAATGTCTGAAATAACACGCAAAGTGTGCGAGAATGTTATGAAAAATATGATTAAAAGAGTACGCATTAGCGCCGTTGCCAGAGATGGCCAGTTTGCCGATGTTGTATTCCATACATAATCGTAATAAACCAAATAATCGACAAATAAAAACCAAATTAAAAATATTGTTTTTCATTTTCTAGTCATAGTTCTAGACATTCAAAAATAACATCGGCCTGAAACATAATATTCTCGATATATTATGCCATTACGATAAAACTGTATTACAAAGAGTTACATCTGGTTATTTTATTTGGTAAAGCACACAATAAATGTTAAGTATTCTTCAGTACGCCGCGAAAATGTTATAATCTGAAAAGTGTGGCGTAACGCCTAAAAGGTTAGAAACCACTGTGCTAGGTTATACAAGTACAAGTCTGTAACACATGTTCGAATTTGTAACAAATTATCAGACTAAACACTGCTAAACTGACTGTCGAAACTTTTCAAACAAATTGATTTTAAAACCGCACAAGATTTATTCAAAAACATTCAAAAAGTTTGTAAATAAACTCAAGGTCACATTAGTTTCATAAAATAATTACTCACACATAAAAAAAGTAAATATAATTATTATTAAATATATTAATTATACATATAATAAGTATACCTACATAATATTTAAAATATTTATTATTATTATTAATTTATTGTTAATTTACAATGTTTTTATTTATTTATAATTTCCCTTCTCACAGTGGTCATTGGTAATACTGAAAATAAATTAAGACCTTAAAACTGATCATATTTGAATACTCAAAATAAGATATACATGAATATATGTTAAAATTCAATCAACACTTTTAACTCATTATCTCAAAACAGTGTCAAGGTCAGGGTCGATTTGTCAATTATAAACTGAATATACCACAAGAGCAATTAAATTATAAATTACTTTTAGGTTCAATAAATTTAAATAAATTGAGTGAAAGAATAATTATTATTAATTATTTTTGATCTTGTATTTCTATTCAAAATTTTGTATCATAAAATTGATAGCCCTGATTTATAGCGGCTAATCAACTTTCGTGTACTTGATAGAAATACTACAACTATTTAACCATATTACTGTAACAATACTGAGGCTGTTGCTCAGTTTAATTCTTCACTAACACTGAATTCAAAACTTGGATTATGAGTACGCAGATGTTGCTGGAATATAATATTACCAAAAAAGATTTTTTTTACACATTTGTTTATGATCAGAAAAATTAATTTGAGACCAACACAAGTTATGCAGTTATTTTATCATTAATATTTTAGTATAATGTAAGGCATTTATTATCGTTTTAATTTTCTTCTCTGTCTCCTTTATTATTATTATTTTACTTTTAGTTTAAGGCTATTTTTGCTTTAATACGTTGTTATTAATGGTATCTATACCAAAATTCATGATAGTTTCAAAATTTGTAGCATAGCTTTCGAATCTGCTACAATATGATTCAAATAGTACTTAAATAATTAAAAAATATATATTTAAAGTATACGAGGTCTGAATTAAATATAAATTGAAAACAAGATTGTTAATTACTTTATAAATATTATTATTTTTCATATCCTGTTTATTTTCTCGTTATTAATATTCAATTTAATTTGTTTGAAATGTTTATCTGATTTCATTTTTTGTTTATTTAATCATCTTATTATAATATGTATTAAAAATATTTTTGTACCAAAAATAAATAAATGCGATCCAAAACGTCCTCCAGGGAGGTCGAATAAACACGGCAGAATAACCGTGAGATTATGAGAACATTCTTAATTATTTTATTTATTTTATTTCTATTGTATTTCTTTCCTCACTGGCTAGCTTAGGTGGTTTGGTCATATGGAACGGATTAATGAGCAAGTATATATGACGCAAGTTTTGATGGCACCAGAAATAGACATAGCACGACCAGGTAAACCAGATACCTGAATATAATTCTGATAAAATCCTCAATAATCGACGAGCTTACATGAGAACATGTATAAATTTGGATGAGGCGAGAATTGTACGTCAGGACAGAAGACTGGCGCTCTATCCTCTCTGCCTCCTAAAATGACGTGATTGTAAATTAGTTAGTTAATTTTTATTTTTAAAAAATAGTCCAATTAGCCTAAAATAGTACCCATTCCACAAAATCCTTTGTCCACATAGATTTAAAAAAAAATGTCCGCATCCTTTGCATAATAAACAAACGTAATAATTTCATAACGCATCTGTAAAATTGTTTTAATACAATTACGTGCCCCCGTTATCTGACTTAATTAAAACGTGGTCGTATTTACAACATTTAATTTTAGACTTTTGGGGCGTGCCGTCGGTCGCTCACCCCTCCGTGCGCCGTTTATAAATAGTGCCGCGAGCTAACCCCATTGCTGGCTTTTGTCGAAAAATGATCGTAAGGTTTTACGCTAATGTGAGTGGTTGCCTGCTCGGCAAATGTGGGTAGTTTTTATTTTATTTTACATAAAAACCTATCTAATACAGATATATAATATTATAATAACAGTAGACATACCCCGCGAAGATAAAATGCTAAGTAAACAGGCCAATTAAGATGGTGGCTGGTTATTGAGATGGTGTAAGTGTGCTCCTAATACGGCACGCGATAAATGTGTATGAAGTATACAATTAGTCAAAAAGAAATGGTTGGGAATTTTTGAGAGATCTTGAGATAGGGACACGGCAATGGTATTGGATTCTGTAAAGGACCATTATAGAAATGAGCTGATGTACTCATACTCGACTTATCTCGATGGATCAGCGATGATGCAGACTAATCCAAGAATGATCTTTAAACTCAAAAACAATGTTATACATTAAAATTCAAAATAGTAATCGGTGGATGTTCAAAAAATATGTCCTATCCAACTAAATGAAAACAATACAACGATGAATTATTTATTATTTATTTAGACATATATAATATTACTTTTAAAATTAGCAATATTAACTTTGTGGTTAAAATTCATATTTTTTATTTATTATCTTTGTTTTATTAACCACTTGAATTAAGTTTAAATACATCTACCGGTTTCGAAAAATACCATTTTCTTCTTCAGGCTGTCATAACTAACCAAAAATATACAGCGTTGTTTCTTCATCAGAATCTATTTTTAAAATTAAAAAAAAAAAACAATTATTTAAAAAATAAATTTAGTACCTAACTCAAATTGCTGCTCAATACAAATTTAGTCGAAAATAAATTTAGTAAATTCAAGTGGTTAATAAAACAAAGATAATAAATAAAAAATATATTTAACATTTGTACCTGCAAAAAAAAAACAGTTGTTTACATATATTTTACACAATATTAAATGCATTGCCTAACTAAGTAAGCCTGTTTTAGGGAAAATTGGTAAACAAATACATTTTATAAAACCAAAACTCATTGAAGCAAAACACAATAAAATCGCATACGTAACATACAAGCCAAGTAAACGTGAATATATTAAAATATATATACATATATATAATAAAATACAGTAATACCCCAAAGTTCGCGACAGGTGGGACCGACGAAAATCGCTTAACTCGAATTCACGTAAGTCGGGGTACAATTTTGCATATAAATACATACAATTTTGTTTAATTGGGACCAATGACTAATAAAAACACTAGTTTAGAAGAAAAATATTTAATACAATTGCAGTTCTTTATACATATTAATACAAAATATTAAAAAAATAAACGATTTATGTAAAAAAGTCATTTCGATGTCGATGGCTTCATAAAATCTAACAAATTCGTCTGACGATATAATGCTTTCTTTTTTGACGCAGAATTTCTTCGTAGCAAACTAATCATTTTTTTATTCCATGCTTTGTAGCTATAAAGCGTTCTTCGTTGGAGTCTATGTTTTCTAAAATTTTTAAGCCATTTTCAATTGACCTGGGACCTTCTGCCAAGCTTGCAATTATCATGTGCTTTTCTGGTGGAATTGTGTCTGAAGTGTCTTCATTGTCGTTTTGCTTACGCATCTCTATGAGCTCATCGATTGTTAGCTCCTAAGTTAGTAAATCCAACAGCTCGTTGACGTCGTTAGCATTAACATCCAAGTCTAATTGAGTGCCAAGATTAACAACTTGTTCTACCACATGGGTGATATCAGTTTCTAGCAATCACAGTAAGAGAAACTCTGAATATAGTGGGCGGCAGTCTAGCGGCAGTGTCGCCAAACGAACTGCGTAACTCTGAGTTTGCGTGAGTCGGGGTAGCGTAAGTCGGGGTAGCGTAAGTCGGGGTAGCGTAAGTCGGGGTAGCGTAAGTTGGGGTATTACAGTATATAAAAAAGAGAGAGAAAAAAAAAAACAATGTGCGATACAATACGTAATGTAAGTACATATAAGGTAAACGAAAATATGCAAGATTAAAACATACAAAAGTAGTTATAAGAATTATTTCATTATATAAAAAAGTTTACTCTCAGTATTTTCTCTTCATATTTTCAACAACCAATTCGAAACATCTCTTTTAAAAGCCTTAATGTCAGTTAAAGTTCTAATTATATTTTCAATTTGATTGTATATTCTGGGAGCTTGAAAGGTGAATAATCTTTGATCAAAAGTAGTTTTCATTCTTGGAATTATTTTAAGCTTATTCGCTCTTGTGGGATATAATATCTTTCAGTCCTCACAGATAGAGCGCTAATTTTTCAATGAAGTTAGTTAGTATATTCAGCACATATAATTGTCTTATATCAAAAACTCTAAATTCCCTAAAAAGTGATTCTGAAGGGTACGAAAAGTCACGACGGTGTATTGCTGAGTATAGCTGAGAATAATAATGAAGTTTTTAATGGATACATATTTTACTGTCGATTTCAGAATTAAGTGGTTTTTTAATTGCTTTTAAAATTGAAAACAATATATGAATCAATTGAAAAGATTACAGAATATAAATTCTAAATTTATTAATCGATTGTTGTAGTGGAATGGTACCACGTTTTACCGGATATGAAGAGATTCTGGTTCGAAATCCGGTAGCAACTACATATTTTTTCGATAAATTCATGTTTTCTGTATATCATTCAAATTGATTAATTCAATTTGTATTAATGAAGAAGTTAGTTCAAATAAAAAAAATCACGGACCTACAAAATGTTAGCAATGATTCAATAAACAACTTTAATTGAGAGTTAACAATTGTTGCTCCCTGACGAATCATTTTCGACAGACTTGGGAGTGATCGAATGTTATTAATTTCTTCTTCTAAATAAGCAATCCACCCTTCAAGAGTGATTTGTGTCATTAATCAAGTTAAAACTTTATTTTATAGACAAAAGTACAATAATATTATAGAATAGGAAATATTATATTACAAGTCAATACCACTGTTGTTCAAAAAATTTGCTATTAAATAGATTAAATGTGGCGAGTTAAGGGAAAGAAGATGACACAAGTTAACAAGTTGAGTTGAAAATTACCATTGACGAGATTACTGTAAAAAAAAAATTGTGATCTGTTTGAACAGGTAAAAAATACATGGTCAAGGTTTCTCCTCGGTACCATACTCACATATTCGGGAATCTATTAAGTTTAATATGAATAAATGTAAGGCTTACCTGACAATGGCCAATTCTCATTCTAGAGATATTTGATATTGTTCTTTTGGAGACTTTCCTTTAGGAGAACCAGGGGGTGCGGGGAATAGATCTTTGAATGATTTTAAGCCCATTACCCTTATGATTATTTTGATCCATCCATTGTGCAGTCCAGACAGAATTCGTATATTTTTTTATCATATTGAGTCTGTTATACATCGAGATGTGGAATTGATGGGGGAAAACTCCGGAAAGAGTGGCCTCCTTGGCCAGTTTATCAGCACATTCATTTCCATGAATTCCCTTAAGTGCAAGAATCCAAACGAATGATACTTGTTTATTGTTGCTGTACAAATTAAATAGACGTATTCTGATGGAACAGATTTTCTCATTGTCTAGCCAAACTTTCGTGTCAGCAGAAAGGGATTCAAGAGTTGCTTGCGAGTCGGAGAATATAACAGCCTTATCGACATTCCAGAGTACGCAGATGTCAATGTTATTAACTTATTGTATGAAAATGTACGCATGTCGAAAGTGTGGCATAACCAGAATTTTTAATAATATTAAAAATGTGTCGGTAGCAAAATAAAAAGATTATAAAAATCTACCACGTACAATATTAAATTACAAATCTGTTATACATTTAATTCTTCACATACGAAATTATATTAAATTCAGTGCCGATAAATTTGCGTTTATTGGCAAAATATCTTTCTTTTATAGCTTAAATCAATATATATTTTTTACATAAATAATTCATCAGCAAATACAATAAGTGAATAAATTATGTATTGGCGTCTACCAAACTAACTTGCAACTAGTTATGCAATGAAATACCTGTTCTGAGGTAAGTAACTATTAATGGTTTCCATTAGGTATTTACTATTGTTTTTATTATTTCTAGATACTGTTATACGCATAAGTAAGAAGTAAAAAGTACAAAACTAATTAAAACAAGGTAAATAATAAAAACAGACAAAACAAAATATAAACAAGTAGAATAGGAGAAAAGTTTTCTCGTTCAAACATTGCTCTAGCTTCGGTAAAAACAATCCACTTATTAAAAAAAATCACTAACCATTCTTAAAACGTACTTTAATAAAACTTCATTTTGAAAGTATTGAATATAAGGCTTCGCGGCCAATATTAACCGTTGCACAGCCACGGCCAATTTTTCGGGAATACTTATTTTTCAATGTTGAAAATATAATTTACTACCTAAAAATATAGTATTTTACAGTACAACCTAATTTAACCAATTGATGCAAAAAATATACAATCAGGTATAATTTTACTTACAAAAATTAAAATTACCACGATTATGTACACCTGGCGGCAGATAATAATTCCAAATCTTATCGTCCAAGGGGTGATAATAATTTTTTAACAGTGTAAACTTAAGTACAAACATAATATATATTGAACATATGATAATCCACAGAAATGTTCAGGTGTACAATAAGATAAAATAATTAGGTGCATAAGAAGATAAAAATAAAAATAAAAGGTGGGAGAAAGGGTGGGGGGTTGCAATTATTGTTATGATAAAGGGAGAGCAAGATGTGTTTGTAGGTAGAATAATTGGTCAAAATTGAGATTATTGTGGTTCATAATAATAATTCTTTAAGCATAGTAAGGCTAATTGTTGAAAAAGTCAATTTCTGTTAATTTCTCATTATGGTATTTGTATGAACGGTGAATGAATGAATTTTGTATGTAAGATATTCTACTTCTAGGAATGTGGAAGAGTGTGGATTGCCGGGTAGATGGTATTTGGAAGGATATTAATTTTAATTAGCTGAGACAATCAATATGGCCTTGCAGTATTTATTTATAATTATCATCAATATATCCGAAAGGTTTGTGTCTTTGATAAACGCTGTCTATATACAAAATGGTATCCCGCATTCGTAGTATATTTAAATATATAGATACTAAAAATAGTAATAGAAATGAAACATAATAAAAAAATCAAAGTGAAAACGATATTCTTTTGTCAAGCGGTAAGATACTAGTGAAAGATTCTACCATCGACCATCGCTTAACATGTATTGAAAAATAATATGAATATTGATGTGACATATGTTCCGCGCACATGCCACTATTTCATAAAGAAAAATAAAAAAAGTGTATCTTGGCATTTTTTTTCATTATATCAGAATGTGGTTATAAGAAATGTATATTATAATACACATTATTGTAAAACCGGAAAGAATGTGATTTGTCTATTGCTATAATACACCCGTAGAAATATGTCGAATATGAAGGCTTTGAATATTGGTACGAAAACCGAAACCTAATTTGTTTTTATTGATACTATTATATTATCGTATCGGTGTTCAATAATATCGATGCGACTGCATTGTGAGATATTTTTACCGCAATACAGCTGCATAATAAATATTGAATATGCCACTAATCCAAAATCAATATATTTAACTCTACTCTTGATAGCTTCAAAAATAAAACAAAAAATATTGTGCTGATATGTTTTTTTTCGTAAAATATGCAGGTCGCTATAATAATCATGGTGCTATAGTATTTTAATTAATGAGTTGATTAAAAACAAGATTAAATAAAAATGGTACATATTTTACATAACATTTAGGTGTAGGTATCGTTTTACAATTGTAGGAGTTGAGGTGTAAGTGTTATTCAAACTATGATTGACTCGAGATTGTGTCAGAAGGTTAAGATGCTGTGAGACAGAAGCTCTTAAATTCTTCTTGTCTCACGCGTGTTGGTTGTGTGTCGCAGTGTAGGGTGTATGTTGAAACTTTTATTGAGGTTTCGTTTATTGAGATGATTAACAATTATTATACAATTTTGAATGCGCGGTTGAACTCTGGAGTGGCTCGCTGGAGATGCCGGTGTTTGGACGGCCTGCGGAGAAGTGAACGTTAGTTGCTTGGCAGTTATCGTCTTTGGTGCATAATGTATATTTGCTGGTGCTCATTAGTTGCTCTATTTCGGTTAATAGGTGAGCCCTTACGTCTTTACACAGACATTAAAATACTCAAAGATACTCAATATCATAAATAAATCGCGGGGGATACTTTTTGGACATGGTCGCGATTAGAGAAATTTCGCCATCAACAAGGAATTTAACAAAAACATTTTATAATTCGATAAAACACTTTATTAATAAAATAAGCGTTACTAATAATAAAAAAAAAAATCATACATAACACAACTCATTCATTTTGTTCCGCGTTGCAAAAAAAATCTAGAATCCCTTGTTTGGTCTATCTGCGTTTATTATGCAAAATTTTATGTATATGAACATGTATATGATGTGAGTGAGCGAGAAAGAAAGATAGCACGCACGTGCAACTACTCATTGTGACGATTCCTGGCATATGTCAAAGCGTCGAGAAAAAAAATTTCAAAATGATCGCGATATAACGAATCTGCACTCGCCGGGGTCGCGATGAACGGGGGTTATCTGTATAATTGTACCACATATTTTCTAAAAAGTTTGGACCACGACTTGGCTAAAATGAGTTAAGAATACAACTTTGTTAATTTTTAAACACTTTTTTAATTCACATAAGATACTTTCTTAAATTACAACATTTTTTTTTTGTAATTAAACACAATTACAAAATAAACAATAAAATATTTAAATATAAAATTTTGCTTTTGTGTACAGTTTATGTGAGTACAATTTCTGTTGATTTTCGTAATATTTTGGATAAAGTAGTGTGTGTGCCACGTCGCACGTATATTTTCGTTAACGTGATAAATGGATTGTATACAATGACTCATTCAAGGCTTGAAAAGTTCTCAGAAAAAGGAATAAAGGTGAATTATATTCAGAGGATAAGAAAAACATATCCTTAAAACCGAATAAATAATATAAAAGTTTGTTACATCAACAATAACAATATAATAAAAGTTTCCCTTCATCTCTTGTCTACCCTTTTCACAAAGGTTGTTTTTTTACGTTGATTCGTTTGGTCTCGAATAAGGCTCGCTTTGTCGCTGGCATGACGTGACAGAAATCAAGCCTCTGACGTCTCGGATGAATCGCTTGAAGTTCGGTACGGTGTTGTGCATCAAGTAACTCGGCGCCGTCAAACTTTATTAATTCAGCGCTAATATCGAAATATTCACAAGAAAATACAAGTCAAAATACAAAGAAACCATAATGGGCGAAAAAATACGATTCGTCATTTTGCATTTCAGTGTTGAAATTTTGAAGTAATATTAGGCAAAGTATCATTAATTTTCTTATATATATTTTAAAATGCTATAAAGTTACCTTGCCATATAGGCACGAAATTAAAAAAAAAAACTGAAGCTTTATCTATTAATTATTAATTAGAAATATAAACATAAAAAATAAATTTTATCGAAAAATATTGTTAATTATTATTATTTATATGCACGTTCCCCGGATTGGAAGAAATCCAGGTTCGTATTCCGGTAGCAGCAATAATATTTTTCGATAAAATTGATTTTATACGTATATATTTTTAATTAATACATTTCATTTGTATTTTAAACATATTTTATATTATTAAGGAAAACACATTCTTATTGTGAAGTTGTAATTATTCAGAACATAGGTCTGTGATATTTTAAATACTAAATTAATGTATTAATTATAAATATATACATATAAAATCAATTTTGTCGAAAAATATTGTTTTAGCGTCACCGGGATTCGAACCTGGATCTTCATTTCCAATCCGGGGAAGTGCACTCACTACCTTTGTGCTATAACGCCAGTATTTTTCTTGACAAATTTTCGAACCTATATGTTACATTTTTTTTTCAAATTAATACACCTGTCGTTCCATTATTTGAAAGCCATCTACATTATTTTTACAGAATCTCAAATACCTTTGAGTAAACCGACTTGCAGACGCCAGAATTATCAAATCATTTTTATTAAATTTTGGACACGTTGATACAACATATATTATTAAGGAAAACACATTCTTATTGTGAAGTTGTAATTATTCAGAACATAGGTCTGTGATATTTTAAATACTAAATAATAATTTTTCGACAAAATTGATTTTATATGTATATATTTATAATTAATACATTAATTTAGTATTTAAAATATTTTATATTTATTTTCTGCACAAAAGGACCATAATACAATTTGTTATATCAAAAGTTGGAATATATTATGAAAGGTGAGGATGGCCTGAAGGTAATTAACTATACGAATTAACTATATGACCATGTTTATAAATTTTCATATTCTTGTTATTTTTGTAAAGCAATTGACGTATATGACGTAAAATCTGCATCGTCAAACTCCATTTTGTATAAATAAAATATGATATTTTTTATTTATTATCTTTGTTTTAAATACATCTACCGATTTCAAAAAATATTATTTTTTTCTTCAGGATGTCATAACTAACTAAAAACATATATTATTGTTTCTTTACCAGAATCTATTTTAAAAAAACAACAAAAAACAACATTTAAAAAAAAAAAAAAAATTAGTATTTAACTCAAATTATTACTTAATACAAATTCAGTCGAATAATTTTTAGGAAAAAATTTTAGAATGGGACTCGTAATTAATTTAGTTGGTTGTATATATTTTTTTGATTAGTTTTACATGCTTTATTTATCTCAAACGATTCCTAATTATTTAATTTGTGACCAACACCGTTTACATGCAAAATTAACAATCCAATTTTTTATCAAAACCATGATTATTTTCTATCAAATGATTAGAAAATTCTGAAAACTCACTATTGTTCAAACATCTCAAATGCTCCCTTACTCTTATATTAAAACTTCTACCCGTTTTACCAATATAAAATGCAGCACAATCCTTGCAACTAAGTTTATAGACACCAGAAATTAAATTTATCATCTTTGTCTTTAGAATTTATGTGTAAATTTCCTATACTATTATTTGTATAAAATGCCGGTCTAATGTTTTGTGGTAGGTGTTTAGATATTTGTTTCGAAAAGTTATTTATGTATAAAATCCTACGTCCATTATCATTATTATCATTATTATCATTATGTTTTATCTGTGATTTATATAAAAATGGATTATTATATTATTTTAATTTATTTTTTAAAATTATGTCTATCAAACCTGTATTATTCCCGTTATTAACTGCTATTTTCTTAAGTGTATTCAATTCAATATTGAAATTGGATGTTGACATAGGAATATTGACTAAACGATATATCATGGAGTGGAACCCTGAATGTTTCTGTGATAATGGATGATTAGATTCATTGTGTATGATAGTATCCGTAAAAGTTGGTTTTCTAAAAATTTTGAATTCAATTTTATTATTATTTTTAATCAATGTTAGATCCAAAAAATTTTAACCACAAAGTTAATATTGCTTATTTTAAAAGTATAATAAAATATGACAATGATATTGTAGTTTTTTTTGTTAATTTAATATTAAACTTGAAAATTTTCCGCTGTACATCTTTTATTTATCAAAAAATGGTTAAAAGACATAAATGTAATATAATTATAACAATTTGTCAATTGAAAACAATTCAAATTTCTATATAGTAATTGTTTTATTAATAATCAAGACTTTGACTCTCGGTATCTCAGTTTGATGTAATGGACAGTTAATACCTTGATGTTTCAAAGTCACGAAATGTCTCAATTCTGCAGGAACTGAACATCAAAGACTGACTCTTAATCATTTGTCTAAGATAAATCATTAATTTTTTGCAATATAAATTGGAGAACGTTATCGTGTTGCTGTTCAATTAAAATAAATAAACTTGCAAAAAGGGAATATTGCTTAAAGGTGTTGTCGTGGTGGGCCATGAGAAGCAAGAAGAAGAAAATGGAGATCCCCCATCGTTAGACCGACCAAGTGAAGAAGGCAACTGGCACTTCTCTAGTGATAACCCTAAGATCTGCAGGATGCCGAGAAAAGTGGAGAAGCATAGAGAAAAAAGCGGAAGTTCGTGGAGTCACGAGGGACCGATGTAGATTTTTAGTTTTAATTTTATTTTATTAATGGATTTTAACAATGTAAACTTATAACTAACATAATAAATATTTAACATGTGATACTATTTATGAAAATCCACAAAAATGTTTAGGTATACAAGATAAATAAAAAGAAAAAAGGTGGATGGTTGCAACTATCGTTATGGTAAAGGGAGAGCAATACGTGTTTATAGATAGAATGATTAACCAAAATTGAAATTGTGGTGGTTCATAAAAATAACCATTTAAGTGTAGTAAGGCTAATATTGAAAAAGTCAATTTCTATTAATTTCTCGTTATGGTTTTTGTATGGCCTGTGAATGAATGAATTTTGTATATAATGTGGAAGAGTGCGGACTGCCGTGTAGATCTAGATGGTATGTGGAGAGATATTAATTCTAATTGGCTGGGACAGTCAATATGGTCTTGCAGTTGTTCGAAGATAAGTATTTGATCAGCACGTGTTCTTTGATATTTTAGAGTTTTCATACTGTGGAAGTTTGCTGCATCTAAATGAGAGTTGAATGATAAATTAGATCTAACATTAAGACAGAGAAAGAAACCTATTTTGTATTCGTTCTAATCTCGCATGATATGTAAATCTGCCATGGGTTTCAGGTTTGAGATGCATACTCTAAGTGACTACTAACGAATACGTAATACAATATTTTGAAGCAATATGGATTTTGGAAGTGTTTGCAGGTTCGCAGTGTGATGTGATACTAAAATAAATGACAGATAAAAGTGGTAACCGATGTAGAGGGATCAGAATCCTTAATTTGCCGGACCGACCGGTACACTAAACTTGTAACAGGACGCTGAAAGAAATGGAGGAGTACCGATTCAGAAGGGTCATTGAAATACTTCATAGAGATTGCGATCGTCAGTCATGAGAAACAACTCGGAAGAAGATGTCATTTTTCATAGCTGAAACGTGTTTCAATAAAATCTTATTACTATTGACAAAGTCACATCTTGTACCGAACCGCAGTTGTAAAAAGGGCAATAAAGTGCGCAAAAAATGTATAATGCGTAAACATTTCACAGTATTTTTTAAAACCCGCGCGCAACTGGCTCTGTATCAACGTTTTTTTTTCCGTTTTACGAGCCGAGTCGTACCGGAGAACACGCTCAAGTAGTAAATTGCGAGTCGTATGAATTTAAACAATCTTGTATATGAATAATAAACGATTGTCGGAGAAAGACGCGACAAAGAGAACGACGCAAACATCGTGAACATTTTGGCAGGGAAACCGGCGTTGTACAAAATTATACTTAATCGAAATGTATAATTAAATTCCTTCGAGAGTCCGGAAAATTGTCTTTATAAAATGAGCGGAGAAGACAAATTACCAGAGCGGAGAACGAAGAAGTTGGAGTTTAACAAAGTGGAGCGACTCCAGAAAGGGTGCTTCGCGCAATTAGAGACTTTGTATCGTTTTAAAAACTTTGCGCTTCGTGATAAATTTGCGGTGTAGTTTTGCATGTAATATCGTGGTGAGAAAAGACGGCGTAATTCTTGAAAACTGAAGAAAATGTGTATCTTAAGCACTGAATACATAGTTAGAATAGATTTGACTATGCTCCTCCATTATTCTTGGCTTTCTGCAGATCTTAGGGTTATCACTAGAGACGTGCTTGCTGCCTGTTCTACTTGATCACTTGATCTTCCCTTCACGATATATACTTAAAAAATTGAAGAACTCATATCAGGTAAATGGTTGAGAGTCTGTCCTCGATGTTCAGTCCCTGCAGAATGGAGACATCCATGGAATGCGCAACGTGTATCTCCTTGTTGTACGTGTTGTCTTGAAAATACCGCGGTCTTTACATATTCTGTCAAGTCTGAACATAAAACTTTTCGCTATACCTAAGCGATGTTTAATTTTTGGCTTGTAATAATAACAGTGAAAGCGGAATAGACCAGGATGCTCAGTCACGCGTAGATCGACCGAGAAAGAAAGAAAAAGAGAAAAAGAGACACTTAAAGATGGATGTAAAGTGGCTGGTGTTAAAGAAGAAGAATAATTAAACTACCCTGTGGATGTAAGAGGTAGGAGCCAAATTTATACGTTTAATCATGCAAATTCGTCGGTTGTGGAGGTTTCTAATGCGAGTGTCGTGATTCTAGTACCTAATTTACCTGGTTTACTAGGCTATTCGCGTACATTTTCTATACTCGATGCCATCAACACTCGCGTCGTATATATTTCTAACCATTCTCTTCTTATCCATTCCACGTGACCAAATCTTAAAAGTGGCGTTTTGTTTATTTGTTGAACGCCCCCAACGCGCACGTAACAAAAGTCACATTATTCATGTATATTTTTTCTTCACCGATAAGTTTAGAATACCCAATACGTAAACAAGCGTATTGTGGGCAATAAAAATAAATAATCGTCGTGGATTTGGCCAAACATAGTAAATTCTGGAACATGGTTACGTGATAACTGGTATTTTGAGGTTTTGTGTGGCGGACACCGCAGGGAAATATACAAATGTTATCAAATGTTAGTTCTAGATTTGTCGCGCTATCGTAGAGAAAGGTTTTTGGGGAAAATATGGATTTGGAGTCGTGTTCTATTTCTGTTAAAGTTTTATTTGAAACTTGAAATAACGCATTAGTTAACACACCAAATATTTAGAGAATTATATTATAATCTAATTTTATTTAAAACGTTCAAATGCAAAACAATTTACTTTAATACAATTTAAATGAATCAACTACAAAGATAAACAGGTAAAAATCTATCTACCGTAAACATATTTAGTTGATACCGAGATTCGATCTCTCCTTGTTAAAATAAATAACAGGTGTGCGCATGAGCGGTATTTTCTCTATTAAATATTCTGAAAAATAAAGTATAATGATTTTTCAGGTGATGTACTTTACTAACTTTCAACTTAACTTTCAACTTTACTAACTTTCTACTTAACTTTCAACTTCGAACTGATGAAATACTTTTTAAATTATACGGTAAATTGTGGTGGAACTGAATGCAGTGGAAATGAGATCACTTAGACGTATTTGTGGCAAATCTATTTATGACAGAGTAAAGAATGAAGAAATAAGAAAAGAATGTAAAGCTGATGTTAGTATAGTGAGTAAGATTAAGAAAGGATCACTCAGGTGGTTTGTTCATATGGAAAGGATGAATGAGGAGAGAATGGTAAGAAAGATATATGACGCAAGTGTTGATGGAACCAGAAATAGAGGACATCCGCGGAAGACTTGGCACGACCAGGTAAACCAGATAATGGAGGATGGTTCTGTTAGAAGCCTCAACAATCGGCGAGCTTGTATG
Organism: Eubasilissa regina; assembly: GCA_022840565.1. Lineage (NCBI taxonomy): Eukaryota > Metazoa > Arthropoda > Insecta > Trichoptera > Phryganeidae > Eubasilissa > Eubasilissa regina. The sequence continues at coordinate 8,340,638 of JAINEB010000019.1, forward strand.
ACAAGATGTATGAATGTGGATGAGGCGAGAATTGTATGTCAGGACAGAAGAGTGTGGCGCTTTATCCTCTCTGCCTACCCCCACGGGGAAACGGCGTGATGGTAAGTAAGTGAGTAAGTAAATTGTTAATAAATTAAAAATCATTAGAAATAAAAAAAGACTTTTTCTAAAAAAATCTAATCAAAATATTTTCTAATAATTTTTATCATCAAGTCATATTCCACATCTTTCATCATCTTAACAATTTAAATTAAGTATTAGATTTATATTCAAATAATATTATAAAACCACTTTTTAAATTTGTTTTCATAGTACTTCCTACTTAGTTACCCATTATACTTTATAGTTTTGTTTTTATATATGCTTGTATTTTTAATTTTAGTATACATTGTTTTCTATAGAAGATACCACAGGTATCGAAACATGTTGATTTATCAATAAATAGTGGTTTAAACAAAGTGTTTTGTCTTATTATTTATTTTTAAAAGAAGGTTAATTCAAAAGCGCATTTTTTGTAGATAGGTTGTTTAGCAAGCGTCTTTAGACCCACATTTTAAATGCTTCATGCTTCTCAGATTGATATACGGATAACAGTTGAATGTTTTAAAAAATTTAATTCAATAGAAAAACATATTTTTTGGATATATTTTTAGACTATTTTAAATAATATGATTTCTATTAGGAGAACACATTCTTATTGTGAAGTTGTAATTATTTAGAACATAGATCTCTGATGTTTTTAATACGAATTAAATGTATTAATTAGAAAGATATGCATTATATAAAGATATATTTTATCTAAATATATTGTTGTTGCTACCGGGATTCGAACCTGGATCTCTTCCAGTCCGGGGAACATGCATTAACCGATTATGCTATAGCACCACAGTGCGTGCATTAACGACAAATTAACGCACTTTTCCCGGATTGGAAGAAATGTAGCAACAACGATATTTTTCGATAAAATTGATTTTATATGTATATCTTTCTAATTAATACATTTAATTTGTATTAAAAAAAAAGTATGTTAATATAGATGATCCTGACAGAAGAGCTCAATTTCGTGAGTGGTACTGGAAACTGGTGCCAAATGAATTATCATGATGAAAATTTGTCGTACAGATGGATTGGGCGAAGAGCTGTCACCGAATATCACCCGCGTTCAATAGACCTCGCGTCACTGAACTTTTTTTTATGAGGGTATGTCGAGGATAAGCTTTATGGCTAAACTCCGGTAACAATTAATGTATTGAAGGCTGTTTTGAGACAGAATACGCCCAAGTACCACTTCAAATTATTTATAATGCTTGTAATTTCATTGGCCCGCGTTGAATTTGTAAATTTTGATCAAGTGTAATTTTTTTAGGAAACAGAGTGATTTAGTGTACTTAATGGTCAATATTACCTCTACTTTTGGATGACGGTTTGCGCGTAAAAAAAAAAGGACCAAAGCTATTATTTGTACGCTGGGAAGAATGTCGATATGGCGGTTCAATCTTCCCCTGTCTCGCGGCGCTACGCAAGTTATTGACCAATCAGGAATTTAATAAATTATATCATTGGTGGAATCGGCGCTAACTTTACAGAGCTTCATCATAATGGATGAATGTAAATAAAACAATGTTATAACTCTACTTGAGTTTATTAGCACTACTCGAGTTTCGAGAGAAACAGTAACTCTCATCGACAGGTGAAGTATTAAAACTCGCGAAACTCGAGTAGTGCTAATAAACTCAAGTAGAGTTATAGCATTGTTTAATTTATATCCTTCCATTTAATAAATTATTTTATTTTTTTAATCAAAAGTGCAAATTCTGCATGAAATATACATAGCAATAATTTTAAAATAATAAAATACATTAAATGTATTGATTAGAATTAAATGTATTGTTGTTGCTACCGAGATTCGAACCTGGATCTCTTCCAATCCGGAGAACGTACATTAACCGATTATGCTACAGCACACAGTGCATTGACGACAAATTTTCGAACATATATGTTACACTTTTTAAATTGATACATTTATAGTTCCATGTTTTGAAAGCAATCTACTTTATTTTTACGGAATCTCAAATACCTTTGTGTAATCTATTAGGAGACGCCAGTATTAACAATTCATTTTTAATTTTGTATCCCAGTAGCCACATCAATATTTTTTGATAAAACTGATTTTGTATGTATATCTTTCTAATTAATACATTTAATGAATTTTATTCTTTTATAATTTTGACTATGTATATATTTCATATAGAATTTGCACTTTTGATTAAAAAAAAAAATTATTACATGGATGGATATAAATGAAATAATGTTATAATTTTACTTGAGTTTATTAAATTTAATTCGTATTTAAAATATCATGGACTGAATAATTACAACTTCACAATAAAGATGTGTTCTTCTTAATGTAATTTTTGTTTGAATGATTAGAGTTGCATGCATCTGATGAGAAATTAGAATGCAGAATTATATTAATATGATTACTTTTAATCCAAAAATATTCAAAAAAGAACATTTGAAAACCATAGCACGTCGTTTTCTTTGAAAAATATTCTTTTGATATGAAATAATGGAAATTATTCATAAGATACTGTCTGTAATGTAAAGATGGGCGTCTTGAACTACAGAGCATATAAACTGAAAAGTGTTCATTGTATTACAGATTAATATAAAATTTAAGTATTATGTAAAGTTCATGGTTATAAAATGTATTAGCGGAAAATATTAAAACTTAACCTAACATCAATTAAAACAAAAATATATGTCTTCTATTAAAAATTATTAAAAGTATAGTTCATTGAATAGTTTGAGTGAATAGTTTCTCCTAATAATGAAGTTGTATCAATGTGTCCAAAAATGTAATAAAAATGAATTTATAATTCTGGCGTCTGCTATCAGATTACTCAAAAGTATTTGAGATTCTGTAAAAAAAAGGTAGATGGCTCTTTCAAATAATGGAACGACTAAATGTATTAATATCAAAAAGGTAACATATAAGATAGAAAATATGCCGCTAAAAATATTGTCCCTGTAGCGTAGTTGGATAATGCACCTTCCCCAGTTTGGAAAGAGTTCAAGGTTCGAATCCCGGTGGCGGTAATTAAATTTTAAATATGAATTAAATATTAAATATATTAATTAGAAATATATGCATATAAAATTAATTCTATCGAAAAATATTGTTATTGCGCCACCGGAATAATGCACCGGGATAGCATAGTTAGATAATCCCGGTTTGGAAAGAGATCTAGGTTCGAATCCCGATGGCGCAACAACAATATTTTTCGATAGAATTGATTTTATATGTATATCTTTCTAATTAATATATTTAATTCAAATTTGAAAATATCACAGACCTATGTTCTGAATAATTACAACTTCGCGATAAGAATGTGTTCTCTTAAGAATTAATTTAATTTGTGTCCAATAGTACCCAAAGGAAATCAAAAAGCTATGAAATGTCTTGGTTATGTATTAAGAACGGTGAAAGATATCAATTCATTTAAATCGCTTAAAGTTTTATACACGGCTGTAGTTCGTAGCAATTTAGAATTCAACTCAACTATTTGGTCTACTTTCTATAAAGTGCACGAATTAAAATTAAAAAGCGTTCGGAATAAATTTTTAAGGTTTATTAACTTCAAACTGTGTGTACCTGCTGAACAATTCAATTATGATTTTCTAATGAGCACTCTTAATTTAACTCACTTGTCGTGTAGAGGAACTTTAAATGATTTATCATTTTTATTTAAAATAGTAAATGGCACACCGGACGCCCTTAATTTAACTTAACTGATTGTATACCACGTTCCTGCGCAGAGTACCAGGTCGTCGGTGCTTTTTCATGTAAATTAATTATTTACTAATTTTTATATGAATACATCCACACAAAGACTTCACAGGCTTGGGAACGATTTTGGTCTTGTAGATATATTCCGATGTTCTATGTTTAAATATAAGAGTGATGTTTTTGATGCTGTTCTGAGTCAAAGATACAACTGATTTTGATACTCAGCCATCCAGTGTCAAACTAAAATTTTGATTATTTTTTCTGCCTTGAACCTTTATTTTTTATAGTTTGTTTTGGTTATTTTTTAATTTTAATTTTTTCCATTCTACTTTTATATATATATTTTATGCTACTTGTGTAGCTGCTCATGAATAAAAATAAAAATAGACAAAAGTGGAAAAGGAACATTGAGAGATCTTTATTTAGCAATGGATAGAAAATTGCTGATGATGATAATTATACGAGGGCGAGTCAAAAATTATTAACATTTTTGCAAAAACATATTTTCAAGGTTGTCATACTGCTTTCTACGCATGCGTGATTAGAGTTGGCACGACTGCGTTCACGTGTGCGAAATTTATATTATATTGTAAGCATGTCCGCTCCTACAGCAGTTTGCATCAAAGATCCGATTTCTCTAGTCGGAGCGGGTGAAAGGGGCTGAAACTCATCAATTTTATCACAATACGGGGACAGTGCTTTATTATGGAAAAGTAATTTTTTGTGGATGTACAAGATTTTAAGTGGCCGGACGAGTATGACGCACGAAGAAGGAGTAGGACTCTCATAAACCTCCACCATAGACAACAAGATTGTACTAACGAATAGGCGAGTTACCATCGGTAAGGTAACGTCTTCTTTGAAAATCAGTTATGGTTCTGCCCATCAAATCATCCACGACGAGCTTGGCTCCAGTAAAATCTGTGTAAATAAAATATAGAACGAAAAATGTAGATGATTTTTGACTTACCGTCGTATAATTGAGATATGGTGCTAATTGAGATTTCACTAGCAACAAAACATAACTAAAAAAACCTCCATAAAGAATTAGAAATAAGGTACATCGTTAAGCGCCGTAATTTAACATTTTGTAATTTTTAATGTGATGTCCTTGGAATTGTGGGATGGTGTGTGTATGTGTGCCATACCGCCGGTGCGGGTATGTGTGGCTATAAAGACGGCGCGCAGGAGTGGGCGCGTCTCTTTTATCTGCAGTTAATAGTTTGACCTATACTAGTGATATACCTTGTACTAAATTGTAGCTTATTGTAATAAAAAATTAATTATTACAAAGTATATTTCTTGTACCTTCATATTACGAGGTGTGCACTAAAGACGTCCTAAGAAGTCAAGTACGTAACATTTAATGTTTTAATAATTCGTCTATGCAAATATCGCCTCATAAAGACAATAATTATGCAAATAGTGAATGAAGTATACTATTCTGGTTGGTGGAAATATGAGGAAGAAAGGATGCCACTTCTTTTTTGTCTGCCGGATGCTGGTTCATTTGTTGATTCCTCTCCACCACAAATACAAGCCTCGCGGGGTGTATACTAACACTCGTGAAAAGGATTATTATGTATAAGTGGGATTAAAGTAAGATTAATTATAAGCGTTAGCGGAGTAAGTGGAATGGAGCGAAGGTAGTTATCCGTACAAAATTTCCAAGCGCACTGAACTTGCTGCAGTTGGAAGACTTTAATCACTGCGACATCTTCTTTCTTCCTTGTGCTTAAGGATACGTGAGAAAAGAAAGTAATGGAGATACGCAGGTTAAAATTTGATGAAACGTGAATGTATGCATGAGGCAACAAGTCAAACGCCAAAAAACTTAATAGAATTTAATTAATTTTAAACGGCGCTAACACTGGTGAATAGTTTATACGAAAGTACACCGGTTTTGGAGTTGAAGAGCTGTTCCAAGATGACAAGAATAGACATTAATTTAGTCAAATGATGAACGCTGCCTATGGTACTGTAACTATAATAGATAGACGCTTCCTCTGAACACGAACACAGGCACTGCACCGGAAGAAAAATAACATAAATGCAGTTTATTACGACCGTCAGATGATAATAAAATATTTTTTAAGTTATTACGCCGCAGAGCGTGTGCAATGACGTATCCGATAACGTTTTTTCATAGCTACTGAAATATGGTCCAAAACGTTAGACTGTGAAGGAAATTCTAAAAAAGTGTGAATTAAATCCTGCTAGCCCAAATTAGTAAGTAATGTTTCACTTTGGCAAAAGCTCAAAGCGTACTTGTAACCGGCGACAAACGTCCGCTGCATTTGAAGAACGATTGTTTGATAAGTTAATTTATGAAATTTTTTAATTAATGTCCCATTATATGATACGAAGGTAATTCCAAAAATAAGGTCAATTAGTTTTTTAGAAATAGAAAAAAAAAATATTTTCAATAATTGGTACACCATTTTAATGCTTGAATATTCCTCTATTTTTTCACATAAGCGCCATTTCGATCGATACATTTTTGTAGGCGCTGTGCCAGTTCTGTGCTCTTGAGGATGCGTTGGACCGCTTATTTCACCCCATCATGGTGATTTGGTAATTACGTCCCATTCAAACTCTCTTCTCTTCTCCGATTCTGAATCGCCCATCTAAGTTTTTTGAGTATCTTACAACAGTCAGCGTTTGTTATGGTCCGGTGAGCCATGAAGTCGACACCATTTGATCTCAAAACACAGTTGCCACGACTTTACCTTCAGTTTGTCTGTTTGACTCACGCAATTGCTATTTGGTCTCAGGTGTGAAGTGAAAATATACTTCCGTCAATTGGCGACGAATTTCGATTGGTTTAACGCCTTTTGCGTTCAAAAACTGAATAACAGCGCAAACTTCGCACCTGGCGGTGGCTGCAAGCGGGAGCTCCATAACAAAGGGCTGCCGAGTTAAAACTGAGAGTTCCCGCAAGGCTAAACGATAGCTAGCTTGAGAATGTGGAAAGTAATAAACACGATAGTGTGCGGTCGCAATACCGGTCCCTTTTACTAAAACCGGTATTTTCGATATTGAAGTTTTACGAATTCCGGAATACCGATAATTTCGATATTAAGAGAAGCTTTCATCGTGACAATTTACCAATGAAATAAAAACATTCGGAAAAAATCACGCACATCCACACATTTATCTATCTGAATAACACAATGTTTTCCAGAATAGTTGCTCAGACTGTGTTCCTCGTAAAACGCTCGTAAAATCGCTCGTAAAATTTCTTTCCACGGCCTTTCTGACAAACTGATAGTGCTAACATCTTCGTCTTAATGTACGTCAAAATTTGATCTTCATTCGACGATACCAATTAATTATTTGTCAATAATGAGAAAACATTTACTTACCAATCCTGCAAAAAAAAACTAATCACAACGAATGTTTCTTTACAACTGAATCACAGAAAACAGATCTAGTCCGTCGGTCGATCGCATCGACAGATAGCGCAGTTAAGACACGCGGTGTAGGGGCTTCGCATATCACATAAATTATTAATACGAGTATGTGTTGCTATACGACACGGAAACTAAATAAATCGATACACATTTTTTGAAAATAAAATACCGAGTATTTCGAAAATCCCGGTTTTCATAAATCTAATGCCGTTTAGTCCGGTATCCCGGTATTTTCGAGAGTCGGAAGTCGGGACCCCTAGTGGCCAACAGTCGCGCGAAAAGCTTCCCTGCGGCCCCAGAGCTTTGGAGACCTTATTTTGTTTCTATAATACCAATGTATCTAATTAATATTTTATGTAAATAAAAAGTTTTACTTGAGAATAATTGTCTTCCAAAGGGAGTGGCTCGTGAACATTATAATGTTTAAAATAAAATTTCGTTACTGAGAATCATGAACTCTCGCCTTCTTAACTTTACTACTCTACTTGTCTCAGCATTCTGAAGATCTATGGACTGTCATTAGATAAGTGCCTATTGTTTTTCCATTTGATATATATATGGGATCTTTCACTTCCTCTTCGTCCTTCGACATGGCCCACCACAATAAGCTTTTCAAATAATCTTGTCCTCCCCCTTTAGTTCATAAAGAAAATATCGTTCATATCTCTATCCTTTTTAACGTTATATTATTATTAGACTTTATTAACTTGTAATTGTTTTTGTTGTAACAAGGGTCAATACATAATAATATAACATGATAAACGTAAGGTACGATTATATTGCAATTGAGTATACTCGTAGTTTAATGTGTGCTCCATCTCTGATATATGCAGCATTGACCTGATTACTTTGCTAGACTGCCGTCTGTGTTAAAGTAGTCACTATTTTTCGTGCAGTTATGGTGTTATTTATTTCAAGAAAGATAAAGATTCGACAAGAATAAAAATAAAAATAGAGAAAAAAAAATGTAGTGAGATTGTTGTAGAACTAGTGAATTATTAGTGTAAACACTGTATAATGATTATGTTAGAATATTAGATAGCAATACTTCTGATTGATTTCTATCCAAATGGATCATATATGGGTTCCATATTTGTGTAATATTATTAGTGTAAACACTGTATAATGATTATGTTAGAATATTAGATAGCAATACTTCTGATTGATTTCTATCCAAATGGATCATATATGGGTTCCATATTTGTGTAATATTATTAGTGTAAACACTGTATAATGATTATGTTAGAATATTAGATAGCAATACTTCTGATTGATTTCTATCCAAATGGATCATATATGGGTTCCATATTTGTGTAATATTATTAGAAGTGAACGATTTCCAGTTGTTGCTGAGTGTGTTGTAACGTTTAGTTTTGGAGTTAAGAACATGTAGAATCTTTGATAAAATGTTGTTGTTGCTCTCGGAACTGGCGTGCAGGTGTTAGTTATTTGTCTTGTGTTGTATCCATGGTTTATTTCTTGGGGTGAGTATTTATAAGCATGTTGGATGAGTCTCAACATATAGATTTGTCTTATATCTAGGGTATTGTACTCTTTAAATGTAAGATCTGATGGATATCTGAAGAGACGACCATTGTCAAGGATCGTGATCTGTCACGTAGATCCTTTTAATTAATCCACCTAACCTAATATACAGGTCCCAAGATCACATACAACATATGACCAAAGGAAATACAAGTATTTAATAGGATGCTAAAAGATTTAACCAATTGAATTGTCCCAAAAACATGAAACTAAAAATAAAAACTGTAGTGCTAATATTGGTACACTCACCCAAACGTATTGATTCAAACCTTTAATAATTATTGTCACAAGTTTCGTCAAAATAGTTTATTTGAAAGTCCAGTTTGAAATTGTTTTTTTACGTAGACTTTACGTATTATATATAATAAAGTTTATATGCACAGATAATAAGTGTTAATTCGGTCTGTAACTTGTAATAGTAATTTATTTGTACAATTGTCCGTCTCAATACAGAATTTATCTAGCAAGACGGGCACAGTCCAAACATTTTTATCATTAGGAAATATTATATAGTTACCAATAAATAAATAATCAGTCTCTATTTGCCCTTTGTTTTTCCCTTGTATGACAAGGTGAAAATATGTCATAAGTATCATAATGTCTCGACACTTGTCCGAAGTTAATCAGTTTTATTTTATTTATGGCTTCTTTTTTCATTTTCATTCGTGCGGTGTCATTTCATACTCTATCAGTACAGATAATTTTTAGCAAGCATCTTTAAATATATATAAATATATATATATATATATGTATATATATTTGATATTATATTATTTTGAATGCTTAAAGCTTCTACAGATTGATATACGGATAACCGTTCAATATTTTTAAAATTTAATTCAAGAGCAAAACATATTTTTTGGTTGTAATTTTTATTTTAAATATTATGATTAAGTACTGTATGTCAATAACTAATCCACAGCAGAAATTCTAAATTTTATTATTAAATTACTGCTTTTATTGTTTGAAATGTAAATTTGTAAAAAAAACATTTTTAGTTTGAATGAAATAAAAGTGCAAATGGCAGGTGAAATAAATCTCCGAGAACTGGACATTGTTTTTGTCGTAGAGAAATGGGAAATAAATCTAATAGACAAAGGAGGAATTCGCATTAAAGATTTCAGCGGAAGAATAAATTGGAAAAGGATTAAGACAATTGTAAACACAATTGTCGCTGGAAGCGTAGAAGATGCTTATTAAATCGGTCACAATAAAATTATTGATCGTCTCGTTTGTACAAAATTTAGAAATAAAATATTTTAATGATCTCCCTGTAAAAATAAGAACAATCACAATTTAACACATCCCTACGATAACTCTCAGTGGCGTGCAATAGGCATGAACTTAGGTTATGCTGCTAATATCGATGCTGTAAAAGCAATAAAGTCTTTCAGAAATATGTTTTTGAGTTTATTTCCGTTTTTGAAAAATATTACTATTATTCGTAGAAAATTATTCAATCTGTTAAGTGATGTTGCCGTAAATACTTCGATAGCTAGTTCTGGGTTTTCTATTGGTAATGATGAATACAGTAATTCAATCTATGTAAATTCAAATTACACAAACCTTTGTGAACCTGTGCTGGTTGACGCCGACGTCGCTCTCCTTGTAGTCTGATGGTTCTTAAATATGCTGGTCAGCCACCGAAAACCTTCACACAACCGATAATCCGAAATTATATATAATAAATATATTTATTATCGCCGCCGTAAAAGTCCGTTCGAATCACAATAACTCTCTTCCAAGAAGCAGCTTCGCTTTTGTTTTCTATTTTTAAATCCACACAAAAAGAACACACATATTCAAAATTTTATATCAGGCCTACCTATCGAAGTATAAAAGCGCGTAAACAAGTGAAGGACTTAAAAAATTTTGTAATATAAAATATATCTTGTTTGAAGTGTACTGCAAGTGTTTTGCAACACGTCTATTCAAGCGAAGATGTGTATTTAGAACACCGCGCACATATAAAGGGCGTATAATAAATTACATTTAGGGCGAATTTTGCGAAAAATCACATGCGCAGCTTATTTGTTAATTGTAAATTCTTCCGCTAGCCAAATAGTTCTAGTGGATATATTAACTTGAGAACTATCAATTATTCACGCGTGGACCTACATACTTAATACATAATAATATTAAATTTATATTTATTTCGCAGAATATATTATAGTTATGTACATTTTTTTTAATTGTATGGAGTGCACGCCTCTGACAACACTGTATATCAGTTTTGGGCAGATCTGAGTTATGAATGCCACAACGTTTTGTATCTTCTTGGGTATCATACAAACATATGAAATAAAAAAAATACTATTATTAATAAAACTGCAACAACTCTGTTTGAGGCGTAGCGTTCTATGGATTGATGTTTGATCATATATGGTACCAACTCAAATGAGACAAAATGAAGTGTTCTTTGTAGGTACCTATCAATGCTGTAAATTCGCCAATAATACGGATACATCGGCTTAGTAACAAGTTGAATTTCGTTGCAGAAGAATACCTGAATTGAAGAAATATTTGTATTTGAATTATACATAGTTTTTAAAATTATGTAATATTTAAACTATTTAAATTGTTATATTCAAACTGTACTGTTATATTTAAATAAAATAAATAATTATTGTTATGTAAAAGTCCTCAAGGGCGTCGATAGAAATAAAAAAATATTTGTATGGGTGTATGGCAGAAGAATCAGAATTTTTTTTTATGGTGTAAGTGATTAGTATCTCAGTAATCATTCTTCACTCGCATGTTCGTTTAAAAATCGTGGAGCGTATTGAATAAATGTATGTGGCAAGAGTAGATTTGAGAACAGCTTGACACAAGTTTATTGTCAAGTACAGTTACAGATTAGATATATACAATAACCGTATAATGAAATGACTACACAGAGAAGCGTTTCCTGGAGGTGTTATCTGGAAGGCGGCAGCGAGAAGAGTGATCATCTGCTGGTCGCATGGTTATTGTATAATGATTAATGCGGTGCCGGTGTGTTCGGTGAAATATTACAGGTTTATTTATGATGATAGACCTGTGTTACAGCATGGTTTGGGAAGGGTTAATAATGATGGTGACTATGTTGAGAAGTAGTTTAAGGTGTGTAGCGTTAAGAGATGTTCTAATAAATAACAGTTACCCAATCACGTTAAAGATTTGTGCAATGTGATTTATTATTACTAACATTAATTACATATTGAAAATTTTATTGAAATAAAAGTGTTGTTCTTAGTTTTTTTTGTTAAAAGCACCTTGCATGTTTATTATAATATTAAGAGATTTAGGTGACAGAATTTTATGCGATAGATTTTCTTTCAAGATTACAATTTTATGTTCAGAAATATCAGATGGTATTAGTGTATATATATAACACTGCTTAACAAAGTGCTTGACACACGAACAGTGGGAGTATAAAAAGAGAAATCGATAATATGTGACTAGGAAAGTTACCATTCAAGTTTGCAAGTCTGTTATTTTATGAAATAACTAGATATTATTTTCAGAAATAGCATTTTATAGTTAAAATGTTAAACGTCAACGTTATCTTGGTACTATATCATGAGATGGGCTTTGGCTCTTTTTCTATTTCTCTCTGTTTTGCGTCATGCTTCACTAGACGTCGATCTTGAAATTATACATATATGCAGCTTATAGGGACTCAGGGTTGTTGAGTCACGCGGGTAGAGTGACTGACGTTTGAAGGTTATGCAGTCTGATCAGGAGGTTTTTTACGTGGTAACTAAAAAACCTATCTCTCTTTAAGTCTCACGCGTGTGGATGTATGTCCCAGTTTATATGAATATGGTAGTGCAAGTGCTATATATTTTTATTTTTTATTTCTTTTTTATTACATAAATATTACGTATAGTTTTACGGCATTCACGATTGCCTTTTACCTAGTTAAACATTTAAAAAAATATATAAATACAATATAACAAGGGGAAAAAAATTACATAAGGAGATGTCAAATGAAATGCTTAAAAAATATAAAATATACATAAAGAAAAAAATTTCGAAAAATTTAATAATTTTGACAGGGTGTAATAGGCCTAATTCACAGTTTTTTATAGGTAACTGAATGTTATATAGTACAACAAGGAAATAAAAAATTTGACTCGAACATGTTCCTTTACTTTGCATTTTAAGGTGGTTTTAGGGGTCGCATCATTTTAAAAAATGTTTAATATGTCAAAATATTCGTGCAGAAATAACAAATTTGGAGACAGAAACGTTGCGTAATGTAATTTAAAATAATTTAGAAAGAGCAATTATTTGTCAACAAGAAAATGGAGGTCATTTAAATGGTGTTATTTTGTACACATAGATTTAAAAAAGTTGATAAAATACACTTTCGTGTAATAATATATATTTTTAATAAATATTAAAACTATAAAAGTTATATGCATTTTACATCAGTCAGTCCAAGATGGCCCACTCTGTACAACCTAACAACCAAAAATTACTAAAAATGTACAATTATTTATAATATACGTATATTAGATGGTAAAATTACATATATCACAGTTGATGATTAATGTTTGACTGCGGCGTTTGTACGATTGCGGATTGTCGACTGGCGCGAAGCTTTTGACATAAACTATAGCTTTTAATTAATCTATAGTAATATATATATACAACTGGTGTATCTTTGGGGTAAGATCAAGCTCTTTATATATGGTTTTTTTGGGAAAACCTAGGCCGACTTTTCGGCGCGGTAACACGTGCCATTGTCAAGGCGTTTCCTAAAAAAATACGGTACAAACGTACTATATAATAATAGTAATATATGTGTATATACATAGTAATATCACCTTTTCAAAAAATCATTTCCATCGGTTTATTTTAAGTGTAGGACTATGAACAATAAAGTGTGTGTAAAGCGCCTTTGAGGTGAAATTTTTTAACAAAAACTAATAATAATATATGACGAATTTTCTATTAAAATAATGGTATGCGTACATGATAGATAATTACATATTTTTATAAATATTTTTGTAAATAAGGGCGTACTACATATTAACTCGAATCTAGAATAATCTCGCTGGTGGTTGCTGGGATGGACGATGACGGGAAGAGCGGTGGCTAGGGAGACCTAACGGTGCATTCTACTGGCCCTCCTTCGCACCCTCTTGCAACGTGGATAGGGTGAATTTCTGTCGGACTGTGATCGATTTCAACACACAAATGTGATGTTTATCCTCCCTTTTGGGGATCCATGATTTCTTCAGCTTCTCTCTGGCTGCCTTCTGAATTTAATATGATATCGAGTCTCATGTCAAGTTGATACATATTGTACAGGCACGATTCTGCTACGATGATACTGGAGCCAACCTACATCAGTTAAAGACTGAATGTAATAATGACCAAATGTAATAATTGTACCGTTAAATAAAGGAAAAGAAAAAAGTAACTATGAAGGGGCGCCACAAGGTTTTATTAACTAACTGTTCTAACTTTAAATTATATTCCAAAAAAGCTTTGAAGACTTTTTAAAATATTGCACGCGTTGCTATGTTGAGTGAAATCGAAGCGAGAGTAAACAACTCACAATACGATTCCGGAATAGAATGGGACCATTTGGGGTTTCCTTTGTATTAACTGGAAGCAGATAAAAATAAATTTTTTGAAATTACATTTTACTACTCCTTCTTTTATGGTTCATGGCTCATATTTTTAATATAGATTTGCGATTTCCGAGCTCTGGTCGAAATACAAGCAAGTGACGTATAACTGTCTCCGAATTCAGTACAACAACTCATACAGAATACTGTTCGGATTGGCGCGTTATTGTAGCGCATCTGCAATGTTTACCGAAGGCCGTATACATGGATTCGTTCCGCTTCTAAGACATCGAATTGCTGACATAAAGCGGCGGTTGGAGCTCAACCAACTCTCTGGTGCAAGCGGCGCTCTCATGGAAAGCTGGTTCCCTGACCAGAGAATGGCATCGCTTACAAAATAGCTACATATACAACAATGGCCGTGACTGAAGTAGTTATATATGTAATAATTATATTTTGTGTGTGAACTTTTTACTTTTTATTAACTTTTAAATTTTTTTTTTTGTATTTATTAATATTTTCCTTGGTTTTCTTTTTTACAGCATATTTATTTCATAACCTTTAATGTATAACTTAATATGTATTATCTTTATGGTGAATCAGGTTAAAAAAAAACCTGATCACGCTGGAATAAACACATTATTATTATTATTATTAATAATCTAAATTAATACTTTGATGGTGGCATACACATATTTATGCGATGATGCCCACCCCAACATATTCTACCCCTAACCAGTCTGTCGAAAGATGTGTTGAGAAATTTTCTCCTTATATCAAGAAGAAATTATTTCTGGAAGTAATTAGATGAGAATCAGGATCAAAGTTCTGAAATATCTAGTTGGGAACTCTCTAGACGAGGTTCTGATAAAACTTTTGCTTGTTGCAATTCAATTTGTAACTAAAGTTTACCTATCTACATTTTAATAACATTACAAATTATTATCTCGGATGGGTATGTATGTAACATTATAATTGTCTCGACAGCCTCGATTTCTTAGAAGTGAATTGTTTACTATCTTATTGGATAATTTGAAATCACTCGAACGAGATAGATAAATTAAATTCAATTCAATTTCATATCTAACGCATTTGAATATTTAATGAAAACATTCTGTAGTTAGTGAAATAATATCTTCCACAGTATGACGTCAATTGCAATGAGATTTTCACAGATATATTTTTGATTTTTGTTTAAATTTATCAGAAAAATTGCAAACAATTACTTTCAATATTGATCGAAGCATTACGGCATAACATTATTTTTTTATTTCAACCAGTTAAAATAAATATTTTTTTAAAAAATGTGTGACAATAAAACATATTTTTTTCATTACGGTTTGAGATAATATGGTTAACTCAGAAGTGAAAATCGTCTACGTAATATTTAATTAATTTAATTTCCCTTGTGGCGGTTCTACATTTCCGTCCTCTAAATAGTCGCCTTGTTACGTGACGCTGTGCGCATACCCGAGTATACAGCCAGTTACAGACAGAGACGCGTAGCGCACCTATGGCTGCTTCACTCTCCTGCCAGATTATATGTGTTACGTTTGCAGCTTGTAGCGCCCGCTACACATAACTTCACAGATATTTTTGCGTATAATTTAGTAGTATTTTGAGTGGTTTGTTGGTGTAGTGGTTAGGACGTCGGACTAGTGATCTAGTGGTTAGAGGTTTGCGCCTCGTTCCGGGACACCGGCAAGTTAGTCCTATTTTTATAGTACAAGCGTTAAAAAATAGTAAGAATATTGATGTGACATGTATTCCGTGTACACATCTCTATTTAAAATATATGGACTTTGTATCATGCCTTTTGAACATTCAGGATGTAACAGACCTAGTCCGCAATACTTTATGGGTGGATATCTGACAAAATTACGAGTCAAAAATATTAAAGGAATATGTGCAAATCCTAACCGTTACGGAATATATTATTATTTAAAATTGTTATCGTGTTAAGCTCGAAGTCTACGTATTTCGAAATAAATATTTGCGAATTTGTTCAATTATTAATATATACCTTTGCTTCAGGTCCTAAATCATGTAACAAAAAATTGTCTAGTCACTCGGAATATGATGGAATTTAATTTTGTGTATTCAATATATGATTGGGAATGCATAAAATATTTCAATTTGTCGAAATAATCGCATAACTATGATTTTTCTGAAATGCTTGTATCTTAGACATGGTTAAGATTAGATACATATCCCTTGAACATTTCCGACTTGTAATTTAGTCAGGTATCCGCCCATAAAGTATTGTGGACTAGGTCTGTTACACCTGTATATTGTGATTTAAATGTAACATAGATACAGTGTAAATGACTGAAAATAGTACTCTTGTGGCATTTGGTTGCGATAGTAAAACAATCTAATACACCGCTAAACTCTCGAGTAATCCGTTTCTCTTTTTTCTGGTTTCCCCTTTCGCTTTTCATCTATATCGAATCACCTTCCATCGAGTCATATCATTCCAATTTTTTTTATAAATCGTTTTGATTAATAGTATTGTTGAATAATAGGAGCACAGCTCAGTTATAAACGCAGAGAGAGACCCAAAAATAACAGTGTGACAGCCTGCTGGATACACTTGATCATTATAATATATGATCTTTGATAGATATTTCAACACAAGTCTGGAAGATTTACGGTTCAGTGCGCTGACCTAGTTCAGCGTCATTATTTTACAATAATAAGAAAATGAAATGGAACGAACGAGAATATTTTCTGAATGCGCAAAATGCATTCCAGCCAGCTAGTAATTGCTGGTTGCTAGTAATTACTTTTATGAATTATACATACATGTAATGATTGTAAAGTGTAACAGGTTTAATTTGCAATTAGGTTATATCGGTGAATGCTTACCTAAATACAACAGTTAGTCGAAAATGTTGGAAGATTTCTGTAAGAATTCTGCGTCGTTATCGAGATAATAACAATTTTTAAGATGCATTTTCAGAACATAGTTAGTTCTGTGATATTTTGATATAAATTTAATTAATCAACTAGAAAGATGTACAGAAAAAATCTATTTATCGAAAAAATATTTAGTTGCTACCGGAACTCGTACCTGGAATAATTTCTATCCAAAAAACAAAAATGCGTTCTCCTTAAAGACATATAAGTTTTGTGAAAATTTAATAAAATATATTAATTATTCAATTCTTTGTCTTCTAACGTGTTTTAATCGAAGGTATTTGAGATTCATCGCAATAGATAAGTGATGGCGAACCTATGATACGCGTGTTTACGTGTCCCGCCACCAGACGTCTACTCGACAACAATGTTCGAATTTATCACTATGTACGATGTTACATTTCGAATAACTGCGCAAAGCCACAGAGCGCCACCTACCGAGCCTAGTAGACGCGACCCATGGAGGAGGAGGTTCGAGGAAGAAGAGGGGGCTTCGGTGCGAGCGCGCGGGCTGAGAAGTGTGTGAAGCGAGCTCCGGGCAATGGCAAATAGAAATGGCGACGGATGGCGACAAAGTTGAAGTATTATTTTCACGGCAGAACACGAGATAATTGGGCCTTGTTCTGCCCGTGAAAGTCAAGAAAGGAAGGACTCTCCGCGGGAACGAGCGGTAGCGAGATGGAAGCGAGATGAGCACTGTCCACGCCGTAACATAGAGCCTTTTGGAAGCTTCCAGAAGTCGAGAGATGCTTCGGTCCGGATTCGTAGCGATCGGGGACCCCGCTGCCTCATCACATCATGGCAGCCAATTGTGATTCGAGTAACATTTCAACCTCGAACCTAACTACAAACATAGTGTCAGTTTCGTTAACAATAGCGTCCACACCCAGTGGATGGAACTAAAGAGTGTACAGAAGATGAAAGACTCTATTCATGCTCACAATGTCGGGTTTTGTTTATAATATCTGATTAAATTGTTCTTAGTGTTATAAAGTGTTTTGCATTGTTCAGACCATCTATCTGAGACAGGCATTCAGACACCACACTTTATCAACCCGCAGACTAAGCGCGCTACGTAACAACGCATTACATATATTATTATTATTGCCGAAAATGTATTCGATTGCAATGTTCATTGTTCTAAAAAAAATCTTTAATTAATAGTATCATCAAATCTTCAATAATAAAAAACTTGTGTCTCTGGAACGGTTGACATCTTGCACTTACGGCGTGAATATTTTCGAATACAGTCTTAAATATTCTGCAAAAAATTTGTTTCACTCGGTATGAAGTTTAGATTGCTGTTTATTGGACTATTTACACGATATACATTTTCTATCAGTTCAAGCTGGTGTTAAATGAGTTTTTAATTTTTTTTTAAACAACAAAATATATTCGCGATGATCATAAAGTTTCTCTTAAAGAAAATTAAATTAATTATTTATATTTTATATCATTATAATTATTTTAATTTTTCAATAATCTTACGTTAGTTCATGTCGCATAACAACCAAATAATAGCTGTCTTTTAAATGGATCAAAATACTAGATAATTATTCAGAACATGGCAACATTGTATATTGAATTAGTCATTTAAAATTGAACAGATTCCGAATCTGATAATAATTATGAATGTAGAACATCTTTGATCGACATCACCTTTCAACTAATCTCAAAACATTTTCGTAGATGGAAGAAAAAAATACTTATTAGAAAATAACTAAAAATAAATATAAATATAGTTTTTTTCTTTATTTATTCTTAATCTAATGCATTAAAAAATATACTTATGATAAATATATATTAATTTGTACTATAATTTATCTAAATTTAAATTTAATATATATAATACACAATTTAAATCACTTTAATATCCATCCACACTGTATTTTCCCTTCCCTTAATGTTCCATCTAACTGTATATGTATTCTGTCTCTCTCATTCGCACATAATTTTATATTATCTCTCCCTTGATGTTCTATCTAACTTTATATGTATTCTGTCTCTCTCTTTCAAATGTAATTTTATATTCTATCTCCCTCTATGTATATATATATAAGTGCGCTCTTTTTGTATTTATTGTTAGTTTTAAATACGTTCTGACGAAGCTTGAGCTAAGCGAAACTGGTTGGCTGTTATAAAATTCGTGGTTTCATACAAATTGTATGTATTTTATTTAATCTAATGTGTCATACCACAAAGTGATTGCTTTCTACGAAAATAAACATAATTTCTTCTTCTTTCTTATGTTGTCTGACACTTTATTTAAAATATTCATTGATTTCTGAAATTTAATCTTTTCCAGAATGGCAGTCTCATTCTATGTCTTTCTCTTGTATGATGTTTGAGCTCATGTTAATTTGTCTCAAATTTCTTGAAAATTTTGCTGATATTTGTTTAGTGAGGATTTTAGAAATAAACTCTATAATATTGAAATTTATTCCCTCTTGAAAGGTCATTATATTTAAATCTTTCAGCATTTTGGTGATCCGAGTTCGTATATTTTTTCTCAATATTACTTCATTTTGCAGTACTGTTGCATTTCTTCTATATTAACCAAAAATATAATGCTGCTGTGGTAGTTTATACGAAGAATAATATAATTAATTATACACTATTTATTTTCCATAATTTTTGACGAGTTAGTCTAATAAATTTAATATATGTTTAATATATGTAAGAAACAAACATGTGTTGGATATAGATTATAGATAATTAATAAAAACAATAAAAAACATTTCAAAAGTATGTTGATCATTGCAGGGAAGTTTTGTAGAAGTGTTCTACTTTAACTAACAGTAATAATCTCGCCATAAAAATACTGCGTTCACTTTGCAAAGTACTTAGCAACTTGTTCAGTTGCCCGCTAAATCGTTCTCGTAAATCTAAGAACTGGCATGACTGCAAAAGGCTCCGAGTCGAATTGTTTGAAAAAATGCTCTTTGAGAAATCTGCTGAAGTTTATCAAAAGTATAATTGTTTTATTAGTTTTGCGTTTAATGGGTGCCTGATCAGTATTAAGTATTTGGAATGTTGATAAGTATTTAATCATATATATATATATATATTTAAATCATACATAAATAGAAAGACGAAAAAGCAGTTCTTTAAAACTAAAGTTTTTGTATTTTTTATTGAGATTAGTGAACAGCTACACGGCTTTCCCAAAATTGTTTGGAGCTGATGTCGTCATACCAGTATTATAAACTGAGATGACAATCGCATTCATAATAGAATTAGACTACGCTGATGTTGCATCATTTTAACAGAATCGGAGGAAGATCTTCAATAAGCCTTAATAACGTTATCAGATACCTTCAAATATCTCAATTTAAACACAGCTAAGATCAAAATTTGCACCAATCTGCATCTAAAATAAAAAGGACTCACTAAAATATTAGTATGATGGGACGCTCTTTCGAGACAGTAGAATACTTCCCATAACAAGGTAGTTACATATCACAAAAGGTTAACATTGACGTAGAACTGTAGAACCCAGGAACAAAATACAACATGCAAACTGAGCATTTGGAAAACTACTGTCATGTGTGTTTGATATTTATGAACTACGTAATAGTTCCAAAGGATTAAAATATCATGCTGTATGATTACACTATTATATGGATATACACATTTCGAATGGTTGTTGTATAACTGCAACTTAAAGTCCCTCCAGAAATATCACAACAGATGCGTGACGAAGATCTTTCGTGTAAAATGGGAAGAGCGTAAGAACAAACTTGAGTGTCTTGGAAGAGGCAAGTATTCCCAGTGTCAAAATAAATACGATGGGTAGGTCATTCATTGTGTACGTATTATGTATAGATGATACACAGTTTCTCAAATAAGTCATATTTGCGTAGCTATCTCATGGCAAATTAAGACACGTCGGGTCGAAGAAAAGATTCAAAGATACCTCGATGTAGCATAGATTCTGATCACAAAAAAACCGCGACGCATGATCGAGTACGATAGTGTCAAAAACTACATTGCGGAAGGGAAAATAGCAAATAAGAGAAGGCTGATTCAATTACCGAAAAATGAAGACAGAGAAAAAAAGGAGGAAGATATGTCTCTCTGAACCCCCTTGCTCATTGAATGCACTTGCATGATATGCGGTTCGAGAATAGGATTCTTCAGTAACGAGAGACTACCAAAGAAGAATAAATAAATTTTCAGTAAAACTACAAAAGTACCGGAAACAATGGCACGTTCCAGTCGTTACCGATCGGGATAAACACTTGAATATACTGGTATATAATATGCCGGTGACGGACCTGAACAGTGTAATAATCTCTGAATGACAGTTGTATACCCGCCTTGTTACTTCGATTGGCACCACTGGGTTTCCTGGTTTATAATAATGTACATGTGTGTGTGTGTGAGTATTGCTGCCTTTTTATTCTGAAAGCTAAGAATACTGTAACCGACAGTCAACCCGTGCGTCAACCAGTTCAGCGGTCCAAATAAACCACCAGTGCGCGCTTCGGTCGGTCGAAATTTAAAGACAACCAGGCTAAACAGAAAGACAGAAAAATTAAAATGGTTAGTGCGGTTTGTATATCATGTGTGCTTATTGTTAATAGAAAACCTGGGAACCAGCTATCGAAGACATTTATATAAACAACAGTGTCATCTCCGTGAATGAGGCTGTCGTGTGAGATTTGTGCGTGGATGTCGGGAAAGAAGTTTTTCTTTTCGGAAATAATAATGACACGCTACCGAATGTATTCATAAACTACGGACAGTCACGCTTTCTACGGGATTAAAAATTGTTTTGTTCGAAACAAATTAAGAACTTTCCTTTCAGTGAAAAAGTTCCATTTCCTATTCAAAGCGAGTACTAAAAAAAAAAATATCCTTAATGACGTCAACGTTTCATTCGTCTATCCGGCCTTCATCGGCGAACTTATTATGCACAGTTCATTAGTGCGATTCACGACTCAATGTATTCATTTCATACGGTTCACAATTTATTGTTTCAACTAAGGGCACGTAGTTACAAAACAATACGAAATTAATTGAACCCCACGCATCGTTAGTTCCATACATTTAGAATCTGTGATAATGTTTATTGAAACAATGTTTTTAATTGATAATAACATATGAAATAGCAGAGGGATGAATAGTGTCAGATAGTTGTTTGAGATTTGCGATCGAAACTTCGTTAATGTACAAATTATCTGTGACGCGTTTATCAAGGTCTGGTTCATGCATGTGACACGTACAATTATCTCAGTGTTTGGTACTAGAAAATATGACGTATAATATAATTAGATTTAAAAGTTTTCTTCTTATTCTTCTTCTTTTAAATAGGCAATCTACCCCTCAAGAGTGATCTGCGCGATTAATCAAGTTAAAAATTCATTTTATAGAAACAAATATTATATTATAAGTCAATACCATTGTCGTTCAAAAAATTTGCTATTATATAAATTAAATGTGGCGAGTTAAGGGAAAGAAGATGACACAAGTTAACAAGTTGAATTGAAAATTACCATTAACGAGATTACTGTAAAAAACAAATTGTGATCTGTATGAACAAGTAAAAAATACATGGTCAAGGTTTCTTCTCGGTACCATACTCACATATTGAGGAATCTATTAAGTTCAATCTGAATAAATGTGAGGTTACCTGACAATGTCCATTTCTCATTCTGGAGATATTTGATATTGTTCTTTTGGAGAAGTAGGGAGTGCGGGGAATAGATCTTTGAATTATTTTAAGGCGATTACCCTTATAGTTATTTGGATCCATTCATTGTGCAGTCGAAATAGAATTCGTACGTTTTTTTACCATATTAAGTCTGTCGTACATCGGGATATGGATTTGATTAGATAAATGGAGCAAAATGATCCGACTTCATAATTCGGGTCATCAGTAGTGTTTAGATATTTCAATATTCACCTTGGTTATAGTGAGGAATAAAGTGAATTGACACAATGGCGTGGCTTGAATAAAAGTGTACTAACACAAAATCACTTGATTTATTCAATACAGATTAGAATGATAGATAGGAGAAGAAAGACAGATCAAGGAGAAGAAAAATAAAGATTCAGATTTAGTAGACTATATATTATACTATGTATGCATAGACTGCAACATGAACGAATGTCTCCATTATTCAAGAATTCTGTAATGAGAAAAAGTTTTGACAATTCAGTAATTATGGTAGGATGTTTTTCTGAGCGGAACTGAAATGAGAGTTACAACTCCTGTAGCAGTTCCGGGAAAAAGGGAGTGCCTCTTGACTCTCTCCATTATAAAAAAAAACACAAACGAGAGAGGGAATTTATATAAGAAAGAGATCTTTGTTGAGTTATTTTAATAGTTTTTATATTAATTAATTATGATGACAGCACGAAGTCAAAGCTAAACCGACCTTCTTATTAATAATTGTATTGTACGCTTTTTTATATACTCGTACATTGTGGAAATTCTATTAAAATTTAAAATAATAATAATTTTTAAACAAAACTTACTTAGTGACATTTATAGTATTGCATTTTACCAATTTTTTAAATTAATGAATAAATCTCGTAAAATAAGTCAATTAAAAAACGCGGTGTGAGTTAAACACATTCCGTCTAAGTAAAACTCCATCTAAGTAAATTCGTGATCAGTTCCATAATAGTAAAAGCCGGTGATTGATTTTTTAAAACCATCTGACTAGAACACGCGACACTGCAGACGACAACGCGTCACGTGTTCGGTTGCTACGGCATGAGACAGACGTCAGGACTGACACGACTGAGATAGTGAACCGAGCCAGCGGCTATGTGGATGACGTCATTACTTCTGTGACGCATTTTCATCTCCGTATTGGGGATGATACCACCCTTGTAGCTGAGCCCGTTAATGAAGTCATTGTGAGCGATTATAAAAGTGATAAAAATTAATTATAACATTAAATCGAACAGGATTTCGTTTACTATAGATCGAACATCACCGATCCAGATGACGTAAAAGAAGAATTGATTAATTAATTATTTTATTTTTAATTCACAAATATCAGCAGGTTTGTGATGGATAGCACTGGTTTATTCCGCGGAGCGGATATCACTTTCGTCAGCCAAGCTGAGATCACATGGCGAAGGCAGTTGGAATAATTTGAGCAATAATATCAGTGAAAGATATAATATTATACAAAAAATGAATTTATCGAAAAAATATTGTTGTTACAAGTTCGAATCCCGGTACTAACAACAATATTTTTTCGATAAATTGATTTTTTGTACAAAAGTATATCTTTTTATCATTTTTTTATTTATTTATTATTTTTGTTTTATAAACCACTTAATTGAGTTTAAATACATCTATCGGTTTCGAAAAATACCATTTTCTTCTTCAAGATGTCATAACTAACTAAAAACATATATTATTGTTTCTTTACCAGAATCTATTTTTCAAAAAAAAATAACAATTATTTATAAAATAAATTTAGTACCTAACCCAAATTGTTACTTAATAATAAGTAACAATTTGAATTAGGCACTAAATTTATTTTGTAAATAATTGTTGTTTTTTTAAAGATAGATTCTGGTAAAGAAACAATAATATATGTTTTTAGTTAGTTATGACATCCTGAAGAAGAAAATGGTATTTTTCGAAACCGGTAGATGTATTAAAACTCAATTAAGTGGTTAATAAAACAAAGGTAATAAATAAAAAAAATATGAATTTTAAACACAAAGTTAATATTGCTAATTTTAAAAGTACAATATTATATTATTATAATTAATACATTTAATTTGTATTATTAAGATTAGGATTATAAAGAAATTAGTTGACATTTATAAATATTGTGATGTGTAGAGCCTGTTTTATCTTACACCGGTCAGATTAGTGGCGAGCATGAGAGTGTGGAAACTTAGATCTGTGTTACCTACTTACCAATATGTTGACGATCATCTCTTGGGAAAAAAATTTATTCAAAACAAATATCTTCAAGTGATTCTGATTAGAATGATAAGGTGATATTCTAGCAATGAAAGAGACTTTAGAAACAAGGTGGTATATTCTAATATAAATAAGATAAAATCTATTGTCTAAATATAATAAAAGTCGCAAAGTAATTGTTATAGGTTTATTTCTATAGCATAAAGTTCTCTCATAGACAAGTGTCACAGTTTGAGTCTTGTTACCCGTCGCTCACTCTCCATAGAAAGAGTCCCTGTACATATCCGCTTCCCATCTGCTTGCATAGATCAGATTTTCCCGGATTACAGTTGAAGTCGGGACGTCCTCCGTCAGTTCTCCAAGTAATCTCAACAATCTCCATTTTCAAATGTTGTGTGATCATAAATTTGACGTTAAACATCTTTTACTGATTTTACATACATCTTATGTCAACATCTGTTGTACAGTGTACATGTTGTACATGTCCGGCGCGTGAATATCTTCCACTTTCTGAGCGCACGCCATTTTGTGTCGCGACCACGCGTTATTTCACCACGCACCGGCAAATATCCAACTGAATCTCCGCCACAGGATATCATCCGATTGTACGTACCGCTATATCTGTATCCTCCTATCTCATGGATATTATTACTCTCATTCTTCCAACTGTCTTCGCCTTGTGGCCTTGGCTTGGCTGACGAAAGTGATATCCGCTTCGCGGAATAAACCGGCGCTATCCATCACGAATGGATATGAACAGAGAGAACTGATCACCTTGCTTTTATATATTATCTGAGTTGCAGATTGTGTATTCCTGTAACCTGTATTTCATATCGCCCATTTATGTTAGCCCTCACATTTCATACTAGTAATTCTGATCAATTTATAAAGTATATTTTATTGAATAAATTCACATTGTCTTAGAATAATCTACACCATCTTTTATTGGAGTGTTTTCTATCATTCTGTCTCTGATATCTACAACCCATATGAAAAGGATAATCCATGCTCTGTCAAGCTAGCCGAGCATCGGATTAAAATTAATACCAGATTAGACGTCTTACATAATAGTGGATAAAGAAAAGTAGATCATACTTTAAAATCTGTAGGTGCAGAGCAATCATTCCATAATTCTGTTATATTGCTGGGTAAAGTATCACAAGACAGTATTAAATTCCAAGTACCATCAGTCAGCCATGTTAAAGTCCTGCCATATCATTTGGCCTCGCCAAGAAAAGGGAAATAATTACATTCTTATAGCAAAAGATAATTTTATGACGCAAATTTACGATAAAAATTATTTATAAGTGAGTGAAAAAGTATTTTAATAATATCGATCTAATTTACCCCTTAGATTACAGATTAGACGAATATTTCGATAAAATGGCAAGCGCCGGCCTGAAAGTCGATGCGGCGTGCTCACGGCACTGCTTATGCGAGAGGAGTGTGAGAAACGCTCGCGAAACTTCTCGTTTATAAAGTGAGTGAAGTGAAGTTCGTACGAATTCTGGGTTTACAACCTATAAATGTGGCCATCATGATAAATTAACCTGAGTGTTTAATTTATCGCATTACAATACACATAATAAACTGGTTTAAATCCTTATTATACATTACATTTCCCCATCTATTATATATGGATGTAGTGTCATTAGTCAGTAAAAAAATATATTTGCAAAAGTAGCGAAAATGTCGATCGTGTTTTTAATATCTTTAAGTCAAGATGATTGAAATATTTTATATTTTATTTATTCAATGACAGTACGTAAATATACATTGTCTGTGTTACGAGTAAGTAAAAAAACACATTTTAGCAAAATCGTACGAGACGACTGGCAAGTATATTGACATCTGTCATCTATTCATATCTAAGTACTTGATTTTTGGTTATGTTTGCGACGAAAGATTTGTCAAAACCTGCTTATAAAACCACTCATCCAATTCCGTATTTATTTAAATGCACAATATATTGATATAATAACATTTTTGTTTATTATTGTTTATCCGCGATTCCTATACATCGTCTAGGTGTCATTTTTGTTCGTTTTAACAGCTAACTTACAAAGGTGGAATAATTTTAATTACATAGAGATTTTATTTACGTTTGATTTGTTTTGGGGAAAGTTCCATCAAATGCACCATCCAACTAAGCTTCGGCGACAATATTTTTAGCGACAAATTTTTGTACCTATATGTTACATTTTTTGATATTAATACATTTAATAGTTCTATTATTTGAAAGAGCCATCTACCTTATTTTTACAGAATCTCAAATACCTTTGAGTAATCTGATAGCAGACTCCAGAATTATCAATTGATTTTATATGTATATCTTTCTAATTAATATATTTAATTAATATTTAAAATATCACAGACCTATGTTCTGAATAATTACAACTTCACAGTAAGAAGGTGTTCTCCTAATTCTATTATTTAATTATAATGTCAATCCACAGAGGGTTTGCTTTATTGAAAATTTAATAAATTTAATGCCATCAGTTAATATTCTTCTAATCTGTCACACATTTAGATCCGAAAACATTATTTAACATTTCAACACAAACACTAGCCACAATACACTCAGCGACTCAAAATAACACGAGGGTATTTGGGTGAATATTGGAACATTCGATATCCTCACACAAATTAAATCATATTATCATGACACAACTTTTGCCTGGAGTTAGATATATTTACGTCAACATTCTCTGCTTCTACATAACGAACTCTCACGCACACATCTACCACCTTAAATAATTCGAGTCAGAGATGAAGAGAACGAACTAATGCCCGATGGATAGATCGAGTGGAAAGTGTCACGGGCCTGCCCCTAACTGATGCGTTTCACAACGAAAAATAACGATACTTGTCGAAGAAACTAAGACAAATTATATTAAGATTCTGGTTTATAGGTCACGGTATTTTAAATTTTTTTCTAACACGTTAACAATTATTTGAAGCTTAAAAGTTTCCGTAAAATGTTCCGTTTTCATTTTATACCTAAATGTAAGGGAGGCGTACACAACTCATCAAAATCGCACCACAACCTCGTCAAATACTAATTACGCACAACCCCTGATGAAAGTGGCATTTGGAAAACGGCAAAATGATCACTCGGCTCGTAAATTATACAATTCATTAGCAAAATTTTTAAAAATACTAACTGAAATTTGTCTGTCTCAAATCTAACATTGAAATATAAATGTTTTCTGATACCCGAAACGGTTGTGACCGATTTGTATTTAAATTATATTTAACTTAACTTGACTAATGACACCATAGATGAGATTTCTCTTAGATTAGATTCGAGTTTGCATAAAAAACTGTTCCGTGTGAAGTTGTTTTTGGTTACTACTTACTTACTTACCATCACGCCGTTTCCCCGCGGGGGTAGACAGAGAGGATAGAGCGCCACACTTTTCTGTCCTGACACACAATTCTCGCCTCATCCACATTCATACATCTTCTAATACAAGCTCGCCGATTGTTGAGGCTACTAACAGAACTATCCTCCATTATCTGGTTTACCTGGTCGTGCCAAGTCTTCCGCGGACGTCTTCTATTTCTGGTTCCATCAACACTTGCGTCATATATCTTTCTCTCTCCTCCTCATTCATCCGTTCCATATGACCAAACCACCTAAGTAATCCTTTCTTAATATTACTCTCTATACTAACATCAGCTTTACATTATTTCCTTATTTCTTCATTCTTTACTCTGTCATAAATAGATTTGCCACAAATACGCCTACGTGATCTCGTTTCCACTGCATTTAGTCTACTTTCGTTCCTTTTCTGCCAGCTCCAGGCATTACTTCCATAGATCAGTGTCGGTACTAGAGTTTCATTGTGCACCGCTAGTCTTGCCTCGGTTGACAAATTACCGTTTTCGGTTAATTGTATAAAAGGTGTAGAGATTAAGTGAGACAATTGCACGCCCTTGCATACTGCTCGCATGCACTCAAGTATTGATTTACGATAGAGATAGAGATAGGCAGAATTTATCGGACTGGTATCGATTTCTGGAACCCGTCTCAAGGATAAGAATAAAATTTCATACTCCCTTGCTTGCTTCTCTTCGTTTCAGTTGTCAATATTACAAATTTTCGATAATATACGTATTGGATAAAAAATGATTAAACAACTATTTTCTTATATCATTGTTTTTTTTTATGTATGGACCTAATTATAAAATGGATTAAATAATGGTTATTATATTTTTATAGAATAAATTATAATACTTAATTTTATAATAGATATTCAAATCATTGATATTGATGTTTGTATAAATGTAAAAATTATGTGTGTACGAGCATTTGGCGATTCGGCCTGTTCAGTCTCCTGGTTTTCCGCGCAGAGATCCTCTCGTTTTGGAAGGGACGTTGACCGGAAGATCTCAAGAGGTCGACAAGATGCCCTAAAACCTGTGCGGCTGATGAAATTATCAAATTTTGTGAAAATAAGTGGCATCGAATAACAATGGACACAGAAGACTGAGATACACTTGGGAGGTCTTCATCCAGCAGTGGACAGACAACGGCTGCAAATGATGATGATATAAAATATTTGAGAGGAGTGTGTGCGTCTGTGAAAAGCTTGTAAAGTCAAGTGTGAATTTATATGGCAGGAGTCGATCGTATTATAAACAACGCTGTGCAAAAATTTGATGATTGAATCTTTTTCATAATGAAAGTAATTTGCGATATTTCATTGTTTGAGAATACTCTTGAATAGAATACGCAGTGCTCTCTTGAATTTTACACATATTTAATATTTTCTCGTAAGTCGGTCGTCATCAAGCTCTATATAGCGATGACATCGAAAGAGCGGTAAGTAACAGATGAATGAGAAGGGTCGAAGAAAAATAGTATTGGCTATACTTTGGCAATAATCTGATGATGTTGATGTACATTGTGTTGTTGTACATTGTACCAGCTTACAACTTTTCTATAAAAAGGGATTACATTTTTGTAGTAAGGTGAATCGGAGTAAGTGCGACATACAAATCATCGACATCAATTTAAATTGTTCTAAAACTTCATAAGATGATGGTATGATTGTAAAACATTGATAGAATGATCATTAACCATTTCCTAATTTAAGTATTTAAGAATCGAAATGTAACCTTTTAAGACAACTGATATTTACTGATATATAAAATCGACTCCTACAAAAATAATTATCTTTCAATTCAATCCATTGTCAAATTAATTCGTTGACAAAAATACCATTCGTGTCAAGACAGAAAGAAATCACATATTAATTTCACAATGAAAAGAATAACAAACATACAAATATAATGGTTCTCTTTCTCACTAATTAATGAAAGATAAAAAGGAAGGTTGTATTATATAATGCAACCTCTTATTCAGGACTTGATAAATGCTCCAAATTATAATATTATATACATTTTTTATATTTATGGCATTAACCATTTTTTTAAAAGCATTTTTTCACATTTCAATAACCAATAGAATTCTAATTTCTTACGGTAACATTAGTTGACAGTATGGCTGCGTACGATTATTTTATATCACGGTGTGGTAAAGGTTAAGTCCAAAAAAAGCTAACGCAGCGTCATAACAAGGTTATGCTTTTGATTTCCTAATACCAATCATTTTTAAATCTTACTCAATACCTTCCTTCCTTCCAGTAAATATTTTTCATGTACATGATATTGTTGTATTAATTTTTTTGAAAATTAGATTATAAGTAAAAATGTATTCGATACAATATATAAGATAAAGAGTCTTCTTCATTTTGGTTCATTCGCTGCACAAAAATTCGCGGGAAAAGGGCGGAGGGTATGCCGATCGCTAGCCGTGACATAAACTGGTCGTCACGTAGCCCCGACTTGACACCAATGAACTTTTTCCTATGGAGCTACCTTAAATCAAAGGTATACAGTAACAATACTCCCTCTCTGAACCGATTAAAAAATATTTATTCAGCAGCTCTCAGAAATGTTGCCTCCCGTTTAGAAGAGCTTTTATTAAACCTATCTATTATTTTATCACAGGATTTTTATTATGAAAATGACTTTTGGGACAATTTGTATATAAATAAAACACGAAGTTTTAATGAGTTATATAAAAGATACAAAATTATCTAACGCGTTTTTTTTAATACAGTTAGATTCGCCTAATAAACAAGTTCTACGTTAAAAAGACATGTTGGGGTATTTTTGTAAGAAAACTCTTATCTTTAATCTTGAATTTAAGTAAAAATAGTACGAGAATAATAGATAAAAACTTATAGAACATTTCCATACATCAACATACCTCATATGTTCAAAACCAGTCTAATATTTCTCCCTATGTAATATCGTCCTTCATTTTGAGGAATGGCATGAAGTAGATATAAACTCCGCCTACTTTCCATCTTCACCACGTTTCATGCGGACCAAGGTTTTCTACCGTTTAACTTGTTTGCCCTTAGCTCGCATAACCCAGGGATGGAGAATAGGATTGGACTATAGCGCCTAAATTAAGCGTGTTATTTCGCTGGAGTGAAGCCATAATTTTATAACTAGAAATTTTGGCTTTATACTACGTACTGCCAATTTATAAAATCATAATTTAGAATATTTGAGTATGTCCAAGAACACTCAATTACTGGATTTTTACCTCCAAATGTATTGTTATTAAGACAAATATTGTTAATATTTTATTTATTTGGCAAGATTTGAATATGTCCAAGAACACTCAATTACTGGATTTTTACCTCCAAATGCATTGTTACAAGACAAATATTGTTAATATTTTATTTATTTGGCAAGATTTGAATATGTCCAAAAACACACAACTACTGGATTTTTATATACAAAGATACTGTTATTAAACAAATATCAGATATATTATAGAAAAGAAACTATTTTTATTATATTTAATGGAAAATATATGAAAGTATGGGGTAATTAAAGGGCTTACGACCTGTCTTCAGCTGGCTTAATTGATCACTTTATATAAATTTAACGTTTGCCAATTCTCACTCCTCCATCTTTACATTTATCAAATTTTTTGAACGTTGTATATATGTTAATATATGAACTCCCTTTGAGGACCACTACACTATCGCCATCTATGGATCAAATTTGATAATTCATTTTTTAAACAGCATATATGTCATTACTATGAGAATCTGATTTTATGTGTATATATATATATATATACATAGTTTCCATTAGATATAATAAAAAATAGCTTTGCCTTTATGAGATATCTGACATTTGTTTTATTTTTCGGTAATTATATAACACAAATGGAAAAATGTTTTGAAAATTGACTTTTCAGGTGTATTCTAGTATAATGTGTTAATCATTTGTCATATATACAGATAAAGAATATAGATTCCGTAATTTCTAATGAAAATAAGATTTTTATTAGTGACATCTATGCTGTTTCAAAGAAATTAATATCAAATTTCAGCCCATAGATGGCGACAGCGAAGTTGTAGTTAATACTCGAAGTGTTTCTACATGGTAATATATATACATATATTTAAAAGATATGGAGGCGAAGTGGATGAAGTGGTGAACGTTACATTGAGTAAAGTGATCACTCAAACCAGCCAAAGACAGGTCGTAAATCCTATAATACCCATACTTCCATACTTTCCATATAATATAATATAAAAGCTTTGTCTCTAAGAGATATCTATAATTTGTCTTAAATCTTAATTGCGTTATAATGCAAATAGTGAATATATTTTGAGCTTTTGATTAAAAATTATTTAAATTATATAGAAAAAAAAACAGGACGAAGCTATTACAGTGCAAAAATAGCTATGCTACATTTTAGATATTTTATTTCTAAATATGTGTATTATCTTATTTTCTGTTTCTGACAAACATACAAATAAAAAAATTGCAGGTCTGTCACACGCACAACGGTGGAGGATCTCCAAGGGAATGGACATGACACGGCCATTGTTATTTCAAAATTTAAAAAATAAAATTATAGTTTTAATATATACACTAATAAGAGTCAATAAAAAATAATAATTAATCACCTCCTTGTAAAAAATCACCCGATATCTACATATATAATAGGCTTCCAGGGTGTACCCGCTTAACCGATTTCGCTATATCAACCAATTGTGTTTTTGACATATTTTGAACTTATAATAAATACCTACATCCGTCGTTCTATTTTTAATAGTTGTTACCGGCATTGGCGTGGGATTAAGATTCAGTTATAAATTAAAATAGGTAGTAAGGGAAACGAGTGCCTTTGTTTTCCACAGCCCCTAAAGAGTAATGACCAATGAAAAATTTAACCTAGCAGAGGATGAGTGAGATGTCTGCGAGTGGAGTAAAATGATTTTATTTTCCTAAGGGTCATCTAGATCTTTAGATGCACTCTAGTGTAACTGAGTGAAATTTGAAACGGTTTTCAATGAATTGAAAATAATTTTGGTTCATCCAAAGGTTTAACAAACGACATATTTTTAGAATTTTAGAACAAAATTTTTAGAAAACCAACTTTTACAGATACTATCATACACAATGAATCTAATCATCCATTATCACATAAAAATTCAGGGTTCCACTCCATGATACATCGTTTAGTCAATATTCCTATGTCAACATCCAATTTCAATATTGAATTGAATACAATAAAAAAAATAGCAGTTAATAACGGGTATAATACAGGTTTCATAGACACTATTTTAAGAAATAAATTTAAAGAATATAATAATCAGTTTTTATATAAATCACAGATAAAACATAATGATAATAATAATAATCGGCGTAGGATTTTATACATAAATAACATTTCGAAACAAATATCTAAACATCTACCACGAAACATTAGACCGGCATTTTATACAAATAATAGTATAGGAAATTTACTCATAAATTCTAAAGACAAAGATGATAAATTTAACAATTCTGGCATCTATAAACTTAGTTGCAAGGATTGTGCTGCATTTTATATTAGTAAAACGGGTAGAAATTTTAATATAAGAGTAAGGGAGCATTTGAGATGTTTGAACAATAGTGGGTTTTCAGAATTTTCTAAACATTTGATAGAAAATGCTCATGGTTTTGATAAAAAAATTTGGATTGTCAATTTTGCATATAAACGGTGTTAGTCACAAATTGAATAATTTGGAATCGTTGGAGATAAATAAAGCATGTAAAACTAATCAAAAAAATATAGACAACCAACTAAATTTAACTACTAGTCCCATTCTAAAATGTTTTCCTAAAAATTATTCGACTGAATTTGTATTAAGTAATAATTTGAGTTAGGTCCTAAATTTATTTTTTAAAAAATAATTTATTTTTTTTTAAATTTTTTTTAAAAATAGATTCTGATGAAGAAACAATGCTATATATTTTTGGTTAGTTATGACATCCTGAAGAAGAAAATTGTATTTTTCGAAACCGGTAGATGTATTTAAACTCAATTAAAGTAGTTAATAAAACAAAGATAATAAATAAAAAATTCGATTTAGTTCTGTTTACAACAATCTATTTTATATATATATATATATATATATATATATATATATATATATATATATATATATATATGTATGGATTTATAGAACACTAAAAAAAATTGTTTAATATTTTTAGATTCTTTTTAAACTATGTCATAATATATATTATTGATAATTTATTTATTTATTAATTTTTTTTTATCTATATACATTATTTTAATATCTGCCTCACGGGGCTTTGCCCGTGCTAACGCAATTATTTTACATGGTTAAACAATAATTATATTTTATGTAGTTGGTTCAGCAAATATAAATTGATAATAACGAAAAAAAGAAATAAAAATTGTAAATAATAAAAATAAAGAAGATAAAGAATAATGCAATATTTTAACATCAAAAATATGCAGAATAATACCTAAAATTTGTTAATATGGTAATCATTTTATAATATATGATGAATTACTATTATTTTTAACCACTAATTAATTATATTCACAAACCGGTTTTGGAAATTAATTTTGTTGTATCTTTACAGTTAAAAAAATTATAAATATATATATTAAATAAAATATATATTAAATAATTAAATAAAAAATATATAAATATATATATTAAAAATAAATAACCACAACGTGTTTACGTTAAATATTTAATCATTTTATTATTTAAGGTTGGTATTAAATCAGCATTGACATTTGTGAAGTGTTAAGATAATACAAGTTATTAAGGAGAACACATCTTATTGTGAAGTTGTAATTATTCAGAACATAGGTCTGTAGAATAGAATGTAGATGGCTTTCAAATAATGGAACGATAGATGTATTAATTTGAAAAAGTGTAACATATAGGTTTGAAAATTTGTCATGAAAAATACTGGCGCTATAGTACAATTGGTAAACTTCCCCGGATTGGAAATAGAGATCCAGGTTCGAATCCCGTAGAGCAAAAACAAAATTTTTATATGTACATATTTATAATGAATACATTAAATTAATATTTTATAATACAAGTTCATTTTGAAAGAGTTTTAATTATACATATTCAAGTATTAGAATAATCAATTAGTCTGCTCTTGTGTCACTGATGTTTGGGCTGAAGTCTTACCGTGCCCGTTCTCTATGTATATTGTTTATATGTATACTGTATGTTTGTATATATACTGTATATATAGTTTAACTAATTTCAATTTAATATTTCGCAACGCGTTTTCTAATTAATTGTTAACAAAAAAACCGAGGTTCTGAAACAGTCGAAGAATAGTGTTCTAGAAATAAATTGTATAGAGAAATAAATTTTTGATGACAGATTCTATAGCACATATTTCAGGTGTGTATTCTTGCATGTCTTCGTATCTCATTTAAAATTATTTTTTATCAACCTCAGCGGAAGCCAAACCACGCATGTTAATCGCCCTATAAAGTATGGAAGACACACGTGTTTACCATTACCCTGGCAATAAAAACCTTCATTTTCTGTGGCTAGGAACCTCTTTACTGCCACAATTTGGTTCCAAATTAGGAGAAAAGTCTTTTTATTTTCCCTGTTCACGCTGGAAGTTTGCGGTCACAGCACGACTTTCTCCGTAAAAGTATTTCGAAAACTGATATAGCTAGATAGAAATGGGGTGAATCTGTTCCCAATATTTCGATTTATTTTTTATATTTATACATTTTAATCGAATGGCTTCTAGTAGACTCATGTTCCAAAGATATTATAATTTATTATTTATACGATAATACATTTATTTTTTATTTAACCCTAGATTAATATCGTTAAAAAATATGACGTGGTTGCTATCGATACGTAAAATTGACGTATTTAGATATAAGTACATTTGGTACTTGGGCGTAAATAAATAAGAAACATATTAGAATTAGTTTAGGAACATGTTTATTATTTTTAGAAAATAATTATCAATTATATTATAATAATAATCATAAAAACACGTTTAAAAAACAATTATTACTTAGTATAATCTGGGAAATTTTTCGTTTGATACATTTCATAGATGGCTTTTCTTGTAGTATTTCCGAAGACCTTGTGATTGCACTTGTGATCCTGGAGCTGGAGTATCTTGCTCACTAATAATTTTTAAAATGCTTTCAAAGCTGTCTGCACAATTTGGGGATATTTAGCCTTGACTTGAAGAGCGGAAACGTGACTGAGCTGTGAGGTGTTGCATCAACAGTCAGGGAGAGCACTGCTAGAGTGGGGAAGGCGTCAGAATTGGCAAGTGGGCGGAGCAAATGCTTTTGTTTGAACAACAAGTAAAATTTACGCACGATACTAATTTAGGGTTAAATACAAATAAATCTTTTATATATTTTTTATTATTAATAAGAATGGAAGTGAGGCCTGTTTCTGGCAGAAGAGGAATGAAAGTAGACTGAATGCATTGGAAATGAGATCACGTAGGCGTACATGTGGTAAATATATTAACGACATAGTAAAGAATGAAGAAATAAGGAAAGAATGTAAAGCCGATGTTAGTATAGTGAGCAAGATTAAGAAAGGATCACGTAGGTGGTTTGGTCATATGGAACGGATGAATGAGGAGAGAATGGTAAGAAAGATATATGATGCAAGTGTTGATGGCACCAAAAATAGAGAACGTCCGCGGAAGACTTGGCACGACCAGGTAAACCAGATAATGGAGGATGGTTCTGTTAGAAGCCTCAGCAATAGGCGAGCTTCTATGAGAAGATGTATGAATGTGGATGAGGCGAGAATTGTGTATCAGGACAGAGGAGTGTGCGCTCTATCTTCTCTGCTTACCCCCGCGTGGAAACGGCGTGATGGTAAGTAAGTTATTATTAATTTGTGTAGTACACGGAGGACGTGGTAGTGTGAGAAGAAAGAACGGAATGAGTGACACATCAATTAGGTGATGTAATGACAAATCTATGTTAGTACGCCCACAAGTACATTGAATAATAATTAAGCTAAACGCGTGTTACATGAAAATATGACTGACCGGGAAATGTTCCCTAAGGTGTGCGCGTGTACGGCCGCACATCTGAAAAGTGGAACGTGACACCAGATTTTTGTTTTGCGCAAAATACACAAAAATAACCATATTTTCTGATAGGTTTTCAGGGTTCGCACTATATATTACGTATTTTGAATAAACACTTTTTGATTTATCCCTTGTTTCGAGGTCTTTTTGCTTGTGTAGAAGAAGTATAAACAGAGATACTATCTCTTTTTACTATGACTGTTTCATTGTTGTGTAACTGAGAAACAATGCATATCTTTCCGAGGCGATACATAATTCCAAGAAAAATTTTTCAATCGTAATTTGTTACCGTTATTGTGAAAACATTATTTGCTATATATAGCTGCAGAATAGATTTTTCGATAAACTTTAAAACAAATGTGTATTGTGTTTCAATGAGTGTAACAGACCTAGTCCGCAATATTTTATGACTAAATTAAGAGTCGAAAATTTTAAAGGAATATGTGAAAATTCTGCACTGTAACGGAAAATATTATTGTTTAAAATGTTTACAATATTGTGTTAAGCTTGAAGTCTACGTACTTCGAAATTGTTAAATTGTTAATCAAAATCTTTGCTTCAGGCCCTAAAAAAATCTAACGAAGAATAGTCTAGCCACTTGAAGTTCGATAACATTTAATTTTTCGTATTCAATATATAATTTAGAATTAATAAAATATTTTAATAATCGCAAAATTAAGATTTTTTTAAAATGCTTATATCTCTGACACGGTTGAGATAAGGCACATATCTCTCGAACATTTTCGACTCATAATTATGGACAAGATCTGTTACACCTGTATATTATGTAACAGTAGCTACACAAATATTTCTTGTTTATTTGTACCGACATATCACCAATTATTAACGTACTGGACTAGGAAGGAATATTATCGGGTAAGAAAATGTTTTTTTAATAACCTACATATTTGAAAAATGTAATTTATTATTTCGTGGCACATTAACGATGCATGAATGTGCGTATTTGGGCACTTGGGTATTTTTTTTCTTGTACAGATTTTTATATTTTAATTTTTTTTATTTATTTGAAACTTTTACAATTTTTTATAACATGAATTTTATAAAATATAACATTATTTAACATTTTTAAAACTACATTTTTTTTTCGCTTACCTCTCCAAAAAGGAGACTAGCTTTTGTGCTTGGAGAGGGAGTTGCACTATAATTATTTTATATAATATTTTATATATTTTATTTATTGTCTATTTGCGTGCTTCTGAAATATTGTTTATTTTCTAATTGTGTTTTTGAAGTATTCATTTAGTTTTTTTCTAAACTCTTTTATATCTTTTATTTCTTTAATTTGTGTAGGGAGGCTACTGAAATTTTTTATTCCTAAATATATAAAATTTTGCTGATAGTGTTTGATGTTACATTTAGGGATTTTAGTAATTTTTGAACTTTAATTGATGTGCTTGTTTAAAATTTGACAGTGTTATTTTCTTTAATTAATTGATTAATTGAGATTTTTTTGTAAATGTTTTCTATTTTGGGAACTGGGAATTTTGCAAAAAGTGTTTGTGTTAAAAAAGTTGATCTTTTTTTAAATATTACTTTAATGATTGTTCTCTGTATTATTTTTACTGAGTTCATTTTAATATTGTATGCTCCTCTCCACCCAATTATTCCATACTGGAGTAGTGAGTGAACAATAGCAAAATATACCTTTTTAAAATTATTTATACTTAAAATGTTCCTTAATCTTATGAATATATAAATACATTTTCTTTTTTTTTTTTTACTAATTCGCTAATGTGACTGCCATTTTAAATGTTGATCAATGACACCGAGATATTTTATTTCTTTTTTTGGGCTTAAATTTGTACACGAGTCGTCACAGGTAATTTTGTAACAGTTGTCGTTATGGATAGTAATTTTTATATGGGGCGGTGTTTTAAGACTTTTGATTGAAAAGGGAATGTAATAAATAAGTTTTTTTGGAGCTTAAAGAAAGTAGATAACTATCGAACCAGGATTTGAGTATGTTCATGACGTTATTTGCATGTTCGTTTGTAGTGTTCCAGTCTTATGATAGCAGTGTGTTAGATAAGTTGATAGAGCACACACACAATGAACAAATTACAGGAACCGTTGCTCCCGGGATAAATTTAGAACGTTGCTCCCGGGATAAATTTAGAACGTTACTCCCGGGATAAGTTTAGAACGTTGCTCCCGGGATAAGTTTTGAGCCTTCAAATACTTAATCATTAGGTGAGTGTCTTACCGCTGGACTAATCAAGCACGTGTTACAAATATAAAAAATATATATACAACAAACCTGGTCATTAATTATCAAAACATCAGATAGTCATAATGTAATATTAAAATATTCTGTTAAAACCGAGGTAGATTATTTATAAAATATTCTTACGGAAACAACCCTCTTATTAATACCGTTACGAGAAAAAGGTAGAGAGAGTTTTTATTAACCCCGAGCGTGTAAGGAAGTGAAAATATTCAAGTCCATTTCGTTTGCATACGTTCACTTATTAAATTTAGGCCGACGTGACAAAAATACAGCCAATCTCTGCAGATTCCGGCCGCCGAAGGTATTTCGTATTTTCCTTTTGGCGTTTATGGCTACTCTAACTGTAGATGTTTTTCAATAATTCGTGCTACAAATAAAAACGTTTCACGATAAACTGTAGTCTTATTTATATTTTTTATTTATTATCTTTGTTTTATTAACCACTTAATTGAGTTCAAATACAACAAAGTTAATATTGCTAATTTTAAAAGTATGTAGTCTTATTTGTCTAACAAAATGTTGTTACATGTGATGAGTGTGTTTCTCTGCTTAACTTTGCGGTATATCGTAAGTGTTTACACGAGGGTAGGAAAATAAGGGATGCAAGAAGGGTGGAAAAAATTCGAGAGAGGGACAAGAATCAGGAACAAGGACTGGCTGAAGCACCACTCAGAACCAGAAAACACGACCCACTTGTGAAGTGCTCCTTTCGGTATCTTCTTCCGCTGGATACATACAACACGATCAGCACGACGTGACTTGAACAACACTTGAATAAACACTTTCGGAAGTATCAAAAACACCATGCACAATCGCACAATGTACAGGTTTCGACACGCGTGGTAGCGAGGAACAAAAAACACAATAAACTAAGAGGCTCCCACAAAGCGAGACGATAATAAATGCCAACAATTGATCCCACAATAACGGTACTTGACAGTTCGAAGGTATAACTTCAACTGCAGTATCATAGAGAATACAACCACAGATAAGATCGTGTTCTGGTATTTGGAGAAGGGGTAGTGGATGGGTAGTAGACAGGAATCATTCTATGTCGCGTTCGTACGGCGCGCACACAGCGACCGGCGAACGTTGGATAGTCATAAAGCTCGAACAGTAAATAAGTAAAGTTTTATAATTATTCGTGTAAACACTCTTCGATATCTAGTTAGATGATCTAAGATTTTCTATTGGTAACGTAAGTACGCAACTTCAAGAATTATGGTGATAAAGCCACTAACCTGTTTTGTCTGGTCCCGATCTCTTAGACTGAAATCAGATCTGCGCTGTATCTCCTGGGTGCTCTGCTTATGATTTTATCTGTGCTGTTTCGCTAGTCAGTTTCCGATAATTCAACCGCCGATAAAATGAGATCTGAATCTTGTGCGCCCGCCGTTAATTTCCGTCCCGAGAGCGTTTTAGATCCGAAACCGATGGCGGCTAGATTATTTCTAGCGTCTCAAGTTATGTGGAATACCTACATAAAACTGGGATGTACATGCTTGGATTGCCAATCAAAACATGTACCTAACATGGCTTTCCTTCAAATTAACTTTTATTTAAAAAAATATTATTATAACAATTGCTCAATATTACATTTTTTATCAATTACATTTAGTTATTAACGTCCTAATACCATCATAGGTTTTAGTAACTAACTGCCAGAATGCTCTAACTTTAAAATATGGTCCAAAAACAAGCTTTGTAAAATATTGCATGCATTGCTTTGTTGAGTGGAATCGAGATGAGAGTAAACAACTCTCAAAACTATTCCGGGATAGGGTGGGACCCTCTGGGCTTTCCTTTATAACCTAACCTAACCTAACATAAAGCGCTAACAGTTATATTTATTTGGATATATTTCTAGAATATAAATAATTCAGATTTAATTATTGGACAGTAGAGAATAACTGCTATGTAGAAAATTTGAAGAGCAAGTAGTTCGTAATAGTGAGGTGCGGTGACTATATTTTACCTAGGTTCAAATGTAGACAATACATATTTCTTACATTCTACGATCATTCGAACACAGTGAGCGCTATGAGACTTGGGGGGGGGGGCTAGTCTCACACTTAAACAGATCTTTCTCATTTATTCTGGCCTATATAAAATATATAACATAAATTAAATTTAGGCATCGTATAATAGAATAACATCTTAAGGGGATAAGGAACTTCAGCATAAATTCAGAGATGGCAGGCCTCGCAAGATTAGATGATCATCAATTCGCCCGAGAACGTAGAAGTACTATACATATTCAGAAAGGGGAGAAAATTAGATATTTTAGACAATAATAACAAAAAAAAGACACCCCCTATTACATCTTCTCTTCGGTTCATATTAGTCCCACCCATAACCACATTCACTTTTCACCAAAACCCTCCTTTCCCCAATATTGCTCTCATACTGATACCGCCCCCCCTACCCCCACGTAGTCGATAGTCTATCTTCAAATTCAAGCTTTAGTTTATTACTGACGAATTGAGAGAATTAATGAAGAGAAAATAAATTTAAGCATTTATATACAACTGAAAAAAAATTCTTAATTCACTCTACGCCAATTTTAGAATTGCGGCAGTGGTCTAGTTCCTAAGCTGACACATTAGTGAGTCAATGTGTTGAGATATTTTTATGCTTGTATAATTGTATTCCTTGCTGTTGTGACATGACTATAAGACACATTTTGAGCTCCTAGCTAACGTGAACCCCTACATTGGCTGTATTGTAGTAACAACATTAACCTAATTGCATAAATAAAGGTTCTATTGGATGTTAAAAAAGCATTATTACATAACTTATATTTTTAAGTTCAACTCATTTTTCATGTGTTTTTGTTTTGAGAACATAGTTCTGTGGCATTTTTAATACGAATGAAATGAATCATCTAGCAAGATATACAGAAGAAATCTATAATCGAAACATTATTTATCGTTGTTGCTACCAGGATTCGAACCAGGGAATGATGGTTAATGGAGTGATGAGGTATTACCACCACTTGTCTCCGATGTCTCAAGTGACATAACCTGTGGTGATGTTTTGGGATCCCGTGAGCGGGTATCTGGGATGGTATTTTTATCTGTTTTAGATGAATATATTTGATTTTTTATTTTTTAAAATTTTATTTCGATTTGAACCTGAACCTTTTCCTATTTGGAGAAGCGCGTATATCATTTTCGCTACTGTAATCGAATACGTTTTCGATATGTCTTTATTTTATATACTTCCAATATATTTCCAATTGAATCATCTATTATTTCATTTTTTAATATTTAAAAATAAATAGTTATAAAACTAGTAGTAATCGTCCCGTCTATGGTGATGTTTTTTTCCGATAGAACTATGTGTAAAAATAAACTTTCTATTTTTATTATTATTCCCTAGAATATTTAAGAATGTTACAGTAAGCGTTTTACCCATAAAAGTTAACGCGTAGGTAACATCGAACATTAGGGAGATTTCTCTCCATGACAATCTGAAATATTAAAAAATGTATTGCACAAAATATTTGAAAATTGTCCGTTGTAGCCGTAAAAAATAGAAAATTCTAGTAATGTTTTACCTATCTTTACAATTTATTATGTCAAAATCTCTATTTATCCGAAAATAAAATATTATGTTTACTCTCTATCAATTTTTGGCTATCTGAATGAGAAATGTATAGATACGTACATGAAATGAATATAGGTAACCACCATTCATTGCGACCCCGGTAAATGCGGATTCATTATAACGCGGTACGCAAACTGCGTAATCTACTGGGCTTAAATCTGGGCTGTTCGGTGGCCACATGCCTGGCTCGATGAAATTAAGATTCGCACGATGAAGAAAGTTGATTGTATGTCCTGCTGTAATGTCCAGTTATGCTATAATGTCTAGCCATACTCCAAGCTTTGTTTTGAAATATGTTGATTATTTTACCAACCCCCCAACATTTTTCAATTCGCAAATTTTTGATCAGAATACGGTCTTCTGCAGTGATTTTTGTCATTCTGGGCAACAATTTGAATAAACCAAATGTAAACAATGGGAAAATTAATAATCAAAGATGGGGACCGAAAATTGTCGAAATAAAAAGTAATATAGGTAAATAGGTAAGCAAGTAAATTAGTAAACTATTTAAGCTATTGTTGATATAGTTAAACTAATTTTGATGTAATTATATCACATTTTACGAAATGTTATCACTTTTTTTGGGCCACCGTGTATACGCTTGTACTATAATCAT
The DNA here is from genome assembly GCA_022840565.1 of Eubasilissa regina. Lineage (NCBI taxonomy): Eukaryota > Metazoa > Arthropoda > Insecta > Trichoptera > Phryganeidae > Eubasilissa > Eubasilissa regina. Next base: position 8,384,707 of record JAINEB010000019.1, read on the forward strand.
ATATAAGGTCTCTAAATAAGAGTTTCTTGATTTATAATTAAATTTTTTTTAAAGAAAATATTTTTTAGACATCTGATGAATTTTCGAAACTTCAATTTAGTATGCAAACTATACTGAGACAAAAATCTATTGATTTCAGAAAACTGCATTTTTAATGTGACTGGAGCAGGATAAGAGATTCCTGGATCTGGAGAAGAATGACCAGGAACAGGAGTCGGTGGAGAGTACTTATTCCATCATACTAAATTCCATCGTGGGAAATCGTAACCGTAGCATTAGAAGAAGAAGAAAAAGAAGAAGAAAATTTAAATGTTCCAAAAAAATGTCGACACAAGTACCTCAAAGCGGGATGCCCCAGATACTGGTCAACAGCTCCGAAGCGATGCAAGACAGGTAAACATGGAAACACTTTGTTGAAACTTTAGGCCCCCAAATTTGCAAGGTTAGGGGGATAAAAGTAATGATGATAAAGATAAGAAAAATCTTCCTACAGAATGTTATAATAATCAATACTTGAAAATAAAATATGGGCACTGGTACGCCACTGCATTAATCTTTGTTATTTTTTATTTATTTTAGCGTGCATGCTCTTTTGTTTTGTTAACCCTAATTTATCAAGAATTCTAGGTTCAAGTGTTACGAAATATAATGTAGAGGAATTAAAAAAAATATTCGAATAATTCGTGAAATTTTCAGTATAATCATTTCAATCTTTTCTAGAGTCGCAAATCAGGATTATTTACTTAATAAATTCATTATTGCGATGTTTGTCGTAGACTCGTTGGTACTCGGAATTATTAGTCCGTAAATCCCAGATAATCAAGTATGTTTAATTTTAGATATCTACATATAAACTAAACATTATATATACAGGTTTCAAAGATTACATTTGCTTATGTTAAGCCTTTCTCTTATAAGTGTAAAGAGAGAATATAATGTTTACCGAAGACCGTGTACATGGATTCGTTCCGCTTCTGAGACATCGAGTTGCTGGCGTAAAGCTGGAGTTCAGCACCAACTCTCTAGTGCAAGCGGCGCTCTCATGGAAAGCTGGTTCCCTGACCAGAGAATGGCAACGCCTACAGAATAGCTACATATACAAAAATGGCCGTGACTGAAGTAGTTATATATGTAATATTTATATTTTGTGTGTATATATGTGTGAACTTTTTATTTTTTATTTTTTATTTATTAATATTTTCCTTGGTTTTCTTTTTCATAGCATTATATTTATTTTATAACCTTAATGTATGACATAATATGTATTGTCTCTATGGCGAATCGGATAAAAAAAATACCTGATCACGCTGGAATAAACATATTATTATTATTATTATTATTATTATTATTATTATTATTATTATTATTATTATTATTACGTTACAAACCGAAATTTTGACGTGAATATTAGCCTTCTCCCACTACAATGTATTTGTCAGATTCTAACTTTTCTTTAAAAATATTTAGAATAATAAACCGAACAGATGTTAAAATTTTTTTAAACCATAATTTAAACCATAATTTAGACCATCCATGTCAGTATCGCATGATTGAGAATTGTGATCCCTATGTACTGCCTTCCTCCTGACTATACGACTCCACTTTACTCGGCATCCTGCAGATCTGACTGTCACCAGAGAAGTGCCTGTTCCTTTTTTCACTTGGTCGATCCAACGATCTTTCTCTTTCTCTCCATCCTCCGATGTGACCCACCACAACAAGCTTTTCCAAGATATTTTCTCTTTTCACAAGGAGTCCAAAAAAATTAAAGAAGTCGTCTTAGGTAAATATTTTTTTAAAATTAATAGTAATTCTTGTAGAATGTAGTTCCCGCAAAATAATAATTTAAATACAAATTAAATGTATTAATTAGAAAGGTATACGTATGAAATCAATTTTATCGATAAATATTGTTGTTGCTACCGGGATTCGAACCTGGATCTCTTCCGATTCTGGATTTAACTCATCAATGCACGTTCCCAGGATTGGAAGAGATTCAGGTTCGAATCCCGGTAGCAACAACATTATATTTAGATAAAATTGATTTTATATGTATATCATTTAAATTGTATTAAAAACATCACAGACCTATGTTCTGAATAATTACAACTTCACAATAAGAATGTGTTCTTTTTTAAATAATTTTAAAACTGAAAAGTCAATCAAATTTACAGGATGTTCCACGAATACATATGATTAATTTTCTACGTAAGACGTGTAACGTCAAAGTTGGTCCCTTCAAACTTACCCCCATGCCTAGATTGGATCCTGCTACTCGTAATTCATAAATATTTAAATATTTCGTCAATCTCTACGCTGTATTTAAAAAAATCTGTCAATTTATTTACGTACCTAACTGTTTAACGTAATTCACTGCTTAGTTGGAAATAACATGATGCATACATTTTATTTAATACATAAGTTTTTTAATTGTTCCTTTTTATTTTTATTACTTTAATCTTCATGTTTAAAAATTTATTAAAATTGATCATCGTGGACACGAGTTACGGCTATGTATATATAAATATATTTTTTAATGTAAAAATTTAATGTAATAGATTATTTTATACCAAGTTTTTATACGACTAATTTTATTTTATTCAATATTTTGCACATTTCGTTCATAAAATATATGTATTAACTCATATATATTTTATGAAAATTATATTTATGAAACGGGTTTTAAAACATAAAATAATTTTATAATGATTAATTAATATTCATTTAATAACTATAGTGCATTTTCCCTCACGTCTTTTCTAATTCCTAAAATAAATTCATTTACAACAAGCACCCTTAATGGAGGGCTGGAGAGCCTCCCCGAGATGGATCAGGTCTACCCACACACCACACACACTCCACACATCATATGTCATTCCTTGCCTAATCTAGAATTTGAACAACTCTTCCTTGTTCCGTCATATTATTAATTATGACTAAGCTCGAGGAATTTATAATTGCGTTAATTTTGCGCAGAACTAATTAAGACATACAAATATATTCTGTTAACTAGTACGTAAGGCTGGCAATTGAGTTATTCCACACTATTAAAATATGTAATCCTGCCTATTTATCCGTTATGATATGGGTATATATTTTGACGTCGTAAAATACAAGATAATATTTTCTAAAAAAAAGATTAAAGACTGGATAAGGATCATGGAATATAAAAAAAAGATTAAAGACTAGGTATGAATCATGGAATATAAATAAAAACCCAACTTACTGGTTAACGCTTTCTTTGAAGGCAAATTTGAAAGGTTATGAACTTATAATTGGATTATTTTTGTAATTCTTTTGAACATTTCAGAAATATAAGTTCACCATTAAAATATAAGTTCAATCACGGAAATTCGATATATAATTAGATAATTATTTTTATTTATTTATTTTTGTAGTATAAAATAATGCATATGAAAAAAAGGAAATTATTATACTAGACGTAAAAAATTATAATCAGAAGTTATAAAATGTTATGTAAAAAAATTACAATCAGAAGTTATAAAATGTTATTGTAAAAAAAGTTGTGAATAAATTTTTGTCTATAATATAGTTGGAGACAAAATGTGTAGATAATTAGGTTAGAACAAATTAGTTTTATTTTACTTTCTCCCCACATCAAGTAAATATTTTGATATTTTTGGTTTAAATCGTTAATCACTTTAGATCCTTTAAAGTCTAGTGGGAATTTATTAAATATACGCGCTGCACGAAACAAGAAAGTTCGTTGACCAAATTTTGTATCCATTTTTGGCACTGTGCGACATTAAACTGTACGTAAATGAGATATGGCATTTTCATTGAAGTGAAATAGTAGTAGGAATGTGGAATTCAATGAGATGTGTGTGTTAAAGTGTATCAATGTATCGCATTGAACGCGCCAATTATTTTTATTTCGTAAGTTGGCCTCTCTGACTGTCATTATAAGACATAAAAATTTCTGCACTCTTTTACCACGTGTATTAAGTATTTGTTTTTAAATTAAACTACATTTTGTTAAGTAAAACTGCATTTTTTTTTTATTTAATCGCATCAGTTTGAAATGTTAATCTAAATAAAAATATATTAAATTCTAAATAGGCTTAAAAATGGATGTATTACATTAGACTAAATGCACGTTCTGCATTCAGATTTTTTGAAATAATAATGAATGCAAAATATGCAGAACAAAGTATGTAGAATAATAAAAAAAAATACATATCAAATAGATTCTAAAATATAATGTCTTAGAATAGGCTTAGCCTTAATTAGATTGTACGTATTATACTCTAATTCTTGTTCATTTTAAATCTACAATTTCAATTAGTCAAAAAAACTTTATAAAAAAATAAAACAATGTAATTTTATTTAAAATTCAATAATATTAAACATCCTATATTGGAGCAATGAAATCGCGTCATAAAAATATTGTTACAGTAACAGTAAGTTTAAATGGATTGGGTCAGTGCGGAGTTATGTGTGTCGGTATTTTATTACAGAAATCTGCGAATGACTGACTGGCGGGTAACTACCAACCCCGGTCTGCGTTCAGCTGACCGGTAACGTGCCGAAACTCTTTCTTTTACCGCGTTTTTAGAGTTCCCTCATAAAATTGCTTTTTGATTTCACGCGGGGAAGGGGAATAAATTATATCTGGAACGTGTTCCTCTTTATTTTGCCGGATGCGGAAGTTGGCACCCAAATAAATGGTGGGCATTTCCGGCGAGCTTCGGTAGGTATTATTTTGCAACGGCACTACAGGGTGATCAATTAGCTACGTACCTAAACCGAAAAGTAATTTCAAAGGAATGGCGATTGTTTGTCAACGGACGATAAATTGAAAATTAATGTTATTTTGAGGGGTGATACTTAATTAAATGAAAAGTAGTGTAATTTAGGTAATTGATTAATGTTTGAGTTGAAGGTAGCTAGAAAAAATACTCGTGTAACAAAAATCTAGTTATAACCAGTTAAAAGTTAATTGTGTAGTATTAAATACAATAAGCTTTATTAACATAAAAAAAAAAATTAATACCTACCTCAAATTGCTGCTCAATACAAATTTAATCGAATAATTTTTTTTTCCTAATAATTTTAGTCGAATAATTTTTTATTTTTTTTCCTAAAAATTATTCGACTAAATTTGTATTGAGCAGCAATTTGAGTTAGGAACTAAATTTTTTTTTTTTTTTTTAATAATTGTTGTTTTTTTTTTAAATTTAAAAATAGATTCTGGTGAAGAAACAGTGCTATATTTTTAGTTAGTTATGACATCCTGAAGAAGGATAAGGTATTTTCCGAAACCGGTAGATGTTTTTTAAACTCAATTAGTGGTTAATAAAACTAAGATAATAAATAAAAAATATGAATTTTAACCACAATGTTAATATTGCTAATTTTAAAAGTATCATAAAATAACAAACTATTATAAAATAATACACTAATTAAAAATGAATTGTGTTTAATGTTTAACGCAAATACGTTGTTGTTCATTTTAATAATTTATTAAGTTTGTTTTTAAAATAATTGTATGATATTTATATTCATCAACTGATTTCGAAAAGTTTTTCCAATAATTTTGAATTTTAAGTCAATCACCACAACTTTCATCATCGTAATATTTTGTGCCAGATTTACTTTTTAAATTATTTAAAACAAATATTGAATTTGAAAATATATAACATTTAAGTGAACACGTGACTTTAGTTACCGACGAAGGAGCATGTATTTTCCGAAACCGGTGGGTGAATATAAAAAACTAATATTGGTTTTAAAAACAAAGTTAATAAACTATTAATTGCTATTAAGTTTACAAATTTAATATTTTTGGTGTGTGATGTAGTAAGTTATATTATCTCTGATAGATCCTCTGCCTACTTTGGTAGACTTCTGTGTAATTGGCCAGTTTTTATTTTTGCTGATGATATGTCATTTATTTAAAATAAAAAATATATATACGTACAAAAAAATATATAATGAATGTCTTGAAAATCTAAAAATGTATTATTTATGTGTTGTAGTGTTTGTGTTGAATGTAACTAGGAATATTAGAGAGTATTACTTTAGACTGATATCTGGCCAATTGGATCATATTTGAATTATTTTTCTACTAGTGAACGATTTCAAAATATTGTTGTAGAGAATGATGTTAATGAGTGTTGTGCAATAAACATGTAGAAACGTTGAGAGTATTGCACATGTCATATAACTATAGGCATATAAATATGACAGCCGAGGAATAATGATCAGATTTAATTTTTTTTTTAAATTCATTACTAATATGAATTAAATATATTAATTAGAAAGATATACATATAAAATCAATTTTATCCAAAAATTTTGTTGTTACTCCACTGGGATTCGAACCTGGATCTCTTTCCTAACAGTGGAAGGTTCATTATCCAACTATGCTACAGCGACAATATTTTTAGCGACAAACTTTCAAACCTATATGTTACCTTTTTGATATTAATACATTTAATCATTCCATTATTTGAAAGAGTCATCTGCCTTATTTTTACAGTTGCAGTATACTGATTTATTCTGTGTAATATGAAAACTGAGGCACTTTATGAAGTTAAGTAACCAATTTAACTTAGTTTTACTTACTCCGCTGCTGTCTTTTATCTTCCCCTACACAATAAATTGTAAAATATTATATTTATCATCAAAATGGATAAATATTAATAAAACAGTGTTATAAGTCTACTAGAGTTTATTAGCACTACTATAGTTTCGAGAGTAACAGTAACTCTCATCTACAGGTGAATTATTAAACTAAGTATATACACATATTGGAAACAAAGCTTAGGTGGTGACACATACAAGTATTAGGTACTGACAGAAAGAGGGGTGAAATTAAACTCAAGTAAAATTAAAACAGTATTTCATTAAAATCCATCCATTTTGATGATCATTAAGAAATTGTACAAAGTTAACGCAGATTCTATCAATAATCACATTTCTCGTTGAGGAAAATATATGAACGTTCATAGCTTTACTTCTTTTAATAGTTGTTATTGGTTTTGTGTGAGAATTTTGTCGCCATCTATTGATGGCCCGGTGAGACGCGTACTAGCCGAGATTGTATTATTAGTTTTCTTGACTTATTCAAGTAACTTAGTACTTCTTCATTGCTAATGTAGTCAACTCAGGAGACTTTTAACGTACGTCGATATAGCAATTTCTCAAATGTTTTCAGCGTTTTATTCAGTTGTGGCTTCTTTTAACATTGTTGAACAGACCTCGATCCTATAGAGCAGCATATGATGACAAAAGAGATTCTTAATTTTCACAAAAATACTTTTTGACAACTTAATTATTTTGATTAAGATCTTTTAATTATGGTTAAAGAAAGTCTTCATCAATGTAATCGTTAATTACCTAACCTAATCTTTCTAATAATCTTTTAATGATGGTTAAACAAAGTATTTATCAACGTAATTTTTAATTATCTAAACTTTAAATTTAAAAAAATATTATTTGTTCTTGTGAGTTAGCACGTAATTACATAGCGTCCAATTATTTTTGTTGAACTTTACACACACAATATAGTTTAAAAAAGTGAAGAAAATTAGCCGCATGGATCGTACAATCGAGCTGATTCTCCAATTTTCTGAACTACCCATTAACCCACTAACCTACAGACTTATACAAACTGGACTGGAGTAAACGATTTTTTTTTTGTAATTCTGTTCATCTTGTAATGGGTTGCCATCAAATATACCTTAGCCTTAATACCTTTACGTGATCACTACAAAACCTATATTTTCAGAGTGTTTTTATTAGCCAGATAAACACATATATAATAACAACAGAAACACTGTACATATTAATCTAAATTAGTATTTTTAATTGAAAAATCTTTCATGTCAAAATTTTTACACCGTAGAAGTTGAATCTACTGAGCTCGTTAATATTATTATATTTGTAAAAATTATGAAAATTCACGTCCATAATTATATCTCATAAAAATGTAAAAAAATATTTATAAAACACTCGTTGATGACACGTACAAAATATATTATCTACAAAATCGAAAATAAATATAATATAAGGCTAGGCGCATATATATTTTTTTTATTAGAAGAACACATTTTTATTGTGAAGTTGTAATTATTCAGAACATAGGTATGTGATATTTTAAATATTAATTAAATATATTAATTATAAAGATATACATGTAAAATCAATTTTATCGAAAAATATTGTTGTTGCGCTACCGAGATTCGAACCTGAATATCTTTCCTAACAGGGGAAGGTGCATTATCCAACTATGCTACAGCGACAAATTTTCGAACCTATATTTCACCTTTTTGATATTAATACATTTAATCGTTCCATTATTTGTTATTTCAAAGAGCCATCTACCTTATTATTAAGGTATTTGAGATTCTGTAAAAATAAGGTAGATGACCCTTTCGAATAATGGAACGTTAAAATGTATTAATATCAAAAAGGTAACATATAGGTTCGAAAATTTGTTAAAGTTAAAAATCGATCGTCTTTTCACAAAATAGTTAAACAACTATCGGTTGACATCTATGTATATTGCCGTGTATTGGCGTGCGCACACATTCGACTAAACAGTCGATCCGCGATCGTTATGTTGTATGGGAGCACGCACACTAATGTCGAAAGATTTTATTGGCAACTGATTGATGATATGTGAACTTCCAATAACTAAATAGTTTAGTCGAATAGAAATCTCGGGGTTCATCTATTTTGACTCAATAGTTTATCGAGGTAATAATCAAATATATGTGCCTAGCCTAAATCTAGGATAAAACGACTAGCAAAAATAAAAGCTAGTATTCAAACTTCGTCCTAAGACGGACGCCAAAAACGTACGAGTATATAAGATATATATAGAGTATATAAGACAGTTTAATTTGCGTTTGTTTCCATCTTTCTTGCCCGTGAATATTTACTACTCTATGAACATTTTCACTAAGCAGTAGATAGCTTAATGCCGTTACTTTATCGAGCTCAACATTTATTTATTTATCTAAGAGTCACGTCTTCTAATATGGATCGTCTTCCGTACTGATAAAATATAATAAACACGTAATGAAAAATCGATCTCGATGAATATTTAAAAAAAATTATTACCGAGGAAAGTACCTATCTAAAATTAAAAAAAAACCTTTCAGCAGCAGCATTGATGTTTTTTTTCAAATGTCTGACATTATATTCTTTGTTTACAATTTTGTAAAAATGTATCTTCAGAATAAAAATGTCTCATATACACATTCAAATAGTTATGGTAAACCGTTACGTGACTGTGTCAACGATTGGTAACTGCGATTTAACGATGATTGGCAAATAAGATTTAACTGTCAGAGACTTACTTTCTAGTGTACCAGTCATTCCTCGAAGAATTACGTTAATTAGTTATCAATCTTCGTTACAATCGAACACAATCAGTCACAATAACAGTTAAAATAACAGTTTACATAACGATTTTATCGTCACTATTTTCGAAGCAATTCGACACTTCTGTTCAATGAAGTGTTTTTTTTTTCCTATTTTATCTTAATTTTTCCCAATTTTCTATTCAATTTTTATTTGTGACGAACAAACATGAGTATTTCTATCTCAGTGGATACGGTCATGACTAAACGCTTTGCTGGTACCATAGCGCGAACTGCTTGACTACACCCTCCGCGATTTATTGCGACGTGAAGCGAAGCTCTGGTCGTTTCTCAGACTTGACTAATTTCTCCAAACTGTCTCCATCTGCTATAGTAATACGTTCAAAAGATTCTTTTCCTGCATGTTGCAGAGAGCATTAATTTAATGCAGAGTGCCAAAATAATTTAGAAATTTTTGTTTGTTTCGCAGTTCATTCGCATGCGACACTTACAACATAATCTAGAAAGCGTTTAGTTTGTTTAATTCTTTGGATTTGCAATAGCATAACCAGCATACCAGTAACATAATAAAAAAAAAGTACAATTTTATGATTCGGGGGCGCAGTTACCGTAATCGTGGACAGATCTCAACCAGTGTGCAACTTTGGTCCTCTTTCACAGCCGCCAGAAGAGTCTGGTCGTCAAAATCCGAAGATCGACAATTTCCTGATTTGTTGTCTAAGCTGGTATCATCAGCTTCGAAGCGAACAAACTACTCTCGACTTGCCCTTTCGTTAATCGTTCCTTCATCAAAAAGATAATTGAGATGGCGAAATGACTCCGCAGCTTTCCACCCTTTCTCCAAGTAGTACAAAATAATATGGCGTATATATGTATAGTTTTCGATGCTAATTTTAATTTAATAACCCTATTAAAGAATTATATTATGACAAATCTCAATTAAGCGTCACATTCAAAAAACAAAACGTCACGAAAAAAATGGCGGATAAATATATATCAGCATAATATTTCGATCTCATACAGAGCTATGAAGAACACCGAGGCTTTAACCAATCGTATTATTACGTTTCGTGAGTTGGAACGGTTCATTCTGTACTCACTGTACTTTGGGATGGTCGACTCGGTTATCAGTTACGGAGTGAGTAGCTATGGACTAACTTATAAAACACATACTGATACAATTAAACAGTTACAATTAAGATTTTTAAAACTTATAGTAGACAACAGAACGAAGAGTTATTTAATTATTTACAATATGCAAAATCTTACCAGTTGACAAAAAAGTAACATAACATAAAAAATGTAAATATAAATGTTGACCCTCACAATAGCTATTCTACCAGATCGTCGGGTTGAACCACGAGATTACCGATCGCGAACAATATACACGGCGAGAGAACGAGACAATGTGTTGTGCCAAGAATATTTAATAAAATCAATAAAGACTTATTAAACATTATAAAAAATAATGAAACCCCAAGGACCACACAAAAATATATATATGCTCTAATATAAACAAAGTACAAAGCGAAAGAAAATTTTTTCATTAATCACACCAATATTTAAAACGCGAATTAAAAAAGATATTAAAAATTACCGCCCCATGTCAAAAATCTCCAACGCAGCCAAAATCTACGAAAAAATTGTAAAAAAAACAGCTCATGTCATATATCCGTAGCAATAATAACATAAATGAGAATCAATTTGGATTTATAGAAAAAATTAGCACACAAGATGCCGTTGCAAAAATAATTTCAATAATAAACAAACATTTAGATGACTGACAAATGCAAGGGTATATTTAAAGACCTAAAAAAGCTTTTGATAGCATATCACACAAGAAACTACACAATATGCTTTAAAATATTGTCCTTGATAGCAATGCTTTAGCATGGCTAATAAGTTATTTAACATACAGAAAACAAAATAAATGGACACATAAAAGAACATCTGAAATCACTGGCATACCACAAGGTACAGTACTTGGACCATTGTTATTTATTTTATACTCCAATGATATATTAAAACTCAAATTACATTGTAAAAGATTTTTTTATGCAGACGATACAGTATTAATAATTAATGAAAAAACTTTGACTGACCCTAATATATCTGCAAATGAGGATGTTAATACCATAAAAAAGAGGATGGATGAAATTAATATTAAAATTCACACCAAAGCCTCAAGAAGACTCTTGTGACCTATGTTCATCAATTGAAGAAAAATACTGTATCAAGTACCTAGGAATAATAATAGATAATAAAACTCAAATGGAAAGAACATAAGGCAATCCTTGCCGTAAAACTGTTAAGAAGTTTGGCAAATAATAAAATTTATATACTTATATGTAGTAAAGTTGAAATAAAACAATACAAATTTTAGTCAGCTTATACGAGTTCATGTACTTTAACCTTTTATTTAAAAGATTTTCATGAGAAAATTCTTGCGAGATATATTTATATAAACGGATTAATGAATAATGTGAAATGTTAATATGTACATTCCATATTATTCATTATACATTCATTCTTATACACAAATACACTCACCTGATTACTAAGCTAACTTAGAAGCTCCAGAACGCATAGTCCATTATGATGAGAAGTGTGCTGAGATTCACTAGAAAAAAACAGAAAAAATACGTAGATTAGAGAACAGATCTAGGTGATGGATATATTATCACTGTTAAAAGGTAGCAGAGATAATCTATGAACAAAGAATATTCTTGAATGGTTTCCAGCGGAGAACTATGGAAGTACATCCGGTAACACGTTTCACCAAAAGTGCTTTAAATGATTCAACAATAATTCATAACGATAGCCTTAGACAATAGTTTCGACTCGTAATTTAGTAAAAAAAATGTTGTGGACTAGGTCTGTACACACCCTGTATATTTTCCTTTTTCTACAAACATGCCTCTTCTTATACACTAGTGATGGTAAACCGTCATGTGTCTCTGCTTGGTAGCAGATTTAACGATGATTGATAACTTAGATTTAACTTATTAAGGAAAACATATTCTTATTGTGAAGTTGTAATTATTCAGAACACAGGTTTGCGAAATTTTAAATACTAATAAAATGTATTAATTAGAAATATGTACATATAAAATCAATATCGTTGTTGCGCTACCGGGATTCGAACCCGGATCTCTTTCCAAACCGGGGAAGGTGCATTATCCAACTATGCTACAGCGACAGTACTTTTGACGACAAATTTTCGAAATGTTGCACTTTTACAAATTAATATATTTAATACGTATTTAAAATATCACATGATGATATGTTTTGAATAATTACAACTTTACAATAAGAATGTGTTCTCATTAATAATATATAAATTGTATCAATGTGTCCAAAATTTAATAAAAATATATTGTTAATTCTGGCGTCTGGTGTCGATTTACTCAAAGGTATTTGAGATTCCGTAAAAACAAAGTAGATGGCTTTCAAATAGTAGAACGATAGACGTATTAATTTGAAAAAGTGTAACATATAGGTTCGAAAATTTGTTGAATAATGCACCTTCCTTGGTTTGTAAAGAGATCCAGGCTCGAATTCCGGTAGCGCAACAACAATATTTTTCGATAAAATTGATTTTACATGTATATATTTCTAATTAATACATTTAATTAGATTTAACTGTTGAAAGTTAACTTTTTAGTGTACCAGTCATCGCTCGAAGAATTATGAATAATCATTTAATGGATGTGTGAAAGAACTGGAATTATGAATGTAGGAGCAAAAATGGGCGATTTGATTGTATGCTATTTATTGTATGCCGATGATGCAGTACTAATGGCGAATAATGAACTAAAACTACAGAATCTGGTGAGTAGAATATACGATGTATGCAAGGAAAGCGACCTTATTATGAATGTTAACAAGTCGAAAGTGATGGTATTCGAGAAGGAGGAAAGCAAGACACCGTGCTAAATACTTGTTGGTAATGAATGTTTGGAACAAGTAGATGAGTTTGTATATTTGGGAAGTATGTTTGATAGAAACGGAAAGGCTGAGAAGGATATCGAAAGGAGGGTGACTGCAGGAAATAAAATGAACGGCGCTTTGAATGGAACTATATCTATCGGGAATTTGTCAACCGAGGCAAGACTAGCGGTGCACAATGGAATCCTGGTACCGACACTGATGTATGGAAGTGAGGCCTGGAACTGGCAGAAAAGGAAGACTGAATGCAGTGGAAATAAGGTCACTTAGGCGTATTTGTGGCAAATCTATTTATGACAGAGTAAACAATGAAGAAATAAGGAAAGAATGTAAAGCTGATGTTAGTGTAGTGAGTAAGATTAAGAAAGGATCACTTAGGTGGTTTGGTCATATGGAACGGATGAATAAGAAGAGAATGATAAGAAAGATATATAACGCACGTGTTGATGGCACCAGAAATAGATGAAGTAAACCAGATAAAAAGGAGGATGGTTCTGTTAGAAGCCTCAACAATGGGCGAGTTTGTATGAGAAGATGCATGATTGTGGATGAGGCGAGAATTGTGTGTCAGGATAGAAGAGTGTGGCTCTCTATCCTCTCTTTTTACCGCGGGGAAAAGGCGTGATGGTAAGTAAGTAAATTAGTAAGTTAACAATCATCGTTACAATCAAATACAATCACAACAGTAGTTTAAATAACGGTTTAACCAACTATTATACGCGCTATCAATTTTTTAGACGTCCAACATCACCCTCCTTTGGAGTTTATTATATTCCGGAGCGCTGGATAACTGACTCAACTGTGATGGATTCGAATTCAATTAAGATGCAAATTCATAAAATTATTTTATCTCAAAAATAAATCAAGTCTGTCATAAATTGCGTCCCAGCTGTAGTGAGTTGCTTGTGAAATAAAATAATAAATTTCAGCCCTTGGGTCAGTATTTTTAAACATTTTTAGTCGGTGTTTATAATAATGTATCAATGCGAAATACGCTGATTACTCAATACAATTTTTTTTATTAGTATTTTAATTAGATGGTCATCGTTTATCAGCGCTACTAACAAACTAACCTACAAAATGTGCCGACTAAAATTACAGAGTGGTAAAATTAAGAAACGATCGCTAAGATGGTTTGAACACGTGGAACGTTTCGGCGAGGATAGCGTGGTAAATGTATTGAAGGCAACGAATACAAAGACCGTACGCGAAAGACCCGGTATGATCAGATTAAAAAGCAGCATTGATAACATTTTTATTAGAAAACGGCCCTTTTAAAAGCTTCGTCAACGAAGATCACGCGTGAGAAGACGAATGGTATGCTAAAATCAAAGAGCGTAGCGTTCTATCCTCATTATATACCTATGTTCCGCACAGCTACGCGGCTCGAAAAAAACGCCGGACGAAAAAGCATACTTGGCCGCTTTACGGCAATATTTCGTCCGGCACGAGACGCCTTTGAAAAATCCGCCGCCTTTGGAAACACAGTGGGCCGCCAGGGAGAGGGGGGAAGCCGAGCCGCGGACGAGGCCACGCCCCGGCGCCGTCAGAATTTAGCGATATGAAAATTGTAAATATTTGCTTGTAAAAAATTATTAGGCATAAGATAAATACTGAAATAAAGAGAGTTCATGGAGGGCGATCGCCCGGAGATAATATTATGCACCTTAAAAATCGTTTAGATAGTGAAAATGGATTTTTTAAAGTTTAAGGTGCATTTCTAAATTCCCCGGGCTATCGCCCGCAGTAAAGACGGGACGGCAGAAAAAATGGCAAATGTTGCCGAATTTGGCCGCCAGGTGGTGTCGGCGCGGGACCGAATTGGAGTGGCGCGGGAGATGCCTTCGCCTCCTGATTGGTTCTAGCATTTTGAGGGAGCCATAAGCTCCCAGGAGACGAGTCTCCGAGTTAAATAAACGGTCCAGCGGTTGCAAAATCACTTGCCTCGCTTTCGCCTGCACCGCTGGACTTCACTATTAGAAAACTGTTTCATTCATCTCTACTTTGACCCTGCTTTCACCTGGACTTTCTTCCCCTTGAATTTGACCTTTGGCTTGCACACTTGGACTGATCCTGGAAGATACTTACGACTCTGCGACTACACTGGACACGATTTGGACCCCCTTGGACCACTGCATACAGCTGCAGAATATCGGCGTTCGAGAGATAGAGCGGACCGCGCTGAACCAGCACCTAAGCGATTTGATACAGTCTTGTTCCTGTACTGAACAACCTATGTGGAGAAAATATAATTATTGGGTGGGGAGGAGAATACAATAACATAATGAATTCGATAAACACGATAAAGAAAACAATTATTAATTAATTAATTAACAATTAAAAATCTCAATTACTCAAAGAAAATAATACCGTGAAACTTGAAACAAGTACATCATTAAGATTTAAAAATAATTTTAAAATCCCTTAATGTAACACTAAACATTATTAGCAAAATTCATATACTTAGGGATAAAAAATACAATAGCCTCCCTACAGAAATTAAAGAGATAAAAGAACGAAAAAATAAATTAAATGAACACTTCAGAATCACACAATTAGATAATAAATAAATGTATAACTTCTAACTCTATATTAATTATAACAGTGTAAGTCTCTTTTTTGGACAGGTGAGCGATAATCATAGTTTTGTAACAGATTCATGTAATTCATATTATATAAAATCGTAAAAATTTCAAAACAATAATTAAAAATAAGTCAGTTAGTGAGTTATAATATAATATATACTCACCACTTACTTAAAATATTATACATAAATGTAATTTAAAATAATTCAATTTGTTTAAACATCACTTTATTTTTGCTAACACTAACCGGTTTCGGAACCACCGTTCATTCTTCAGGATATACAAGATACTAACTTAGCGTTACAAAATATGGGCAATCAAAGATCAGTGTAAGGTGTTAACGTGGAGATGGGGGAAAGAGAAAGAGACAGATTATATGTTGAAAGAAAACATATTTAAGATAGGATTGTAGTTAGATTTTTTTGATTGTTAATTATTGTTCATTATTATTTATGTACTTTTTGATTCAAAGTTTAATAAAGTGGTGTTTAAATAAAGTGAATTATTTTTGATTATATTTATAATGAATTACCACAAAGTTATAGCGAAATTCAACAGTATACTGTACATAAATTTGTTTTTTAAAATACTGACCCAATATTTCAAACATCAATGATGAATAGTGCGATGAATATTTTTAATGAAATGTTAGATGGTATAAGAAAGAAGGAGAAATTAGATAAATCCAAAATTAAACTATCTAATTAATTATATATTTTTTTTATTGTTAAGGAGAAGATATTTATATTGCGAACTTACATTTTTCAGAACATAGTTCTGCAATATTTTTAATACAAATTAAATGAATCAACTAGAAAGACATACAGAAAAAATCTATATATCGAAAAAATATTTAGTTACTACAGGAATAATATGCGCAAGACATATTTTATTAAGAAGGAAACATTGATATTATTGTATTTTTATTAGAGAATTCATATACATGTATTATATTATAAATAAAAAAGTAGAATTTGGTCAAGATAATCCATTTTTGTATCATCAACACTCGACAGGGCAATCTTTCAAGGGTCATTGTATATAATATAGGGTGATCAGCGTAATTTTTTTTTGATTTTAAAATAAAAAAAAATAAAAAAATAAATCTATTATATTTATTTAAGTTTTAGCTTCCATAAGAAGATGTATGAATGACAGAGGGTGTGGCGCTCTATTTTCTATACCTACCCTCGAGGGAAACGGCGTCATGGTAAGTTAGTTAGTTTTAACGGGTAATAGAGATCTGCGGATTTCCCATTTTAAAGATTACGTTGTCTAAGTATGTTCACTTTTGATCGAACCTCCCTGAAGGGTTGATGGCGGCGATTTAATGCTGGATGTTTTCGCGTATGGTCTGTATTGCTTAAGAATTATTATTGTACACTTTAGATTTCAGGTATCCCCACAAGAAAATATCACAAGTTGTTAAATCTGGCGAACGCGGTAGCCAGGGTGTGTCTCCGTACTTGCCTTTAGCTTCTAGCAGTGTGTGGAGTTACCCCGTCTTGTTGAAACTGCATTTTGGTATTGTATCCAGAAAACATTTACAATTGTGGCACTAAAAACTCATCAATCATTTGGCAATAAACTTCAGAATTGACAGTTTGTTTTTGGTTAAAAAATAGAAAAATCCAACCTATATTTAAAAAAAAAGTCAATTAAAATATTATACGTCGCAACAATATTGATTAATTAATATTAATATAATATACATGCTATATTGGATAAACGTTTTATATTGGAATGCAGTTTTATCAAATACTAGAAGCTGCATATAAGATCCAGTAACTGGTAACTCGAAGACGTCTCCAGAATTGGATGCCACGACTATATCGTTGTTACACGAGCGCAGCGCAAGAAAATTCCCATCCATCCTTCTGGCATTTACTACCGAAGTTTCCAACTGAATTCCAAAGATTCTTAACTCTTCATTAGACAAAGATCGACGAGTATTCTCCCCACATGGTGAGAGAATTCTTTCGACCATCCTGAGAAACGAGGAGAATTTTAAAGATCTGGCCCGTGATCAAAAAGTGTATTGGTTTCCTAAATTTATTAAGGAAAACACATTCTTATTGTGAAGTTGTAATTATTCAGAACATAGGTCTGTGATATTTTAAATACTAAATTAATGTATTAATTATAAATATATACATATAAAATCAATTTTGTCGAAAAATATTGTTTTTGCGTCACCGGGATTCGAACCTGGATCTCTATTTCCAATCCGGGGAAGTGCACTACCTTTGTGCTATAACGCCAGTATTTTTCTTGACAAATTTTCGAACCTATATGTTACATTTTTTCAAATTAATACACCTGTCGTTCCATTGTTAGAGATCCAGGTTCGAATCCCGGTGACGCAAAAACAATATTTTTCGACAAAATTGATTTTATATGTATATATTTATAATTAATACATTAATTTAGTATCCTAAATTTATTATTATTTTTTCTATATGACACAATTAAACAAATAAAGTTGGACTGTGCCCGTCTCAACTAGGGTTGAAATGTATTGAAACAGGTCTAGCAGGTATATAAAGTAATTAACTCCAAGTTAAAGTACGCAAATATAAGAATGAACTAATAGATAAGTTGAGATAAGATGTACCTATACAAAAATTTTAATCAGAAGGTAGATATTTAATTTATAATATTCTTTTATAGAAATTTACAACAATAAAAATAGTTTATTTCTTTTTAATTATAATTTCTCATACGTACGAGAGATGTGATATCACACGGTAATCCGAGAGTTTTTCCACAAGCCAAAATTGGATTTATTTATTATTTTTTTTAACATACTACAAAAGCATTTTTCTGACATGCTCCACTACCTCATTGCAGGATAGAAGCTTGACGTGGCTCAAATTTGATGATTGATTCAGTTCTAATCTATAGTGATGAACATACATTATGAATCTTTGAAAAATAAATTTTTGTCGATTTACACATGTACTGTCATACGCTATCTTTATATTGAAAATAAAAAATGAATTGATTTTTTGAAAAGGTGCGTTTTTAGTATATTTTTAAATAAAGTTTCTGGCAATCCAACAACCCTTTGATTTGAGAGTTTGATGTGTACTATTCAAATTATCTGGGATACAAAGCTCTTGAAGTCATATAAGCGTCAGATTATGTGTCGCCTTGTACATCAATCGGCACCTTTTTAATTCAATTTTTTCAGGAAAACAGAGCCAATGTAGTTGATGCAAAAAGGCATTCGCGAGCTTTACTCAATTTGTCGTCATTTTACCGACCATAGGCTCTGAGAACATCCTACGTTAACTACTTGTGCATCAATCAAAGTAATTAATAAAAAAAGTATTTTAAATCATATCTAGTGCAAATAATTTTCGGGCTTAATTGTGCTCGTTGTAGACGAGTCTTAAAAAAGAGACAACACGAAGAATTCCGCTAAATGTAAAACTGGCCAATGATCTGAAGATGCGGTGTGTTAATATTTTACCAGGCCAGACAGACGTTCAGTTACTCTATCCGGGTATCGAGACCCATATTTCATGATCGGACAGTTAAATTTAGTATCGGAACCAAAAACTGGCCACGCACACTGTTTCCGGTATATTAATCCAGTTATTTGCCGGAAAGTCCGCCATGTTTGTTTTACAACCGTATGTTTGTTAAATAAATGCTTTATTTTGGAGTAATAAAAGTAATTAATGCCCGGAGGGTATGAGAGCATAACGTATTATACCTTTCGAGAGTAGACATTAGGGATGTGCAATATTTCGGTACTCGACTTACATGTGCGACCGAATAAATTCTGCCAAATATTACGTTGGGCATCTAGCTAAGAATTTTTTTTTTAATTCTCACACATATAATACATTTAACATATAATGTAAATAATGATTATATAATTTAAAATGTAGAAACAAATTACAGAATGTAATACATCTGTCTTAAATTCAATACACAGCTGATTTTCATTCATGTGAAATATGTCAAAATACGAAAGTGATTCAATATATATATTTTTTTGAAGTAGTCATAAACAAAGAGAGATTTTTTATACTGAATAATACTATTTTCTCAAGTAATTATCAAGAATTTAAAAATTACCCTTAATTACGAGTGCGAAAATAATAATGCCAATAATATATTCTTTGTTTTCTCCATGCTATTGTAACCAAGAATATCTAAAATGAATTGAAGAACCTTAATTAATTAATACCCTCAGAGTCTTTATTATCCATTATAAGTCATAGAGAAAGATCTAATCTTTGTAGAGTATATTTTAGTAGAGAAAATGAAATATCACAAAATGATTAATTTCTACTGGACGGGTTGATGTTTAATTCAAAAGAACAACTCGACAGGCCTTAGTGTTCCGCCCGTAAACGACCCGGAGGGGTCCGTTTGGGGGTTGTCTCTAATTAGTGCGGTCTTTGCGTAAGGTGATTCCGTAATTAATTTTTCAAAGATCACAAAGCGAGACAAATTCAGATCAAATAGTGAGACAGTAAATCAGTTATACATTTTCATAATTCAACATTAAAATCGTCGCATTTAGATAGCCTCCATATATTAATGTACATTTTTAAATTTTATCGTGATAAGTTTATTTATGAATTATTTTTACACCAGGATAAAATCGCTTGTTTAATTATTTTTCATTTATAAAGAACAATGATTTTAGTGTATGTAACATCCCGTTTCAAAAACATTTATTATATACCTATATAATTGAAATATTATTTTTTAAATTATCAAATAAATACACGGTGCCCGAAATTTTATAGAACATATAATACAATCAAATTGGAAATAAAAATAAATTGAAAATCTAACTGACATTAAGGTTTCTAAAAGGGTTGTTTAAAATTGGTTATTGAAATTAGGAAGAATAGACATTGAGTGTAAACTGTTATATACAATGAAATATTCCTTATAACTGCATTTTGCGTGTTTTAAAAAAATTTGATAGATATGGAGATTGATTAATGGGTGAGAATTGGTGAAAGTTATATTTGTATATAGTGACAGCTCGTAAGTCTTGTAATTTCATACTCATAACTTCATATTTTCCCATTAAATACAATAAAAAATAGCTTCGTCTCTATGAGTTACCTATTATTTGTTTTATGAATATAAACTTATTAATTTATAAAATTTAAATATTCCGTACATATTTTTTATCGATACCGTGTTTATTACTAATTTAAAACGACAAATTGACTAATTAAAACGCTTGGCGGCATGTTACAATGTGCATATCAATTGTAATACAATTATTCTTTCTATAAGAAAATGAGTTTACTTTACAGAAATTGTAGTCATCGAGATTGTTGTCACAAAATTTAAAGATTGAACAGTATACAACAGATCATATACAGGTATGAAACAAAAAAATGATTTCGGCACACGAATACTCCATATTCTTACATCTCTGAGAAAATAAACTTTTGTTTTAAAGAAAAGGGTTTTGGGGACTCAATTCTGAAAGTGTGCGTCATTTTCCAACTTTGAAATTTCTCAATTGTTTTGAACATTTGTTTTAAAGTTATAATTTTAGGAGAGTTGTCATAAAGTATAATACATACCAATTATACATAAATTTAAAATGATTAATAATCATCATAATCGTTTTTAAGATTCATTAATTTTAAATTAAATATACGTTCTGAGTATATCAATTATGATTATCTCCTTAGCCGTCTGAAATTTTTAAATTATCAGTGAGACGTGCGATGACCGATCTTACAATTTTAACAAAATCATTAATGTTATGATAGACTGCCATCAGATTGTTGGTCTACTTGACTCTCAAGCACCATTGAGGTCATCGAGACACAATTTATTGTTCTATTACAGAGGTAATGTCAAAACATTTGGAGAACGAATATGCGAAGTTAGTTGACATTGTTATTGTAAATTTAACTCTTTATAAGACTACATTATTACATTTTTTTGTGTCTCAACTCAATGATGACGGATTAATTGGTTTACTTCACAATTTATATTTATTTTTAATTTTGATTATGAAAAAACATGCTGACACTGTGTAATTTTTTTCTTTGTGTATTACACTTTTGATAATTTTTTTTATTATTTTACAAATTATGTTAATGCCTGAATAAGGCGTCGACACCACAAGACATTTCCATTTGTATTTGTAAGACAACCGATTAAATTAAAATCGTTAATAATAAATAATTAATTGATTAATAATAATATACCTCATAGCTGAATAGATATTTTTTTTGATTTGCATATCTAGAACCATCTCTACAGTTTGAACGACATGAATAAAATATCTTTGTCATTATCCCTGATTTCGTATAATGAAAAACATCTAATACAAATTAAATGTATCAATTAGAAAGATATACAGGAAAATTTAATTTGTATTAAAATACTACAGAACACAAAAACTGCAAATTCACAATATTAATGTGTTTCTCTTTAATAAAAACACTTATTTCATAAATCGTTTAATTTGATATTAGCTTTGCTGATTAATTTTGCTAGTGGCCGCTGCATGATCAATGATGGCCGTTGTCAATGTTTCCGTAAAACCTATTTTACAGTGTTGAATGTGGGTATATAGTAAAAAGCGTTTCGTAATATATCTTGATATACCACAGTGCGAGGTGATCCACCACAGGACCGTTCTATGAAATAATGCTCCCAAATCAGTCTTTTTAATTCGTTGCCCGATTGTCATTTTTTTAATGTTACATGACAACTATGCCCAGCCGTCATGCTACATGGAGAACAGGGCGGCGATTCAGGGCTACCATACAAAATATACTTCTCACTGTCCCCCGACGAAAAGCTTCATTATAATTTTTTTTTTTTTTTTTTAATTAATACTAGACCCACATAACGTCTTGATAGACATTTGTTTGCAGGTAAATTTATATGCATTTGTTGCATTTAATAAACATAATAATTAATCAGTCACCGTTCATACCATACATATCATTCTTAGAGGTAAGTCATGTTATTTTAACAAGGCATTTTTGATAATTTCTTCTAAAATAGTATAAAGCGTGCTCTTTTGTAAAGACCCAGGCATTTTTTTTTTTTTGTAGGACAAACAAATTTTATCGTCCTCGATCCATACTTGTTGGTGATTTTGGGTATCGTTAGATTCAGATTCGCTACACCTCTTGTATTTTTTCCGTATGAAGCCACCCTATTTATAGAATCGTTATTATTATTGTATTTTATCAAAAGAAACAGTAACAGCCCGTGTACGGGAAGAACGTTTACAGAAGAAAATAACAATTTTATTATGATTCTTATAATGAGTATTATTACTCATACATGAGTAACTTCTTAGTCTAGTGATTAAGACGCTGCCCTAGTGATCTAGTTTCCGGGGTTCGAGCCCTGTTTCTGCTGTTCCGCAAGTTAGTCCTATTTTATTTTCACAGCATAAGCGGTTAGCATTGTTTGAACTAACTGACTAACTTACCATCACGCCGTTTTTCGTTTGGGGGCAGGCAGAGAGAATTGAGCTCCACACTTTTCTGTTCTGAATCATCCATCATCCACATTCATCTTCTATTTCTGGTGCTATCAACACTTATGTCATATATCTTCCTTACTATTCTCTCCTCATTCATCCATTTCATATGACCAAACCACCCAAGTGATCATTTCTTAATATTTAACAACATTAACTTTACATTACTTCCTTATTTCTTCATTCATCATTCAAGGTCTAGTGTTTAACCTCTAAGTCCGCCCTTTTGCTCTATGATTGTGCCTGCTACGGTGTTATCGCGTGAAATCACAACTGCAACCCCACTAAGTGATAGATTCACAATTTTGTAATTCTATCCGTTAATGTTGGGCTAACGTGGTCGAATACGCAAACACGCCAGACGTATAGTTCAACAACATAGGCACGTATGTGCCAATATTGGCCACGACTCGCCATGTCGTCGGACTTTGTGCACGAATCAAAGGACGTTGGACCAATGCACTAAGTAATGGTTTTCTGTGCTAAGTAAATAAAGCGCAGAGGCTGCTATCACTTTGACGTCTGCCGCGACTAAAGTATTGTAAGCGAATGAGACGTATTCTGTTTATTAATTTGTGAGCAAATGATGGCAAACACGTTGACGCCAATATTATGATATTTATATTTGTTAACTTTGTTTTATTAACCACTTAATTGAGTTTAAATACATCTATCGGTTTCGAAAAATACAATTATTTTCTTCAGGATGTCAATACTAACTAAAAACGTATATTATTGTTTCTTTACCAGAACCTATTTTTAAAAAAACCACAATTATTTAAAAAATAAATTTAATACCAAACTCAAATTGTTACACAATACAAATTTACTCTAATAATTTCCTAAAAATTAACAAATAAACATATGGATTTTAACCACAAATATTGCTAATTACAGAAGTATGATATTAGGATACATTGACCGCATGGCTCATTGGACAATGTAGGAGTTTGGCCTAGTTGAGTAAACGTGTGAGGTTACATTAAATAATACTCATTGGACAATGTAGGAGTTTGGCCTAGTTGAGTAAACGTGTGAGGTTACATTAAATAATACTCATTGGACAATGTAGGAGTTTGGCCTAGTTGAGTAAACGTGTGAGGTTACATTAAATAATACTCATTGGACAATGTAGGAGTTTGGCCTAGTTGAGTAAACGTGTGAGGTTACATTAAATAATAATTAAATTAAAAATACTTGCCGGCCCGGGGGTTTGAATAGCACTCGTAGATCTGATTCTGATTTCTGAATATCACATCTTACTTAAACACAACCTGTAGGTAACATGGTAATACAAAATCGTTAAAATTATCGTATTTGTATTACATATACAAATATATTATATAGATACAAAATAAATCTATTAATCAGAAAGATATACATATAAAATCAATTTTATCGAAAAATATTGTTGTCGTTACCGGGATTCAAACGTGGATCTCTTCCAATTCGGGGAACGTACATTAACATGCACCACAGTTCTCCTTAATAATATATAAATTGTATCGATGTGTTAAAAATTTAATAAAAATGAATTATTAATTCTGGCGTCTCCTATCAGATTACTCAAAGGTACTTGAGATTCCGTAAAAATAAAGAAGATGGCTTTCAAATAATGGAACGATAGATGTATTAATTTGAAAAGTGTAACATGTAGGTTCGAAAATTTTTCGTCAATGCACTGTGGTGCTATATCATTATCGGTTAATGGACATTCCCTGTATTGGAAGAGATCCACGTTCGAATACCGGTAGCGCTACAACAATATTTTTCGATAAAATTGATTTTATATGTATATCTTCCGAATTAATACATTTATTTTGTATTAAAAACATTACAGTCCTATGTTCTGAATAATTACAACTTCACAATAAGAATGTGTTTTCCTTAATAGTATTTATAATAAATGTAAAAATTTCAAAATCGTTTATTGAGACGTTAATTGCGTAATTATTACGCAAAATTATTAAGGTATACATGCAATACACTTGTAATGGAGGTTAATATTTTGTATATTTGGTAAAGACACTAGTTACTTTCTTTACTTTTTCAAATATAGGGTGAATATTATGTTCCAGGCCGATTTTCCTTGAATACCATTTTGGTATAGCAAATATTTGTCAATTCGAATTTAATAATCATAAAGATTAGTTAATTACAATTTATTATAAAATATTTACCGCCTCAACAACGTGTTGAAGACATTAAAACATTTTATGGAAATAATAATGGCATTGCTGGAACCATTAACGATGATCGTTATCGTCACATGTTGGAAAAGTTCTTGGTGGCTTAATTGGGTCGACTGGGTTTACAACACATGTAGTTTTCACATACAGCGAGAAATTTTTCCCGGTTACGTAATGTCAAAAAGTAGTGATACGATCACCTAATTTGACGCCTCCAGACTATTTTCTGTGAAAGTACTTGAAAGGAAAGGTTTATGCTAATAAGCCAATAGCAATTTCGATGCCACTGGACAATATTCGAAATGAAATTGCTGAAATAACACGTAAATGTTTTGAAAAATATGGTTAAAAGAGCACGCATTTATGCCGCTGCCAGAGGCGGCTACTTGGCCAATTTCATATTTCATACATAATTGTAATAAACCAAATAATCGATAAATAATAACCACATTAAAAAATTATGTTTCATTTTATAGTTATTCAAAAACAACTCCGGCATGGAACACGTTATTAATCCTGTATTATGAAGGCCAGGCGGTGAGATTATATAATAGAGATTAATAAATATTGACAATATTATTTGTAACAATATTATTGGTAAATATAATTCCCACTACCTTCTTTTGGGTCTCTAGTTATCTAATTCTGTCACAAAACATCTTATCAAACATCCTCTCAAATTATACACTCTGTCAAAATAGGATTTATTACTGCTGTGAAACTATGAGAATCTTGGGCATTACTTTTGACAGTCAGAGTCATTGATTTATTCGATGTATCCAGTCTCATATGGATCGTAAAATATGTAGATTGGCGATTCGATATAAAAATTCCGTCGTCGGCAGAATTTCGGTGTGAATAATGTAAGAATTAAGGATTGTAGAAGCGAGTATTTCAATAAATTCTTCAGTAAAAAGCGAGCATTGTGTAGAACTTAGTAATTACAAGTTAGATTAAATTTGTGTAAGTTGAGCAATTGTGACGTAAATAATTCTTGGGCTTATATTCCTAAGTAGGGGTATATTTCTGACGTGTTTATTAATGAAAGTAATTACACGTGATGTGTACTACTAGACTTATCTGTTTATGACGATATTTTAAATTTAAATAACATGTTGTATTTAAGTTCCTGTTTGTATTTAATTATGTTTTCGTGTAGAATGTTTAGATACATGCTGTAATATCTCATTTTTATGTACGTTGTCAATGAACGGGTTATCCCGACTGTAGTATCTAGAAGATGCGATGGATAATCAGATTATAGTGAACGTATGTGATGAGCATTTTTAAGAAGTTTAATGTGATACATCTATGGAACTAATACGTGAGCGCGTGTAGGTTGGTACGATGTGAGCGTGTGAAAGAGATAAATGTAACGCGCTGACTTCTTGCCTACAAACCATTGTAAACATCTTATATTGACGTACATTGTATCGAGGCATTCAGAATAAATATTTTTGTTACCATGAACGGATATTATATAACGGATATATCAACACATGTTAAAGATATAACATTAATTGACTTTATTTTTAATTATAATATAAAACTTAATTTTGTATGTGTTATGTCATTGAACTGTTAATAAATCAAATAACATTTTCTCACATGGATATGTAGATATAATATAAGTATATATTATTATTATTACTGTAATAACTGTCAGAACTGAGAGTCTGATTTCTTTAGGACATCTCATTTATCAAAACGCTACACGTTTCATTGATTTTGGAATGGTGGATTGTCTCATGAAAGAAATTGTGAATTTTTTGGGTTGCTATATGGATTCAGTTGTTTCTTCACGGTCGTATCGGTCCACTTCGTTGAATACTGAATGTTCATGTACCTCTTTTGGCCAATGGGGTCCAGTTAACGATCTTAATTGCGACAGTAAGTTAAATACAAGAATACAGGTATTCTTGAAAAATATTAAACAAAAATACAAACATCAATATACTTATATCACAAAATACCAAAAGACAACGATAAAAAAATGCCATGGAGAGGAATAATGTATGTAGAAAAACTGACAACAGATTAATTAAATTCCTGTAAAGATAACAAATTTAATCCTGCTTTCTATTCAAAAAACAAAATTAAAAAATTTATCTTGATTAATAAATCCATAATATCCCAAGAAGAAAAAAGCGGAGTCTACAAGTTGAGTTGCAAGATTTATGACTCATTTTACATTGGACAGAGCGGAAGAAGAATAAGAAAAAGATTGGAAGAACACAAGAAAGCCATAAAAAACTTCAATCTAAACTCCGAAATGGCTGAGCACGCAAGAATAGAGGGCCATTCATTTGATTAATTTACAAATCATATATACTTGCGCCAAAGGACAGATATTAGACATTTTAGAAAATTTTGAAATATCTAAAAATAAAAATGACAATAAAAACATAATAAATATTCAAATACCGCCCAATACGTCTTCTCTCTTATTCATTTTAACTCCATCCACACCCGCACCTCCACCACCGTTAACTCCAAACACACCATATTTTACTGTCTGAAAGTGCTTTTAATTTTAGTTGATCTATAATATTGATAATGGGAAGATGTTCCCGAAAACGTTAAATATCATTTAACTTAATGAAAAGTGAAGTGGAATAAAACAGAGTATGACTCAATTTACAAAATAATCTTGAAAGAAGTTAAATAAAACAAAACGTGTTTATATTTATCTTAGATAACTTGGCACGACCAGGTAAACCAGAAACTGGAGGATGGTCCTGTTAGAAGCTTCAATAAACGTCGACCTTGTATGAGAAGATGTATGGATGTGGATGAGGCGAGAATTGTGTGTCAGGAGACAAGAGTGTGACGCTCTATCAACGTGATGGTAAGTAAATAGGAAAATAAGTTGTCGATTATTGAGGCTTCTAACAGGACCATATTCCAGCACTTGGTTTGCCCGGTCGTGCCAAGTCTTCCACGGAAGTCCTCTATTTCTGGTGCCATCAATATTTACGTCATATATCTTTTATAACAATCGAACCTTGTGCATCCGTACCATATGACCAAACAAACTAAGTGATCCTTTTATAATCTTGCTCACTATGCTGATCAGCTTTATATTCTTTCCTTATTTTTTCATTTTTTACTCCGTCATAAATAGATCTGTCATATAGACACCTAAGAGATCGTATTTCCACTGCATTCAGTTAATTTTTGTATCTTTTCTACCAGTTCTAGGCCTCACTTCCATGCACTAGTAATATGAATATACAAAAGTAAAGATTAGTGAGATTTAGAACACTGAACGTAAGCGAGAAATATGGTGGTCTCGGGAATAATTCTCTTCACGCAGTTAGTAAATATCACATCGTTTCATAACGCAATGGCGGGTTTGTAGGCATAGATATTGTCAAAGATGGCACCAAGTCACAGTCTATCTGGTCAATTTTTATCAATGATCATCTCTAGATATTTTTTCCCCTTTTAGTAGTGGTGTGTAGTAGGTATAGACTTAGGTCATGCTGTTACCATGATTTTATATAGTATACTATATGCTACATTGTACATAAGTTAATGAATTTTCGTTTAACCGACGTCTTTAGGCAAAATGAATCCACCATAATAACTATGCATTATTCTTGAACGCAAAGAAAACAACACACTTAGTAAAGGTAGTCAAATTTGCGATTAAAAATTAGTAAATATAGATACTCTAAGCCATGTTATAAACATTTCAAGTGTCATTCTGTTGGATAACAGCATAAGTAGTAGGTAGTAATTGTATGGCTTGAATAGAACGATAGATTAAAACAGTGGCTAGCAATGACTACAGTACTCCGGTGGCGTCGCGCGGTAGCATCCAGAACCACGCAACTAATGATTCTACTGATACACGGAGGGCGCTGGCGCAATTATGAGATTATTTCATTTATAGTCGTTTCCCAGAATTTTTAGCAATGCACAGCTTTTTTGCTTGTATACCGTGCACGCTCCTGATTTTTGACAACTAAATTCTTTGACTTATAAGGAACTGACTATTTCAACATTGAATATATTGTTTTGGAGGCTTTTCGGATAAAACGTATCACAAAACTGCGTTAAAAAAGCGTATTACAGTAGTGATAGGAGGTTCTCAAGTGGGGGTTTAGTATTATATATATATAGTTTTTATTGGGTATTTAGAATTTCCAACAATAATTAAAAATTAGTACAAAATAAAAGAACGCCATTTTAATTAGAATTTAAATTCAGAGGATGTTCGAAGAAATCAAAACAAAATATAATAGTGGAGCGGGGCGAACCAGATAAACATTTTCTCTGCAGGGATGATTAAAGTACATATTTTGTTTCTCACATTCACCATGACTTCCATATATCTCCCGTACGTCCTGCTTATAAAGCTTTTATTGATCTCACGATGGTTATATTTACCAAGCCTTAAGTGGTCGTCCAGGACTATTTGCACTGCTCGCACTTATCTCCTCAATTAGTTACTTATTTGCTTCATATGCCGGAACCTATTAACTTTTATTTTTTTTTTTTTCATCTAGGTTATGTTATTTTCTCATGTGTACACAATTTATTCGATAATTATTTACAGTTATAGATATTTTTTTGCATTTGAGATAGACAGAACTTAAATTAGCGCTTTACCCACGTGGTTTATCGTGGTCTAATATTTATTTATTAGACTTTATTGACATACATGTTTTTGTTGTAGCAGGGGTGAATATATTATAATATTACATGATAAACATAAGATTGAAATTTAGTATATACTTATTGTGTGGGATGGAATAGACTCCACCTCTGATATATACAGCATTGTCCTGGCTACTTTGCTAGACTGCCCTCTGTGTTAAAGTTCCCAGTTTTTTCGTGCTGTTGTGGTGTTATTTAATTCAAGAAAGATAAAGATTCGGCAGGAATAAAAATAAAAATGCCTCTGATATGGCATTCAATATATATTATTATTTTCTTATGATAATAGATACAGTAAATAATACAAATTAAATATATCAATTTGAAAGATACATTGAAAAAATCAATTTTTGTTGCTACCGGAAGCAACAAAAATATATTTTCGATAAATTGGTTTTCCTGTATATTTTTCTAATCGATACATTTAATTTGTATAAAATAACATTGCAACTTCACAATAATAATGTAATTTTTAAAATACATTATGTATAAATGCATTATGACATTAAAGTATTAACTTTAATTTTTAATGAAAAAATACGGATTAATATTTTGCATACGACAGGTATCGAACCCGCAACATAGGCGTAATTAGAAAAGAATCATATCCCTACGCTATTAAGGTCTTTTGTGCTATCGCCAACATTCGAATTTATATGCATAAAGTCAATCATTCCCACACATCTGGGAAAATACAATTTAATTCTACAGCCGATTTTAAATCAGAATAATTAGGAATCGAACCCATAACGCAATGATCAGAAGACTAGGACTCTGCCTCTCTAGACTCTAGACTGTCAATATTTTCCTACTTACGCATTCTACTTCGTTTCCGAACGAACAATACAAACGTTTAATAATACGATTAATCGTTACAAAGAAAAGCCAAAAACTTCAACAACATTTTAACGCAAAAGGAATTTGAAAAGAAGACAAAGAAATAAATTTGTCTCCGGGCAATAAATTAAACGAAATCTCCTCAATTCTTTGTAATTCTATAACTATAATTCTTTACCTTTCGGTAAATTACCATTTCTTAATAAATAACCTTTTTCTTCATCGGTACCTACCCATTGAAATATTTCAGTATTAGAAAGTCAAAAATCTGTGTTGAAAAAATATTTTCTTACATTAACGTATTAAATATTTCTCTTTCAAGCATCACAAACATTGACGGAATTCTTTTGGAATATTTAATATTTCAGAAATTTCCACCAATTGGTAATTTAAAAAAACTCTACCTTTAAAATCAGCCTGTCATGTTTTATTAAAATCTGAACTACAATATTTCATAACGTTAACATTTTACATATCAAAATTCATTATAATGTATTAATAGAATCTTACTTACTTACTTACCATCACGCCGTAGGCAGAGAGGATAGAGCGCCACACTCTTCTGTCCTGACACACAATTCTCGCCTCATCCACATTCATACATCTTTTCATACAAGCTCGCCGATTGTTGAGGCTTCTAACAAAACCATCCTCTATTATTTATAGAATCCGTCTGATTATATTTAAGGATCATTTAAAATTATTATTATCAACACTAACTCGCTTATACATACACACACATACATCATGAGGCATGAATACCTCAATTTTACAAATTTTCGATCAAAGTATGTACTTAGAAAATGTTTTTTTTTTAAATATGACGTACACGGCAAACGTGTCACATTTACAATCTTACAATTTAAAACTAAGCTAATCGTTTGTGTTATGAAAATAGGACTAACTTGATAGCTTTGATGGCTAGGCGAGTACCATAACCATTAGATAACAGGCACGTAGAGAGTAATTTCTTGTAGAATGTAGTTCCCATAAAATAGTAATAGTAAAACTAAAAAGTCAATCAAATTAATCATATGTATTCGGGGAATACATATGATAAATTTTCTACATACCACGCGTGACATACAAACTTACTCATAATTCACAAATTTAATATTTTTAAGGAGAACACATTCTTCTTGTGAAGTTGTAATTATTAAGAACAGACGGTCTGTGATATTTTTTCAAATAATGAAACGATAATGTATTAATTTGAAAAGTGTAACATATAAGTTCCAAAATTTGTCGTCAATGCACTGTGTTGGTATAGCACAATCGATTAATGCACGTTCCCCTGATAGGAAGAAATCCAGGTTTGAATCCCGGTAGCAACAACAATATTTTTTGATAAAATTGATTTTACATGTATATCTTTCTAATTAATATATTTAATTTGTATTTTTAAAATATTTTGTCAATCTCTACGTCATAATTAAAAAAGGCTGTCAATTTACTTATGTACCTAACTGTTAACTTAATTCACTAGTTGGAAATTACATGATGCTTAAATTATATTTACTAATTTATATAAGTTTTTTAATTCACTCTTTTTTATTTTATTTTTTTACCTAAATCTTTTTAAATACTAATTAAATGTATTAATTAGAAAGATTTACATATAAAATCAATTTTATCGAAAAATATTGTTGCTGCGTCACCGGGATTCAATATTGGATCTCTTTTCAAACCGGGGAAGGTGCATTATCTAACTATGCTACAGCGACATTATTTTTGACGACAAATTTTCGAACCTATGTGTTACACTTTTCAAATTAATACATCTATCGTTCCATTGTTTGAAGGCCATCTATTTAGTAGTTGGATAATGCACCTTTCTCGGTTTGGAAAGAGATCCAGCTTCGAATTCCCGGTGGCGCAACATCAGTATTTTTCGATTTAATTGATTTTATATGTATATGTTTCTAATTAATACATTTAATTAGTATTTTAAAATATCACAGACCTATGTTCTAAATACAACTTCACAATAAGAATGTCTTCTAATAATAAATCTTTTTTGTTTTTAATTTTTATAATATTGATAAACACAATATTTTGGTGATACTTAAACAACGCAAATTCACTGTTAATGTTTTAATTCGTTTATTTTTTAGGCGAGAATCGTAATCACTAGACCATGAACACGTCATATTGTTTTGGACACAACTTTAGAACGTAGAATACATGGAAGAGTGCCACTCTGGAATCAGCTGTAAGGAGCGATACTTGTGAAGACGCTTTTTGTGTCTTATTTGATTAAGGCCACATTATGAAATTACTGATATGATAGAAGAAGATTATACACGTGTGGCGGGATGGAATATTACGCGCTGCTCGGCGTTATCGAGCTCTCTCACTTTCCATTGCGAACACTCTACCCGACCAACTAGACTGTACGTCATTAGAAAAACATTCAATGTAATGTTTTCTGTTTTAATAAGATTCAAATAAATGTGTGTATACTATAATATCTGTAATACTTAACCTTTTCCTTAATTGCATAAACTTGATGTAATTAAAATTTAGTAGCTCATTTAGAATTATTAGATAACTAAGTACTGAATACAATAGTAGGAAGTGATTTATTATATCTGATAAAAATGTAATTAATCAACAATCAATCAAACAAGACTTTTTTGGTTCTATTTTTAATTTTTCTATATAATTGGAAGATCTTTTCGGGTGCCTAAGCCATTATTAATATTGATTATAGTCTGGACAGCCGAAACGATCGTCCAATTATTTGGTAAAATTAAATATAGAACCAAACGAATCGTGTTTGTTTTATTGTATTGATTAACAAAGGAGTTCTATAAAATAAATACTGTTTGTATCTAAAAAATAAAAGGATCTATAATGTAATTATTTCTAATAGATTGTGATTTAATTACACTGTGAGAATTTCAAACAAAATAAAATGATTTGGTTATGCTGTGGTTGGCAATCTTATCCTTATCCTTCTCGTTTATTTATTTGGGAATACTGATAATAATTTAGTGAGTAACTTAATACACCACACAATAATAATAATTAAACATGTATGTACACATTATAAGTATATATGTATACAATTATTACTCGCTACGTAGTACGTGGTTAGTCTAAATGACAATTAAGATCAACAAAATACAAAGTAAACTATGGATGTTACCAAATTATTGTTGTTCTCTGAAACACAAATACTTGATGTACGATCGCTTTATTAGCTAAATCAGAGAATAAATTTACAATCGTAGCATTTCTCATGGTTTGTGGCTGTAAGTAGATGTGGTAACTGCCACAAGAAAAAATATTCATAATTTATAACTATCTACATAATTGTAGACATGATTAAGTATATTTATTGGTCCAAAATCAACATATTTGTTTGCGTAAGATGCTGAATTGATGCTGATTCATCCTCAGCATTTAAACAAATGATGGAGTACAATCTTATGTACGTATAATAAGTGTTCCGCACAGCAAGGCGGCCGCGGATAAAACCGCGGCAAAAAGGGCTTAGCCAAGACACAAACCCGGCCGCGGAGAGCGCGGCGCCCTGGCCCGCGCACGCGTTTAGCCAAGACGCAAACCCGGCCGCGGGCTCGCTCCGCCGGGTGGTCGCGGGGGGCGCAGCGCCCCGATCCAAACACGCGCCGGGCCGACATGTGGACTTGGCCGCTTTAAAACATCTTCGCGGTCGCCACACTACGCCCGTGGGAAATCGCCGCCACTGCGGATACCGTGCGGCCGCCGGCGGAGCGGGGAGCGGGGAGCGGGCCGCGGACCAGGCCACGCCCCGACCGCCGCCAGGAAATTTAGAATTATGTTTTGTTCAATATCTCTTGTAAAAAAATTATTATAGATATAAGGATTGTAAAAAATAAAAGAGAATTGAGAGGGCGATCGCCCGGGAAGGATATAATGCACCTCAAAAATCCTTTGATAATAAAAAATGATGTTTTAAGGTTTGAGGTGCAATTGTAAATTACCCGGGCCATCGCCCGCTATAAAAACTACCAGGCATCGCGAGGCAGGTCCATGTTTATATTAAAAAATACTCGCGATGCCTGGGGAAAGTTAGGTTTATGAGAAATTAAAAGAAATATATGACAAATAAGGGTTCTGTCGCCCCTTACGGGACGGCAGGGAAAATGGCTGTTGTTGCCAGTTTTGGCCGCCCGGCGCTGGCGGCGTGGGACCGTATCGGGGTGGCGCGGGGCCTGTCCTGGCCCCCTGATTGGTCCCCGAGTATGCTGGAGCCTTACGCTCCTGCATACAGCAAGTCAAGGATAAATAAACGGTCCGGCGGTTGCAAGGGCACTCTCTCTCGCACTTCGCTGCACCTGCACCGCTGGACAAGAATTACATCTGCCTTTTTTACTCTGACCCCTGCCTTCACATTGGACTTCCTTCCCTCTGGATATTTCGACTTTGGCTGCACACTTGGACTGATCCCGGAAGAACTCCTACGACTTGGCACCACTACTGGACACGATTTGGACCCCATTGGACAACTGCACACCGGCAGAGAATCGTCGTCCGAGCGACGAAGCAGCGACGAATTTCATCAGCACCTTCAGAGTTATACAGTCTTGTTCCTGTACCGAACAATAAGTATAGTCTTATGTATAATATTTATTTATTATATATTTATTTATACCCTATTCCGAATTGCTTACTCTCGTTTCGACTCGTCAATATTACATTTTTTAATTATTTTTATTACATTCAGTTGTTGTAGGTTGGCTTCGGTGTCATCATACCATAGCCATGCCTGTACAATTTGACGTGAGACTCGTTATCGCATTAAATTCAGAAGGCTGGAGAGAAGCCATAGAAATCATCGCCAAATCAAATCAATCGCCAGGGATCCCAAGGGCCCACTCGAGGGACACCGCGCAGACGTCGCCACAGAATGCAGCCACAGCGCGCGGTGCCACATCGTTTACCAGGGAGTGGGTCCGAGATCAGCAGGATCCCATGGCCATGATGGCGACCGCCATTTCAGAAGCAATCCGGTCAGCACGGGCCGGAGAGAGCCCGAGGGCGCACTCGGGCCAAGAAGAGCCGCGCATGAACGCCTTCATTGCGCGGCAGGCGGTCGCTAAAGATTTGCCGCCATTCAGCGGCGACCCACTGGACTGGCCGACCTTCAAGGCGCAGTTTGATCAGTCGACGGGCCTGTGTGACCTGTCGAACGCGGAGAATCTGCTGCGCCTACAGAGAGCACTGAGAGGACGGGCCCGAGAATCGGTTGCGGGGCTCAATCAGGAGCGCCGCAACCGAGATAATGGCCATCCTCGAAAGATGGTACGGTTGGCCAGACAAGATTGTGGACAGTATGCTGGAGCGGGTGAGGAGGCATCCCCGCCTAGCCGACACCGCCACCACAGAGGCCATCGTAGAGTATGCGGTGACCGTGAGGAATGTGGTGGCAACGGTGGAAAATTTCAACGGAAAGCAGTTGGCATCCGCGCAGTTGCTCTCAGAGATGGTGGGCAAGATGCCCACCTGCTACAAAATGCTCTGGATGGCGGAGCGACGCGGGATGCCAAGGGAGGTGACCGTCCAAGACTTCTCCGTCTGGCTGACGGAGCTGACCGCTGAGGCACCGCATACCGGGTGCCTGGAGGTGTCGGCCCATGCACCGAGGGGGCGCCGGAGCGCCCAAGCGCACGCCACTCAGGAGGAGAGCGACGGAGAACCGGGCGCGCCACAGAGGACGGGCGCGGCCGCGGGCCGCAAGGAGCGGCTGTGTGCGGCGTGCAAGTCGCCGCGTCACGGGATGGCCGTCTGTGCGGACTTCACCCAGAAGTCCTACACGGACCGATGGGCCTTGGTGAGGAAGAGCAATGTGTGCTTCGTGTGTCTGGAGGCAGGGCACCGTGCCCCACAGTGCCGGTCGACGCGATGTGGTGTGAGCGGGTGCCGGGCGCCGCACCATCGCTTGTTACACGGGGCGCCGCGCGCCGCGGCGACACCCGGGGCGTCGCACACGCCCGGCGGAGCAGCGCCGGCGGCCGCTTCGGGCGGGCGCCGGCTGTCGGAAGGGTTCGCCGGCTCGGGCGCCGGCGACCTAGTGGGTCTGACGGGAGACCGGCGGCACCACCGGGTGCTATTAAAGGTGGTGCCGGTAAAAGTGAGTGGCCCTCGGGGGCAGGTGGAAGTGTTCGCGTTGCTGGACGAGGGCTCGACGGTGACCCTCATCGATGCAAAGGTGGCCAGTGCCGTCGGGGCCAGGGGACCAGTGCGCGAACTGAGGATACATGGAGCCAGCGGCATGTGCTCGTCGGATGCCCGATCGCAGACAGTGCACATCACCGTATCGGGCGACGGCGGCGAGCACCCGCTGAGAGCGAACACTGTGCGCGGATTGGCGCTACCCGCGCAATGGACAGTGCAGGCCCGAGGGCCAAGAGGACAGGCGAGACAAGTGGTGCCGCAGGTGTTGATCGGACAGGATCACGCTCACCTGATTGTCACCAGGGAGGTGAGACCCGCGAGAGGATCGGGAATCCTGTCCCGCACAGCACTGGGGTGGACCGTGCACGGAGCCGCGGCACCACAGGAGGAAAGCGCGGGCGCCACGATTTTGGCGCTCGCAGGAACGCCGAGCCCAGCGGCAGACACCCGTTTGGAAGCATTAGTGCGGCTACACTACGCGATAGATTCACTGGGGGTGACTACCGCGGCCCGGGTCAACAGTGAGGATGCCCGGGCCACTGAGATAATGGCCGCCACTACTCGGCAATTGCCAAGCGGCCATTGGGAGACCGGCCTCTTGTGGAGGCAGACCGACGTGCATCTGCCGAATAACCGCCAGTGCGCGGTAAGCCGGCTAGCCGGCATCGAGAGGCGGTGCCGCAGAGACCCGGCTTTCGCCGGAGCGTACCAGGCCAAGATGGCAGAGTATCTTCAGAAAGGGTACGCACGGCGCTTGAGCGAAAGTGAGGTGAGGCGGCTGAGCAGCCGCCATTGG
The DNA here is from genome assembly GCA_022840565.1 of Eubasilissa regina. Classification (NCBI taxonomy): domain Eukaryota; kingdom Metazoa; phylum Arthropoda; class Insecta; order Trichoptera; family Phryganeidae; genus Eubasilissa; species Eubasilissa regina. Next base: position 8,422,746 of record JAINEB010000019.1, read on the forward strand.
TACCTGCCTCACTTCGCTGTGTTTAACCCCAAAAAGCCGGGGAAAATAAGAATAGTATTTGATGCCGCCAGCCAATGCAGAGGCGTATCACTCAACGACGCCCTGCTGACCGGACCCGACATGCTGTCATCGCTGTTGGGGAACGTATTCCGGTTCAGGGAGGGAAGAGTGGCGCTGGCGGCCGATGTGAAGGAGATGTTCCTGCGCATCCGGATACGGAGGCCAGATCAGGATGCGCAGCTGTTCCTGTGGAGGCAGCCGGGCGAGACGGAGCCCGGGACCTACCGGATGCAAGCAATGGTTTTCAGAGCGACGTGCTCGCCCAGCAGCGCGCAGTACGTGCGCGACAGGATTGCGGACGCCAGCGCCGCGGCGTATCCCGCTGCCGCCGAGGCCATACGGCAGCGGTTCTACATGGATGACTATTTGGACTCGCTGGACACTCCGGGGCAGGCAATCCAGATGTCCCGCGAGGTGTCCGAAGTGCTACGCCGCGGCGAGATGCACCTGGCCAATTGGACCTCCAACGACCCGGAGGTCCTGAGGCACCTCCCAGAACATCTACGGTCGACACAGCCGGTGCAGATCATCGGGGAGGATAAGACCACGGAGCGCGTGCTCGGGATAGTGTGGGACCCGGCATCGGACAAATTTCTCTTTAAGTTCATCAATTTGCCGGAGCTGAGAGAGGAGGACCGCCCCACAAAAAGAGCATTACTCAGTGCGGTGATGCGGATCTTCGACCCGGTGGGCTTCATAGCCTGCCTGCTAGTGAGGTCAAAGATCCTGATGCAGGCAGTGTGGCGGTCGAAAGTCGGTTGGGATGAACCGATAAATCCCGAGCACGCGGAGAGGTGGAGAGAGTGGCACCGGCTAATGAAGACTAGTCAGTGCGCGGTGCCACGCCAGGCAATTGGAAGCCGGAGAAGCCGGCCGACGCTACACGTATTTAGCGACGCCTCGGAACAAGCTTGTTGCGCGGTCGCCTATTTCGCTGAGGCAGGAGAGGGCGGCATATACGTAGCCTTCACCTCGGCGAAATGTGAGGTGGCCCCGCTCAAGCCGCTATCGATTTCGAGGCTCGAGCTACAGGCGGCGCTGATGGCCGCCCGACTGGCGGCCACCATTAAGAGCGAACATACGTGCCATGTGGAGAGGACCGTCATGTGGACGGACTCAACGACCGTCCTAACCTGGATCAGGACGGACCCCCGGGCCTACTCGGCCTTTGTGGCCTGGGTCCTACACGCCCAGGCGCAGGGCTTCGCCAGAGAAAGCGGGCTGCTACTACGGGGGGAGGCCCTCCCAAAGGACAGCCGGCTGCACCCGCTGACGCCATACAGGGACGAGTACGGCGTCCTACGAATGAGCACCCGCCTGAACGCGGCTGAGAGCGCCGCGATTACGGCCGGGTTACGGGCGCCGGTGATATTGGACGGCGCCCATCCATACACGAGGCTCCTGATACGCCATTATCATGAAAGGAGCAGGCACCCGGGCACTGAGAGAACCGTGAGTGACGTACGGGCCAATTTCTACGTCCTCCGGCTGAGGCCAACCGTGCGCCGGGTGCAGCACGAATGCCAAACGTGCAGAATAAAACGGAGCCGGCCGCAGACACCGATGATGGGGCAGCTTCCGGAGGCCCGACTGGCCCATTACGAAGTGCCCTTCACGCACTGCGGCCTGGATTATTTCGGGCCTATGGAGGTGACGGTCGGCCGCAGGAGGGAAAAGCGATACGGCGCGCTTTTCACGTGTATGACTACGCGCGCCGTTCATATGGAGCTGGCCGGCTCACTTTCAGCCGATTCGGCTGTGATGGCCATCCGGAGGATGGCAGCGCGCCGTGGTCATCCGCGCCGTCTGTATTCAGACAATGGGACCAACTTCCACGGCGCGGACCGAGAATTGACCACGGCACTGAGAGACTTAAAAGAGGATACAAGAGTGCAAGAGCACCTGAGCGGCGCGGGCTCGGAGTGGATATTTAACCCACCGCTCGCCCCTCACATGGGAGGGGCATGGGAGAGTCTAGTGCGTTCGATTAAACGCGCACTAGAGGCAATACTGAAGGAGCGCGCACCCCGAGAGGAGACACTGCGGACGGCTCTGGCTGAGGCCGAGTTCGTCAATAGCCGTCCGCTTACGCATGTGTCAGTAGACCCGCGCGATGGAGCGCCCTTGACCCCGAACCACCTGTTGCTCGGGGGCACCGGGCAATTTCAGCATCTGGCCGTATACGGGGCCCTAGACGAGCGGGTCTGCCTGCGGCGACAGTGGCAGATCGCTCAGCAGCTCGCGGATGCTTTCTGGCGCCGGTGGGTGCGGGAATATCTGCCCACCCTAGCGCAGCGCCGCAAATGGCAGGAACCGGCGCCTCCGATCCAGGAAGGCGCGGTGGCCATCATCGCAGATCCCACGCTACCCCGGAACTGCTGGCCGAAGGGAATCATCACAGAGGAGCGGCCGGCGGCGGACGGCCAGGTCAGAGCTGTCCGCGTGAGGACGGCGACCGGCGACTATACGCAGCCCGCCACGAAGGTGATATTGCTGCCGACCCAGAGGCTCGACCCCCCGACTAACCCCGAGGAGTAGCTGTGCTGCCGAGGGAGTACGGCGGAGCCGCACGGGGGGAGTGTTCCGCACAGCAAGGCGGCCGCGGATAAAACCGCGGCAAAAAGGGCTTAGCCAAGACACAAACCCGGCCGCGGAGAGCGCGGCGCCCTGGCCCGCGCACGCGTTTAGCCAAGACGCAAACCCGGCCGCGGGCTCGCGCCGCCGGGTGGTCGCGGGGGGCGCAGCGCCCCGATCCAAACACGCGCCGGGCCGACATGTGGACTTGGCCGCTTTAAAACATCTTCGCGGTCGCCACACTACGCCCGTGGGAAATCGCCGCCACTGCGGATACCGTGCGGCCGCCGGCGGAGCGGGGAGCGGGGAGCGGGCCGCGGACCAGGCCACGCCCCGACCGCCGCCAGGAAATTTAGAATTATGTTTTGTTCAATATCTCTTGTAAAAAAATTATTATAGATATAAGGATTGTAAAAAATAAAAGAGAATTGAGAGGGCGATCGCCCGGGAAGGATATAATGCACCTCAAAAATCCTTTGATAATAAAAAATGATGTTTTAAGGTTTGAGGTGCAATTGTAAATTACCCGGGCCATCGCCCGCTATAAAAACTACCAGGCATCGCGAGGCAGGTCCATGTTTATATTAAAAAATACTCGCGATGCCTGGGGAAAGTTAGGTTTATGAGAAATTAAAAGAAATATATGACAAATAAGGGTTCTGCCGCCCCTTACGGGACGGCAGGGAAAATGGCTGTTGTTGCCAGTTTTGGCCGCCCGGCGCTGGCGGCGCGGGACCGTATCGGGGTGGCGCGGGGCCTGTCCTGGCCCCCTGATTGGTCCCCGAGTATGCTGGAGCCTTACGCTCCTGCATACAGCAAGTCAAGGATAAATAAACGGTCCGGCGGTTGCAAGGGCACTCTCTCTCGCACTTCGCTGCACCTGCACCGCTGGACAAGAATTACATCTGCCTTTTTTACTCTGACCCCTGCCTTCACATTGGACTTCCTTCCCTCTGGATATTTCGACTTTGGCTGCACACTTGGACTGATCCCGGAAGAACTCCTACGACTTGGCACCACTACTGGACACGATTTGGACCCCATTGGACAACTGCACACCGGCAGAGAATCGTCGTCCGAGCGACGAAGCAGCGACGAATTTCATCAGCACCTTCAGAGTTATACAGTCTTGTTCCTGTACCGAACAATAAGTATAGTCTTATGTATAATATTTATTTATTATATATTTATTTATACCCTATTCCGAATTGCTTACTCTCGTTTCGACTCGTCAATATTACATTTTTTAATTATTTTTATTACATTCAGTTGTTGTAGGTTGGCTTCGGTGTCATCATACCATAGCCATGCCTGTACAATTTGACGTGAGACTCGTTATCGCATTAAATTCAGAAGGCTGGAGAGAAGCCATAGAAATCATGCACCTCCAAAAGGGGAGGTTAGACGTCACATTTATGTGTTGCAGTCGCAGAACTCTGAAAAAGAAGATGTAAATCTTGAGTTGATAGAATCTAATGAACGAATTGCGTGAACTCCGGGTCACGCGTCCCGCAGATTGGATTACAACGATTCCGATTAACGATCGGAATCGCCACAGGGGGTGGGGGGGTGGAAAAGGATAGGGGTTCCAGTCGAAGGACCAGTGATCTCTGGAAATTGGAAATCGGAAGGACTGCTCGCCTTATGTTGTATATGATGCCTCCGTCACCGCAGCAGCAGCAGCACACAAATAAACAACAAAAAACTACGTGATCAAACATAATATCACAAATTACAGTGCTGGTGCACTGGAGCTGACAAATCCACACCGCGAATGCTATCGCGATGTCGCGATCGATCACATTGACGTCTGTTGACGTCAAGGTCACATTTCACACTAAAGATAAGTATTTAGAAGGTATGGTTGGAGTATTTGGACAGGGAAAAGGTGTCGATAACATGGATCGCGGTCGATTCACAAGACGCGCCAAAAATTTGTTTTACGAATCCGGAACAAGTATTATATACACGAGTTGTAATATAAATGAAAGGTGGGATCAAATGCCGCATTGAGCAAGCTCGTGCGATCTTTATCCGCGTGTTCTGCAGTCATGATTTCAACCTTAGATTACGAATTCGAATAGTTAGATATTATACACTTACTGAAGAAATGATAAGGCAACTTGAAGTATTTGAGATGTAGATCTACAGATCACAAAATCAGCTGTTTGGATAGAGTTACGAATGATTATGTTATGGTTCGGATTAATAAAGAAAAAAGTATTTAAAATAATAAATCCGAAAACTTGAATATCGAGACATCCGAAGAAGTATAAAATATTGTACCCCTTAATGCAGGAAAATATTGCTGGAAGTCGCGGCTCTGGAAGAACGAGGATATCATGGGTGAAGAATCTGAGGAAATGGTTTGGTCGATCTACTGTAGATAGCTATCATCTAACTATCTAACCATGTAAATATGTTTACAGTATGTTCATTGTATGTTTCACAGTTTTTTCTTTAGTTTAGTTCTTAAGTTTATTCAGATTTTGAATACAAAATACAAGAATTCACTTCTCTCAAAAATCACTGCAGTGATTTCCTGCAGTAGTTTCGAACATGAACACCACGTGGAATTTTGGTAAGATTTCCGGCGAAACTTTTAATGGTTGATAGATAGCTCTCTGCTTATGCTATTTAGAAAATGAAGTAACAGTATAGTCTTATGTATAATGTTCGTCTCATCTCATTATTTTAAATATACTCTTGTAAAATTTATTGTATTATATAATTATTCCAATACAATTATTTAGATTGTTCTGTGACATTTTTATAATATTTACGTTTTAAATGTAACAAAAAATACACAATGTGTTCACAAATTTCCAATTAGGGCGACTTTTCCTAGTAAAATACCAAGACAATAAGACACTGAGTGAAAATGTATTTTCCTGAGTAGCATTTTCTAAATAAAAAGATAAAGGCATCAGATTTTTTTATACTGGTCACCCTTTTCTTAGTTATTTGTTACATTACTTTCTACATCTGGTCACAGTTTTGCAAAGGAAATTTCTTTATTGAGTTGAAAGGTTTTTAGGAATTGTTTCTAACAAAACGATTGGACAGTAAAATAAAGACACAATATCAACAGAGCAATGGCGCAGTTTTACATTTAACATTTTAACAAAACAAAATAAAGTAATTTTTTTATACGCAACCGTAATTGCTCAATTGGACTGCACAAGTTTAACAAGACGAAAATGGTCCATACATCAGTCGAAGTGGATTTATCGACTTATTTACTTATCTCGAGGGATCACAGAATGTATTGAATCGAAACTTTATTACTGTATAAAAAGAATTTCAGGGTGTTTTCGTATTGTTAGATTTTTTGTAATAACAAATATTTTTTTTTTAAAAAGGCCATGTCACCCAGTAAATATGATGTTTTTTAAAATACTAATTAAATGTATTAATTAGAAAGATATACATATATAATTAATTTGATCGAAAAATATGTTGTTGTTGTTACCGGGATTCGAACCTGGATCTCTTTTCAATCCGGGGAAGGTATATTATCCAACTATGTCGTACCTTTGTCGAGATATCACAGACCCATGTTCTGAATAATTACAAATTCACAAAAATAATGTGTTCTCCTTAATAATATATAAGTTGTATAAATGTGTCCAAAATTAAATAAAAATGAATCGATAATTCTGGCGTCTGCTATCGGTTTACTCAAAGGTATTTGAGATTCCGTAAAAACAAAGTAGATGGCTTTTAAATAATGAAACAATAGATGTAATAATTTGAAAAATGTTACACATGGTTTGAAACTTTGTCGCCAAAAGTACTGTGCTGTAGCATAGTTGGATAATGCACCTTTCCCGGATTGGAAAGAGATCCAGGTTCGAATCCCGTTTGCAACAACAATAAATTTTTTGATAAAATTGATTTTATATGTATATATTTCTAATTAATATATTTAATTTATATTTAAAATATCAAAGACCTATGTCCTGAATAATTACAATTTTACAATAAGAATGTGTTCTCTTTAATAATATGATGATTTATCAATAACTAAACTAATTTTTTATCAGTAAACATATCATCTTACTAATATAAACCAGCTCCGATACCTTCATCTAACTGGTAAATAGTAAATTAAATTATACTAAATGGAGCTTCTAAAGAAGTAAGATCAAACTTTTGAACTTTTTATTTAAATTCGTTTCGTTCAACATATTTGTATTCAAAGTGTTTAACTCATAAATTTGCACTTTATACAGGCCATCAAGTTTGTCCCATTTTCGCAGCACAAGTGTTTAGCTTAGTTTGAAAGTAGTGAGAATATTAATGTGACGCGTATTAATGAAAAAACTCTAAGAAAGATTGCCGGATGTCGGGGCCCTGGAAAAAGAAGAACATCACGGCTGTAGAACCTGAGGCAATTGGTCTGTCCAGTCTTCTGTCGAGTTTTTCCGGGCCGCAGTAAACAAAGTGCAAAACACTTGTAGGTAATGAATGTTTGGAAAAAGTAGATGAGTTTGTATATTTGAGAAGTATGTTTGATAGAAACGGAAAGGCTGAGAATGATATCGTAAAGAGGGAATAAAGTGAATGGCGCTTTGAATAGAACAACAGCTAATGTGAACTTGTCAACCGAGGGAAGACTAGTGGTTGATAATGGTACCGACACTAGCAAACGAGGTACGAAAGTAGACTGAATGCAGTGGAAATGAAACTCTCAGGCGTATATGTGGCAGGTACATGTATAACAGAGTAAAAAATGAAGAAATAAGGAAATAATGTAAAGCTGATCTTAGTATAGTGAGGAGTAAGATTAAGAAAGGATCACTAAGATGGTTTGGTCATATGGAACGGATGAATGATGTGAGAATGGTAAGAGATATGACGCAAGTAATGATGACACCAGAAATAGAGGATATTCGCGGAGGTCTTGGCACGACCAGGTAAACCAGATATTGGAATCCACAATAACCAGCAAGCTCGTATGAGAAAATGTATTAATGTGAATGAAACGAGAATCGGGACAGAGGAGTGTGGTGCTCTGTCCTCTATTCCTACACCCGCGGGGAAACGGCGTGATGGTAAGTATGTTAGCAAAGTAATGATAGGCAACGTCCGTTGAACGGAGAAGGTACAAACAAACTTTACTCATGCGCAAATTTGTTAAAAATATTTTATATCTCGGTACAGAAAATATCTTATTAAATATTAATTTTAAATGTACGCATTTTCGTTTAATAGTAAGATTATGAACTTTATAAGGACCTTATTAAAGCAGCTGCCACTGATTGTTAATTGGCTCTGTAAATATTAAAATTAAAATACCCTTTAAAATGTTATGATAAATATTTGAATACTACCAATCAGCGGAAAGTGGAGGTTTTCAGGAAAAGTTTTTACGCCAAAGTTAGCAGCTCGAAATTTTAACAGCGGGTCCTAACCGAAAAATAATAGCAAATACAATACCGATAATTAATTTTGTGATTGCAAATTGGGTTACTGGACAGTTTCATGTATATCAGTATTTATTGGATATTTTAATTTATCCGAAATGATGCTGAAACCACTCATACGTACTTAAATTTTAAATAAAATCGCATACCGAACGTGTTTTCCAATTTAAAATTCGTTGTTTTGAGATAATTAGTATGAAATCCTATTCATTACATTACGCAGGTATTAATTAGATATTTTTATTGATCTACTTTAATTCAGAATTGAATAACTTTGTTTCGTGAATCACTGTTACCTTTTTCTTCATTAGGATGAAAAAACTAACTAAAATAAAGTGAAAAAGTGTTAATTAAATTAAAATTAATTTCAAATACTAATTAAAAAATAAATTTAGTACCTAACTTAAATTGTCATGATGATGAAAGATGTGAAAATTTTTTAAAAATAGAATTTGAAAACATTTTGCTTCATTATTTTAGTAAATATACTTTACCCTGATGAAGGAAACATTGTTTTCCAAAGCCTGTTGAATATAAATAACGCAAAGTTAATAAACTATTAATTATAGAATTTTTTTTTTGGTTTTGTTAATTATCTCGTAATTAGTAATTAAAAATTTCTTAAAAATCTGCTTAAAATGTTAGAGGTCAGGACTGTAAAATTCTAAATATTCGAAATGTCGAATTAAAAAACACCCACTTATTTACATATAAACGATTAATCTATTTTTTTAAATCTAAAAATTACATTTTTATAATGCAATCAACAATGGTATACAAACAATTCAAATCGTGATTTTTTATGATTACATTACAAAAAATTACACAATTTTATATACAAAGTATTAAAAATTAATGTTACAATAAACGTTTTTTGGAAGAATATGGAAGAAAAATAATATAAATTTAATGTAAATTTTTGTTTTAAGAAATATAATTTTTTTAAAAATAGATTATCCAGAAATAATAAAAATAATAGTAGTTAATTCAACATAATACGTGTTGTGTGAAATAAATGGAAAAATATGAATATCCCATAAAAGTCAATCGTGTTTGACTAAAATGAATAAATTTTCATCACATATAAAATAATTCAGTGAACTGTCAGATAACTACTCCTGTGGCGTCTGAAAGGATATATTACGACACCTTATCATGGAACGTTAGATTTTTTTATTTCACATTTTCAAGATTTATTTTTGTCTTATATATTTTCGTCTTGTATATTTTCACATCTTATCCTTTGAATTTTAAAAATGATAAGAATAATGTGCATTGAGAAGTTAGCGTTATTAAAATAATGTAAAAAAAATGACTAGCAGTACACTATAGAACGGATGAACGAGGAGAGAATGGAAGAAAGATATATGACGCAAGTGTTGATGGCATCAGAAATATAGGACAGAAATAGAAGACTTGGCACGATCAGGTAAACCAAATACTGGAAGATGGTTCTGTTAGGAGCCTCAACAATCGACGAGCTTGTATGAGAAGATGTACGAATGTAGATGAGGTGAAAATTGTGTGAATTGAGAATTCGCCAGATGTAGAAGACTTGGCTAGACTAGGAAAATCAGATACTGGAATATGGTCCTATTAGTAGCCTCTATAATCGGCAAGCTTGTATGAGAAGATGTATGAATGTAAGTGAGGTGAGAATTGTGTGTTAGGACAGAAGAGTGTGGCGCTCTATCCTCTCTGTCTACTCTTATAACGAACTCAGCAAGCGCCTGCGAAAGACAAATCAAATTGATTGAAAACATGAATATTAGTAGGCGCAGGACTTTTATACATAATAAGCTACATAGACTGACTTTGTATTTAAGATCACGCAAATGAAAATAAAAGATTTTATTTTCTTTGTACTAAAATATGAAACTAAATATATTTTACCCCACTAAAATATTCTAAATGTCAAACTCGAAATATGACACTCTTAAAATTATTTTTTTCGGAGTACAGATATCTACGTACTTTGTTATTTACATTGTTGATGAATTTCTTATTATTAATTATTAAGGAAAACCATTCTTATTGTGAAGTTGTAATTATTCAGAACATAGGTCTGTGATATTTTAAATACTAAATTAATGTATTAATTATAAATATATACATATAAAATCAATTTTGTCGAAAAATATTGTTTTAGCGTCACCGGGATACGAACCTGGATCTTCATTTCCAATCCGGGGAAGTGCACTACCTTTGTGCTATAACGCCAGTATTTTTCTTGACAAATTTTCGAAACTATATGTTACATTTTTCAAATTAATACACCTGTCGTTCCATTATTTGAAAGCCATCTACATTATTTTTACAGAATCTCAAATACCTTTGAGTAAACCGATTTGCAGACGCCAGAATTATCAATTCATTTTTATTAAATTTTTGGACACGTTGATACAACATATATTATTAAGGAAAACACATTCTTATTGTGAAGTTGTAATTATTCAGAACATAGAATTTCTTATTGTTTTTGAAAATATTGTTAATTATGGTAAATGTATGGTCGTATATTAATAAAATAAGATTATTGATGGGAAATGTAAGGCATCGATTTTTTTTTTCTCATTTTTGCGAAGCTCTGAGTGGGTAAAGTATTTTTCAATTTTTATGGTGAACATTTTCTTATTGTCAAGTTGCAATTTTTCAGAACATAGTTCCGTGATATTTTTGATACAAATTAAATGTATCATTATAAAGATATACTTACTTATATATAAAATCAAAATATTGTTGTTGCTACCGGGATTCGAACCTGGATCTCTTCGTATCGGGGGAAATTATGCTACACCAACATAATTTTCGAACTTGTATGTTGCATTTCTAATTGATACATCTTTAAACCTTTAAGTAATCGTATTGGAAGAGATCCAGGTTCGAATCCCGGTAGCAACACAAATATTTTTTAGATAAATTTATTTTATATGTATAACTTTCTAATTAATACATTTAATTTGTATTAAAGTACTTTTCATTAGATAACCCGAACTTATAAGTCTATACTTGGTCATATTAGTCATTGAAAATGTAAAAATTGATCTGTCATCAAAAGTTTTTTATTCCAAATATTTCTGAAGTATCAAATAAGATTTTTTTGTACAAAATTATATATTCAACTCCTTTGAACTTTGGAAAAAAAATGTACATACAATGGTTCGACCTTAAAAGATGCGGCACTGTTAAATAGAGCGTAAATTAAAAGCGATCTTTACGTTTTGTTATAAAACTTTCACCTCTCTCGGAAAGTCGTCGTGATACGGCGGGCCCGTAGTCTCACAGGATCGCCGACAATATCCTTATATTGTTTTCTCAAGAAAAGTGTGTGTAAAACGGAAAAATGAAACTTTGTTGATCTTGTCCTTTTAAAAGAAAGCAACAAAAGAGAGCACAATAGGGCAGGTTCAATGGGATATGAAGAAATTGGATGGTAGCATGAGCCAAATGGAATTGTTTTATAGGGAGGAAAATCGCTCGGCAGAAGCATTAAAGACAACAGCCTATTAGGGGTGGGAGAAATAAAATGAAAAAAGTTTTCTCGTATTTAAGTAGCGTGTTTCTTTGATTTAATTAAATATCTAGGGGGAAGAAAAATACATTTGATGGCTTAATAAACTTTTAGATCTGTATCACAAAAAGCAATTTATACAATTAAAAATACTTTAAGTTTAAAAAACATAATTATATTATGATTATTTTTTAATTTTTTTTATTTATTATCTTAGTTAGGTACTAAATTTATTTTTTAAATGTTTGTTGTTTTTTTAAAAATAGATTCTGGTGAAGAAACAATAATATATTTTTTAGTTAGTTATGATATTCTGAAGAAGAAAATGGTATTTTTCGAAACCGGTAGATACATTTAAACTCAATTCAGTGGTTAATAAAACAAAGATAATAAATAAAAAATATGAATTTTAACCAAAAAGTTAATATTGCTAATTTAAAAAGTACATAATTATATTAACTGATAATAATTAACCGTTTTCAAAGCACGTAATTTATCAATGATAAAAAAAATGTTTTAATATTTCCTGGCGTATCTGGGAACTTATTGAAATAAAGGAAAATTTGAGGTGAAAAGCATATTGTTATGAGTAATTTTTAAACATCAACCGGTTTAAAAGAACACAATTTTCTTCTTCAGGATGTAAAATCAACTAATAAAAAAAAAGTCACGTTATTCTAATCGATTCAAAAATATATTTAAATTAAAATGTATTTAAATAATAGTTATTAAAAAAAATAATTTATTACTCAAATTATTACGATGAAAGTTGTGAAAATTTACTTGATGCAAAATTATTAGAAAATTTTAAATTTTCAATATAGTTGATTATTTATAAACAAAGTTGAATGATCAATAAATTAATGAACATATTAAATCGCAAAGTTAAGTTTTCAAATATTAAAAAAATATAAATATATTATATATTTACTATTTCCGAGGTAAGTTTGTAGAATTCCATAATCACCTCTTTAATATATTTGAGGCGCGTTTCGCCTTATAAGGGTACTATTAATTGACGAGAGAAGCTTGAGATAAGCGAAACCGGTTGACGTATAATAAATTTCGTGGTTTCGTACAAAGTTATTGTTACTTTATTTAATATAATATGTCAAACCACAAAGTGATCGCTTTCTACGAAAATACATATTAAATAGAAAGATATACATATAAAATCAATTTTATCGAAAAATATTGTTGCGCTATCGGGAATCGAACCTGGACTTCTTCCAATCCGGGGAACTTGCATTTACTGATTATGTTATGGTACCACAGTGAATTGACGACAAACTTTCGAACCTATTTGTTACACTTTTCAAATTTATAAATCTATTGTTCTATTATTTGAAAGCCATCTTCTTTATTTTTACGGAATCTCAAATACATTTGAGTAAATCGATATGAGACGCTAGAATTAATAATTCCTTTTAATAAAATTTTAGACACATTGGTACATCTTATATATTATTAAGGAGAAAACATTCTTATTGCGAAGTTGAAATTATTCAGAACCTCTATGTACTCTCCTTAGTAATAATATTTTTGCCTAAAACGAATCATTATATTTTTTGTTCATCTTGCGAGAAGTGAAGATAGCTTGGGGAGGCTGGTTGCGATGGGCCACGAAAGAAAAATCCCCCACCTGCTGGACCGACCGAGTGAAAAAAGCCACATGCACTTCTAGCAGGTGACAATCTGACAAGAGGGTGGGAGACCATGAAGATCACGACCCTCGGTCACGACAGACTGACGTAGATGGATATTATTTTTCCTCATTATTTTAAATGGTTTATTTCTAATATTTTTTCTCAAATTAATAATGATTTTTAAGGCAGTTTCTGGAAAAATTCTCATTTTTATAAAGACACGGAAAAGAAAGTAGATTGATGATTTTGGGAAATAGTGTTAGTAGCAAAAGTTGAAAATATCGTGGACAATCAAGTACAAATGTCCATTTTGCAGAAATAATACATCAGCGGTAGTCTCAACCGTTTGCGTGAGACGAATTCTCAATTTTTTAAAATATCTTACAAGAAGGGAATATAGCTTAGATAAGTTTGTTGTGGCAGACCACAACGATGGAAAAAGAAGAAGAAAAAAAGGAAAAAGAAGAAGAAAAAGAGAAATATGAGGAAAAGCAACAGTCACTTCTTGGTAACAGCTCTTAGAACTACGTGATTGCGGAAAACAGTGTAGGGGGATAGTTAAGGGGTCGGAAATGATCGTGACGAAATAAAGGGTGTCCAGCGGAAAATTTTCAAGTTTAATATTAAATAATAAAAAAAACTACGATGTTATTCATATATTTTATTCATACAAAATGGAGTTTAACAATGCTTATTTTACGTTTTATAAACAATATCGTCTAAATGCCGTCCATTTCTTTCATTCTTGCATTCGGACTCTTAAATTTGCGAAAACGTGAGAGCAAAGTGTGAGTTCAATGGCAGCAACTTCACGGCGGATATTTTCTTGTAGGACCTAATTGTTCGAGGATTGTTACTGTAAACTCTCGACGTACGGTATCCCCATAAAAAAGTCGCACGGTGTGAGGTCCGGTGACCTAGGTGCCCAGGGTATGTTTGCGTACTTGCTGATTAATTTATTGAGAAAAAATTCCCTTAGCTTCTCCGTTGAAACTCTAGCTGTGTGTGGAGTGGCCCCGTCTAGCTGCAATTGTATTCTATTGTTGAGCCCAGGAAACAGCTGCCGTTGTGGCACCAAAAACTCGTCGATCATTTGGCAATACACGTCAATTATCCTTCGGGCAGAAATTGCACAGCAATTGGACAATGAAAACGTTTTTAATGGCTCTTGGGTTGTCGGGGTACCAGTATCTCATGTTCTGTTTATTAACATAGCCATCGATATGAAAATGTGCTTTGCCAATAAACAATATTTCCAAGCGTTTGTGCTGTTCAAGCACCAACATGTTCTAGCATCGTTCTTGCTAAGGTTTCACGTAAAGAATAGTCAATTTTGTTGAAAAACTGCACGATTTGCAGTTTGTATGGGTGAAACTGTTTATTTTTTCAAAATAATATGCACTGTTTATTTTTTTATTCCAGTACAGGCTGCAATATTTTTTATCGATTTACGCGGATTGCGCGTAAACTTGAGCCACATGTTCTGGCGTCGCTGTTGAACGTTAATGATCCCGGAAGAGTTTGATTAACCATTGTCCCTTCTTGTCTGAACTTTACAGCGTACAAAAAGCGCAACGTGCACGAACCAATGAATCACCGCACTTTAAATATTGCCCAACCGCGAACGTGCGGTACACTCTCGACCAGTGGCTCATTGCGATTGGCAAATCAGCAAACCATGCGCGTTGAACAAAACCCCTCCCACTTACCTCATTCTGATGGTTTACGAGCAATTACAATTAAATTTTGAAATTTTTTCACTGTATACCTTATATATCGTCACAGAACATCCTCAATTAGGGATTGTAAAATATTTTGATAGTATGTTTAACTATTTAAAAAAGCACGAAAAGTACGCATATATCTTCACATTTTCCTGTGATTTATATTTTTATACAAATTCGGCAATATCCACATCTGTATATCTATAAACGAGGAATAAATTGCCTAGAAAATGATACCTAGATGATATTTATAGCATCCGTGAAAATTAAAAATTCTTACGTACTTATTTACCATCACACCGTTTCATCGCCAGGGGAAAGCAAAAAGGATAGAGCGCCACAGTCCTCTGTCCTGATACAATTCTCGACTCATCCACATTCATATATCTTCTCATAGAAGCTCGCCGATTGTTGAGGCATCTAACAGAACCATTCTTCGTTATCAAGTCTTCCGCGGACGTCCTTTATCCAACACTTGTATCATATATCTTTCTTATCATTCTCTCCTTATTCATGTTCCATATGACCAAACCACCCAAGTGATCCTTTCTTAATCTTACTCACTATACTAACATCAGCTTTATATTCTTTACTTTTTTATTCATTCTAAAGATTCAATATACAAAATTAAATACATAGACTATTCTTCTATTTTTTCTTATTCTAATACATATACTTCTTCTTTCACATCATTAAAATTTTCTCTTTATTTATCTATTACGCGCGGCATTCTTCAATTATTCTGCATCCGCTCATACACCATACTTCTTCTATTCTTATTCTACTTTAGAACATTCCTCTTTAGGTGTAGTTTATTTTTCAGGAGTATATGATGAAAACATTCGTCGAATTTGTTTGCTACCGTCTTCAGGATAAGTATGTTTTAATATATATGTTTTAGTCAGTTTCTCTTATAATGAAGATCCAACTTTCATACTCATAGACTGTTGTATCCTATACATCCGTACATATTTATTTATTATTAAGAATTTTATTAATTTTTTATGTATTTTGCTCCTTCAAAGCCGTTTATCTTTTGTGAATGCCTCTTAAGCTAAAGCTATTTTTTTCATTATTTCTTTTTCGCTTCTGACAATTTAATATATAATGCTAAATATAGAAAGCGGTACATGTTCAATAGGTTTGTTATTTAATTTGAGCTATTTTTGAACAGTTATGTAAGCATCTTTTATAACCAGTATATTTGATTTAATTTAAATTATTCTCATGCTAAATATACATATTTCAATATTTCGCTTAAGATTTTTGGAATAACATAGATGAGAGAGTGCCTCTTTCTCCGAAGCAGTAGGTTATCCTATTTATAAATATATATATATATATATTTTTATATTCATATTACACATTGTGTTATATAATATTATTATAAAAATATGGAGCATGCATCAGTAAACTAAGAACACGTAATTTATTTAATTTATTTGAATAACAAACAGTTGATTTAAAACATTAATAAAAGTGTAACAATAAATTCAACCAATTACATGTTTACTTTAAATTAATAACATACTGGTGATGCAGCGAAAGACAGTACATTGATTAGACTTGTAAATTTATTTAATACTTTATTAATAAAGATTAAATTTTACGCTACATAGAAGACGGAGCTCTACCGGTATATTGCAATGAAATAAGTTATAATAATTTCAAAGAGTTTTTTTATTAGATTATTTAAAAAAATATCCAAAAATAAAATTGTTTGTATCGTAAAAATTGGGAAAAATATTCTAGACTGCACACTTAAGGTTTACCTATATATTAACAATCTTTCAGTTAGTTAGACTTATTGTGCCTTAAAAAAATTGAAAAAAGTAAATGTTTAAAAAAAATAAGGAGGAGGACACAGGATATGATTACGATAATGAAAATAATAATTTATTTATTTATTTAATTCTTACCATAGTGCATACATAAGCACTCATATATACTCTAATATAAATAAGACTAAAGTATTTTCTTTTACTAAACCTTATCTTTTACATATTTGTTCAGTTTCTTTTTAAATCTATTCAATTTCACCTCTTTTCTTGTTTTCTGGCATTTCATTAAAAAATTTCATCGCACTATACATCATCGATTTCTGAGATTTGGCCTTCTTCCTGAATGCCAGTCTCAGCCTATCCTTTTCTTTCCTACGATGCTCGTACTTGTGTTGATTTGCCTCAATTTTTCGTGTAAATTTTGCTGACATTTTCTTATTAAGGATTTTATAAATAAATACCATTATATTAAAATATATTTTCTACTTAAAGGCATAATATTCAGATCATTGAGCATTGCACTGATATATATGAGTATATCTATTTTTTCTGAGTATTTTTCTCAAAGCTTTATTTTGCAACACTGACAATTGTTGCATTTCTTCTTCGTTAGCCAAAAACAAAATGCTACTACAGTAGTTAATGTGAGGAAAAATAACAGAGTTTTAATAATTGACTGTAGTACATAGTACGAGTACTGTAGTATATTGTACAGTCAGCCGCAGAAAATCAACTACGCAAATCACCGGAATTAGTGGTAAATAGAAAGTGGAAAGTAAACAGGAATGGATTAATTAGAGAATTCCTTCGATAATTAAAAAAGACCAGATTACGGGAAATAATGGGAGACAAAAAAGGGACAGCTTGACTCACCCGATTATGAAGTCGACTCCTCGACTCCTGATCTGCTGAAGCATTTACGACCGCAAGTTTTCACGGCAAATAACTCAACAAAAAATTTCCACAATAAAACCGAAAGATGCATATCACACTCGGTGATCGAGTCGAAAGGTTTTAGGGAACTAGTCAGGCGGCAATGAAAAGGTGTCAATACGAATTTGCGCGTACATTATAATTATTTATGTCCGCGGCGTCACTATTGTGAAGATTAGACTTTATGACAGAGGCGAATATAAAATATTGTAGTACATTAAATATTGCTATTAAGTAAAATACTCGTAGTATATTATGTGGGATGCAGTAGGTATATTCAACGAGCAATTTTGTGAAAAGTGAGAATAATCAAATCTACACAACTTGAATGTTCTTTACCTTGAAAATGATAAATAATACCAATGCTAGTGTTGACGCAAGCTGAGTACCTACTCCCTGCGCATTTGTCCTTCCAATATAAACCTTAATATATCTGTCCCACTCTGACCAACCGATGGCTTAGGGATATCGCCGACGGGGGGACAGATTGCCTTCTGACTCCGAACTGTCAAGATCTGTGTTCCTTTTTTACCGTCCGACGAAAGCAGCGCCGTGCGTAACGCGCAAGGACCAGGAAGAGGCGGTGTTCTCAACAGCTCCGGAAGTGCAGTGATATCTCATTTCTTCATAAAAAACGTGCTAGTCAACTGGAGGTGAAAAAACGACGTCTAATTCAGGATCGAAATCAAGGTAGGTCAGATCCCTTTACCAATATGCCTTTCTTGAATCCACTGCGGGTGCGTCAAATAATAATTATTATAATTGATACAGTCCACGGGATCTTATCATACCAGTTAATATCAAATTTTGTATGAATTTTAACATGATTAAAAAAAAATTTTTTTTTATATATTGTGAAGTTTTTAAGACTTTAGAATATGGTTTTTGTAATTCACAAAACTTTCATAGAGCAAAAGTATTATGAATTTTTCCAAGAAAGCGATCTAGCTATTTTTGGCAGTATATAGAACT
Organism: Eubasilissa regina; assembly: GCA_022840565.1. NCBI lineage: Eukaryota > Metazoa > Arthropoda > Insecta > Trichoptera > Phryganeidae > Eubasilissa > Eubasilissa regina. The sequence goes on from JAINEB010000019.1 coordinate 8,441,376, forward strand.
GACCTTAAACACCATCATGCAAGCAATATAATTTATTTCACAATTATGGACTGGCTACTTTTAATTATTGTTACAACGTCGTTAATGTAAGTGTCAAGTTTAGTTCAATTTTTTAAATATTACGAAGCGCCAAAAATTAGAGATAGTTTCATTAAATTTTCTCATGTGCTATGGTTTGTTATCCAAACTAAACTTATATCATCAATAAAACTGACTTACGAAAAGAAGGAAAAAAGCAATAAAATACAAAAATCGGAACAAATCTTTGAACGAATTTAAAATGCTTTTTGGCAACCCTGTCATAAGCTTGTCTTAAATGGTCAGGGCAGGTTTGCGTTGGGAAATCGCATCGTAAAACAACCTTCTGGGCTGGTTAAAGATTTACCTTCACTTCATTCCAAATTGGATAGCTCGCACGTTCATTTAACCCCGGGTGGGCGTAGCGTTTACCTGTCAGTGACCTTTCGTAACCGCACTACTGAACCAAAGTATTTTTTTCACTCACGCTAGCGCGCTTGTTGGCATATTGTGTAATTAACTCATTAGCTATATAGATTGCGCAGATAGAGGCGTTTTAATTTACCGGTAATTCGCTAAAAGTTTTTTGTGCACCGGTTTACCGATAATTAACCCTAGGTTATGATTAATTTTGTAATTTACAAAAAAAAGCTTTTATAGAATTACAATATTTGTCTACAATAAATAATAGTAATAACACAAAGGAACACACTTTTAAATACTCTTTCTCTTAGTATTTTTAGTTAAAGTAAGTTCTTAGAAAACATCATTTAACAAGCCTATAATCAAATTAAATTAATGAAAATTCAGATTTAATACAAATTAAATGAAACAACGAGAAAGACGCTAAAAAAAAATCTATCTATGGAAAAAATATTTTGTTGTTACCGGGATCGAACCTGAACCTCTTCGTTTCCTCTTTCGCTATAGCAATATAATACATTTTCGACAAATTTTTAACTTATGTTCTCTAGTCAGACCTCAGGTAGAATATAATTCGGTCATATGGTCATTTGTTCACTCGACGGTGGTTGAAAGAATCCAAAGAAAGATTTTAAAATTCATTAATTATAAATTAAATATACGCTCTGAGGATATCAATTATGATTATCCCCTTAGGCGTCTGAAATTGTAAAAATTATCAGTGAGACGTGTGGTGACCGACCTTATATATTGCCGACTGCCCCCAGATTGTTGGTCTGCTTGACTTTCATGCACCATTGAGATCATTGAGACACAATTCATTGTTCTATTACAGGGGTAATGTTAGAACACATACATTAGCTCACTCAGTAGTCCCCAGATTGCATTCTCTGGGGAATGAATATGCGGAGGTAGTTGACATTTTTGCTGTAAATTTAACTTTTTAGAAGACTGCATTACTACATTTTTTTCTGTCTTAGCTCAATGGTGAAGAATAAATAGTTTTACTTCACATTTTTTTATTTTAGAATTTTGATCATGAAAAAACATGCATATATAATATAATATTTTTCTTTGTGTATTGTGCTTTTGATGTGATTTTCTATTATTTTTTTTATGTTAATATCAGTTATTTCCAATTAATACATCTACTATTCCAATTTTTAAAAGCAATTAACTTTATATGAATTAAAGTCATAACTTTATTTACACCACATATAAGATCTCCATACTTCCAGAACTATAATCTCTTCCTCCGGGTGAGTTTGTGATGATCCACATATAAACAACTGATAAAAAAAATAAGAATTCCGAGAAATTTCTAGAGCAGTTGCGACATGGTAGCGGGGCGGGGAAGGGAGACGCGAGGGGAGGGTCGAGAGGGGAAGACGCCGTCGGGGGATGACTCGGCAGTCGGCTTCAGGGGGGCGAAGGGTCGGGTTCGAGCTTTCAGTTCGGCGAGTTTCTGGAGAGTTCCGTGATCGCACGTGAGAGGGTCGCTTTTGAGCCGGGATCGCGCGGGGAACGAAACTAGATTTTCCTTCGGAGATTTGCGCCGCGAGTGTTATTGGGGTGATCGTGTTGTTCTCCGGGTCCGCGAAGGCCGCGTTAAAATTCATAAATCGCGAGTGCAGTGGTTCCGGGATCCAGAGGGCAGACCAGGACTGGCGCTGACGCCGTGAGCCGTAGCAGAGGACCCAAAATACTAAGTTTATCTTTTAGCATGCTTGTATACATAATTAATACCCCTAACAAATACTGTAGCGTGATTCGGATCATCATGTATTTACTCATTCATAGAAAGGGTCTGGCGTAAACGCTAGACTACCCGATATTTCACTTTATTTAATTACTGTCCGTTTTATAAATTGGGAACACCCACCTACAAGTTTTAGTTACATATATCTCTTCATTTAGGACCAATTATATACTACTATTGGCCGTGTAAATAATCATGTAACTATGTACGTAACTTTTGTGTATTTACTTAACGGCGGAAATATAAATCTAAAAATCTCATGAAATCCTGACGGGGCGCATTTTATAGATTACATTTTCGATCCGAAGAAATGACTTGCAGTTTGAAATGATAGAATTTATCGGAGAGCCTTTGTATGTTTATTTTGCCTTGAAATCGCACGATTGCATGGGTAGGAAATCATACTGCGTTTATTGTTACTACTATTTTATTACTAGTACTAACATCCCCCCCCCAAACTGAATTTATTCGAGGGCCTCGCTCCCTTGTGATCAAAGTAACAATAGCGTCGCGGGTGACTGATATTGATGCAGAGGGATTGATTGTCAAGATGGTCTTTCGTCGAGTTTGGAGTGGACTACAATTGCCGAGGAGGGTCTCTGTTCTGGGCGATACATATTATTCACGGGAAATGCTTTAATGCATTCATATACGTTAGTTGCAGAGCAGAAGGGTTGACATAAGCTAGCTGATCAAGTGGCGCTATTAGCACAAAAGACGAAAGAGTCTGCCGATTGAATGCTGTGACCCCACGCCCTGGCTAAGACGTGAGTGGACGGAACAGATCCCAGAGGAAGGACGCCTCGGCTAACCGTAGGTACCTCTTCGGACTTCTCGAGAGATGAGTCTCTAAACATGAATGCCGGGAGATAGTCATTTCAAACCACATAGCGTGGGTATCTTATTGAAAGGACGAGAGGGAGATTTATATCAAAAGGCGTTACTCTGCACGGGCTTACACATTATTAACAATCCTAACCAATTGTTCCTGACTCTATTCGAGATGCATTGTCCGAGACACCGAGGATCATCCTGCAGATAAATCAAACTATACATCAGGCACCGTTGCCGCATGACGTATGTTTTCAGACGCACCCAAAAGAATGGTGGGAATTTCCTGAAAGTCGTACTGTCATGTCACAACCTCATCACAATTAATTACCTTCAGTGGTGGACGAGGCCCCGGATTGGCCATTTTCCTACCGATACTGAATAGCTGTCACAATCATCACAATTAATTACCTTCAGTGGTGGACGCGGCCCGGATTGGCCACTTTCCTACCGATACTGAACAGCAACGTATTGGAGATACAAGGACCTCGGCCATGCATCTTGAATGAGTCATAACAAATGATATTGTTCACTTAGACATTGGCCGAATCAAAACTTTGGATTATCATCATCATCATCTTTAAACTTTTGAACGCGATGGGTGTTCAGGGTTCGGAGTCCAGGACCCGTCGTCTGCAGACGTACGGATTCTGGATTTGGGGTCAAAGGGGAGCCGAACGAGTACGGGTCTACGACAAGGTTGGTGTCATACGTATAGTTACACCCTCACTTTACATTTTAGCTCCGAATAATGCGTACATATGTATAATTTCTTCCACACTCTTACATTCTAGCTCTGAATAACACGTACATAATTAATGTTATAACGGGCGCGCTCGAATATCATTCCGCTTGACGGGAAGTTTTCCGTTACTTAGTCGTATACCATAAGATAATCGGTATATTTATTTTAATAATTGCTCTATAGGTATTTGAACGGCTATAATATTTGGATATTTGTAATATTTGGATTTTGATAATTGAAAACGCGGGTTAAAAGAACTAGGAGCATTACGGACATAACATGGGGAATATTCTTAACCACTAGAACGATCACGTTGGCCAAATTTAGCTATTAAGCGGATAGACTAGCATTAAGCGTAAAAACTAGTATTAAGTAAGGTAGAAAGCTAGATCTCCACACTGGCGACCGGGAGAGCTCGCACGTAGGAGAATACCGAATCCATAACAGAGGCGTGTTTTGCGAGCAGGACGCCCGCACAGGGAAATTGAAGATTCCGCATTAATTTAGAAATAGTAATATTAAAATTATATTAAGTTAGACATAGGGAAATACGGAACTGCCACAGGTGGTGCCGGCGACCAGGAGAATTATTATTTATTATAAAATTATATATAAATAGGCTTAGAAAAGTCGAAATCACTTCAAGTTGTATACTCAAGTTAAAAACTGACATTATGGAGATTTAAGAAAAGTAAGAGAATGGGGGGGGGGGGGGGGGGGGGGATGGAGTAAACCAAAATCGGAGTAGGAGTTAATTAGAAGGACAATATATTTTTTTAAAGAGAACACATTATTATTGTGAAATTGCAATTTTTCAGAACATAATTCTGTGATATTTTTATCTGTATATCATTCTTATTAATACATTTAATTAGTATTATTACATTTATTTGACTTTGAATCATTAATCATATTATGGGAGTTGTGTGTGTGTGTGTTAAAGTTATTCAAATCAAGATTGTGTCAGAAGGTTATGATGCTATGAGACAGAAGCTCCTTACTTATTCTTGTCTCCCGCGTGTTGGTTGTGTTTCGCAATGTACATTGTAACTAGAGCAGGGTATATAAATGAAATAGCACTTAGGATGTTTTGTTTATTGAGGCGATGAATTAATACAATTTAAATGCGCGGTTGAACTCTAGAGTGGTTGCTGTGATGTGTGTGGTGAATGCTGTTGAGTAGCGATGCTGGTGTTAGGACGGCCTGAAAAGAAGTGATCGCTAGTTGCTTGATAGTAGGTGTTTCCGGTACATAGTATTTATTAGCTGCTGCTCATTGGTTGCTCTGGTTTGAGCTCTAATTGCTGATAGCTATGCCCTTACCCAGCCATGTCTACGGGCGCGAGTAGGGTCACCACAATGTCATCACAAAGTAAAAACCTACCTTCAGAAGAACTAATAGGAATTAAATAAATACCACAGAATGTTCTGAATACAACTAGCAACTTAAAAATGCAACAAAAATGTGTTCTTCTAAAATTCTGTTCCTATCCGTAAAATTTACATTAACTAAAATCTTAAAAAGCCTAAACCTACAATGTAAAAAAACGTTGTCTATATAGGATTATCATGACATTTATTTTATGTTGCTATTAACTATTTTCGATATATCACCATCGTAAGCTCAACAACCCGGGGTGGCTCATGGCTTTCAGTAAAATTTTTCGTCATCAGTTCTTGCTTTGCCAGTTGATTTCCCTCCTCTGTGATATTGTCCTGCCAAGGCAGTTTCAGTCTCCATCTTCCCCTAAGGGTTACTAGACAAAATTATATGTAATCTTTCATTCAAATATAATTTATTAATTGCACTAAATATCTTTTTCTTCCTTTTTCCATCCTTCTTCCTTTCTTTCAAATACATGAAAGATCCCATCAGTCGTGCATAACATATTTTTATATGTATACAGGGGCAAAAATTCTCATGGTGAATTATCGACAAATTTTGTAAAGGATTTTTCCCTATTCACAAAATCAATCTCTAATTAGCTGAAGTGCTGTAGCTTACCCTAGAAATAATTTAATGTAGGTAAGTTCTGCTTCTTCGAGCAGTAATTAGTTCAGGAGTTTGTTTTTGTGAGATTTTATTCAAGCTAAGACCTTTTCAGATTAGAAATAGCATCCTCAAAAACATTTATATACAAAAAATACTTTGTTCCTGATTATAATACGTTGAAGAATATAATACATACAAGAAAAAATGCAACAATTGTGAGTGTTGCAAAAAAAATCTTTGAGAATAATACTCAGATAAAATAGATATACTCGGATCAATGCAATGTTGAAAGATGTGAACATTCAGGAAGGAAGCTAAATCTCAGAAATCGATCATGTGTAGTGCGATGAAGATTTTTAATAAAATGCCACAAAACATAAGGAGGAGAAACTGAATAGATTTAAAGTGAAACCAAGCAAATATATGAAAGATAAGTGGCAGTAAATTAAATTGTGTGTGCACTATATTAAGAATAAATAAATAACATAAATTGTTTGAATCCATTTTTATATATTTCTGTGCAATGAACCCGCCCTGCGGTGCGGAGTTGATGCTACTCGCTTGGTGCGGAGTTGATGCTACTTGGGCGGATGTTACATGGGTGAAGAGGACGTGGGATTTTAGAAGGAAATGGTAATATCGAGGTTTAAAAAGACACGCACTGTAAGAATTTTCTGCACAGTCAATAGAGTTAAGAAAGATCGTTGATATGGTTTTGTGGTAACCCTAGACGCGCTCGTAGATATGGCCAGGTAAGGGCTCATCTAACAATCATTAGGGTCCAAACCAAAGCAACCAATAAGTGCCAGAAAATAAACATTATGCACTAGAGATGGTTACTACCAAGCAACGGGGGATCACTTCTCCGCAGGCCGTCCTAACAACACTCTAGACTTCAAATTGTATTAATTTATCCCCTCAATAAACGAAACTTTGTAAGTGCTCTTTTGTTTGTATACCCTGCTTTAGTTACAACAGACAACCAACACGTGTGTGACAAGAATAAGATAGGATCTATCTCACAGCATCTTAACCTTCTGACACAATCTTAATAGTGATGGTAAACCGTTACGTGACTGTGATTATGACACTGATTGGTAACTGAGATTCAACAATGATTGGTAACTAAGATTTAACTGTTGGAGGTTTACTTTTTAGTGTACTAGTCATTGTTTGAAGAATTAGGTTAATCAATTATCAATCATCGTTACAATCGAACACAATCACAGTGAAAATAACGGTTTAAATAACGATTTTACCATCACTAAATCGTAAGTCAATCATAGTTTAAATAACTCTAACACGCACACCTCAACTCCTACAGTTTGATCATAGGAAGGGATGGTAAAATATGAGACAATAAGAACAGAGAGCGTTCGTGAAAGATCCGATATATATTTAATTATTGATAAATTTTAAGAGTATAAAGTTTCATGATGCACTAACAAAACAAATTGAAACTAATTATAAAAATCACAGTCTTCATTATAAAGTAACATAAGCATTAAAATAATTTTAGTTGGTGAGAACATTATCATACGAAAGTGCACTAATTTTATATTTATAATAATATATATTAATATTATATATTATAGGGCGAGAAAGAGTGAGGAGACTGAAAATTATGAGGGAGAGTAAAGAGACCCGTATGCAGGAAAATGATTGGCTAAAATCGATAATAAAATGGTTCGTGGTTTTTTTTTAGTGTAGCAAAGTTAATATAAAAAAAAACAATTTCTGTTTAGTCAATATGATCGTATAAAGCAAACTCTGTTAAAAAAATCAGTACGCATGATAAGAAGTATGAATGTGGAAGCCAGAATAGTGTGCCAGTAAAAAAAAGTGCGGTTATCTATTTTCTCTGCAATACCCCTGCGGAAAGATGACGAGATAGTAAGTATGATTATTATATTCGATACATTTTATAACTTATAATAAAAGTATAAATAATAAGAAAAACACTTAGTTTAAAACCACTATTTATTAATACATCAACATGTTTCGATACCTATGATATCTTCGTCAGTTAGTTACCTGCCACATATACTTCTTAAGTTTTGTTTTTATCTATGCTTTTATTTTTAATTTTAGTATACATTGCTTCCTGAAGAAGATACCATAGTTATCGAAATGTTGATGTATCAATAAATAGTGGTTTTAAACAAAGTGTTTTTCTTATTATGTATATAATATGTTGCCACAAAGTTATTTTGCTAATATTTAAAAAAAAATATAATAAAAGCGTTTCTTTTGATAATAAAATTCATTAATTGTCAGTAATTGATTTTTTTGCGGGTCTCTCGCCGTGATATGTACATGTTATGTATGTGTGCTGGAGTCGCCATTGGTCTTCATTGGTCATTTGCAAGAATTTTGAGAGCAAATTTTTTAAAAATATTTACTTAATGGTATCACCATGCACGAAAGACATTTGTCTGAAATAAACCCGATTTCTACCTACATTCCTTGAATAGATTTCTATGGATTTAGTAGTTCAGTATTTTTCTCAATTCTGGAGATAGAATATGAATTATCACCAGAAGAAATGAGCTCTATTTAATAAATCATATTACTCGTAGAAAAAAGAGGGAGAAGAATAGAAACGGAGTTTTATCTTAACTTATGCTCCGAATTGGCACTTTAACTTCGCTTGACACATAATCTTGGCTCATTCACACAAAATACACCGTTATGAAAAGACGACACCCGACTATCGTCCAATAAATTTATACTTGAAATATGAATTAAATTTGGGATTCTTCTATTGAAATCAAATGCCACACTGAGCAAGCTCGTGAAAATTTTAATTAATTAACTACTCAAAAGTATTTGAGATTCCGTAAAAATAAACAAAATAGCTTTCAAATATTTATTTTAAAATTTTAAAAGTGTGAAATACAGGTTCGAAAATTTGTCATCGATGCACTGTATTAGTGTAGCATAATCGGTTAATGAAATTTCTCCGGATATCTTTCTAATTATCACATTTAATTAGGACTTAAAATATCACAGACCATCTATTCTGAATAATTACAACATCACAATAAGAATGTGTTCTCCTTAATAAAAATATGTTTTAGAGTCGTGATTTCAACCTTTGATTACGAATGAAAATGGTCAGTTGCTATGTGTCTACTTGATATTATTTAATGAAGCATTTGATATGTGAATCTACAGAAGAATTTGAAATAAAATCGTTATTTATTTTATGATAATTACAATAATTCTACTATATACATTTATAGTTCGTAAATTATTAAAATAATTAATAACAAAAAATTGAATGTATTTGAATGATCACTCCTCTATTTTACCGTAATACGATAAAGAAGTTTGAGTACATACCATTTGCCATTATAGATTTAATTTGGTAAAAATGTCAGTCACTTTTTACTTTTAATCGACCGTATATTTTAAACATATTTAATAGAAGGAGAAAAAAAAAACAAATATCATAAATATATAATTTGATAATATGTGCGCTTAAATGTCACATAAAGTCATAAACATCTATAAATATTTATTCTGGAAGTAAGACAAATAGGAGGCATTAAATTAAAAACAAGTTTATTCCGTTTTAATTGCGGCTGAGGATATTCAAATTTATTCAACTGCTAATGGAATGACATTTGATGCATAACAAGCATGAAGTGAGACGCAAGACAACGAACCTGATATATATTATGTGTGTGCGTGTATGTATCTCCAAAAATCTCATGGGAGCAAAAAAAGAAAAAAATCTCTTTCGTGGACATGGTTTATTAAAATTTCAAACCAGAGTAATTTTGGTACACTAAATTATTTGTACCTTGACTAGAATATAAGTCTGACTATTATTAATAATTAAACATATGAAATAAATTATGTTTTGCTTAGTAACGTTAAAATATCTAGGTAACACAAAAGGACAAAGTAAAAAGCCCGAAATTTCTCATCAGTGGTGGATTTTCCAGCTTTCATTGAGGAGGATTATCTCGACCTAAATTGCGTAGGGCTTTTGTAATTCATAAGAACAGGTAATTTAATATTAGTCGCGTACTTACTACAGTTTATCTTAATTTTCTCGAGTTCGTGGCAAGAAAACATTTTCAGTTCAATTTGAACGTACTTGTCAAATTAGCTTAAAAATGTCAGGTGGGTAAGAAATTCGAAGATGCATAAAACTAACTAAATCTGTTATATACCATCTTACGAGGATATGAAAAAAGTTACATCAAGCAAGCACTAAAAATTATGTTGGTTTATATTCTTGTTTTTACAATTTTCATGTATGCAGCAAAGACTTGGGTAGTTGCAATAGCGACAAGCGTAAAATAAACGACTTTAAAATCGGTGCTTCTTAGGTAGGTAGTTAGGCTGGCCTGCGTGGATGGGTAGTCCCCCTACGCGTCTACCTTTCACTCTTTATACCTCGTGTTTTGCAACTCCGTTAGTCTGTCCGTGAAACTGTGACTCAATCCATTTTGTGTCTCGTCTACTGTCCCTCTTTTGGGAGTGTTTTTTGATGACTGGATTGCTATGCGTCCGCCTTGAACTACTGCACCTTAATTTTTCATCTATATATAAAACTATGTATTCTATGGATCTATGTTATATGTTTTTTTATAAATGAACAGCACTAGACGCTGGAGGGTCGAAATTTTAAATTTTTCAAAAATATGCTAATAACTACGTTGAATTTCTTTTATTTTTCATTTTATAAACTGATTAAGTTTAAATATGTTATTGAATTAAAGCCGCTTATTTTTATTAGCTTTGATGAGTGGGACCGACAAAGAAGCCCCAGATTTTAAACCGGTCCCGGGAAGGATGGCCCCCCCTTTCAGGTCTTTTTAACGGCAGATAGATGCGTTGAATTTAGCTGAAGAGAGCGATCTAGAACCAGGACTTGTGGAGGTGCATTATGAACTGAGTTTCATCTATTATTAAGGAGAACATATTCTAATTGTGAAGTTGTAATTGTTCAGAACATAGGTCTGTGATGTTTTAGATACTAAATTAATATATTAATTATAAATATATACATATAAAATCAATTTTGTCAATCTGGTTGAAGTCAAGGTTTCATCTGGTTGAAATTACTGGTGGAATCGCACTTTAGGTGCCAAAATCACTGAAACAGGAAAAAGGGACTCACTGAATTCCGCTTCTTCTGGGTCTGTCAATCACTTCCGGACGCGGTGGACTGTATGTAATTATATCACTATTTCGCCAAAAATCGATAGGTCGACATAGACTCACAGAGCTTTCGGGGTTAATAACAGCGTTTAACTGTTCCGATTCAAGGTCGCCGATCAACTGCCCACTCGCTGGTGACTGGGGGGAAAGGGGAGGTGGGAGGCACTGAATATTAGTTCGTTCAAGATATAATATATCAAATACGAGTCCTAAACAGTCAATACTGACATGAAGGTATGCTGCACAGGATAACGCTCGCGGGAGCTATGCCGGCATGTAGCCCTGAAAAGAGCCCCTTTGTTGAGCGGCCCTACAAATAGCTTTTAACGGTCAAATCCTGATCTGATCATGAGACCTCTGGTTCAAAGATGTCAGGATCGAAAATGTTGGGAGATCGCCTGTAAAAAAAAGACTTGTGTATAGAGAAGGAGTATACACGAGTTAATGTATGTTTCGGTTAGTCTGTGTACATATTTTTTTACTTCAGTTACAAATTTATGATAGTCCGTAATTTTTCTAATTGTGATGGGGAGATTGTTAAAAAATTTGATGCCTTGATAAATATATTAATTTTGTATTATTATATTAATAAAATGTCTTCGATGTTTCTAGGTATAGGAATACATTTGTTAATAAGTAAAAACGTAGTGGTAAGTAAATACTGCGCCGGCGGCCGAGGGAAGTCACTCTCGCTACCGCGGTCCTCGAGTAAACAAATGTTTTTATTTTCTCTACCTCGCTTTGATCCCGCTTTTACTCTGAACTTTTTGGAAATAGATTCAACTATTGGATGCTACATTAGACTACGATTTGGACCCTGCGCGCCACTGCACAGATATCGTCAGTCCGAGCCAGAAGAGTGAATCGGCAAACCATCCTAGTAAACAGTTTTTGTTTCGTGTACATTATTTGATTCTTTTGTTTGGTAGGTATTGTCAAGTTGCATTATTACCTTAGACTTCTTAGTGAGTGAGAAAAAATGGCAATGAGCGGGCACAACAGATAATAAAGAACGTCGATGAATTACCAAGATACTGAATGGCGATATTTGAAGGGTATTATGGTAATGCGATATCCGACCGCTCTTGGCTCGACCACTCTGAATCTACCAAATCTGAATATATGGCTGAACACCTACCGACGTATGTAAATCTACATTAGGGCAAGTTTTTAGCTTCCAAGTCTGAACTTTTGTACAGATAACAAAAGATTACTATAGTTTTATTCTCTTCTTTACGCCTACAAAATAAAATCTTTAATATATTACGTATTCAGCTAGGTTGGACAGGATTTGGAAAGCTACAGTGTATTCTCGAAACTAAAGTACCACAATCTCTAAGGAATAAAGTCGTAAAGACCAGTGCGTGTTGTAGTATCCGTATCAGTATCAGTTTCCGGCTCCATAGCCGAGACGCGGCCCCTTAATATTAATGTCATACATAAATTAAAGGTTGCCTAAAGAGCGATGGAAATAAATATCGAAGCTTGAAGCTGTAGATCGATTATGGCTGACGATGGTAATATTACATTCATGAAAAAAGTCTTGGAAAGATGCCACAAGTTTAATAAAATATTTTTAAAATATACAATATTAGAATATGATGTGTGTATATAAAAATAAAAGTTTTTCGTATTAGACATCATAGGGCATCAGTTGATTTAAGTTGACGTTTGAAACTTTCAAGCAGAAGTCGAGTTATTTATGTAAAGTAGTTTTCGTATGATGTGATGGTTCTTCTTTTTCTTCTCATGCCTTATCCGTTCAACAGAAGTTGGGTATTATCACATTTTTTAATTCGACCCGGAGAAGCTCTACAGTAGCCCGGCCAAAACATTGCTTCAGGTAATCATATAAAGTACGGTTAGACTAATATTTATTTAGTGCGTTATAAATTTGATATTATCTGTGAAGATGTGATTAAATAATACGTAAGCTACAATGTTAGAGTGAAAATAACGTTAATTAAATAGTTAACAATATTCCATTCAAGTTGTTTAAAAATTTGTTTAGAATTGTATTTTAGAATTAACGCCTTTTTTGTGGTATTGAGCCTTTGATACCGCCGGGTTTCCTGGTTGATAATAATCATATGTGTGTGCGTGAATATTGCCTCCTCTTGTCGGAATTGGAGAAGACGGTAATGAAGGCGTGATTCTCATTACCTCCGGCACTTCGACCCGTTCAGTAGTTCTAAAATAACCAGTGCACGTTTCAGCCAGCCGAAATCTAAAGACAGCAAAGCTAACAGGTTAGTATAGTTCATGTATTATAAGCGTACTTGTTGTTAATCGGAAACTTGAGAACCAGAGATCGAAGGCGATTGCATAAACAGTGAGTACAAGATAAATTTATTTATTTATACATATATTGACATCCATATTTTTGTACTAACAGAGGTGGATACATAATAAACATTCTCATAGTTAAATGAGTGGGATGAAGTAGATTTCACCTCTGATATATACAGCGTTGTATATGGTAAACCTATACAGGAAATTGTATTTTTTTTTTAGGTAAGTAGTGGTTGTGTAAGAATTGATGGGTAATTCACATCATAATTTGATATTACAAAACAACATGGTTGTGTAATGTCACCATTAATTTTCAACTTGCACATGGATAATTGTACGAAAGAACGAAGAATTGGAAGTTGGAGCGAGAATAGATGTAAGACCTGACTACTGTATGCAGATGATGCAGTGATAGTTACATAAGTCAATCTGCAACACCTGGTGACTAGGATAGATTGGATTGCATTATACCAGGTCACAACTCTTTCACGACCAAGCATGAAAGCTCTAATATTATTGTAGCGAGTGAAAGCTGGTGCAGTGTCTTAACGAGGCTATCGGATAAGTTGAGCGTTCATCCAATCTGACCAGTTTTCACTAGTCCATCAGACTTACTAATACCCTCCGCATCCATTTCATCCTTCCCGATTTATTTAATTCTTCCTAAATATGTAAACCGATCTATTTCTACCCTGCTCGCGTATTCTAAACACGATGTTAAACAGTATGTATTCTCTCTCGCTAGTTCTACGGGAGTAGGGTGTGATGAGATGTAACTTGGCACTACATCTGGAGGGATATAACGTCTCGGGTGTCTCGGGATAACCAAAGATTTTGTTCTCCGAAGGAAATTTAAGATTAACATACATTTTACAACAAGGATTTATTTTTCTTTTAAACAATTATAGTGCGTCGGCAGTAGTGATAAAAATGTAGCAACATTCGTTTCTGAGACGTAGCAACGTAGTGCTTAAAAAAGTTCTAAATTAAATCACTTAAATAAGATATTATAATGTAATCAAGAATAACAATTAAATTTAATTTTTAAATAGAGGGTCTACATTTATAAATGGATTAATGATGGGATTGAAAAGCCTACGTCATCTCTTGACATCGCCGTTATGGTCCAGTCCACTTGACATTCACCAAGCTTTTGCACATACATATTTTTACCTACTTGGATGGATATAAATGAAACAATGTCATAACTCTACTTGAGTTTGTTAGCACTACTCGAGTTTCGAGAGAAACAGTAACTCTCATCGACATGCGAAGTATTAAACTTCATTTATATCCATTCATTATTTTGAAACTCTACAAGTTAATGCTGTTTCTGTCAATAATCTACCTGGTTCTTCGTCTTCCCTTGTTTTCGCGCTTTTCTAGTCTATCATATTTCTCTCGAAGGTTAAAGTTCCTTAACTTCCTCCATTTTCCAGTCAGAATCTATTTTCCAAGATCTGCAATCTGTTTTCTTACGTCACATTAAGGGGTCAAGTTTCACACTAAGGCATACATGATCTGTTTTCAACGATTTACCGGCAAATATGGAAATATTCTATTTCAAGTAAATAAAGTAAATATATTTCTTATTGTCTTTTTTTAACACGGAATACATGTTACATCAATACTCTTACTATGTTTAATCTAAACTTAACGCTTGTACTATGAAAATAGGACTAACTTGCCGGTCTCCTGGAATAAGGTGCGAACCCCCCGACTACTAGATCACTAAGCCAGCGTTATAACCAATAGACCAATGAGGTACTCAATTACCGGTATTTTGAATAATGAAAAATATCGTTTTGTTAAAACTTTTTAATTTAATATTTAATGTAAGTTCTTAGAAAGCGGCGGACAGAATCAGTATATTTTATTCACGGTTATTTATCTAGAACTCTTTCCGGCCCACTTTTAAAAAAACTTGGTAAAAAAGTTTACGTATTTAATAATACAAAAAAATAATTAAATAATAGAATGTTTAGTTTTTGACCACTTCATTATGTACATACACTAAAGTCAATTAGTTTCAATTGAACACTACCTTCTTCAGGTCAATATAGTAAAGTATATATAAAGTATGTTTTTTTAGAGGTATTAAACTTTAAAATGAAATAAAACACATAAAAATCGTAGTAATGGCCATGATATTGATTTGATTAGAAAGCTAATATAATGCCATTAGTGTTTAAATATGATTTCGCGCTTATGGGGGCCGCGGCTGCCTCGAATAAAGCGCAATCTGGAAGTCCAATTTTCGACCACTTTTTGGAATAGCTGGGGATGTATATTGCTAATAACGCGATGAATGTTGGCTTCCGCGACAAATTTTAGCTTCAAAGTCGTCTATAATCTCTGGTTTATCGGTGTAGACTAGCTGTTTCATATATCCCCATAGAAAATAATCCAAAGGTGTGAAATCAAACAACCTTGGAGGCCAATTTACAGGTTCATAATCAGCGAAATTATGCGCTCATCGAATGTTTCCTTCGGTAAATTGATTTTGGTGCACGTTGTGTGGCATGTTGTGCTGTCTTGTTGAAATCACAGCTCTTCCACATTAATGTCATTTAATTAGAGAACGATAAAGTCAGTATTCACAGATCTATAGCGCTCTTGATTGACTGTAAAGTTGCTGCTGGCATCATTATTGAAGAAACTACAGATTCTTCTCTCACTGCTACTGCGACGTTTCTGCAGATGTGTATTATCAACTAGAGTATGCCTAGTGCGAAAACGATCTATGGTTATTCGAATTACTTGCTCTGATAGACGATTATGTCGACCGTGAAATGAATGTAAGACGGTAAGTTTCTCGAACTAAACCACGATTTTCGAAATAAATTTGCACAATTTGCAAGTGTTCTTCTGGCGTAAGTCTATTTACGGTGAAGTAGCAAACCAAACTGAGCACAAGTCAGCTATCACCTGTCAAATCGCCTGTCGTTGGAAAAAGTGTTGCCAATTAGAAAAACAAACCTATAAAAAAAACTTCCTTGTTCCTTGAATGTTGTGTCCAACTAAAACTAGTTGATTTTAGTGTATGTACATAATAAAGTGGTTTAAAACTATACACTCTATTATTTAATTATAATGTCAAGCCACAACGCTTTCATTGAAAAATTAAATTAAAAACTGTGTGAAACGGAGACTAATATTAGTAATGATGAGCTTGATTAGTTCAAAAAAGTAATTATAGCTTTTCTGCCGATTAAATTAGCCATTGAATCAATGTGCCGCGATAACGCAAATTTATTCTGCGTAGATCACCTTTTAATACCTCCATAATTACCGATAAATTACAGGTAAACCGGTATTAACTTCGTGTTTTATTGATTTAACGATAACGTCATTTTTCGGTAATTTTGCAAGCCTTAATTCACACCCTTGTAAGATAATCGGTATAAGTATTTCCCGACCAGGTTGAGAATAATTTGAATACATAACCTGTATATCGTGCTGAAAAAATAAATTGAAAATACTCGCTCGAACGTAAACAGTCTCAAAATACGAAAGTGTTTTGTCTGAGATACGTGACTAATTAAAAAGGAGGACGTACGCAAAGAAACTTAGATTGAATTCAGTTTCAAATAAATCTCAGTGCTGTGCTGAGATTTATTTGAAACTAGATTCGCACACAAACAAAATTTGAAACTACTCTGAGTATAGCTATTTTAATGACAATGACAATTGAAAAATCATATTTCAAAAGAAATTTTGTGTACGCTGAGTACCTACATATTTTGGTGTAAATATATATTACCGATATCGCGATTCACAAGCGCTTGCATTCAGATTTTCGAGCCGATTGGTGTAGCATAATTTTATGCACGAGAAACAGATTATTATTATTAAGGAGAACACATTCTTATTATGAAGTTGTAATTATTCCGAACATAGGTTTATGATATTTTAAATACTAATTTAATCTATTAATTATAAATATATACATATAAAATCAATTTTGTCGAAAAATATTGTTTTTGCGCTACCGGGATTCGAACCTGAACAATAAAAAATGAAAAATACTGGCGCTATAAAACAATTGGTAGTGTACTTCCCCGGATTGGAAATAGAGATCCAGGTTAGTACAAAAACAATATTTTTCGACAAAATTGATTTTATACGTATATATTTATAATTAATACATTCAATTAGTATTTTAGTTTATGATTATAAATAATAAGACAAAACACTTCGTTTAAACCACTATTTATTGATAAATCAACATGATTTGATACCTATGGTATCTTCGTCAGAAAAAAATGTATACTAAAATTAAAAATATAAACATAAATAAAAATAAAATAAAGTAAAAGTTTAGCAGATCATAGATCAGAGATCTCAGTGGAGAAAAATTGTGTTTTTAAATAATTATACTTCAATATTTTAATGTGTTCAAGAACTCACGATTACTGGATTTTCACCTACAAAAGCACTGTTATTCAACAAATAATATATATCTCATTGAGACGAAGGTATTTTTTATTATATTTAATGGAAAATATAGAGAAGTATGGGTAATTACAAGGCTTACAACCTGTCTTCGGCAGGCTTAAGTGATCACTTTGTATAAATATAATGTTCACCATTCACGCCCATCTGTGATTACAAAATCAATATAATATAAAATAAATTGTATAGAAAAATATTCGCACCTGGATCTCTTTCAAACGGCTTTCAAATAATGGAAGGATAGATGTATCAATTTGAAAAGTGTAACATATAGGTTCGAAAATTTGTCGTCAATCCACTGTGTTGTCGTAACATAATCGCATAATGCAATTTCCCCGGATAGGAAGAGATCCAGGTTCGAATCCCGTTAGAAACAATAATATTTTTCGATAAAATTGATTTTATATGTATATCTTTCTAATTAATGCATTTAATTTGTATTACTATTTTTATTTATTTATTGAAATTGCCCTTGCAGAAAAATCTTATAATATTTTGCTTATGTATTTAAACCAATGTGCACATGCGAGATGCTCATATTATGTATGTTACAGACAAAGTGAAAGCTTCGAAAATGTATACATTAACTAGTCAAAGAATGCACCAACTATGAGTTTTAGTTACAGTATACACAAAATAATTTATGAACACTAGTTGTATGAATTCACTGTTCGGTGTTTGTCAAAGTATTCACAATGTTCATCTAACTTACGGTACACTGAAGTTTACATATTTAAAAAATGTAATGTGTCGCAAAATCTAACGTAGAAACCAATATTATTTTCAGTGAATATATATAAAATGTATTTTTTAATAAAAATATGCCTATGAGTAGAATTATGTTATCATTTTTTAACACGTGTAATTATTTTGAATAACAACGTAACTGACCGAGAATTTCCAGGATAATATAAAATTCTTCTGGAAGGCGGTCAAAAATGTGGTGCTAAAAGTAGTAGTATGAAAGCTATTAAGTCAGTAAATGGAGAAATGTTAATGAATGAGGTCGAAATAAAAGACAGATGAATGAAATATTTCTGGGAAACATATGAGAGTGAAGAGAATACAAATGAGGAACTCCTCGAGAGGCTCTTTGGGGTAAGCATGAATGACGAAAATGATATGAATGGAATAAGTATGGAAGAAATAAAGTGTGCAATAAAGCATATGAAGAATGGTAAGCCTATGGGGTATGGTAACGTTGCTGCAGTGTATATGAAAACTGGTGGCCCATTAGTTGTCTCGTGGCTTCATGGATTTTTAAATCAATGCTTAGAGGAGAGTGACACTCCGTTAGATTGAAGGAGAGCAGTTATTATGCTTCTCTACAAAGGTTATGGGTTGCATGTGGAATGCGGTAACTGTAGAGCAATTAATGGACTAAGCTCAGAGCAATTAATGTACTAAGCTCGGTGGGCAAACTATACGGAAGAATTTTAATAGAAATAACGAGAAGGGTGACGAAAAAAAAAGTATGGAACTTGCAAGGGTCTTTGTGGATGGAAGAGGATGCATTGATCAGATCTTTTCTCTACGAGTGATGACGGAAAAGTTTTTAGGGAAAAACCAAAATTTTTTGTTCCTTTGTAGATCTGCAATAGGCGTATGATAGAGTTATAAAATAAAGGTTATGGAAGGTACTCTCTGATTACAGGGTGAATAGCAAACTTATACACGCAATCGTATCCCTATACATTGGCTAGTGAGTGGAATGTACGACGTATGCAAGGAAAGCGACCTTATTATGAACGTCAACAAGTTCAAAGTAATGGTATTTGAGAAGGAAGAAAGCAAGACAACGTGAAAAATACTTATAGATAATGAATATTTAAAACAAGTAGATGAGTTTGTGTATTTGGGAAGTATGTTTGATAGAAACGGAAAGACAGAGAAAGATATAGAATGGACGGTGACTGCAGGGATTAAGGCGCTTTGAATGGAATTATATCTAATGGGAACTTTTAACTGAGACAAGATTAGCAATTACAATAGAGACTTGGTACCGACACTGATGTATGGAAGTGAGGCCTGGAGCTGGCAGAAGAGGAACGAAAATTGAGTGAATGCAGTGGAAATGAGATCACTTAGGCGTTTATGTAGCATATTAATTTATAACAGAGTAAAGAATGAAGAAATAAGAAAAGTAAAGCTGATCTTAGTATAATGAGGAGTAAGATTAAGAAAGGTTAACTTAGGTGGTTTGGTCATATGGAACAGATGAATGAGGTGAGAATGGTAAGAGAGATATATGACGCGAGTGTTGATGGTACCAGAAATAGAAGACGTCCGCAGAGGATTTAGCAAACCAGATACTGGAAGATAGTTCTGTTAGAAGCCACAATAATTGGCAAGTTTGTATGAGAAGATGCATGAATGTGAATGAAGCGAGAATTGTGTGCCAAGACAGAGGAGCGCGGCGCTCTATTCTCTCTGTTTACCCTCGTGGGTTAACGGTGTGATGGTAAGTAAGGAAGTAAGTAACTCTAACATATGTACGACTGATACTTGGGAACTTAAGTTTTTGAAAATATATTTTTTGGCAGGTTTTAGGTAATTAATTTTGGGGTAGATGGTACAGAAATGAGTTATATATTTTGTTTAGTGAGATAAGCATCTCAAGGTTTGTTAATATAGGAAGGCTTCGGCGGTTGGATCAAGACCGGACAACAATCACCGAAGCTGGGAAGGCCAAAATTAAGATGGAATTGTAGTCTTTGAATGGAGTCTTTAAAGTTAATGTCTTCAAAGATATACCTATCTTAAATGCCGGCTGTTAGCGCTATTTAAGCACTCTTTCCCTTTCTTTTTCCTAACTTGTCCTTGAGCACGAAGAAGAAATAAGAGTTCACCGCAATCAACACTTGACCGAGTTCAGTGTGTGTTTAGAATTGTATAGGGTTAATCTGCCATCGCTTCAATTCGCTTGATTACCGCTAATGTTAATTAATAAATATCTATTTAATTCCCGCTAATACATAAAAAACAATCCTTATTACGCGAGTGTTAACATTGTTTATATATTCTGCGCCGCTTGTGTTATTGGTGAAAGAGGAGAATAACAATTGATGATCCAGCATCCAGCAGACCGAAAAAGTAAGTGCCTTTTTATTTTCCATTATCTCCACCACCGGCTTAAGATAGAAATCAGTGACGTACAGTGGTCTAGTGGCTACGATAGTTCGAGCCTCGTTCCAGGAGGCCATCAAGTTAGTCCTATTTTCATAGCACAAGCTTATAATAGTAAGAATAACAGGGATTGTAGAACCGATAGTGATGATCATGATACGTGTGAAGTTCTTTAGAGTATACAAATAGCCCACAGTTTAAAAAATGCATTAACAAACAAATAATATCTCGCTCCGTGCTCAACTCTTGAGACAAGTTTCATCCGTGTGCATGCGCCTTAAGAATGTTTTCAGTATTTTGCACACGTTGCTGAAAGCATAATCTTGATTCAGTGATTCTCTCGAGACAACTATTTTATTCCATGGAGACCATTCCTGAAAAAATATTATCTATGTGTTGTATTCATTTGTCTGTGTTCATAATAAGTCATCAGATATAATATTAATATTCTAAATGTGTAAATACGCTTATTTTTTTCATGAATATACATTTTTACAATGCATATAGTAAAAAAATGTAATAAAATATACATATGTTTTAAAAATAATAATTATTTTTTATACGTTTAATTTATTTTACAATGTAATAATTACATATTTTTCTTCCGTTTCTAAATATGAACAGTTAAGAATTATGCAAGTACTTACTTATTTACTGTAGCGATCAATTCTTAGCTAACTAATTATCTTACCATCACGCCGTTTCACCGTGGGAATAGGCAGAGAGGATAGAGCGCCATAATCTTCTGTCCTGATACACGAAACGCGTAATCCATATTTACACATCATTCCTGTTTTTGGTTTACCTAATTATGAGAAGTCTTGTATTTCTGATGCCATCACTCCTCATATCATTTTCTCCTCATTCATAACCCTTTTAAATTATATTCAACAATGTTTCGAAATTCAAAATTATTGCGACTGATTTAAAATGTTAGTAATTTAAAAATATTTTTTTGAAATCTTATTGTTAAATTTAGTTGTTTTGCGACATGCTTTGACGCGGACGCGTATCGTGGGTGAACCTAAGAAAGTACGATAGCAAAGCTACAAGTCAAAGTTATATGTACGTCATGCGTTTTCCAAATAATGACATTGTTTGTGAAGCAAAATATATCTCTTTCAAATTTTCTTGGCGAATAATTCATCAAAAAATTTCAACCCTTCTAATTCTTACTGATCCATGAAAGTTACTCGTTTTTTTTTTGATTAGGTTAGGTTGTGTAAGATCTATACACTTATAATCTATTTACGATAGATTAAACAATTATGAGCATTTTAGCATATAGTACAAGCGATAAGCAATTTTAAATTATGCACCAATTTATGAAGATTTTGTATTTGTTTTATATTTGATTTACAGGAGTGACCCCACGATCGGATCCCATATCTTAATAATGACTTGACCAAAGAAAAATAAATTATTCGTAAAATCGGCTTTGGGATTACGTTATGAATAATATATAATATAATAGTAATACAAGGTAATATAATTATTTAAAAAATTTATTCTTATTTTTGTTTCACTTGTACCCCGTTTCACTTGATGCGCAGGCTTAAAGAATGCCTCGGAATTTAATAAATTTCGAGTTCTACGCTAGGCCCGTGGAAAATACCAGAATTTGATATTAGCGTGCATTTTCTTTCTTCGTAGGTAGTTAAAGATACATTAAAATTAGTGTAATGTAATTTGGAAAAGTTTGTGAAAATTATACCCCCGTCTTATCGCTAAGTTGATATGTCATTAAGGAAGTTTTTTGTTAATCCTAGATTACTTTCGAAGGCTGCGGAATGTTTTTCGAATAGGGGATGTAGACTGATGTTGTAATCATTGAAAACATTCGCAAAAATGCCTCGTTCACATACCACTTAATTTTTTTAGAAATAATCCACATCACTATTCGCTTCAATTTTAGTAAAATTAATCCACAAGACTTATTTATAAAATAAAAACTGATACCTAAGAATCATAATAGATAACAAACTCATATGGAAATAACGTATTACTAATATTACAAACAAAATAAGGAAAACTGCCCATATATTTTTAAGACTCATCTTATCGCTTATAAATCAGTACAGTCACATTTGCAATTATTGGCTGGATAGGAGCACATAAAACTTCAATTTCACAATTAGAAATCACTCAAAAAATGACGATAACTATAATGCTAAGAAAAAAAAGTCTATGTAAGTATTCAACTCTTCACAGATTTCAATGTACCTAAAATAATAGACATATACAAAAATAATTCACTTTTCCAAATTTTTTAAATAAAAAATAAATGAAATATTAGAAGCGAATTTCGAGCTACAAAATTTAGAGACCAAATTTAGAGTCCAAAACTAAAATTTAAAATAAACGCAACCCAAAATCAGTCGTACCAACTCTAGGCACGTATGCGCAGAAGGCAGTATGACAACCTTAGAGGTATGTTATAGTGAAAGTGTAGATAATTTTTGACTTGCTTTTGTAATTATACAATTTAAAAAAATCATTTCTCATATTGAAAACATTAACCTGGTGTACCCGCTGTTAAGTTGGGTTAGGGACTGAGGCGGACAGTTAACGCCATCTGTGCCACTCCAGCCGAAGCTACATTGGGCGTGACGCGAGCTCGGGAAGCGACCTTTGCCATGTTATCACCAAACGTTACATCAACACATCTTGGATGTCGTGGAATGAGGATACGAAACGCGAAAGCATCGGCGGTCCATCACCGCGCAATCATACTCGCGCGCCCAACTGGACCTCTTGTATTCTATCTACTGACTTAAATATTGTAGTTTTATACTGGAGTCTCTGCATTTAAGTAATTTAGCGGAACAAACTTCAATTGCCGATCAACGATCTGAAAACACACATCAATAATTTTTTCGGTTTAAAATGCTTAATACATACTTTTGATTGTGTTGTTCATGAAACATGAAATTAGTTCGTATAATTTAATCCATAGACCGTGTAGTAATATTATTTTACGTACAATACATGTTCAGGGAAGGCCTTCCATTTAACATTAGGGCCCAATTTATTAAGTTACGCCACTGGTTAAGAGTAATTGTTGGTGTAGTATGTCTAATATAAATTTTTAATTGAGTCATTTGAAGAATCCAGAATGTAGTCAAGCAGGTAGAGTGTAGGCAGTAATTAGAAGCTTTTGGGCCAAGTAGTTCAAGAGAGTAAGTCAAATTATGAAATACGAAGTCGAGTCGTTCTGCGAAGGTTGCTTACTCTCTTATTTAAAATTTTACAAGCAATAGTACCCGGCGTTACCCGGGATTTAGATCTAGTTATAGTATAAAATAGTTATTTACACAGTAATGCACCTCCCTGCCCTAGATATCTAATAACGTTAGGCAATAATTGATCTGTGGGCTGGAATAATTATATTTATCTCAGAATCCTAGAATGCAACTGAATACAATTTGAATAGTGTTCAATATAATATAGATTTTTATCAGGGTGGAAAGGAGTGGCATAGCCAGGGGAAGGTTATGTTTTGAGTATAATATATATACAAAATTTGCAACGAATGCCAAGTTTGTGGCCAAGGCGTGCAGTGCATACAAGTAAAAAAGTTGTGCATTACTAAAATTTCTGGTAAATAAACATAAATTAAATTATCTGTAATGTGGACATGAACGAATACATTATTTACGGATTTATTACAATTAGCGTCATATGTGTACCAGAATTGTGTGCATGAATTTGTTTATAATTTGGGAAAAGCAAAAAGCATTTGGCAAAACTATTTCCTATGTTAACCTTTAATAAAAATAAATATTTTGTTTCGTTATTACGTGAAGAATTTTCAAGGACTAAAAGAATTGTGTACAGTTATAAAAAGTGTTCTTCAAGACGTCAATACATTTTTCATATTGATTTTTATATGGGTAAGAAGGTAATATTTTACGTTAAGACTTAAACTTTAAAAACACTATTAATAGTACATGTATCATATATAACTGTATAATATCATTGGTAACAGTATAACCTAAATCTATATCTGCTGTATGCCACTGTTCATGGGATATAAGTAGGGTAGATAGAGATAAGGGGGATCATGTCTATGTTTTGCACAGGCTCCTAAAGAAAAAGTATGCAAAATTTGTCTTAGATTAGTAGACGGATATAAAATGGCTTAAAGAACGTTCGGTTTCATGTATATATATATATATATCTACAGTGGAACCTCTATATCCGTTCCTGTCAAAACTTTAATATAATGGTAGAAGTGGAAGAGAAGAAAAGTTACCAATATTTAGAAGGATTCAATTTAAATATCACATAACTCTAATTCTGGTGGTAGTTTTCGTTTACCGATGATTCAGTAGCACTCGATTTAACAAAGAACTTGCCCAATATTGCCTGTTTTTTAAAACCTTCATGAAGCAGTCGATCACATTACCATTGAATCCATTTATGTTTTGGTTGACTATGGCAATATTTGGGTACCCCTTTTCGACCATATTCTGCGTTTTGACCCAGTTAGACAGCGTTGGCGGGCGATGGAAGTGACAAATATAGAAAATATTAACGAATACGGAATCATTTGTTTGTTATCAAAATGTGACGAATATCGAACAAGACGAATATTGGGGCTAATGAATATAGAAGTTCCTCTGTATATATATATATGTGTGTGTGTGTGTGAGTAGACGTAAATAATTAAGTTTTTTCATGTATTATAATGACAAAATGACTTATCAACGAGTTGATTATGATTCACAATTAATCACGATTATTCGAGACCTTCTGCGCGCATGCGGATACGCCTCAACGAAAGAAAAGTGGCCGTTTCACTATCATCAACTCGCAAGGAAGTACGTGATTCTGCACCACAGCGCCTCGTAATGATGATTTATACTCGTATATAGTATAAAATGCGGAAAGTATGATTATGTTCATGTTTTATCGGTTATTCTATGGCCTATCGCATCAGGTTCATTTCGATTGTTATTTTTAAAAGGCCCTTTAGTATTAAATTCACCTTAAGAACTCGTAAAACGGTTTCACGGAAAATATGGTCATTATGAGTCGATTGAACTCTGCCAGGTCATGTGTGCAATTGATAGTAGGAATCAATATATTCCACTCCATGGGACCAGCCACGTAGAATACACGATCATAACGTTTTGGTACGCGTTAGTTCAACCAGCCTATTTGCAGCCGATTAAACATACCCTAGTCTCCCTAGAATCTACTTCACTAAAGGTTGTTGTAACGTAGCGCTTCCTGATTTAATACTTGGTAAGTATGTAAACAAAATTTTGCTATACGTAATAATACACAAACGATATATAATACTTTACTTTGCTGTTTCGAGTTTTTGGTATTTATAGTTTATATTAAAATATATCCCACAGAAAAGTATCGCAAGTCAAAGACAGTTAATTTTACTGAAGAAAAAAAAATAAAAATGAACAATTTTCCTTTCAAGTTTTGAATATAAGACAACTGTTTACCAGATTGATCCTAAAATTATTAAAAAAAAAAACTGAACTTTACATCCACGATCCGATACAAAGGAAACTAGGAGCAAAACCTTAGTACTTTTTAGTGTCTCAAATGGATACCAAATTTAGTCAACGAACTTTATTGTTTTGTGCACCGCGTGTATTTAATAAATTGCCACTAGATCTTGAAGGGTTTGAAGTGATTAACGATTTTAAACTAAAAATCACAAAGTAGTTAATTGATGTGGGTAGAAAAGAAAATGAAACTAATTTGTCATTTGTGCTAACCTAACTACCTACACATTTTGTCTCCATAGACATATTTTTTATAACTTATGATTATATTTTATAATGTACAACTTATATAAACTGTACAGGTAATTGCTTTAGATAATTTAATTAATTTAATTTTGACCACTTCTAGTTAACTAATTACCTTTATTTCTAATGTATTATTTTATGCAAAATTTTTTATTTTTTTTAAAGTTTAAAACGGAATCGAGACGTGTTATTCTGTAGAAATCGCAAATTCTGCCGTTTACTAAAATGGTTAACAAGTGGTCTCGTTGAAAATATACACTGTGGGCCAAAAGTAGAGAAGGGGTGAACTAATTTTAATATGTATTTTATTATTATTATTGTGAAGTTGTAGTTGTTTGTAGGCTGATATGGTCAAGAGTCCCTAGTTAAAATCCCGGAGGCAGCTAAAATATTAAATTTATTTAAGCTTAAATTTATAAATTGATTTTATCTGTATGTATTTCTAATTGAAGCATTTAATTTACATTAACATTTTTACATTATATATAATATATAATATAAAATTTATATTATAATGTAAATTAAATGCTTCAATTAGAAATATATACTGCATATACATTAAAATTTTTATAAGGTTTTGTTAGGGCAAAGAGAATTTGTTTTTTCTTTACTATTTCGAAATAAAACTAAACTAAATCTTGTAGATCTTAGGGCTGACACTAGAGTTGCCATTTTTATTTTGTCGGTCCAAGAAGTGGGGGATCTTCCTCTTCCTGTTCGTCCTTCGATGTGACTCACCACAACAAGCTTATTTAAGTTATCTCCCATTTTAGTGAACGATTCATCTCAGGTAAATGACTGAAAGTCTGTCATTGATGTTAAGCTCGTATGATGTCTCGCCATCCATGATACGCGAAACATGTGTCAAATACCTCAAACTTCCTTATATCACTATAGCTCTACAAATGCTTTTAACATAACTTTGAGATACTGAATGAAGAGCGGTAGTTCGACATTTCGACTCAGTTCAAGGTCATTTAAGGGTACTTTGTTGAAAAAATTTCATTCAATCAAATCTCATCCCGGTTTTGTTTCGATCTGCTAAAATGGTGTACGTGTTAGTTCAACATTCAGTTCTGGTTCAAGTTCAGATGATTGATTGAGAGTGAGATTTTCGTCATCTCCAGGCCCAGTAGTTACATGTTTATTGTACAAAAAACCGTCCCACAGTTTTTGAGCGCAAATTTCACTTGATACCCTCAGTTTGTTGGTCTGAATTCTCGCGCATAATCCCGCTTTTGGTTTAATTCCAGAGGGAAACGGCCAGTAATCAGCCGGGGAGTAATCAGCAAATGTAATGCATAAATTCTCTACAATTGTTTGCAATTCCCCAAAACGGGCGACTCCCGCTTCATTAGAACGTTGACAACGTTGTACGCACGTCATTACAACGTACACATCGATGTACGCGACAGATATAATGGTTATATTTATGCGATATAAAGATAATATAACCGCTGAGCACAGTACTCAAGGTGTTACGTAATGATGATTAAAAAATATTTAAATCATGTCAACGTATTTTTTACCCTTCATATACAATTTTGATGAATTATCGCTTGAAATCCGGAGTCCCTAGTACAAAATAAATATTTTATTACGACACTTTGTTAGAACAAATGATTACACCAACCTTTGTTCAGTCTAAATAGACTGAGTAACGACGTTCATTTTATATTTAATTATATTTTACCTCATATTTAATTAATTATATTAGTTTATGAAAAAATAAAACAGGATCGCCTGGTTGGGCAATGCATTTTTAAAATCTGTCATCAATTTTCTTTTTGGTATGTTTTTTGGAAAACTGTAATTGTAAATACTAAATTAATGTATTAGTTATAAATATATACATATAAAATCAATTTTGTCAAAAAATATTGTTTTTATATATTCCGGTGACGCAAAAACAATATATATTTAGAATTTAAAATATCACAGACCTATGTTCTAAATAATTACAACTTCACAATAAGAATGTGTTGTCCTTAATAATTGTAATTATATTCAATTGTATTGTTATAAATGCAATTAATAAAAAAAAAATGCAGTGAATGAATCTAGTATTAAGAATTTGCAATGATAATTATTTTATGGAAACAATTCTCAATACATGATAATTATATTTTATTTACAGGATTCATTTTAATTGTTTATTTACCTACCTTTAAAAAATAGATGTATTTATTGGCTATGGAAGAATTAAGCCTTGTATTGCAATAATTATATTTAATATGTTTCATGTTAAAAATGTTCTCAAATTTCCACACCGTTCAGAAACATTTGAGTAAAGTTTTCTGGGCTTTTCTGCCTGTGTCTGTATCGTCAACCTTTGACCAGCAGAACAGTCCTGATAGCTCTTAACAAAAGACTTTTTGTGTTTTTTAATCTCAACAGTAATACTTTATTTTTTATTTATTATCTTAGTTTTATTAACCACAATTGAGTTTAAAAAACATCTACCGAAACCGGTAGATGTTTTTTAAAGTCAATTGTGGTTAATAAAACTAAGATAATAAATAAAAAATATGAATCTTAGCCACCAAGTTAATATTGCTAATTTTAAAAGTAGTAATACTTTATTTAATTTATTTTCATTGTGTTTTTGGAAATGTTTTATTTTACGGCCTCCATAGCCAACTATATTTAATTTAGTTCAAGTAGACCTGTAGATGGGAAGGACTGCTCTTCAAAAAACTAGTAGTGATATTAACTTAAAAATTATGTGTGTGTAGTATCGTCAATATAAAAATTATGTATTTTTTAAATTTAAACAATTAATTATTATTATTTATGTTGCTAGTGAAATATTAATTATATTGTTATTATTATTTTAATTATATTAATATTATCACAAATCTAGTATTTATCAATTAATGTACATCAACCTTATTATTCTCTTCATAGTTTTTTATACCTTCCTTTTTAGTGAGACATCTATTTTTAATACTAAAAGCTGAGTAATAAATAGCAACTTTCACAGATATACGTAAATTAATTTAATTATAGAATTAACTTGGATGACCGCCAGCGAATTCGCAGTTCTGACCTTGCTTAAGGCAGATATCCTAGTCACTTAACCATATAAAAGGTCACATTGGTTACAATTTAGCAATACGAAAAAAAATTGTTATTAAAATACTTTTTGGCAAACGGACAAGCAAAATAATATTTTTATTTACCGAAATAATATATATTTATTTAAGATTTGCTAAATATATTTTCTTTAACTTTTTATATGAATCTAGCTTTGATTATTATCTTATAACATGCTGGTTACGGAATTAATGGTCCAACAATTCCTCTAGAGGCGAATATAGGTGTAGATGAGAGGAATAGTAGCCCCGGGTGTAGCTCAGATTGAGGCGCAGAACTGAAGCTTAGTTAAATGTGCAAAAAAAGTAAATTTCCTTGATCGAAAACTAATAATAATTTAATGTTTATAAACCACTAGTTTATACATAGTTTAAACGAATAATAACGACACATCCAAACTTAAACATTATTTGAATTATTTTTCTATAAATGAGGTCCTATTTTACCCTAATAACAGCTCGGATATTGACTTTAAGTACATGAATCTGGTTTCTGGAGCATTAGCGTAGATCTTATTTTTTGCATAACCCCAAAGGAAAAAGGCTAAAGGCGTTAAATCGAACGATTCGGGCAGCCAATTGATGTCTCCAAAACGAGATATTACGTGCTCAGGAAATAATTCGTTTGTTTCCCAACTTGGGTGGCACGTAGTCCCATTCTGCTGAAAAAGTCATTGTCAAAAAGCACTATACGAAATTTTCACCAATTCGATGCGCTACTTAAGTTTCGTTAAAGTTATAGTTTTTTTGACAAATGATGTCACTGACATATAACGTAAAACCTAAAATATAAAAAAATAGATCAATATTTAAAATAACGATGTTTTTGTGTTAATTTACTATATTAGTATCTATAGATGTGCACATTTTTAAAATTTGAAAATATAGGGTGTTTTTTATAGAGGTTTGTTATTCGAATTGGTAACACTTTTTCCAGCGACAGGTAATTTGACAACTCAGTTAATTTTGCCATTTTACCACGAATAGACTTACGCCAGAACAATGCTTGCAAATTTATTTCAAAAATCGTGGTTCAGTTCGCGAAACTTAGCGTGCGCTACGTTCATTTTACGGTCAATATAATTGTCTATTTGAGCAAATAATTTGAATAACCATGGATTGTTTTCGCACCACGCATACTCTAATTGATAGTACGCTTCCGTAGGGACGTCGCACAGTGCGCACTGAAGAAGTTGTTGCTGCGGTGGAGCATAGTATTGAGGAGGACCCGAATGAGTCGATTCGCCATCGTGCACAGCAATAGATACATGATTACGACTTTTTTCGTTCCCCAATTGAATGAAATTAAGGTGAAAAAGCTTTTGTTTCAACAAAATGGTGCAACATACCACACAGCATGCACTACAATAAATTTATTGAAGGAAACATTCGATGAGCGCATAATTTCGCGTAATGGACCTGTGAATTGGCCTCCAAGATCGTATGTTTTAACACATTTGGAATATTTTCTGTAGGGATATGTGAAATCACTAGTCTACGTTGATAAACCAGAGACGATAGATGACTTGGAAGCCAACATTCGTCGCGTTATTACTGATATACGGCCCCAGCTGCTCTAAATAGCGGTTGAAAATTAAACTTCCAGATTGCGCTTTAATGGAGCCAGCCGCGGTACCCATATGCGTGAAATCATATTTAGACCATAATGGTATCAAATTATTTTTCCAATAAAGCAGAAAATAGGGTCATTACCACGATTTTTACTTCATTTTAAAGTTAAATACCTCTAAAAAACACCCTTGTTTATTTTAATTTTCACAACACGCTGAGTTATAGTCATCACCTGATAATGAGAGGGACTGCACCTCTAAAAACTATGTTCTGACAATAATTCAACGTGTGTGCAGTGCAAAGATAAGTTGTGAAAATTAAAACAACTTCTTTATTTTTCCTATTGTATCGTTACGGTCCGTGTTCACAGAATGAGATAAATCTCAATACCATGTGCACATGTTATGACTTTGATCTAGAGATATATACAGAGATCAGCTTCAGAATGCTGGAACGAGAATAATCTTCAAACTACAGTATACAGCCGTTCGATTTTATAGTGAGATTCAACATATGTGCACAATCGTCAACCAGAACATCAATAATTTACATACATTTATTCTGTTTAAATTGCTATTGAGGAAATTCTAATATACTAAACTTGACCAATGGAATATCAATGCTCAATAGATATGACGTTAGACGTACACAATCCTAAGTGCACGGTGAATACGAAAGATGAGAGATGTCCGTGTCTCAGAGATTGTTTCAAGTGTATATCTTATAAAACTCTCGTCCACAGAGACGAGCCATTATTAGCAGCATGTCACTGTCTTTATACACTATAGTTTTAATTAATTAATTAACTAAACAATAAGTATTTTCTGTTTTTAGGCTCATTATTATATACGTACGTTAGACATAAATTCTTTAGCTTGTTGATAAGTAGGTCCACTCTCATAGTTTTCAATCAACCTGCGAATGAACGCACCAATCATCTCACGGCGACAGTGACAAATAGTGGCCATTTTTCGGAAACATTCGTCCAATCGCACGTCATATAATTCTTCGCTTTTTAGTGATCAATATCCCTCTTACCAAATTTTTTATACATCACTAAAATTAATATTCTTAAAAATATAAATTTTTAGTGATATATAGGCAATTTAATGACGTATTATTAATACGTAGTATATGTAAATATATATGTTTTTTCGTAACTATATAAAAAGTAATTTATAAAAAATGAAATATAGCAGATTTTTTATTAAAAAAATACATTTGAATATAATTCCATGTTATTTACAACAGACTTAATCCATTAATTAATCAGAAAATCTCACTGTTAATAAATAATTGGTTATCACCGAGGAGCTATTTCCTTGTTGAGGAACTGCGTTATTATCCGTAGAAAAAAGTTCCTGGATCGTATCCCGGTTGTAATCAATTATTTTTTCGATAGACAGATTTTTCTGTATACCTTTCTTATTGATTCATTTAATTTATTTTAATATTTTTTCTACTGAATAATTGTTTTTTAGGCAATTTTCTTTTTATTGTTTTTTTTATCTCCTGTGAAAAACTGCGAGCTGAGTATTATATAAGTTTATCACTTTTTCATTTCCCAGTTTAAATTATTTACAAAATGAAAGCTTTATCAAGATCATTATTAAATCTAGTTATTAAATCCATCGGACACAATTTAATGATACAAAATAAAATTGTGATATTTTAACATGACAATTTTTTGTCGGAGTCACTTCGTGTCGTCTCTTCTGTATTTTATCACTTCAAGTATTGTGGAAAAGAGGGCGATTGCGGAAAATAAAGTATATGGTTCTCTGGATGCAATTTTCGCCTATAGAAATTTGTCACACGAAGCATGACTAGCAGTGCATAATTGAGTTATAGTGCCAACACTAATGTATGGAAGTGAAAAAAGAAACAAAAAGTACACTAAATCGCATACCTAGATCAAAACAACTCAAAAAGTAATTTTTCAGTAGTCAAAATAATAATAACAAAAATTTTTTTGTTACTAAAGTTATGAAACTAAATAATATTTTAGGTCATAAATGTATCCTAAAATAATATTATTAGAGAACTGGGGCTAAGTTAGTTGCGTATATGACAGAGTATCCGAATACAATAATAACTCAAAATTCTAGTTTTTTTAAGTTGTCTTAGTTTTGATCTGGGTGTGCGATATGCGGTCTTGTATAGAAAATCTATGTATGATAGAGTGAAGAATGAACAAATTATGAGCGAATGTAAAGGCTGTTTGTTTGGGTCGTTGAGATGTTTTGGCCATGTGGAATATTTGAGCGAGGAGAGAATGGTAGAGAAAATATATAAGCGATAACAGAAATATATAAACGGCAACAGGGGCAAAGGACGTCCACGCTATGACCAGATAAACCAAGTTTTGGAGGATCTTCTTCTTCTTCTTGTGCCCTATCTATTTAACGGATGTTGGCTATCATCACTTCATTTACTACGGGCCAAAAAATCTCTGGCCAAATCATTGATTTAGCCTTAGGTTCTTTAATCACGATATCTCCAGCATTACCATATCTTTGTTGTATTATTATTACTATTCCGTATATTTTATATTTTACACAATGAAGATTTATATAAGGGGTCATAAGTTTTTTTAATTTCAACTTTATTGCATATATATACAAGAAAGGATCACTTAGGTGGTTTGATCATATGGAACGGATGAATGAAGAGAGAATGGTAAGAAAGATATATGACGCAAGTGTTGATGGAACTAGAAATAGAGGACGTCCGCGGAAGACTTAGCATGACCAGGTAAACCAGATAATGGAGGATCGTTCTGTTAGAAGCCTCAACAATCGGCGAACCTATATGAGAAGATGTATGAATGTGGATGAGGCGAGAATTGTATGTCAGGACAGAAGAGTGTGGCGCTATATCCTCTCTGCCTACCCCCGCGGGGAAACGGCGTGATGGTAAGTATACATTACAATTTTATTTTTTGCCAAACTGTACGACAGTTTTACTGAAAAGATTGCCTTTTACATAGTATTATTGAATATAAATATATAAATAAAAAAATTAGATAAGAAGATGTTAATGAACTAAAAGCGTACATCATCCTATAACCAATTGGTATATTCATTAATACACAGTAATTTCCATTCGGGGTGGTGGAGTACACTTGTAAATATGTTATAGTAAAATTTTAAAAAATACTTAGAAAGATATAAACAAAAAATCAATCTTTCGAAAAATATACAATTTTCACAGAGTGTAACAGACCTAGTCTACGATATTTTATGGGTACCTAAATATAATATAACAAGGTAACAAAAAATTAGATAAGAATGTGTTCTTTTACTTTATATTTTAAGGTGGCTTGTTACTGGGGTCTCATCATTTTTTAAAAAATGTTTTGTAAGTCTTTCTTGATTTTGTTAATTATTATTGACACAACACATTCTCTCGTTCTCTCGCAGTACACATTGTTCGCGATCGGTACTCTCATCGACGATCTTTTATTATTTATTAGTATTTATGTTTCAATTTTTATCAACTCTACTAATATTATAGCACGTGTTACTTTTTTGTCAACTGATGTACTGAGGGATGTTCTAGGGACGTTTATGCGCTGAGCTGCGTTGTACGATCGTCTATTTAGCACAAAAAAATGCCAATCTAGCGGTGAATGAGTAGGACAAATATATGATAAATGAATTGCAATGAATTAAAATGAGTTGATAAGGCCTATAAACTCCTTGGATGCATTGCTAGAACGTCTAACCCATTTTAATCACCTTTCACTCTTATCATTTTATATTTTTCATTTGTACGCAGTCAATTTGAATTCGGATCGGTAGTTTGGAACACACATTATTCCACCTACAGCGGCCGACTTGAAAATGTTCAACATAATTTTTTAAATATATTAAATTCGCGTGCTCGCTTAGAGATTAAATCTCATTCAGAGAGTGAGTGTTTCTATAAAATCCCCCTCCTCTTAAATATAAGAAACACATAAGATTTATTCTACATCTATAAAATTTTAAATAACTTAATTGACTCGCCCTATTTATTAGAACAAATAACTTTAAACTGTTCTAGACACCCTACATGATCAAATAATCTTTATTACCTAAATTTTAGCATAACTGATTACATAAAAATCGTTTTGTGATCCGCTTTACGTCAAAATATAATGCCGTAAATTTTTCTAATAACTTTGACATTCTTAACGATAAATTGCTTCCCTTTCAAATTAAACTACGCCAACATTTCAATAACTATTAACATAAATTGTATATATTGCATCCCATTTTCTTCCCCTCCTTACCTTTTCCACTTTGTATGTTCAGTTTGAAAAATACTCTTTTGTTTACCTGTTTTTTTTAATATATACTATTTTTTAGTTTATTATGTTTATTTTAAAATGATAGTCTTTTTGTTTATCAGTTGGTTTGAGTGTACTATTTTTTAGTTTGTTATGTACTATTTGTTTAATTCTGAAGAAACTTCAGTGGTGTTATTTTTATATATTATGTCATTATCGATTGTTATTGTTGTTCTGTTTGCTTCTCTAAAAATAAAATGAGGTTTTGCTTATAAACGGTCCTGGGTTAGCGGTGGATCCCTCATTAGCCATGATGTTCTCCTTCTTTCAGGGCCATGACTTTCAGAAATCTTTCGACGAACGTTACGAAAAATATTATTGTTTTAAATTTTTACAAAATAATGTCAAGCTTTATGTCTATGTAATTCAAAATAAATATTTGGAAAATGTATCCATAATTAATTTATATCATTACTTCAAGTCCCAGATATTTTATCACAAAATAGTCTGGCCGCTCAAAAATCGATGACAATTTTAGAATTATTTCAATTAATGAAAATATTTAAATTAATTGAAATAATCGCAGAATTACGTATGTTTTGAAATGCTTATGTAATAACCTTCTGCGCAGTTGTAATTCCGGATGTCAGTGTATTCTTCTTGTTTACAGGTTATGTATTCATTTATTGACAAATTAGAATTGTATTCCAAGTTGTGGGGTGAATACTCAAACTCTTTATTGAGTGTCAATAAACAGTTCATTAGATTCTGGAATACAATATAACACAACGTACAAGTTAATTATCTCGCGGCGAAGTGGTGAAGAGCCTGCTCTCACAAGAGTGACTCCTTATCATAAAATCCAACTCGAATATTCGATATTCGAATATATTCGACTTTTTTCTGCTATTCGATACTCGAATATTTGAACAGCTATTCAAATAGTATTCGTACTAATTTCTAAGGATAGAATATTAAACAATTCTCAGGATTCAAGAGATACCTGTTGTCTGTTCGAAGAGTTCATCAACGTCTAAATTGCAGACTAAATTAAGAAGCACCATTTTATCCCTCATAGAAACTATAAATGTTTTTTCAAATAATCTAAAATTTTTTAAAATATATTTTGACAATTTCAAAAAAAGGATAGAAACGTTAGACGTTAAAAAAACACTTTTAATAGTTAAGCCAACGTCAACCGTTACTGAGCGGGTATTTTCAACTGTAGCGACGATGAAAACAAATTAAGAACAAATTTAAAATACGAAACTTTTAATGCGTTGTTATTTTTAAAATATGTAATTTTAAAACTACAATAAATAACAGTTTATGGTAAATTAGCTTGTTTTTTATAAACTTTGATGCACTTACGTATAATACGATTTATTTGAAATATTCAAAATTAATTTCATACGTTTGTCATACTTTAGAAACTATTCGAATATTTTTAGTTTTACTATTCGATATTCGAATATTTGATGATATCGAATAGTTGGAATCTCTAATCTTCTACACACACATACACATAGACCTGTCACTTCCCATGTCACGCTCCCACGGACACACGCATACTAACACTTGAATCTCACAGCTTATATCTCTGATAGCTTATCAGCTTGTGTCTCTGACTGACGACTTGAGATTAGGTATATATTTCTCGAATATTTTCGACTCGTTAAATCCTATATAAGGTCTAAGTAAGTATTAATCTCACTGTAATTAAATAAAAAGTTAATGTATATGTTACAGTAGATGTGTATTACCAGTGAGAATATATTTACTGAC
The DNA here is from genome assembly GCA_022840565.1 of Eubasilissa regina. Classification (NCBI taxonomy): domain Eukaryota; kingdom Metazoa; phylum Arthropoda; class Insecta; order Trichoptera; family Phryganeidae; genus Eubasilissa; species Eubasilissa regina. Next base: position 8,478,698 of record JAINEB010000019.1, read on the forward strand.
GTTTCAGTGAAATCATATCCGAATACGTTTCCACCAGTGGAAATATATTTCTACTGATGGAAATATAACTTCACTAGCAGGTTTTAGCAAATGTATATTCTACCCTAACCTATAATTGAACCTAACCTAACCTAACTTTACTTATGTGTTGAAAAGGAAATAAAAATGGCTGAGATTATAAACACGGTAGTTTATGCAGTAAATAATTTTATTTAATATAAATGAAAATACTATAAGCGAATAAAAGTGACAGTTGTAAATGCCACCTACGCCACCAAACTATTTATTGCCATGCTGTAGGGCGACACATCGACACTTAGGTCAAATATTCCCGCGCGGCGTATTCTCGCTTGTCAACGAATACAAACTCACTAAACGTAACCAGTGAATTTGTATCTTCATTGTTAGATATGCATCCACTGAACGGCTTAGCGAAAATACACTTTCACCAGTGAAAATATATTCACTGTAACATATATATTAAATAAAATCTCTTATTTACATATTTAATATTGTAAATTAAGGTAAATTTTCAAAATATTTAATCCAATTACACAAAACAGAGATACGTGTAAAATGGTCCTCGATGCTTTTGTGTTCGAATGATCGTAAGCCTTTGTATTCGAATGATTAAATCGCTTACTATTTTGTGCCAGTTATTACCGAACCGAATGACTTAATCGAGCCTAAAACGATTTCCATGTAAATATCGCCGTACAATACAGACCACTGCTAATCCAGGCTGGTCCTGTGGGTGCTCATATTACAGTAACGGCCGTGTAAACTAAACCACTTTTAATAAGTATTACCAAGATTTATTAATGCGCTCGTAATGATGTTTTGAGGTTTGAGTTTTCTGTTCCGTTATTTTAAATTTTATAAAATATCTCATTGAGATTACAATACAATAAAAAAAATCACAAAATACTTAAAATTATTACCTGAAATGGACGTCACTTTAGGGTGTAAGATGATTTTTTAAGTTTTTTTAATAAACTAAAGTTTGCATTGCGCACACGTTGAGATATACTTCTGTCATTACTATTATTTTCAATTTGTGTAATCAATAATTAACCAGTTAGTACGAAAATATAATCACATAAAAATAATAACTTCACGGAATTTTGTAATCACACAATTGAAACTAATATTTTTATCAGAACTTGGGCATAAACTCGAATACACTCCGTACCTTATAATGAATTAATTACAAATAAATTAAAAATCATCAAAAAAAAAATAATAAAATCACGTTCCCTAATACTTTACCAAACTTTTATTTATATATATCCATATTTTCAATAACGGCCAGAAAATAACCCCTCCCCTTGACCCCTGGACTCAGCACCCGAATAGTTCGACAATAAACAGTATAAGGGTTAGTTTTTATTTACACCTGATGATGAGAAGGATTGCATTTCTCGAAACTACATTAGCGGCCAACGTATACGTATCTTAAAGTGTGTACAGTGCAGAGTTTAGTTTATTGAAAATATAAAAATATATTACTGATTGATTTATGTATTATAATCCAGACTGTAAAATTGAGATACCTCAGAGAGAAACATTATTGGACCGAGTTAGAAAAGAGAAATGCGATCCAACTTTTGAATATACATGTAGAAAGATCTCAATTGAGGTGTCTTGGTACAGTCTCACCCGCGAACCTCCTATAAAATGTTACGATTATTTTAAACGCGCTATTTTTAACGCAGTTTCGTAACACGTTTTACCCGGCAGCCTTCGAAAAACATATTCTATGATTAAATATATATTTTATTTTCACTTGATTCAAATTGCGTGTATCGCAATTTTAAAGAAAATCAATTATTGATTTTTTAACGCTACCTGTGACACGCTAAAACCTGTAACCCTTTAAGGTAACCCGATAAAATTATGTAATTTAACGCATAGAATATTTTTAATGGCTATATTTCTGAACGTTTGCGCGGGCCCTCGAAATTGCCGAGAGAAGCGATAAAGGTTGAACTGTATATGTAGGTTAAATCGTTTTTCTATGTAAATAAATCACTCACTGCTACACCCTTAAACGAACGACTCACTGCTGCGGGTGTACCGACCTTTACTGAAAATCGGGTCTCCATCACGCACTTAATCACAAACCATAATTGTCACGATTTTATATTTGAAGAAATTAATTATTTTTGTATTTATTTCATTAATATTGTGCGAACATTTAAAGGTTTTACAGAGGAACTACGGAGTGTCATACAATGTGAAGACATTTATAGAGTAATATATTTTGATATTATTTTTACAAATTCATAAAATACTTCCTTAATGTGATAAAAAATAATTAATTTACTATTAATCCATTTATTTTGCAGTAACTTCAATTAAATTATTTTTTACATAATAAAATGTTTTCAGAGTAAAATCGGTGTTTACAGTTGAAATAATTTTTAATATTATTTTAATGAAAATTATATTACAAAGGTTTTCACTAGAATATTATTATTTCATGATACGCAGAGGCAAGCTCTGATGTCACCACCGGAGGGAGTTTCCTAGAAATGATGTACAATAGTGTGATCGGTACGAACTATATTATTTAAATAGTTTGATTGCGTTCTACGTGGAGTGGAGCCTTATGTCAGAAACATAACTAATAAACACAACTCAGTAGTTTTTAAATTCCCCATATAATATTTTTTGTCATTAGTTGAAACCACCACTACAACAACACCGTATATCGAGTTAAGAATGTCACAACGTTGTAAATCTTCTTGGGGATCGAATGGTACATTAAACAACCATAAAATTACAATAAAAATTCTATTAAACATAACAGAACCAGAAAACGCGACCCACCTATCCACTTATTCTTAATTATTATGAAATTCTCCTTTCGGTATCTGAATCCACAGATCTTCTGATTCCAGCACATACACTTCGGTGATAGCGCGAAGTGTCATGCAACAAGCATCATGCACAATAGCAAGATGTACAGGTTTCCGCACGCACAGTAGCGAGAAACTGAAAGAGACAAACAATACACTTTCCGTCAATTTATCATTCCCACATGCCAGGATGATAATTCACGCAATTTCACAGCCTACCATACAACCGGTTAACGATATCTAATATGTAATATAATCGTCACAATAACAAGACATCAATTCGATTTTTTATATACATTCGACAAGATAATACGAGGGGTCTCTGAAAAGTTTCCGACCTAACAAAGAAACAAGACATTTTTTCATTAAACTTATTTTTATTTTTCCACTAGTCTCCTTGTAAGTCTATACACTTCTCCCAGTGATGTTCTCATCACTTTAACCGGTCCAAATAGTACCTGGAGTCTTTTTCTGAAAAATAATAATTTACGAAGGTGATGACCTCCTCATTTGATAAAAATCTCTGTTCTCCGAGCGCATCTTTTAGCTTAGGGATGCATAGTATGCTCCTGTAATGGTTTATCCCTTTTCAAGATAATCGATTGAGACAACTCCATGGCTATCCCAGAAAACCGTCGCCATCGCTTTCTCAGCTGAAGGAACAGCCTTTGCCTTTTTGGAGTTAATTCTCCCTTTGCAGTCCACTATTTCGACTTTGTTTTTGTTTCTGGAGTATAATAATGTATCAAAGATTCATCTACAGTAATTAATAGGCGCCAAAAATTTGATTTATTGCACGCCAACAGAGCGTTGGAAATTTTCATTCAAACACGTTTTTAGTCCGGAGTGAGCAAACATGCAGCTAGCTTCCTCATGCCTAAATATTAATTCAATATGTGACAAACACGTTCTTTAGACATGTTCATAGCCTCTGCTATTTCTCTATTCTTAATTTGACGGTCGTCCAGCACCATTTGGTGAACTTGAGTGATGTTATGATTAGTGGTTGCAGTTTTTGGCCGTCCCAAACGTTCATCATCACGCAAGCTGGTACGGCCACGTTTAAATTCAGCTGCCCAAAATTTAACCATGGAAAATTATGGTGCAGAGTCTCCGTACACAGTGTCTTACTCGTCTTTAATTTATGCAGGTTTATTACCTTTCAAAAACAAATACTTAATGACAGCTCGATTTTCGATTTTCTCGATTTTTACAAAAAACGCTCACATCGACTCACTCAAACGATTGTCAAACAACAACTGAGAGTCCAAAATGGCTGAAATTTTGGTGAGTACTTTTTAAAGCACGTGCAAACATGTTTTCTAACTTTTGTTGACGAGTGCTGCCATCTTCGTGTTGAGGTCGGAAATTTTTCAAACAGCCCTTGTACAACAATTGAGTTACGCACCCCCAAATAAGAAAGATCTTGGATTATAGGGGTGGCTATCGAAATTTATATAAAACAAAATCAAGGTCTATGCACTCTTTCACATTCCCAGAAGTAGAACATTTTACATAAAAAATTCATTCATTCACCGGTCATGCAAATACCATAATGAGAAATTTACAGAAATTGACTTGTTCAACATTAGCCTTAGTACGCTCAAAGGGTTCTTCTCATGAGCTACCACAATCTTAATTTTAGCTAATCATTTTATCTATAAACACATTTAGCTCTCCCCTTACCGGAACAATAGTTGCAACCTCCCCACCCTTTCTCCCTCTTTTTTTCTTTTTACTTATTTTCTGCATCTAAACATACTTACATATCTAAATATTTTTGTGGATTTTCATAAATGGAATCACATGTTAATTAGTTATTATGTTAGTTACAATATATTTACATTATCAAAATCAATCTAAAATAAAAAATAAAAATCTATATATCTAATGTGAAAATTAATAATAAAATATAAAAAATTGTTGAGAAATGCATTAGATTAGAATTTGGCAATCAAAAATATGTCGAATACATAATTATTTAATATTATTATATCATATATATTGGATTATGCAATCTCTGAGCCGCACACCCTGCGTAATAGAATACGACAATTTCGGTCGTAAATCGGAATCACCGCAGGGTAAGGGAGGAAAATAAGGAAACGTGGTACAGGATAGGGATAGGGGATCTAGTCGAAGGACCAGTGAATTTAGGGGAACCAGGATTCGAAAGGAAATGCTCACATTACCTTGTAATGACGCCTCCGTAATCTCTGCAGTCACCGCTGAGATAACACAAATGGCACGCGATCTCCGATTCCAATTGAATACGGCGATGTCATAAGTTCACCCACGGCACAAACAAACAATATCACTGTGCACAATCAAACAATATCACTATCACTGTGTGTGTTTGAGTAGCTTGTTGGTATAGTGGTCAAGACATTGGCCTAGTGATCTAGTGGTTGGGGGTTCGCGCCTCGTTTCAGGACATCAGCAAGTTAGTCCTATTTTCATAGCACAAGCGTTTAGCTTAGTTTGAAAATAGTTAGAATATTGACGTGACACGTATTGCGTGTACGCATCTTTTTTTTTTTTTTTAAGTAACAAAAACACAAATCACAGGATCACAAATAATGCAGTGCTGATGCACTGGAGCTGAAAGGTCCACTCTGCGAATCTGATCTGAGATTGAAAAAATATCGGTTAGGTTGACATTTGTTGGCGTCAAGGTCACATTTCACACTGAAAAGACGAGCATGAGAAAATGTATGAATGGGAATTTGGACGCGGAAATGTGTTAATAACAACGGTCGCGGTTGATTCGAAAAGACACGCCAAAAGTGTGTTCACGTATTCGGAACATATATTATAATATTATTATCATTTAAATACTCATAGATACAGAAACAGAATATAGCTCATTAACTAACAACGCAGTTGACAATAGAAGTATTTGTATTGCTGAAAATAAATTGGAGAAGATATAAAGTATTATATACCTGGGTTGCAGTTTATTGCCTTCTGTTGAAATCAAATGCCGCATTGAGCAAGCTCGTGAAACTTTTATATGCATGAAAAAGTTGTTCTGTTGTCATTATCTCAACTTTAGATTACGAATGCGAATTGTCAGATACTACGTGTACTTAATATTATTTTATGGAATGAAATAATGGACACTCACGGAAGAAATGACAAAGCGACTTGGATTTGGACTCGATAAACTGGTTGGATAGAGTTACAAATGAAAATGTTGTAGTACGGATGTGTAAAGGAAAATAAGTATTATATTCAAAACGATATGTAATGAGACATTTAGAGTAAAGATATATGAGATCTTGCACCTCATAATGCGGGGAAAGATTGTTGAAAGTCGGGATCCTGGAAAAAGGAGAACATTATGGCTGAAGAACCCAATGCAATGGTTTGATCAGTCTGCTGTAGAGCTTTTCTGGGCCGCAGTAAACAAAGTGATGGTAGTCAACGTTTGTTGAACGAATAGCGCACAAGAAGAAGAAAAAGTGGATTAACAAGAAATAAATAGATTAAATCAGGAAATGCTCCGCAGAAATTGCTGTCTAAGTTATCGTCATAAAATTTATAAATTATAATATTCACATCACTGACACAACTCAACATTCTATAGATAGTTTTGTTTGCGCTGCTTGTGTTAATAGTATTATTAATATTATTTTTATGCTGTCAATCAATTCTACTATTATTATTATTATTTTCAACTATATATTTTAATTTTATACTATGTTTTTTTTAAACTATCTTTAATATGTATTAACTATATTTTTTTAATTAACTTAAATTATTTTAAAATGTGAGGTGATTTCCTACGTAGGAAATAGTCATAATATTATAATTATTGTGAAAACATTACGTGTACATACTAAATAATAATAAATGAATAAATAAATAAAGACTGCTTTTATGGACTCTCTATTCTATGGAGTCTCTGAGGTTATTGAAGATATATAAGAAAACATAAAAAATGACCTGCCCACGTAGCTACTTCATTATATAATTCATTTAATATTATATGAAAATTGAATGAAAAATTACATGTTTTCAATATTCCCTTCTTATGCTAATTTATGACTTTCCACAAAAATTGTAGGATGCCCTTGTCAGGGTATTTATTGGCTCTAGTGTGCCCAATGGCGCGAGAATAATTTTGGGGGGAAATCGGGCCGCCATTTTGGCTTGGGAATCGATCGAGGCGCCATCTAACGGTGGATCTACAAACCATATCCCAAAAATGAAATTAGGCGTATCTTCTGACCTATTTAATTAGGAAAGGGTTTATTTGCACCATAAATGTCTGATTTTACGCGATGCCTATGTTATAATATAATTTGTTCTCCAATTTGAATATGTCATACGAGAAATTGGAGTGTCCTATATCGCTCGTGCCAAACTTTGGTGGTAAACTTTGGATCGTTAATGTGCATGTGACGTTCAATATGTTTAAAAAATGTGATATACCAATTATTATATACTTTAACGAAAAAAAAAAAAAATATTATATTTTATTTTTAATATAAATTATCATAATTTTTTTTTACATTTTGACTATCATTTATCTACTAAATAAAATTAATTAAAAAAAAATCATTAAGAAGAACACATTCTTATCGTGAAGTTGTAATTATTCAGAAAAAAATTGTTGTTGCCACCGGGATTTGAACCTGGATCTCTTTCCAGTCCAGAGAAGGTGCATTAATTAATTAATTAATTAATGTGCGTCTGCTATCTGTTTACTCAAAGATATTTGAGATTCCGTAAAAACAAAGCAGATGGATTTCAAATAATGGAATGATAGATGTATTAATTTGAAAAGTGTAACATATGGGTTCAAAAGTTTGTCGTCAAAAGTACTGTCTGCTGTGCATAGCACAGTTGGTTAATGCACATTTCCCGGTTGAGATTTTGGTCGGATATTAATATTGACTTTATTAAGGATACGAGCAGAATAATTACATTTTAGATTTACAAATAAATGAGTTACAGTGAGTATATCAACTTACAAGATTCATTTTAATTTAAAAACATAAATGATTTAATGAAGTAATCTGTATTTAAAAAATATAATTTGCCCTAACTAAAGTATTAATTACCGATACTCAGGAACATGTTCTAAGGAAAGTTGACAAAAGAAATTAATAATTTCAACCATTATGTTCCTACTATTTAAAGATCATATTATATCACTAATAGTTTATTAGAGGTTGTAAACGAATTTGGATAATAGCCCCTTCTCACTTAACGACAGTTGTTCCGTATCAGTGAAACATACTTTTATCCAGCGTGAATATCGGCAAATTACCATTCTTCATACATTTCCTTACGCTCGTTTTTAGTGTAAATTGTGACTTTGACGCCAATAGACGTCAACCTGATCAATATTGTGGTTGATCTCGACACCGCGAATCATTCGCATTGTGGACCGTTCAACTCAAGTGTTTTGTGTGATCTGTGATTTGTACAAGCTCAGTGTTTATTATTTGTTTGTGCCGTAGATGAACAGTGACATCGCCGTCTTCAGTCGGGAGCGGAGATGAACATTTGCGTGCCATCATCATGTGATGGATTTGCGGAAACGTCATACTCAAGGTAAAGTGAGCAGTCCTGTCTAAATCCCTGTTCTTAGAGTTTGCTGATCTTTCGACTGTATTTCTTTCCCCTCACCAACCTCTCTCTGTACCAAGTGTCCCTATTTCCTCCACCCTTGCGGTGATTGCGATTTACAACCGGAATTGTCGTAAGCCATTCCATCGCATATTATTTTGCGATCGCTCAAATAACCTTTATTAAGAAGCAAATAAATGCTGCAGATCTTGAGACAAAACAACAACGATATTAGAAAGAATATGACGACGATGGCACGTGTACATTATTCTAAAGGATAAGGATAGCATCATGTTCGTTTACGGACCAATTCGCTTTACGGAACCTGGTCGTTAAGTGAGGACTGGCTGTATAATTGAATTAAAGGAGAAATATATATTTTGGGAGCATATAAGTGGGTGGTAGGTAATTTCAAATGATATTTTAAATACGCTTTATATATTACCGATGGATGTATCAGTTTGAAAAGCGTAAAATATAGATTAAAAAATTTGTTGTCAATGTACTGTGTGCTGTAGTATAATCGGTTAATGCACGTTCACCGAAATGTAAGAGATCCAGCTTCGAATCCCGGTAGCAACAACAATATTTTTCGATAAAATTGATTTTACTTGTATATCTTTTCAATATTTAACCTTTAATTACTACTTAAAATATCACAGACCTATGTTCTGAATAATAACTTCACAACAAGAATGTGTTCTCCTTAATAATAATAATTATAACCACTAGGGCAGTGAAATACGGAGTAGCCAGATAGCACATGTATTGCGGGAATTTTAATTGACGTAAATAAGAATATAATAATTTAATGCCCAAGTTGGTTATGTTAGATTGTATTGTGGTAGACTACGTCTTTTTAATTAATGAACTATATTTTCAACATTGAAAAATAAGTTTTGGGGAAAACTAGCAGAACTAATTTGATTAAACAATAATAACTTCTTTACCTAGTAGAAACTAATTTAATTATTAACGAGCCGATTGCTTTCTGTTTGTTTAACACTTAATGCTCGGTAGGTCAAAACAATACATTAATTAAGTCATTTTAGACCCACCTCAAGTTTTCGGTTTTTAAACCGTTTTGTGGGAATGTTTTTTTATAGATATTTTATTTTAAATATGATTTAATGAAATTGCATGATGTGCCGTAATGTTTCTGCTAAAACAATAAAGTTAAAAATGAAAAAAATATTGCGAAAACGTTCTTATTTTCATGCATCAACAGACGCCCTACATAGCCAAAATACAAACATCCACTGAGCATGTAATCTTCTCGTCGGTTGGGGATTGCACTACCTGCTGGTGTGTAATAGTGGTTATAAACAATTAAAATGTATTATTTATTTTTGTATTTTTTTACATGTAAACCGGAAAAAAATAATCAAAACAAAATATTATATAGAAGTGAAATAAATATATTATAAAAAATTACATCGTTTTTATACGAAACGCATCCAAAAATATTATAAGCAGAAGCAAATGTAATTGATATAATTTAAATAAATAAGCATAACTCAAAATATATATAATATTGACTGTGTTCTGTGAATTCTGATCAGTAAATTGTTTGTTATTGTCACAATATAATTGTCAAAAATATAAATAACAATTGCCTCATGACCGACCCGCTTCTATATTGTGTCGGAACTCGACCAGGTAGTGTCATTAAACTTACAGGTAGGCCCCTCAAATAGTTGTATTACTGGATGAAAATAAACCAAAACAATTACATGGACGCATACCTCGTATCCTTTGTCTACCCGCTGTAAAAAATATGCTTAAAATGTTGACAATATATGTTTAGGCATGAGCGCTGAGATTCAATCTCATAAAAGCGACTGTCTTAGGTCTGTTTTTTCACATTTTTATCAATAAATCATTTGAATCTCGTCCGATATCATTTATTTGTATCTCAAATTATTTGGAAATATTTAATAAAAGATTAGTTGGAAGGAAAATAACATTAAATGGATATTTGCAGCGTAATTTATATTTTTACAAACGCCCGGGTCTGATATGACCTATCACCGCAGAGGATGTGTTAAATTGAACACTAGTAGATGAGAATAAGTTAACAAAGTAGAAAAAAAAAAAATGTTCTGATGGATGATTTTTTCACTATAATAATATAGTTTAAAGAACACAAGCTGCTACACTGAGCGCCATTGAGAGAATAATTAATATTCAAAGTACCACTTAAGAAACATTGTTTACAGTGTTTGATATCTACTGTAATAGAAAACTTAAACTTTACAAAGCCACCAGATAGTTTATAATATTATATTCTTTCATAACCAGTCGGGTGTATTCCTTTTAGTGAATGAATATTTGATGAAATCGTCGAGCAAGTTCGAGTGATTTTGGTTCGGGTTAACCTTTTATCAACCAGCCAATAATTTAACGTTGAGAAAGCCTACAGGCCAGCTGTCGATACGAAATATAAAATTATTGAAAACATTAAAAAAAAAAACGAAATATCACGGAAATGTGCAAAAACTTACCAAATCATTGCTTTTTATGAATTTAAATGAAGTATTTTCCAATGAAATTGCTTTAAAAAATACCCAAAAAATGAAATTGGAATTTCTCTTTTTAATTAAGATTTATTACAATTTTATTTTACCGGGATTTGTTGTCCAGAAATGTTTTAAAATGATTTCAAAAACGTAAAAATTAATAATTATATTTAATGATAATATTATTTTTGGTATATGTATTTTTACAGGAATTATCATTGATGTTAATTAAAATTATTGAACACAGTGTTACATAAAATATTATGTACCTATTAGTTAAATTAAAAAAATATATTAAAAAATATATATATTTTGATATGGGCGTTAAAGAAGTCCATGATGAGACCAAACTGGTTATTTTTAAAGTCGTGTAGATCCACTTTATTTAATATACTCTTATACATATCAAATGCGGAGAGAGTTATATCAATAATCCAGACTCCCGAAATTAGTTATCATAGTAGGGGTAACATTATTGGACCAAATGAGAACTACCACGATAAGGGAGACCCTACTTCTACAAAAATATAGAATTAATTAAAGTTAAGGTGGCATGGACACGTCTTGCGAATGCCGGAGAAACGACTACTAAGATGTATCTTTTTGGCAACTCCGGAGGGAAAGCAGCCGGTTGGTCGACAGAGACTAAGCTACTATGTCTGATCTTAAGATTGTTTTATTTAAACTGAGTTTGACTCAAGTCGACTCAACTTGACTCGATTAGCTCAGGTGGACCAGACACATAAATAATTATTTGACTCCAATATTCAAAACGAATTTAGGGTTATAATATAAATAAGCATACCTTGGGTCTGATCTTTAAGTTTATTGAAATCTCCTGGTTGTACAACAATAAAATTATAGGTAGTTTGTAAATTTCAATATAAGAAATAACAGAGTTTCACAGTATAAAAATATACACTTTAGGAGATAATACCAAATACGTCTAGTTACGAGAGAAGAATGTTTCGCGCTCGTCTCTGTCAACCGAACCACGAAGCTTTCTCGTCGAAGCTGCGTCCTCAAGTTCGTACGTGACCTGCTGCTAGAGGTGTGTGTCGCGGCTACAGAGTCTCTGCCGCCTGGTGCCAGATGCCGCCCTCTGTCCGCCTCACTAGACTATGAGAACAGATTGATCAATAAGTACCAAAGCGGTACAATACTGGGTATGATAGAAGCGCCTTGTCGGGAACCTCCAGGGGGACGAAAATGATGATAATAATGTATGAAGTTTGAAAAAGATAGGATTACATTGCACCTTTAAAAAAAAGCATTGATGAAATTTTATTTACATTTGACGTTATCCGATTAATATTCTTTCAAATACTAATTAAATGTATTAAATAGTAAACGATAGATAACAAAATTAATTTAATCGAAAAATATTGTTGTTGCGCTACTGGGATTCGAACCTGGATTCTTTTCCAAATCGGGAAGGTACATTATCCAACTATGTTACAGCAACTGTACTTTTGACCACAAATTTTCGAACCTATATGTTACACTTTTCAAATGAATACATCTATCGTTTCATTACTTGAAAGCCATCTACTTTGTTTCCACAGAATCTCATATTCCTCTGAGTAAACTGATAGCTGACGCCAGAATTAACAATTCATTTATATAAAATTTTGGACACATTGATTCAACTTATAATTATTAAAGAGAACACATTCTTATTGTAATTATTCACATATATGTCTGTAATATTATAAATATATTAATTAGAAAGATATACAAATAATAAGAATAATGCACCTTCCCCGGTTTGGAAAGTTATCCAGGTTCAAATCCCGGTAGCGCAACAACAATATTTTTCGATAAAACTGATTTCAAATGTATATCTTTCAAATTAACACATTTAATTAATACTTAAAATATCACAGACCGTCTGTTCTGAATAATTACAACTTCACAATAAGAATGTGTTCTCCTTAATAATATTATTTCTCTTATCATTTGTATTGGTTTGTTTTATGGTATCTAAAGGATCCCAATATTCTTCTTTCTATTGCTTATTGCTTTATCCCTAACTTCAGGGTGTACCATTTGTTTGTTAAGTGCTATTGTTTCAATGCCATATGTTAGTATTAATTAAAAAGGTCCGCTTGAAGATATTTGTTGTGTTACTTGGATTTAATTTAGATTTTTTTTTAGCTAGGCGTATCGTGAGTTCCAGATATACTCGTATACTCCATTAATTTAAAAATAATAATTGTATTCGTATGAATAATACCATAGTTAATATGTACATTGTAATGGTGTATTGATGTCACTCAGCGTTTTAATTCGTCAGTGGAAGGGATCGTAATTTGAAATTAGTTGTCGGGTCGCGCGTCCCGCGGAATGGAGTACGTTAATTCTGGTCGTAAATCGGAAACACCGCAGGGTAGGGAAGAAAATAGGAAAACGTGGCACAGGGAGAGATCGGTAAATGAATAGAGGTTTAATCAAAGCACCAGTGATTCGAGAACCGGAATTCGGAAAGACTGCTCGCCTTACCTTGAGTATGACACCTCCGCAAATCCCCGTGTTCACCGCAGAAATCACACAATGATGCACGAGAATGGTGGCGATCTTTGCTCCTGACTGAAGACGGCGATGTCAATGTGCATCGACGGCGCACACAAATCACGGTATTACAAAATACATTGCCGGTGCAATGGAGTTGAACGGCCACAACGCGAATGTTATCGCGATATTGAGATCGAACACAATACAAATAACGTCTGTCGGCGCCAACTTGACCGATTTCGCACTAAGGCAAGCAAATCAGAAAGAGGTCTAGAGTAGGGATTTGGACGGGGATATGCGGTAATAAAATTACTCGCGGCCGATATTAAAAACGCTAAAGTATGTTTTTTTGCGAATACGGAACACATGGATTCGGTACATGGTTAATATTAATTTTTTTTAATGTATGACAGTTGTCTTTTGTATTTTTATATTATTACCAACATTTGTCTTAGTCTATTGTATTTGTTGGTTTATTCACTTTTATAAATATATAACAACGTACTTATACTAATAACGCTGTATGTTAAAAATAAATATTCCTAAAAGCATTATGTGTTCCAATAAACCATTTTTTCTTTGTTTATAAATAGACTTAACCTTATTTCTATCACATATACACGGCGACGGAAAACATGAAATACATGATACCTATATCACAAAAAAAAATGACGGTGTACATGAATATTTGAGACCTGTATGTATTGTTTGTTCTATTTCCTATAAATTTTTCGGCACCGTATATTTAATATTTATAAAAAAGAAGTAGTGTGCATTTTTGAAACGGGCTGTTACATACACTAATACAATTGTTTAGTTAGTTTACGTATATGGGGATGTACTGCGCATCGTGCCTTTCAGTTACATGTGACATGATTTTACTTTTCATATAATTCATATTTCATTACTAATACGTTTTCTTATATTTTTCCTTTTTTTATACAAACAATTTGGATGCGTACACGGAATACGTGTCACATCTATATCCTTATATTTTAAAACCAAGTTAAATGGTAGTGCTACAAAAAAGGACTAACTTGATGGCCTCTTGGAAAGAAGCTATCAAGTTTGAAGTCTGGTTTGAAGGACGGTATTAAACATTGCTTTAAACACAGAGGAATTAGGTAATACATGGGTATATACTACTATAAGTATTTGCAGCTATTCACATGGTTTATTAAGAGACGGTTACAATAAATTCGCGCTTTTAAACTCGACAATATTTAACTATTGGAATATGGCAGAGGAATGACTGCTGGAGCAGCGCGCACTCGTATTCTGTGCCGGAGCTAGCGGGCGCTCGTCATACACTAAAAGCATATCACCGTGGAACTGACTGGAAATCGTTCACTTACAAAAAAATTACGCAAATATGGACTCAATACATGATTCAATTGGGTAGAGATCAGTCGGAAGCATCGCTGTTCAACATTTCAGCTTAATCACAATACTATATACTGTATATTTTCAACACAATCACTAAACTTTTTATTGTTCCAGAATTGTCTTAAAATGATTTTAAATTGTACCTTAATACCATATTATCTATTACAACATTCTATTAGACTCATTTTTATACATCTCTGTCGAACCTTACTCTTTCCTTTTAAATTTTAATTAACCCTCAGCGTACCATGATAGAAAATACCTGTACGCAGCCATGATGTCAACTTGTGTTACCGTTTTAAATATTTTAAGTACGGAAAAAATATCTTTATTAGTTTCAATGGCGATAAAATACTTCTTATCATACTTATACTATGAATACTGATAAATATTATAATATAATAGAGCATTCATCGTATGCAATCTAACGGTGGCTAGTATCAATTTTACCGAGCGGTAGACCTGTGTTACTAGATGGCTTAGGAAGGGTTAAATAACACCGTAAAAACTCTAAAATCTAGCAAAGTAGCCAGGACCATGCAGAGGTGGATACCTATTACATTCTACACAGTAAATTAATAAGTGTATTATATCATCTGATGTATAAAAAATTTATATCCAACAAAAGTCAAATAAATAAATAAATATGTTTAAATATTAGGTCGCAAGAGCCTTCGTAGTATTTATCAATAAATACGGAACTTTCCTATTGCCGATAGATTGCTCTTCTAAGCTTGAGCTAAAGAGCAGCTCAGTTTGTTTGAACAAATGATAATATCGCGTATCGACATTTCATATCAGGTCAAATTTATTAGCTTAGGATCTGATAGTGTACTCAAATATATGATATATACAGCATATAAAAAAAGTGTATTCATTTGATAATCGTGTGTGAGGAGTTTTGTTGATGTTAAAGATATTATTTACGCGTTTTTATACTTCGTGATATGTGCATTTTTTTGTGTGGATTTAAAAACAGCAAACAAAACCGAAACTGTTTCTGGTGAGATACGGTTTCGAATTCGGTCGGATATATTTTAAAACGGTGATATAAAAACATTTTGTGTATTATTTTTCAATTATCCGTTATAGAAAGTTTTGGAGGCTGACCAGCAGAGATTAAGACGATTCAATAATGTAAGGAGAACGACCATCGGCGTCTAACAGCTCAGTTTCACAAAGGTTGGTGTATTTTTATTTGCATGGATTGAATTAATATATTTAACAATACCAATGGAAAACCCAGGGCTAGCTATCGAAGGTAATTACGGCAACAGATATGTTAGGATAAGTATGAATGTATATTTAAAAAAACGAGTAAATTTCATTAATCTTTCTTTGATTAATCCCATTATAGCTTACGAATGATGAATTTGGCAAAAAAAATTGCCAAAACGTGTGACGCTTCAATAAAATCGATACAAAAACCCGTCTCATTATTTGGCCGTAAATTGAAGATTTCATCCATCTGTCTGGATGTTACGATAATTTTTTGAACAAATAAATCACCAATTGGTCAGTCCGGTTATTTCACGTTCTCGGACCGCGCCGGGGGTGAGTACTCCGGGCGGAGGTGGGTGTATTCTGGGCGGGGGTGGGTGTACTCCAGGGCGGTTTTGCGAATGAGGCGGAGAAAAAAGAAAATCACTTTTCGCACGAGAAAACATGTCGTGTCGATGGGCCGATAATTTATTGTCGAGAATATATTTAAGAGTGAACACTAATGATGGTTTATTATACATTTTTTTTTTTTTGCGTAGATCACGTTGAGACAGATTTGAAAAATTATCGATCTCGTTGAGAATAGTAGGAGCTTATTCTCACTTTTGGGTAGAATCAGAAAATTCATTAGTACTGAGTCTTACAAAATAATATACAACTCTGTTATTATTCCTCAAATCAACTACTACAGCAGTATTTTGTTTTTGGTTAATGAAGAAGAGATGTAACAATTTTAGGTGATGCAAAATAAAGCTGTGAGAATAAGACTCTGAAAGAATATATATATTTAGATCAGTGCAATGCTGAAAAATTTGATTTTTAAATAGAAAACTTATTTCAATATTATGGCATTCATTTATAAAATCCTCACTGAGAAAATATTGGCAGAATTTATAAGAAAAATAGATGCAAATCAACATGAGCACGAACATAATACAAGAGGAAAAGATAGACTGAGACTGTCATTCAAGAAGAAGGCTAAATCTCAGAAAAAGATGATGTTTTCACATCATATTACTTCAATTAGGTTTCCTGGTTTATAATGATGTACATATGTGTATTGTGAGTATTGCTGCTTTTTTTCGGAAGCTATAAAGACGGTAACAGACATGCGTCATTCTTATTATATCCCGTGCTTCGACCAGTCCAGCGGTCCGAATAAACCACAAATGCGCGAATTATAATTCTCTCGCCAAGCTTAGTGTCGAATTAAAAGGAGAAGCGCATCCTTTGTATACTATGCAAGAGAAAATAATAAATTTATTTAAGAAGAACTTTCCATGATGATTTTGCCAGTTATGGCTTCGGGCCTTTTATTACCTACAATTATTTGTTTTTGGTTAATATAAATATTTTTTGTTTTAAGGGAAGATTTTCGTCTCGAGCGTCTTTATGCATTCATCGAACCCGATGGTTAACTTAAATACCGACCCTTATCTCAAATGGGCTTCCAAGTAACCAAGTTGATTAAAAATAGAAACGAATACAATGATATTTATGTAGGTATGAATTTAACTATTATACATTGCATCTACTTTGATCAACACAACCGTAAAGTTAGTAGGTAGTAATGGTAATATAAGTAATAGTATGAAGTAAGAAATATAAGAAGATAGGTAGCCTGAATATAACACGCGCTTCGGTTGGTCGAAAGCTAAAGAAGACAACCCAACTAAAAGAACAACAACATCGGACCAGAAAGATAGCAAAATTAAATAGGTTAATGCAGTTCACATAACATATGTGTGCGTATTGTTAATAGAAAACCTGGAAACCAGCTTTTGAAGGCATTTACATAAACAGATGATGTGCAGTTCGATGAAGATTTTTAATGAAATACCGGAAGACATAAGAAAGGACGCGAAACTACATCGATTTAAAATGAAAGTAAGCAAATATGTGAAAGATGAGTTCTAGTAAAAGATTTCGATCTTGTTTATATTAGAGCATATATAAATATATTTATAAATGCACTATATTAATAATAAATAAATAAATAATATAATTAATTTTAAATACTAAATTAATGTATTAATTATAAATATATACATATAAAATCAATTTTGTCGAAAAATATTGTTTTTGCGTCACCGGGATTCGAATAATTACAACTTCGCAATAAGAATGTGTTTTCCTTAATAATATATGTTGTATCAATGTGTCCAAAATTTAATAAAAGTGAATTGATAATTCTGGCGTCTGCAGTCGGTTTACTCAAAGGTATTTGAGATTCTATAAAAATAATGTAGATGGCTTTCAAATAATGGAACGACAGGTGTATTAATTTGAAAAATGTAACATATAGGTTCGAAAATTTGTCAAGAAAAATACTGGCGTTATAGCACAAAGGTAGTGCACTTCCCCGGATTGGAAATAGAGATCCAGGTTCGAATCCCGGTAACGCAAAAACAATATTTTTCGACAAAATTGATTTTATATGTATATATTTATAATTAATACATTAATTTAGTATATAAAATATCACAGACCATCTGTTTTGAATAATTACAACTTCACAATAAGAATGTGTTTTCCTTAATAATATAATTAATTATCCAGTTAGAATTATTTGTCGACGAAAGGTGATGATGAATGCACAGCATACGTGTTCTATATTCATAAAATATGTTCACGAAAATGAAAATTATACGCTGCTGGCTCTGTTTTTTTCCTTGCGCCGGGGATTTTTTCTGTACATCTTGAGACTCTTAAAGAGAACCTCTGACTTAAACAAAGTATTTCGAGTCTATCGAAGCAAGTCTCTGACTTTTGCAGTGTATCTTGAGTTTTCACTGAACCCATTAAAACATAGTAATGTGTTTCTTATTTACAAAAAGTGCATTAAAATTATACTCTCAAAAGGTTTTTATACAGTTATGTTGTTATAGAAATAAAATAACACTTATGACTAATTTAAATATAATCTTATAAAGATATATTAAAGTATGAAATTAAGACACGTATATTATAATTAATATTTTAAAAAAATTTAAACATATTACTGCAGTTTGGAATATAAACAATAGATTGTTATTAAGACAAATTATAGACATCTCATAGAGACGAAGCTATTTATATTATATTATATGGGAAGTATGGAGGTATGGGTATTACAGGGCTCACGACCTGTCTTTGGTTGTCTTGAGTGATCACTTTGTACAGTGTAACGTTAACCATTCCACCCAATCAACCTCCACATCTAACAATTTTTTGAAAGTTATATACATGTTACCATGTAGAAATATTTCAACTTCAACTTCGCTGTTACCATCTATGGTTTACTATTTGATATTCACTTCCTTCAAACAGCATAAATGTCACTGATGAGAATCTTATTTTTTTAGAAATATGAAAGAATAAATTTATAAAAAAAAGAAAATAAAAAGAAACAATTTGACAATTATCGATAAGAATGAATAAGATATCTAATCTATAAGATTAACGATATCGGATCAAGAGACGCGTAACATTCCTTGGGTTTCGAAGAGACTTTATGTGATACGCTCGAACAAATATTAACCATTTACAACACAATTTTGCTTTGTAACTGAGGTTGTGTCATGAAAAATATGTCCAAGTTAGCAATATTGTACTAGACCTGTTGTAATTATAGTTAAAATGTGAGACCTGTATAGTAATTGTGCTGTGTAGGTAGGGGAGAGAGAGAAATTATAAAAATGTAAAAATAAATTGCTGTCACGGTTGGAATAAGACGAGAATGTTCGTTATTCCCAATTCTCTTCATTTATAGATGACGTTGTCAAACTATTAAGTACACCAGATGGCCTGCAGGAGTGGAAGAGGCCACATAGACAGGCGCGAGGATTACTGCAGTGAAACCGAAATTATGACGATTGACAGAAATGCATAATCCAAACTCGTTGTATCAGACTGAAACATGTCGACACCTTCAAAAATCTAGGAGTACTCTTTTCAAATGACGTGTGACAGGACAAGGATATTGATAAAATGATAGGTTCGGTTAGCAGCATTCTACGGTAACTGTATAGTTCAGTCATAAGTAAAGCAGAGCTCAATAATAAGACAAAACTGTTTAAATCTCACCCTAACCTACAGCAATTAACGTTGGATAATGACAGAGGAATCGGTCGAGAATCCAGGCTGCCAAGATGAGATATCTGAGAGGAGTAGCGGAAATGATGCTAATCTTATAACTGCTAACCGTATTTGAAATCGAACACGCCACATATGGTAAACGTAGGCTTTAAGGAAAAAACCTGTAGAAAGATCAGAAGATGGAAAAGATAAATTAAGAGCAAGTAATCGATACAGAGCAGGACAGAAAGAGGTGAAAGAGTGCTGTCCAAACAAAAGGCCCCCAACCTGATTAGGATAAAGGGAATGAAGAAAAACAAAAATATGTAAATCTATGTCTAATATGAAAAGTTGTAAAGCAGTCATTTTATCACGTCTTTGTAAGGTTAAAAAGTGGTCGAAAATTATGTCAGCTCTAGCCTGGCGTGACACGCAAAGTTCAGCGACTTAATTCTCTCATGACATTTGAAAGGTTGAAACTATGGTGGTACGGATCTTGGTAGTTGTCTGTCAAGACAACAAACATTGGGTAAGTTTCCTTCAAAAAGTAATAAATTCTACACGCGGAGCGCGGAGCTGATAGCAACAACCGAAACTTCTGGTAACATTAACTCTAAAGTTTCTGCATATGTGAGCTACTTTTTGACAAAGATACAAGAGTAACATGGAAATTAATAACATGGAAATTGTTCAAGTATCTACAAAATAATTATATAACAATATTTGGATATCTACCCCCCCTACGTAAACTATCATATCTTCAAAATCCGTTTTGTTGAGTAGAGCAATTTTAAGTTTCTTCATGTTGCTATAAATTCAAATAAATACCGATTTTATCCTAATGTTAGTATTTAAATTTTATGTAATATTTTATATAAGGTATTGTATATGTGTATGTATTTGGTATCGATATGAAGCACTCCTTTCTAGAAAAGAGGCACACACAGAATGAGGGAGGCAGTGTATGGTACATGCGTTAATCGAAAGATCGTCAAAAAATAAACCTATTTACACATCGTCAGAATGGTATTGAATTGTTACAATGGTAAACCATATAATGTAGTAGAAATAATTTTTTTTTTTGCTTTTAAAGCTCTTATCTCGTCTTATTATCGTATCTAGAAAAATAATTTAAACGGAGAAAAATTTTAGTGAAATAAAATAAAAGAGTTAGGTGGTACTTCTATTAACCCTTTCAAAATTAATCATAAATAATGATTTATCCACAAATAATTATTTCACCTTAGGAGTTACGATCAACACTCGCGGTCGACAAAAAGCTGCTCCTTTTTCACCTATTACTTCACTTTATGCGTACTAATGGCGAATAATGAACAAGAATTACAGAATCTGGTGAGTAGAATGTACGATGTATGCAAGGAAAGCGACCTCATGATGAATGTTAACAAGTCGAAAGTGATGGTATTCGAGAAGGAGGAAAGCAAGACACCGTGCTAAATACTTGTTGATAATGAATGTTTGGAACAAGTAGATGAGTTTGTATATTTGGGAAGTATGTTTGATAGAAACGGAAAGGCTGAGAATGATATCGAAAGGAGGGTGACTGCAAGGAATAAAGTGAACGGCGATTTGAAAGGAATTATATCTAACGGTAATTTGTCAACCGAGGCACAATGCGGTGCACAATGGAATCCTGGTACCGACACTGATGTATGGAAGTGCGGCCTGGAGCTGGCAGAAAAGGAACGAAAGTAGACTGAATGCGGTGGAAATGAGATCACTTATGCGAATTTGTGGCAAATCTATTTATGACGGAATAGAGAATGAAGAAATAAGGAAATAATGTAAAGCTGATGTTAGTATAGTGAGTAAGATTAAGAAAGGATCACTTAGATGGTTTGGTCGGATGAATGATGAGAGAATGGTAAGAAAGATATATGACGCAAGTGTTGATGGCACCAGAAATAGAGGACGTCCGAGGAAGACTTGGCACAATCAGGTAAACCAGATAATGGAGGATAGTTCTGTTAGAAGCCTCAATAATCGCGAGCTTGTATGAAAAGATGTATGTATGTAGATGAGGCGAGAATTGTGTGTCAGGACAGAAGAGTGTGACGTTCTATCCTCTCTGCCTACCCCCGCGGATAAACGGCGTGATGGTAAGTAAGTAAGTAAGTATGCAAAAGTTTTACCAATTCTAAAAGCTAAAAAAAGCGATTTAATAGAGATGTGTAATAGTGGAATAAATCCTAGTTCTACACCATTCTTTTTTTAACCATTTTTCTGTAAATATTATTAATGATAAAAATAATACTGATTCTGAGCTAAATCTAAAAATAATATACAAACTTGAATAGCTAGTTTATATTCTTTATCCAGAATGTCTGTATACTCATGTACATCTCATGTTACACGGCATCAGAATTTACAGCTATTTACAGTATATATTAGTTTAACATAAGAGGATTATATTTATATACATTAAACAGTATATTGGATGTAATAGATTCACAGTATATAATGTTAGAAAATGATTTAATATAGTTTATATCATGTTCATACTAATTTCATGTAACCTCATCGGTATCGGATTATTTAAAATATGATAATACAGAACATTCCATCCGGATTCATGAACCAGTGACATCTCTGACGTCACACTTACTGATTCTAGGTAAATTATAGGAGAATTTTCTTAATCCTTAATAAGATTTTACTGATTGTAAATTTGTCCTTAAATGTTTAAAAAAAAGTGAGATTTGTGAAAGCTTTTTTAGATTTTAATTAACAGTACAAAATGAATGGCTTACATAACTAATTCTACAATACTCCCACTATATTTTAATTAAAAAATGTAGTTTTATTCCTTTTTTTTATCTCTATTTTTATTTCTGTCGAATCTTTATCTTAAATAACACCAAAATAGCACGAAAAAACTGGCTACTTTAACACAGACTTCAGTCTAGCAAAGTAGCCAGAACAACGCAGTATATATCAGAGGTGGAGTCTACTCCATCCCACACAATAAACTACGAGTATTTAATTGCAATATATTATTTATCACGTTATATTATAGTATATTCACCTCTGTTATAACAAAAATATGTTGTCAATAAAGTCTAAATAAATAAATAAACGATAAGTAAACTACCTAGTTTAAAACAAATGTAGCGTTGCTGGTTAAATATAACTCATTTCCAAAAAACAACTACATTAATGCTTATCTAAGAGATCTATCCTATAGCTGGTATATCTGATCATTTCAAGTCTTTTGCATATACACTCTTCCTATTGTCTTTAAAACTTGCCTCGAATATTTTCTTCACCGTCATCTTTTAATTCACACATTTCACATACCCAAACCATCTAAGTGATCTATTCTTTCTATCAACTATAAACAGATCTACATTTGCTCCAATACCATCCATAACTAGAGAGCTACGTGTTTTAGAAAATTAGGACATACAAATTTTGTATCAAGCCGGAAAGTGCTGCTTTTGGACGCTTCATAAAAAGAGTCCTTGACAATCACGATCTAAAAAAGGACACTAAGACGTTGGTGCATAAATTTGTTCTACTCCCAATACTGTTGAATGTGAATACCGTGTACAAGACGTATCAAGGCTCTGGAAAGGCATCACCAACTTGATAGTGTACTTAAAGAAGCCCAATTAACAGATTGAAGGGCATCGAAGCCATTATCATGCAGCAACAGCTTTGATAATTTAGCCTTGTGGTTAGAATACTTCAAATCAGACCACCAAAAAAAAATGTACTCTCAGCTATCCCAGGGCAAACTTTCACATGAGGGCACAAAAAACGCCTTAAAAACTCCCTGAAAGGGTCAAAAAAATAAAAGATATTTGTGAATTAGCTGCAAGAGGCAGGTCTAACATGAGGACATTGGTACAGAGTAGTAACCAATACTTAAAAGCAGATGTCTATAGAATGCTGCAAATTGGAAAAAAAGACGCGAATATGAGGAAGAGCAAACAGACCGCAGCCGCTGTTTTCCCTATCCATGATACCCCAGAACTTGTGGATCTAAGATTAGATTCTTCAACCACCTAAGAGCTCATAATCACGAAGAAGAGTCTTTTTCAAACACGAGAGACAGCCGATTATGACAGTGGCGAAAAACCAAATAAACAAACTCATATACTTGTTAAAAATTTTTTTTTTTTTTTCTAAATAAGTTGAAAAGTTTTTTTATATCAATTAGATTAATGTACAAGTTCTTACCATTTTTTAACAATAAAATACTTTTTTTTTTTAACTGTTCAACGGTTTTTGGTGAAACTTTGTGGAGTTTCATGATTATTTTGTAAATTGAGTTGAAACAATTTTATTCAATTATTGATAATGAGATGTCCCTGAAAATGTTCTAACGTTTAATATAAACAAATATAGTAGAATACAGTATTTTAATACAATTTACAAAAAAAAAAATTATAGGAACAACGTTTATTCAATTCAATATATACATTTGATAAGTTATGATATATAAAATTATGAGTCGAAAATGTTCAATGAATATGTGCAAATTCTGCACTGTTACGGAAAATATCATTGTTTGAAATTTTTACAAAATCGTGTTAAGCTTGAAGTTTACGTATTTTCAGGTCTTAAATTATTTCACAAAAAAGTCTATTTGCTCGAAATTCGATAATCATTAATTTTTTTGTATTTAATATATAATTTAGAATCAATAAAATATTTAAATTAATCGAAATTTACGATTTTTTTGAAATGCTTATATCTCTGACATGGATGAGATTAAGCACATATCCCTGGAATATTTTAGACTCGTAATTTAGTCATAAAATATTTTGGACTACATCTGTTACACCCTGTATATAGATCATTTTAACATGTACAGTAAATGTATCGTTGAAAATGTATTATATTAAGAAAGCACTAGTAGTAGTAATATATTTAAGTAAATCTGAAAAGGACCCTTGTAATACGTTTTATAGAAATATAAAGTCTTGTTGATTGCTTTAATGAAATACCTCTTTCATGTAACTTGAAATATTAAAACGGCACAACTCCGTGATATTTAATAATAATGCTTAGAGACAGGAATAGGAATATTTAATCTTTCGCAATCTCAGTTAAGACAGGCTGCCAGCAGATGTCCTCAGGGACGAGATTGTGATTGTAAAAAATGGTAGAAAATGTTCATCCCTCATTTTATATTATAAGATGTACAGTACAGATGTTCCAAATGTCAAATGATTTTATTGGTATAACCGTTTTATTATTATTACAACAAAAGAAATTATTATATTTGTTCCGCATTGGATAAGAATTTTACGATAGCGAAAATGTAGTTTTTTCGAATGTCCTATTAAAATTTTGGCAATACACGATATAACGTTTCTTCTTATATTATTTTGGGTCAGTCCTCATACCATACATTATTTTCTCTTTGTGTTAAGCCTTTTGGGATGATTCTGGTAAATATAATTCCAGGAATATTTTCCGCTTCGTTTTAACTATTATTTTTTGCCGCTGTGATATTTTTTAATGTTATTTTGAATAAAAATATCTAACCATGCTCACCGAAGGAGACTGAAATAATGATATTGAAAAAAAATTCGAGTACATTTTAGGGTGTAACACAACTAGTGAACAATATTTTAGGGGTAGATACATATTAAAAATATGAGAAGAAAATGTTCAAGATGCATATGTTTATCTAAACCATTTCAGAGACAAGCATTTTAAGAATGTCGCAATTATGTGATTGTTTCTATTAATTTAAATATTTTATTGATTCCAAATTAAGGAGTGTCCCAACAAGAGCGGTCAATTTAAATTTGGCACCATTTTTGCTATTGTGTTTTGACAGTCAAACCATTATGACAGTTTTATGGTGGATAGTCCGTTATTATTAAAAATAGATCGCTGTTAAACATTATTTAAAAAATGGTGAAATTTTGACTGCCATTTTTTGATGATCGAACATTTCAAGAAGTAATATGCAGCGTATTTACACGAAAAATTTGCATCTTTATGCCTACAAAATCTAACTGAACAAAATCAACAATTTAAACCTACAAACTATACACAGCGAAGAGAGTTCGTCATCTTTGAAATCTCCCGTTTGGGTGACCAGAATTGATCGCCTATATTGTGCGATTTAACGCTGTTGGACTTCTTTCTTTGAAGTTTTTTGAAATCAAAAGTTTATGTCAACAAACACACGACCATCCAAGCTTTGAAGAAGGAGATTAGACGCTGAATGACTAAAATCCAGTCACAGTTATGCCAAACTGTGATTGAAAATTTCTTCAAAAAAATCGCAAATGTGTCAGAAAAGCCGAGTAGGGCATCCAAGAAAGTAATTAAATTTGTTTTGACTGTTATTCAGCGGGAATAATTTTTATTGCTTCGCTTAATATTGTAAATTAATAAATTTTCTATATTTTATGGATTTAAAGAAGTCAAGTAAAAATTGAATTATAGCTAAAAGGAATTTATCAACTGAGGTACGACTAGCGGTTCACAATGGAGTCCTGGTACCGAGGCTGATATATGGAAGTGACGCCTGGAGCTAGCAGAAGAGGAACGAAAGTAGACTGAATGCAGTGGAAATGAGATCACTTAGGGGTATATATGGCAGATCCATAAATAAGGAAATAATGTAAAACTGATCTTTGTATAGTGTTATTCCATACATAATTTTCACTTCTCTACTTTATGATTAAATCAAAATTTCGGTAATTTCTCAAAAAACTGTGTTTTATTTAAAATTTAAATTTTTCGCTACCATTTTTTGTTAGATGGTTTAGGACCCAGTGAAAATATATACCATAATAACGGATCACTTGCGCTAATATTTATTTCGAAATACGAATACTAAAAGCTTAACATGATTTTCTAAAAAAAACTAGTAGAATTAGATTTTACGTAACGATACATATTTTGTACATAGACACTTCTCTAACATTTTAGACTCGTAATTTAGTCAGGTGTCCAACCATAAAATATTGTGGAATAGATTTGTTACATTCTGTGAATTTCCGGATGTTCAAAATAATTTATGGTTTTATTCTGAAGAAATTTATCAATGAAAGTAAATTCATTTGTATTAATTAAAAAAAAAAAAACATACGAAGTAAACGAGAGAAGAGAAGTGTATTGAGGTAGAACAGATAATTATTTTAAATACTAAATTAATGTATTAATTATAAATATATACATATAAAATCAATTTTGTCGAAAAATATTGTTTTTGCGTCACCGGGATTCGAACCTGGATCTTCATTTCCAATCCGGGGAAGTGCACTACCTTTGTGCTATAACGCCAGTATTTTTCTTGACAAATTTTCGAACCTATATGTTACATTTTTCAAATTAATACACCTGTCGTTCCATTATTTGAAAGCCATCTACATTATTTTTACAGAATCTCAAATACCTTTGAGTAAACCGATTTGCAGACGCCAGAATTATCAATTCATTTTTATTAAATTTTGGACACGTTGATACAACATATATTATTAAGGAAAACACTTTTAAGTAAGCTATGTTCGGTGACGCTAAAACAATATTTTTCGACAAAATTGATTTTATATGTATATATTTATAATTAATACATTAATTTAGTATTTAAAATATCACAGACCGTCTGTTCTGAATAATTACAACTTCACAATAAGAATGTGTTTTCCTTAATGATAATTATTTTATTTACTCTGTATAACCTTTCGAGAAATGGCGTGTTGGTAAGTTAGTTGATTAGTTCCAACAGTTTTAAGGAAATGATGATATTAATGAAAGTCTATTAAAATCTTTGCGGATTAAAAAATGAAAAAATCCAAAGATATCTGATTTATTATCAAGGCAAGGAATTTTCTTAATATATATGACAAATGAAAAAAGTTGACAAATCATGGATCGAACAATAATACTTTTAAAATAGTTTAAAATAATTTTTAAATACCATAAAAACTATCACAAATAAATCTAAACACCACTGTCCGATCACAGAGATCTGTAGATTTGTAAGACTATTTCTCTTCCTTAACTAGTATATTTAATTACAATAATGAACTCTTCTCCATTAACGCTAACTTAGATATATTTTTCATAACACAGATAGATTGAAAGCGATTTTATATTGTACATGGTTAATATGCGTTCAAGAGTGTAATAATTACTTACAGTACAGCCAAGAGTGCACCGTTCTTTTTAGAAAAACCTTGTTGATAAAAAGATGATTTAAAAAAATTTGATTAATCAATTAAAAAGAAAAAACAGAAAAAATCTATATCTAAAAATATTCGCTTACTATTGTGATACGAAGAGTAGATAAATAACCGATTAATCTATTACAGATAACCATAAGTCTCAAATATTTCGGAATCTTAAATGGTTGGCGTAGCGAAATTGGTAAAGTAGTTTATCTGTAAGGAAAAGATCCGGGTTCGTATCCCGGTGGTAACTACATATATTTTCAAAATAGATTCCTTTTATTTATTCTAATTGTCACAGAACCATGTACTAATATTGCATCGTCATAATGAAATGTATTTAAGTTAAAAAAGATGATTGCTTGCAGCGGAAAAAATAATGTCTTAATTAGCAAAATGAAATTTGGCGACTTCTGCATAGGTCATCGTAGTTTAATCGGTTAAAGCCCTTTTTCTACTGGCAATAGAAAGTTCAGGGTTCGAGTGCCGATGATGGAAATATTTTTTGGTATGATAGATCAAGATCCCATATGACTGAGGATCATGAACTTCTCTATTGGTATTGAATGCAGATGTCACTGGTGTCGATGGCGGGAACGGCGGTAGATTTGAACCGTTTTCCGTATATACTAAGTATAACCTCTCGAAAATGATTA
This sequence comes from Eubasilissa regina, assembly GCA_022840565.1. Taxonomy (NCBI): domain Eukaryota; kingdom Metazoa; phylum Arthropoda; class Insecta; order Trichoptera; family Phryganeidae; genus Eubasilissa; species Eubasilissa regina. The sequence continues at coordinate 8,507,653 of JAINEB010000019.1, forward strand.
ATTTAAATAATACATATTTTAGTACGTTATTTTTATTATATTGAACAACCCTTTGGATCTAGCTACAATATTCAAGTAGATTTAATTTTTAATAGAGTAGTTTCAAGTAGGTCAGTCATTGACCGTGAAAATTGTAATGAAATTTTCCGTATATTGTGTTATAAGAACTTTTGTTTTATTATATATTTCAAACAAACTCTACCTAAGCCTTTTTCATCATGGACAAAAAATAAAATTGTAACTTTTCGACATACATTAAACGCTTTAAGAAAGAAAGAAAAATGAGACGGAATACGGATCACATAAATATTCTTATTATTTCTAAACTAAGCTAAATTCGTGTACTATAAAAATAAAACTAACTAACTAGTATCGTAATACAAGCACGTTAAGCTTTGTAGAATTGATATTAGGAATAGAAGTATTATCTTTACTCGAAGTTTTCTAGTGGCCGATTGGCCGGTAGTTGATCTAACCTCAACTAGTATTACAAAGGCCTCACATCGTTAATTATTCGCAACCCACACTGTCCCAGGAGACCAACATGGTCGTACTCAGGTTTATTGTGTGGTAGTATGAGTGGCATCGAGTTGTTTACCTTTGTTTAATTCACACATTGCGAACATGAAAACTCAGTAGGTACATTATAGTATCGATAAAGGCGACCGATGTTTCTTTTAAGTAAGCTGTGTTCGCGCACGCGTAGATTGCCAATATAGCGCGTACAAAAAAATACAGCGCGAACAAAAATTTTAACAAAATTTCTTCATCGTATGTCAATCTTGAGCTCTGTTGATGGTAGTGTTCAAAGAGGATTATCTTAACTTCTTTATTTCCTCTATTCATCTTGCAAGAGACCGTCTTCTTGTTCACTTTTTCTCAACTGTTTCTGGGATCACGAGCTTCTGGCAACATGTAAAAATTATTTTCTTGTATGTTCGATTCACAAACGTATGTAACTTTAGTTTTGTAACAAGTTCAAGTAACTCATATCTATAAAGTCTCATAAAATCTCAAGTTCAAGTAACTCATATCTATAAAGTCTCATCTAAAAAATCTCATATCATATTTATAAAGAAAATGTCTGTTGATTTGTTTGTTTTTTTGACCTTCAAAAGAAGAGGAAAGTCACAATCTACATGAGATTTCGAAAAACCACCCCCATCTCCCTTTTCCACCTCTTAAAGCAGAATCTTGGTACTTGATGAAATTTTGCACACTTGACGATCAAAAGGAAAATTAATGCCTAGATGAGATTTCGAAAAACCATCCCTATCCCCCTTTCTCACCCCTTAAAGCGGAATTTTGGTACTTCTGGATGAAATTTTGTACACTTGACGTTCAATATAAGAGGAAAATTACTGTCTACATCTGATTTCGAAAATACTACCGACATCCCCATAATTGAAATATCTTCACGCTGCGTGATGTCCGAGCAACGCCGAGTATTTACATATATTATATAAAATTGTAAAAAATTTCAAAATAATAAAAAAAAATTGTTGTCGAAAGTATTTTTGTAATCTATAATGTCTGTAAGATAGAGATATTTGTATGCCTTGCATCCAGTACCACATTTTGAATATATAAATACCAGAAATTTCAACAGACATTTTTGGGTTCTTTTTAGTGTATAGCGATTTCTCCATATCTTTATCGGACTGATCACCGCTGATTTTGTCCTTCTAATTCGTTGTTACGGAGGTAAATTTGTAGAACTCCATAATCATACATATTATAATAAAAACGCTTGTTTTTTGGTTCTGCTCATTTAATTTTCATGAGACGCGTGTCGCCTTATGAAGATACTATTAATCAGGCGCGATCGCTTCATACATGCTTTGGATGCTCCGCATCCCTTGTGTTCTAAAGTAAAAAAGCTTTTTTGCGACTAAATTCGTCCTGTTCTTTAGAGACCAGTCATAACACACACTAAGACACGGCTCCCGCACGGAGCGAGTCGAAATACATATACATTATCAAGACCATACATATACATACTGGCAACAGTGGATTCTATCATTCGTTCCGTATCCATAAAGTTTGAAAGTATTCGACTTTTGCGCATGTGCATTCAGTTCCACCTGTCAAGGTATTCGAATACTGTATACGCTTTCGTTAACAGCATCCAATGTAGAAAAAACGACTTTAATGCTTATGGGCACAGAATAGCATACATATTATGAAGCGAGCGGCTGGTTCTGAAAAATTTGTTTATGTGTCGCATTTTTGACAGTTTGGCTTGAATACGCAAAGCCAAATTATTGAAATATTTAATATTCATCGATTATATATTATATTTTATAAACAAGTTTTCCAGCATCCCTTCTAAAAAAACGACCGACCGCCACTACCATTGACCCCCTTCTATCGTTAATTGGCTACCACGTTACAGTGTGATGATTTATCTTGTAATAAGATGTTGAATATCGTTCGATTACACGTTATATTTTTATATTTGACAGTAGGTATAAATTTGTATTCCAGCATCCCTTCTACAAAAAGTCACCGACCGCCACTGCTATCGATCGAATCATTTATTGAATAATTTTTATTAAACTATTGAAAAGGGACAACTATATCATTTTAAATACTTAAGATAATAATGCAAATTATGAATTCTTATATTTTGCACGATTCTATGAAACAATTCTGTTAAAACACTAATGATATTTTAATCTAATTACAATTTCATAATATATAACCTTTTTAATAAAATATCATCATCGTGCCAAAATATACAATTCATCTTCATATCAATACTTTGTATATACAGAGGTATTTCATTTTTGTATTCGGGGATTTGAATTTAGTGCCATTTTCGTACTGTCAAACTTAAAATTATTTATTTTTGACTTTTATTATCTAGATACAGGGAAATTCATCATACAACGTTTCAAAATGTACATCAATCTTCTACATCTTTTTATGAAAATACGCGTTCTGTTGAAAATAGACATGGAAAATCGCAATTTAATGAGTAAATTCTTCGTAGGCTTTTAATGCAAATATACCAGTGTGTAGTCGTAGTGTTAATTAAAACGCTATTGCTAAAATTAATGAGGATTTCACCGAAAATTCAAAATCCTCAAATCGTCATAATTCACCTCAACGGATAAGTAAAATTGTCTCTTTGTGGAGCCGTAAACTTATTTTAATTTAAACAATTAGTATTTTAATTTGTTATATTTGTTTTTATTAACCACTTAGTAAATATGGACATGTATGTTATTAATTAGCATTTTCTTCGAATTGATTATTTTTTGTATTTTTACAGTTTCTTAGTTATTCATTATTAATCATTAAGGATAACACATTATTACTCTATAGTTGCAGTTTTTCAGAACATAGTGGTGTAATAAGATCTCGTGAACTGAATTGGGTATAATATTGATCAGTGAACGCAACCCGAATTGGAATAATGAAGAAAATAAGATCTGGCCTACCTTGCTTTAAAGTCCTGGGTTGGGCATCGTCTTCACCTTAAGTTAACTAGCACGTTTGTTGTGTAGAACCGAAAAATCACTGCACTTCCGGCACTGTTTAGAATACTTCTTATTCGCGGTCCCAGCGTTACGTATGGCGTGGCTGTCGGATGGCAGAAAAAAGACACAAGATCTTGACAGTTCGATGTCAGAGTGCAATCTGTCCCCCGTCGACGAAATCGAAAGTAATTAGTTGGCCAGAGTGGGACAGGTATAGATTAAAGTTTAGATATTGGATGGAAAAAATATAATGTTTACTGAAAATAAAATAAAATTACGTCTGCATCGAGTTATGGTATGGTATGGTTTCTTTATGTGAGAGACGTCATTGCGCCAAACTTTTTTGAAAAAACCAATTAAAGAAAATAAAAAATACCTGCACTAAATACTTTCTTTGCAGTTATCCAAAAAGCGTGCAAAGATTTATTTTTGTTTATCTACCTAATAAATTTTTTAATGTTTTGACGATCTCCCTCATTTTTACGAAAAGATTTGTTTAAACATCGGGTCACTTTTGAAAGCGTACAGAAAACAATATATGGTAGGCGAAAATAAGTTAATAAAATATTTTTTTCAATACACATAATAACATATCTGAGTAGTAGAGTATGATAGAGTTATAAGAGAAAGGTTATGAATGGTACTCTCTGATTACAGAATGAATAGTAAACTTATACACGCAATCACATCCCTATACGAAGGAACTTCTGCGTGCGTAAGAATCAATGGATCATTCAAATCATGGTTTGACATTACAAAAGGTGTCAAACAGGGCTGTGTAATGTCTCCATAGTTGTTCAACTTTTATATGGATAATTGTATGAAAATATTGGAATGTATGAATGTAGCAGCAAAAAACAGGCAATTTGGTTATATGCTATTTATTGTACGCCGATGACGCAATACTAATTGCGAATAATGAACAAGAATTACAAATTTTTAAGAAGAACGCATTTTTATTGTGAAGTTACAATTTTTCAATACATAGATATGTAATATTTTTAATACAAATAAAATTTAATGCATTTCCCCGGATAGAAAAATAGCCAGGTTCGAATTCCGGTAGCAACAACAATATTTTTTCAATAAATTGATTTTATATGTATATGTTTCTAATTAATACATTTAATTTGTATTAAGAATAAAAAGATTCTAGTGTTGTATGCAAAGAATGTGACTAATATAAATGTTAACAAGTCGAAAGTAATGATAATCGAGAAAGACGAAAGCAAGATACCGTGCTAAATACTTGTAGGTAATGAATAGTTGGAATAAGTAGATGAGTTTGTGTATTTGGGAAGAATGTTTGATAGAAACGGAAAGGCTGAGAAAGATATCGAAAGGAGGGTGACTGCAGGGAATAAAGTGAACGGCGCTTTAAATGGAATTATATCTAACGGGAACTTGTCAAGCGAGACAAGACTAGCGGTACACAATAGAGTCCTGGTACCGAAACTGATGTACGGAAGTGAGGCCTGGAGCTGGCGGAAGAGGAACGAAAGTAGACTGAATGCAGTGGAAATGAGATAACATGGGCGTATATGTGGCAGATCTATTTATTACTAATACTGAAGCTATCATCCATCACCGATGGTGATTTTGATTTATGTCAGTATGAGCTAATTTAATTTATAAACCTATCCATCAACTTCTTCTTGTGATTTATCTATTCAATGTACCTTGAGTGTGATGTTGGCTATCATCACTTTGCTTACTGCAGCCTGACAAACTCTACAGTAGACTGGCGAAAGCATTGCCATAGATTCTTTAGTCGTAGTGTTCTCCTTCTTCCATGTCCGAGATATTAAATATTTAAGTTTTTAATTGTTTTAAATAGATACTATTTATCCGAACCATAAAATTTTTATTAACTCTATCTTTTCAGCTTATTTAGAGCATTTTTCTTTAGATCCCCATCTCAAATACTTCAAGTCACCTTATTATTTCTTCAGTAAGTGTTCATACTTCCATTCCATAAAAAAAATCGATAATACATAGCATCTGACTATTCGCAATCGTAATTTAAGGTTGAAATCATGAGTGCAGAACATGCATATAGTTGCACGAGTTTGCGGCATTTGATTTCAACAGAAGGATTCCATCTTTCATTGCAACTCAGGTATACAATGCTTTGCATCATTTCCAATTTCGTTCCAGCAATATAAATACTTTTTACCGAAACCCCCCCACTCCCCAACACCGCTCTCATACCGACCCCTCCCCCGCACATGTAATCGATAGCCCATCTTCTAGTTTGATGATTTAGTTTATTACTGAAGATGACGCATTAAGCCTCGAAAATGTTATTATTTTTTAATAAAATATAGTTTGAAGTAAAAACAATGTCACGTTTTATTTTAATAATTAATAAACTTTTACAAAAAGTTAATTACAATGGACTTCCACAAAGTTAATCATAGAATTTTTGAAATAATGAATACTTTCATTGTTAGCTGTGTTCTGTTTATAGTTGTATTTAGTTCTAAATCGAAAGTCTCCCATTTCTTCACTGCTTGCCTACTATCCATCAACAACGCGAGTCAAACTCCGATAAACATAATGCAAATGGAAGTTTACACTACTGTCAAGTACAGACACGTACAAGTAGCTTAGGCCGAAGCACCGAGTGGCACTAACTAAGCTATCAAATAGAACAGCTGACTTGCATTCATAGCGGCCGCTCGGCATGTAGTGGCTCAGTTGAGAGCTTAGCATGTAAAATTTTGTATATTCGATTTCTAAATCGATACACAAAACGCGATTTTTTTTTGAATAGTTCAAATTTTGAAACATGGATACAAAAATCCACCATTATAGTGTAATGTATTACATCTTTACTTTACTTATTATTATACATGCTTAAAGGCCCGTGTTCATGGAAGAAGATACGATGAGATAATCTAATTGAGTTGAGATACATCTGATAGATTTTGATCTTAATGTAAACTCAGATATATACAAATTTATATATATATGAATTGTGTGACCACCGAATAAAATAAAATAAATTTCGATTACCGCAGTAATTAAACATTAATAATAATGTAAGGAGTTTTTATGGGGAGATTCAAATTTATTCAACTGACAAACGACAACGTCATTTGACGGACGTGTTGAATGTGAAGTTCGCGACGAATTCTCTAATCCTGCTACTAATATAATGTGAGTACTAACGATATCGTATTCATCTTCAATCAGATCAGAATTTTACAGAAAAATATGTCTGTAGTCTTTTGAAGATGAACCTACTTATTATTGTTCATATTGTGATAATAAATGCAATTTAAAAGTATCAAAACATCGTTAGTTCATGTGCGAACAACGGCAATGTCAGTGGTTAACATTATTCATCTATTTACTAACTAACAAATTTATAGAAGGGACATGAGGGGTTATTTAAAAAAAAAAAAAATTGTATTAAGGTAGTCATAATATTATTGAAATATTAATTAAACGTATATATTAATAAGAAAGGTATACATATTAAATCAATTTTATTGAAAAATAAGGTTGTTGAGCTACCGGGATTTGAACCTGGATCTCTTTCCATTAAAGGGAAAGGTGCATTATCCAACTATTCTGCAGCGACATTATTTTTGACGACAAATTTTCGAACTCATATGTTATATACATACATATTTCGTTCCATTATTTGAAAGCCATCTACTTTATTTTTACGGAATCTCAAATACATTTGAGAAAACCGAGAGCAGACGCCAGAATTAACAATTAATTTTTATTAAATTTTTGGACACATTGACACAACTTGTACATTATTAGGAAAATACATTACTATTGTAAAGTTGTAATTATTCAGAACATAGATAGTTGATATTTTAAATGTATTAATAATAAAGATATACATATACAATCAATTTTATAGAAAAATATTTGTTTACGCGCTTTATACTTCGATAGGTAGGCCTGATATAAAATTTTGAATATGTATGTTCTATTTGTGTAGATTTGAAAAACAGAAAACAAAAGCGATGCTGCTTCTGGGAAAAGAGTTATTGTGATTCGGACGGATTTTTTACGGCGGCAATAATAAAACTTTTAGTATATATAATTTCGGATTATCGGTTGTGTGAAGGTGTGAAAGTGGCTGACCAGCATATTTGCGGAACATCAAGCTACGAGGATAGCGACGTCGGCCTCAACCAGCACAGGTTCGCAAAGGTTTGTGTAATTTGAATTTACATAGATTGAATAACTGTATTCATCATTACCAATAGAAAACCCAGAACTAGCTATCGAAGTATTTACGGAAACAATATTATAAATATTATATATTATAATGGAATGATAGATGTATTAATTTGAAAAAGTGTAATAAGTGGGTTTGAAATTTAAAAAAAATTAAGTTTTAAGTTGGTTAACGCACCTTCCCCGGTTTGGAAAGTGATTCAGGTTCGAATCCCGGTAGCGCAACAACAATATTTTTCGATAAAATTTATTTTATATCTTTCTTATTAATACATTCAACTAGTATTTAAAATATCACTGACCCATGTTCTTAATAATTACAACTTCACAATAAGAATGTGTTCTCCTAATAATAATATTATTTATTTAATTGTATTCAATGTATCAGTGTGAATTTTCTTATAGTCAAAATAGTGAATTTATTCCAAAATGGAAATGTTAGTTCGCCAAGCCTTCCGCGGAACCTAAGCCATATAATGTCTTCTTCTTCTGATGATCATTCGCTTAATAAACGTTAGCCTTCATTGTTTTATTAGCAGGAGTTCAAAAAGGTCTTCCCAAACCAGTGCCTTAGCCAGGATTAGGTATTCTTCCTATAAGGTCGGTAAAAAATATTACGAATAAATTTTATTATCCCGTACGCTTTTGAAATAATTTTTAACGTTGTTGTATCAACCAAATTAACGAACCAAATTGTTGAATAAATATTTAGATACATTTTTAATAAAAACTTGTGTGCGCACCTTAAACATGGAACACGAGTTTCAATCAAAAATAATAAAATACCGAGGTGTTTATTTAACAATTATTGTTATAAAGTTCGCTACGCCACACAATGTAGGTACTGTAAAAAAATATGGTGCCCGGTCACCTGAAAAATACCCTCAAAATAAATATGAGCAAAAATATTCTGACTTTTTTGCACGGGTAACACACACAGATAATTAAAACGGTGAAACCGTAATGTTACGCGATATTTTAGCGAAAGTGCCTTCATTTTACTAAAAGCGTATTATTCATCTTGTATAATATTTTACTGAGCTTATCTCCAGCGAAGTGGTCCTGTTAGGCTCGGCCGCGGACTACGGCAATTTTCAAAATTATTAGTGTTCTATTTGAAACACAGAAAAATGAAAATACAGTTCTCCATTAAGTATTTCTCATTGAATTTATACGCAGATATTCGCGCAAGAGCTAGTCCTAGACTAAGGTGGGTTCATGTTTTCCTTGAGAAGGGTAATGTTCGGTATTTATAGTAGTACATAAGTGAACATATTTTGAAATTAAAATGAATGTCGCTTAGATTATTGTGAGATGACATACTATAATACTCGCTAAGCAATGTGAGTTGAGCCATGTATAAATCCTTATGAATATTTTTTTTTACATCGATTATTAAATGATTAAGTAAAACGCATTCTTATTATGAAGTTGTAATTATTCAGAACATAGATCTGTGATGTTTTATTTAATACAAATTAAATGTATTAGTTAGAAATATGTACAAATACAATCAATATTATAAAAAAATATTATTCGAACCAAGATCTCTTTCAATACGGGGAACATGCATTAATCGATTATACTATAGCACACAGTACACTGACGGCAAATTTTCGAACCTATATTTTACACTTTTCAAATTGATATATCTATCGTTACATTATTTGAAAGCCATCTACTTTATTTTTACGGAATCTCAAATACACGTTAATGCACGTTCCAGGTTCGAATCCCGGTAGCAATAACAATATTTTGCGATAAAATTGATTTTATATGTATATTTTTCTAATTAATACATTTTATTTGTTTTTAAAATATCATAAATCTATGTCCTGAATAATTACAACTTCACAATAAGAATGTGTTCTTCTTAATGATATGTATTTTGTTTTTTTGCGCCTTGATTTTTTTGAAAATAAGTCTAAAATTAGTCTGAGCGCTTCTCGTATCCCATCTCCTTTGACTTTGATCTTTCAAAAATTCAGATACATAACGCCTCCAAATTCTGCCGCACATGTGTTATATATATTCACAATTTATTTTCTTCCCTAATATCAATAAGTAAGGGTTATTTATTATAATATTCAAGATATTTATAAAAACGATTGATACTTATTCAACGATTAAAACAAAGGCTAGAGCTGTTGCGAGTGAGTAGTCCACAAGTCAAGAAAATAACACGCGCACCAAGTAGCCCGAAGTGATGATACTGGACGCCCTTAATTTAACTGAACTGATTGTATACCACATTCCAGCGCGATGTACCAGGTCGTTGGCGCTGTTCCATGTAAATGCACCATACACTTATTTTTATTGAAATGTACCTACAAAAAGACTTCACAGGCTTCGGAACATTTTAAGACTTGTAGATATATTTCGATATTCAATCTTTAAATATAAGAGTGATGTTCTTGATGCTGTTCAGAGTCAAAGCGATACAATTGATTTTAATTTTGATGTTTTTCTGTCTTGAACCTTAATTTTTATAGTTTTTTTTGCTATTTTTATGTAGGTATATATTGTATCAATTTCTATTTTTTTATATATATTTCGTGCTACTTGTGTAGGTGCTCATGTTTTTTTATACCTAACCAATTATGTAAAGGTCCATAAGGGCATAAATAAATAAATATCACATTCATTTATGCTTCAAATTGGAGATCAGAATTTAAACAATTCGTTCTGATACGAATAAATACACGAAGCAATGTTTTCGTGTGAAATTAAATATTTTAATATTGATATTACAAAATTAAAACGTAAGGGAAAAAAATTAAATAAAAAGTGTATCTCAAATTGCTTTGTACTCAATATATAATACATTTATATCACTGTGTGGTGTTAGGGTGACTGAAGAGAGGGGGATGGTACCTGTTTTGCGCAGGGTTCTAAGGAGTAATTTTGTAAAATTAGTTTAATTCAGTTGAGATCGGTCAGCAGGAGTAGAATTGTAGGATAGAGAACAGACCAACAGATTTTCAGTTTTGGACAATTGTGTTGTAACAATTGTGTAAATTGTAAACACGCGTAATATTTAAACAATATAATATGCTTACTCATCATCACGCCGTTTCTCCTACTATTCGTCACAAAGGAAAACTGAATGAGAATTTCATTGAAGTGAAGTGTCAAATGATATTTTGGATCTGAAAGTACATTTAAAAAAAAATGATGATGAAAAATATAGAAAAGAAAAAAAAATGTAATGTTTCCACCAAAAACGCAAATTCCTTATCCTAATGTTTTAATTTTGGTAGCACCCACGTGATCACTTTGGTATCACGCAATCAGATAGCTCAGACACTTTTTTTAAAAATATGATTAAATTGGAAGAAAAATATAAACGTTGACAATATAATATGCATTAATGTAAGAAATACGTCACGTTTACACAAATATTTAATTTTTGAAGAGTAAATATTTTTATTGTTGCAAAAATGTGTTGTAATCTATCGGATTTATATTTTCACCAAAAATGTGTGTATAATGCCACTACTAATGTTCCAAACCCCTCTTCTATGTGTACACTTTATTTCATGTCTATTAATTTACTGGTCTGTAGTTCGTGGTATTTATTTTATGACGTTTAATTAATTCGGAAGACGATCCAGTTCAGAAAAAGCGAAATGCAAAAATAATGAGCTCGATAAAGTAACGACATTAAATCGTCACGCGTAAGAATATGAAAAAAGTGCAGTAGATGTTCTCTACCACGCCAATCATCCTATATACATTTTTGGCGCCCGGGGTTTAAATAATTAGTTTCAAATTTCGACATTTAAAAAAAAATTATAATATTATTAATATTTATATGACGTACCTGAAGCAGAGCGTCCAACGTCACTTGAGTAGAAACAGGAATCTGAAAAACAAAGAGAATATAAAATCCAATTGTAATTTTAATTATATTCGCGTCCACGTAAAACGTGCTCCGAGATATTTTTTAAAGTAATATAACAGTCAATGCTCGTTCTCCTGATTCAATTATAAATTCTCCGGAATCCCAGGGTCTCATATGACGGAGAGTTAATAAGACATTCCGTTTCCAATTTGTATTCTTGAAACTTCTCATTTTGCTATCGTATTATTAACGAACGGCACGCCGAGAAGTCAAGCGAAAGCGACCCTTGCAGTCGGGTGCGCAAGAGTCGACGTGGCTTGCGGCGGGCGAACTCGGAAAGAAACACAGTAAGGAAATTATAAGGTACTACAATGTCAGGTTGATGTGTTGGTATTTAGATTAAGAATTGCCGGTCCAGAATTTAAGTTCCAACACGACTTGTATAAAATATACTTTTAACCCCTCATCCTAGAAGGGTCGAGTGGTCAGTCACGATATGGCGACCCCATCTCCTCCAGCATTGTGATGTTTCAACAGTTGATGACAAATCAAAGCTAAATCTGTCAATCATGTTAATGAGTTTAAAAAAAAAAAAACGTTTACATTGTGAATTCGAAGCGTAAATCGGGATCAATAAGATCAAAATGAACGAATTCCGCGATACGACAATTCCGGTTATAAATCGGAATTACCGCAGGGTAGAGAAGGAAAGTAGAGAAACCTTGGTACAGGATGAGGTCGGTAAGGGGATAGGGATTCCAGTCGAAAAACCAGTGACCTCGAGAACCGGGATTCGGAAGGACTGCTCGCCTTACCTTGTATATGATGGCTTCGTCATCCCTGCAGTCGCCGCCGAGATTACACAAATGGGACGCAAATTTCCGCTTCCAATTAAAGACGGCGATATCCCAATTTCACCCAAGGTACAAACAAACAAAGAATACAAACAAAAAAAGAATTAACATAATATAAAATATATTTTTAAATATATTTTTGATACTACTTTATACAATTATATATATTCAAAATTAAAATTACCTGAAATTAAAAAAAAAACAATTTCACAATGTTCCTCGTTCAATAGGGTCCCCATAAAAAAAAATTACGATATTGTTGTTACTTGTTGGAGACAAGAGGGCTTGGCCCTTATTCCTCCCCCTCTAACAATCGAAACACACCAACAAATCCAATATTCTGTCTTTTTAAAATATTTGATTAATTGTGAAGGTTGCAACTGTATTGGATATCATAGCTGTATTGGATAGCATAGATATAAAGCTCAATATCTGCAATTTAAGTTTTGGATTTGAATCTCAGTGATAATTATATTTTTAGATACATTTTTTTCTGTGTTCTTTGTGAGTTATCTAAATTTGTTTAAAAATATTTATTTACAGAAATCAAAATTGCATTTTTTGATTTATCGAAATTTTATCGAAAAATATTGTTGTTATTAAAAATATCATAGACCTATATTCTGAATAATTACAAATTCACAATAAAAATGTGTTCTCCTTAATAAAAAATATCAGAAAATTTCTCAAATTTTCTTTCAAAGCCTTATTCTTTGTCAATATTCTCTATTTCTTTATTTTTTCAAGATTCCTTTATAGGTAACATCTATATTATATAATCTGTTTATAGTTTATTCAATTAGCGTGCGTTGGGAGAGATATGATAAGGAAACTGTATTTTTTTCAGATTGAATAATTCTGGATTTCGCAAACTTATACATAATTTATTCGATATCTAAAAATGTAAGTTTATTTCAAGAGAGAATTTTAAATAGTTTCGATTTAATTTAATAATCATGTGTATTAAATAAATTCTTTTACTTCTGTATATACCGTCTTCTATAGTAGATTGGCAACCATATACCAGTGTACTGATTTATCTTGTGCAAGATGTGTAAGGTTTTCAGCACATTGGACACGGAACCACTTTTGAAAATTATTCAGTTAAGACAACCTCTTTCTATCTACATCTACACTGTCTTCTAATATACCCTGCGTAAGTAATCTGTGAAGGCAGTAATTTAAACTCATAATCGTTCTCAGACAGCGTTGTTACCAGTGACATCGACAGTCAGGACCCAGGCTGCAGTCGAAAACAGCCGGCACCAGTCTGACCCGATCGATCGCCGACGACAGGAAATCCGCTTCACCGGAATTGTGACCAACCGCAGTCGACTTAACTCTACACTCTTCATATTTTATGCTCCGCTGTCTCTCGTATTCTTACTTCTTTGACCAAATAAATGACTCTTCACCAACCGCGCGATTCATACACTTCCATCATCACCATCTCCCACAGATCATATTTATAATTGCGTAGAGTGTGTCCGAAGTACGCAACTTTTCTTCGTTTGATTGTTATTCTTAGTTCATTTGAATTATTTATGCATCTTTGTACCTCTTTATTGGTAATGTGGTCAATCTAGAAGATCTTTAGCGTACGTCGATACAGCCACATATTAAATGCCTCCAGCCTACTGATAATGGTTTCTTTTAGACCTCGATGTAGAGTAGCACGGGTATAAAGTGGCAGTTATTGAACTGCCGGATTGAAAATACGTATTCCATGATCATTTTAGAGCGATACTTCTTTGATAAGGCTTCCTCTGAAGATAGGTAATGAGATTTACCCAAAACGTTGGGAAAACCACAGTCCTTCTCTTAGGACTAACATACTTATTATCAGTGGCGTGCAGTAGGTATAGATTTAGGTAATGCTGTTACCAATGACATTATATAATCATATATAATATATGTAATATAAAATATATACTTTCGTTTAACCAACGTCTTTGGACAAAATAAATACGTCGTTTATACGACCCTGTCATGTATTTATTTATAATTTTTAGGTACTGTTAATAGTATTTTTAAAGTTTAGGTTTTAACGTAAAATAATACTTTCTTACCGATATAAAAAATGTTTGGACGTTTTTAAGAACAATTTCTGTAATTGAACATGATTCATTTATTGTTTGAAAATCCTTCATGTAATAACTAAAGGAAATAATTATTTTTATTAAAGGTGAACGTAGGAAATAGTTCTGACAATTGCTTTTTGTTTTTCAATCAAAATCCAATCCAGGCACCAAATTTAAAGAACAATCATGAAATCAACACGTACAATCAATACGATAAGATAGTAAAATTTGCGAATTACTAAAAGAGGAAGTAGACACTTTAATGATTTGAACGTAATTGTAACCCTTTCTAATGTTATTCTGTTAATAAACAGCATAGGTAACGACTCCATACAAAACGGATCAATCGAAAGGAATTTTCAATACAGTAAATAGCCATTTATATAACTTGAGTAATTCACCAGCGGTGAGTTTTTAGAACTAAGCAATTAAGTCTCTACCGGTACACAGATGACACTAATTGCAAAATAATGTTTTCGTTAATGTTAATCCAATTCTTTAATTTATATTTGTTTCCCAGAATTTTTAGTTATGCACAGCTTTTTGCTTGTATACTTTGCGCGCCTCTGCTCATTATACACTGACGTATAATAAAGAAACTATCTCTCTGATAATATAAATATACGTATATAATGAGATATATGATTATCTAAAAATTATGTTAGTAAATTCAACCCAACAGATGACGCCAGCATCGTAAAAAATCAAAAGTTATGACGTTACATTTTCAACGCCCCTTTTTTTTAAATAATACAACAAAAACTACATTTAGTTTAAAATGCCTTTTTAATATGCACAATCAGCAAAGTGGAAACGAGCTATTGTGATGTGAAAAAATCTCCCCCACCAATTTAATTAAATTATAAAACTTTTCAGTGATTCTATAAACTTTTCCGAAATCTCCAATCAATTCATTAATGTATAAAAGTTTACAAAGGGTAAAAATTGTCTGTCTAAAGACTGAAGATTTTTGTGTGCAAAATGGTAAAGTTTGGTTTAACAGTGACTGTTTTATTTTTAATAAGATCACTAGTGATTCACTATTGACCAAAAATCAAGAATAACTCATTTTGATATAGAATTTATTTATTCACCTGGTATTCCAGTAGAATTTGTTAATATATATAATATGAATATGTTAAAAATATTATTGTGTTTTATTTTTACCTTTCCGGTACAATTAATCTAAGCTCTTTACTATTGGTAATCTTTTACGAAATTCAAAAGAGGTAACTATTTGTTTAAATTTAATTTAGTATCAACATTTTACTTTTTTTATATTTTAAATGCACCAGAAAGTCTAAACTCAAGATTTAAACTTATGTATCAGTCGTGTCCATATGGACACTGAGTTATTTTTTAAATTCACATTTATTTTTATTTTTATTACATGTAGAAGGCATGGTATATTTATGATGTATATTAATTATTGTACAGTTATGATAAAGTATCATTTTAAAAATGGATGGCCACTTCGAAAACTGATTTTAGTTTGATTAGATCAGTCAGGACACTTAATTGTCGTCACAAGTAAAACAGCGCTATTAAATACTAATTAAATGTATTAATTATAAAGATATACATATTAAATCAATTTTTCAAAAAATACTTTTGTTGCGCTATCGGTATTCCAACCTGGATCTCTTTTCGACGACGAATTTTCGGACCTATTTGATACATTTATTCAAATTAATACAGTGCTATCATTTCAAGTGAGCAATTTTCTAGAAATTTGGTGTCCATGTGGATACTAATGCTAACTATTGGGTCTAGCACTAACCAGTTAAGAATGTATAAATTATTAAGTATATCAAAAATATAAATAGTGCACTCAATTGCAACAACGAAAAAACAGCATGTTATAAACTATATACTATAAAATAATTTGGCACGATGATCTATTATGACAGTGATAAGATGGTAGATCATTTGCTTAATATATCAGAGATAGCTGGATCGATACTCGGTGCCTTCAAAACATTTTAGAAATAAAAAGACTTTGGAAACTCCAAGTGTCAATCCTGGCATCTCTCATCTCTACCATCTTATTGTTGCCCCATTAGACTGTGGTGTCAAATTTTTATAGAAGTACATATGTGAGGTATAGAATCCAAATCAGACATGTCCAGTTTTCATGGTTTTTGAGTTTAGTATGTATAATTATAAAGAAAATTAATGTCTACAAGACTTGCTTATCAAAATTAGACAAATATTTCTGAATTTCGTATAAAACCGCATTTAAAATTTGCTTGTTACTTCAATCGCAGATATGTCCAATAGACAATTAATTCAAACCCAGATAAATATGTTTTCAGTCAGTAAGACGACAGTATTTGGTCACGTGACCTATAACTGTAACAGTTGTGGTACAATGCATTGTTGGATTTTACTCGAAAACAAGTAAGTGGACATGACTACTTTTAATTCTGGACCTCACATATGTAATTTTGATTTTTCGTCTTAAAATCAAATTTTAATACTGAGTTTTATATGAAAAATACCTACACTTAGTGAACTTTGTAACAAAATAAATTATTATATAAAATAAAATAACAATCACTTTGTGTGAAATCACGATATTTATTATACGTTAAAATTGATCATAAATACAAAAATAATGCACTTATATATACATAAAGAGGGAGACAGACTTTAAAATTACATGTGAAAGAGAGAAAAATACAATACATATATAATTAAATAGAAAATCAAGGGAGACAAAGTATAAAATTATTTGCGAAAGAGAGAGACATAATACATATTCAGATAAACGGAACACTAAGAGAGGGGAAAATATAGTGCTGATGGATATTAAATTGATTTTAAAGGAAACGTATCTAATATGGGACTAACAGATAAATTTATTTGATTATTAAGAATTGGCGTACCGCTATTTATTGCTTTTTTATTTCGAAAGCTTCTAAATTGTCCAACTGGAGACCAAACCCGTTTTTATGGAGGTTATTGACCCATGTGATATTATTAAAAGAATGGTCTTTTTCAATAACACTGTTGGAAAAATCTGAGAAACCATAAATTTTTAAACAGTAGTTTAAGGGTTTATTGATAAAAAAACGTAGGTATTTGTAAACGTATATTTTCACGTCTCATACGTATTCGTTGGTAGTCTAGTGGTTAATATCTCCACCTGTCACGTGGGAGTTTTTTAAAAAATATTTTAATTTAAGTGAATTTATGAATATTGTTTTAGAACCAAAAAATATATTCTATGCTGTGTCTGACATGTAACGCATTTTTTTGTTTTTAATAATTCTAAATTAATGAATTATGGCTATTGTTTCTGGCTAGCTTCCATCTGTTCCGTCTGGCTTTGTTCTGTTGACAAAGTAGTTTATCTTTCTAACCATTTATCAAACGGAAAAAAACTATAAACTTATCACCTATTTTTACCCGAAGAGTAATTACATAAAAATAAGAGATTATTAGTCTCCTTTATAAACCATTTATCATCTCATAAAATAAAGAAATAACAAAAAAATTATAACTTCGTACTAAACTAAACTTTTTATTTCTTAAGTAATTAGATCATTTAAAAAAAATGTTTTATTTTATAATGAGTAAGTGGATGGTACGTAAGTGATATTTTTTAAGTACTTATTTATTAGATGCTTCTCTTTTGTTTGTTATACAGATTAAGAATAATTAAAACGTAGTCAATCATAATAGAAAAGATGAAGAATATAAAGTTGACAAATAAATAAGCAACTATGAAATATGTATAATAAGTGTGACCAAATTAAAATATATTTCTAATTAATTAACTAACTTACCATCACGCCATTTCCACGCGTGGGTAGGCAGAAAGGACAGAGCGCCACATTCTCTCACGCCTCATCCACATCCATACATCTTCTTAAATAAGCTCGCAGAATAATGAGGCTTCTAACAGGACCATCCTCCAGTATTAGGTTTACCTGGTCGTGTCAAGTCTTCCTCGGACATCTTCCATTTCTGGTGCCATCAACACTTGCGTCATATATCTTCCTTACCATTCTTTTCTCATTTATACGTTCCATACAATCAAACCATCTTAGTGATCATTTCTTAATCTTACTCATTATACTACGATCAGTTTTACATTATTTCATACATTCATTCTTTACTCTGTCATAATTGATCTGCCATACATACGCCTAAGTGATCTCATTTCCACTGCATTCAGTCTACTTTTGTTCCTTTTCTGCCATCTCTAGGCCTCATTTTGCCTCGGTTGACATGTTCCCAATTAGCTATAATTCCATTCAAAGTGCCGTTCAATTTATCACCGTCCTTTCGATATCATTCTCAACCATTCCGCTTCTATCAAACATACTTCCCAAATACACAAACCCATCTACTTGTTCCAAATATTCATTAGGTACCTATTTTTTGAACCAAAAATGGTAATCAGGAGGAGGTGCGAAATTTTGAGTACTCGATCATCAAGCGAACGTATTACCGATAGATGAAACAAGTCATACGTACTGTTTATACAGTAGAGATGAATACGTTTTAAAAGTACATATATACGATTTCTTAAGATCTCGATTTAAGAGATTGATTTCCTATTCCGATATCCGAAGTATTTATGTAGCATGACACATTCACGGCGTCGCTCGGGTTTTACATTTGGTTAAATTTTAAAATAGTAGGTTAGATGATGAAGGATGCCTTTGCGCACGCCCTATAAATGTATAAAAAGTTTTATCGATGCAAGGGTAATGATGTCTATGTTTTTCGCATGATCCTATATATATCCTATATTTCGCATGATCCTATATATATCCTATATTTCGCATGATCCTATATAAAGAAACTATGCAAAATTTGGAACGGATGATATATGTGAAATTTGGTTTAGATCGTTCAAAGAGTATTGAGTTGTATAAAAGACATATCCATTATTTTAGATTGTTAACTTTATTTTATTAACCACTTAATGAATAAATACATCTACCGGTTTCGAAAAATATCATTTTCTTCTTCAGAATGTCATTAACTAATCAAAAACATATTATTAAGGAGAACACATTTTTATTGTGAAGTTATAATTATTTAGAATGTAGGTCTGTGATATTTTAAATACTAATTTATTATATTAATTATGAAGATATATATATAAAATCAATTTTATCGAAAAATATTGTTGTTGCGTTACCTGGATTCGAACCTGGATCTCTTTTCAAACTGGGGAAGGTGTATTACTAACTTTGCTACAGCGACAGTATTTTTGACGACAAATCTTCGAACCTACATGTTAGACTTTTTCAAATTAATACATCTATGTTTCCATTATTTGAAAGACAATTTTCGTAATCTATGCTCAATATTTAGAGTAAGTTTATAGGACTGATAATGTTAAAGCCATTTTGACTAATAAAAGCTTTCTTCACTTTTAAATGTTAAAAATTTCTTACGGTAACACGAGTTGACAGCATGGCTGCATATGGGTATTTTATATCACGGTATGATAAAGGTTAGGTCCATTCAATTTTTCCTCATTTTTTATGTTTTCTGGCATTTTATTAAAAATCTTTATCGCACTATACATCATCCATTTCTGAGATTAGGCCTTCTTTCTGAATGGCAATCTCAGTCTATACCTTCCTCTTATACGACGCTCGTGCTCATGTTAATTTCCATCACTTTTTCGTATAAATTCCGCTATTATTTTCTTATTGAGGATTTTGTAAATAAATATATATTAAAGTATATTTTCTGCTTAAAGGTCATTAATTGATTTATTAATTTCTAATGTTTCTAAATTGTTAAGGTGTTGCTGTCTTTTTAACCTTCTGTTTAAATATCTGTACTTGAGTTAGTCTGTATACTATATTGTCCTGAAGAATTTTGGGTCCAACTGAAACTAATTGATTTTAGTATACGTGCATAATAAAGTGGTTCAATACTAAACATTATATTATTTAATTATGACATCAAGCCACAACGTGTTTGTTTTTTTTGAAAATGTTCAATTTGAGATTTCCGCGAGCGCTATAGTATGTAATTGAGATAGATTACTCTATTTGTATATAGTTTCCTTGAGAAAAAGTACGACATCGTTTCAGTATGGCGACACATGCCATTGTCAAGGCATTTCATCAAAAAAATATGACCTCAAATGAAAAATATAAGTCTCAATACTCGAAATGATTCTTGACGACTCGGCGTGGCCTGGAAACTGATTCTCGAAAAACATTTTTATAAACAGTTTTCTAGTTACAAATACTTAATTATAATATATTTAATTAATCATACTTTCAATAAATTCTGCCGAACAGTTTTTTAAAAGTTAATTACACTGAATATTATAAAAAAATGTGCTACCGTCTTTTATGGATGACAGTGACTGTACATTTTTTCTTATATTTACATCTTTGATATAAAAAAAATGAACTCTGATGCGAAAAAAAATAATGTGACATTTTCAAATTTATTATCTTGATGAAGTTAAAATTTTGCAATTCATTTTCGTATTATGCTCTTAAGCAAAGACGGGTCTTGTAATTTTCAATAAAATAACATTTTTAAAGGTTCTTCTGTACGTTATTTTGAAAAGTTCACCAGCTTGGACTTAATTATTAGACGAGAAATATTTTTTTGTTCACACAAAACCTGTTACTGAGGTCTAAGCGTGTACCATATGAGTACGAGTGTGTAGTAGGTATACGTGTACATTCTGGTGATATTATTCAGAAAATTATCCATGGTTATTATTGTCATGTTTGTTTACTAGATCTAACTTGATGGGTTTATTGGTGTGTTTTCTCATTAGTCTACTCAATTTCTTAATAACATGAGAGGAAATTCATCTGTGCCAAACAGGAACTGGCCACCGTACGCGGCATTCGTTCCAACGTAATTAGTTTTATTCTTATGGCCGTAAAAAGTACTTAATGCTTTAAATAGCAATACCCTAATTGTGCAAAATACAGCTTAGTTTAACTCGCTTAGCATTGAACTGTCAGCCTAAGAGGCCGCGTCATACGACACTTCACCGATAAAGCACATTCTGTAGATGGGTAATGAGATTTATCCGAAACGTTTGAATAACTATCATCCAAGAAACTTACACACACATATACACATGTCGACTTTTCTGGATTAGATCGCGCTCTTTGTATATGTTGTCTTTGGGGAAACCTAGATAGACTTTTTGGGATGGTAACACTTGCCAATGTCAAGGAGTTGTATTGGATTAGTGTGGGAGACAACTGGAATGGTTAATAGTTTTAGTTTTTCGAGAATCAGTTTCCAGGCCACGCGGAGTCGTCAAGAATCATCTCGAGTGTTGAGACTGTATGATCATATTTTTTTGATGAAATGCCTTGACAATGGCATGTGTCACCATGCTGAAACGATGTCGTACTTTTTCTCAAGGAAACCATATACAAATAGCGTAATCCATCCCAATTGCATACTATAGCGCTCGCGCAAATCTCAAATTGAACATTTAAAAAAAAAAACAAACACGTTGTGGCTTGAAGTCATAATTAAATAATATAATGTTTAGTATTGAACCACTTTATTATGCACGTATACTAAAATCAATTAGTTTCAGTTGGACCCAAAATTCTTCAGGACAATATAGTATACAGACTAACTCAAGTACAGATATTTAAACAGAAGGTTAAAAAGACAGCAATATCTTAACAATTTAGAAACATTAGAAATTAATAAATCAATTAATGACCTTTAAGCAGAAAATATACTTTAATATATATTTATTTACAAAATCCTCAATAAGAAAATAACAGCGGAATTTATATGAAAAATTGATGGAAATTAACATGAGCACGAGCGTCGCATAAGAGGAAGGTATAGACTGAGATTGCCATTCAGAAAGAAGGCCTAATCTCAGAAATCGATGATGTATAGTGCGATAAATTTTTTTAATAAAATGCCAGAAAACATAAGAAATGAGGAAAAATTGAATAGACCTAACCTTTATCATATCGTGATATAAAATATCCATATGCAGCCATGCTGTCAACTCGTGTTACCGTAAGAAATTTTTAACATTTAAAATGTGAAGAAAGCTTTTATTAGTCAAAATGGCTTTAACATTATAGATCCTATAAACTTACTCTAAATATTGAGCATAAATTACGAAAATGGGATCAATATCCTAATATAATTTGGAGCATTCATCAAGTTCTATACAATACTGCCATTTTTCTTATCTCTCTTCATTAAATTAGTGAGAAAGAGAAATCATATATTTGTATGTTTGTTATTATTTTTATTGTGAAATTAATGTACCATCTCTATTTGTCTGACCACAAATGCTATTTTTCCCAGCATGTATATTATTTTTTTTACAACTGACTGAATTGAAAAATAATTATTTTTATAAGATTCGCTTTACACAACTGATTTTTCACTAGTCAGTTCTAAGCATAAACATTTTCCTTATAATTAACTAAAATATTAATTTTATGTTGGGTATATTAACTGAAATATTACAGTTTTAATTGAAGCGGTAGACCAGTGTTACTGCATGGTTTTGGAAGGATTAAAATGAAGCTGAACAAATATGTAAAAGATAAGTTTTAGTAAAAGTAAAAACTTTAAGAATTAAATAAATAAATAATAAATACTAAATTAATGTATTAATTATAAATATATACATATAAAATCAATTTTGTCGAAAAATATTGTTTTTGCGTCACCGGGATACGAACCTGGATCTCCATTTCCAATCCAACACTACCGATTGTGCTATCACAGACCTATGTTCTGAATAATTACAACTTCACAATAAGAATGTGTTTTCCTTAATAATAAAATAAATAATAATCCCTAGATACCAAATAACCAAATTAATTTATCCAATAGTCAGATATTAAAGTTGTTCTCGTGTAATCCCTACCCTTCTCTCCCACCCCATACCTGATATTCTATCCCACTCTGATATGCAGTCGCTCTGTCTTTTTCTATCATTCTAAAATATTTCTTCATTTTTTAATCTATTTCTCCAGTCCATTTTATTTCCAACGCTTCCACCCCTTGTGCTTCGTTTCTAATTTTAGCCAACTTGTCTGACATTGTTTGACCATCGAGTCTTAGAAAGGATAAAAAGCTAGTGTAAAGGAGATCATTTAGTCAGGAAATTTTCTATAGGCCTTAGTAAACTATTTTGGAAAATAAATTATGCCAAGCACGGTCAATGGAATTAGTCCCTTGTGGAGTCCGAAAAAGATTACTTTCTTCAGCGGTGCGGCAATTCTTTAACCTATTTGAGTTGTGGTTGATTTTCTAAAGCAAAATCAAAAATAATTACTTAATCGGATGTAATAGGTATAAAATATATATATTACTTTATTTGATAATTGAGTTATTTTGTAACATATTTTCTGATAAAGGGTATTTTTTAGAAGTATAGAACTTTAAAATGAAATAAAACACATTATACATATATAATCACGGTAGAAAACAATACTTTTCGATAAAATTGATTTTATATTCCATTTAAAGCGAAAATATTATTCCATTTAAAGCTCCATTCGCTTTATGGAATGATACAGATTTACATATGCCTTGGATGTATTAATTTCTTAATTTATTATAATACAAAAAACTACCCCTAAAATATAATTTAAAGTAAGTTTATTAACCATAGGTAACGATGTTTCTAATACTCAGAATTTAAAAGTGTCTCAAAGTGGACTTAAGGGTATATATAAAAGGTTTGGCACTATGAAGATGGATGTCCTCTAAAAGAAATGGTCGGAGTTTTAGCTAACTTTTTTATTGCAGCCCCTAAAAATATAAGTCACCGGCAGTCACTGGTCTTAAAAAAAACTGATTTTGTAAATATTCAAATTCTCATAATTTGTAACGAGTCTTGACTGAATCAACATAAAATATTCTCGAAAATTCATTCGCAAATAGATGTTTTGAATTTTTTAATGTCGAAAGAAATCTTTAGGGTACGTTTACATGGATTGCTCTAGAAACTCAAATAAAGGATAGTGCAGAATCAGTGTTGAACGTGTTGAAAAATTTATTGCGTATTGTATTTTGTACGGAAAAATAGACTGATAAACTGATACACCTTTACAGCTATATTTCCGAGACTTGAGACTAAAATTTCTTCCGCGTATACCCATACTTAAATTGAAGAATAATAAAAGTTTATCATCATTATCATATTCAGCCATCATCGATCCTATAAATTACTAAATTTATTTATTTTATTTTATTTTATTTTTACATAAGACAATATAAAAACAACAGTAGAGTTATGCATCCCCAAATAAGAAAGATCTTGAATTATGGGGGTGGCTATCAACATTTATATAAAACAGGATCAAGATCTACTAGATGTGAGAATTTGTTTACAACTAATAAAATAAAAAATACATACATATATAATAATACAAAATGAAAATTAACAAAATATAAAAAGTAAGATTAGAACTAGTGAAATATGTCAAATACAAAATTATTTAATAATTTTGAAGACCTTTAATCCATTTTACAATTTTTTTTGGTACACATTTATATTTGCTGGTAATTTAATTGATTTGTGGCAGTTGGTTATACAGTCTAGGAGCAATGTATGATGCATGTATCTGTTCTATTCCTAATTTGGACATTTAAAAAATTACATGTTCATTAGTTTTGCTCTGAGTCTGATAGTTGTGGTGAATTTTGATTTTATCTTCTTTAAAAAAATGAAAAAAAAACAGTTTTTTTTTTACATAAAGAAGATAAATTTAATTCAGGAAAATCTTTAAAAACTTGTATGGTCGGGTAATTTTTAACCTTTTTAAAAATGATTAATTTATTATCTTTTGAGTTGTAATTATTGGCTTGACAAGTTCCTCCTCAACCTAAATAAAGAAAATATGCTTCTTCCGAACCTTTCAGAATATTATTTTTATGTTTCTATGTTATTTTTAAATACACTTTAAATTAACCGTTTAGAAAGATATACAAACAAAATCTATTTATAGAAAATATATTTTGGTTGCTACTGAGATACGAACCCGGAATATTTCTTATCCGGAGAAGCGTATTATCATTATTGGGTTCCTACCCTAAAATAAAATAGAAACAATTATGTAATTAATGACATGCGTTTTATATTAAAAGCCGACTGATTTCGGAAAAAATATTTTTCTTCATCAGGATAAAATAAAACATAATATGTATAAAAAAAAATTATGTTTACGTTTATGTACTACAATATTTTTGTAGTAAAAATGAAAAATGTGTTGAAATAGTTAATAAATTAAAAACGTACCTATTATTTTACATGTTTTTTTAAGTTTATTTAATCTTAATAAATGTACTGCATATATATTAATTATACACTCATATATGCTCTTATATAAGCAAGATCAAAATTTTCCCTTTTTCTATAACTTACTTATCTTGCACATATTTACTTAGTTTCATTTTGAATCTACGTATGATAGTTTACTTTCATTTCGTATATCATCTGGCATTTCATTATAAACTGTTATATACCTATAAAATTGTAAATAATGTACCAATGTATACATAAATAAACCAGTTTTTTATTTAAGTTTTTTTTTCACACAGCAGATTAATTAGAGAAAAGATCACGTCTTGTCAAAAAACGATGTCTCCTCAAAAAAAAAGAGGTTTGAAGGCTGTGTCAGAAATAAATGAGAAATTGCCTATCTATTTTAAACATTTAAAAAAATAACCGGCTTATGGTAACCCGCTTCATGTCAGGGCGGGGTCCATGTCATCCAAGGGATGGACATTATGCAGAATAGAGCCTGGAAGAAGAGAACGGTTGATATGAGTCTAAAAATGATTCAAGACGTATAAATCAGTAAAATGAAATGTAGTGAAGGACCCCGTTTCCATGCTTTTTTTTTCACATTTATTTTAAAAATAGAGCTTACGCGAAATACGTGTCACATTAAAATTATTACTATTTCAAACATAGCTAAACCTAAGCTAGCTAAGCTAGGAAACCGATCAACAGGCCAGTATAAGTACGTCGATCGATAAGAAACATCTCGCTGGTGAACAGCGTGGGAGGCACATAGGATAATGTCATCTATAAATACGAAAGAGAGAAATGAGCTATTGGTTTTGAAGCCATTTGAAAGACTGTGAATAAAATTAACAAATTATTTGGCATCTTTGATTCATTATCAACGATAAATAAATAAATAATTTTTTTATCGAATTTAAAAAATATATTTTATCGAGTTTATTTTTATCTTGTAAAATTTTATTAGGAGAACACATTCTTATTGTGAAGTAGTGATATTTTAAATATGAATTAAATATATTGATTAGAAAGATAAACGTTTAAAGTCAATTCTATCGAAAAATATTGTTGTTGCGCCACCGGGATTCGAACCTGATTTTATATGTATGTATTTATAATTAATATATTTAATGCATATTTAAAATATCACAGACCGTCTGTTCTGAATAATTACAATATCACAAGAATGTGTTCTCCTAATAATAAAATTGTATCAATGTGTCCAAAATTTAATAAAAATGAATTGATAATTCTGACGTCTGCTGTCAGATTACTCAAAAGTATTTGAGATTCCGTAAAAATAAGGTAGATGGCTCTTTCGAATTGTGGAACGATTAAATGTATTATATCAAAAAGGTAACATATAGATTCCAAAATTTGTTGTTAAAAATATCGTCGCTGTAGCATAGTTGGATAATGCACCTTCACCGGTTTGGAAAGCGATCCAGGTTCGAATCATGGTGGCGCAACAACAATATTTTTCGATAAATTGATTTTATATGTATATATTTCTAGTAAATATGGTTAATTCATATTTCGTAAAATTATGTAAGGAAAATTGAATGCAATTAGTTTTATCTTGATTTATCCACAAATAGCGAAATTATTAGCTATGAAATATTTTTCTGTTACACTTGCAGTCACTCCGTCGGATAAAGTGTAGTGCTGTACCTCGTAATACATAGCGCGATTGATAAGAGATGTGACGTCATTTCCATAGTAAGATCTCGTTTCATTTATCAGTTTTGGAAGATATATTCTACCTGGGGTTCGATAGGATATTGGGTATTAAAGAAATCCAAAAATCCTTTCGCATCCGGACTATCGCAGGGCTCAAATTCAAATGATTGATTATAACTTAGTAAATGTACTGGGTATAGGTTTATAACTATTTACCTACACACCTACTTTTCTATTGAAATCGAGCCTTAATATTAATATATATTTTTTGTATTATGATTTACAATACCTGAAAATGCCAAAAATAATACGAATAGTTTTATACTAATTATACTAAAGAATACAACTAGGTATAATATCACTTAGGTCATATATATTATATTATAATAGATAATTTAGGTAAATCTGTAAGAATTAATTATTATATCAGTTTCACTTTACTTTACAGTGCTCCTTTAAGACTTAACTGAATAGAAAT
Organism: Eubasilissa regina; assembly: GCA_022840565.1. Taxonomy (NCBI): domain Eukaryota; kingdom Metazoa; phylum Arthropoda; class Insecta; order Trichoptera; family Phryganeidae; genus Eubasilissa; species Eubasilissa regina. The sequence continues at coordinate 8,535,541 of JAINEB010000019.1, forward strand.
AAAGTATTTAATTAAATTGATCACATTGTAAATTCAGACAAATTTTTCAGTAAGGGTATTTTTTTCGTTTGTGTTTAAGTGACGTGAATTAAATTATTTTTGCAAATATCGCAATTGTAATTATTCAGAATATAGGACTGTGATATTTTAAATATAAATTATAAGTATTTGTCGTTAGTTTACTGATCAGTTTAGGTTAGGATTCAGGTAAAAACGCGCTTGAGAATGAGTAATGTTATTTACTAGAAATATCGGGAGTGTAAAAGTTATTCTCAAGACAATTTGACGCAAAAATATTGTAATATTATTATTGTACATACATATTACATATGCATTACGTAATATTATGCATTATATTATGTATTATATAATACATATAATATTTTATATATTTGTCTTAACTACCCTTATAATTGAATATTATTTTTATTTTGGGGTGCATAACTCTAATATTGGTTAAATAAATGTTTTTTTTTTGTGTGTACTTGTATATAATATAATATATGGAAATAAATATTGTTTAATACTTAATGTATCCACCGCTTGCAGGTATACACTAACGCATCATTCAAACAGATAAACGGAACGAATATTTTCCACGACAGGGTGAATAATAATTAAATCAAAGTAAATACTAAATGTATTTAATTCGTGTTTACGGGTAGGGATGTGGACATTAAAATTTAAATAATTAATAAAATATTACTTGCTATAAACGTCTACGATAAATGTATATAAATAGAGCGCCATAATTGAAAAGTTACAGTTTACATCGAAGGTCGCTATATTTCTCATGAATTGCTCAATATTTATATAAAACCAAAATTTATAAAGAGGTTCTATCGAAGGCGGATGAACGGAGCCTTCAATATTCTGGGAGTAGCGTACAAAGTTCGAAGGAATTTAAAAAGTTCTCAACTGTAGACAATATATAAATTACTGCCAGAACTCTGATATAAAAGATTATGCTTAAGCAGCGAAACTTTGCAAATTGGTCTTACTAGAAAACAGACTACTGATGAGATAAATTGCAATCTTGGTTTAGCGCAATCGAGAATGTTGTGCAGTATTTCCGGCAGCAATAAAATTTATTTTTTCGATATGTATATTTTATCTGTATATATTTATTTTTAATTAACTTAATTAAATTTTGCTTAATGATTTAATTTGTAGTAAAACTTCCACAGAACTACATTTTGAATTTGAAATTTCTATAAAAAAAACGCGTTTTCATTAAAAAATTACATATTTTTTCCTGCAACATGATTTGCAGTATTTCATTTTTCTCTGCGTGTCTTTATTGCTTTAAATGTACGATGTATATAAGAAACGCGACCTTACTATGAATATCAATAAGTCAAAAGTGATGGTATTCGAGAAGGAGGAAAGCAGGATAGATAAGATAGGTTTTTTTGGTGTATAGAGCTTTAAAATGAAATAAAACACATAAAAATCGTGGTAATTGCCACGGTACTAGATTTATTGAAAAGATAATTTCGTGCCATTTGTGTTTTAAAATGATTTCGCGCATATGAGCGCCGTGGCTGGTTCGAATAAAGAGCAATCTGGAAGTCCAATTTTCGACCACTTTTTGGAGCAGCTGGGGACGTATATCGGCAATAACATGTAGAATCTTTGATAAAATGTCGTTGTTGCTCTCGGAACTGGTGTGTAGATGTTTGTTGTTTATCTTGTGTTGTGTCCATGATTTATTGCTTGAGGAGAGTTATTGTTAGCATGGAAATATTGAACGAGTCTCAATATAAAGATTTGTCTTATATCTAGGATATTGTACTCTTTAAATATAAGATCTTATGGATATCTAAAAGGACGACCAATTATTCCCTTGAGAATTGTTTTTTGTGCTTTTTTAGCCGACTCCAATATTGTAATTTTGTAATATTGCAATACTGTCTTGTTGAAACCACAGCTCTTTCATATTAATTCAATTTAATAGAGGAACAAAAAAGTCAGTAATTATGGATATACAGCTCTCTCGATGGCGAATCAACTCATTTGGGTCCTCCTCAATTCTACGCTCCACTGCAGCAACAGCTTTTTCGGTGCGCATTCTACGACATCTCTGAGGATACGTATTATCAATTGGAGTATGCATGGTGCGAAAACGATCCATGGTTATTAGAATTACTTGGACGAATGAATCATGATTTTCGATATAAATTTGCATAATTTGCAAGCGTTGATTTGGCATAAGTCTATTCAATGTGAAATGGCAAAATGGCAGTGTCGCCGAAAAGTGTTGCCAATTCGAAAAACAAATCTCTAAAAAATACACCTTTACTTGTAGGTAAGTACTTGTGTAGTTATATGTTATCTAATTGTATCTTGCTTTACACTTAACATATATATTATATCTTATATATGGAATAATGCAATTTTACAATTTATTTATAAAATCTCATGACATCTTGTATAACTCTTTATAAATATATTTGTACATTGAATATTGTACTTTGTTTACTACTATACTAGAAAAAACTGTCTGCTATAATACAGTAAAATACTAGTGTAGTAGCCAGGGTACCCAAATATATGTCGTACTTTGTTGAAATATTTATCCGAATATAGTATAACACGCTGTACTATGAATCAAATTTTTTTATTTTTTTTATTAGGTAATACATATTTGGAACGAGTATATGAGTTTGTGTATTTGGGAAATATTTTTCATAGAAACGAAAAGGCTGAGAAAGATAACGATAGGAGGGTGAATGGCGCTTTGAATGTAATATCCTTTGTGCCGGCTGAATTTCGGCAGCGTCAATTTGTGAAATCTGTTAACTGCTTGCGGTCCTTATTGTGTGCGGAATTAGTTAGCACATGAATAATCCAATGATGTGACAATAGTTAATTTATTATACTAAGCGTACAGTTATCAATGCAAAACAAGAGATGCGTTTCGAGCCCATGCTGCGATGCGAGAGAGCGCGCCCAAGTGCCCGGCGATCTTTCATGTCTACCAACATGTGCGTGTCATCCAGTTGCATCACAAATACAGATACGAATAATAAGCCAACATAGAAACGAATTATCATTCACATAATTAATCCTATCGATTCGATCCGATCCATACAAACACAACACAAACCCTTACAAGTTACATTGTATTTTATATAAGTCGAACACGTGAAACACTGTGTTGTAGTTTAGTCCGGAATTAGGTCGGAAAGTAGATGAATTTACTAAGCAATTACTTTGCCAGATTTATAGTTGATAGGTTTGTACCGCCCTTTCAGAAACTTACTGGACCACTACCACCCCGTGTGGGATAATTAAAAAAAATCTTGAGGCTTAACTGCTCCCACCGCAACGCACCCAACTTAATTGTTTTCCTATTCCGGGGCTCGAGCGGTTCTTTCCGAAGGGTTAATTTTGTTTTTATTTCGCACTTGTAATGAAGTTTAATCAAAAAATTTTCAAGATGTGAAGTAATCATTTTTCGTTTAATTTTCCCAAAAAAGTAATATAATTATTAATATTAAGTATACTCGTAAAATATTAAGTTCCATTAATCGCGTTAATTTTATATTCCTTTGATTTCATGACTGATTAATTAATAATGTGATAATTAGAACAAAGGTAGAATTATTAATTGTTTTTACGAAATCAAATTCATTAAATTATCAAAGAAAGCTAACACGTCGTGGCTTGACATTATAATTAAAAAATATAATGTTTAGTTTTAAACCACTTTAATATGTACACATACACTAATATTAACTTGTTTCGGTTAGACCCAATCTTCTTCAGGACAACATAGGAGACAATATAGACTAAGTACAGATATTTAAATAGAAGGTTAAGAGGACAGAGCAACAGCATATTAGAGTGAGACAGGACAGAATAGAAAGAAGGGTAGGGAACGATTTTATAAATTAATTTGGTTATTATTTTAGATTGATTTGTTAATATCTAATGCTACTATTGTTGATGCACATTTTTATATAATACTTATGCTCCTGTATTCTTATTAAAAGTATGGTTATAATTAATTAAGTGTTCGGCAAATTCTGAAAAATTTATACTTGTTAAGCATCTAATGTGTTCTTTTATTCCAATATTTACGTTCCTCGATGTATTGCCTATATAAAAAACTGGACAACGGTTGCACTTAAGTTTATATCTTATTTTATGGATAGAATCGGTGCTAACTTTGTAGAGTTTCATCATAATGGATGGATATAAATGAAACAATGTTATTGCTCTACTTGAGTTTAGAGATAAACAATAACTGTACTATTTCCCTCGAAACTCGAGTAGTGCCAATAAACTCAAGTAGAGTAATAACATTGTTTCATTTATATCCATACATTAGTAAATCTTCTTTTTTAAAAAAATATCAGATATCTCATAGACACAAAACTATTTTTTATTATATTTAATGGAAAATATATGGAAGTATGGGGTAATTACTGGGCTTACGACCTATCTTCGGCTATATATATATATATATATATATATATATATATATATATATAATTCATCGATTCTCACCCCTCAATCTCCACATTTATCAAATTTTTGAAAGTTGTATATGTGTTAGTATGCGGACTCGCTTCGAGTACTACGACACCGTCGCTCTCTATGAACCTAATTTGAAAATTCATTTTTCCTTTTTTTTTAAACAGCATATATGTCATCACTATGAGAAACTAATTTTTTTGAAATTATTTTAAAGGAATATTATTTATTTGAAAAATGTTTTTTAAATTTTATGATTTATTTTAAATACAATAAAAAATGGCTTTGTTTCTATGATATATCAGATATTTGTTTAATAACAGTGCCTTTGTAGGTAAAAATCCAGTAATTGTATGTTCTTGGACATATTCAAATATCGCTAATTTCTTCTTTGTCTTTACAATTAGTTAAAAGTTTGCCTGAATTATTATTAGTAAAGAAAGCTGGCACTCTGATATACTGCTGCTCTGTCTTTTTAACCTTCTATTTAAATATATGTACTTAGGTTAGTCTATACTATTGAATAAAACATAAGAATCGTGGTATTGCGGGCATATGAGAGCTGCAGCTGACTCGAATAAAGTGCAATCAGGAAGTCCAATTTTCGACCACGTTTTGGAGCAAGTAAATCGTATATCAGCAATAACACGACGAATATTAGATTTCCAGTCGTCTATCGGCGTATACTAGCAACTTCACATATCCTTACAATAAATAATTTAAAGGTGCCAAATCGCACGATCTTGGAGGCCAATTCATAGGTCCATTACGCGAAATCATGCTCTCATCGAATGTTTCCTTCAATAAAATAATTGTGGGGCGTGCTGTGTGGCATGTTGCACCGTCGTGTTGAAACCACAGCTCTTTCACATTAATGCCATTCAATCAGGAAACGAAAAAGTCTCAATACTACGCTTCACTGCAGCGACAACTTCATCGGTGCGCACTAAACGACATCATGCGGATACGTATTATGAATTAGAGTATGCGCGGTGCGAAAACGATCCATGGTTATTCGAATTACTTAATCGGATGGACGATTATGTTGACCGTAAAATAGATGTAGCACACGGTAAGTTTGGTGAACTGAACCACGATTATCAAAATAAATTTGCAAGCGTTGTTTTGGCGTAAGTCAATTCATGGTGAAATGACAAACCAAACTGAGCACAAACCAGTTGCCAATTTGAAAAACAAACACCCTTTAGTAACATCCAATATTTTTAACCCATAAACGATATTCTTTCATACATTCACGTAACTTTCGTTGGATTTTGTACTAAATTATAGTTTTTATACTTAATAACGTTATAAGCTTTATTATTTTTCTTTCTGTGTCTTAATCCTGAATATATATTTTTTTTCAATAAAAATACGCCGATGTTTTTAACGAGGCAAAAGATGAAATGGCCAGTTTTCCGCAGCGACTTGCCAAGTTTATCCGCTGCCAAAATGACGACAGTGTCAGAGATTGACAGAAATAACACAAGGGGATATCCGAACTTATTGAATGGGTTTCTTTGGATACATAACCGTTGAATTGAAGAGAATTACGTTATGAAACACAAACCTTTATATTTCGAGCATACCACGCAATTTCTTCGATACACTGGCTTACAATCTCTATTCATAACAATCTTATCAGCTTTTACCAGAAGAAAACTTTGGGAACGGGGCGAACTTTTTGTATGTTAAACTCAAAGGCGTGCAATACTAAGTTTAACATTTTGTAATTAAAAAATAACGACCATTTCTTGTACAGCTTTATTATTTTATTAAGTACTAGAAGCTTTTATAGAATAAATATACAACAGAGCATAATAATTAAATTGTTTTATAATTTTTATTTTTAGAATTATGATACAACAATAATTTAAAAAAAAATCGTAATTCTCTTCTCTTCAAAGCCTATGCTGTGGAGTGAAAGAGCCAAAGTGGAGTGTTTATCAATAAAAAATATTGTTTTCAATAAGTATCAAATATATAATAGTATTAGCGATATAAATAATATTATATTTCAAGTTTAGGGTGTTTCTTTTTAAGCTCACTTTGAAGTGTTTTTTAATAATAGAATTTTTCAGTTCTTTTGTATCAATAATTATCTCTGTTTTCAGCTAAGATATTAAAGATTTTTTCCTTAGGTGCGTATAGCAGTGTTGTACTAACGATGTATTTTTCATATCATGAAAATTTCAATTTTAATCTAGTATGATTTTCAGCAATAAATTGATATTTTTGTTTTTCTCTCAAAATGTTCGTATTTTGAATTCTTCTTAAATTTTGTCGAAAAATCTTTTATTATAAATTGTTAATTCGTATTAATAACCACTTAAAAGTACATCTACTGGTATCGAAAAATATCATTTTCTTCTTCATTAATTAATTAAAAACATATGTTATATTGTATCTTCAACAGAATCTGTTTTTAAAAACAATAATTATTCAAAAAATAAACTTAGTATACCTAGTAAAACATTTTAGTATGGGACTTAGTTAGATGGTTGTTTATAATTTTTTGATTAGTTTTACATATTTTATTTATCTCGAACGATTCCAAATTATTTAATTTAAGACCGGCACTGTTTACTTGCAAAATAGACAATCCCAAAACTTTTATCAAAAGTATGATCATTTTCTAACAAATGAATAGAAAATTCTGAAAACTCACTAATATTCAAATATCTCAAATGCTCCATTACTATTATATTAAAACATTGACCTGATTTACCAATATGAAATCCTGCACTATCCTTAAAACTAAGTTTATAGACACCAGAATTGTTAAATTTATCATGTTTGTATTTAGACTTTATGAGTAAATTTCCTATATTATTATTTGTATTAAATGCTAGTCTAATATTTGGTAGGTGTTTAGATATTTGATTCGAACCTTTAACCACAAAATTGACTTTGCTAATCTTAAGAATAATCTTTTGTTTTTTTAGAATTATTTTTATGGTAAGTATGTATGAACATGTGTGAAGTAATACGAGGCTTAATATCAAGCTGATTGAATAATTATATATATAGGCAGAGATTCGATTAAAATTACAAAATCTATTTGTGTTTCATTAAATATTTTAAAGATATACTAGTATGTATGTATTATTAATAAATGTACATAAATCTTACATGGAAAGGAGGCCTTAGTTTGCATTAATTCCACGCAGGAGGCATGAGTGGGCGTAAATCCAATACGGATAGAGGGTTTAGTGGACATATATCCAATATGGACAGCGGTTTGAGTGGGTATAAATCCAACATGGCAAGAAGTCCTGAGTATACATATATCCAATACGAACCGAGGTCTGAGTGGGCATAAATCCAATATGGACATAGACCTGAGTGGGCACAAATCCCACTGATGTCGGAGGCCTAAGTGAACATAAATCCTATACGGACAGAGGCCTAAGTGGACATAAATTCCGTTAGGGCAGGAGGCTTCATTGAACATAAATCGTACATGGGCAGGAGACGTGATCGTAATCAGCACGTTACCATTCATTAACAGCTCATTTTCATACTACATTAATTTAATGAGTCTTTTGAAATTGAAATTGCGAATCAAATGAAGAAAAAGTGCAAAAAAATAAATTGGTAGATTAATTAAAAAATAATATAATAATTAATGATTGTGGTTCCTCCTGATTTATACATGTAAGATTAATCGCACCCTTGTAAAAGCCTTTTCTTCCTTTCCCACACAGTACCGGCCCCACGAGTTACATCTTTTGTTTTTTGTGTTTGTTCACGTGTTTTTTTATGTTTTTAACTAAAAAATATATTATATTTTCATAGAAAGCAATCACTTTGTGGTTTGACATATTAGATTAAATTAAATACAATCACTTTGTATGAAACCACGAAATTTATTATACGCCAACCGGTCAAGTTTCGTCAGGATGTATTTAAAACTAACAATAAATTCAAAATGTGTGCACTTATGTATACATAAAGAGGGAGATAGAATATAAAATTACGTGTAAAAGAGAGAGACAGAATACATATAAAGTTAAGGAGAACATCAAGGGAGACAGAATATAAAATTATCTCGCAATTTAATATCCATCAACACTGTAATTCCCGTCCCTTAATGATCCGTATTCTGTCTCTGTATATATGTATTCTATCTCTTTCTTTTACAAGTAATTTTATATTCTATTTCCCTTTTTATGTATATATATAAGTGCACTCTTTTTGTATTTATTGTTAGTTTTAAATATGTCCTGACGAAGCTTGAGTTAAGCGATACCGGTTGGCATATAATAAATTTTGTGGTTTTATACGAAGTTATTGTATTTTATTTAATCTAAAAAATATTTATTTTCGAAACTGGGAACAAGAATCAGGTAGATTTCGTACATGCTCTAAAGTATGTTTTTTTAGTGTTTTCTCTAGGTCCAATATTAAGGAATCACAAATATTGAATTCAATAAATTCAATTGAATGTCTTTGAATAGTCTTCATTTTGAAACAAGACGACTGATGAAGTTGGCTAACAAACTTAGCCGAGATGTTTTTAAGGTCAATTTTTTAGAAAGGCTTATTCGAAATTCGATATGCGGAAATTATAACGTCACCATAAATATACATTTCTTAACGGAAATAGTTTCTAGGTGTCCTGGTCATGGTCGAAAAGTGTGCGTTGAAACTTTACTGAAGTTGCGTCATAAGACGATTTTTATAAATTATCAAAATATGTTTTTTTGTAGATAGTATTTTTATAAAAAAATCTATTTAAAGCAATTTATTGATTGAATTGCCAAAATTTTGGCGAAAATTTTAATGAAAATGAAAATGAAGTTAGTATAACTTTATACATATAAAGACACCATTATTAATTCAATATAACTACATATAAATACATTACTGTTAAAGTCAGTAAAACTACATAAAAAGACATGTATCAGAATGAAGAACTTTTTGTCGAAGAAACTGATATATCCCGATAAGCCGGAGATGACGTATTGTGTTTGCTCAGTCGACAGGATTTGGGAAGAAGAACGGAAAATAAATCTCCACAACAACAGATTTGTGACGTCACTGCTGAAATAAAGCCGGCTTTACACTGCCTCGGAATGAACCGAATCGAGTGCGTAATCCGTCTTAACTTTCCTTCAGCGAAACGAGATTTTTCCGTTCGATAGTATCATCGAGATTTGTATCATTAAATAATTTATGTGCGGATGGACGTAAAAAATTGATTTCTACTTTGGTCGCCGATTGAGTTTAATTTCATTGTGTAATTACATAAAAATATATACAAAATGTGGACATCTCTGCATGGAATGTCAGCTAACTAATTAACTGTTTAGAGGCAGTATGAAAAAATGATAGAATGCCACTCTGTTCTGTCTTGATACGCAACTCTCGCCTCGTCCACAGTCAAATATCTCCTCATTTATGCTTGCCCATTATTGAGGCTTATATAGGCGCAATCTTCTATAAGATTTACTTTGTCATACTCTTCGTCTACCACTAACAATCACTATCACCATCCTTACCATTTACTTCATTTATACGTTCTACATAACCAAACCACCTTAATCATCTTCATCAGTTTCACAATCACGCCTTTAGGGGATAGCGGTTCAAATTCTCTGCCGTCTCAGCCGGCATTGACACCACCGACATCTGCATTCAATACCTAGCCGGCGGCATAGTGCTGCCACTACAGTCTGGCCCGATCGCTCACCGACGACACATTTTCCGTTCCGCTACCCCGCCACGGCGCTCAAGGCCATCGGGGCCGACACCGAACACCGCCGACTCACTCCATTATTCTTCAACCTCTACGCTCTGCACTTCTCACTTCTCTATATTTTATTTTTTCACGCATACCTTCTGTACTCTCTGTTTTATCCTCTGTCACAATAAACGACTCTACACCAACCGCGCATTTCCATTTCATTCTAACCATCTATTCCCACACTCCTAATAATTTTTTAATTTCTCTATCATAAATAGATTTATCATAAGTAAGTCTGACTGACCTCATTTCTATTACATTCGTTTTCATTCTTATTATGATAAGCTGAACATAGGACAGCAACTTTGGATTCAAAGCAAAACTGCATCGTTCGTCGCTGATACAGCGACAACACAGTGGCGCGCGCATTACTAAGAAGAGTGGAGACTCTGGCCGGTGCGGGAAACCCCACTATTAAGATTTATTTACTGTACACACAGAGCTCCACATCGTTGAATTTAACGTTGTGGGAGCCCTGCGCGCGGCTAACATACATAGCCGCATAATTATGCACTCGACATATTATTATAAATTTAATTGTGCTTCAGCTGAGAATAAACCCAACCTTTTGTAAGTTCATTTTCATATTAATCAGCCCTAGAGTGGGCTGTACACGCGAAAAAATCTAAACTAATTCATTCTATATAATTAATCACCTACCGTACATGTATTACATGTCAATCATAATTCGTTGTTGTGTAATAACATATAAAATGATGACACGACGTTAGAACGCTAATAATATTACATGTAATAACATATTTAATTCAAATAGTAATATATACTCAATAAATCTGTGATAAAACCATAAATACGTCATTTGCTAGCCCACATCAATTCTATTCCAAACTTCACTCGATGACATGTTGAATACATAATTATTTGATCACGACTGATTATTATCATCGATTAATTTGGAAGTTACTTCGTAGTGTAACATTTTAATTAAAAATATATAGATATATAGTTTTTATATTGACTTTTCACTATACACACATAATTTTTGAGTTAATATCACTACTAGTGTTGGGAAGAGCAGTCCTTCCCATGTACAGGTGTAAATTAAATTCGGAAACAACATTAATGAATAATATACGTGTTTCCAAGAAACAATAAAGCCACTCCCACCCTTACGGCCCTCATAGCCAACTGTATTTATTTAGTTCAATTTACACCTGAAGATACGTAGAACTGTTCCTCTCGAAACTAGTAGGGATAATAACTTAAAAATAGTGTGTATTGTACAAGGTCAATATAGAGGGGGATCATCTTTACATATCTAACGAATACATACATACACTCTTTTCATTTCTAACCTACATAATATCATATTGTCTTTTGAGTCTGCGTTTTTTTACTATATACGTAAAATTCACGCTTCTTGAAAACTAAAGGTATTTTTGAATTTTTTTGATATTTTATAAAGCTAGCCATGTCAGCAGTGTATTTTATAATATCTATAAATTGAGAGCGACACAAAAGATCAAAAAGGAGACAAAAGAATCCCAATTGTATTACATTCTACTTTATGACTCCCATTTTGGACACAATGTGATTTTGGATATTGACCACTTTTGTAGTGAGACGGGTAGAGATGCAATAAAATTTAAAAATGGTTTAATAAAGTCGTTCCGGAAATCTTGACATCAAAGATTTACAGAGGGCATGTGGGCTTCGAGAATGTTATTAGTGTTGTCATCGAAGCGAACCCAAAGTTAACGGCACGAGAGGTTGTACCTAAAATGGAAACATTTCTAAGTGTTGCATATTTGTGCATCACAAATTGTCTGAAGTAAATCTCACTACGGTAATTACTATGTTCACGATATGTGGTTCGATCGACAGCGGAAACGCTCAGGAGACGCGCTCCGGCCGCCGGCAGAGCGAGTTGGCCGCCATGCCAGCCGCTCGGGCGAGCGGCCAGTTTCCCTACCATATTGGATTGGTGATTATCGGATTTCGGGAGATAGGAAATGCTTGCGGAGAGTTGATGTATTAGATGGTACCATATTGGATGGCTGGCAGAGATTTTTGGGTTCTGCCAGGCCTTAGTTGATCATTTTCCGACTACCTAGAAGGACATTTTGGCATGTGATTCCTACACTCTATGTGGAAAGTTTGTCGAGATAACGGACGCTTGGTAAACAGGAAAGAATTGGTGAGGGATACTGAGTTCTCATTTCTCAGTACCAGATAAGTGCCATAATGTTTCATTGGTTTATTCCAATGAGTCGATACCATTAAATTTTTACTAGGAAATTTTTGGGGATAAATTTTGATTTTAGTTAATTTTCCAAATTCATAAACACCCTTTGGCGCGTCTTTTCAATTCAGCCGCGACCATTGTTATTGACACATTCCGCATTCAAATTCCCATACATACATTTCTTAATGTGTGACCTTGACGCCAGCAGACATCAACTTAACCGATATTTGTTCGATTTCGACATAGTAGTAGCATTCGCGGTGTGGACCTTTCAACTCCAGGGCACCAGCGCTGTATTTTGTGATATTGTGTTTTGATCATATATTGTTTGTTGTTTGTGTGCCGTGGGTGAACTTGTGACATCGCCGTATTCAATTGGAAAGGGAGATCGGCTCATCCGCGTGCTATTTTGTGTGATCTTGGCGGCGACTGAGTTACGGAAGCGTTACATATAAGGTAAGTGTGGTTTGTGATGATCCATGGCAAAGGATTGTCGATGGTGCGACATCATCTATGGATGACGCGGCAAGAATCAGTGAAAAAGCGCGCGCGAAGGAGTGTTGACTTTGTGTGGAAAAAGGTATTTGTTAACGGTGAAAAAGGTGACAATAACAAGCTATTTCGGCCTGTTAACGATGGCGACAGTAAAAATTGGTGATTTGGTGAGATGTTTTGACGGTGAAGGAGACGTCATTCAGTGGTTGGAGAAATTGGAATTGGTGGCGAGATTGAAGGATATCGGAGATCTCGCAACCGTCATACCGCTATTCTTGGAAGGGTCCGCGTTTGCCGTCTACAGCGAATTGAGAGACGAGGACAAGAAAGATGCTGAGTGCATCAAAAAAGCCCTGCGCGATTCATTCGCAATGAACCCGTTTCAGGCGTACGAGCAGTTGGCCCAGCGAAGGTGGAAAGATGAGCCTGTCGACGTGTATCTCACTGAGCTGAGAAAGTTGGCCAAATTGGCGGGTGTGGTGACGGACCAGTTGCTCAGACGAGCATTTGTTGTGGGATTGCCGGCCACGATATCACGTGAGCTCAGGGCGTTGCCAGGCGTAGAGACGATTGCGCTGTCATCCCTGCTCGAACGGGCGCGGGCGTTGATGGCTGAACTTCACGATCCGGGCGTCGCGGCTGCGGTCGTTAGACAATCGAGTGGGACACCGAGGCAATGTTTCAAGTGTGGTGGGCCACACCTTATGAGATATTGTACTCAAAAAGCTCTGTCGTGTTGGACATGTGGTGAAACAGGACACGTGTCACGTGAATGCCCCACGAAGGAGGGAAACGGGAAAGGAAGAGCTGGTGCGCCGGTAGTTCTTCCTCGTCAACATTAACGGCGCTACCGATTGTGAAGATTTGTGTGGGAGGAAAGTTGGTGCGAGCATTGGTGGATACGGGGTGTTCGAGAACAGTGCTGTCTAGTTCCATTAGGTGTGACGTTCGCAGTGGCGGGAACCGATGCAGGTTGATTAGTGTTGATGGGAGTCAAGTGCCGTGTGTGGGCGAAGCTGTAGTCAGCATTGACGTGATGTGTGGGGTGAAAAATGGTGAGCGAAGGGCCCAAACCAGTGGAGTGTGGGTTAGTTGTGTGGTGGTGAACAAGTTGTTTGATGGCGTGGATGCGATTATTGGGATGGATTTCATAAAAATGTGTGGAGGAGTAACGGTGAATGATGACCAAGTGATTTTTTCGAGTGTACAAACAAATCTTGATTGCCATGTTATAAATGCGGCAGCTGAACCTGAAACTATCTGTATCGAAGATCAGGACTTTCAAGCACGGTTTGATGGTCAGAAGTGGTGGGTTAGATGGGCATGGAAAGAAGGACCGGTAGCTTTAATGAATGACATTGCATCATATTCCAGTCTTCACAAGCACGATGTGAAGGATGCGATCAAGGACGAACTGGAGAGGTGGATGAAGGAAGGCTGGTTAAAGCCGTGGACCGGGGAGTGCACGGGTGTTGTACCACTACTGGGAGTCATTCAGAAGAACAAGGGAAAGGTCAGGCCAGTGCTTGATTATAGAGAGCTAAACAACCATGTGCAAAGTCACACGGGGGAAGAGGTTGCAGTATGTGATGAAACTCTCAGGAGATGGAGAAGACATGGTGAGCTACTTAAACTCCTGGATTTAAGGTCGGCGTACCTTCAAATCCGCGTTGACGAAGATCTGTGGAAATATCAACTTGTGAAATTTGAAGACAGAGTGTATTGCTTGACGAGATTGGGTTTCGGGTTAAACAGCGCTCCCAAAATCATGACAAGAATAGTTAGAGAGGTCTTGTCAAGAAACGAGAGAGTTAAGCGAGGCACTGACAGCTACATTGACGACATCATAGTGGACGAGACAGTGGTTTCAGCTGAGGAGGTAGCGGCTCACCTAAGGAGGTATGGATTGGAAGCAAAGCCACCATTAGATCTGGAGGGCGGACGCGTTCTCGGGCTTCGAATTGAGCGAGAAAATGGAGTTCTGGTGTTCAGGCGTGGGAATACTATTCCTGAACTGGAATCAGCTACAAAGCTCACGAAGAGGCAATTGTTTTCTGTCTGTGGGCAGTTGGTTGGCCATTACCCGGTGTGTGGGTGGCTTCGGGTTGCTTGTAGTTTTGTGAAAAGAGCATGTTCTGGGGATACATGGGACTCACATGTAGGAGAAAATGCCCAGAGAATTCTCAGTGAGGTGATCCAAAAAGTAAAATGCGATGATCCCGTAAAGGGTTTTTGGAATGTTCCTGCAGATCTTACGACGGGAAGAGTGTGGTGCGACGCAAGTTCATTAGCGTTCGGAGCTATGGTGGAAATTGATGGGAAAGTTGTAGAAGATATGTCATGGTTAAGAAAGACCACGGACGTTGGTCATATCAATGTGGCAGAACTTGACTCTGTTGTTAAGGGAATAACGCTGGCATTGAAATGGGGACTAAGAGCTATGGAGTTGATGTCAGATTCCGCAACAGTGGTGGGATGGGTCACGTCTGTTTTGACGAAGGATCACCGGATCAGAGTTTCTGGTATGTCTGAAATGTTAGTCAAAAGGAGGCTTGGACTGATAAAAGAACTGGTGGACGAATATGGTCTCGAGTTGACCATCACTCTTGTTAAGTCAATAGAAAACAAGGCAGATCCTTTGACAAGAGTTGATCGCAGCTGGCACGGAAGTGATGTGGCGGCTGTGGGAGTGGTTGAAAACTCTGATGTGAAACGCTTGCATGAGCAACATCATTTTGGTGTAGACAGGACTCTTCATCTGAACCGACTGGTGAACCCGGACGTTCGGAGAGAGGAAGTGGTGGAATGCGTAAGAAACTGTATACAGTGCCGGACCATAGATCCAGCGCCTGATAGGCACAACTCTGGAGTGTTGAACGTGGAGCGCAATTGGAGTAGGATCGCAGTTGATGCGACACACTTTGGGAGTAAGTGCTACCTCACTGTCATCGATTGTGGGCCGAGTAGGTTTGCCTTGTGGAAAGAAATTAGAGCCGAGAGCAGTGAAGATGTGGTCCGTAATTTAAAGGAAGTCTTTAGAGAAAGAGGTCCCCCGGACGAAATTTTACTCGATAATAGTAGAGCATTCCGTTCTCTGGCGCTACGAGAATTGTGTAGGGAGTGGGGTGTTTGCCAGAGGTTCAGAGCCGCTTATCGTCTGTCAGGGAATGGAATAGTCGAAAGGCATCCTGGTATTGTCACTCGGGTTGTGAGTGACAACAACGTAGAGATAGACGGTGTGCCAAGGCATGTGCTGGACATTAGACGACTGTTTGACGACAGTGAAGAAAGCGAATCAGAAGATGCAGACGATGAGGAGCTCAGTGAGGCTGTGGAGCTGGATGAAGGCATAGCAGCAGAAGATGATGTGCCAAACAAATCCGAAGGACAAAGACGGGGAACCAGGGTTCGGCGGCCCCCGCAGTGGCTCAATGATTATGAGTGTTGATTGGTGATGAGGACATCAGGAGGGCGTGTGGTTTGTGATGATCCATGGCAAAGGATTGTCGATGGTGCGACATCATCTATGGATGACGCGGCAAGAATCAGTGAAAAAGCGCGCGCGAAGGAGTGTTGACGTTGTGTGGAAAAAGGTATTTGTTAACGGTGAAAAAGGTGACAATAACAGTAAGGCGAGCAGTTCTTTCGAATCCCGGTTCCTGAGATCACTGGTCCTTCAACTAGAAGAACCCTTATCCCCTCACCGACCTCATCCTATACCATGTATCCCTATTTCTCTCCCCTAACTTGCGGTGATTCCGATTTACGACCAGAATTTTCATATTCCATTCCACGGGACGCGTAACCCGAAGTTTGCTCAATTCAGTTTATTTTTTTGTAAGCAAGAGGGTGTAAATTGCTACCATGTGTCTTTATTGTATGTTTCTTGTAAATAGATAATTTATTTTGTTTGTTAAAATGAATTTGTTTTATTCTGGAATAACTTTCACTTCATACCGACACATGAACCATGTATACGAACACACATTCCTTCGTTAATGATCATTAGATTGCGTACGAGATGAATATGTGGTCTGAATCTTGCAACGAACTGATATTATTTCTTGTTAACGCCTTGTTCTTGAGAACGGCCAGCATCCCTAGAGGGCTGGACCGCATTCCACAACATGTTGCCACAAAGTAATTTTGCAACTATTGAAGAAATAATTCAATAATTCTGACACTGATTATTCGAGTACCGTAATATTGTCCCAGTAATTATAATTGAAATATTTTTTAATGTTAAAATATTTTTGTCTATGTAAAAACTGATATTTTTGTGTGTATAAAAAAGATTATTGACATCTCACTCATTATTATTGTATTTTAAAATAAATACAAAAATTGCGACAATAAAATCAATCGCCCAGTATCGCCTCGGGATCGAATCCGACACGAGTCTCGATCCGCAATACACGACTACACAAAAACTCTCCTTTGTTTAATATTTGTATAATATATTTGTAAATATTGATTGTATACGTATTCTAAAGAGACATTGTTATTACTGTAATATACAAAAAACCAATATTGGGTCAACGTAAAAAAAATGTACTCCACTTGCTTAGTTTTATTTAATTATTTTAATTCCAGACTACAAAGACAGCGAGGTATATATTTACGAAAGAGGATATTACTTTGCTTATAATAAATTCAATGAAAAATGTTACCTAAAAATATACACAAAAACATTCGTATTTGATACATTTAATGGGAAAGGGTAGCTAACCGAACGGTGGGGAAGTATAATAAGGGTAATTTCATGACAAATATTTTAAATTTTCCCGGATTGTCAGAAAACAGATCACAGGGTTGCGGTCTGGGATCCCGTCGGATGCTAATATAATTTAATTTGCGAATGATAAATGATCATTTAAAGTTTTTACGGATATCCAACCCCCAAAAAATCATGTTTCTGGTTTATTTCCCTTGTGAATGTGGACTCTTTATTTCACCCTACACATATGAATACTTTTTATAAAATTGGCCTTTTAATTCTTGGATCAGGTTATTTAATACTTTTGTTGTAGTTTTTTTTTTAAATTACTTAACACGAAAATGTTAAATTGGGTATTAAAGAGTTATTAACGTATAACATTCAGCTGGTCCCCCAGTAATCCTTCTCTTTCTCTCTCAATCTAATGTTTCCTCCAAGTTTGGATAACGGTGCGCATAAAAATAATTTTGTATAGTTTTATAGACCAATGCTATTAAAGGGTGTTTTTTTAGAGGTTACTTTAAAAAGAAATAAAACACTAAAATCATGGTAATGACCATAGTATTGGCTTTACGGGAAAAATAATTTTATGCCATTAGTATTTAAATGTTACCACTTTTTGGAGTAGATAGGACATATATCGACAATAACGCGATGAATGTTGACTTCCAAGTCATCTATCGGCGTTTTCACATATCCCCACAGAAAATAATCAAAAGATGTTAAATCACACGATTTTGGTGGCCAATTCACAGGTCCATTACGCGAAATTATAAATTGATTGTGACATGTTGCGCCATCTTGTTGAAACCACAGCTCTACTACATTAATGCTATTCAATTGGGGAACGAGAAAGTCAGTAATCATAGATCTATAGCGCTCAGGCCGGCATCATTTTTGAAGAAACAACAGAATTTTTGGTGTACACTGTATGACGTCTATGTGGATGTGTATTATCAATTAGAGTATGCGTGGTGCGAAAAAGATTCATGGTTATACGAATTACTTGCTCGAATGAACGATTACGTAGATCGTAAAGTGGACGTAGCGCACAGTAAGAAAATAAGCAAGAAGAAGAAAGTCTCCAACGTAAGTTGATTTATATGAGTGCGTATACTACAATAGTTATATAATTTTACTTCATCTAATTTACTTTTCATAAATGAAATTTTTTATATTAAATTAAATGAAACCATGTAATAATTTGTTGTTTTCAATTTGAAATTAAAAATTAATATCTTCCAAACATTCTCGATTTGATAGCCCTTAAATCGTACATCAGCCATAATTCTCTTTCTCGGTATTTTGACGATAGATATCGTAATGCGATCATGCCATTCGTCAAAGTACAATAGTTAAATATGCATAATAATTTTTTTTCATAATTAAATTTGCACAGTGGACTGAAGCTGTCCAAATATTGTAAATTTGTCTATTAACTCACTTATCATCAGAAAGTCTCTTCGCTGAAGTAAATACGGTGAATAAATTTCTACATTCCTCTATTCTCACAAGTCTCTTCAGTTACTTTCATACATCTTATAAATGCCCGTCAATTTTTTGTAACTTGTTATATTTGCTAATAAAATAAAATAACTTAATTAAATAAATTCATTTCTTCTCATATTTCTTGTTACTTCATATATTCGTTTGTACTACCAATACTAAATTAATTTTCTGTATCGAATCTATTCACGGAGAAATATTGGATATAAAATATGTATTATTGCGTTGGAAGATTTCGATTTGCAGATAATTTGGTATTGGATCTTTACGTTTGATTTTATAGAGGCATATGTTATAAATTATTTATAAGATAATTATATAAATATATATATAAATTTGAAGACGAACAAGCAAAGATTGTGATTTAAAAGCAACGGCCATAAAAAAATAAACGAACTTGAAGTGATTTGTGCCATTAATCATGTTAAAACATTATTATATAGAAAAAAAGTACAATAATATTATAGAATAGGAAATATTATATTACAAGCCAATACCAAAAGTTGTTCAAAAAATTTGCTATTATGTAGATTAAATGTGGCGAGTTAAGGAAAAGAAGATGACACAGACACAAGTTACCCGGGAGTTGAAAATTACTATTGACGAGATTACTGTAAAAAAAACCTGTGATCCGCAATGAACAGGCAAAAAAGATATGGTCAAGGGTTTCCTCCTCGGCACCACACTCACACATTGGGGAATCTATTAAGTTCAATCTGGAAAAATGTGAACAAGTTGACCTTTGCTAGGAAACGAGCGGTAAAATACCCGACGACTCAAAAGTTCTATATATATGTTGTGACGTACGTGACTTAAGTATCGTTCACATTCACCGGCCAGAACAGTGGAGAAACATAGAATGTGAGTACGGAACTCAGAATTCACCTTACTGTCTACTTTTCTCTTGCTCTTTCTCTTTCTCTTGTCGTCAATACACTGCGTTGGTATAGGACTTTCGGATAATGCACATTCTCCGGATTGGAAGAGTTCCAGGTTCGAATCCCGACAGCAACAACAGTATTTGTCGATATAATTGGTTTTATATGTATATCTTTCTAATTAATACATTTATTTAGTATTTAAAATATCACAGACCTATGTTCTGAATAATTACAACTTCACAATAAGAATGGGTTCTTCTTAATGACATATAATATAACACAAATTAAATTTATCAATTAGAAAGAGATACAAAAAAAATCTAAATATCAAAAAAAAAAATTGTTGGTACCGGGATAGAAAATAGATCCGTTTGCTCAAGTAATTAAAAAATATATTCCGAAAATATTTTTTAAGCGTTTCTTCATTTAGTATATCTTCATTATTTACCTTCGAAGTATTCCTATACCCGATAAGATCTACTTACGAAAGAATATTGGATATAAATATATGAAATACTCTTCAACAAAGAGATCTCAATGTATGAGAGATCTCAATTTAACATGAGAATTTTCTATGTGATATGAGAGATCTCAACAGATCAAAGGTTATTGGTTTTTACGTCAGATTTTCAGAGGGCAGCTGTTATAACTTATAATTTAATTATAGTAAAAATTTTAAGGAGCCAACAGTATGATTATCCTTTATTGTCTTAGTTCTAGGTATTTTAATACGTCCCTATTTGCTGAATTTAAAAAAAAAATACATATTTATTTATTTTTAAAATTGGCAAAATTAACTTTGTGGTTAAAGTACATTATTTTAATTTGTTAACTTTATTTTATTAACCACTTAAATTAACATTTTTAAATCTAATTAATTCATTTAATAATAAAATACAATTTACATTAAAAATAGAAAATAATTCGACCATAAAATTATTTGGATCTGACATAGATTAAAAATAATAATAAAATTGAATTCAAAATTTTCAGAAAACTAACGTTTACAGATACAATTATACATAGTGAATCTAATCATCCATTATCATACAAGCATTAAGGGTTCCACTCTACGATACATCGTTTAGTCAATATTCCTATGTCAACATCCAATTTCAATATTGAATTGAAAACAATTAAAAAAAATACTAGTTAATAATGGGTTTAATATACACTATTGTTAAAAATAAATTAAAAGACTATATTAGTCAATTTTTATATAAATCGCAGATAAAACATAATGATAATAATGATAATTGGCGTAGGATATTATATATAAATAACTTTACGAATCCAATATCTAAACACCTACCACGAAACATTAGACCGGCATTTTATACAAATAATAGTACAGGAAATTTACTCATAAATTCTAAAGACAAAGATGATAAATTTACCAATTCTGGTGTCAATAAACTTAGTTGCAAGGATTGTACTGCATTTTATATTGGTAAAGCGGGTAGAAATTTCAATATAAGAGTAAGGGAGCATTTGAGATGTTTGAACAATATTATGGTTTTCAGAATTTTCTAATCATTGAATAGAAAATGAACATGGTTTTGACAAAAAATTGGGATCAATTCAATTTTGCATGTAAACGGTGTTGGTCTTAAATTAAATAATTTGGAATCGTCGGAGATAAATAAAGCGTGTAAAACTAATCAAAAAATTATAAACAAGTCCCATTCAAATTTTTTTTTTTTGCAACCATTAATGGTCGCAGCATTGCCATTATTATTTAAATAAAATGATTTAATGACTTTAGTACTTTATTGAGACGTTAAATACACCATAATAATTTGTAATCAACTACCAAATGCGAATTGACAAATGTACGCTAAACCAAAATAGCAGCTGAACGGAATCGTCTTGGAACATAATATTCAACCTGTATATAAATTAAATACTAAATTAATGTATTAATTATAAATATATACATATAAAATCAATTTTGTCAAAAATATTGTTTTAGCGTCACCGGGATACGAACCTGGATCTTCATTTCCAATCCGGGGAAGTGCACTACCTTTGTGCTATAACGCCAGTATTTTTCTTGACAAATTTTCGAAACTATATGTTACATTTTTCAAATTAATACACCTGTCGTTCCATTATTTGAAAGCCATCTACATTATTTTTACAGAATCTCAAATACCTTTGAGTAAACCGATTTGCAGACGCCAGAATTATCAATTCATTTTTATTAAATTTTGGACACGTTGATACGACATATATTATTAAGGAAAACACATTCTTATTGTGAAGTTGTAATTATTCAGAACATAGGTCTGTGATATTTTAAATACTAAATTAATGTATTAATTATAAATATATACATATAAAATCAATTTTGTCGAAAAATATTGTTTTATTTAAAATATCCCGGTGACGCTAAAACAATATTTTTCGACAAAATTGATTTTATATGTATATATTTATAATTAATACATTAATTTAGTATTTAAAATATCACAGAGCTATGTTCTGAATAATTACAACTTCACAATAAGAATGTGTTTTCCTTAATAATGTATATAAATTGTTTCTAAAAATATATTTCGCAGACCTTTGATTTGCGATCTGTCATGTTCTTTAATCCGTAATAAACTCATTTCCCGGTAATCAATCCTAGCGCTTGCAGATCGGTAATTTTTGATATCTTTGAGAAAAAAATATTAAATCAGATTTACTGCTGATATGTAAGAACGGCTAACAAAGCATTCTGATGGAAATAATTTTTCATTAAGTATATCGTCTGCACAATCAAAGAAGAGAATTTCGTTGATCGCTAATAACGTTACAAGATAATCTCATCTTTCTAAATGCGAATAGGAGATTTCAAATATTTGATTTCGGAAAGTAGAAATCTACAGCTGCTGAAAATTTCAATAACTGTACGTAAGGGGGAAAAATACGTAATAGAGTTTGGTATGCTTGAATTCAGTTATTGTTTTCTGAAAATCCTGAAAAAAAAATTATATATATATATATATATATATAAAATTACTATCGAAGTGAATGATTTATTTATGATTTGGTAATGAAAGTAAAAAATCGTGAAAGAATAATTTTTTCATGATACATCGATGAAAAATATTCCGCTGGTGGATATGCGGCAGGCATATATATATTTTATATTTATTTATTTTTAATATACAGATTATAAACAGGTCTAACGATAGTTCTAGTACGATATTAAGGCATAATTTAAAAATGTTTTAAGACAATTGGGAAAGTAACATGAGAAAAATACCCCTTTGTGGTTGGGAGATTAGAAGTATTAAAAAAAAAAAACAAATAAAACATTTGTTACAAATTGACAATTGAGGAAAATGGACAGGATATTAAAAAAAATGCACAGTAATAGAGTAATGCATGAGTTTCAAGATCAACAAAATCTAGTTACATGACACGCGACAGTTCTCAGCGTTTCAAAGCACATCGTGCAAATTCGGCTCACGGTTCAAATGACTATTATCATGTAAATGACAATTTCATTTTGAAACTGAGCTTTGAATTAAGAATGACGTATTTGTCTGTCTAGTGGTTAAAATACTCGCCAAGTGATCCAGTGATCGAGGGTTCGAGCCCTATTTCTGGAGACTGTAAAAGAACAGCTGGAGGGACCCACCCTTTCTCAGAACCGGTTGGCATATCCGTCCTTTACTACAAAAGTGCGAGTAAACTGGAGGTAAAAATTGGCATCCAACCCAGGACTTTAGATCAAGGTAGGCCAGATCCATCTGCCATTATTCGTTTCTGAATCCAATTCGAGTTGCGTCAACTAAACCATAATTTTAATCGATACTGTCCACGGGATCTTATCCTATAATAGGGTTAACTTCTTTATATTTGAAAACTGTGCTTAATAATAAATCAAGCAGTTTATTTTTCTCATAATCTGCAGTCTGCTATATATTCCGTGTCTTTATAATGGGCAAGAGAGTGGTGAATAAAGTAATGGGGTACAAGTCTCACATTAATTACATTTCATCATTCAAAATACAACCTTACAAATCCTTCTGATACATATACATGTATCCACACAAACATCAATACATACTTCTTAACCTACATTACAAATGTTCTTACGAGAATATGCACAATGTAAACATACTTAAAACATGGTTCGACCAAAATCGTCTGTAACTTAATACCGAGAAAACATATTACATCCCATTCTCTTTAAAATAAATAAAATTCGAAAACAATATTATTTTTAAGATATATTCATCGCAGTTTGTAAATATAAAAGGTGCCAAATATTTATACATAAAAAGCAAAAATAATATGAAGTATCTGGGTGTCACAGTAGACAGACAATTAAAATGGAACGAACAAGTACAAAATCTGGTCACTAGAATAAGAAAACTTATTTACATTTAGTATGATTAAAATAATTTACTACTCTTTTGCCCAATCTATTTTACAATACGGTATAATCGGTTGGGGGGGGGGGGGGGGGACTTTCAAGACTAACCTCTTACCTGTAGAAAAGGTTTAGAGGGTAGTTTTGAAAGTCATCCGAAAAGCATCAATATTTCTAACTGCACAGCTGTTTTAATTCTTAGTTTAAATAAAATCTTGAAAAACAACGCATTGCTACAAATTCACAAATACCATTTCAATTCAAAAATTTCCACAAAAATAAGTAACCGACCAAGATCACGTGAAATTTCCAAATTTAAAACTAGCGCTTCTCAACACCATTACGCTTATCAAGGTATACATTTTTTTATTGCCCTCCCAAAAAAAATTATAAACATACAAATATTAGAAAATTCCGACAGCAATTACAAGTTCTAATTGATTATTTTTAATGTATATTATTTAATTCTATATTTATATCTTACTTCTATATCTACCTTTACATTATTTTAAAACTAATATACTCCCCAATTCAAACACGAAAATTGATTACTTTATTGAGTTGGGTAATTTTGTGTAAAAAAATATATAATTAATTAAGTTATGTATATACAATATATGCATAATAAAATAAGTATAATAAATAAAATAATTTTTTTTTATGTTAAATATTTACTGCAAGAATGAAAGAAAAGTTGGAGCAATATCTGTGAGGATAGATGGCACTGGCGAAAACTCCTTGAAAATGTCGACGATGACGTCATAATGACAATATAATTTTAGTGATTAGGCATTGAACGTGCTCGTATTTTTTTATAGGCACCTAAGCCTTGCACGATTTTGGTATTAAAATTTGAAACAGTTATTTCGCGAATGAAAATGTATTCAAAATGACGTGATAATTATATATTTATGTTTTTTATTTATTATCTTTGTTTTATTAACCACTGAATTGAGTTTAAATACATCTACCGGTTTCGAAAAATACCATTTTCTTCTTCAGGATGTCATAACTAACTGAAAATATATGGGATTGTTTCTTCACAGAATCTATTTAAAAAAAAAACAACAATTATTTTAAAAATAAATTTAGTACCTAACTCAAATTGTTGCTTAATAAAAATTTAGTCGAATAATTTTTAGAAAAATATTTTAGAATGGGACTCGTAATTAAATTTAGTTAGTTTAAAACAAAGATAATAAATAAAAAATATGAATTTTAACCACAAAGTTAATATTTCTAATTTTAAAAGAATTATATATTTGTTATAAATTTGTAATATATTTGTTATAAATTTGTTAATAATATAATATAATAACCAAAGGTTGAAGAAAATCTCTGAAAATGTATTTATTGTATTAATTGTTTTGTCAACTGCTTATTGAATTTTTGAAGCAACGGATAATCCAAATACTCAATTTCGTGATCTTTGCAATCAAGTCATAGCATTAATATGAAGTGGTATTTTTAATATCAGTATGAGAGTAGAAACAGCTTCTTTGGCATTATTATTGTAACCAATTTGAGAAATGACATTAAGATCAACTTGTAGATGAGCACGAGTAGGTCGAATACAACTCGTGAACAATATAACAAGTTAAACTCTTATCCATGGCAAGTGTATGAGCATGTGTAGTTCAAATACAACTCATATTCAATAGAGAAATTAAGCTTCTATACGTATTACATATATACGTGTAACTCAAATTCAACTCGTATACAGTACAGAAAATAATACTCCAAATCATGTCAAGTACAACGTACACATGTATCTCGAATACAACTCAAATTATTTACAGGGTGAATATAGTGTTCCAGGCCGATTTTATTTGATCAAAATTTTTGTTTGATAAATATTTATCAATTTATGTTTAGTTATCATAGAAAGTAGTTGATTACAATTTATTGTTCAGTCCTTCAATAAAGTGTTGAAGTCATTAAAATATTTTATCTAAATAATAATGGCTATGCTGTAACCATTTATGGTGATCGCTATCGTCAAATATTGGAAAACTTTTTGGTGGTTGAATTGAGTCTATTGGCCTGCAACCCATGTGGTTTTAACAGTACGGTGCCAACTTTTACACAGCTTGAGCTACGCTTGAAATTTGGCGAGAAATTTTTCCCGGCCGTATAATGTCAAAAAGTGGTGATTTCGACTGGCCTCCTCGATCACCTGATTTGATTTATTTTCTGTGGGGCACTTGAATGGAAATATCTACGCCAATAAACCAACTACAATTTTATGCAACAGGACAATATTTGAAATGAAATTGATGAAATAACACGCAAAGTGTGCGAGAATATTATGAAAAATATGGTTAAAGGAGCACATATTTGTGCCGCCTGGCCAGTATCATATTCCGTACATAATTGTAATAAATTAATAGTCGATAAATAAAACCCAAACGAAAACACTATGTTTTATTTTTTAGTTATTTAAAAACAACATAGGCTTGGAATCAATTCATTCTATATGATCATCTGATTATAAAATTCGTATAATTGAAAGAGTGCAATGAAAATTTCTCTATTACGTTAACTTGAAACTTCATATTCAGAACATAGTTCTATGATATTTTAACACAATTTAAATTAATCAACTAGATATTTTTTTTCTGAGTGTCTTTCTAGTTTCTTACTTACTTACTTCCATACTTACCATCACGCTGTTTCTCCGCGAGGATAGAGAGAGAGGATGGAACGCAATACTCTTCTGTCTTAATACACAATTCTCGCCTCATCCACTTTTTTATACAAGCTCGCCGATTATTGAGGCTTCTAATAGGATCATCCTCCACGGACGTCCTCAACTTCTAGTGCCGCTTGCGTCATATATATTTCTTACCATTCTCTCCTTATTCATCCGTTCCATATGATAAAACCACCTAAGTGATATTTTATTATCTTTCTAGTTGATTCATATAATTTATATTGAAATATTTTTCGACTCGTTTCTAATCCTGTCGCTTGTCACCTCATTTAATCACCCGCAATCGTGACTAACGCGCATGAAATATTAATTTCTATCATGATAAGGCAGTATTATAGAATATATTATATCAACAGTGGATCATATATAAAAAAAACACACTTTTCAAGAATTAATCAGAACGGATGCTAAGTATAATGGAATTTAACGTGAGAATTATACTTTTCGGAATAATCATCTGCATCGCTCCTCGCGAAGTAAGTCGTTGACTTCCATGAGATTAATTATATTTGTCTTGAAACGGTGAAATATCATCCCTTATTTTAAAAATCATAAAATACTAAATTAATGTATTAATTATAAATATATACATATAAAATCAATTTCGTCGAAAAATATTGTTTTAGCGTCACCGGGATACGAACCTGGATCTTCATTTCCAATCCGGGGAAGTGAATCCCGGTGATGCTAAAACAATATTTTTCGACAAAATTGATTTTATATGCATATATTTATAATTAATACATTAATTTAGTATTTAAAATATCACAGACCTATGTTCTGAATAATTATAACTTCACAATAAGAATGTGTTTTCCTTAATAATTAAAAATCATAATATAAATTTATCAATATAACATATTGTTTATTAATTTTTCGATTAATATGTTATGACGTGCACGACAGTGTCAGCGCGTCCACCGGTTTCACCCAAGGCGGAACATGAGATTGTGGTTACTGTGTTGAGAAAAAATGACAAATTATTAGCAAAACATCACTCCGTTAAATTATATTTGAATACACAAAGTAACTTTCATCAGCAGCTTAAACGAATTTGTTCATCAAGTTTAAACACTGCAAAATAAATAAACTTTCACTCCTATTTGACAATACTACCGGTAGGTGGAAAAAAATTGATCAGCGGTCGAAGAGTAATCTTAATGTGATAAAAGTTTACTTTAGTATAGTATATTAAAGTTTTGGAGTTACTTGTAAGTTGATATCGTTCACAACGTGATATTTATGTAAGGGTTTTCCATCCATACGAAGATGATTTGAGCGGATAGATCCGAATCGTGTTCGTTAACCTACTCTGTCCGTGGCCAATCCTCCAGAACTCTCATCTGGGCCATTAAAAAATCAATTGAAGTGGTGAATCATCCGAAAAGTGGTACCCCTTAACGTGGAGGTCCATTCACAGGAAGGGATATACATCCCTTCATTTTAAATATTAAATCACATATTTGTAATAAATATGTTCTACGAAATACAGACAGCGCTTCTCTCGTTAGTCCACGGAAACGCCAGTCTTACCATTAGTATGATATGTTAAGCATAAAGGGCACTATCGGCGGGTAGGTACTATAACGTAATGTTATAATGTACAGTACATCATTGTGAGCAAATAAAACACTATAAATCTTTATTTCAACCATATATGTTATATTAGCAATATTAGAATATGTCCAAGAACACACAGTTACTGGATTTTTACCTAAAAAGGCAATATTATTAAAAAATATCAGATATCTCATGGAGATAAAACTATTTTTATTATATTTAATGGAAAATATATGGTAGTATGGGGTAATTATAGGATTTACAATATTTTATACTTAAACATCGATCATACATATTCTCAAGTATAAAATATCATATTTAACCATATACTTGTGCACGACTTTAATCTAGAACTGCAACTCCAGTATGCAATTATTGTGACTGTTTATCTTGCAGGGCCGATGTGACTCCGACACTACCACCACTGTCCAGCCAGGGTGTCGCAAATGTCATAATACCACAATATCCGCCAATTTCAGCGATCCTTTCATACTGAAGAGTTACCAGGAGTATAACACCAAATTATACTTATAATATAATACTATAATTGTTTAAGAAATTCTAAATATGTTTACTATGGATCGGTGTTTTTCAATTTTTTTACCGACCCAATCCAACGAGCAAAAAATAAATTCACCTTCTCGCTCTCATACTTTCAATATATGTGATAATATTTCTGAAACAAATTTATAAATCGACTTGAAAGATATACAGAAACTAATTTAATGTATTAATTATAAATATATACATATAAAATCAATTTTGTCGAAAAATATTGTTTTTGCGCTACCGGGATACGAACCTGGATCTCTATTTCCAATCCGAGGAAGTAAACTACTAATTGTGTTATAGCGCTAATATTTTTCATGACAAATTTTCGAACTTATATGTTACACTTTTTCAAATTAATACATCTATCGTTCCATTATTTGAGAGCCATCTAAGGATGTTTTTACGGAATCCCAAATACCTTTGAGTAAACCGATTGCAGACACCAGAATTATCAATTCGTTTTTATAACATTTTGGACGCATTGATACAACTTATATTATTAATAATATACAGAAACACCTATTAACGGAAAATATTTTTAGTTGCTACCAAGATTCAAATCTGGACCTTTTCCTACCCGGGGAAATGCATTAACCTATTCCGCTATATTTATTTATATATATTTTGACATCCATATTTTTGTACTAACAGAGGTGGATACATAATAAACATACATAATGCATAGTTTATTGTGTGGGATTGAGTAGACTTCACCTCTCATATATACAGCGTTGCCCTGGCTACTTTTCTAGATTAAAGTAGCCAGTTTTTTTTTCGTGCTGTTGTGGTGTTATTTGGAATAAAAAATTAAAACTACGTACGTTTACGACAGATTTTTGAACTTATATTTTGTAGCTTTTAAATTAAAATTTAAAAAATTGATACATGTATTAATTCATTTTTAAAAACAAATTGGTTATGGTATTTTTTCGTATAGGAAAAGGTCCAGGTTCAAATCTCGGTAGTAACTAAAATGTTTTTTCGATAAGTAGGTTTTTCTGTTGATTAATTAAATTTGTAATATAAATAGCACTGAACTCAGTTCTGGAAAACTGCAACTTCACTATAATAATGTTGGTTCTTTTTGTTAACTATTTTGCGTTTAACTGTTTTAATAAACAGTCGCATTTTATTTAACTGAGAAATGTTCCGATTCAACAGTAACCTCACTGCCAGAATATGGAACACAAGGGCGATGGCTTTACAGACTCCTCTAATCTCGGAGCTGAGAGACATCCTGATAGATATGACGGCCAGTGACTCTTTCTACTTCAGCTATTTCGCCTTTATGCATGCCGCTTGGTCATCATCATTCATATCTGATCCAAACCTGTACACCAGTTTATGTCCACTTGCTAAGGTTTGTCTATATATTTTACAGTATAATTAAATGTATTAATTATAAATATATACATATAAAATCAATTTTGTCAAAAAATATTGTTTCTGCGCTACCAGGATTCAAACCTGGATCTCTATTTCCAATCCGGGGATGTACCAATTGTGTTATAGCGCTAGTATTTTTCGTGACAAATTTTTGAACACTTTTTGCTACACTTTTTCAAATTAATACATCTGTCGTTTCATTATTTGAAAGCCATCTACAATATTTTTACGTACTCTCAAATACCTTTTAGTAAACCGACTTCGGTCAGATGTGATATGTAATGCGAAGGGAGGAATATCACACACAGTGACGTAACTATGCAAATGCAAACTGTTTACGCGCCTTATTACTTCGATTGGCACTGTTCGGTTTCTTGATTTATAATAATATACATGTGTGTGTGTGTGTGTGTGTGTGTGAGTATTACCGCCATTTTTACGGAAAGCTAAGAAGACAGTAAACGATAGACATTTTAATCATATCCCGTGTTTCGACCAGATAAACCACCAGTGCGCGCTTCGGTCGTTTGAAATTTAAAGAAGACAACCCAGCTAAAAAAAACAACAACATCGGACTAGAAAGACAGCAAACCTGGGAACCAGCTATCGAAGATATTTATATAAACACAACCAATTCGGTGCATTGGGTTCACGTTAGATTATAGTTAACTCCCGACAATCTATTTGACATCGATATTTTTGCGAATATCGATACCTTTCCCAGCGGAATAACGATGTTCATAATTCAGTAAAGCCAATTATTCATATGTAATACACAGTAACAGTACCCGGTTAATGCGTTGCATTAGGGACCAGAATATCGAAGTAAAAATAAAGTTTGCTTAAATCGAAGCAAGTATTTTTCAATTGCAATTGCATATAATAGTAATGCATTTATTCCAGCGTGATCAGGTTTTTTTATAATCCGATTCCCCTTAAAGATAATAAATATTAAATAATACATTAAAGTTACGAAATAAATATAATGTTATAAAAAAAAAAAAACAAGTAAAATTTAAAAAAATTCACACGTATACATAAATATAAATCTATGATCGCCTGCCAATGTTTCAGCTGGATAGATTTCAATCTATACTAAATGCGGCTGCACGAATAATTTATGGAGTTTCCAAATTCTTTCATATAACATCCCTTTTACGTCAACTACATTGGCTCCGATTTTCTGAAAGAGTTGAATTTAAATTATGCTGGTTGATGGACAAGGTGACACACAACATGGTACCTCTGTATCTTCAAGAACTTTGTATCCCAGACAATTAGAATGGTAGACATCAAACTCTCAGATCAGCCTCTACTTCAGCTATAGGAATGGTTGTAGAACCGACCAACCTTTGCCAGATGTCTAAATTTAGTGAACGTGCGTTTGCGGTGGCAGGCCCAAAAGCATGGAACTCTTTGCCCTCCGTCATAAGAAACAGTGCATCAGAGACATTACTTAAGAAGAATCTAAAAATGCACCTTTTAAAAAAGTTATTTCCATAAGTAAAAATAAAAAATTTTAATTTAAAAAAGCAAGGATATTTGTAGAACTATTTATTTATTGGTATCAAACAGTTAAAGCGCCCTTGAAGTGAAAGTTTATACGAAAATGGCGCTATACAAATTATCCAATATTATTACTATTATTGCGCTTCCCCATCTATTTCTATGACTTTTTGAATGTATTGGACGTAGTGTCATTATGACTGTATAGTTCTTCGTCAGGTCTGTAAGATGCGAGCAGGGTAAATATGAACGTTTTTTTAATATCGATTGGTCAAGATTACTTTAATGATTTCTCTTTCATATATTCAATAACAGTACCTAATTATATATTCAATTTGAAATGAAATATACTTAAGTATATTCATATCTGTCATATTTTCTTATGTATGCTGTCTATGGTAAGAAAGAAATCTTACTTAGTTGTTTATCCGCGATTCTTATGTGTTATCTTCATGTCATTCTAGTTAGATTTGACAGCTAATTTGCAAAGGTAGAATAATTTAAATGGAATCGACATTTTATTTACGTGTGCTTCGTATTGGGGAAAAATCTATCATTGAAATATAGATTTGTACAGTCGTGAACGTGACCAAGAAAGCGGTCCATGATAGAACAAAATAGAGAAAAACTATTTAATATGGATGATATCAGATCACTGACATGAATTTCTGAAGCATTAGTGGAGATCTTATCTTTTACATGACTCCAAAGAAAAAAGTACAGAGTAGTGTTGAGAAAAAATGTTACTCTTGACTTACTAATATAATTGTAATTAGTATTCGATAATATCAGTGATTAAAATCTGTGACTGTGATCAAAGTTTCCGAAATCACAATTCACAAAATAATTTTAAAAGAACATCATTTTGAGCGTACTTATTTACATTATTAAAACTTCATTTGCATAAAAACATACTCTAGCACAAATAATTAGAATTATTAGTAGAAAATAATTGCACATACATAACATTCCTACAAAATGTTTAAAAAAATATCAATAAAATTAAGTTACCAGCAAGCTAGCATAAACATTACCAACAAAAACAGATTCCAATAGATCGCGCTAATCAAACTACGGAAAATATGCTAGATGGCGCTGATTGAAGTGAAAGTTGATTTAAATGGCGGCGTTAGAAAATCAACAGAATTTTTAACAAAAAAAATATTGAATCACGAATCACGATATTCCCAGATATTTAATCACTGATAGTGTGTGTGATTCAAGATATCAGTGATTGACTCGCATTTCGTGATTTTGTGCTCATAATTTGGGACTAATTGATGTCTCTGAAATGAGAAATTACGCGTTTAGAAAATATGTAATGTAATAATTGAACTGTTTTCCGGCTTATGTATTACGGCACGTAGCCCCATCCTACGTCGAACTAACTTCCGAATGAAAGCGCGTGGAAACGCAGTGATTCTGGCTAAAAAGCATACACATTCACGTTGATATTGGGTGCGAATCGTTTCTCAGAAGCCCAATGAGTCCGCCGCAGTTAGTAGCTGGTAGAGGAACGCAAATCGCAGACGGCATTTTGCTAGAACCGTTTCGTAATAGTCGTGTTTGTTCCTAATATAAATTAAGATAGCGGCCAGCTTGACTGCCAGCGAAGTGTGCAGATTCGAATCGAGCCGCTCAACATAATATAAAACGTTTATTATTTATCACATTACTTAATTTTAACTATCTACAAAATACTTTTATCCATTGAGAATATTTATTTCTAATACATCACGCGATACTTATAAGATGATTATTTTTATTATTATTATAAGTGTATTTCTATATTTATTATTTAACCTTTACCGTGCCGTGATATAAAATACTCGTACGCAGTCATGCTGTCAACTCGTGTTACCGTAAGAAATTAGAGTTCTATCTATTAACCTTTAAAATGTGAGAAAATTATTAATGCCATGAATTTACTTTAAGTATTGGGCATTACATAAAAATAAAAGTAATATTATAATTTGGAGTATTCATCAAGTTCTGTACAGGAGGTTGCATTGTTAAAATATATTATATACAACCTTCCTTTTTATCTATCTTCATTTAATTAGTGAGAAAGAAACACCATTATAGAGGTATGTTTGTTATTGTTTTCATTGTGAAATTAATGTGTCATTTCTTTCTGTCTTGCCACAAATTGTATTTTTGTCAACGTATTAATTTTATTACAGAATGAATTAAAAATAATTATTTTTGTACGATTCGCCTTACATAATTGATTTTTAACTAATCATTTCTAAGCGTAAATATTTTCCATCAAATTAACTAAAATATAAAGTGTATGTTGTGTATATTTACCGAAATATTACAAATTTAATTAGAACGGTAGACCTATGTTACTGCATGATTTGGGAAGAGTTAACTAACTTAACACAACCTCACAAAAGTTTGAAAACACTGTTTCCGCAAAATTTTCACCATTTTTGTAATGAATTCAACTATGTATCGACTCATTTTCATTAGCGGCACAATTATTATTTGACAGATGTCACATATAACATTTCTAACCATGAAAGATAAAGATAGAGAGATATTAAAAATAATTGAGTTTTGATCGCACTTTAAGGCACGCAAGAATAAAAAATATAATGTACAGAGTGTACCAGACCTAGTCCACAATATTTTGTGGGTGGATACCTGACTAAATTAGGAGTCGAAAATTTTCAAAGGATATGCGCTTAATCTAAACCACGTCAGAGATATAAGCATTTAAAAAAAAGCTTAATTTTGCGATTATTTCTATTAAATGATATATTTTATTGATTTAAATTTTATATTGGATATAAAAAATTAAAAGTCATCGAATTTTGAGCAGCTAGACTATTATTTGTTAGATTATTTAGGGCCTGAAGCTAAGATATTGATTAACAATGGAACAATTTCGCAAATATTTGTTCCGAAGTACGTAAACTTCAAGCTTAACATGATTTTGTAAAAATTTCAAACAATAATGTATATATATATATATATTTACATTTTCCTTACGGTGCGAAAATAAAAACACCCGTTCCGGTGCTGTAAAATCAGTGTATATGTAGATTTTTGCGATTCTTAAGTCGGATAAATACGAATATTTTACATTTATTACATATGCGTAAGCTTTAAACTAATAGTTGACTCATATATATGTATAAGTGAGTATATGTACAAATTGTGTACAAGTGATAAAATAAAAATAACATTGATCATCAAGAACGACAGCATAAAGACGCATTATACACCTCTAACTCGGTCAGCGCACGCTATTCCATTAAAATGACGATAGGAATCCGGTACCCCTCGCCCCACGCACTGCGCCGAACACAAAATCTATCTCCGCACGCACACATACACATATTGACAAATTCACATCAGGTTCTTCGAGGAAACATTTTTTATTGTTGCGTATGGTAAATACTTATATATTGTAATTATTTTATGTAATTATAAACATATTACGGAGGAGTACCTAAAATTTGACCTCTGTATAAAAAAGCAATGTAAACTCAGTTAACGTCATCGGAGAGGAAAGGTTAAAGAGAACGCATTATTATTGTAAAGTTATAATTAATATTATAATACAATGTTTATCTTTCTAATTGATACATTCAATTTATATTAAAATAATATTTTCCATAACAGTGCAGATTTTGCACTCAATGGGTTCGTTACACCCTGCATAATGAGGTGGGCAAGACGTTGTAATTTGTGGAATTTATATTAAAATGAATAATAAATATTTCAGTTCATAAACAATTCCATAGAGTATGAAAAATACCAGAACGACCAGGTATATGCAGAGACATTTTTTGAAGTCAGCGGAAGTGTGTACAACGCTTGCAATACTCTCTCTCATTCCGCTCTGTCACAAATTGGATGCACGAATATCTCTGATCCACCGGTGAGTGACTGAATTATTTGTAAGTTGTGTTTACAGATTTAGGACCGGTTGTGTGATCAGTAGTAACTTTTTACTACGGTAACCATTAACATTAGAAACTTTTTACTAAAGCCCGTGGTTAAAATCAATTTGCGGTTTGTTTGAACGTCAAATTTACTATTATCAAAGCATAGATGGAGATGTGTACAGGCGCAATAAATAATCATGAAATATCCTTTATTTTATGCCCTATCTATCGATTTTTTCGCCAAGGCGATCGAAATCCGTCAGTGTGGTGGTGAAATATTTTCATATACGTGCTAATGTATATTAAACCACGAGATCATCATCAGAAGAAAGCTTATTACTAAAATAGAGGGATATTTTATAATTAATTGTCATATACGCACAAATTATCAATGTTATGTTTTTAACATTATTTCCTAGTTAGTTACCCATCACTTATATTTATTTCTTTGTTTATGCTTGTATTTTTAACTTTAGTACACATTATATGCTGAAAAAGAGACCATTTGTTATGAAGTATGTTGATTTATCAATAAATAGTGGTTTAGACAAAGTATTTTTTCTTATTATTTAATTTTTATGTACTTTGTGTTTTAAAGATTTTAATATAATTTTGATTTCATAATTAAATATGAATTTATTTAAACAACTTTTATTATATTATAGAGCAATTCCATAAGAGTAAACTAAAAGATTAAAATATTTTGTCTTCATACTGAATTAATAAATATTTAAAATTAATTTTAGGGATTCTCTATAAACTGTTATGAAAACGGTCTGGTTTTCTGTGCCGAAGATGTTTGGAGTCGATTTGGTAGACTACTTCCTTGCGCACTGACGGACATTTACTTCAAATTATACAACTCGAAAATCTTCTCAGAAAGGGCGCACGCGACAATTCTCGCCGCCATATTGACACCTGCACAATTCCAGTTATTCAGGCAACACCCACCAGCTCCGCTTGTAGAGGTAAATGTATCCCAATCGACCACTGTATCACCTCTGCGCGACCAATACAAATTCTATAATATAATTGCGATCAGTCTTGTGGATAAAATGATTGCGGTGAACGACAAGTGCAACATTAGGCCGGCCATACACGCGAAGTTAACCGAAATTCAACTTTGACCATACGTGTAGTGGCCTACCTGTGACAATCTCTTAGTCATACATGGCATCGGTACAGTTCAACTACAGCGATGCGGTAGCGCTGGTAGGTCTTCTCGTCATCCTATGATAGAAAGAAAGAACACTGCGACAAAAGTGGTGTCAAGAATGATTTTTAAAAAGAAACGAGTTCAGTCACGTCAATTTGATAAATGAATTAAATGTAGAAACTCCAAATTACTGTAGTTATTTAAGAATGGATAGCTTAGATTTATACAATTCGATAAAATCTTTTACAATTACGCTGCGTTTGGGAGGTGCCAGTTTTTCGAACTACGCAACGCGGCCTATCTTTCAATGGGGCATGGAAGAACTAAGACCTGCGCACTGGAGTAACAAACACGCTCAGGTTTGCCTGAAAATTTAACAATTCTAAATTTAATGATAAATTTAACAATTTTGGTGTCTATAAACTTAGTTGCAAGGATTGTGCTGCATTTTATATTGGTAAAACGGGTAGAAATTTTAATATAAGAGTAAGGGAGCATTAGAGATGTTTAAACAATAGTGGGTTTTTAGAATTTTCTAATCAATTGATAGAAAATGGTCGAGGTTTTGGATAAAAAATTGGGATTGTCAATTTCGCATATAAACGGTGTTGGTCACAAATTAAATAATTTGGAATCGTTGGAGATAAATAAAGCGTGTAATACTAACCAAAAAAATTATAAAGAACCAACTAAATTTAACTACGAGTCCCATTTTAAATTTTTTTCCTAAAAATTATTCAACTAAATTTGTATTAAGTAACAATTTGAGTTAGGTAATAAATTTATTTTTTAAATAATTGTTGTTTTTTTAAAAATAGATTCTGGTAAAGAAAAAATAATAATTGTTTTTAGTTAGTTATGACATCCTGAAGAAGAAAATGGTATTTTTCGAAACCGGTAGATGTATTTAAACTCAATTAAGTGGTTAATAA
The DNA here is from genome assembly GCA_022840565.1 of Eubasilissa regina. Taxonomy (NCBI): domain Eukaryota; kingdom Metazoa; phylum Arthropoda; class Insecta; order Trichoptera; family Phryganeidae; genus Eubasilissa; species Eubasilissa regina. The sequence goes on from JAINEB010000019.1 coordinate 8,573,650, forward strand.
AAGAAAGATAATAAATAAAAAATATGAATTTGAAAACAGGTAGGGATACCTGCCAGTTTTGTCACTAACGCGTTCTGGTATACCTGCGCAGGCGGCCTGAACAGGTATAACGTTGCGTGTATGGCCGGTTTAGTACAATTAATGCTTAGCAATGAATGTCTGTCAGTGAGACGCTATACCTGGGTAACATTTTTATACTTTTAATGTTTTTCTCTGAAAGATTGAGAACTTTTCTATTTAAAAAAAATCTAGTGATAGATAAATTTCCACCATTCTTTTGTTTTATTATTTTGTAAAAATTCTGGAGATGGATACAATTCCGCAGCATATTCTTCTCATTTTTGTTCTTTTTCTATTACCATGTGAAAAAACTTGCCTGACTGTCGTGTATTAGGATTGGAAAACTGCTAGTTATTTGTAATGTAATAAAAAATACTGTGATTTATTATTGATTTTACTTTCAGACTATGGAAATTTTTGTGGAATCACCGAGCACGTCCCGCTGCTGCTGCGAGTACAAGAAGTCCAGGTTGAATGAACTGTGCATTCTACACAATGAGACAATATATGCAAATGCCAAATATAATGTCGACATTATTAACGGTGAAGATTGCGACTAAATCAACACAATTTTTCGAAAAACAAAAAAAATATTTTCTTCAACGCCCTTGGGCTTTTACATAAACAATAATATATATATACTATTATTATTATTAATATTATTTTAAATAAATATAATAATATTTGAATGTGTCACACACAATTACTGGATTTTCACATACACAGGCACTATCAATAAACAAATAAAAAAATAAATAAAATTGAAAAATATTGATTTTTTATGCGCTAATAACATTCTACAAGTAAAGAATATTGCTTTAAATAATTTCATAAATTAATTAGATTCCCACTGTGACATGCTGTTTTAGGAAAATTAATTATCAAATTTAGTACATAGATGGCGATAGTGCAGTGAAATTCAAAGTGTTTCCACATATTAACATATATACAACTTCCAAAAATTTGATAGATATGAATATTGATTAATGGGTGAGAATGGACAACGTTATATTTATATAAAGTGGTCACTTAAACCAGCCAAAGACAGGTCGTAAGTCATGTACTTCCATCATTAAACATAATAAAAAATAGCTTCGCCTCTATGAGATATCTATTATTTGTTTAATAAATATAATATAATTTTAGGTATAAATATATTTAATGTACAAATATTTCTTTAATTCGTGTGTATTTCTGCAACAATATTTAACTTGTTACCAAGCCGATGCATCCGAATTATTTCTATGGGTATTCCTTTTTAATTATTCATTAACAATTGAGAATTTATAATTTAATTGAAAATTTAATTAAAAGTTTAAAATACAAAATTTTAATTAAAATTTAATTAATCTTGTTTTATTTGATATAGATTTAGTTATAATTTAAGATAGGAGCTTAGATGTCTTTGTGTAAGAAGAGTGGTACCAAAACTTTGGAACAAATGACAGTAATTGAAATTTAGAACATAATACAATGTTTCATGGCAAAATATGAAATACGTTATATTGTCAATTGTTATAAAGTTTGAAGCAAAACCTATTGACTATGCACCGAAATGGGCCTTTAATGGCGATGATATTTAAATTATATATTATACCTATTTAGGACATTATGTGCATTTTATACATATGATTATATTGTGTTATGATATCTATACTTTAATTGTCGCAATATACATATATACTAGTTTTAAACGATTTTTGTGAAATTACTGAAGTATTACTTACCTTGATAGATTTATAAAGAGGAGCAGATTCTTTCTAAACTGAAGCTGAACTAAACTTACCTGACCTTAACTGACCTGTGCCCACTTGACCTAAAGTTTACATATATGTGGTGATTACATTTATTTAATTTGCACGCCGCTAGCGGATGCTATCGTGAAACTAGTGATATAAAACGATATCCCGCGAAAATTCAAATCCAATGATATATCTTTTTCTGGGACGTACATTTATGTGTTTATTAATATATTAATTTTTGAACGAAAAAAATGCAGTGTACCTTCCCCCTCCTTTCCTTCTCTTCCCGGCTTCGCCGCCGCTCCCAGTCTATTGGTGATATTGAACCAGTGCGGTTATACGTGTACAATACAGTTTACAATATTATACAATCTCGAGACTTCGCGTTTATACTGTGTCGGAACCCTTGACGAAATAGTGAATTAAAATATACAGTCTACATCTTTAGAGATGTCAAAACATGACTTCTTTTATCCTATGTGGTGCACATCCTAGGAATTGCTAAATTATTATCCTTTGAAATTCTGATATTTTTGGCAATGAGCATAAACTACAAATAAACACCAGTAAGCGCCCCATGATACAGTTTACCAGAAACAAGAAATTGGTTAATTTCCTTAACTCTCTCAATATCAACTCAACTCTTGACCAAGAAATCTGAAGACTCTTGGATCTTGGGATTATTTTGTTAACCGCGGATGCTAGCCCGACCCCTCATCTCACGCGTCACTCTCACCTCTAGATAGATACGCACTCTACCAATATGTTACCATTGTTTATCGACGATTCCTAATTATATAACGTTATTTCAATGTTTATATATATTTTTAGTTCTGAAATTGTACAACACATTTAACACTGACTGGAAATAGTTCACTTACAAAAAAATTACGCAAATATGAACTCAATACATGATTTAATTGTGTAGAGATCAGTCAGAAGCTTCCAGAATATTCTAGCTTAATTACAATACAATACATTATTGATTAATTTAAGATTAAAACACATTAAGTGCACTTTTTATTATCTGTATTTATTTTTTTATAACGCCGCAAAACCACGGAAAAAAAACTGTCTACTTTAACAAAAACAGCAGTTTAGCAAAGTAGCCAGAGCAATACTTTATACATCAGAGGTGGATATATACTACATCACATATAGTAAATTATTAAGTGAATTATATTATTGTATGTTGACATGTTGGAAATAAATTCATGCTCGGGTGGCGTTTAAAATTAGCGCCAAATTAAAATCGAGACAATTCTTAGTTCGCGACGACTTCACCTCGCTAAGGAAGGGCGAACAGGGTCCAGAGCCGTAAACAAAGCACTCCTGTGAAAGAAGCGGCTTTGTCAAGACATTACGTGGTGTGATTGGTGATCGTCTCGGTCTCGTGTAGATGACGCCATGTCGGAATTGCTGAATCATTATTAGAAGATAGTGCCGTTCAGTAGGTATAGATTTAGGTTATGCTGTTACCAATGACATTATAAAATCATATATAATATATGTACTTTCGTTTAACCAATGTCTTTAGAAACAAAATAAATCCGTCATTTATACGACCCTACCATTTATTTATTTGTAATTTTAGAGTACTATTAATAGTGTTTATAAACTTAGTGTTTTAACGTAAAATAATGTATGGACGTTTTTAAGAACACTTTCTATGACTAAACATGATTCATTTATTGTTTGAAAGTCTTTCACGTAATAAATAAAGGAAATTATTAGTTATATTAAAGGATAATGGAGGAAATAGTTCTGCCAATTGCTTTTTGTTTTTTTCCAAATCAAAAACCAATCCATGCACCAAATTTAAAGAACAATAATGAAATCAATACGTTAAAAATAGTAAGATAGTAAAATTCGCGAATTAGTAAAAGAGAAAGTAGACATTTCAATGATTTGCATGCAGTTCTAAGTTTTTATAATGTTATTCTGTTAAAAAAATAGCATAGGCAATGACTCCATACAAAAGGGATCAACCGGAAGAAAATTTGATTTCAGTAAATATCCAATTACATGACTCGAGTAATTTACTAGATTAAAGACAAGAAAGTAATGTGAATAGCTCGACGCGGCAAATTCAAAAGAACACCATGGTTACAGCGGTGAGTTGTCGTGGTAGTTTTTAGATCTAAGTAATTAAAGTCTCTACTGGTACACAGGTGGGGCTAATTGTAAAATAATGTTTTAGTTTATGTTAACCAAATTATTTAATTTATATTTGTTTCCCAGAATTTTTAGTAATACACAGCTATTTTGCTTGTATGCAATGCACGTCCCTATTAGAAGGGTAAATATTATTAAGCTTTGCAATCAGTAGTGCGCCGTTAGTTGAATTGTTTGAAATTAATTCGCATGATCCTTACAGAAATTGATGTTTCCTTCGCTACCACGGGAATTTGAGTTAATCCCATATTGAGCGTGATGGTGTGACGTTTCCGGCAATTTGTTGTGGCAGCCGTCTTCCATTATGGTGACTGCAGACCTGAAGGGAGATGCCCGGCACGTTTTCTACGCGATAGGTAACCCACCGAATCTGCGGTATAGGACGTTAACTAGATGAAGGTAGGAAGACCTTGCCAACATTGGAATCATGACTGGCATCAGGAGATACCGCAAGAGCGCAACACACACATAACAACTTAACCTAGTATCATTTTATCTCCTAATTTTTCTCTTAACATCACCAAGTGTCTGTCAGTGAAGGCACACAAGACGGCTGATATAAGCGCCGTGCAAGAACTTTATTTCAAAATAAGAATTCTTGTTATCAGATGTTAAATACTGCCGCCTTTCATGGCTGAAATCCCATGCAGGAAGCCTTGTAAGGTTACATTTTGTATGTAACTAGATTAAGTTATACTCATACCTTATTGTAATTACGTAAAGGGTGTCCAGTGGAAAAAAATTTCAAGACTAAATTGTAATTGCTCGTAAAGCATCAGGGCGGCGCTCGTGATTTGCGGATTTGCCAGTCCCAATGAGTCAATGGAGCACACTGCGCGTTCGCGGTTGAGTAATATTCAAAGTGCGTTGATTCACTGGTTCGTACGCATCACGCTTTTTGTACTCACTTTAATATTTGACGAGTAATTAATGGGCCGAACACGCAACCTAACTGATGTTGGGTTCAAAAGTTTAGACGAGAAGGGACAATGGTTAACCAAACCTCTCCGGGACAATCAACGTCAGTAGAGACACCAGAATATGTGGTTCAAGTTCGACATGAAATTATGCGCAATCGGCGTAAATCGATAAGGAAGATTGCAGCCTGTACTGGAAGAAAAAAATTAACAGTGCACGTCATTTTGAAAAAGAAACTACAGTTTTACCCATACAAACTGCAAATCGTGCAGTTTCTCATCGAAAATGACTATTCTTTATGTGAAACCTTAGCGAGAACGATACTGGAACGTTTTAGAACATCACGAACGCTTGGAAATATATCGTTTACTAACGAAGCACATTTTCATATCGATGGCTCTGTTAATAAACAGAAGATGAGATACTGGTGCCCCGACAACTCAAGGGAACGCCATCAAAAATATTTGCATTGTCTAAAAACGACAATGCGGTGTGCAATTTCTACCTGAGGGATAATTGGTCCTTATTTTTTTAACTAGCGAGAGATAGTCACTACTGACGTGTATTGCCGAATGATCGACGAGTTTTTGGTTCAACAACAGAACACAATTTCAGCAAGATGGAGCCACTCCACACACAGCAAGTTTCAATGGAGTAGCCGAGGGGAATTTTTCTCAATAAATTAATCAGCAAGTACGGAGACACCCTGGGTACCTCGGTCACCGGACCTTACACCCTGTGACTTTTTTTGTGGAAATATCTTAGTCGAGAGTGTACAGTAACAATCCTCGAACAATTCAGGTCCTACAATAAAATATCCGCCATGAAGTTGCTGCCATTGAACCAACGCTTTGCTTTTGCGTGTTCGCAAATTTAAGAGTCCGATTGCAAGGGTGTCTTGATAGAAATCGACGACATTTAGACGACATTGTTTATAAAACATTAGCATCGTTAAACTCCATTTTGTATAAATAAAATATGAGAATAACATTGTAGTTCTTTTTTATTTAATATTAAACTCGAAAATTTTCCGCTGGGCACCTTTTATTTGTAAAATACTTGAATCAGATTGTTAATTAACAACAAAATCTCGTCCATCAGAAACTATTGAAGAAATTAAATAAAATTAGTTTAAAAGACAACATTACACTATGGATTATAAACTATTTAAAAAATTACCCCTAACTAGTAAGAATTAATAATACTGATCAAGAAACGTCAGATTTCGGTAACCCCCAAAGGACCGTATTAGAACCAATGCTTTTTATTATATATGTAGACGACATTTTTATTCAATCAATACACGGTCAAATTAAACTAAAATATTAAGTGAAATTAATTGGGAAAGTATAAAATTAAAGGCCACCGAAGGTAAAAACACAATTAAGAACTTTTTCGATATAAATTTACTATCATTAAATAGTGAAAGAACCTTCGTTATCTTGTCTGCAATAAAATCAAATGATTTTCCGAAAAAATTTGACATCATAATTCATGAACACTCCACACAAAATACAACTCACAATCAAAATTATTGTCTCTCTAACTGCTCAATTTTAAAAAACACAAATACTTCAGATATCTTGGAGTAATCATCGATAAAAATTTTAAATGGAAAGATCAAATTTGTCAAGTTGTTAAAAAGATTAGAAAATAATTATTCATATTTTCAAGAATCGGAACATTTTTATCTATAATTTTTTTTCTTAATATACTATGCATTAATTCAATCCATATTAAAATATGCCATTATTAGTTGAGAATCAGCGTATAATACTAGCCTGATTCCAGTAAAAAATGTACAAAAACTGATCATAAAAGTAATACTAAAAATACCAAAAGATTATCCGACAAAATTACTTTTCAAAGAATTCGAAGTACTAACATTTTGTGATCTATTTAAATGAAATTCTATTATTCAAATACTAAAGAAAAAGAAAAATATAATTTTGTTAGATTTAAATTTGTATTTTCATGCTCTAAAATTAATACATTTGTACAACACCACTGTTCAGTACAGGAACAAGAACTGTAGCAATCACGTAGGGGTTGGTTCGCCGGTGCACTCTGGGTTCTCGAACGTCGATGTCTTCAGCGGCGTGCAATGGTCCAGGGGGGTCCAAATTGTCGTCCAGTTGTAGCAGCCAAGTCGTAGAATCTTCCGGGATCAGTCCAAATGTCGTAGCCAAAAGTCGAATCCGCGGAAGAAAGTCCAGGTGAATAGCAGAGGCCAAACGGAGATAAATGAAACACAATTTTCTTGAGAAGTCCAGCGGTGCAGAAGTGAGCGAAGGAATTGATTTTTGTAACCGCTGGACCGTTTATTTATCCTGGAGATTCATCTCCTGGGAGCATCTCCAAGCAAGGCTCCATCAGGATGCTGGGACAAATCGGGGGCGAAGACACTCCCCGCGCCACCCCGATTCGGTCCAGCGCCGACACCACCTGGCGGCCAGACTCCGCAACTTACGTCATTTTTTCTGTCGTCCCGTACGAGACGGCAGATTTCCATTTTCGCTTCTGAGAAAGCTCTTATGTTTTTATTCCTTATTTTCCAGGCATCGCGAGTACTTTTTCTTACAGAGTTTGGCCCTCCTCGCGATGCCTGATACATTTTACCTTGGGCGATGGCCCGGGGAATTAATTAATGCAACTTAAACTTTAAAAATCCATTTTAACAATCAACACAATTTTTAAGGTGCATAATACTATCTCCGGGCGATCGCCCTCTCGAAACTCTATTTATTTTCTCTTATTTTACATTTCTAACAATTTTATAAACTAAGTTATTCCATAAAATCATTTTGCCAGTTTCGCTGGCGCCGGGGGTGGGGCCAGCCTTGGCCCGCTATCCCCCCTCCACTCGGCCGGTCGCCGCGCGCAGGGGCGTCGGGGTTCCAGCGGCGCGGAGTGCCGGGCGAAATATTTCCGTGAAGCGGACAAGATAGACTTTCGGCCGGCGCCTCGGACTGCAATTATCGCGCTCCGAGGTCCCGTAGCTGTGCGGAACAACCACTATACGTTCATAGGAAAAAAAAATTAATAGTTTACCCAAAAACATCAGGAAGATTAATGATAATAAAAAAATAATCAACGCTATTAAAAAATACTTAAAAGATAAACATGTATCCCGAAATTTATAATGTTTTTATATCGTTGCTATTAATATATTGTATTTTATTTTATTACAAGCTAGTTATTGTAAACAATTATTATTAATAAATAATCCTCTTCTCTATACAGGTAAATGCTTCTTAGAGAAGTTGTAGAACTAAAAAAAACTTGTTATTGTATTGTATCATTGTAATTATAACAGATTAATAAATAAAAAAAATGAAAATTGTCTCCCCATGTCAATTAAAAATGTTCCTCAATCAAGGATGGAAGCAGATCACGGTAGCGGGAGGTTAGGTACAAACTCACGTCAACCCACTATTTAGCCGGTGGCGTTACCCTGGCGTTCTATCCGGAGGAGTCAGAACGCAACATAACAATGTTCACTCCTGATGTATAAAAAAAAATATGTCAAGCAAATGTCAAAAAAAAAATTAAACCACCACAATCTACCCAAACGCATACGAGTATATGTTGATACGCATATATTTATTCCAAGGGTGCAAGAATAGTTGGAGAACTATCTGCTTGGGCGTGCGTTCCATACAAGCAAAAAAAGCTGTGCATTACTAAAAATTCTCGGAAATAAAAATAAATGAAATAGTCTTTGTATTATGAAAATACCCTATAAAATTCTAGCCATTATTACCCGGATTGGTGTGACGTTGTCTATGACGTAACCCACGTCTAGCCGTGGGTAATTTGCGACACATTTGTAACAAGTTCATGTGCATTTTTTTTTTTTTTTTTTTCGTGTGGCAACACTTAAATTGCACAAACTGTTTATTGTATCTATATTAAATTATTAATAAATATATGTTTTGGGTACAAATCACCACTAAAAGGTGCGTAATATAATTAATAAAAAAAAAGAGAACGCCATAAATATAATAGTGATCACCTGTGAATTGAAAGTGAACAAGATTAGACGAGTTAAAAACAGCTGACTATTTGACAGCCGACTGACAGCGTGTGAAAGAGAGAGACTCGAGCAAAACAAAAAGAAGAAAAGAGATAAGTAATCACTATTATTAATCCAACAATCCGTGATTGTCTTGTAATCTACTATATCCTAACCTAAATATTCTTCTTGCAAATAACTTCGGGGCACAGCAAAGATAAACAACGACTTTTTAAACTCCAAACATATCAAATATTAGCGGTATAAAGTGACAGCTCCTATACTGCAGTATAATACCTGGCCTACCTACATTGTTCAGATATGTCAGAAGCCAGCGCGAACAGACGTACCAGGGCCGACAGACACGAAGGCGGCCGCAAGGTACCGCCCACCGCGCCCGCTACCACAGCGGTGCCAACTGCTACGACAACAGCCACTAGCGACGCCAGCCCGGGTAGGACCTCGACACAATTTCAAACGCTGGAAGACTTTAGGCAAATTATGGAGAACAAAAATGAACAGCTAAAAATTGTACTTCAAGATTTCATAGACGCTAAATTTAATGTTACCACAGAAAAGTTAACGACCATAGAGATCCAAATGAACGAGTGCCGAAATAACTATGAGAAAGTAGCGATTGAGTATGAGAGTATACTAAAAGCAATTAACTCATACTCACAATACTATGACGAGTTAATAACAAAAGTCGGCGAAATTCAGAAGGACTTGCAGCATCACTCTTCTCTCACCAGCACACTGGAAAAAAACAACTTGGCACTTGCAGCTAAGATCAACTATTTGGAACAAAAACTGGACCGCATCGAATACACAAACATGGAAAACGAAATAGAAATCCGAGGAATCCCTGGTTCCAAATCTGAAAATATTTCGGAAATAGTTGGCAAAATTGAAAATGTAATTAAAACCGAACTACCGCCAGGATCAATTTCCGCCATTCATAGAGGACCCAGACCACTAAAGCCGGACACGCCCTATCCCATTATTGTTAAATTCCATTGTAAAAATGCTCGCGAAAAATTTTAAAAATTGGCGAAAAATTACAATGTAAACAGTGTGGGACGCAATAGGCTCAACACCTCTGATATAGGGATGTCAACAAAAGATGTTCATTATATTTACATCTCTGAGCATTTACCGAATAAAATCAAACGTCTTTTAGCTATAACAAAAAAATGGGCAAGAGAAAAAAATATTAAATTTGTTTGGACCCGAAATGGTAAAATTTATGTACGGAAAACTGAAGGCGACAAAGTTATTTTAGTGTCTAACGAGTCTTGCCTCTCGTCTATATGACTATCCTTTACTAAATTTATCTGCTATCTCATATTTCACTTTTACCCTATTTATTTAAATGTTTCTTCTTTTAAAAAAAACACTTCTTTATTTTTTACCATAAATATATTTACACTTCTTCACAAACTATTCATGTCATTAGTGGAGCCATTAACAGAATTCAAACGAATCAATCTATCTTTCCTATTTACTGTCAGCAATTTCCAGTACATTTCATTCATACGTACATGCATCAGACTAAACTGTATCGCCATTAGCACAATAAGTACGCACAATTTAAATTTTCGTTAAAAGGCTTTGAAGACATTAATTTTGATGACGTCCTAGAAGAATTCGAACCTATAGAAACGAGAGAAGTCGGGGAACCGGAATCTTGCAAAGAAATAATTAATGAAAATCTAAGAATTAAAATACTCAATGTCAATATTCGAAGCATTAATTATAATTTCGATAACTTGCAAGTGCTACTCCAACGCACTAACATCAATTTTGATATAATAATTTGCACAGAATGTTGGCTGAACAACTTGTCCGTACCGAAGCAAATAGAAGGCTACAATGTACACGCTACAACCAAACATTTTAACCAAAATGACGGAGTGGTAGTGTACACTCATAACAATTTACATGTCACACATGAAGAATCATCCATCATACAAGATGCAAACTGCCTTCACCTAATCATTGACAAGTTTACTCATGTTCTAGCGTTATATCGCCCGCCCTCATTTCAGAACGCTGCGACATTCGTAGTGTCACTAGATACTTTCCTTACCACTCTCTCACAATCAAAGGAAATAATTATCACAGGTGACCTTAATATCGACGTCATCAATCAGTCACTGCCTACTATCACTCAAGACTACCTCGATGTTCTAGCTCACCACGGACTCCTCTCAGCAATAAACAAACCTACACGAGATAAATCTTGTCTCGACCATATTATGATTAAGTCCAAGTCTCCAATTCACGCAGTAATTTGTCAATCACCTATAACCGACCACTTTCCGGTTATGATGGGCATCGAACAGTACACCAAAAAATCACACAAAACTAACAATCTGCGAAGAAAATGTATCAATTACAACGAACTGATTAAAGACCTAGAACAGGAAGCATGGAATTCAGTATATGACCGCGAGGATGTAAACTCAGCTTTTAAAGAATTTAATACTATATTGCAACAACACATCACTAAAAACCAGTATTACAAATCTCACTCTACAAAAAAAAACATAAAACCGTGGATCACTGAGGGTCTAATTTCAAGTATAAGAAAGCGCGACAAACTTCACAAAAAAGTTCAGCAGTATCCTCTCAACTTAGACGTACGAATTCAATACAAGCGATATAGAAATATCTGTAATAAGGCAACAAAAACGGCGAAAATACTATATTATAGAAATTTAGTAGATCAAAATAAAACCAATACAAAAAAATGTTGGCAAATTATTAGAGAATTTACCAATTCTAATATAGAAAAAAGTAATAAAGTATTTCAGATGGTTAATGATGAAAACATTCCAAATACTGATGAAAATCAGACTGATATTTTAAACTATATAAATAAATACTTCTCCTCAATAGGTAAAAAAATTTCAGATGATCACTTACTTAGAATGAACACAAATGAATTACAGTTATGTAATAATGTCCGCCTAAATTCGCAAACATCAAACTCATTATTTTTAACTCCGACTACACCACATGAAATTAACACAGTTATACAGGAATTAAAAACTAATAGTGCTCCAGGTAAAGATGGTATTTCTATCAAGCTTGTAAAAGAAATTAAGTCATTCATAACCGAACCACTTGCATTTATTACTAACCTGAGTTTACAAACTGGAGTCTTTCCAGTTATTGTGATTCGGACGGACTTTTTACGGCGGTAATAATAAAATTTTTAGTATATATAATTTCGGATTATCGGTTGTGTGAAGGTGTGAAGGTGGCTGACCAGCATATTTGCGGACCATCAGGCTACAAGGATAGCGACGTCGGCCTCAACCAGCACAGGTTCACAAAGGCTTGTGTAATTTGAATTTACATAGATTGAATAACTGTATTCATCATTACCAATAGAAAACCCAGAACTAGCTATCGAAGTATTTACGGAAACATTATTAAGTTAGATTATTACCAAAATTTATTTAAATGTCAAAGTACAATTGTTTCTGTTATTATTTTGGTTATACTTATTTGTAAAGCTAGTTAATTAAATAAATGTTTTTGAACACTGTTAATAAAATATTTTAATTCCGCTTTCGGAAGGAGAAATAGTAACAAATATTTTAAGTGAAATCAAAAGTAGAATACGGTACCGAGCAATAAATGTACAATTATAGTCTATTTTAAAATTGATAGAATTAATTGTTATCAAAATTAAAAAAAAGAAATCTAACATTATTTTTGATACGTAGTATACTTACCTATTGTATACTTAGTTAACATCGTCGATAATAGCATAACCTAAACTTGTGCCTACTGCACGCCACTGACTATCTGTAATAATAGATTGCACTGGCGAAAACTCCTTGAAAAAGTATAGATCATCGACTGATCGTAGCCATGATGATGATGACGTCATAATGATATTATTATTTTAATGAGTAGGTATTGATATATAAAACGTGCTCGAATTTTTATAATTACCTAACCTAGACACGATTTTAGTATATAAAATTTTTCGAGAATGCAAATGTATTAAACACGACGCGATAATATTTTGTTTGTAACATGATAACCAAAGGTTGTCAAAAGTCTCTGAAAATGTATTTTTTTTACTTATTGTTTTGTCAACACTGCTTATTTCACTTTTGAAGCAACAGATAACCAAACCACTCAATTTTGTGATATTTGCAATCAAATTACAGCATTAAGATGAGAATGATATCGAAAGGATGGTGACTGCAGGAAATAAAGTGAACGGCGCTTTAAATGGAATTATATCTAACGGGAACTTTTCAACCGAGGCAAGACAAGTGGTACACAATGGAATTTTGGCACTGACACTGAAGTATGGAAGTGAGGCCTGGGGCTGGCAAAAGAAGAACGAAAGTAGACTGAATGCAGTGGAAATGAGATCACTTAGGCGTATATGTGGCAAACCTTTTTATGACAGAGTAAAGAATTAAGAAATAAGGAAAGAATATAGAGATGATGTTAGTATAATGATCGAGTAGAAAGATGAACAGAAAAAATCTATCTTTCGAAAAAATATTTTCCTGAAAAATATTTATCCGGGGAATAGAACCAGGTTCGAATCTCGGTAGCAAAGAAATATTTTTTCGATATATATATATTTTTTCTGTATATCTTTCCAGATGGTTAATTTAACTTGCATTAAATATATATTCGTATATACAATTTAAATATTTTTCAACTCGTTTCCAATCCAGTCACTTGTCACCTCATTTAGTCATCCGCAATCGTGACTAATGCTCGTAAAACATTTATTGTTTCGTGATAAAGCAGTATTTTTGAAGATATCAAGTAATTTAATTGTACCAATAGAGTCATATATAAATCAACCATACCTCTGAAGAATTCATCAGAACCGATATTAAGTATAATGGCGTTTATTGGGAGAAGTATACTTTTCGGAATTCTCATCTGCCTCGCTCCTCGCGAAGTAAGTCATCAGCTTTTATATTATATATAATTCTACTAGTAATGCATGTTATTGTCGGCAATTAAATTAACATAAATAATTATTAATTAATTATCAATTGTGGTTAATAAAACTAAGATAATAAATAAAAAACATAAATAATTATTAATAGAACACATTCTTATTGTGAAGTTGTAATTATTTAGAACGTGGGTCATGAATTAAATGTATTAATTAGGAAGATATACATATAAAATCAATTTTATCAAAAAATACTGTTGTTGCGCCACCGGGATTTGAACCTGAATCTCTTTCCATGCCGGGAAAGGTGCATTTTCCAACTATGCTACAGCGACAATATTTTTAGCGACAAATTTTCGAACCTATATGTTACCTTTTTGATATTAATACATTTAATCGTTCATGTTCTGAATAATTACAACTTCTCCTAATAATTAAGTTGTATCAATGTGTCCAAAATTTAATAAAATTGAATTGATAATTCCGGCATCTGCTATCAGATTACTCAAAGGTATTTGAGATTTCGTAAAAATAAGGTAGATGGCTCTTTTAAATAATGGAACGATTAAATGTATTAATATCAAATATGTAACATATAGGTTTAAAAATTTGTCGCTAAAAATATTGTCGCTGTAGCATAGTTGGATAATGCACCTTCCGCGGTTTGGAAAGAAATCCAATTTCGAATCCCGGTAGCGCAACAATAATATTTTTCGATAAAATTTATTTTATATGTTTATCTTTCTAATTAATACATTTAATTAATACTTAAAATATCATAAATAATTGTTTAAATAATATATTTTACACTTAAACATCGATCATCCGTACTCACAGTATAAAAAATCATATATAACCTTATACGTATGCATAACTTTAGTCTGGAACTGCATATCCAGGAGGAATTTATTGCGGCTGTTTATCTTGCAGGGGCGCTGTGACAATTCCACCACCACCATCCAACCAGGGTGTCCCAAGTGCCATGATACCATAATAACCGCTAATGTCACCGAGCCCTTCACCCGGAAGAGTTATGAGGGGTACAACACTAAATTATATATACGAGTATAATACTATAATTTTTTAATTAATTTTAAACGTGTTTACTAAAAATCAATATTTTTCGATCCGCGATCTTCCAAACTAGTAAAAAAATAAATTAATCTTCTCGCTACCATACTTATATAAATATAATATTAATTAAAAGAATGAACTAGAAACATATCAATTTTAAAGAGCTAGAGAATATTCATAAGTTCAAAAATTTGTCCTTAACGTATGCATAATATAGCGGAATTGGTTAAGGCACTTCCCCGGTACCAACATAAATATTTTTTCGATAAAAAAGTTTATTCTGTATATCTTTCTAGTTAGTTAATTTAATTTGTATTAAAAATACCACCGAGATATGTTCCGAAAATGCACACAAAAAATATTTGTTTTCATTAAAAATGATAATATTTCTTTCAATACTTTAAATTCTAATAGTAAAGTATAGTCATAACATTTATTTATATTATATTAAATTTCTTATACAGTTCTTCATTTTGTTATAGAGGTGGTAATATTTAAAATTATATACGTATATTACAAAGGCGAGCTAATAATTAAGCGAGGTGTTCTTGTAACATCATTACATTAAACTAAAATATTTAGAATCAAGATTATGAAAAATAATTTTTCAGTTTCCTCGGAGGAGTTTCGTCACCTATGAGTTGAAATTCTTAGAAAAATAGAGATATATAATTTAGAGTAATAGAACTACTACTAAATTTGACATGTTTGTAACGTAGTTGTAAATGTAAAATTATTGAATAATTTGATAAAAATTTCAAATAATAACTCGTTGTTTCAGCATATAAATAGCTATTCGTTAAATATCAGTTTGAGATGCATTCCGCAACCCCCTTACAACCCGTATTTATAGTTCGCAACCCCCTTGAATTCCACGTTAGTAGCCCGCGACCCCCTTGGGACTTACGTTGGTAGCTCGCGACCCTCCTGAGACTCACGTATGTAGCCCGCGACCTACCCAAGAGCTTACGATCTACACTTTGAAAATGGCCGTTTTAAAAATAACAATATCTCACTATGCTAGAGTCCAATAATATTTTATCATTATTAAAGGTTCCCTGTACGTTTATACAAGGTCTAACAGACCTAGTTCACATAATTTGGACCTACTTTCAACCATGTCAGAGACGTAAACATTTAAAAAAAATCGCAATTATGCGATTATTTCGATTAGTTGAAATATTTTATTGATTGCAAGGTATATACTGAATACAAAATAATAATGGTCATTGAATTACAGATTATTTTTTGTTAGATGATTTAGGGTCTGAAGCAAAAATAAAGATTCATATTGGATTATGGCGCAAGTACTTACTTCTATGTGGGTATATACTCTTAAAGCTTAACTAACATGAATTTAACTAATAAAAATTTCAAACAATATTTTCAGTAACGTTGCAGAATTTGCACATATTCTTCGAACATATTCGACTCGTAATTCAGACATTAATAAAATATTATGGACCAGGTCTTTTACACCCTGCATGCTTTCAAATTTTGTTTATGCTTTTTGTGTTACTATTTATTCCAATGTATGTTTTATGTTAAAAATATTAAATTTTTTTTTCTTTTATTTCATTTTTAATAAAATAAAATTTTAATATTAAAATCAATCGATGTCAGAAAATCATGTTTACAACTGAAACTGCACTTTGGCTTTGGTGAGAAGAACTGGCACGAGAGTAACCGCTCCCTTTCTATTGCGTTGCTTGAGTCCAATCTGTGTTACCGAACAGTCGCAATCTAATTAATTGAGAATTGTTTCTGTTCGACAGTAACCTCACCAGCAGAGTATGGGCTACAAGGGCGATGGCTCCGCAGACTCCTCTACTCTCGGAACTGAGAGACATCCTGCTAGACATGTCGGCCAGCGACTCTATCTACTTCAGCCACTTTGCCTTCATGCACACTGTGTGGTCAGTGGCTCTCATAGCTAATCCAAACCTGTTCGTCAGTTTTTGTCCATTTGCCAAGGTTCGTCTCATCATAAATATTATATACTATACTGTATATGGCTCAGATGTGATATGTGATGCGAAATGAAGAAGATCACATACAGTGGCGTAACTATTCCCGGAACCATTTTAAAAGTTAAAACTGCCTTTATCGATTCCACTCAATAATACCTCAATAAATCCTGAATTAAATTAGCAATAAAAACTATTGTGAAGCACATAATCCTTAAGTCATAACTAAATAAGCAATATTACGAATTAAATGTATTACTGAACTTAATTATTTATAATTATTAGCTCTTCAAATGCTGGCATAATTTGAATAATGTTACAGGTTCGTGTAGTGATAATGATAGATAGAATTTCATAATCAAAGTGTACAAGAAACATACAGGCCAATAGACAATAATGAATTTATTGGAAAAACCATGCCAATGTAGTGCACTAGGGTCGACTTCATATAGAGGATCAAACATTCGCACCCAACAATCTTCTTGGCATCGATATATTTGGGAGTATCGATACCGTTCTCAGTATAATGAAAATGTCTAAAATTCACCACAGTTAGAAAATCGTTTTATATAATTTAAAAAATCGTTATTTACGTGCATTAAGAAAATATGCAAAAATATTATTAATATATACTTATAAAGTAGCCGTAGCTCACAAATGTGTCGAATTAGAGAGCAGGCTATCACTGAAAAAGAAAATTGCTTCAAAGCGAAGCAAGTATTTTTTATAAATAATAAGACAAAATACTATGTTTAAACCACTATTTATTGATTATTCAACATGTTTTGATAACTATGGTATCTTCTTTAGGAAACAATATATACTATAATTAAAAATACAAGCTTAGATAAAAACAAAACTATAAAGTGGTGGGTAACTATGTAAGAACTACTATGAAAACAAATTTAAAAGGTAACAAAGAGAATTTGGTTATTTATAATATTTAGCTTGCTAATAACACTTCTTCTTATTTCTAAATATTATTATTTTAGTATACATTGTTTCCTGAAAAGATACCGTAGGTATCGATACATGTTGAATAATTGATAAAAAGTGGTTTAAATAAAGCATTTTGTCTTATTATTTATATAATACGTGACCCCAAAATAATTTTGCTAATACTGAAGAAGTATTTTTTAAATTGCATACAACACCTGGAAGACATATTTTTTTCAACACAGTGTAAATATTATAGGATACAGGATACTTACGTTTATTCTAACCATTTAAAAGATAAACCGCACAATACTAATATTTTCATATCTTATACACAATACTTATTTAGTGGGCCCTTATGTATTTTGCATTGAGACACAATTTTTGAAGTTACGCCACTGATTACATAATTTATAAAATCATGATTATTGAGACCGATATGAGAACCGAGAAAATGAGCCACATGGATCACTTCAGATAATCGTGAACGTGACCAAGGAAGCAGTCCAGGATAGAAAGAAGTAGAAAATAACAATGAATGTAGACAATACCTAATGAAGAGATGAGGCGAAGTTAAAGAAGAAGATATTATGCTTATAAGATGTTATTTATTTAAGCTATTATAGTAATAGCAGCTCGGATATTGACTTTAACTACTTGGATCATTTCTGAAGCATTAGTGAAAACATTATTTTTCACATAACCACAAAGAAAAAAGTTTACAAACGTTAGTTAAATCTGGGCGGCAAATTTGTGTCACCAAATCAAAAAATTACGTTTCCAGAAAATTTATCTTGTAATCTTCATTTTTAGAGTCAATCATTATAGTTAATATTTGACAGATGTCATTTTAAATCATGAATGATAAAATAATAGAGCTATATTTTAAAATAATGTTTGAGTTTGGTTCACACTATATTATATAATTAAAGATGAATAAAACAATTTGTACGTAATTATATAATGAGGTGGTTGAGTTGTAATTTGTGGAATTTATGTTTAAATTGATTATAAACGTTTCAGATCATAAACGATTCTATAGAGTACGAAAAGTACCAAAACGATCAAATATATACAAATACATTTTTTGAAGTCAGCAGAATTGTGTATGATACGTGCAATATCTTGACGTATTCCACTCTATCACAGATTGGATGTGCAAATCTCTCCGACCCACCGGTGAGTATCTAAATGACTTACAAGGTGTATTTTTAGACTATTTATGAAGTCAGCAGAACTGCGTATGATGCTTGCATTGTCATTACTGACACATAATATATGCGTCAATCTATCCTATCCACTAGTGTCTAAAATACTTGTCTAAATTACTAACAAGCTGTATTTTTAGGCTATTTATGAAGTCAGCAGAACTGCGTATGATGCTTACATTGTCATTACTGACACATAATATATGCGTCAATCTATCCTGTCCACTAGTGTCTAAAATACTTGTCTAAATTACTTACAAGCTGTATTTTTAGACTATTTATGAAGTCGGCAGAACTGCGTATATTGCTGGCATTGTCATTACTGACACATAATATGTGTCAATCTATCCTATCCACTAGTGTCTAAAATACTTGTCTAAATTACTAACAAGCTGTATTTTTAGACTATTTATGAAGTCAGCAGAACTGCGTATGTTGCTTGCATTGTCATTACTGACACATAATATGTGTCAATCTATCCTGTCCACTAGTGTCTAAAATACTTGTTTAAATTACTTATAAGTTATATTTCTTATTTCCAAGTTCTAATTTGATTCATTTCTCAATATTTTTACATAATATTATTTTATTATTAAATTTCACATTGTATTATAGATCTTTATCATGTTTATATATAAATATCGATAACCACCCTCAAACTTGAAGAATTTTCTTTTTTGGGGTTGCATAAATATTATACACTTTACAAAAAATGCAATCTATCCTAGAGGAGATACCGGTTCCATATACTAGTGCTGACATTCTGATGAAGGAAACGATATTTTGCGGACCCGGTTAGTGTCTTAAAATAGCTCATTAAATGGTTAAAAACAAAGTTAAACTATGTTTGTACTTATATTTAAATATATATCCGTAGATCTGATTTGGTGGGAATGTATGAAAGTAGTAGGGGATGTATTGAGTATTGTTATTTTTAAGATTTTTAAATAATTTATTTAAAAAAAAAACTTTTACGATACACAGCTAACAATTCCTTAAGAGTAAATTGAAGATACAAATATGCATTCTAAATTAATCATCTTTTTTTATTAATTTTAGATATTCACCAGAAACTGTTTCGAAAACGGTCTGATTTTCTGTGCCGAAGCTGTTTGGGGTCAATTTGGTCGACTAGTTCCTTGCGTATTGACTGATATCTTCTTCAAGTTGTACAGCTCAAAAATCTATTTAGAAAGAGCACACGCTGCTATCCTAGCCTATGTTCTGACACCGGCACATTTCCAGTTATTCATTGAACATCCACCAGCTTTGAATATGGAGGTAAATATATTGCAACCGGCCATTATATGATGACTACAAGTTTTACAAAGGATCATTCCAAATACTATTACGATCAGTCTAAAGTCTAATTTATATAGTTATAATTGTGGTGCATGACATGTGCAACATTAAACTAAATGCTCAATTCTATTGTTTATTTTTACAATAATTTTGTTATTATGCTTTTTTGAAATATCGGAAAATATTTTAAAATTTAATACGTAAATTTTAAGTTTATATTTTAAATTCTATTAATAGTACGTACTTATAATGTTTTTTTTTATAAATAACATAATAATACGATACTGTACCCAAGTCTGGACTCTCATGGAGAAGAAAAAAATGTTAAAAGAAATTATACATAATTATTGATTGTGTTTAAAAACGTATATCTCTCGTTTATAGCATCTAATAAAAAAAAAACATAAATTATTTGAAAATGTGAAGTGCCATAATAATATTATTTTTGTGAAAAAATATGCACAGAAATATTAATATTAATAATAATAGAATTAAAGCTCAGACGTGACGTTGTTCCTGAATAAAGTCTAAGAAATATATCACGATACACTGCTATAAGTTTTATTTTGTGTTATACTTGATTTTTATGATTTTTTTAATGAAATTAACCGATTTTATTTTAAAAACCTGTATCTTATTTTTTTTTATTCAGGCTTATTTTTCTCGGTAAGGTCAAGGTTAGATTAAAACCATCACACCTACTTTTTCTTTTGTCACACCGGTTTTTATATTTTTCATTGTGAATTAAGAATTTTTCTGATTAAAAATTCTTGTATTGAGCAGCAATTTGAGTTAGGTACTAAATTTATTTTTTAAATAATTGTTGTTTTTTTAAAAAAATTAAAAATAGATTCTGGTGAAGAAACAATGCTATATTTTTAGTTAGTTATAACATCCTGAAGAAGGAAAAGGTGTTTTCCGAAACCGGTAGATGTTTTTTAAACTCAATTGTGGTTAATAAAACTAAGATAATAAATAAAAAATATGAATTTTAACCACCAAGTTAATATTGCTAATTTTAAAAGTAAAAATTCTTGTGATAAATAAATCTCTACCTCATCTACTGCTTCAATTTTGTTATGCTCTTCTATGGGAGATTAAATATTTGTATTAAATAAAATTGGTGTCATAAAATTAGGCCGAATTGCCTGAAACTTGCCTGATTGTCGTGTTTTAGGACGGGCAAAATGCTAGATTATAATTACAAAATTTTTATTTTGATTTTATTTTCAGAGTATAGAGATTTTCGTGGAATCATCAGACACGTCCCGCTGCTGCTGCGAGTGCAAGAAGTCCAGGTTGAATGAACTGTGCATTCTGCACAATGAGACGGTGTACGCAAATGCCACATACGATGTCTCCGTTATTAACGGTGAAAATTGCGACTAAATAAACATAATTTTTTGAAAAATAAATATAATGATTCTTTTCAATTATTTATTTGCAATTGAGAATTCATAATGTAATTACAAATTTAATAAATTATTTCAAATACTAAATATAAGTTTAAATATAAAATTAACCATGTTTTCATTTTATATTTAGTTATAATTTAAGGTAGGAGCTTAGATGGCTTTGTCTTAGGAGAGCGGTGGCAAAACTTGGAATAGATGCCACTAACGGGCATTTATTACACAGTGCAGTATTTCATGGCAAAGTTTGAAATACATTCCAATTCATTTATAGTCAAACGTTATCAAGTTTGAAGCAAAAACCATTGACCATGAATCGGAGAATGACGATGGAAGATACACCGAAATGGTGTAAGTAATTGAGGAAGTTAAGGCCCATACTGGTTCACTAATGGCGATGATATTTGAATTACATATTTTACTCATTCGGGACATTGTGTGCATTTTATACGTGTGATTGTATTGTGTAATCATTTCTACACTTTAATTATTGCAATATTACATAATATATTAGAAATAATCCCTCAATATTGACGAGATATTAAATTGTGATGATTCAGTCGTTTTTGCTACGATGATTGGTAACTGATTATTTGTATTTTTTATTTATTTTCTTAGTTTTATTAACCACAATTAAGTTTAAAAAATATCTACCGGTTTCGGAAAACACTTTTCCTTCTTCAGGATGTCATAACTAACTAAAAATATAGTATTGTTTCTCCAGAATCTATTTTTAAAAATTTTTTAAAAAAACAATTATTTAAAAAATAAATTTAATACCTAACTCAAATTACTACTCAATACAAATACAACGAGTCCTATTCTAAAATTTTTTCCTAAAAATTATTCGACTAAATTCGACAAATACAACGAGTCCTATTCTAAAATTTTTTCCTAAAAATTATTCGACTAAATTTGTATTGAGTAGTAATTTGAGTTAGGTACTAAATTTATTTTTTAAATAATTGTTTTTTTAAAAAATTTTTAAAAATAGATTCTGGAGAAACAATACTATATTTTTAGTTAGTTATGACATCCTGAAGAAGGAAAAGTGTTTTCCGAAACCGGTAGATGTTTTTTAAACTCAATTGTGGTTAATAAAACTAAGAAAATAAATAAAAAATATGAATCTTAACCACCAAGTTAATATTGCTAATTTTAAAAGTATGATTATTTGTAATTCTTTCAGCAATTGCTGGTACACTAGAAAGTAAGCCTCCAACAATTAAATCTTAATCATGGATAAATCTGTTACAAATTATCGTCACATTTAATTTAACATCACTAGAATTAAATATTTTTTTAACAATAATTTGTTTACGAAATTATCGAAAACAATATATGACATGATAGTTTGTTTGACACGATAATCATACAGTTTCACGCGATAAAATGTGAGACAGGTGTATTTTTATGAGGAATCTAACAGAATGATTGAAAATAGTATTAGATATAATAAAAACCTTCTTATAAGTTTTCACAGATTTAACAAATTATATAAATTACTGCACAATAACAGACAGATAAATTTTAAAACTAGAAGATAGAGGAGAACGATTAGGAGTAGAAAGGTAAAATCGGATCTAACCGGTAAAAAATATAGTAAAAAAATGACATACAGCATAAGAAATAATTTAAAGGAAATATGTTTAATTAATGGAAATCAAGCAAGAGGACAGTCTCCTGTAAGATAGAGAGACCAAATAAAAGAGTTAATAGCATCCTCTTTAAACGCTGCTATCAACATGGCTCAAGACCGGAAGGAACGGAGACGCATTGTGCACACTAGAGGAACTTCGCTCAGCATGAAGCAAATGATGAAGAAGAAAAAGAAGAATAACTTATTTTGCATTATGTTATCATGTAAGTCAGGCTTAATAAATAAATAAAGGTACCTACGTTTATTTAATAAGCAATCTATGAAGAATCTAAGATTTTTGTTTTAACGTAAATCAGTATATATTGTCACATATTTCCGTATCTAATAATTGTACTTTTAAACTTATGATTGTATTTCTATTTTCGGAGTAAAAATCTAGCGGTAATGTCTCATCATCGATATGGGTCTTTATTAAAGTTCCCCTGTCTTCTATGTCTTCGTTTATATCTTCGGACCATCTTTTTAAAAAAAAAATATTTCATTTTTATTACATACATATTCATTATAATTTTATTTTTTGTCAGACTGGAGGGCTTCCTGCACTTCTTGTTCTTGTTTGAGGTTCCCCTCTAACACTTTCAAAAGGTTTTCAGCGGCGTAACTACGCTATTGCTACTAGTGCGGTGCGTTGGGACCCATGTTAGACAGGGACTCAAAATATTCGTGTCATATAAAACTATCGATATATTTGCGAGTATCGTTACTAAACTTTTCACAGGTCTTATGTTGATCAATATTTTTAAATTTTGTGTCGTGAAATGTTTTACAAAAAAATATATTTCTATTGTGACACTTATGTCGCACTATAACGAATACTCTTAAAACGTGTGTTTTGCCTTATCTGACGTGAGGCCACCTGAAATAATATTATTCTTTATACCCGAAGAAATACTCACGTTCATATTGCATACCTTTTGTCTTTCGTTTAATAGGTAAGATGTAAATACCGATGTACATTTTATCTTAATTCGTACCCGGCACATCTTATAACGAAGTGTGCATTCGAGAACATGTCATTTCCAAAGGATTAAAGTAATATGTAGATTCTACGCTCGCACTTAAGAGAAAAGAAGAAGACAATAATAAATTAATATAATCTGTCTACATTATGAAAGAACTCGATCACCATGCAAGCTGTTCTACCGCACGCACGCAGCTAACCCCCACCGCCACCCGGTTAGCTGTCATCTGACGTAGCTGAGATCTCCTGCTGGAAATATTTCTACAAACCATCACTGTGGACTATGGACCCTACCACTGAGTTCATAGTGCGATGTTATATAGTTACAATCTATTTAAAAATATTCTGCCGCCAATAACAATAATACACAGAATTCAATACTTTGAGTTCATTTCATCTGATTCACTTCGACGACGAAATTTGACCTCTTCTTTTTCTTCGTCAAGTTACGTCGCCCTCGAAGCCTTACATTCTTATGGAAGAATTTGAGATAATTTAGACATTATGCTGGTTGCTCACGTGTAAACCTTTGGCTACACGATCAAGTAAGAAATGACACCTTCGCGCAATTCTTCCACCACCTTCGGAAGCTCCTGTTTGGTCGGTCACTGTTCGCTAAGAAGAAACACACTAGAGAGGGCAAAGCAGGGTCGGCCCGAAAAGGGGGCGAGCTCGAGCTCAGACCGAGAACGCCGAGTAAGCCGGGTCGATGAGCAAAAACAAGACGGACGTCATTTAGATCAAGAAGAGCCATCTGCTTTTTCAAATATCATCACAAACGTCTCCGCTGAAGTGTTACCCTGGATAATGACAGCTAATTCTTCAATATCACAATAATTATAGAGTGCCGTTAAAAAAGTCTGACTGAAAAACTCACCTGGGCTGTAATCTTAATAAGAACTGGGAAATGAGCTAAGAAATCAATGAAGATTTGGAATTTGGAATATTTTGCCCATGTGAAGCGAAGCGAGATATATGTAATACAACTCTCTCCACCTTATCGTCAGTGCAAGATTGAATCACGAAAAAAAGGGTCTGGTCACAAGAGGACATTATACGTTGGACTATTTTTTTAAATCAAGGACGGGGCTCCCAGAAAATTTTGCCCGAGGGCGCCATAGAGGCAAGGGGCGGTACTGGGCCCAAATTTCTCTATCATCTCCAGCTGTTTCGGTTAAAATGCGTAGTTATCCGCTGGCAGCTCCCTTGTTTCCCACATCCTGATCGTCAAATGATGCCCTTCAACCAGATTATTATGAGCATCACCTGACCTATTAGTCAGGCTAGATCTTCAGCTCCGGTAACACTCTATAGTCGAAATCGCAAGGTATTTACCCTCCATGATTTGTGTCAGTAATACATTCAGTTCTACAACAGGCACTGTACTCAAGTGCATATTCAATGTGTAACTTCATGCAGTATAAATATAAAACCTTCTACCTATATATTGTTAACTTACTAGAGTCAATCTACAAATTCAACTTAAAAACTATTACCAATATATTATTGTCATTATCCAGAGAAGACCATTGACCTATTTTATACATTACATTTAAGATTCATCTCACCCCCATCATATATATATATATATATATATATATATATATATATATATATATATATATATATATATATATAGTTTACATTCTATCCCGGAATCGTTTTGAGAGTTGTTTACTCTCCTTTCGAATCGTCAATATTTAATTATATTTTTTTTTATTATATTCAGTTATTAACATCATAATACCATCCGTTGACTCCGGTATTATCATACCAGAGCCATACCTGTAGAATTTGATGTGAGACTCGTTATCACATTAAATTTAGAGGGCAGCCAGATAGAAGTTATAGAAATCATGCACCCCCAAAAGGGGGTGGGGGGTAGACGTCACATTTATATGTTGCAGTTGCAGACTTGGTCACTGTCCGGCAGAAATTCACCCTGTACAGGTCGCAAGAGGTGCAAGAGAGAGTGAGTAGAATGCTCCGTTAGGAATCTCTAGCCACTGGATGTTCTTCTTGGTAACCCCCAGCGGGAGACCCACACCCTAATGAATACCTGAAAATGTCCGAGATTCCTTTAATTTTTTAATAGCTCATCATTCCGGGAGGTACGATGACATATTTATTCTAATTCCGCAATCATAATCATATCACGTGCATCATTCATAATTACACAGTCCCAGTGGACGTGCTTCGACATTTGCTTCATCTGAGAGCAAACACACCACGGTATTTCCAGTACCACACCATTATATTTAATAAGCAGAACATCTTTCGTATTCTCTTTTGGATTATTGAATACAGAGTGAATATTATGTTCAAGACCGATTTTGTTTGGCCGCCATTTTGGTTTGGTTAATATTTGTCAATTTGAATTTTGTAATCGTACAGAATATTTGATTACAATTTATTATCAAATATCTAATGCCTCAAAAACGTGTTGAAATCATGAAAACATTTTATCTCAATAATAATGGGAATGCAGTAACCATTAATAATCGCTATTGTCACATGTTGGAAAACCTCGGTGGCCGAATTGGGTCGACTGGCCTCCTCGATTACCTGATTTGATGGCTCCCGACTATTTTCTGTGGAAGTACTTGCAAGTAAAGGTCTAAGCTAATAAGGAAACGATAATTTCGATGCTACAGGACAATATTCGAATTAAAATAACTGAAATGACACGCGAAGAGTGCGAGAATATGGTTAAAAGAGCACGCATTTGTGCCGCTGCCAGAGGCGAATACTTGGCCAATGTCATATCTGATGAATAATTGTAATAAACCAAATAATCAACAAATAAAAACCAAACTAAAAAAATATGTTTTATTTTGTAGTTATTCAAAAAGAACATCGCCTGGAACATAATATTCACCCTGTCTGTAAATCTGGCACCGTAAAATAAATTTATTTGTATAACATTTTATTATTTTTATTTGAGACGCCTTCAAACGACCTTCACCCATAAATGATTTTTTCTGTATATATTTCTGAATGATAAATTTAATTTACATTAAATACCACAAAACAATGTTCTGAAAATGCAACTTCACAACAATAATGTGTTTTTCTTAATATATAAGTTGTAGTAAAGTTTCCAAATTTAATAAAATTAATTAATTAATTTAATTCTGGCGTGTTCTATCGGGTTTTACTCAAAAGTATTTAAGATTCACTGTAATATGAAGTTGATTGCTTTTAAAATTGACATCGTAGATGTATCATGATATGAAGAGGTCCAGGATCTAATTTCGATAGCAACTCAACATTTTTTCGATGGATAGATTATACATTTAATTTGTATTCAAAATATATACCTACATATACTCGTTTATGTATATATTTTTTAAGGAAAACAAATTATTATTGTGGAGTTGCAGTTTTGCAGAAATTAAATGTTTTATCGATTAATTGATTTTATTTGTATATCTTTCTAGTTAATGCATTTAATTTGTATAAAATATTTTTCAATTAATACATTTAATTTGTATAAAATATTTTTCAACACGTTTCCAATCCAGTCGCTTTTCACCTCATTTAGTCACCCGCAATCGTGACTAATGCCCGTAAAATATTTATTTGTTTCGTGATAAGGCAGTATTTTTGAAGATATCAAGTAATTTAAATGTATCGATAGAGAATCATATATAAATCAGACACACATACGAAGAATTCCTCAGAACCGATGTTCAATATAATGGGTTTTTTTGGAAGAACTATACTTTTCGGAATTCTCATCTGCCTCGCTCCTCGCGAAGTAAGTTATAGGCTTTTATATAATTATACTAGACTTGAAACGGTGAAATATCACCGTTAATGTTTTATATAATAATAATAGCTATTTAATATAAAAAATTGTTTATTTATTTTTCAACTAACATGTTTAGTGCGTCATTTTGAGCAATTAAATCATCATACATATTTGTTTAAATAATATATAATATATGACTGCATATCCAGGAGGAAATTATTGTGGCTGTTTTTCTTGCAGGGGCGCTGTGACAATTCCACCACCACCATCCAACCAGGGTGTCCCAAGTGCCATGATATCAAAATAACCGCCAATATCAGCGAGCCTTTCACCCGGAAGAGTTACGAAGGGTATTAGAACAAATTATTTTACTATCGTTATTTAAATAATTTTAAATGTGTTTAATAGAAATCGATCTTTTTAAACCGCAACCTTCCAACGAGAAAAAACAAATACACCTTCTCGCTACTATAATTTAAATATAATAATATTTTTAATACAATTTATCGAAAACATATTTTAGTTGCGATTCAAACCTGGATCTTTTTCTATCCGTAGAAATGCGTTAACAAATTTTCTTTTAAGAATGGAATAATTAACTTTTTAAAATTTTAAAAAGCTACAGAATATAAGTTCAAAAATTTGTCTTAAACGCACGTTTGCTTTAGCGGAATTAGTCTATGTTCGATTCCCGGTAGTAACTAAAATATTTTTCCGATATAAAGATTTATTAAATATATATTTTTTGTTTGATTAATTTTTGATCTGTTTTAAAAATACTACAGAAAAAAGATGTAACTTCACAACAAAAATTTGTTCTCTTTAAAAATAATAATATTTCTTGCACAATTCTTAATTTTGTCGTAGAGGTGGTAATATTTCAAATTATATACATATATTATAAAGGCAAGCTTATAATTAAGCTCGCTGTCCTTGTACAATCTGACATTTACATCAAACTCAGATAATGAGCAATAAAATAATGACAAATAATTTTTCCGTTTCTTCGCCAGTTTCTTAGCTTCGTCGCCCATGAGTTGAAATTCTTATAAAGATGGAGCTATATAATTTAGAGTAATACAACTAATAAGAATATTTTTAGTATTTGCAAACTCGACTTATGACGTTTATTATGTTCATTTTTTAATTGATTATTTAACTTTGTTTCTAATAATCACTTAATGTATAATTTTATAACAATAACCTGTTTCGGAAAATACCGTTTTTATCTTTGTGATGTCAAAATTATCTTTGAAATTTGACATTTTTGTAACGCAGTATAAATATAAAATTATTTTATAATTTTGATTTAAAAATGTTATTGTTATATTATTATTATTATAAGCTCGTTGTTCCAAGAACAAGTTAATTTCTGCATAGAAATAGCCATTCATTAAATATCTGCTCTGTTTACACTCTGCGACCCCCTTTTCACCTACATATATAGTCCACAACCTCATTGGAATCCACGTTTATAGCTCGCGACCCTCTTGGATCTTACGTTTATAGCCCGCGACTCTCCCAAAGGCTTACGAACTAAACTTTGAAAATGGATGCTTTAAAAAATGACAATATTTCACTACGCTAGGGTTCAACGATAAATTATCATTATTAAAGGTTCCATTTTTATATGTTTATAGAGGGTGTAACAGCTCTAGTTCACATTTATGAGAATTTATGCCTAATCTAAAGTATTTAAAAAAATTGCAATTATGCGATAATTTCGATTACTTGAAATATTTGATAGATTCCAAATTATATTTTGAATACAACAAAATAACAGACAGCGAATTACGAGCGAATTACCAGATTATTTATTGTTAGATGATTAGGGCCTGAAGCAAAGATATAAATTAATAATGGATAAATTTCGCTAATATTTATTTCGACGTAGATACGTAGTTTTAAAGCTTAACAAGATTTTGTACGAATTTAAACGCTAATATTTTCCGTAATGGGGCAGAATTTGCATAGATTCTTAGAAATTTTTCAACTCTTAATTAAGTTAGGTATCAATTCATAAAATATTGTGGACAAGGTCTGTAGTGTTAGTATTTATTCCAATTTTTGTTTTATTTAATAAATATTTAAATGTTTCGAAACCCGCCGAAAGCCAAAAGAATGTAAATTTTGTTTTTAAGTAACAGTTATTCTTTTCCTTCATCTTAAGTGATTTTTTTATTATCACTGTGATAATGTTCAAATCAATCGATGTCAAAAAATCAAATATGTTTTCAACTGGACCTGCCTTTTTACTTTGTTGCATTTTTACTCCATCTCTATTTTGTTGTTTGAGTCTAATCTGAGTTAGCGAACAGTTGCATTTTAATCAATTGAGAAATGTTCCGATTTAACAGTAACCTAACTGCCAAAATATGGGCTACAAGGGCTATGGCTCCGCAGACTCCTCTGCTATCGGAACTGAGAGACATCTTGTTAGATATGTCAGCCAGCGACTCGATCTACTTCAGCCACGTTGCCTTCATGCACACTGCGTGGTCAGCGGGCCTCACATCTGATCCAAACCTTTACGTCAGTTTCTGTTCATTTGCCAAGGTAAATTTCATCATCAATATTGTATATTATACTTTATATGGCTCAGATGTGATAAGTTATGCCAAGAAAGGAAGATCACATGCAGTAGCTTAACTATGCCAATATGGTGCATTGGGGTCCGAGTTAGACAGAGGCCCAAAAGTTCGCACCCCACAATCTATTTGGTATCGTTATTTTTGCTACCGTTCTTAGTAAAATAATAATGTCTAAAATCCACCAGAGCCAGAAATGTACTTATAAAATTTAAAAAATCATTACGAAAACATATTCAGCGCCCCCAGACTTGGGGACAGGCCTTTGTTGTTAAAATAATTGTCTTAAAACGAAGCAAGTTTTTTAAATTGAAAGTCCATATAATACTTGAAAACATTTTTTATTTTAGTGTGAATATTATAGGTGGAAAGATATTTAGATTGTTTTTACTAAAAGATAAACTACGCAGTACTAACATTGGTGTATCCAATATACAAAACTTATTTAATGAATCCTTATTCCATTCTGCAGTGAGGCCCAAACTCAACCGTTATTAAAATTATAATAGGAATAGTAGTTTAAATATCGATAAGTACTTGGATCATTTTTGCAGCATTATTGAAGACCTTATCTTTTACATAACTCAAAAAAAGTGCCGAGGGTGTTAAATCGCATGATTTGGGAGACCAATTGATGTTTCCGAAACGAGAAAATTTCTAATGTAATAACTTGATTGTTTTCCGGTTTGTGTGGCATGTAGCCGTCACCCAAAAGAACTTTACGAACTGTTTTCGCGAAATTTTTTCAATTTTTGTAGTGAATTTTCATAATTTCAATGCGCTGGTCAATCATACAATGTTAGCAATATTTGAATGTCACAATTACCGGATTTTTACCTTCAAAGGCACTGTTATTAAACAAATATCAGATATCTCATATAGACAAAGCTATTTTTTATTATATTTTAATGGAAAATATATGGAAATATGGGGTAATTACAAGTTGTATATATGTTAGTATGTGGACTCGCTTCGAGTACCACTACACCATCGCCATCTATGGACCAAATTTGATAATTCATGTTTTAATTTTTTTTAAACAGCATATATGTCATCACTATGGGAATCAGATTTTTTTGAAATTATTTGAAAGCAAATATTCTTTATTTGTAAAATGTTTTTTTAATATATTATACTAGAATATGCGTGAAAAAATTAATATTTTTATATATTTTATTATTTTCAGATAGGTATTAAAATATAATTTTAAAAAAATAGCTTTGTCTCTATGAGATATCTGATATTTGTTTAATCATATAATGACTCATTTTTGTTAATAGTAGGTGTAAAGTTCATATTTGACAATGTCACGTATGTTAGAGAAGTTGTGTTTCTATAGATATGTTTTATAGACACTTGGTTCTATCTACTTATCCATCAATGCGGGAATAAGTGTTCATTTGGTCGCCGTACAGTGAACATTACATTCTGTACCTTTTTCGAATACGCGCCGGTCATCTACCTACATTACGAGATACTTTGCAAAGTGGCCGATGGTACCTTCTACAACAAATACGAGCATCTTAAAAGTGACTCCCAGCTTCCATCGAGGGATCCTTCAATTGCTATGTATTGTGTTGTCCTGTTTCTTCCCTTGATATTTTCCTTTATACAGTCCACTGTGATAATCCCTAACAACGTATGACATTTTAAATCCTGAATGATAAAATAATAGAGCGATATTTTAAATAATGATTGAGTTTGGTTCACACTGTATTATATAATGAAATATGAATAAAAAAATTTACACATAATTATATAGTGATGTGGGCAAGATGTCATAATTTTTGGAATTTTTGTTTGAATTAATTATAAATTCTTAGAATCTGTGTTTGAATTAATTATAAATTATTGGAATTTATGTTTGAATTAATTATAAATTCTTGGAATATATGTTTGAATTAATTATAAATTCTTAGAATTTATGTTTGAATTGATTATAAATTCTTGGAATTTATGTTTGAATTGATTATAAATTCTTGAAATTTATGTTTGAATTAATTATATTTTTTTTCAGATCATAAATGATTCCATAGAGTTTGAAAAGTACCAAGACGAGAAGACATTTATAGATACATTTTTTCAAGTTAGCAGAACTGTGTATAAAACGTGCAATATTTTCACTTATTCCACTCTGTCACAGATTGGATGCGCAGATCTCTCCGACCCACCGGTGAGTATCTAATTTACTTACCAGTTATATTTTTACACTATTAATGAAGTAAGCTGCATTGTTATTACTGACACAGTCCATATGCATGAATGTCTCCGATTAGTTAGTGTCTAAATTATGTGTCTAGATTACTTGCAAGTCATATTTATTATTTCTAAATTCTAATTTGATTTATTTCTCAACATTTTTTATAAAATATTATTTAACAATATTTGAACATGTCCAAGAACACACAATTACTGGTTTATTACCTCCAAAAGCATTGTTATTAAATAAATTATAGGTATTTCACAGAGACGAAGCTATTTATATTATATTAAATGGGAAGTATGGGTATTACAGAACTTACGACCTGTCTTTTGCTGGCTTAAGTGATCACTTTATAGGATATAACTTTCATCATTCCATCCAATCAACCTGCATATCTATCAATTTTTTGGAAATGATATATATGTGATCATGTAGAAACCCTTTGAATGGTGAACTGGTTGTATAGAGTGATGACTTAAGCAAGACGAAGACAGGTCATAAACCCTGTAATACCCATACTTCCATGCTTCCTATATAATATAATATAAATACCTTCATCTCTATGAGATATCTATAATTTGTTAAATATTTTTTTGTTACTAAATTTGACATTTGATTATCTTTATCATGTTTTTAATTAAATGTCGATAGCCACCATCATAATTCAAGGTCTTTGTTATTTGGTAGTGCATAAATCTCCAACAGTTATCTACATTTACAAAAAAATGCGATCTTTAAAAGAGATCGCTTTACCAACATGAGGGCGTTATTCGTGATTACGAGGTACTTGGCATTAAAACTAGTGACGGTGCAAATTACGAACGTGACATCAATTTGTTATGTCACACAATATACATATAATACTACAACAGATATCAGAAACATATTCTAGTCGTGTAAAAGGAAAAATTCAAAAAGATGAGAAAGTTATAGGTATTTTTTAGGATGGTCAAAGTTAATCGAATTCAAACCGCAAAGTTAATACTCTCAGGTATTGTGTAGAAATCTCAGTAGCGGTCCAAGATAAAAGTATTTCAAATGGTTATATTTATAAATACAAATTAAATGTATTAGAAAGATATACATATAAAATCAATTTATCGAAAAAAAATTGTTGTTACTATCGGGATTGGAACCTGGATCTTCTTATCCGAAGAAATGCATTAACCGATTATGCTACACCAACACAGTAAGTTGACGACAATTTTTCAAACTTATAAGTTGCACTTTCAAATTGATACATCTGTCGTTCCATTATTTGAAAGCCATTGGAAGTGATCCAGTTCGAATCCCGGTAGCAACAACAATATTTTATCAATAAATTGATCCAATTTGTATATCTTTCTAATTAATACATTTAATTTGTATTTTATATAATATATACTATAAAAGATGCTAGTTCCATATACTAAGCTTACAGAAACCTTAAATCAAATATATATAACTTATATATTTTTTTGTATTTAAATCGAAAGTTGTTGTTCTAAATATATAAATAAAAATTAATAATAATAAAATACATTTTGTTTAAAATTACTATTTATTGATAATATACACCAGCACGTTTCAACACCTATGGTCTCTTCTTCTGGAAACAATCAAATCCTTTTTACAAATAGGCACCTTTTAAATTTCATTCCTAATCAGTTACCCACCACCTATATTTTTATAGTTTTGTTTTGACTATGCTTACATTTTTAATTTTAGTAAACAGTTCCCTGAAGAAGAGACTATAAATTTTGAAACACGATGATGTATTAATAAATAATGGTTTTAAACAAAGCGTTTTTTTTTATTATTTATATAATTTGTTGCCACACAGTAATTTTGGGAAATAAAAATAAAATACAATATACGTGTAAATTTCTTTCTTTTGTTATGAAGCAGTATTTTTGACGTGAATATTAAATAACATGCTATTATCATAATGTTTATATTGTACATAAAAAATATTTTTTATATGTGTAACGTTATCTACTCGGCATGAAATTATTTTAAACTCAACTAACTGAATACATTTTTTTAAACGTGATTCAACTACTTATTTTAACATTTTTAAATTGGCATGATTAACAAATAGCATGTGAATTAGAGATAATATAATTATTATTGCGGGGGATTCAGTTTGGTGGGAATATTGAAAGTAATGGGGATGTATTGAGTATGGTTGTGTAATTATATTTTATTATGATTTTTAAATAATTTTTAAGGAAAATACATTCTTATTGTGAAGTTATAATTATTCAGAACATAGGTTTGTGATATTTTAAATACTAAATTAATGTATTAATTATAAATATATACATATAAAATCAATTTTGTCGGAAAATATTGTTCTGCAGTCGGTTTACTCAAAGGTATTTGAGATTCTGTAAAAATAATGTAGATGGCTTTCAAATAATGGAACGACAGGTGTATTAATTTGAAAAATGTAATATATAGGTTCGAAAATTTGTCATGAAAAATACTGGCGTTATAACACAGTTGGTAGTGTACTCCCCGGATTGGAAATAGAGATCCAGGTTCGTATCCCGGTGACGCAAAAACAATATTTTTCGACAAAATTGATTTTATATGTATATATTTATAATTAATACATTAATTTAGTATTTAAATAATATATTTTTTTTAATACTTTAACGATATACCTACAGGCAGTAATTCATTAAGAGTAAATTTAAAGATACAAGTTATGCACTCTGAATTAATAATGTTTTTTAATTAATTTTAGATATTCTCAAGAAACTGTTTCGAAAACGGTCTGATTTTCTGTGCCGAAGCTGTTTGGAGTCAATTTGGTCGACTACTTCCATGCACGTTGGCTGATATTTTTTTCAAATTGTACAGCTCAAAAATCTATTTAGAAAGAGCGCATGCTACAATCCTCGCCTATATTCTGACACCGGCACATTTCCAGTTATTCGTTGAACATCCACCAGCCTTGCTTGTAGAGGTAAATATACTGCAACCGGCCATTGCACGACCATTACAAGTTTTACAAAGGATCATTCTACAATACTATTATCACGAGTCTAAAGTCTCATGAATAATTATGATCACAGTGAACGACATGTACAATGTTAAGCTAAATACTAATAACAGTAACTTAAATAGAATTCTGTATTTTTACAATAGTTTCGTCATAATTATAATATTATCTGTGAGACGTACGATGACCGGCCTTATTTTGCTACACATGATCATCAATGGTATGATAAACTGACCCCAGATTATTGGTCTGCTTGACTTTCACGCACCATTGAGATCATCGAGACACAATTTATTGTTCTATTACAGTGGTAATGTTAGAACTTATGTATTAACTAACTCCGCAGTCCCCAGAATGCATTCTTTGGGGAATAAATATGCGGAGGTAGTCGACATTTTTGCTGTAAATTTTCACTATTTATAGGTCTACACGTATTACAATTTTTTGGTGACGGATAAATTGCTTTAATTCACGTTTTATATTTATTTTAAATTTTGATTATGAAAAAAAATCCTGACATTTTGTATTTTTTTTGTGTATTGCACTTCTGATGAAATTTTCTGTTATTTTACAAATTATATTAATGCCTGAATACGGCGTGTATAATAATAATAAATAAATATTTAAAGCTCAGAAGTGACGCTGTACTGTTAAGTTAAATATTAAGAAGTATTTCGCAATACACTCATTTGAGTATATATGTATCATTTTTTTGTCACATCTGAATTTTATTTAATGTATTTTTTTTTGTGAAATTTAGTAAAAATCGAAACGAAATAAATTTTTTTAGAAAAAGTTTTTTTTTTCTTTTAAGATTTGTTTTTTATGGATTTCTCTGTGAGGTTGAGAGTTCTTATTAAAAAAAAATGTTTGTACATAAAATAACACCCCGACTTTTTAAAAAAAATTTTGCACTCTCTAAAAATATTTGGTGATGGATAAAATTCCACCTTTTTAATTTTGTTATTTTTTTACTTCAAAAAATTTGTCCTGTTTTTGGAAGGTCAAAATGTTTGTTTATAATAATAAATACCATGATTTATAATTGATTTTGCTTTCAGACTTTGGAAATTTTTGTGGAATCCCCGGATACGTCACGCTGCTGTTGCGAGTGCAGACGGTCCAGGCTGAATGAATTGTGCTTCCTTCACAACGAGACAGTGTATGCAAATGCCACATACGATGTCGCTATTATCAACGGCGAAGATTGCGACTAAATAAACATAATTAATTGAAAAATAAATATGACGTTTCTTTTCAATTATTTATTTGAAATTGAGAATTAAAAATTCAATTGAAAATTTAATTTTAAATACCTTCTAAATATATTAATTAAAAAGATATAAATCAATTTCATCGAAAAATATTGTTGTTGCTCCACCGGAATTCGAACCTGGTTTCACTTTTAAAGTTGTATTATCCAACTATGCTACGGCGACTGTACTGTTGATGACAAATTTTTGAACCCATATGTTACACTTTTCAAATGAATACATCTATCGTTCCATTATTTGAAAGGTATCAAGATTGTTTGCGAAAATTGGTAATGAAAAGTACTGTTGCTGTGGCATAGTTGGATAATACACCTTCCCTGGTTTGGAAAAAGATCCAAGTTCAATAAAATTGATTTTATATATATTTCAAAAGTATTAAATCTTTTTAATTAATATATTTAATTAGTATTTAAAATATCTCAGATCTATGTTCTGAATAATTACAACATCACAATAAGAATGTGCTCTCCTTAATGAAAATTGAATTAATTGTTTAAAATACAAAATTTAAATTAAAATACTTAATTATTCTTGTTTTATTTGATTAGATTTAGATTTAGTTATAATTTAAGATTGCAACTTAGGTATATGTGTTTTAGAAGAGCGGCGCTTAAACATGGAACAGATGGCAGTAACAGAAATTTGGAACACCGTGCCATATTTCAGGGAAAGGTTTGGAGTACATTTTAATTCATTTATAGTCGAACGTTATCATGTTTGAAGCAAAAACCATTAACCATGAATCGGAGAATAACGATGGAATATATACCGAAATTGTGTAAGTAATTGAGGAAGTTAGGGCATACTGGGTCATTAATGGCGATGATATTTAAATTACATATTTTACACATTTAGGACACTGTGTGCACTTTGTACAAGTGATTGTATTGTGTAATGATTTCTACATTTTAATTGTTTCAATATTATAAATAATATAATAAATAATACATTTAATAAATTAAATAAATTACTGCAAAAAATAAAAGGTAGAGATGCAGATGCAGGTAATATTAGGAGTAAAGGGAAAAAATCGAATCTAATCAGTAAAAAAAAAGGAAATACAGCATTATGATATATTTAATATCTGTACAGTTAATGGAAATCGAGCACCTGTAAGATAGTTAGACCAAATAAAGGAATTAACCGTTCCTCTTTAAACGTTGCGATCAACATGGATTGAGACCGGGAGGAGTGGGGACGCATTGTGCACTCCAGAGGAACTTCGCTCAGTATTAAACAAATGATGAAGAAGTAGAACTTTGTGGAATTGTGAGATACTTAGAGATGTATGTGAACGTATGATTGGTGGCTTGACTGGATTTAGACAATGCAGACCTTATTAGCAATGAAAGAATCTTGTTTTATATAAGGAATTTATTCGGGTATGGGTGACTCGTTGGAGCTTCTTAGGTGGGTAGTCAGGTCAGCCTGTGTGGGTGGGATTCCACTTATGCGCCTATCTCTCACTATCCATGCCTGGTATTTTGAAAATCCGTTAGTCTGTCTGTGTAAGTGTGACTCAATTGTTTTGTGTTTCGTCCACTGTCCCTCTTATCGGAGTATTTTTGATGAATGGATCCCTGAGTGTCTGTCTTGACCAACTATACCTTAATTTTCCATTTGTATGTAAAACTGTGTTCTGTGAATTTATATTATATGATATTTTTAATGAATAAATGCAGCACTTAAGGGACGCAATAACCACATTGAATTTCTTGTCCTTTTTTGTTTTGTAATTGAATTAAAGTCGCGTACTTTTATTAACTTTGATAAGTGGGTCCTAGAAAGAAGCCCTAGCTCTCCCCCTCCAGCTATTTAAAAAAAAAAAAAGATAGCCACCTATGTAGAATCTAAGATTTTTGTTTTAGCGTTAAAGGGCCGAATTATAAGCTTTGATAAATCATTATATACTGCTACGTACGTCCGTCTCTAATACTAAACTTTTAAGGTTGTGATTTTATTTCTATTTTCGGAGCAACAATCCCGCGGCAATGTCTCAGGAAATATAAAAAAGGTTTTGTGGATAAACGCTTGCCCAAAATCCAAATGAAATTCTTCTGTTTTTGAATGGCTTTAGGGCACAATGGCACATTTCTCACATTTTCACACACCGAGATACACATTTTTCGGTCACCGTTTCCAGGAATCTCTCACAGACCGTATGACGCGAGCTGCCCCTACAATAATATTGGAGACACGCAAGCGTGTCAAAAAATAACAAAATAACAAATGAAAAGCAATCTTGTTACCTTTTCCGTCTGCTTAGTACGAACCGGGCCGCAGGCTGTATGGGTCCGACACGCGAAAAAAGATTTTATATATTTTTTTAATTTACCTACGTACAACAAATTTCATCATCGATATAGGCCTTTCCTAAAGTTGCCCGGTCTTCTTTGTCTTCGTTTATATCATCGGATCTAGGTGGGGGCGACCTACATATCTTGTTCTCGTTTGAGGTTTCACAATAACGTATTTGAATATAGTTAGTGAAAGGCACATGAAATGGGATGTTTATTTTGATAGATTAGCTAAACGATTGCAGAAATTAATTTATATATTTAGAATACTTAGAAATATTCTGAATAACAAGAAGATGAAAACTGTGTGCCAATCCATCTTAAGCTATGGTATTGACAGTTGGAGGAGTGCATCAGGTGTAGATATATATCAAGTAAACATTGCTCAGAGTAAAATATCGCTGTGACTTTTCGTATCCTTCAGAGCCACTATTTAGAAAATTTCAGGTTTTGGTTATATCTACTGAATATATAATACTTAATAGCTTTCATAGCAAAATAGGCGCCTCATCTGTGAGGACTGAATGATATTATTCCACAAGAGTAAATAATCTTAAAATTGTTCAAAGATTATTTACTTTTAATGCTCCCAGAATATACAATCAAATTGGAAATAATATTAAAACTTTAAGTAACCTGGAGATTGATTAATGGGTGAGAATGGTGAACGTCGTATTTGTATAAAGTGATCACATAAGCCAGCCAAAGACAGGTCTTAAACCCTGTAATTACCCATATTTTTCCATTAAATATAATAAAAAATACTTACGTCTCTATGAGATATGCATTATTTGTTTAATAACAATGCCTGAGTAGGTGAAAATTCAGTAATTGTGTGTTCTTGGATATATTCAAACACTGTATTATATTAGTGGAAGAGGTGATGGATGATCGTAGAAAACGTGTTGGCTATACCTAGGCTAGATAACTAAATGAATCGACGACATAAGAAGAGAATTGGCGATCCTTGGGAAAGGCCTATATCTAGCAGTGGAGAGGCACAGACTCAATATAAATTCAATACAAATTAAATGTATTAATTAGAAAGATATATTTAAAAATCAAATTTATCGAAGAATATTGTTGTTGCTACCGGGATTCGAATATGGATCACTTCCAATCCGAGGAACGTTAAACATAAATAAAGAAGATGGCTCTCAAATAATTGAACGATATATGTATTAATTTGAAAAGTGTAACATATAGATTTGAAAAATTATCGTCAATTCACTGTGGTGCTATAGCATAATCGGTTAATGCACGTTCCCGAGATTGGAAGAGATCTAGGTTCGAATCCCGGTAGCAACAATAATCTGAATAATTACAACTGCACGATAAGAACATGTTCTCCAATGATAAATTCAGTTGTGCTAAGATGTTTACAAACGTAAAAAAATAAAGAAACGTTATTTTGTCACGTTATTTTGAGAACACGAAGAAGACACAGACAAAAAGAGAGAGAAAAAACACGAAGAGAACGAGAAAAAAAACTTTAAGCGCAAAAATTATAATGTAAATTTGCGTATAAAAATTGTCGGATTAGGTTTAATATTTCGCGAGTTACTATCAAGAGGCTGCAAACATTGTAATTTGTTTAAGGAAAATTTTATGCGGTTTATTCAAACATCGCCGTTTTAATAGAATTATGTACTGCCTTCGCTACACAAACACATTAATGAAAGTCAAATAAAAGTAAAATATTACGCTTGTGTGCTATGATGCTGAATTATTCGCGTTATTTTTCTCGACCAAATATTGCCCATGATTCATATGCTCTCCCAGCGTTGTTGTAGTTGGCAGGAACGCGAAAGTTTTGCTATAGGTATTATCGTAACAATATATTACAAAATACATACGTGCAAAAGCGAATCAAACCTGATTTTTTCGGGCCTGTTACATTTTATTTGCGAGGTTATTTTCACTGTCTCAAGGCTATATTAAACTGGATTAAAAACAGTTTTTTATAATGGTATTTTTGATTGAATAATGAATTTAATTTAAAAAGTTTTCTCCTTCTTAAGTCTTGGCCCCATTACTGAGGATCGCGATCAGCTTGAAATTGACCTTGATGAACTAGACT
The DNA here is from genome assembly GCA_022840565.1 of Eubasilissa regina. Taxonomy (NCBI): domain Eukaryota; kingdom Metazoa; phylum Arthropoda; class Insecta; order Trichoptera; family Phryganeidae; genus Eubasilissa; species Eubasilissa regina. Next base: position 8,615,213 of record JAINEB010000019.1, read on the forward strand.
CGTCACTTTTTGGGCTATTCATAGGCTATTTATATACATATTTTTAATATTTAATGCAAACATGTTGTGATTATTTTTTTTAATGATAAATAAATCTTTTTTACATATTTTTAAAATTATTTTTTCATTAGAAGATTTAATGAGATATAATACTACAGCCACTTTCTCACTTTTCCGATATAAATTTATATTAAATGCCATCCGCGTAAAATAAAGATATCTTTCCTTTACCTTTGACCACCCCAACCCCTTGCGATAAAAGAGTATTATATCGTATTGAATGCCAAACGTTGGCATTATACTTCCCTCCTCTGGTCTCTCAATGCTCATCCTTAAATACACATATTGTATATTGAACACCACCTTAATTTTGTTCAGTTGCACTCTAAAATCCTGAAAAATCCTGGATATCTCTCGATATTATATCTGGTGAGGAGTCAACTTGAGTTTAAGTCAGTTGTATGGTCTCTCTGTTATAATCAAACATGAATCCTTAAGATTTGTCAACTTTAAATTAAATTTACCCATTTCATCAAATAACTATATTTATGCTTATGATATAACTCAATATTATAAGTTTGTCAGATAGAAGGAATGTAATAGACTTACTATTCCTATACAAAATTATCAATTCTCATATTGTCTGCCCTGATCTTCTCGCCAAAATATGTCTTAGGTCCCCACGTCAACGCGTTCAAAATATATATTTTACTACGATAATTCGAGACTCACTCATTGCTGCTGAGACTACAAACACTTGAAAATGAATACAGTGAGCTTGTAGGTATATTTCACGACAGCTTGACTGTTTTCAAGAGAAACCTGCACTTGGTTCTGAAATATTAAATGGTAACGTTTGTTAATATAATATTTTTATTTTATTTCTTTGTATATTTTATTAAAATTTAATTAACCTGTAAGGATGTTCTTTTGTTTATTTAAAAAAATTTCAATGGTACGATGTATCGTATGCATACATAAATAAATAAATATGTTACCCTCTCCCTGCCTGGATTTTTGTTACATATCTCGTTATTATTCAGGATCTCCACAAAATGATGTCACATCGAACCTCGCTTCCCTCCTGCTCTTTAATTCCGATTTAAGATTTTAACTAAATCTGAATCATGGACAAGATGGACATGATCTTTCTCTACTGTTTCTGCATTCAACTCTACCAAAAACCGTTCTGATATTGAACTCATGTTGTGACTTTGGTAAAACGTCCAAAATATTAGGAGTAACAGTTGAAAAAAGTTTTTCTTGTAAGAACTCACACATACTGCTATTTAATAGCTTGAAAATTATAACAATATTTATATGATACGAATACTTTGTACAAATCTCTATTTAAAAATATTCTTATATAAAATATATATAGAGTGAATATTATGTTCCAGGCAAACAAAATATTTTATGGTACTGAAAATCTTCAATTAATACACAAACAACCTATATAGTGTTACGAATTATGTTTCCTACTGTTCGTTGCCAAGTTGGGATGACATCGCAGCCCCGAGGGCTACCAAAAGGGTAGGTTGAATGAAAGAATGAACAGGTAGTAATTAGCAGCCTCTTGGGCGATGCTTAATGACGGAAATTATCAAAGACAAATGAGCTTACATACTAAATAATTCACAGATGTAGGGGTTGATCAGTGCAGTCTTTTGGTATGAATAAAACTTGAATGAACTTAATCTTGATTAACGGTTGCCACTAAAAAAGTGAATGCTGGTACAAATCCATAGGCGACTCACCGGGGAGATGGCGCCGTTCCTAGATGAATGGTCCAGTCTCTGGCCAAGTTGTCAAGGCGACGGTCGATGGTAAACGAAGCGCCGCCGTAGTGGTGGAGAGAATAAGTAATACCCACACTCCTTGCCCTCCGGTGACTGCCCCTCTATTTTCTTCCACGGGCGCGTTCGTGCTTGGGCACGTGACTTGTGCGCGCCTGCGTAACAGCATGATCATTCCAGTTGTCTCAGCGCTGATGATTGAAACTGCTTCATAACAATAGTTACTATATGGGGTGGTATGTAGTATGTGTTTATTTCTTTCAGGATGCAAGAGGCAGTGCGAAAACTTCTTGGTGACCGGATTAGATTGATTGGATCTGCAGTATATGTGGGTTTAACAGGACGGTGCCACTTAACACATAGCTTGAGATAAGTTTGAGATATTGCGAGAATTTTTTCCCGGATGAGATGGTTAAAGTGGTGATATTGTTGACCTGATTTGACAACTTTTGACTATTTTCCGTAGAAGTACTTAAAAGAAAACATCTAAACCAATAAGCCAACAATAAATTCGATGCTATAGGACAATATTCGAAATGAAATTGCTGAAATAACACGCGAGAATGTTATGAAAAATATGGTTAAAATAGCACGCATTTGTGCCGCTACTAGAGGCGGCCACATGGCTGATGTCATATTCCATACATAATTGTAATAAACCATGTAATTGATAAATAAAAATTAAATGAAAGAAATATGTTTTATTTCTTAGTTATTCTAAAACAATATCGACTTGGAACATAATATTTGGCCTGTATTTAATAGCACAAGCGCTTAGCTGAGTTTAAAAATAATAAGAATATTCATATGACACGTATTATTTGTACAGATTTATATTAAAAAATATTCTTATATACTACAATGTCTCGCGATTATCTTAATCTTCACTCAATGAATGAATGAAAAAAAATAGTATTTAAATAAAATAAATGTTTATATTATTTTAATTGGTTATTTATTTTCTCTCGATACATAAAGTCGTAAAGATGATTACGAAATCATTTCCCCTCTAATAAGTAGGTACTTCAGCTTTTCATTATTTCGCTGTCAATACAGAGTGCTGTCGTGCCATCTGACCTATCGTATACTTGCCAATGTTGACCAGGGTGATAAGGCGAACGATCGATTCTGGGCAATTCCTGGAATTTCTTTTCTGGATACATTTTTGAAGGTACTATGTATTTAAGGTTGTATTTTAATGAACATAGAAAATTGTCCCAATTTTTTTACAATAAAGAGTTGTTTGGAGCGAAGATAACACATTGATTAAAGACAATTTTTGTTTTACTTTACTTTTAAGAAATATTACAAATTTATGTGAAATAATAAAATAAATGTATTATTTAGAAATATTAAAATAAAATCTTTCTAATTAATATATTTAATTCATATTTAAAATATCACAGACCTATGTTCTGAATAATAATGTGTTCTCCTAATAATAAAGTTGTATCAATGTGTTCAAAATTTAATAAAAATGAATTGATAATTCTGGCGTCTGCTATCAGATTACTCAAAGGTATTTGAGATTCTGTAAAAATAAGGTAGATGGCTCTTTCAAACAATGGAACGATTAAATATATTAATATCAAAAAGGTAACATAAAAAGGTTCGAAAATTTGTTGCTAAAAATATTGTCGCTGTACCATAGTTGGATTATGCACCTTTCCCGGTTAGGAAGGATATCCAGGTTCGAATCCCGGTGGCGCAACAACAAATTTTTCGATAAGATTAATTTTATACGTATATATTTCTAATTAATATATTTAATTCACATTTAATATATTCTACCTATGTTCTGAATAATTACAACTTCACAATACTAATGTGTTTTCCTAAGAAATAATAAATACTTCCATGGAAATTATATCGACTAGTTTAAATGGATACGTAGATTTGAGAGATGAGTGGAAACGTCCTAATGCATGAAGGGCACTATGAACTCAAGAAGTTTGGGAACTATAGAGTTATACAATAACGCTGAGTTTTAATTAGTTTAAGTATATATAGAAGTAAAAAATAAATTATGTCATGCAGGTGTAGCAGAAAATATAAACTATAATCTATCATTAATCGCTTGAACAAGTCTCGGATATTTTTGACAATTTATTTCAGTGGCGTGAGGTGATTTTTAGCTGACATTACTCTCGTAAACAAAGTACCAATAATGTATAAAATAATAAATCTTAAAAGTGGCGTTTGATATATTCATAATACTTTAAAAATGTTATGTGAAATGTTTAATATTTAAACATTTTTCACTCCCTCGGTTAAAATGTGTGGTTAATCAAGTTCACTTATATACTCTACTAGTTTTTTTGTAACAGTGTAGAAAAATATTTTAAATACGAATTAAAGGTATCAATTAGAAGGATATACATATAAAATCAATTTATCGAAAAATATTGTTATTGCGCAACTGGGATCCGAACCTGGATCTCTTTCCTAGCCGGGAAAGGTGCATTATCCAACTATACTACAGCGACAAATTTTTCAAATCTATAAGTTATCTTTTTGATTTTAATACATTTAATCGTTCCATTATTTGAAAGAGCCATCTACCTTATTTTTACGGAATCTCAAATACCTTCGAGTGATCTGATAGCAGACGTCAGAATTATTAATTCACTTTTATTAAATTTTGAACACATTGATACAACTTTATATTTAAAATATCACAGACTTATGTTCTGAATAATTACAACCTCTCAATAAGAATGTGTTCTTCTAAGAAAGATACTTATTTATTTATTTGTTAATTTTTTAAAGGGTAACTTCTTCGCTATGTTCTTGAGCTGTTCAATCATCGATTGAATTTTAATTTATAATTAAGAGAAAAGCTAAAACATCTTTTAATACTGACGAAGAGAAATCGATAGTGAATCTTGGCTGCAGAGATGAGATACCTAAGAGGAGTAGCGCGAGTGATAGTGAGTCAAATCAGGAACAATATCATCCGAGAGGATCTTGGAATGAACCCGCTTCTGTTCTAAATGGGAAAAAATCTCAGTTAAAGGACTTAAAAAAAAATCGAAGATAAAGCAATCAACAATCTGGCCAACCTACATAAGACACTATTAAACATATTTTAACGAAAATAACCAGACCTACAAGAGTTAAAAATTACCACGCCTATACATTACCATGAATCTTATCTCAATATTCCCTATGAACAGTCAAATTTTTTATTTATTTTATTCATTTCTGTGCACTTTTTAACATATTTTTTTCTACGAATTATTTCCTTATCAATTAATATTACCTCACGTGTATTAATAAATAAAAACAAATTTCTTTTTTAATTTGTTTTTATCATGAATTAATTTTAAAAACATTCAACACTTAAATTTGTGTAATCTTACGAAAATTACATTTTACTTAAATACAAATTTGTTATCTCCGAAAAAGTCGATAAAAATGACATGAATGTTAATATTTCATCAATTATTAAGAACGTTTTCATGTAATAAACAAATCGTTAACGAAGAAAAAAATATCATTTCAATGAATTTTAAAAAACTACACAGTTTTTTGTCGTTCCTGTAAAATTGAGAAATATGGAGATAACATTACACTTTAGGGCATATTTTATTTGAATATTCCCACAACATATATAATATCTTATTCAGTAGATATTTAGTAATACAATTTTACTTCCGTGTAAAATTTCTTGCCATCGTGGAGGTAATCAAATCGATTTTTTTTATCGGAGTATTCCCATAACAAGGCCATTTTTTTACTTACTGCTTTGAAGTGTTATAATTTTACCAAAACGTGTTTTTCGGAAATGAATCAATTTAATATTAATTAACACGATTGGAGAACACCGATTGAATCGGGTACCTGTTTACTGCCACGTACTTTGGCACAATATTAAAATGTAGGCACTTGGGATGGTCTTCAACAAGAAGTGGAGAAGAAACGGCTGATGATGACGAACTTCAATAATCAAAGACTATGAGAAGTCGTATAAGAGATCAGCTAGTTCTAATTTGTATAATTATTCCAAGATCGTTTTTAAACTTTCGTTAGCGAAATTAATATGTATGGGAGGAAGAAATGGGTCGTGAGTTCAAACATTCTGATTTCAACCCCCCGCTATATACAAATATATAATAAAAATATTGCACGGGAATTATTTTTAGCACATCGCTAATGATATATAAAATAAAATGCCAGCCGTATTTGAATACAGCCAGAGATATTTCGCCTTATGAAATCTGAAGTGAACAAATTTCCACGAAGCATAATCCGAATTTCCGTAATTACTGATCAATCTTCTGCATTCTACTCGCGATTTTGTTACAGCATCTTCGGTATTCATCTGTAATTACATCTAGATGGGGAAACTCCCGGGGGATAAATTTAATTGCATTCCTTCAGAAAAATCTGCCGTGGCCGGGGCAAAACTTTCTCCAAAGATTTTGTGCCAATGATATATTTACTAATTATCTTGATTTTTACGAACTCTCTTATTACTTCGACTGGCACTCCTGGTTTTTTGTTGTTGGTATGATTAATTTATGTAATGTGCACTTGAAATGCGTCATTTCAGTCGGTCGTAATAACACCCGGAGATCATGGCACAAGAATAATAATACCGAAAAACAACTACTATCAATCCGGGTTGGTGGTGATTTTTCATTCTGCATACGTAATCATATTAATAATAGGAAACCCGGGAATAACAAGCTATCGAAGGCATTCACGAAAACGCTTATTCAACTTCTTTAAATGGTTTTTTGTGACTTGTTGATATCCTCGCAGTTTGAATAGATGTTGTAGTATGATAGTAGCATCTTTAATCAGTCTAGTCAGTTCATCGGGTCGGAGATCACCTTTTCTTCTCAGACCTTCCACGTTTCCAATCACCATCAGTTTTCAAGATCACATATTATCGTCTCTAGATTTATATTAATTAGACGTATTGTATCTTTAACTGTTTCAAATTAGTGACAAAATTAGTACACATTGCTTTAAATGGATTCAAAAAACTCGCATCTTTTACTACATTTCAAATGCATAAATTCAAGTGCTTGTCAAATACGAGAATACTTATTTAAAGATATTAGTATGTAGTGTTATCTAACGAAAAAAAATTGCACGTATATCGCGTACAGACGAATGTTTAATTTATAATATAAATTAAGTGTATCAATTAGAAAGATATACTTATAAACTTGATTCGATGATGACATGGTAAAATATCTTATGAAGACGATACAGGATTAATAATTAACGAAAAAACTTGGACCGATGCTAATATATCGGCAAATGAGGATGTTAATACCATAAATTTAAAGTACCAAAAATAATACACATATACAAAAAAATTCAATAATTCAAATTTTCAAAATTAAAAATTAGTTGAATTTTAGAAGCGAATTCCGATCTACAAGATACAGAGATCAAATTGATATCCCAAAACTAAAATATACCGCAACTCAAAATCAATATATTTATCAAGGTATCAAATTTTTTAACGATCTCCCCATCACAATTAAGAAAAAATACGGACTATCATAAATTTGTACATGAAGTAAAAAAAATATGTACACAGACTAACTGAAACATAAATTAACTCGAATATACTCTTTCTCTATACACGAGTCTTACTCTCATAGAGAAGAAACAAATGTTTATATATATATCCACTGATTATTGAAATTGTATTATATTTTTAATGTTAAAAAAAGAAAAAAAAAAAAAATATATATATATAATCATTATACACTAACATAATATGAAGCATAGAAAACTAATAAATATCTACATAAATAAATATATATTGTCCATTTTTTTGTTCTCGAAACATTTTTATCAAATTTTTTAGTTACCAAATTAGTATTATTTCGGTGCTTATTTAAATTATGATAAAAATGTTTATTGAAATTGTATTGTATTTCAAATATTAATAAAAAAAAATGAAAAAAAAAAATGTTTCTAATATAGTCACAGACTTTTTCAAAAAAAAAAATTTTTTTTTGCATTTTACACAATCATTTGAAATTGGGTTCTATATATTTTCGTTCAGTAGTGGATAGGTACTACAAATATTTTAAATTAGAGGTATATTTATGTTCATATAAATATACCTAATCATTCAATCCCTTCTGGCGCTAGTCGCAGGAATTATATAGATTTAATCTGTGTGTGCAAGTGTGTTCTATACTTTTTTCTCAAGGTCCAATATTAATGGAGATTAATAGAGATCAAGATAGTTAATTAATTTTTCAGAATAGTTAGTCCAAAATCTGATAAGGAATACGGAAGTTATCGTGTTCACAAGTTCCATTAAATCCCATATATATTTAAATGGAGGATGGTTTCGAAGTTTTCTGGTCGCAAAAAGTGCGGTGAAATTTTCCGGCAGTTGCGTCATTAAACCCTCGGTAGTAGGTTACAGAAATGTACCGAAAATATACATAATGTACGAACAAAGTAAGGGGAAAACTAAGTCACACTAGGTGGTTATGTTTGTATATTCAGTTACATAACCTGGTAATGTAGCCACGGTATTCCGTGTATATAACGTACAATGAATTTATATTAAACAAGTTTCAACCACTCTGAACAACTAGGACTGAATTGGTCAAAAGCGAACTCAAGGTTTATGACATGGGTGGTTAAGATAGCTAAGAATAACAGGGGATAGCTTTTTTTGTTACTCTCGTGTTGGTTTTTGAAAGATATGTGTATTATATATACAATACTTATTATAGGGAAGGCGATTCGAATTCACCTCCGTAATCGCCGTTCCCAGCTGACCGACTACGCCGACGACATCTATAGCTGAGTTCGCTCGGCACTCGGTCCGACACGCTGCTTTTTTGGTTCGGGGAATTCTATCATTTATAAATTAATAAATATTTATTTCAAATATAAAATAAATGTATTAATATAAAGATATACATATAAAATCTTACATATAAATATGTATATTTTTCTAATTAATACATTTAATTGGTATTGAAAATATCACAGACGTATGTTCTAAATAATTACAACTTCACAATAAGAATGTGTTCTCAATTGTATCAATGTGTCCAAAATGTAATAAAAATGCATTTTTAATTCCGGCATCTCCTATCAGTTTACTCAAAGGTTTTTAAGATTTCGTATAAACAAAGTAGATCGCTTTCAAATAATGGAACTATAGATGTATTAATTTGAAAAGTGCAACATACAGGTTGGAAAATTTGTCGTCAATCCACTGTATTGATATAGCATAATCGGATAATGCACGTTCCCCGGATCGGAAGAGATCCAGGTTAGAATCCAGGTAGTAAAAATAATATTTTTCTATAAAATTAATTTTATACGTATATCTTTCTAATTAATACATTTAATTTGTAACAGACATGTGTTCTGAATAATTAAAACTTCACAATAAATATGTGTTCCCCTTAATAAATATGTATTAATATATTAAGTATGTTCATATCGCCCGTGCCATCATCTTCCATTATCCGCAGTTCCATGATCACGACTATCATCATTGAGTGAAAGACAAAGATGATAATGATGATGTACATAGTTAAGAATACCGATTAAAAATATAAGTTGAGTGACTTTTATTTACCTATATTGAGCTAGAAACAGTGCGACATCTTTGGAATACAAAGCCAAACTGGCACCACACACCGCTAGAACATATGATACACTGAGTACCACTGTCGAGTGTCACAGGGCGTTCAGTTCGGCGCGCCACTTCTTCACCGCGCTTTACCCATTCCACGACATCTCATGCCGCGTACCGTCATTATTATTCAGAGGCACGTATTTAATTGTACAATATACTCGTATGTACGTACGCTCTTACGCGTAACCATTCTTCATGTTCCCACTACACGCTTATATTAAGTGTTATATCTTGTACGTTATTGTGAAAAAAATACACACATACGACAAGTAATAATAGTCGCACTTAATTTATTGTATTACTTTTTCACGATACTTTCTCCGTCGCCTTTAATGGAGAAACTAAAATATTCTTTTGAAATGCGGTAAAAATATCTCTATCAATAAAATCCAAGATGGCATAAAAAAGTATTTTCCGATATGAAAAATGGGCAAATACACTTAGTATTTTTTTATTTGATGTTTTAGAACGGAAATGAAAAATCAGAAACTTTTTATCAAATTGAAAAACGAAGCTGTTTTATTAAAAGATTTGTTTGATTCGCGTCGATTCACCTACATTGATAACATCGTGATTTCATCATTTTTGACATTTTTAATATTTTAAATGGTGCGGCGGCGGTAGTGAGGGGGGGGGGGATGAAATTAATTATTGAAACAATTGGCTTATTGAAAATATTGCTTGCTTTACTATTTCAGAGTCAGATATTTAAATTACATTTCAGTCATTTTTCTTCACTTCTTTCATAACGGTTTACAATTCGCTAAATTATTATAGATTGAATACATTCAGTTATATTTTGCGGTGGCAGATGTTTTATACAAGAACCCTGCTAAAAAAATTTGACAAAGTTTCTAGAAAAACTTTCTAGAACCATATGTATTTTATAACCCCCCCTCGCAATCCACTATATCATCCGCACCCTGCAACTCCTTCAAGTAGTCTCCGCAACACCCAACACCGATCTTTTGATTGGCCTATGTTATTCGTCGTGAAGACTTTCCTAGTAAGCCGATTATGTACTGTATTCGTGACGAGCATCGGGTTCATATATGTATAGACATACATGACGTGTTTTGTTTTTACCCACCGGGCAGTAAATGTTAAGTACCAATATACATACAAAAAAATAGCGCCGACATTTGTGCCCATTATTATGAAAGTGGTCTAAGTCATGTTTCTTTCGTTTCGATATACTTAATGGTTTGCGTATGAATTGACAAAAAAGTATTTTTATATCACACAATACACTGTTTCAAAATTTATTTAGTTTACTAGATTTATAATTGATTTCGTCATATAAATGTTGCATGTTGCTTATAAGGAAATTGGTTGAAATTATTTACTCTATTATTAACATAAACCGTTGAACGTCGTAACAATATACTGAATATAAGGCTTTAAATTTTTGCAATGGTTACAATTTGCTTCATATTATATAAATTTAGAACAATGTGAAACAAAATAATTGGTAAACTCATTTTCTTGACTTAGACCACTTTTATAATAATGGGCACATATATAAGGAGCTGTATGGAAAACTGAGTGAGACCTTCAAACACATAAATAATATGATTAAAATACAATACATTAAATACAAATTAAAAGTATTAATTAGAAAAATATACATATAAAATTAATTTTATCGAAAAATATTGTTGTTGCTACCGAGATTCGAACCTGGAACTTTTCCAATCCAACGTGCATTAACCGATTATGCTACAGCGCATAGTGCATTAACGATAAATTTTCGAACCTAAAGGGTTTTTCAATAGGGACGCTCAAACTTTCTTTCAACAGGGACAAGAAACTACGCCATATTTCTTCAATTTTTTTTTTAGGTTAACACTTGTACTTAGTTGGAAAATCATCATGGAGCAGTACACACTGGAGCAACGCTTGCAAATTATTCAAATCTACTACCAAAATTCGCGTTCGCTCACCGCAACTTTAAGAGCATTGCGACCATTTTATCGTCGTCATCACTTGCCTGCCACATCAACAATTCAACGTTTGGTGAAAAAATTTGAAAGCACATTGTCGCTACACAATGTTCCAGTGCCAGTGAGACAAAGAAATGCACGAAGTGAGGATAATATTGCCGCCGCTAGAGCATCTGTTCTTGATGACCCAAATAGTCACTAACACGACGTTCTCAACAATTGGGCATTTCTGTGACGTCATTGTGGCGAATTTTGCGAAAAGATCTTGGCCTACATCCATACAAGATCCAGTTGACATAAGAAATAAAGCCGCTTGACCATTTGAAGCGTCGCCAATTCCTCAATTGGGCTGCACAACAATTTGAAAATGATGCTGAATTCCATCGAAAAATCATCTTTAGCGACGAAGCTCATTTTTGGCTCAATGGATATGTAAACAAGCAAAATATGCGTTATTGGGCAGGTACCAATTCACATGTGCTTCACGAAACACAATTGCATCCCGGAAAAATCACTGTTTGGTGTGGATTACATGCTGGAGGTGTCATTGGACCATATTTTTTTGTTGATGATGCTAATCGTCATGTTACTGTGAATGGTAATCGTTATCGCTCCATGATAACTGATTATTTTTGGCCTCAATTGCAAGGTATGGACTTGGCCAATATGTGGTTTCAACAAGACGGCGCTACCAGTCACACGGCACACGCAACAATTGACTTATTGAAAACCAAATTTGGTGAGCGTGTTATTTCGCGAAATGGACCAGTTCAATGGCCGCCTAGATCATGCGATTTAACACCATTGGACTATTTTCTTTGGTGCTATGTTAAATCTTTGGTTTATACCAACAAGCCGGCGACGTTACAAGAGCTAAGAGAAAATATTGAACGCGAAATTGGTGCGATTCGGGCCGAATTATGTGAAAAAGTGGTGGAAAATTGGATTCAACGATTGGACTTCTGCAAACGTGCCCGCGGTGGTCATGCGAGGAAAATTGAATTTTATACATAATTGCCACTAAATGTACTTCAAAACATAATAATTTTTTTTTAGATATATTCATTCGTTTTTGTTTTATTTTAAAAAAAAGTTTGAGCGCCCTTAATGAAAAACCCTTTATATGATACACTTTTCAAATTGATACATCTTATTCGAAAACCATGTACTTTATCGAATCCCGACGGAATAATAATATTTTTGGATAAAATTTATTTTACATGTACATATTTCTAATTAATACATTAAATTAGTATTAAAAATATCACAGACCGTCTGTTCTGAATAATTACAACTTCACAATGAGAATGTGTTATCTTTAATAATATATAATACATGAATATATTTATATTAATACATATCTTGGTCGTAACAATTTTACCGAATAGTTGATTGAAAAAAATATCTGGCAGGTTAATTATTTAGTAGAAAAAAAAATCTTTCCTTCAGAAAGAAACTTCAGACAAAAGAGTTGTCATGGAGAGAGACCTACGAACGGATTTTTTTGGTTCTCTCTAGCGACCGGCTTACTAGTGACTTATTATGGTAAATAAATCAATTGTGTAGACTGTCCACGATCGATCCACGTCGGTACTTGCCAACAAAGAAGGGATCCCGAGAACTATCGTACAAAATTTATCAGTACATAAATAATGCTAATCCGTGTAATTTTTTTATTGGGCCATGTCTTTCGTAAGAGAAATGTAATTTACCAGAAAAAAATCTTAACATGTTTATGGGTGTGGCCACTTTGCAGCTAATGGTTGACGTGCTTGTTGGTCTAGTGTTTAAGACACTCGTCTGGTGATCCAGTGGTCGGAGGTTCGAGCTTCATCCAGGAGACCAGCAAGTTATCTAGTCCTATTTTCATGGCACAAGCGATTTGTTTAGTTAGAAAATAATAAGAATATTATAATTCCGTAGAAAGCAATCACCTTGTGGTTTGACATATTATATTAAATAAACAATCACTTTGTATGAAACTACGAAATTTATTTCGGTTTCGCTTATCTCAAGCTTCGTCAGGATGTATTTGAAACTAATCATAAATACAAAAAGAGTCCGCATATATATATATATACATAAAGAGAGAGACGAAACATTAAGGTATATTACATTTCTTTCGTATATAATTTTATATTCTGTGTCCCTTGATGTTCTATTTAACTTATATGTATTCTGTCTCTCTCTTTCACATGTAATTTTATGTTCTATTTCCCTCTTTATGTATATATATATATATATATATATATTTAAAAGTGCACTCTTTTTGAATTTATGATTAGTTTCAAATACGTCCTGATGAAGTTTGAGATAAGTGAAACCGGTTGACGTATAATAAATTTCGTGGTTTTATGCAAAGTGATTATTATTTTATTTAATATAATAAGAATATTGATGTGCTACGTAATCCGTATATGGAACTCTATTTTTTTCATGAAAAAAATGGGTACTACGGTGCGGTCACGGTCAGGAATACCGAAATTTAGAAAATAATAGTTTTATCCGGTGTGCAAGGCTACCCCCCACGTATCACAAGTTCGAGGTCTCGCCGCCATGCTTTTATCCGTAGGGTCAATCCATATGAAATGATTCAGCACGGTAGCTTAACCATTTAAAAAAATACATATATTTTTCAGGAATACTTGTCGGTAATTAAAAATGACCAATATTTTAATTGGATTGTTTTTGGTTTTTGCGTGGAAGCCATATTTATTTTACGGGGCGTGGTATATTTTGTAATGTAAAGGGTTTGCGGAAACTAAAATTTATATTACAGCTCATATTTGTCCTATCGACATAGAGTTTAAACTAATTTGTTCATAAAAACACGGTCCATAAGATTGATTTGATTGATTTTCACCTACATGCATTGTCACATTGTGAAATTTTAGACTTAATTCTTAGCTTTCGTTTTAAAAAATTTCATTTAAAATTATATTTTACACTTTAAAATTATATTTTTAAGGTAATTATATTTTTAAGGTAATTATAATACTAACGTTAAAAAATTAAAATTCACGTTCTATAAAAGCAACAAGGACGTCAACGCAAAATCATAACTCATTATAATTTGTAATCTTATGTTATTACAGAGTTAGTAACACAACGTACAGACAGTTTGGATGTTACAATGTTATCGTTTTGTTAAGATTTATGGGGTAATATTTGTATTTCCCGCACCCCTGAGCAGCCTGGAAGCCGAGGGGCGGACAGCCGCACATGCCGCTTGTACTTTAAATGTAACTTTATCAAAATAAGTTACATCACACCACTTAAATTCTCTATCTAATACTACCACTTTTTCGTTTACTTCTACGACAATGATTGCGGTCGATTATGTTGAGATTCAAATATCTTGTCAAACTATTGTTTTAAGGTTTTTAAACCACGAGGTTCTATTTCCGTCAGGACCTTGTTATTTGCTGATTTTCTCTTAAACATGTTCTCATCCATGTTCAAGGATGAGATTTCTCTCAGAGACTCGACTCGAGTGCACATTAAGAACACTAAAGAGTTTAGCGCTAAGCTATTTATAAATAGTCACTACATGTGTTTAGTTCGCGGATTTATTTATATATATATTGACATACATATTTTTGTTCTAACAGAGGTGGATACATGATAAACATAAGACATTACTCATAGTTTATTGTGTGGGATGGAGTAGACTTTACCTCTGATATATACAGCGTTGTCCTGGCTAGTTTGCTAGACTGAAGTCTGTGTTAAAGTAGCCAGTTTTTTTTCGTGCTGTTATGGTGTTATTTATCAACAGGAATAAAAAGAGAATTACAAATATGTATAAAAAAGTAAAAATAAATTAAAAATATATATAGTGGGAGTGTTGTAGGATTAATGAAGGTATTATATAAATTTTAATAGAATGTTGGATATCCTTGCTTCTGATTCATCTCTACCTAATTGAATCATATATTGGGTCCATATTTGTGTAATCTTATTGGAATTAAACGATTTCCAGTTGGTACTGAGCGTGTTGTATAGTTTTGGAGTTAAGAACATGTAGAATCTGTGATAAAATGTCGTTGTTGGTCTCGGAACTGGTGTGTAGATGTTTGTTGTTTTTCTTGTGTTGTGTCCATGATTTATTGCTTGAGGAGAGTTGTTGTTAGTATGGAAATATTGAACGAGTCTCAACATAAAGATTTGTCTTATATCTAGGACATTGTACTCTTTAAATATAAGATTTGATGGATATCTAAAGAGACAATTGGAATTACGTATTCAGTACACGTGTACCTTTACCGATTACCGTATGGAGAAATAGCATGATGAGACATGTGATTGAGATATACGATATATGGTAAGATCAGGGAGTATATTAAGTACGAAAATATACACTACCGTTTGACACAATATATATACATACAATAGCCATACAATGAAATTACTACACGCAGGGGCGTTTCCTGGAGAACTACTCTGGAAAACGGCAGTAAGAAGACTAGGTATTTTAACGCCTCTGGTATTACGCTACAGGAAATGCAAAGTGCCCTCAGAGATCTTCGATAGAAATAATGACTGTGGAGGTTACTCCCTTTCTCCCACCTTTTATCATTTTCTATATCTTCTGCACCTAAACCTATTTATGTACCTAAACATTTCTGTGGATTTTCATAAATAGTATCACATGTTAAATATTTATTACGTTAGTTCCGTTTTGTTTACACTGTTAAGATTACTTAATAGATTATAATTAAGTCTCTACTTCAGTGAGGGTCCAACATTCCACATTGTGGACCAAGATGTCACTCGAAAGTCGTGACTTTAAAGAATGATGATATTGATCATTGATCACTTACTTCGTGGTGTAAAAAAAAATTTTTTATTTCAATATTATCAAAATTACTTTGTGGCCACATATTATAAAAATAATAAAATAAAAACACTCTGTATAAACCACTATTAATTAATAAATCAAATTTTTTCGATACCTATGGCATCTTTTTCATGAAACAATGTATACTAAAATTTAAAATACAAACATACATAAAAATAAAACTATAAAAATATGATGGGTAACTAACTATATAAGAACAACTATGAAAACAAATTTAAAATTTGACTATTTGCAAAAAGAATTTGGTAATAATATTTAGCTTGCCATTAATAATTTATCTCATATATATGAATTAAATGTATTAATTAGAAAGATATACATACAAAATCAATTTATCGAAAAATATTGTTGTCGCGCCACCGGAATTTGAACCTGGATCTCTTTCCAAACCGGGGAAGGTGCATTATCCAACTATGCTACAGAGACAATATTTTTAGCGACAAATTTTCGAACCTATATGCTACCTTTTTGATATTAATACATTTAATCGTTTCATTATTTGAAAGAGCCATCTACCTTATTTTTACGGAATCTCAAATACCTTTGAGTAATCTGATAGCAGACAACATCACAATAATAATGTGTTCTCCTAATGATAACAATTTTGCTCGAACGCGCTAATTGATTTCAGTGCAAGTCGAAATCGCGTTAAGATGAGTTATCGGATATAACAACTTATCACAAGCATTATAAATTCATTTTTAATAAATTTTGGATACATTGATACAACTTTATTATTAGAACACATTTTTATTTCTAAAATTTCAAATTTATCTAAATGTGAACCCTTAGTATTTTTATATATAATTTCTTAATCCTTTTTGATGTCAAAGAATGGTTTGTTTCTAAACGCTGATTGGCGAATTCAGAATAGTTTTTGCTATTTAGGGCTCTCAAGTGCTCCTTAATTCAAATATTAAAATTTATGCCAATATAAAAATTATTTCAATCATTCCAAAGTAGTTTGCAGACCTCCCATTTTTGAAAAAAATCATTTATTATTTAATTTGGTATTGATGTAAAAATCTGGTTGTGTAGAATTTGGGATATTTTTAATAAATTTCAAATTCAATTATTAAAAATATCTCTACATAATCTCTATCTATCTCTAAAATTCTATACATCCTATACAATTCCATATAACACCTTCGCATCATTGTATTTATTTAGCTATATTAATGATTTAAAATATCACAAAAATAACACATACATAAATAGTAAGGTAGCAATATTTTCATAAATTTAATAGAAATTTTCAATCTTTTGCACCTATATTTTTACATTAACTTATTTGCTTTTGAAAATGATTGTCTGAAATAATTTTTTAAAATACCCATATGGTAAGCAAGTATCGCATCATAAATGAATATTTATTTTACAGCCAAAACCCTTAGTAATATTGTTCCTAAATCCCTTTCAAAAAATACTACTAACTAAAAAAATTTTAAAAAATTAGACGAATCAACTAAACGGAATTTTTTCTTGCTGGAATAATACGTTACCAATACGTCACGTTATCATATGTGAATTATTTTTAAATAACTATATATTTTAAACTAAATATTTTTTTGATAGATACATATTTAGTTTTAAATATCATAGAACTGTTTATGTCCTAAAATTGAATCTTCGCAATATAAATGTTTTACTACGAAAACATGACAAATTCAGCTTTTATTTTATAAAGTAGCATTATGGAGCACTTTTCGTATGCTCTTTACATTATTTCTTAATAGTAGAGATTTTATCTAGATTTATGGATCGTTCAGTGCGACATGTTCAGTAATCTTA
This sequence comes from Eubasilissa regina, assembly GCA_022840565.1. Classification (NCBI taxonomy): domain Eukaryota; kingdom Metazoa; phylum Arthropoda; class Insecta; order Trichoptera; family Phryganeidae; genus Eubasilissa; species Eubasilissa regina. The sequence goes on from JAINEB010000019.1 coordinate 8,633,246, forward strand.
GAGCAACGACATCTAGCGACGCTCGTCGAACAAATTGTTAAATCTTGGTACTAAAATTTTAGTGTTCGCGCGTTGTAGATATTTTATACATATGGCTTGAGAAAAATAAATGTATTATTTTACGGTAAGATAATACTCCACATATTTAAATAATTATTTATATGTTTTATTATACTTATTTTAATGTTTCAATAAACTAAACATTATACTTCACAGACGTTGAATTATTTAGTCAGGTGTGAAATATGACACAAACACAAACATAAATTAATAACATAATATTCCTTAATACCCCTATTGTTCGTATTCCCATTAAAAACCGAAAACCCTGTTAATGTATCCAAATAGGTCGGTACAAAATGTATTCAGATTTTTTATCACCTGATGATGAGAGGGAATGTACGTCTTAAAACTATAGGAGTATCAATGTGTGTAGTACAAAGTTTAGTTTATTGAAAAATTAAAATAATTATATTGCACAACAAAAAAGCATTATAATTACATATATATTCGACGCTTTTTAGTCAAATAAATTTTGTGAAGGTATATCGTCTCCATTGTCATCATTATCGTCAACGATCCTGAACGCACCTTGCATGTAACGGTGTATGAAACAGAACTTCTGATAGTGATAAATACACCCGGTACTGACGCCATGCAATAATAACCATGCGACCAGATGCCACCTGGAAGACAACTCTTCTCGCCGCTGCCTTTCCGTCCACAGCTCCATGCATAACCACTTCTCGAAATCTGTATACTATGCATGTTAATAGACAAGTCATAACCGTAAGTCATTTTCGTTCTCCAACTAATCACACACATGTAGAGTGAAGGGTGATTATTGGGGAACCCACCACTCATACATAAGTGTAGTAAAAAGGAACGATTTTGGTCTTGCTTATATTATTAAGAAGAAATAAGCAGATTTTTGGTTATTTATTTATTTTATTAACATAAAATAATACGTTTGAAATAAAGTTTACTAGACGGTTTTTATAAGTTATATATTGTTAAGGTACAATCAGAAGTTATAAAACATATGTTTGTCTATAATATAGTTGGAGACAAAATGTGTAGGTAGTTAGGTTAGCAAAGATGACAAATAAGTTTCATTTTGCTTTCTACCCACATCAAGAAACCGTTTTTTTATTTTTAGTTTAAACCGTTAATCATTTTAGACTCTAAGTTCCAGTGGCAATATATTAAATATACGCGGTGCACAAAACAAGAAAGTTCGTTGACCAAATTTGGTATCCATTTTTCGTACTAAAAAGTATCCTAAGGTTTTGCTTTTAGTTTTATTTGAATTAGATCATGGATGTGAAGTTAGTTTTTTTTTAAAATAATTTTAGAATTGATCTGGTAAACAATTGTCTTATATCCAAAACCTGAAAGGATTCAAAAAGTTCTTTAGAGTTATATCTAAATGGCCTCTTGTTTATCACTCTGATGATCCATTTCTAAGCTTTAGATTCAACTTATCAAAACCGTCCGATTCTCAAAAATTTACACCCACACAAACAACAACCTTGATATAATTTTCTCTTAATTTTCTTATAAACCTCTTAATTTCACCCCCAAAATGTTAACATTCTTATTTGTAATGATAGTTACATAATAAAACAAATTATATGAAGTTGCTCTTAGATTTTCTTAAAAACCATTGTTTTTATAATATTTTCACAGCAACATTAATAATATTTATGAACCAAAGCATGCTGCCTAAGAATATACCAAATTAATGATGTTCAATTCTTTGGATTAGTGATGAGAAAAAATGCTACTCTTGATTCACTGGTGTAGTTGTGATTGGTATTCGATAATATCTGTGATTGAACTCTGTGACTGTGATCACAGTTACTGATATCACAATACACGAAATAAATAAATAAAATATAATTTTCAATACAATACAAATAATTAGTAGAAAATTACTGTATATGCATACACATTACTACAAAATGTTTAATAAAATACAAACAAAATTAAGTTGCCAGCAAGCTAGCATAAATATTATCAACAATTCCAATAGATGGCGCTAATCAAATTACAAAAAATCTGTTAGATGGCGTTGATTAAAATAGTGATTGATTTATTAACAAAAAAATACGATATTCTCACATATTCAATCACTGATAGTGAGTGTGACTCAAAATATCAGTGATTGACTCACGGTTCGTAATTTTGAGCTCATCACTACTTTGGATGTCGCAAAACGATGAATAACTTTGTTTTTGAACGATCGTAAAATAGGGCGGAGAGTACGTTGATGGGGCTTATCAACCAAGAGAAAATTGAGGACACACAATCCCCGATACGATAGCAATAGCATATTCAGGACTGCTCCAGAAAAACTATAATAGTACAAGATTAAAAAAAAACTAATTTAGATAAATCACTCAAGAAAATTAATCTCTTAAAAAAATATTGTCATCGCCGATAGTCAGTTAATAATTTACTTTAAACTGAAACCATTGAGATGTCTCACTAATAAACTAATATGAAGATGCAATCTGACGATATAGTATAATATCACAATAGCTTAATCAGATAAAACTGTCTGCCGGCAAAATAAAGTTCCGAGATTAAGTCCCGAAGGTATCTTTTTTCGATAGGTAGATTTTTTTTGTGTCTTACATAATTTGTTTGAATTATTAATGAACTACTTATGTATGTTCTGAAACATCGTAAGTTCGCAAGTATACGTGATTTCATTAAAATTAACACAGTTATATACAATATGTTTATATTATTGATCCCAGACTTAAAATTGCGCTTCCCACATCTTTTATCTATAACTTTTTGGATGAATTGGATTCGGATGTAGTGTCATTTGTGGCGATAAAGTGCTTGGTTAAACGGCAAGGTCTGTGAGACACGAGTAGGGCAAAAAAACATACATTAGAGAAATCGTATTACGGCTGACAAGTATATAGAACACCTGTCATCCTGTCATCTCATTCTTATCTATGGTAGCACTGTCCAATGCGACCATAAAGGAGATGATAAATTAATGTTTTCGTATTTTTCAAGAATGTCTTTAAGCGGATATATATATATATTTCAAAGTTGACACGTAGGAACACCGTTTGTACAATGTCAGGGCTTTCGTAGAATCTACGTCATCTAAAGCAATGTAACAAAGATGCACAACGCACTATTGTGAAGTGTATGCATAAATAAATTCAATATATTTTTATAATGTTGATTATAATTTTATTTTTTGAATGAGAACACATTTTTGTTGTGAAGTTACATTTCCGAAACATAGTTCTGTGGTAGGTATTTTACAAATTAAACATAAACAAATGTTGGTGAATCAATTGGAAAGATTATAGAATATGAGTTTAAAGTTTGTCGAAAATGTATTCAATTACCATAGCGAAAAGGTGAATGCGCCTCCCTGGATAGAAAGAGGTTCAGGTTTGAATTCCGGTAGTAACTAAATATTTTTTTGGAATATCTTTCAAGTTGAATTGAACATAATCTTCATGAATTTTTTTATTTTTATATGGGTATTTATTAAACCTAATTAAATATGTAACTAATTACTGAAAATATGATAAATTACTGCAGAACCGTATTATAACGCCGGTAGACCTCTCGCAGATAATCATCCTGATGAAAGATATGTTTTTTTAAAGACAATTAAAATTTAACGAGAAATTTAAGTATATACAATAATATGATTATAATAATAATTAAATTGGAAATAACGTTAAAACTTTAAGCGATATTAAAGCTTTTAAAAATAATGTTTTAAGATTAAGATGTCTCACAGAGATGAAGCTATTATTCTTATATGAGAAGTATGGAAGTCTTGGGCACTACAGGGCTTACGACTTGTCATCAGTTGGCTTAAGTGATCACTTTACACAATGTAACGTTCACCTATTTACCCACGCTACCACATCTATCAAATTTTTGGAAGTTGTATATATTAAATCAAGATGGAATATTTCACTTATTTATTATCAATTATGCCATATATTGACATTTTTTGGAAAATTTGATATTCTTTCTCATGTAATAGTATAGATGTCGCTAAAGCTGAGACTTAATTTGAAGTGGAGGCAATATCCTTTATGTGTATAATAAATTTATTCAAATTATTAACATGTACTAAAATACGTCTGAAAATGCAGTATTTTTCAATTTTTAACTTCATATTTTAGACTTATTAAGATTTGGACACACTCAAAATATTGTAAAAAATAATTTTTTAAATGGGTTGTTAAAATTAGGTAGAGCAGCAGATACTGAGAGTAAAACTTTGGATGAAAAATTTGAGGACATTAATTTATTTATTATGGTATCTATAATAAAATTACGTAATTTTTTTTAAGGAACAGAATAAGCGATATTTATATATGTTATATTGGGCATTCAAATTTCTTTCTCTGATTTTACACTAGTCTTACATATTTTCATTTTTACTTTACATTGTGTGTACTCTCATTGTGTAATTATTTGTATTCGATATTAAGTTGCGTTATTGTATATATATATGCAATTAAAAATGAGTAGATATATAAATTAAACAATTAAAAATATTTTGATTTATATTTAAGTTTTAAATTAGGTTAACAAGAATAATTAATTAACTATCGTTATTGATGGGTAATCTCTAGTTGAACAAAATAATATTATTTATTTATAGTTTTTATCCTGTGTTCATTATATGCACGTAAACAATTCAAAAGCAAGTTTCAAATACAATACATACGTATTATAATATCAATTGTTGATGGCTCAATCGAAGCTGTTAATTTATGTAAATAAATTCGACAATCAGTCAACAGAACAACATGCCAACTTTTACATTAATGGCATAGTAAAGTCAGTAACACTAACATTTTTCATCAAAACAGCTAACGATCGCATAAAAGGAAAGGGACATTAAATCACACATCGACGTAAAAAAATAGATTTAATAGGGAGATAAATAATAAGGAATATTTGAATATGACCAAGAACACACAATTACTGGATTTTCACCTACACAGGCACTGTTATTAAACAAATAATAGATATCTCATATAGACGAAGATATTTTTTATTAATGAAAAAATATGAAAGTATGTGTAATTAGATGGCTTACGATTAATTCAATTCTCATTATATGACATATATGCTGTTTCAGGAAAAATTAATATCAAATTTAGTCCATAGATGGCGATAGTGTAGTGATATTCGAAGTGATTCTACATATTAACATATATACAACTTCCAAAAATTTGATATATATGGGGGTTAATTGGGTGGTTACTTTAAAGGGATTACTGTAGCTAGCCAAAGACAGGTCGTTGTATATATATTAATACAAGGAATCACTTCGAATACCACTATACCATCGCCATCTATGGAAAAATTTCGTGTTTTGTGTATAGGGATGAGGGGGGTAGTGGATATGTAATAGACAGGAACCATTCTATATATCGCGTTCATATTGCTCGCACACGCGACCGGCAATCGTTGGATTGCCATAAAAATTGAATAAGTAACATTTTTTTTTTTTTTTTTCTTCATCAATCAAATGCGAGTACATCTAAACGGATATACGAGTTTCTTACACATTTCAAGTGGTGTTTTTTGAGTTTATTTCCACATCAAAATCTCAACACGCGTCCGCGGTACTGACACTTAGGTCAAGAAAATCATTAAGACATGCATCATCTCATTCCGTGGACACGGTTCACTTTCATATAACGAAGTTAAAAAAATATAACAGTTAACTACGGGCTATTGGAAAAAAAAAATACCTTAAATATAATATTATAAAACTGGTTTTTCAGATGAAATAATATACTGCGTAGGTACTTAAAACGGCACTAATTTGTAATCAGTTCTATGATTTTATATAAACAACATCTTAGATATTCCGCTGATGAGTGCTTGTTAAATATTTAATCACTTGAATTGCGTATTGAGTTTCAATAATTTTACTTTCAGTCTACGAATCTCCGTTACAGAATCATTCAAGCGACTATTATCATATTAGCGGCATAAAGATTGTTTTCAAGTGAAGTGTAATATTTGAAATCGGAATATTTTTGCCAAATTTTCATTTATTTCGGGAAACGGAGAGATGGCAAATGTGAATGAATTGTCGGCACTAAAAGCGCAGAATCTCGTATTTGAGATAGCTCTTAAATGAAATAATACGGAAAGTGCAGGAATATTGTTTCATACTTGGAATCTCGCGAACGGAACGGTCGCGTCTTATTGAAATGGTATATAACGTAATTGAAAATAAATATATACGAATATATCTAATTTTTAACCATGGAAAATTTTAAATAAACGAAGATCCATGTTTATAATATTTGAAATAAATGTCGGTGTAAGTGTAATGTTATAATAAATTCCACATTTCATTCGTCCGTTCATGTAAAGGGTGTTTACACTTTTTCCAGCCAATTTGACAGCTGATAGTTGATTTGTGCTCAATTTGGTTTGCGATTCCACCACGAATAGACTTACGCCAGAATAACGTTTGCAAATTTATTTCGAATATCGTGGTTCAGTTCGCGAAACTTACCATGCGTTACGTCTATGCGGTCGACATAATCGTCTATCCGAGCAAGTAATTCGAATAAACATGGATCGTTTTCGCACCACGCATACTCAACGCATAGGGCGCACCGAATAACCAATTGTTTCTTCAAAAATGATGCCGGCCAGAATGTTACAGTCAATGGAGAGCGCTATAGATCCATGATTGCTGACTTTTTCGATTCTAATTGAATTGAATTAATGTGGAAGAACTGTGGTTTTAACAAGACTCAATGGAGACCTATAATAGGCTTGAGAATTGGTCTCCAACATAGTGCGATTTAACACCTTTGAATTATTTTATGTAGAGGTATGTCAAGTAGCTAGTCTACGCCGATTTTACCACGATTTTCATGTGCGTTATTTGATTTTAAAGTACTTTTACTCTTAAAAAAACACCTTTTAGTAATGGAAAATCTCATTGAACGCAACACCTCGCGCTAACCGAAATCACAAAAAATAAAGAATAAAGTTAATTCTAATTAATTCATTATGATATAGATAAAAAAAAATATACTACACATAAGTTATATTAAAGAATAAAATGATCAAAGAATAAAAACACAATATATTATTTTTTTATTTACAGAATGAACACATAATTAAATATACGTTGATCAGAGATATTCTAGGTTAAATAAAATTGATTGATTTATTTTAACATTTTTAATATTTATTGTACAATAAAGTTGATTGTTATTAGAAAATGAAATAACACATTCATGACAATAACATAAGATTGCATTTTTAACCCCCAAATTATTCGAAATCTTATACAAATACAAATTAGTATCGCAGTTCTCCGGTAAGCATTGTTACGGGTTCGTATTCCGGTGGTTACCAATTATTATTTTCGAAGGATGGATTTTTTCTGTATCTATCCTTTTCTCATAATTAAATTATGAATCAATTTTTTTTGCGTAACATTTGAGAAATTATGTTTTAACAGAGGTTAACTTCATTTTATTATGTAATTTTTGATAGATGACGAATGTCTTCTTTCCATTATTGAGTCTGCATTTTGATGTGATTGAAGGCTCGCTCGAGTTCTTTCGCAGCTTTTGTTCTTGCTTACGTTCTTTACTTCATTTTCGCTTAGCTCCCAAGCAAATTTCTTACATTGTCAGCATAAAGTTCAATGAATCCTAGTTATTTTTCACATTACATTACGATTTCGTCGAAGATTTATTTACTGATTCATTGAAACCAATGTATTATTTGCATTTAAATAATGCAAACGATAATAATTTTAAATATGAATTAAATATATTCATTAGAAAGGTATACATATAAAATCAATTATATAGAAAAATATTGTTGTTACGCTACCGGGATTCGAACCTGGATATTTTTCCGAACCGGAGAAGGTGCATTATCTAACTATGCTACAGGGACAATATTTTTAGCGACAAATTTTCTAACCTATATGTTACCTTTTTGATATTAATATATTTAATCGTTTCATTATTTGAAAGAGCATCTACCTTATTTTTACGGAATCTCAAATACCTTTGAGTAATCTGATAGCAGACATCATCATAATAATAATGTGTTCTCCTAATGATAATAATTTTGCTCGAGCGCGCAAATTGATTTCAGCGCAAGTCAAATTCGCGTTAAGATGAGTTATCGTCTATAACAACTTATCACAAGCATGCATCGCAAAGAGATCTGCTATCCTTCAATCTCGTAAAAATGTGATTGTCGTGTCAATGGGTTATTTTGGAATAGTAATTTTTTTAGTTACCAAAATTGTCATTGTTGGCTGTTTATTAATAAATAAATAAAACTTATATTTTATTCAAAAATGTTCCATTTCAATTCTCTCTTAAAGTAAATATCAATATTACTGTTTACCGATCTAGACACGCGCCAAATTTTCATATGAATACTTTTGACATTTTTGCAAAAAAACTCTACTATGTACCTATTTACATAAAAGCGTACAATTATTTATCTTTCTCAATATTACAATTTGGTATTGAAATATTAAGGTATGAGAAATCAAATATTACTTATATAAAATTTTAGGGTTCAAACATATTAAATAAATGACAAACAATAAATGTATATTTCTATGATAATTCAAACAATTTAGATGAATCATTATATAATATATACATAGAACAATTATATATTTATAATGGAACGTGGTAATTAAATACGTAGTGCGTTTTTTAAGTAAGTACCGTTGCCATATATTCCGGTGTAGTACTGCGGTTGCAATGTTGCGCATACGTAATGGTTTCCTTCATCTGTTGACTAATCACATGCATTCAAATAGTATGATCATCTTGTAGTGAGTGGTTGAAATGTTCAAGACAATAAATCAGCCCGCCGACTCTGAGATACGGTCCGTAATTCGTTTCTTGAATGCGCGAAACATGAAACCAGCTGACGTTCATCGCCAAGTGTGTCCTGATTTGGGGCCGAGTGAATTCCTTGTTTTCCTTCATCTGAAGCGGTTCCTTGGTGGCAAGCGTTTTGATGACGTATATGAACTCAAAGACAGAGTACATACATGGTTTTCATTCCAGGTGGCGTCGTTCTATAATGAAGGTATACAAAAATTGGTGTCCTATTATGACAAGTGTCTTGAGTGACAAGTAGCGGCTATATTGAGTAGTAGTTTAAGGTGTGTAGCGTCCGAAGAAATGAAAGTGTTGTAAAAATGATTTTGTATTTCTTTAAAAAATAATTCCGGTACTTACTTAAAAAACGCGCCTCATATTTTAACGACAGATAGATTTTTTTTTTTTTTTCTTTTTAGAAGAAAATAACATAATGATTTCGTTTATTGTTAATATAAAGAACCATAAAAGACAGCGATATAATAGAAGGCCACACGACACTACGAAATGTATGATTTTTTAAATGTATTTTAAAATGGAGTGGTCAGTTTTAAATACAGAGCAATCTTTATGTACTCATATGTAATCAGCGGCTTAACTACTCGGTTGCAAACAACCCAGTGTATAGGAGGCCACGTTAGATAGGGACTTAAAATGTTCATACCATATAAAAACATCGACACTTTTGCGAATATCGTTACTGTACGAATATTTTCAAATATTCACCACAGCAAATAATTAAATTTAAATAAATAATTTTTCGCGTGTATTAAGGATGATACGTGAAAATTTTATCGATATATTCCGGACTACCTGCCCCCCCTCGATAATCGGTTAGGAATCAAACAATAGCCGTAAAACAGAGTAAGGGTTTTTTCGCCTAAAACGCCGACATTTGCGCTACTTTTTAATGAGCGCGCTGTTACCCTAGGCTATCAAAATTGCTGAGGAAGTAGTTTTTTTTGATACATCACTTTATGGTAGTGGTATAGATATATATTAAAATTTTTAGGTTGTATTTTATAGGAGGCCCTTTTATCCAATTTTGTTACGCCATTGCCTGTTTCTGTGACAACTGAGCAGCAACAATTAAGCTAGTACGCTGCACAGCTTAATATTAACAAGAAAAGTCGAGAAGTCTACGTCGCTGTCGTGGCTCTTTGTACTGGCCCACTCTAAATGACAGATAGATTTCACACGACGAGTACTAGAATGTCTTCCAGTATAGTTTAATACACCTCAAAGCTGTTACCGGGATGCATTATTGATGCATAAATGGGGATTGAAAGATTCACGTCTGTGCGAAAGCGGAATTCCTCGAACGTGGTATATCCTAGATCTGCTCTTGACGCAGAGGTATTTCTGGAGCTAAAAATATATCTCCAGAGGCTAAAATATTAAATACGACGAAGAAAAGGTTTAAGTTATTAGATAATAAATTTATTTGTAAGTTTTGTTTTTAGTCAAAGGTCTAATCAGAGTGAAATTTACTCAAAGCTACTTAACGAACAAAATGATGAAAATGGTATATTACAAGTAGTGATGAGAAAAAATGCTACTCTTGACTCACTGGTGTGATTGTGATTGGTATTCGATAATATCAGTAATTGAAAACTGTGACTGAGATCACAGTTTCTGCCGATATCACAATACACGAAATAAATAAAAAAAAACTTCATTTGCGTAAAAAACATATTCTAGCATATGTAATTTAATATCATCACAAAGAGAATGAAAACCCTTAAAAATATGAGTTTTTTTTTGGGTCAAATTTTCAGCATTTCGGGTCAAATGGGTAAAACGTTTTGATAGAATCTACTAGATGGCTCTTATTATGAATTATAATGTCATCCTTTCATGAATATTTTCGTTTCATACGCACATGCGCCGAATCACGGTTCACAATCAAATATAAATAAAATACAAAAATTATTCACGAATCATGATATTCCCAGATATTTAATCACCGATAGTGAGTGTGACTCAAAGATATCAGTGATTGACTCACGGTTCGTGATTTTGAACTCATCTCTAATTACAAGTCCAAGTAATGATAAAATATGTTATTAAAATGAATATACAATTGAAATTGACATAATTTGCTATATATTTTGGTTTTCTCCAAAAACTTTATATTAAAACTCTATATTTTTATAAAAAGTGAAATAAATATTAAGGCATGATGGTCAGATAAGTTGTTGGATATGGCAGTAGAAGAATTTTATCTATCACGAGAATTTTTAAAAACAGAAAAATAGTTTAACTTAAGAAAGCATTAAAAAGATAATATAGAAGAAGAAGAAACAAGTAATTATTTATTTAATGTACACGTTTTTTTAATTCGCATTGTGAATATTTATAGTATTTATTAACTTTGTCTACAGATGTAACGCCTTATTCTAGAGTAACTACCATAATAAAATGAATCATATTTTCTCATTATAAATATATAATCATACATTTTATGTAAAGATACAATATGTCATGTGACGTTATATATGCTGTCACTGAAATTAATTCCCGAAAGATTATCAGGATGGTAGCTACCTGTAAAACAAAATATTGTCTCTTAAGATTAATTCTCATATATATCTTTCAAATTTACTGTTAATATCAAATTTTCTCAGGATTTTATGTAGACCCTTTAGTATTTTCCATTTCGTTAATTAGTATATTAAATCAGGACAATCAAGTTAATTACTTAATACAACTTAATTAGTATATTAAAGCAGTCAATAAAGAGGACAAAATACAGAGACGTATTCAGATGGGTTGGGTAGCATTAATTTGAAAAGCTAAACATATAATAAAGTCCAAAATTCCATAATAAATTTGAAATTTGTATTTGTATTTATCGATACTGACGTATCTTCCTCAGGACTGCCGTACAGCTGAACAATTCCATGAAATTTTTAAATGACATCAATTACGCGGTGTAAGCTGATTCTTCGTAAGAGTTGGGAGGTGATTGACAAAGAGACATTGAATTAGGAAATATATAAAATTTTGGGCTATTTGTAAAGCTTAATTAGTTATTAATTATACTATACTTAGTATAGAGTGATTTTTTTGGTTTATATACTTTCTAAACTATCCAATCTAAGGTTTTTGTTATTATTATGTAAAATTACAACGCCGTTTTCTTTTACAAAATCGTGTCCTGTCTCTAAAAGGCGGTTGGAAATTTTTTTGCTTTTGCAAGATGCCATTTTTTCGAACTACAACGCGACTTTTTTCTTCGCGGTGGATGGAATAACTGATACCTGCACAGGCGAGTAACATATACGCGCTGGTTTGACAGAAGTTAGAACTTTACTACAGGTTGAAAATATGAATTCTTGCCGGTTTTGTAACAAACATGCTCCGGTTTGCCTGTAAAGGCGACCTGTATAGGTATACCTGTCATATATACCGTTGGTTTTACGTGCAAGTAGTTAAGGGAGCTTGAGGTCTGGGAGGCGTCACGAGTGGATCTTTCTTGGTTGCGGGCGCATGTTTTTGGAACATGGTTATTGCGTCGGTTTTTGACGTATTTTATCAACTGTTAGGAGTGATGGTATACACACTGGTATGATGGTATATGAGGTGCGTTCAGGGGTCGTCAGTGGTAATGATGGCTGTGCAGGCGATGATTGTTTTTCTTTTGTGCCGTCTCGTTTCCCGGAAGGGAGTGCTTCTTCACTATCCATCTGCTCCCCGGCCTTGTTAATGGTTAATTGTATTATTTTATATTATCTATATGTTATGTATTGTAAATATTATTTATTATAAAGTGAGTCAACCGGGGACAATGAGGGCAAATCTTGTTTTGGCAGCTGTGCGGTGTCGCCCTGTCAATATGCGAGGCGCTATCGAACAGCTGCCTAGTAGCATTAAAAATGCCAACCAGGCGCGAATAAGTAGGACCGAGATAGGAGCCTTGAGCTTATTGAATTGGTCTTGAGTAAGCGGTGGATCTGACCTCATTGTGTAGGCGATGGACCTCTACAGATGATATGGCGGGCGGTAAAAGTATGAGAAAGGCTGAAAGGCTGATTAGCGATCCTTGGAAGAATTCTATATCCATAGAGACGTATGTTGATGCTAATGATAATGATAATGATAATGATTTACTAATGTTGAAGTACAGGGTGGGCCTGGGAAAAAATAATATCCAAAAATTCTTATTAATTAATTTAAAAAAAAAAAAGATTATCTTTGGTTGGCGCGTTTTTCTGATCTCACGGTTCCAGATTTATTATTGTGGGGATATTTAAAAAAATGATAGTTTTTTGAGCTGAAGAACAATAGACGTAAAGGAGTGCCAGGCATTTTGCGTGCAGTTTTGGAGAGTACCATTGAAAGAGCTCACATTTGCGGAGACAAAATATAAGTCAATTACAAAATACTTTTCATGTATAAATTAATAAAAATTCCATGCTTAGTCAAATATTATGTAAAAAATAAAAAAATAAATATGTAATCAAAATACAAAAAAATACAATTTTTTTAAATTGTTAGGTGATGTTAGGCCTACTATATATTATGTAATGTTAGGCCTACTATGTATTATGTTGGCGTACAAAATTCAGCTTCATTATGTTTCATAAAAAGTCTAGCGTGTGAAGTTGTCTTATGAAACATTTCGGTAGAATACGACGTTATATAAAGACACTTTTCATAAACATGACATGTGATTCTCTTGAAAATTTCAGAGATGTGTAGCGCCTAATTCCAAAACCTCCTTAAACGACTTCGTGTTTTTGAGTTATGGATGAAAACGTATATTTTGAAAACAAATGTACAAAATGTTTGTTTTTATATCACCATTTTTTAAAGAGACTATTCTATAAGTTTTTTTTTTTTCTATATACCTTTATAGTTCTGGCAGCCATACTGGATTTTTTATCACGTGAGCATCAGCAAGCGTTATGATTGACTGAATTAGGGGGAATAGCAACTTATACTCTATCTGCTTTTGGGTATTTTGGAATGTACCCTGATTTTCATCATGCAATATTAATGGATTTAAGTTTTAAGTATTGCGAGAAACAATGTGTTCTGCATACAGCTGATAATAAAATTTACAAAACTGCATATTTAACTCAAATTATCCGATATCTATTTAGGAGGTTTTGGAATTAAGCGCTACAAATATTTACATAAGCACATGTATTATGTATGAAGGCCACAATTCAAATAGGTATCAAAACATTTTTCAACAAAGTACGTATAACAAAATAGAATTAAACTTCTCGTTTGCTATTTGACCCTCGATTAAAGTCGAAACGTCCTTTGTACATTTCAGAAATATTAAAGTAAATATCCGCTGTGTAATAACAAGGCACATTGTGTACCGGATATTCTCAGAAACAGACTTCCGGTCTCCCGACTGGTTTAATATGGGGTAGCTTCCTTATTGTTACAGTAAACATGCACGACGTTTGGGACCGAAACGCCCAAAGGTCCTTAAATTTGAAAACTGATTGAGAAACTTCAAAATTAAAATCTGGTATTGCGGTGTGTAATGAAAAATATTGTATCTCTCTGTAGCGAGAGTTTTCGCATTAAATAAACGCGAATATTATTTTTCCTTGAAGTTAAGCACAGCTGCCTTTTTTAATTAATTCAATTCAACCATAAAATGATGTCGTTATTTTAACACACGTTTTTGTCTTGTTAATTTTCAGAAGTACAAAAATTCATTTTATCGATATTTTAAAATTAAATATCACAAAGGGTGTATTTTCATTTTCCCACTTTGAAATTCGATAAATTCTATGCGAATTATATACGCTTTCTTGATAAGGCTAATAGTTAAATTCTTATAAGTTATGACATTACAAAAGTGATGTCATGTTGTAAATTACTCAGAATATTCTACACCAACGACGTCACTGTCATGAGCAACATTACATTTTGCAATACGTACAATCTTCACAGTGGTTGGATCGGTACTTTTCTATGGTGTATTCAGAGATCTCGCTGGGCGATCGAAGCCATCGCATCTCTCTCGACAGCTGTGCCTGTCACAAGCTTATTGTATCATATTGCCGGCCGGTATTGGGAATCTAAATGTTCTATGGGTAAATACTTAATTGGCTATTCAATCATTAGTGCACTGTATTTATGAACAATATTCCCAGAAATCTGATATTTCCTTTTCCCGCTTGGGTAATAGAAATATGATCGACTGATAGTAACGTTCCAGACCATGTTTCCTGGCAATTGATGATCAATGGCTTATCATTTCATGAAGACATATGATTCGTAGGGTGGATCTCGGACGCAACAGACATGGCATTTCGTAGAGGAAGATGGCGAATCGGACCGAAATTAAATGGCGACGACAGTGACAGAGTTTGAGGTTAACAGATCCTTACTTTTTTATTATTATTTTTTTATTTATTTTTGCATTCGACAATAAAAAAAACAATAGTAGAGTAATACACCCCCAAATAAGAAAGATCTTGAATTATGGAGGTGGCTTTTAACATTTATGTAATACAAGATCAACATATACTAGATGTAAGAACAGTAATTAAAAAATAAAAAATATATATACTTACATCTATAATAATACAAAATATGAAAATTAACATATCTCTTATAAGTTACCTCATGTATTATTGTCGTATGCCCTATGTTTATTTATTGTCGTATTTCATGGTTCTAATTTTAACTTAATAATGTATTCTTTTTTATGGTAACCTATTTTAGGTTCGCCACAGTTTTTTGGTAAATTATCCAATCTTTTGTTTGACGAATCATAGTCGAACACTTATTAATTATATTTAAATGGTTATCGATATAGTATGTAGATCGATTAAACCGAAAATTTTTGTACTAACTTTGATTGTTGAAATGATTCTCTGTTTATACAAACATATTTTTATTTATCGGTCCAGGGTATTAAAAATAAATTTTCTCAGATTAGTACGAAAGCAGAATGTGATATATCAGGGTGCGTATGCATTTCAGAGGTATGGAACCAACCGTTCTTATCTTCTCTTTTGACTAGCCGGTGAGGAGGACAGAACGCCGGTATTTACCCTCACAAATGACGCCCAAAGTGTTGGAGCTGCTAAGTCAGAAACTATATAATTTCACAAAGTATCACAGAAATACTTGATGATGTTATCTGTTACGTACATCATGCTAGAGAGAGGAAGATTTTAATAGAGAAAGATGACAATAAAATTTTTGATTTTCTCGCATTCGAGACAAGTGTCAAAAATAACTCGTGTCTAGATCTTATCCAAGTTTTTTCATATTAATATTATGGAACAAAATAAAATGTATGTTATCATTTGAATAAATCAATCGAAATTTAAAAAAAAATATTTGAGTACCAACTTCATGTATATGAATATGTTTTGAAATCAGACAAAATACCTACTCAATGTTTAGACTGATATATACAATATACTATATTCAAAATTATTATGACAGCTTCAATTTATTATTTTGTTTAATATTATCGATTTAAAACACCACGTTGCCGTTTTGTGATCTGTTTGTTTCATAATTACAAAGTATTATTTATGAAACAAACAGTTAGTGTTTAAAAGACAACGCTGTTTTATATAAACAAAATATTTAATTGCGACTTACGTACAAATAACGCACATAAAATGTTTATTTTGTTCAAGAAAGGGTTGCCGTCTCTTAAAATCATTAAAAAAACTATCTAATTTGTGAATTCTGCTACTAATGTTTTGAATAAGTTTAATATTAATTCACACTGTGGCTCAAATTACGAAAATCTCAGAAATTGGGTCGATAACTATTTCGATACCAAATCTGCAGAATTTTACAGAAAGGGCATCGATAAATTTGTAAAAAGATGGGATGAGATGGGAGTCCTGAACAATAATGGAGAATACGTCATTGCTTGGAAGGTGTCAATTCTGTTGTGACAGTTGTGCTGTGCATTGGTGCTCATAATATATTGTTTCTGACGTGTAATTATATAATAGATTGTTGAAAAACTGATACGTATTACCAAAATATTTACAGAAAATATATAGAATACAGTAAAGCTTAGTATTTTAACAAGTTTTATTATGCACTATATTTCTAAACAATACAATGATGTGCATCTTGAATTCCAATTAATCAATCTACCTAACTCGTGAGAATATTAAAAGGATAAAAAATTGTATGTATTACTGTTTGACTGAAAATTCTCATCACTTTTAATCTCACACTTTGTATTGGTAAAAAATAAATAAATATTAACGAAAGTATTTTAAACGCACAGATATAATCAGTGACATCTATTGGAAAGAAGACAAACCTTTTATAAGATTAATAATTACAACTTAACAATAAGAATGTATTCTCTTAATAATAAAGTTGTATCAATGTGTCCAAAATTTAATAAAAATCAATTAATAATTCTGGCGTCTGCTATCAGATTACTCAAAGGTATTTGAGATTCCGTAAAAGTAAGGTAGATGGCTCTTTCAAATAATGGAACGATAAAATGTATTAATATCAAAAAGGTAATATATAGGTTCGAAAATTTGTCGCTAAAAATATTGTCGCTGTAGCAGAGTTGAATAATGCACATTTCCCGGTTTGGAAAGAGATCAAGGTTCGAATCCTGGTGGCGCAACAACAATATTTTTCGATAAATTGATTTTGTATGTATATCTTTCTAATTAATATTTAAAATATATTAAGATACGGCGTATTTTAAAATACGCAATATTGTATAATAAATATGATTATAATTTATAAACTTAAAATGCCTCTCTGAATTACTTTCGTATTTTTTTTATTTGACAGTACTAACATTATTTTCTAAAAGCATTCCGCTTCCGCATTGTAAATTCTCTCATGCAAGTGCACAATTATTGCGAAACCCAGCATTAGACAACTAAATCTTAGTAGTAGTGAACCAGCTCACAATAACCGAGGATGCAAACTGTTCGAACTACGAGGTTCTTGTATAGTTGGAACAATGAATCAAAGCCAGTCTCAAACTTGGCCCAGAGGTCCTTTGGTAAATACGTACCTTTATATATTGTATTGGTCTATACATGCAGATATACTCATTAATTCAGATAAAACTTCCCTTAAACTTATGTTTGTTATGTCACAACCCCGTGGGGTAGTAATTAGATTTTCTGGAAAGTTCTAGATCCCAACTTAATGTTTAATAATATAACAGGCATTTTAATTTAAAAAATACAAACAATGGATTGAGAATTAACAGAAACGATCGTTTTATTATTAAGTAGAACACATTGTTATTGTGATGTTGCAGTTTTTCAGAACATAGTTTTGTGATATTTTTAATACTTATTAAATGTATCAATTAGAAAAACATACAGATAAATAAATTTATTGAAAAAATGTTTTGTTACCACCGGGATTCCTATCCAGGGAAGTTTGTTGAGTATTACACCATGTCAATATAGTAAGTTAATGACACATTTTCAAACCTATATGTTGCACTTTCAAATTTATTCATCTGTTATTACATTTAAAAAAAAAAAATATTATCGTTTTAATTTCAAATAATTAAATTCGACTAAAAATTTTTAAAGATAAAAAATTTAACTTATTTAACTGAACATGTCAAAATACCACCCATGGCAGACAGCGTTTAATATTTTAAAGGAAGATTTTTTATTTTAATTAGATTTCGTAATATTTCACGTTAAATTCGTTTTCCGTTAAAGTAGATCTAAATCTACTTATTAACTAATTATTGACAAGGCATTTCCTTGGTGTACCTCTTGCTTCGTCTTTATATCTTCTCATGCACGCGCTTTATCAACATAGTTGTTCTCCAATATCTGGTTTATCTGATTATGCCAGGTCTTTAACACCCGCGTTATATATTTTCTTTACCATCTCCTGATTACTCATTCCACTTATCCAAATCATATTCTTCTCGCGCCTTATATTTTTAAAAACTTTTCCAAGCATTATCTAATTATCGAAACATTTTAATGAAAACAATAACGGATATATCAACCACTGAAGAACCTGTTTTTATTTATAAATGAAATCAAATCACTTTCACAAAAGTACGACATACATGGTCCTCGAGAAGTCATACAAATAATACATATAAAAGATAGTTTGATATCAACAATTGTTTGTATCCTGTTACGTTATTTCTTCTTTCTGCCATATTCAGGGGGAACATATTCAAATATTGCAAATATTTTTTCGGTAAATTTATTTTTTTGTACTTTATATCTTTCTAACACATACATTTATTTATTTTGTGCATAAATATTATTTGGTTACTTGAATACATTATAATGTACACATAAATATAATGGCGAATCGGGTATTACATAAATGACCCGATTACGTTGTAATAAATACACTATTATTATTATTAGTACTAGAAACTTGGTTTTAAAATGTATAATCTCTAGTAAAACGTAATTAATGAAATAAAATAAAATATTATATGTTTAGAATTGGTTTAATGCATGAAGAAACAGACGTTTTGAGATTTTTTTAAACAATATTACTCAAGTAATTATACACAGTTATTTTATATTCATTATTAAATATTTATTTATTGTATTTTATTCAGTGATGTTGACGCTGCTAAAAAGCGAAAATGGTAATGGGTTTGCCATATTTCAAGACGATGTATGAATAAATTCTTGAATAGTAACCGCGAGGAAAAAACAATCTAGACGATGTTCAAATAATAAACAATAGGAGCAGTGAGAGTGACATGGCCAAGATTGTAAGAGGATCGTGAAGACTAGCAGAATCACGGGGATACTTTTAAACACGGCGATGATGATGATGAATAAAAATAGTTTTTTATAACAATTCGTTAATTTTTATCCCATTTTCAGTTTTAGGTAATTTGAGCATCGATGTAAGTCCACTAACAATGTAAACCCCTCGGTGAGCTCCCACCCCCGCAAAAACACAGGCAAACATTTAACCCTTTGGGATTGAGGATCTTTCTTTGAACGATAACCATATAAACCTTTTTCTACCCTTGTTATATTGAATTCTGATACGTCAAAACCATTAGATTGGTTATGCTGGCTATCGGCTTCTACCTACCCTACACGTTTCTCGTTTAGGGTTGTTTTACAGAGTGATCAAAGCCGGCTGTTCGCCACCGAGCCCTCCCATACTCTCCCAATAATATCCGCTGAACACGAGTACCGTTGCTTTATTGTTTTCTATCATTTCCACAAGTAAGAAACTAATACGGAAATATTCATTTCATTTGATAGCGGGTAATGGAAAATTTTTCCAAGGCTTGATTATATCAAAGAAAAGAAAATATTTAATAAAGCGGAAAATATTACATCTTTTAGTGATTATGTTATATCGTTAAAGGATATAAGATAACCTAAATATTATAATTATTAAGAAAAACACATTCTTATTGTGAAGTTGTAATTATTCAGAACATAGGTCTGTGATATTTTAAATACTAAATTAATGTATTAATTATAAATATATACATATAAAATCAATTTTGTCGAAAAATATTGTTTTAGCGTCACCGGGATCAAGTAATAATCTAAGATAGGTACTAAATTTATTTTTAAACAAAATTTCGTAAAAAAGTGTTTAAAAATAAATAATTCTTGGAATTTTTTGTTATTAAAAGTTATGAAAGTCCATTGTATTGTCTATTGTTAATTTTTCTAAAAGTTAGTTATACTTCTTGTACTTAGTAAGTCGTTTCATTAAGGAGAACAGAATAGTTCTGTGGTGTTTTTAATAAAAAATAAATAAATAATTAAATAAAGTAATTAAGAATGTTTTCATGTTGTCAAAGCCATACAGAATCATCTGTGTAGAGTTTACTAAGCTTTTTTCCGTGTGTATCTGACCTCTCTCTCTCTGACCGACGTTTCGGATCCTATCGCAGAGTCCATCGTGGGATCATGACTACTATATAATTCTACATATTCTGATATTATAATTTGGTTTGTATCTATATAAATAATTAATTTAAACAATTCTAAATTAATATTAGATATCTAATAGAGACAAAGTTATTTTTTATTATATATAATGGAAAATATATGGAAGTGTGGGGTAATTATAGGGCTTATGGCTTGTTTTTGTCTGGCTTAAGTGATTATTTTACATATACACATATATATAAAACGTTTACCAATTCTCACCCCTTAATCTCCACATTTATCAAATTGTTGAAAGTTGTATATATGTTAAACTAGTCGAATACAGGTCATAAGCCCTATAATTACCCCATACTCCCATATATTTTCCAATAATTGAGTCGTCTTTATGAGATATCTGATATTTGTTTAATAACAGTGCCTTTGTAGGTAAAAATCCACTAATTGTGTATTCTTGGACATATTCAAATATTGCTGAACAGTTCTAGATTAAAAAAAAACGTGACAACCAAACAGGCGTGAAATAATAAAAATAAAATGGTAATATTTTTTCAACTAAAATAGTGTAATATTTTTTATTATTCAACCGTTCAGCGGTTTCTTATTCCATTGTCTCGTTTATAGCATCAGCGATTGTGGTAATATTTTCACAGAACGCCTCTATATTTTTCAGTGCAGTACCATACATCACTCAACATAAAACGCGTTGTTTTAGAAAATCTATAAATTTCTTGTCTGCACTGTATAAAAAAAAATGTATTCTTGAACTATTTTTGGAATTTTCGTTTAATTATTGTTTTAACGCACGATTCACGAGTATGCACCGTGACTGTGAAATATAGATATCAGTGGCGTAATTTAACTTTAGACACCTTCTTGCACTTCAGATTTTTACGACCTTCCTACACCTCATATACTACGTACAGATATGTATTATTTTATTTGATATAATTTTAAAATACAGACAATAGCTAGATGCATGCCTATAGGTGTATATTGGTGTATATTTTCATTTAAGATAGATATACATAGTATTTTAAAATAAAATAAATAAAACTTACTAAATGTCGCATTACAAATAGAAATTAATTAATAATTTATTAACTTTGTTAAAAACAGTGGTTAAGTGGTTAAAAATAAAATAAATAAATTATTTATTTTAATATAAATTAAATGCTACAATTAGAGAAATATACATACAGATAAACTCAATTTATGCATTTGAATATAGCACTTTCTCGGATAGGAAAAGATCCTGGTTCAAATAGCGGTGGCAGCTAAAATATTTTTTCGATGAATTGAGTAAATATATATCTTTCTAATTGATGCATTTACTTTGTATTAAAATACACCAATAACCACAATGTGTTCGTGTTAAATATAAAAAAAAACAATTTTATATTAAATACCAATTTAATGTATTAATTGTAAAGATATATATACATAAAATCAATTCTATCGAAATATATTGTTGTTGCGCTACCGGGATTCGAACCTGGATCTTTTTTTCCCATCCGGGAAAGATGCATTACCAACAATGTTACAGCACTAGTAATTTTGACAACAAATCAAATTTTCGAACTTACATGTTACACTTTTTCAAATGAACACATATATCGTTCCATTATTTGAAAGCCAACTACATTATGATTACGGAATCTCAAATACCTTCGAATAAACCGATAGTAGACGAATTAAAAATTGTTTTTTTTTTTTTTTAATTTTGGATATATTGATACAACTTACATATTATTAAGGAAAACACATTCTTATTGTGAAGTTGTAATTATTCAGAACGTAGATCTGTGATGTTTTAAATACTAATTAAATGCTTTTAAAATTAGCAATATTAACTTTGTGGTTAAAATTCATATTTTATATTTATTATCTTTGTTTTATTAATCACTAAATTGAGTTTAAATACATCTAGCGGTTTGGAAAAATACCATTAGATGTATATAAACTCAATTCAGTGGATAATAAAACAAAGATAATAAATAAAAAATATGAATTAAATGTATTAATTATAAAGATACACATATAAAATAAATTTTATTAAAAAATAATATTATTGCGCTGACGGGATTCAAAGCTTGATCTCTTTTTACAATCATAGCATAGCTGGTAATGCACTTTCCCCGAATTGAAAAAAGTGATCCAGGTTCGAATCCCGATAGCGCAATAACAATAATTTTAGATAAAATTGATTTTATATGTATATATTTGTAATTAATACCTTTAATTAGTATTTAAAACATCACAGATCTATGTTCTGAATAATTACAACTTCACAATAAGAATGTGGCCTCCTTAAAAATTTTATATTACTTCTTAATACATAAAAAAGTTAGTAAAAACTTCATTGAAAGATCAAGACGCTATAACCAGACCAACGGACATCGGTTTTGGAAACTGATTGACAGAATCTGATTAAGAATCCTAGATATCGAAATGAGATACCTTAGACGGATAGATGGAGTTACATTTAATTAAAGATTGATGAGAAATTTAAGCCTTGGTGCTATATATCAAAAGGTATCAAATGTACTGACTAGGATACTAAGATAAGCCAGGATAAGATCAAATGAAGGTGCCATATCTAGACGGAGAAAACGAAGAACAATAGTTTTATTCATGCTGTAAGAACTATACGGTAAGGTTAACAAGGTAAAACGCAAATTATAAAGCAATATGTTGGTATTTTATGTACCTATATATATTACGACCAAGTAGAGCTTTTCGAGCCGCTGATGTGATGATAGCCCATATTATAGACAATTTGATGATAGCCCACAATATGACAAAGTGATGACCCATATTACAGACAATTTCTGTTAAATAGATACGATGCGGAAAAATAGCAATACTGACTTTATAGAGCAAAAAAAATGCTATGGAATAGTGTCATTTTTTTCAACAAAATAGTGAAAAAATACTTATAAGACGACAGAAAAAGATTATGCTGCTTACAAAAATGAGTATAATACACATCTCGCGTAGAGTTGGAAAAATAAGCTTGGTGAAGTAATTTCGAATAATACCGATAGCATCCACGATGACTTATTACAACTGCTTCTCGTGACGTTTTCTATTATCCTGAAAAAATGAACGAAACAGAATGGGTCGAATTCAGTGATGAGCTTAAAATCACGAATCGTGAGTCAATCACTGATATTTTTGAGTCACACTCACTATCAGTGATTGAATATCTGGAAATATCGTGATTTTTTTTTATTGAAGGCTCGCTCGAGTTCTTTCGCAGCTTTTGTTCTTGCTTACGTTCTTTACTTCATTTTCGATTTGCTCCCAAGAAAATTTCTTACATTGTCAGCATAAAGTTCAATGAATCCTAGTTATTTTTCATATTACTGATTTCGTCGAAGATTTATTTACTAATTCATTGAAACCAATGTATTATTTGCATTTAAATAATGTAAACGATAATAATTTTAAATATGAATTAAATATATTAATTATAAAGATATACATATAAAATCAATTACGTCGAAAAATATTGTTGACCACCGAGATTCGAATCTGGATCTCTTTCCAAACCGGGAAAGGTGTATTATCTAACTATGCTACAGCGACAATATTTTTAGCGACAAATTTTCGAACCTATATGTTACCTTTTTGATATTAATACATTTAATCGTTCCATTATTTGAAAGAGCCATCTACCTTATTTTTACGGAATCTCAATAATATTTATCTATAAAATTGATTTTATATGAATATCTTTCTAATTAATATTTAAAATATCACAGACCTATGTTTTGAATAATTACAACTTCGCAATAAGAATGTGTTCTCCTAAAAATATTTTTGTTACCATCGGGAATATATATATATATATTTTTTTTTTAATACTAATTAAATGCATTCATTATAAAAATATTCATATAAAATCATTTTTAATTTCGGGATTCGAACCTGGATATCTTTTCCAATCCGGAGAAGGTGCATTACCAACTACGCTACAACGACAGTATTTTTGACTGCAAATTTTCGAACCCGTATGTTACACTTTTTCAAATTAATACATCTATCATTCCATTATTTGAAAGCCATCTACTAGTTTTTACAGAATCTCAAATACCTTTGAGAAAACCGAAAGTAGACGCCAGAATTAACAATTCATTTTTATTTAATTTTGGATTCATTGATACAACTTATATATTATTAAGTAAAACACATTCTTACACATA
This sequence comes from Eubasilissa regina, assembly GCA_022840565.1. Taxonomy (NCBI): domain Eukaryota; kingdom Metazoa; phylum Arthropoda; class Insecta; order Trichoptera; family Phryganeidae; genus Eubasilissa; species Eubasilissa regina. Next base: position 8,658,218 of record JAINEB010000019.1, read on the forward strand.
CTAATAATTATAAAGATATACATATAAAATCAATTTTATAGAAATATATTATAATAAATAATTTGAAAAAATATAACATATGAGTTCCAAAATTTGTCGTCAAAAATTCTATCGCTGTAGCATAGTTGGTAATTCACCTTCCCCGAATTGGAAAAAAGATCCAGGTTCGAATCTCGGTAGTACAACAACTATATTTTCATTAAAATTGAGTTTATATGTAAATCTTTATAATTAATACATTTAATTAGTATTTAAAACATCATAGACCTATGTTCTGAATAATTCACAATGAGAATGTGTTCTCCTTAATAGTATATATATAATATATTGAATATTTTACCGATGAATAGATTTTTTCTATACATTTCTCTTGTTGATTAATTTAATTTGTGTTAAAAATATTACAGAACTGTGTTCTGTAAATTAAATTTCGCAACGAAAATGTATTTTCTTTAAAAATCATAATAATAATGAAAATACTTCTCGTTTATTACATTTTATTGATAAATAATTCTATTTTTTTCGCAAATCGTCAAAAATTGTCCGCGTATCACCAAGGTAGGCACTTGGAGGTTCATCTTTCTACCCTAGATACACAAAACCTTTAACACTTTCAATAAATTGGCCATAGTTCATACGCAGATGCGGAGTAATACAAGTATATTTAGTAAGTATACGATATTGTTTTGATTACGTTTTAGGGGTTAAATCCGATGATGTAATTAGTGAAAGAGCCGGAACAATGCTGCTCCAGGAATATGTTATATTTGATGTAGTATGACAAACAATGTCACGGGAGGAACCCATTAAATCTATTCAATTTGTTATTGACGTTGCGAACATAACGAACGTAATTTACTTTATGTCTGATGTTATCCATAACTCATTTCAGAAGGATATTTCCAAGAAAATGACGCCGAAGTAATACCGGGAACCATACAAGAAATATAAAAAATACTATTTTTGTTTTTGTATCAATACTTTTAAAAACTTTTGTGATAAAACTACGACGATTTTATTCCATATCTCTGAAATAGGTGTCATGTTTAGTGAATGGAAAGGGCGTGTATTGGGAAATAAATATTTTTCGTCAGTACGTGTTCGTTCACTATTGAATAAAAACCTCTAATTGCCCGTGCTCATGAATGAGATTTTATTTATTGAGCGGAACATATTCTTATTGTGAAGTTGTAATTATTCAGAACATAGATCTGCGATATTTCAAATGCCAATTAAATGTATTAGAAAGATATACATATAAAATCAATTTTATCGAAAAATAAAAAAATCCCGATAGCACCAACAATATTTTTTGATAAAACTGATTTTCTATGTATGTTTTTCTAATTAATACATTTAATTAGTAATTGAGATTTTATTTATTAATTTAATTCATTTAGAGATTTTAACAATACATATAGAAACATCTTATCATTTACATATCGGAAAATAATATATCACGCGTTTGTACAGTCACATTTGCAATACGGTATTATTGGATGGGGAGGTGCATATAAAACATCAATCTCACAATTTGAAATCACTCAAAAAATGATAATAAAAATTATTCTAAAAAAAGACTATCCAAGTATACAACTTTTCACATATTTTAAAGTACCAAAAATAGTAGACATATACAAAAAAAATTCGATAAATAAAATTTCCTAAATTAAAAATCAATTAAATTTTAGAAGCGAATTCCAATCTACAAGATATAGAGATCAAATTGATATCCCAAAACTAAAATATACCGCAACTCAAAATCAATATATTTATCAAGGTATCAAATTTTTTAACAATCTCCCCATCATGATTAGAAAAATTACGGACTATCATAAATTTGTAACTGAAGTAAAAAAAATATGTACACAGACTAACTGAAACATAAATTAACTCGAATACACTCCTTTTCTATACACAAGTCTTACTCTCATAGAGAAGAAACAAATGTTAAAATATATTTATCCACTGATTATTGAAATCGTATTATATTTTTAATGTTAAAAAAAGAAAAAAAAAAAATATATATATATAATCATTACGCACTAACATAATATGAAGCATAGGAAACTAATAAATATCAACATAAATAAATATATATTGTCCATTTTTTTGTTCTCAAACATTTTTATCAGATTTTTTTAGTTACCAAATTAGTATTATTTCGGAGCTTATTTAAATTATGATAAAAATGTTTATTGAAAAAAAAAATTCAAGAATCTGCAATATATCCTGGCACGGTGTAAATACTAGAATCAGAATTCTTCGGTGTAAAGGGGCGCCATTGAACTGAATCTCGTACAAACCACTCATTGCCATAGTATGACAAACAATACGATTTCAATCATCGACAAGATTGTTTTGGTTTTACAAAACATTTGCGCAATACAACGTTAAGTCGTTTTCAACCCATTAGATCCGGGAAAATTCGCACGAACACCCAGTTGAACACAAAGCAGATCCTAGTTCCACACAAAGCGATGCAAGGCTTCAAACCGTGAACTATTTTTTATAAACAGAAATACCAAAACAGGGTAGTTTCAGACCCTCGTGTTTACTCTGGAAGCGACCATATTTTTAATTAAAAGGTTTCACAAATATCTTTGAGTTTAATCCGATAGGTGGAACCAGGATTTCTAACCCATTTTAGTAATAGAAAAAATTAACCCTAATAGATATCTATTATTTGTTTAATAATAGCGCTTTTATAGGTGAAAATTCAGTAATTGTCTGTTCTTGAACATATTTAACTATTGCTAACATAATTTTTATGCCTCACTATTATTCAATATTCTCGTAAGTTCGTTCACAGTAACTTTAGCTACGTCTTCAAATTTCCTGCCCACTATCACTAGTGTTCGTGATTTTCGCGCTCAAATAAATAGCTTCTTGAACTAAATCACATTCTGCTATTTAAAAAGTTTGTTGTCATAATTAACTTGTATAATGGTGGTAATCTTGGAGCAGTCCTAGAGTGTGCTGGTCTACCCATCGTACGGGGATCGACGCCCTGGTTGTATATTCTTGTGGAGGTCTATAGGTTTCAACAATACCGCCGACAATTCCTGAATGCACCATGCTAATAACAAGGTACAAATCGGAACTATCAAAAAACAATGCTGATACCGTCAACAAAAAACAACAACAATGCACGCCAGCCTATGCCACTTCTCTCACGGTTGTGTCCCTGGAAAGTTTATTACCAAACGCTCTTTTTTATAGACTTCTTTATTTGCATATATTTTCTACTGTAACTGTGTTCCAGGGATCAAATAAACTTGTGACAGCTGTAAGTAGCCTCTATTGTTCTATCTACTCTGGCTATATACACACACACACTCCGCGTTATTAAGCCAAATGAACATGTGAGTGAATGGGTGAAAAATAATACAGAACACATTTACTCACGCTAAAGTAGTTCATTTTGATCAATCAATATATATTGAAATTTGTCTTTCTTCAATCGCATTACCACACTTTTTTCTTCAAAGTGGTGACCCTTTCTCTCTTTTATAACGCCTTAAAACTTTATTTCAGAACAAAAGGGACACGGCCGATGTTACTTTCCTATACAAAATAGTCAGCTCTAAAGTAGACTGTCCTGATTTACTTGGACGCATATCCATTCGAGTGCCAGCCATGTTAAACAGAACCAATTTTACATTTAACCTTCCACATTGCAACACCAATACCAAACAGAATTAATTTTTTTACCGAGACCCCCTTTATTTCAACTCACACCTAAATGAACTAGATATATTCAACACTCCAGTTACCTCAATTAAATCTAAATTCAATACATAAACACTAATGAACTTCATTTTATTTTTATCACACAGATTTTATTCCCTATCCCATTTTCCTTTTCTTTTCCCCACACCCTCCCGTTCCCTTGGAATATTTTCTTATTTTCTTCTTTATAACTTTTATTTCTCCTCTGTTTATATTTTATTTTCAACTTTTTCTCTCACTTTTTTCTGCATTAAAGTTCATTATAATCTATAATTTTAAATTGTCCTTACTGTTTAAAGTATATGCATTTTCTGAGAAAACATGTAACTGGTTAAGTTATTATTTTGCTTTCATTTTATATTTTTATATTGTATGTTTTCCTAATAAAATAAAATAACATTTATTCCCGTATTGATTCCCGGATTTTCTCTTGGATGAGAAGCCTCTGCAACTGCACACTCCTAACCCCCTTTTGCGTCCATTCAAATACAAAGTTATTCATCGTTTTGCGACATCAAAGGGTTAAACATCATTGATTTGTTGAATTCTCAAGCAGACGTACTTATGTTCACAAATATTGTTATTCTCGCCGCACAAATAGAAATAATAGTATTCAGTTGTCATCCCGAGAAGTAACTTTAATTGAATTTGAAATTTCAATTTTATTCAAGACGATCTTTGAATCGATAAAGTAATAGTTTCTTGAGTCAACTCTGACAAGGCACGAGATCTCGGCGCCAGATATTCAATTTATTCCCAAGAAGCTATTGAGGCGCAGACACCGCCGGTATGTTGTCACCGAAAATCAAATATATTTACATACCTAAATAGTATTTAGTAAATTCGTAAACAACAAAATAGATACTACAAATTCGTCGATTCATTTAACCGCCAATTTATTGTACATTTTTTTCATTCGAAAGGTATGAGGTCGTATAAGTTTTCAACAATAGGGGTAGTTTTCAGTCGCAGAAGGAGACACGATGATATTTCGTTGAGATAATCGCAGAGATTTAGTTGGGATACATTTCAACACCGTATATACGTGATAAAATTTTGATCTGGGCAAAAGAGATAAAAACTCATAAACAATTCATTCACTTGACTAAATTTCTGATTCTTAGCGATTCAAATTCAAAATCATCAAAATAAAATAATACATCTCGATAACCTCTCCTCTCTGATGATGTAAACTGAGTTGATATTGCCTCTGAATATCTCTGTAACCATACTAAACACAAAGTTCATATTTTAGGTATTTTTCCGTAATATTGTATAATGTATAAGTATTTACTAAACGCAACAATGAAAAATGTTTTCTCGAAGAACCTGACGCGAATTTGTATTTGTACGTGCGGAAAGGTGCGGACGGTGCGGTGTGCTGGATGCTGATCGTCCCTTTAGTAGCGTGCACTGGCCGAGTTAGACGTGCTTTACGTGTCTTTATGCTGTCGTTCGTGATTATTAATGTATTTTCTCATATTTAGCACTTTTACACAATAATTGATATATATTATTTTAATGGTTAATGCAAGTAATAAATGTAAAATATTCGTATATATCTCACTTAAAAATTGCAAAAGTCTACATGTACACTGAGTTTACAACACCGGAACGGGCGTTTTTATTTTACCGTAAGATAAAAGATAAAAAAGATTTTAAGTTTTATTAAATTTAAGAGTAATATAAGATTTTTGTGTGAAAGAAAAATAATAATATTACCTACGTTTTTTACATGTAATTCGCACTTTTGTCACACCATTTTTAAGTGATTAAATATAATCAGAAAGTGGCGACGCTATTAGATAGAATACGTTAATTTTTTGAGTGCTCGTTCCACTCCCTTTTATAAAAGACAGCTTTTAATACAGATTTTTTATTTTTTGTAAAGGACCCACGATAATGTAGAAATTAAATTAATCGGCTCAAATAAATAAAACTGTTCAGCTAAGAAACAGTCCACTTACAGTAAGAGTATAAGGTTTATATCAGATGAAAATATGTTGAAATTTTGAGTACTTAGGTAATTGGAATATAAAATATATAGACTCTGAAGAAGAGCAGCGAGTGATGATTAAAATTAATAAAAAACTGATAAAACTTTCCTTGTCACTCCATCTACGTACTCTACGATGTTATTTATTTGGTTTTAATATACATATTACTAACAGATCGTTAATGACCCCGATAGAGTCGAGTCATAATATGACATTAAAGTAAAAGATGTTGTTTTAGAGGTTTGTTTTTCGAATTGTCAACACTTTTTATAGCGATAGGCAATTTGATAGCTGATTTGTGCTCAGTTTGGTTTGTCATTTCACTATGAATAGACTTATCGTTAGAACAATGCTTGCAAATTTATTTCAAAAGTCGTGATTCAGTTCGTGAAACTTACCGCGCGCTATGTCCATTTTACAGTTGATATAACCGTCTATCTGAGCAATAAGTCGAATAATCATAGATCATTTTCGAACGATGCATACTTTAATTGATAATACGCATCTGCAGAGAAATCGTACCGTGCGCAAAATGATGCCGGCCAGAACGTTACAGTCAATGGAGAGCGCTATAGATCTATGATTACTGACTTTTTGGTTCCCCAATTGAATGGCATTAATGTAGAAGAGCTGTGGTTACAACAAGGCAGTGCAACAGGCGCGCGCCGCAATCGATTTATTGAAGGAAACATTCGATGAACGCATAATTTCGCGTAATGGACCTGTGAATTGACCTCCAAGATCGTGAGATTTAACAACTTTGGGTTATTTTCTCTAGGGATATGAGGAGTCGCTAATTGGAAGCCAACATTTGTCGCGTTATTGTTAATACATGGCTTCAGTTGTTCCAGAAAGTGATGGAAAATTGGACTTCCAGATTGCGCTTTATTTAAGCCAGCGCGAAAATATATTTAAATACTAATGACATAAGATTATCCTTCTAATAAAGCCAATACCATGGCCATTACCATTATTTTTATTTCATTTTAAAGTTCTATACCACTAAAAAAATATTCTTTACTTAGGTGAATAACATATTATAGAATATACTTTTTAATGGATAAAAAATTTGAATTATTGTGAAAAAGTTATACTACAAGTAATGTTACAAATTGATAATTTTGAATAGTAAATAAGATATTAAAAACTACGACATGGGTACAGAAGTATATGGATTCCAAGGTTTAGCATAGTCTAATCACGTGACACATTATGTACATTCGGCGTTTTCGGCACATATTACACAAATGACTATTAGCCATGTATAATATAATTTGGTTTTAAATAGCCTGTGTCATAATTAATATATTCAGGTAAGTTAGTAAGTTCTGTATGGCTATAGTACGTAAACTCTATATGTGACAGTTATGAACGAGTTGGAGACAAAATAATGCATAAAATATTGTGCACACCTGTCCAGAGGCGTATCTACGCCAATATTGTGGATTGGGGCCAACGTTTATTTATTTATTGATAACTATATAATATAAGGTAAAAATATGTTCGGACTGTGCCCATCTCACTAGAGAAATTCTATGTTGAGACGTTAGATAAGGAACCACAAGGTCCTTGCTATACAACATATTTGATATCGATACATTATCTAGTAGTGATAAGAAAAAAATACTATTATTAACTCACTGGTGTTATTGTGATTGGTATTCCATAATATCAGTGATTGAAAACTGTGACTGTAATCACAGTTTCACCACTAATGCGCACGCGCCGCACCATATCACAACACACAAAATAAATAAAAATACATAATTTTGAACATATTTATTTATAAATATTATTAAAACTTACATTATTCTAGCATAAATAATGAATATACATATAACTAATTTAATATCATAACACAGAGACTGAAGACGATTATAAAAATTTGAGTTTATTATTTGGATCAAATTCTCAACGTTTCAGATCAAATGTGTAAAACATTTTGGCAGAATCTATTAAAGCACAAAAAACCATTCGAGAAAGTATTAGAAAAAGTTATACGAAACTCCAGGATCAACACCACTGAAATAATTTTCGAAAATTCAACTCTATATATGGCACTGATCACGAATTATAATATAACGTCATTCTTTCATGAATATTTTCATCTTAAATGCGTAGACACCGAATCACGGTTCACAACCAAATACAAATAAAATAAAAAAATGATTCACTAATCATACTATTCCCAGATATTCAATCACCGATAGCGAGTGTGACTCAAATGTATCAATGAATGATTCACGATTCGTGATTCCCATCACTAGCGGTAATTCGGACTAACAATTTTTAAAATCCACCACAGCAAGAAATAAAATTATGAAATTTAAAAAATACACGAAAATATTATTAATGTATGCAGTAGTAAATATGAATTAATTATATTAATTAGAAAAATATACATATAAAATCAATTTTATCGAAAGATAATGTTTTTGCGCCACCGAGTTTCGAACCTGGATATCTTTACAAGCCATGGAAGGTGCATTATCCAACTATAGGCCAAATTTTCGAACCTATATGTTACCTTTTTGATATTAATACATTTAATCGTTCCATTATTTGAAAGAGTCAACTACCTTATTTTTACGGAATCTCAAATACCTTTGAGTAATCTGATAGCAGACGCCAGAATTATTCATTCATTTTTATTAACTTTTGGACACATTGATACAACTTTATTATTAGGAGAACACATTCTAATTGTGAAGCTGTACTTATTCAGAAAACAGGTCTATGTTCTGAATAATTTCACCTTCACAATAAGAATGTGTTCTCTTAATAAGTATACAGTAGTAGTTCCGCTACACAAATGCGGATTTTCCGTTTGGAATTGGGGCCAATTTTTTCTAACTTAGACCCCAATGCATTGCATTGGCTATAATGGCATAGTTACGCCTTGACTGTTCTCAAGGAGTGCCGTCGCGCCTGTCGGTACTCAAAGGGAAAAATCCATTCAGCTAGTACTCATATCGATATGGCGCAGTGCTTTTACAATGCAGGGAAACTATACCTTACAAATGCACAATGCATGACTGAATTTGTAAGATTTCAAATGAAACGGTGATACGAAGTTTTATATTTCATTGTAAATCGAGTACTTCTATATTACATATTACTTCTCATGGGAATCTACGATACGGCGACCGATTTTATTTAGAATTTTCTATCGTTTTCAATTCACTTGCGGATACATACAGTTTCTAACTAGAAATTTTGTTGTACATGGTGCAACATACCTAGTTCACAATACTTTACGGGTGGATTCCTGATTAAGTTAAGAATCGAAAATATTCATAGGATATGTTCTTAATCTCAACCATGTCAGAGATATAAGCATTTAAAAAAATTGTAATTATTTTAATGATTATTGTGAATAATTATCTCGCATAACTTTGAAGGCACTTTGACCTTTATGAACTCTTTTCGCAAAATTTTCACAATTTTTCTAGTAAATTCAATCATGTATCGACTCATTTTTATTAGCGGCACTGTTTTTATTTGACAGATATCACATTTGACCTTTCTGACACTGAAAGATAAATATGGAGAGGTGTTTAAAATAATGATTGAGTTTGATCGCACTTTATTATATTATGAAAGATAAAAAAAATATACAGAATTATACAGAGTGTAACAGACTTAGTTCACAGTATATTATGGGTGGATACCTGACTAAATTATGAGTCGAAAATGTTCAAGGGATATGTCTAATCTCAACTATGTCAGAGATATAAGAATTTAAAAAATCGTAATAATGCGATTATTTCTATTCATTGAAAATTTTCATTTAATTTTTTTCTAATCATTGGAGTTGAAAACCTTTGTAAACCATTCTTTGTTCAAGACAGAAAAACAATAAAAATTTAAGTATAACACGGAATGGCTGAGTATCAAAATCAATTATATCTGATTCAGAACAGCATCAAAAATATCACTCTATATTTAAAGATTGAATATCAGAATACATCTATAAGACGAACATAGTTCCCAAGCCTTTGTATGGATGCATTCCTATTAAAATGAGTATATGATGCATTTACATGGAACAACGCCGACGACCTTGATACTCAGCGTAGGAACGTGGTATACAATGAGTTTAGTTAAATTAAAGGCGTCCGGTATGCCATTTACTATTTTAAATAAAAATAATAAATCACTTAAAGTTCTTCTGCACGACAAGTTAGTTCAATTAAGAGTACTCATTAGAAAATCACAATTCAATTGTTCAACGGGTATACACAGTTTGAAGTTAATAAACCTTAAAAAATTATGCTGAATCGTTTCTAATTTTAATTCATGCACTTTATAGAATGGAGACTAAATAGTTTAGTTGAATTCTAAATTGCTAACTACAGCCGCGTATAAAACTTTAAGCGATTTAAGTGAATTGTTATCTTTCATCGTTCTTAATACAAAACCAGAACATTTTATAACTTTATTATATAAGTTTTAATACTTTTATTTAATCAGCTTTCTCATTCATATAGATATAACAGTATAGTAAAGTTTTAACTTTGTGTTTGTTTATTATAATACATTTTTTCATATAATCATTTTGTTACATTTATAAAATTCTGTATCAGTTGGATCTATGATCGTCTAAAGTATTACAAAAAAAATCACATTTTTTTAAATAAATGCTAATTTCGATGACACTTACTTCCTTAACTGTAACAATTACTCAAGATTTTATATACAACTAATTAAAAAAAATATTTTAACGTTTTTGATGAAAATAGCAAAATCGTTGAATTTTGGATAACCTTTTTTGAGTTCAATAGGTGATGTTCTCTAGTCGTAGATTCTATTTGAAGTATTGTATATTTATTAATTTTATTAATTAAGGGATTTTAACAGTATAAAATTTCATAATTCATTGACATAGCACGTGAGACTAATTATTAAAATCCACAAGGATATTCAAGCAAATTGCTATTGAAGTAATGTCATGGTTTTCATTATAAAGTAAAATTAAGTATTAACAAAACAATACTTGGTGAGAAAATCGGGGAGAGAAAGGATGGGAAGTTGAAATAAGGGTTGTGGTTAGTGATGAGAAAAAATGCTACTTTTAACTCATTGCTGTGATTGTGATTGATATTAGATAATATCTGTGATTGAAAACTATCGCTGTGATTACAGTTTCATCACTAATACAAAACACAAAATAAATAAATAAAATATAAACATAGTTTTGAGCGTATCTACTTATTATTCAATCATTGTTTGCGTTAAAAACATGTTCTAGCTTATATATATTTAATTTAATATCATCACAAAGAAAATAAAAACCCTTAAAAAAACTTTCGCAACATTTTGGCAGAATCACGAATTATAACGTGATTCCTATTTTTAAATATTTTCATTTAATATGCACATGCGTCGACTCACAACCAAATATAAATGAAATTAAAAAATGAATCACGAATCACGATATTCTCAGATACTCAATCACTTATAGTGAATGTGACTTAAAGATATCAGTGATTGACTCACAGTTCGTGATTTTGAGCTCTTCACTAGTTGTCGTAGAGGGAGAGTATGGAGATGTGTATGTAGGAAAAATTATTGGCTAAAATCGATAGTAAAATTGTTCATCATTTTTTTTTTAGTGTAGCAATGTTAATTTTTACAAAATCAATTTCTTTTAAATTTTTATTATATTTATACGAACAGCGAATGTACGAATTGTGTACGTAATAGATTATCCTTCTAGAATGTGGTATAGTCTGACGGGTCGATCTGGATGGAATGTGGAGAGAAATTAGTTTTAATTTACTGGGACAGTCGATATGACTTTGTGGTCATTTAAAAAGCTGTATTTAATTAGCACATGTTCTTGTACATTCAACGGTTTTCATATTGATTTATATATTTTTGTTTACGCATGTCCACAATTCGAGGAAACACTACCACAATACAAGAAAACCTGTTGTAGTGCCCAAAATATCTAGAATTTAAATAATATAAATATAAGAGAAAAAAATACTCGTAATACTTATCGTACTGTTTTATTTTATTAGAAATGTATACATAATTTGTTTGACTAATCAATCCATTTTTATACAAATAACTAAATCGTTTTCCATAAACCTTTAATTTGAAACGCGTTCATTTAGCTATCCAACGCCAATCAGAGTTGAACGAGCGATAGCGGTGGCCGGTACGCGAAGGGTTTAATTTGAATTTGAATTCACAATAAAATAAATAAAGAAGAAGATATTAAGAGAACACATTCCTATTGTGAAGTTGTAATTATTCAGAATATAGAATATTGTCGCTGTAGTATAGTTGGATAATGCACTTTCCCCGGTTTGAAAAGAGATCCAGGTTCGAATCCCGACAATATTTTTCGATAAAATTGATTATATATATATTTATATCTTTATAATAAATATATTTAATTCATATTTTAAAGAACATGATATTATAAAATCTGCATTTTTTCTCTGAAGGTAAATCAACTCTTTTTTTAAAAGATTTTACACGTTATTATTTCTTGTTTACAAATTTAACAACGGAAATATTACTTGTTTGTTTATTAAATCTTGAATAAATTTGAATGCACAATGGCTGTATCTAATTATAGTAAGATGGAAATTTACATTAAATATTGACATGATTTTTCATGCTCCAGTAACTTTAAACAAGCGTATAAAGATATGAAGAGTGAAATAGTGTATATGCGAAGTGTCTCCAGAGCACTCTCAATACAGTTGAACCCTTTTTACCATTTTTATTTCGTTTTATTTAGGCAGATACAGCAACCCTTCGATTATCCGTCGCGGAAGGGGATGAGATGAGTGTTGAATAAAATATTCAGTAAGACAGGGTCGTTTTTCAGCAAACAGAATCAAAATAAAATCAGAGAAAAACAAAGAACAGACAGACATTTTGTAGATTAAAATAACAGTGTGATAGTGGTATGAGAACACCTCCCTTCAAGAAAACAAAGAACCTTCTAAAGTTGTCAGGTTTAACCAATATATCCGGCAGATAGCTGATAAAATAAAATGAAAAAAATCTGTGATAAATGTACTGTAAGTAAGACTGTTAACAAGGGAATTTTTTTGAAAATGCTTACTACAAAGGAATGATTGTGTATTTTTTGGGAAGGATAAGTGTGAAGAATAAAAAATAAAGGAAATAAGACGTGCTTGTGGTCTAGTGGTTACGAAACTCGCCTAGTTATTTAGTAGTCAGAAGTTCATGCCTCGTTCCAGGAGGTCATCGAGTTTAACCTATTTCCTTGCAGTTTAGCTTAGTTTGAAAATAGTAAGAATATTAATGTGATTTTATTTTTAAAATTAAATTAAAAAATACTTCATTTTCCCATACAAGTTCGTCGATTATTAAGCCTTTTAACAAGATTATCTGTATCCGGTTTACTTGGTCGTGTCAAGTCTTTCGCTGGCATACTCTACACCTGACACCTTCTAGTACTGTCAACACTTGCGGCACATATATTTCTTACTATTCTCTCCTAATTTACTCGTTCCATACGACCAAACCATATAAGCGATTATTTTTTAATCTAAGATCAATGTCATATTCTCTTCTAATTTATTCATTCTTTAATGTGATGTATCTAGTTGTAGCAAATGCGTGACGCGTGAATGTTAGAATGACTAACGCGAATGAAAAAGATAAAAGATAAAAGATAAAAGATTGGGCGCGCCCTCTCGCATTTGAGCCGTAGCTTGAAACACATCTCTTGCATTGTACTTATAATTGTAAGCTCTGTATAATAAAGTATATTATTACCACATCGTGTTATAGTAGTGAACAGATATCCCAATTTGATGCAGTCGGAATTTAGCAGGTGCAAAGGATATTACATTTACTCTATCATTAATGGAAATGCATTCAGTCTCCTTTCGATTTTTTTCTGCCAGCTTAATAAATTAGTGTCGGTACCAGCACTCCTGACAAGCTCCGTCTAGATATTCGTAGGAAGTTGATACTTAACCATACTTTAATTTAATTCACAGCAAATGGTTTCAACTGATCTTGAAACAATTATTATAATGATAAAGTACTAAGAGTAACTGTTCCAAAAAGCCTAAATATGTCAATGTATGTATAATGAGTAATAACTGAAATAAGAAAACTCAAAAAAATTTCTATCGAAAAAATATTCACTTTTTATATTATTAAATTACTATTTAATTGATGAATATTCACTGTTATTAATATGTATGAAGAGCAAAATAAATTTACTAATAACTACAGTTAATTGATTCTTTTAAATATTTCACGAACTTTTATAAATTCATAAATAAAAATATATTCCTTAATAATATGTCTGCATGAGAAATACATACTAATATTTCTGAGATATTATAAATATTCGGTAAAAATATTGAGTACAATTTATTTTACTTGGAAGATCCTACTAACGTATAGGTCAAGTCAGCTAGTAGTGACATGACAGATCTTTTTAGTTTTAGTCATTATTTTTCTTTTATGTGTCGAGTGTCTTTGTATATCTTGCCATATTTTGATCAAATTTATTATCTTTTCGCATTCTATATTCTCCTGCATTTTTTGGTATATATATATATACATTTCTGATTGATACATTTAATTTGTATGTTGTATGTATAACTCTGTTCTGAAAAAATTGCAACTTCATAATAATAATGTGTTCTTAAAAAATATATATATATTTTTGTTAGGAGAACACATTCTTATTGTGAAGTTGTAATTATTCAGAACATAGGTCTGTGATATTTTACATTTGAATTAAATATATTAATTAGAAATACATACATATAAAATCAATTTTATCGAAAAATATTGTTGTTGCGCCACCGGGATTCGAACCTGAATCTCTTTCAGAACCGGGGAAGGTGCATTATCCAACTATGCTACAGCGACAATATTTTAGCGACAAATTTTCAAACCGACATGTTACCTTTATGATATTAATACATTTAATCGTTTCATTATTTGAAAGAGCCATCTACCTTATTTTTACAAAATCTCAAATTTCTTTAATGACAGATTCAAAAAAATTTTCTAAACATACTGTTTACGAATGTTGATGTCCTACAGTTTCATGACGTGCATTCTCAACCTGTCAGTGTATGCAGGTACGTTTGCACAACGATTGACCTATATTACCATCCCGCAAATTACGTCATCAGCAAGATGAATGTCCCGTGTATTTGGCACTTCATTGGAACTGCCGAAGTATTTACCTGATACCCGAGTCTCTATAGGGGTGGCAATACACTGCGTTTATATTTTATTTATCAACTCTATTAAAGTACCGAGAGCAACAACAATATTATATTAACATTTCTATGTTTTAAGCTCCAAAACTGTACAATACAATTAAAACTAATTGAAAAATTATTTAAATTTGGACCCCATGTATGATCCAATCGAGTTGAAATTAGTGATGGTAAAATTATTAGTAAATCGTTATTATGATTGTGATTTACTTATTTATTTTAAATATTGAGTATACTTAAGTATATTTATATACCTGTGCTCTAATATGAGCATGATTAAAATCTTTTTTCTTTTTACTACAGCTTATCTTTCAAATACTAATTTAATGTATTAATTATACATATATAAAACACGACAAAAATTGGCTACTATAACAAAAACAAAATATATATTAGATAATTTATATTGGAGCATATTATATATTTACATATTTATGCACTATGTTAAGAATTAACAAATATTTTGCAATGTAGTCAGGATAAAGCTGAATCTTTTAGAAATTTATTTATTATTAAGGAAAACACATTCTTATTGTGAAGTTGTAATTATTCAGAACATAGGTCTGTGATATTTTAAATACTAAATTAATGTATTAATTATAAATATATACATATAAAATCAATTTTGTCGAAAAATATTGTTTTTGCGTCACCGGGATACAAAGCACAAAGGTAGTGCACTTCCCCGGATTGGAAATAGAGATCCAGGTTCGTATCCCGGTGACGCAAAAACAATATTTTTCGATAAAATTGATTTTATATGTATATATTTATAATTAATACATTAATTTAGTATTTAGAAATTTATTTGTTGTAAACGTATTATATTATTGTTATTTTTACTTTGGCATTTACCAACTGTGGATGTTGCATGTGGAAGTTGGTAGGAAATGTAATACTTTAATGTGATGTTACATTTAGATTTTTCGTTTAATGTTATAATATAATTTGTTGATTGTGTATATATATATATATATATGTACAAAAAACGTACACGCGTGATTTTTGAAAGAAAATATTTGTTGCAATCGCTCCTTCAGGTGCCAGAAAAACACAGAACATGAATTGAGAAATGGACTCGCTGAACTAGCCTCTTCTGGTTCTCTTAATCGTCACCGAATGCAGTGGACTGTATATAAAATTATCACAGACTATTTCACCAAAGGTCACCAAAACGCAATAGTGTAGCTTTTTAGTCTAGTGATTAAGATGCCGGAGTTCGAAGAGACCAGCATGTTAGTCCTATTTTTATAGTACAGACGTTTAGTTTAGTTTAAAATTAGTAAGAATATTGATGTGACATGTATTCAGTGTACGCATCTCTAGTTATTTTTTAAAGAAAAGATTAATACTTCTGAAGTTTCGATACATGGGTCGCTAATAACTTGGAAAAGAAAGGAGGTGGAGGGGGTGATGGATGTGACACATTTTAGTTCGTTCAAAATATTATAATAATTGAAAGGAAAGGATATTTCAGTTTCTGTTAATATATTATTTTTTCCTATCAATGCTACGTACCTATATGTTTTTATTTAAATTTATACCTACTATGTTTATATATAATATATATATTTTTACTATGCTTTAAACTGTATAAAAAAATTAAAAATGATTGGCTATTTTAGATTAAGTGGTAAATTAGCTTAAAATTAAAAATAAAGCACAAGAAAAAAAATTATGTCTACAAAAATAAAAAATATTTTGGAATCATCACATGTATTCTTTCGATAATTAACATTGTTTCGCGCTTTGAAGATAGACGATGGACGTGCATATTTTTTAAAAAATTGTGACAATTCCATCCCTTAAATATGTTTATTGCGTGACGTGAATTCTGAGTATTTCACATTTCGATCGTTTTCACTAGATTTTTACTAGTAGTTACAGATAGCTATGCCATTAACTTTTTGGCAAGAAATCGCATCGGTTTAGGAGTTTGTTAAGAATTTTGATCAGAGAACCGAGACATGTTCCAAATCAACCTATGCTCGTTAGGCGGACAGGGGTACTTACTCTGATAGAATTACTTTTTTCAGCCAGTGCCGACTCTTGACCTATTTCGATAACTTACTTCCAATTGAATGTTGGTAAATATTTATATCAGGGGCGTGCACTTCTACAATCATGAAAACTAAAAATAACTCTAATTTCTACGAAATAAATATAAATTGTTCTTCTTCTCGTGCCTAATCCGTTCAACAGATGTTGACTATATCACTTTATTCACAACGATCAGGAAAATTTCTACAGTAGACTGGCCAAATCATTGCTGTAAGTTCTTTAGCCATATTGTTCTCCCTTTTCAGGGCCCCGATTTCCAGCAATCTTTCCCTGCATTATAAAAAGCAGTATCATATGTCAGAGATATTGAAATTTTAAATTATTATTTTTCTTTATTCATACCGCTTCATTCACCAATAACATTTTCATTCGTAACTCTATCTATCAAGCCTATTTGAGCATTTTTCTGTAGACTTACATCTCAGATATTTCAAGTCACCTTACAAATCTACGTTACAAATTTATTAAAAATATTATATAGATTTAAGTCGACGAGCAAATATAATAGTTCAAAGTTCACATGTTAATGTCTTAACTATCGTTATGTCATAACTAAGATCATCTATTGAAAAAATATAGATATACTTTTCGCAAAATCTATCGCAAACGCAAAGAACTGAATGCAATACTTGAATTGTTGCTTTGTATTACCATTCTATTAATATGTTTTTATCTTTCCCTTAATAACTCGAAATTTACATAAAATAATAGTAATAATATCGGAAAAAATCATATGGGCGACACGATAATAATAAAAAACAAATAAACACGCAATACATTTTTTTATTGTTTGAGATGGGTATAATTTTTTTATTGTTTTATAATGTCACGGATGATGTAAACAAAGAATAATAAATTTAATTAAAAATATAATATTAATTGTTCATTAATTTGTCCTTTTACATTTAATTTCATATATTTTTTTTGGTAAATGCATATTTTATTCATTCTAAAACATTAAAATTTACAAAAATATTCAAAAGCGCAAATATTTGAAGTATCTGCCGTCCAACTGTCGCGTTCCGTAATAATATTAATATTTTTAATAACATAAATGATTTGTACACTTCTACAATATGCTAAGAACATACGTAATGCACGCCACTGCTATTTATTTAATAATATGTTGAATTTATTTTGAATAATATATCATTGAACGTTGTACAGAATTATGGAATGGCGGCGATAATTCGACACTGTATTATGTTGAATTTATATGAATTAAGTAGTGATCGGTTGGTTAGATAGCTGCAGCAGAATAATGATAGAATATTCTGCTGCCTTGGATTTTTTTATACTCGAAGAACCATTCATAAAAGCCTTCCTTAAATAAAATCGATTTTATTTATTGATGTAACTGTATATTCGCAGGGAGGAAATGAAAAAAAAACATAATGATGTATGTATTTAACATTAATTATAAATGTATTAACACACGTAAAAAACATGTATTAATGTGTTTATTTAACATTGATTATAAATCTATTAACACACGTAATAAATAAATTAAATGAATCACACTTTGACGTCGACCAGTTTTGATACCACTGTCTGCGCAAAGATAAATGTACGTCCATAAAATAAATATAAAAATAACCATCGGCAAATAAGGTCGGCGGCATGCCTACTGTCTTATGGAGAGAGGGGTGGGGGAATGAGAGAAATACATTAAAATGAGGAATATATAATATTAAATGTTGAATTATTTGTTAGGTTAAATTGATTATCTCTATACGCACTTTGAGAACTGTCACTTTGTACATGTATGTGTATGTGTGGGTGTCATGAAAGGGAGCGGGTGAATGGTGGAGGACGAACTTCATAAAAAGCCGTCTCTGGGGGAACAGCGATCTTGAAGTGTGTAATTATTATTGTCTGTAAATACGTTGTTGTAATAAACTTAATATTATTACCTGGCCAGACTGAGTTTCACTCACAAGAAATTAGGACCCAATAAATTAGTCATTAATCAGAGGATAGAACACATAGGGAAACTGGTGGTAATTCTAATGTTATCACACATATATATAGAGACATTAGAAACTCTTAATTCACTAGGCATCGCCTACATATATATATATATATATATATATATGTAGGCGATGCCTAGTGAATTAAGAGTTTCTAACGATAGAGTAAAGGGCTTATTAGGCGTTTCTTTTTCCGAAAGGTAATTGTTGGGTTTATCAGGGGGTTTGCGTGGGTGGAGGTTGTGCATCGATGTTTACTTAGAAGTATGTTGTTTCTGGCCGTGTAACGCTGATTAAAAGAGATAGTTAAATATATTTATGTTATGTTAATTGATTTTTTAATTTTCCATATTCCATCCGAAAGTTAATTACTTTTCGTATATATTATTCTATGTGGTTAAATAGACTGAAAATTGGATGACAGCAAATATTCCTGAGATATATGAGTAATTGTTTTAGTCACGTTGTATTGCATGAGCTTCTCGCGTCGTCGAGATCTACGCGGTGGGGTTGACAGGACGAGATCGTCACATAATAACCTTGATTAATAATTTGAAGATCAGATGTGCCTTTGTTACGTCTTAATATTAATAATAAGCAAACATGTGATTATTTTTTATAATAATACTCAAAGCGAGACCGGTTAATTAGTAAAAAAAAATTAAAGAATTCGTTGTTTGACACATTTTTTGACTATAAACCGAAACAGATGGCATCAGTGAAGCAGGTTTCTTTTTTTTACATTGTATATCATTTGGTTTTTCCTTCAACAAGTCCATATAACTATTATATTATAAAATATTAATATTAAAATGAAATAAAAAAATGTCATATTGTAGTCTACATTCTAGTTTTTTTTTTTTGTAGATGAGTTCCTTGAAGAAACCTGTGCCGACGTTTCAGCACGGTAACACGTGCAATTGTCAAGGTCTATAACCGTACTTGTTTGCGGGGGATATAAATCTCTCACAGTTGAGATAGTACTCAAATCTACAAAAATCGCAATTCCATTATATAGGGTAATCCAAATGAGGGGTTAAAAATATTCAATGTTGGTTTTATTTGTTATTGTTGTATGAATTTTTTTATCCTTCTTAAAGGTTTATCTATCTGTTATCTCAACTCAACAAAAATATTTTTAGGAGAACGCATTATTGTTGTAAAGTTAGTTATTTCAAAACATAGTTCCGTGGTATTTGGTACAAATTAAATTAATCAGTTGGAAAGATACACAGAAAAAATTAAGTTATCGAAAAGATATTTTTTTTCGAAACTAGTTACCGCATTTTCCGGATAGGAAAGGGCCTATTGATTTTTTATGTATATCTTTCTAGTAAATAAATAGTTTTTAGGATCAGAGCTCAGTGGCAGATCTTTCAGAAACAGGTACTTATCAGTCAGTTGTGGAGGTTGTATTGAAGAATATCAATGACGATCCATCTGTCTTTTCTTTTCTATTAATTCAATCAATTCTCAACTGGGCATCAATTGAACATCCCTTTAATGAATTTTGGAACTAATTTTTAAAATTTTTCCGTATAAAATTCATTGGTGCAAGATATGTTACCCTAAGAGTCTCAAGCACGCCTGCAAAATGCCATTCATTTTAACCCTTCAGTCTCCTTTTGACCATCCTTTATATGATACATCTTGTAAATGCCAGAGAATCTTCTTATTCTTCTTCTTCTTGGCAACACCAGAGGGAAGGCGGTTGATGGGTCGCCTCCACTGACTAGTAAATGAATAGACATGATATGAAGTGTATATATACGAGAGGGGTTTGGAAAATTATTTGCGGAGCAAGGGGTACTGTACGCACATATATCCAATAAAATAAATCTGATAGTAGATTACGGCACATTTATACAACAGTAAAAGTATTTACGCTTTGAAAATTAAATCTTTGTGTAAACAATTTTCGTTTAAATTGAGTCATATTTAAAAAAAAGTCGCGGAGTTTTTTGATTGCGTGAGTGACACCAAAGTGATAACGTGAGTGCTACCAAATTGAAAATTTTTGGAAAAGAAATTTGCGTTAGTTCGTGTATATTTATTTGTTGGTCTATGGTCGTCTCAGACTAAGCTGGGAAATATGGTAACACAACTGTACGTATACATAGTGGATCTCTATTTTAGTTAGTTTTGAAACGGTGCAAGATGGAAGAAGGAATTGCCTTATTGAGACTCAGAGCTCTCGTCTCTCCTAAGATATAGAAGATGAAAATAATTATGATGATTTTTTTTATCAGGAAAACAACAATGGTTAAGACAGTAACATAAATAATTATAAATTCAACTAATTAAAGGTTTTCTCTGAATTATTAAATGTCATTACACAATCTAGTGAAGGTTTAGTAACAAAGATTAATGTTAGGTAATGTAGAAGACAAAGAAAAGATTGACAGCTAGTTTTTCTATTAAAATAATAAAAAAAAGAAAATTAAGAAATTAAAAAGAAAAAGAAAAATTTCCACTGTAAACGGAAGAGAGAAGAGGAAGGAAGTTGGGATGCGGATTAAATTCTGTGTAATAATAATAAAATGTAAGACTATTATAATGTTTCTGATAATAAATTGGACTTAATGTCTTACATCTAAGAGCAGGATGTGTTTGTAGCTAGAATGATAGGTTCAAATTGAAAATATAAAGGTTATAAGTTTAAATTGAAAATATAAAGGTTATAAATATAAAGGTTAGGAAAATATAAATATACAGACGGTGAGTAAATGAGTTTTGTGCATAAGATGTTCATCTTCTAGGAATGTTTAGTTTGGATTACCGGGTCAATCTGTATGGAAAGTGGAAAGATATTAATTCTAATTGGCTGGGACGGTCAATAAGTATTTTACTCATTTCAAATAAAAAAAAAAAAACGTATACTATTTTAGAAATATTAGGAATTGCTTTAATATAAAACTTCTCTAAATGGCGTACTACGCAATCTGTCAATCAATCATAGAGTATCGTATAATTTCTTGGGGTGGAGCGACTATGTTTGCAATTAATCCAATAATAGCAGTTCATAAAATTATTTTAAAAGTTATCCTCGAAACCCCAATCACAACAAGCACTGACGAAATTTTTAATAAATTCGATGGTTTTGATGTAAAACAAATATATGTTAATACTACATATATAAACACAAACAGATACATTTAAAACAACTCAAAATATAATTACCACACGGACAAATACATAAAATCTACAAGCCCCGAGAGCACATACATCATATGGCCAAAGGAACTACAAATATTTTGGGTCTAAACTATTTAAAAGGATGCTGAAAGATTTAACTCGATTGAATTGTCCCAATAACATTAAATTGAAGAAAAAAAATGATTTCGTAATATGGGTAGAGGTTGTATTGGTGCACTCACCCAAACATTGATTCAAACCTTTAATTATTATTAAGGAGAACACATTCTTATTGTGAAGTTGTAATTATTCAGAACACAGTGATATTTAAAAAAAATACGAATTAAATATATTAATTAGAAATATATACAAATGTAATCAATTTTATCGAAAAATATTTTGTTGTTACTACCGGGATATATTAATACATTTAATTAGTGTTTAGTAATTGTTGTCACAAATGCATTTAAAATAATTTATTTGAAATTCCACTCTGTAATTGTTTTTTTATACTTGTAATACTAATTTATTAGTACAATTGCTTGTAAACTATGCCCGTCTCAACACATAATTTCTCTAGTGAGACGGGTATAGTCCAACACATTTTTACATATGCATTATATAGTTACCAATAAATAAATAAAGATAAGTGTTCGGACAGCACGTGTTCTTCGATATTCTAGGGTTTTCTTATTGTGAATGTTTGTTGCATCTAAATAGGAGTTATATGATAGATTAGATCTAACATTAAAATGTCGAAAAAACTTATTTTGTATTTGTTCTAATCTCGCAATGATGATGATGATATTATACCCGCGATGTTTGGTGATATGAAAAGTTCTAAGGCCATAAAATATTAATTTGATATTTTCATCTCTTATCGGTGATTTCAAAGCATATTCCGAGTTCGGTTGTTAGCGGCGGAGCGCTGGCGGGTGGGGTTGGGGGGGGGGGGGGGGAATAGATAGTTCTAGAATAGATAAATATTTTTATACTCATGGTTCTAGAATTTGATATTTTCCACCAATACAACACCGTACGTATTAAGTAGCAACATATAAAATACGTTTTTAAATACAATCGTTAAAATTACCATTCTACGATATTTTACGAGTGTTCTGGAAATGTTTTCGGAATACGAGTATATAACAATTTATGAAAGTTTTATGCCTTTACCGATTCGCGTTCATACTCGATCATGAAGGGTGTCATATCTCAGATCTTACACGAGATCAAAAACACAATTATCTCGATAAAGATGTTGATTGTGAAGAATGTCGTAACTGGAGAGAATTGCTGATTAAAGTTATGAGCAATGAATCACACTTTACGAACAGTTGGAATATGGCTACTTTTGAACGCAAGGGTTAATTTGATTACTACCCACACTTTTTATATTTATAATCGATGATTTTTTTTTTTGATATAGATTTTTCAATCGATGATTTTTTTTGATATAGATTTTTCAATCGATGATTAGTGATAATAATAAACAAATCCATGATGTATAGTTAACGCTACTTATAAAATAATATGGCTATGTTTATCTCATTGATTTTTAATTTTAAACTTGACTAAAGTTTTTTTGTCTATTTTCGTGTATCGGCAAAAAGAAAACATATTTTTAATTTGATTTTTTTACATTTAACCTTTACCATACCATGACATAAAATATCCGAACGCAGTCATGCTGTCAATTCATGCTACCGTAAATAACAGTTAGGAAATGTTTTTGACTTTTGTTTTGTAGGAAATGACTTTAATGGCACGAATTTACTTTAAATACTGAGTATTCAATTTTGAAAAAATGATTAATAATATAATTTGGAGCATCACTATTGTGAAAATAGTGTGTGATCTCTGTTTTTCACATCATAGATTATATTTTTACAAACGTATTAATTTTACAACGGATTGAATGGAAAAAATAATTGTTTTTATACGATTCTCTTTTCATAATTGGTTTTTCACTAGTCATTCCTAAACGTTAATATTTTCTTTAGGATTATCTAAAATTTGAATTTTATGTTGCATGCCGAATATCACAGATTTAATTATGATGGTAGACGTGTGTTACAACATGGTTTGGGAAGGTTTAAAAAAGTAATTTATGTAAGAATGAAATTTTTACCAATAAATTAATCAGCAAGTACAGAGATATATCCTGGGAACCTCGGTCACCGGACCTTACACCTTGCGATTTTCTTTTGTGGGGTTCTCTTAAGTCGAGAGTTTACAGCGACAATTCTCTAACAATTCAGAAAATATCCTCAGTGAAGTTGTTGCCATTGAACCAACGCTGCGCTCTCACGTGTTTGCAAATTTAAGTCCGATTGCAACAGTGTCTTGAGGGAAATGGACAGGATTTCGACGAAATTGTTTATAAAACATAAAATCCGCATAGTTAAACTCTATTTTGTATTAATAAAATATGAGAATAACATTGTAGTTTTTTTTACTATTTAATATTAAACTTAAAAGTTTTCCGCTGGACACCTTTACAACATAATTGGTGACTCCGCCAATTCTGGTTTCGTCTTTATTTTATAACGTCATAAAATTCCCCTCTACATTATTTCATTTGATACTAAATCATTAGTATATACATATAGTAGTCAGAAATTATTAAAATTAAATTATTTGTTTTTAAAACAATATAGTGCGTCAATATAAGAAGAAACCTGGTAGCAGATAACACTAAAACTATTCCAAGGATACCATTTATAAAGCATTTTCAATAATTTTTGGCATAAATAAGTTTAGAGGTCAGGTGAAATCAAAATATTAATTCTAATATCTAATGGTAGGAGAAATATTTGTCGCTATGAAAGACGTAGGATCCTTCCGAATCCTTCTATTGAGAGTTAATGGCGTCAGTCTTCATCAATTTATCAATAATTTTAATGTTCAAGAATCATATTTTAAGGATGAAATGCTTTCAATACGTAATGGAATTAATAAGAACATTATTTGAGACTATGTTTCACATCAATGTAGTTGTTTTCTGTTCAGTTTTGATACATTCATTTTCACGTAGTTTTTTTTTTAAGATAGGTTGACGCAGGACTTAATTATGAAATACTTTTTTTGTACATGTTCGGAGAGAAATGTGGTTTTTTAAATTATTTTATTGAATATCAAAATATACCGTTTTTTGTAGTTCATACTGATGCAACTTTTGTTATTTGTTACATAATATTATAAATATACATATAGATATTCAAGATCAGATCTTAAATTTGGATACAATTTAATGTTACGCACTTGCGTTGTAAATACTTCTCGAATTGTATACCTTGTAGTAGATTGTTGGTGATCCAAGGATAAACTCTTATGTGACAATTATAATTTTTATTACACGAATAATATAGGTTTATGATATAAAGTATATAATTAGTCACGGAGTCAAACGGTAACGAAAAGAGGCCATGCCCCGCGCGCGTCATCCTTTTATGTGGGCCACACACAAATCCACATACATTTCACACCGGCGGTGCTGGCGCGCTGACACACGATCTCGAGGACATTTCATTTAATATTATGGTACGCTCGATATTGGGCGACATCTATGTGAAACGACCCAAACTGGCACCATGACGTTCGTCGCGGCCGCCAGAGCACGAGCGCCACGGGTGGATAGGCCGGGCGTTCCAGCGATTCGTTTCGCTTGGTGGGCCAAAGTAATGCTCACGCAAAAATTGTCTAATTCCTTTCCTCACTATAAGCCAAGCTGAATATCTAATCATCTGAAGATGATAGTATGAATTGTGAAGGCAGAACACAATAATTCTGGCTATCCTTCTAATATATTGTTAACATTAATATCTTCCATAAATATTATGGATAACTTTACGAAAAATTGCGGAGAATTTAAAATTCTCTTACATTGACCTAATATAATTTTTTTTTTTTTTTTTGTAAAATCTTTTAGGTGCTTGCATTTAATTTTTTCGTTAAATCAAATAATTTTTTGTAAAACTTCACGCATTTAACAGTACAAACCAGTACGAAAAGCATAATAAAATTAAAAGTTTTTTTTGGACCTTAACATTACAAATTACAAATTTTATTTAACAACTCGCAGAAAGCAATCAGATATCGCTGACTGCCATCTTTATGCCCTGCGGATGGCTATGTTGTAACATTATTACAAGACACTGATAGTCTAGTGGTATAGGTACAGAAGGTAATATTATAAGATAAATAAAGTAAAACGGTTATCGCATCGGTTCACGTACGTAAACTACAATTTGACAACCCACCTACAGTCGATATAAACTGAACTTTAATGTTAATTATTATAATTGGTGGGTTGGAATCCCGTGAACTGAATCGATTAAATTATGTTTTATGGCAGATGTCGTTAGACGACAATTTTCACCTTTAGTTGACTCGCACTTTTGTAGTAAAGAACGGAGATATCACAGCACTTTCGGATGGTGTAGAACAGCGCTTCTTCGTGGTCTAGATTTTTACACACGGCGACAATTTCAATATGTAATGTATTGTTTTTTTAATTAAATTATGTTTTGGAGAATATTTCCAACACATCTTCTGTTTAAAAGAATTTGTTAAAGATATCGTATTATAGTTTGCTATACAGCTTCTTTCGCGATTTCTTTAAGATTTAGTGCTTGCGTGATATAGTGCACATATTATGGATAATGTGACGATTTAACCCCTCTGCCAATCCGTATAGAAACACCACGTGATAAATATGTATCTAAAATACGACATTTTACAAAAATCTCTAATATAATTTTAGATATGATTCTGTCACATATAACCCAGAGCTTATCGGGGAATAAAAGATTCGAAAGGGAAAAATAATTTAATTAATATTTAGTGAAAAAAAAAACCCAACATTAATCGAATAATATTTTATTTCAAATTCTCCGATGGTCTTGGAATGAGATTCCTGGCTATATAAACAACCTGAATGGAAGGATTAATAATTCAAGTAGATGATACTGAGAATCGGGTAATCGATAAAAATATATAAGTTTATATATTTCTATCTATGTTTCATGTTTTTTAAGTATTCTGGATAGTTTTTATTTTTTATATATAATTAAATGTTCAGACTTACTTACTTACTTACCATCACGCCGTTTCCCCTTGCAGGGGTAGATAGAGAGAACAGAGCGCCACACTTTTCTGTCCTGATACACAATTCTCGCCTCATCCATATTCATACATCTTCTCATACAAGCTTGACGATTATTGAGGCTTGTAACAGGAACGTTCTCCAGTATCTGATTTATTTAGTCGCGCCAAGACTTCCGCAGACGTCCTCTACTTCTGGTGCCATCAACACATGTTTATACCTTTCTTACCAAGTTTTCTAAGACATAGTAGTACAAACAGAGTCTATGATTAGGTTAGGTTAGTGGGTATCACTTACAATCTATTTAGTGCCGATTATTATGGCTTTTAACAAGATCATTTTCCAGTATCTGATTTACCTGGTCGTGCCAAATCTTAACATAAATACTTGTGTCATATATCTTTCTTATCATTCTCTCCTCATTCATCCATTCCAAACCATATAAGTGACTTTTTCTTAATCTTACTTAGTATACTAAGATCAGCTTTGCATTATTTTTTTATTTTTTTATTGGATCTGTTCAGTTTTTACTGAAATATTTTAATATAAAAGCTTTCTAAGACAGTGTAGTACAAACGGAGTCTATGATCATCCATGGCTTTGTCAATCCACTATTGTATAACTGCCTCTCGATGACCCTGCCATTCTCTTCGGTCTTCCGTTAGTCTTTGCCATGTCGCTTTCACTGTTTCGACAATTTCGTTTACGAAACAAAACTTGGGTGTGCTTTCTCTCTTGTTTCTCAAAATATTTGAGACTAGTTCTATGTTCAGACTTAACAAGATATGGATAGAAAATTATGATTAGAGATAAAGTTATTTTTATTATATTTAATGGAAGATATATAGAAATATGGAGTAATTATAGAGCTTATGACCTGTTTTCGGCTGGTTTATCTGATCACTTTGTATACATATATACATAACGTTCACAAAAGTTTCACGAAGACAGGTCGTAAGCCTTGTAATTACCCCATATTTCTATATATCTTCTATTAAATATAATAAAAATAGCTTCCTCTCTATGAAATAACTGGTATTCATTTAATAACATTGCCTTTGAAAGTAAAAATCCAGTAATTGTGTGTTCTTGGACATATTCAAATATTGCTAAATTAAGGTTAGGTTTGTGTAATCTCTGATGTACTCAATATTTTTTTATGGTGTGGAATCTTGGACTCGCAAGGCAATAAGGCAAGTTAATGCCTTTGGGATATAGTACTGGAGGCACATACTACGTTTGCCATGAAGAACGAGATGCTTGAGTATTTTCATACTACAAGAAGTGCACGTCAAGGACAGACTATTAGACATTTGTCTAAGATTTTCATTTTTGAGAAACTTGGAGAAACTTATTATAGTGGGCCACATCGAAGGACGAATAAGAATCGGAAAGAAGATCTCTCACCATACCGAAAAAAGCATGCCGAGGATAATCAATACGAGTTCACGAAGATAATGATCCTCAGTCATAATGGTCCGACGTGGATGATGTTAACTATTGAAAAATACGCGCATATATACATATATATAGTTCTTTTTTATTTTTGCACCCTCACGAAATCAAACCCCCGTCAAATCAGTTAATCAAAACCTGCATAAAAGTCTTTAAATAAAAATTTAAGCTTGGTATCAGTCTGAGTGAACTATTATTCAAAACTCACATATTGATATATTTTACATACATATTATTGATATATTTTACAATATAACATTTTCTAGCAGAAACGTCGATTTATTGTTTCTAGGGAAAATTTTCAATAGCGCTACAGCGATTTTTAACAGAACAACTGGGGAGAAGCCAAGACAGAAACCGTTAGACATTTATTATATTCCCGGTATTCATAATGGATAAGGAAAGGAACCCTTCTTCAGGCAGCTACCCCATCTTCAAAAGGTCTGAGAAATGTATCGCCCTCCATCAGCCACTTTCCGGCACTGATGTATTTCGCTGATTTTAACCCACACTTGTGTGACCGTTAGTGATGGTTCTGGTCGACCGAATTACTTTTCGTTAACTCTATTTTTTTTACGTAACACTTTACTTTATTTTTTTATAAATGTGCGGCCATGGTGGCTGATACCTATTCGAGGGATAAGAGTCTGCGATTATAGAAAGATTATGTTACTACGAATTATGACTGTGTTGGTATGTTCATGATTGTGGATCCCAATTATTCGCTCCAACACTCACGTGTTCGATGTGTGATTAATCGCGGAAATATATTGTGTATGTGTGTGTGGCGAGAGAAGGTAATGAAACGAAGCGCTACTTACAGTAGACACTAGTTTATTAAGCACAGTTTGCAGAAATTTGGAAAAA
Organism: Eubasilissa regina; assembly: GCA_022840565.1. NCBI lineage: Eukaryota > Metazoa > Arthropoda > Insecta > Trichoptera > Phryganeidae > Eubasilissa > Eubasilissa regina. The sequence continues at coordinate 8,687,784 of JAINEB010000019.1, forward strand.
TTATACCGTACACTAAATATAAAGTATTTAAGTACATCGTTACACGGTGTGTTTTTGCAGCTGTTAGGAGCGTGATTTTACGCACCGGTACATAAGAGGTGCGTTCAGGAGTCGTCGGCGGTAATGATTTTGTGGAGGCGATAGATCTCCACAAGTGAAATCTAGGTAGTGTAGTTATATTAAGTTAAGTAATAAGATAGTGTAGTATTTATGGTAATAAAATAAACAAATAATTCTAAAAGGTGATTGCTGATAGTATTGGAAAATTCTCAAATTTGCTAAAATCATTTCATATATTTACATAAACTATTTTTAATACAGATGTGAAGATAATAATTATTAAAAATTTTAATGTAATATCTCTAACTAGTTAACTAAAATCTTCGATACGAGTTAAATGATTATATTTGAATTTATTAAAAACATCATGAATTTCCCATCAAAACTAATGATCACATATAAAATGTATGTACATAAATTGTTTAAAGTATTCTATCGGAAATAGTTAGGTACGGATTAGAGTTCCGGTGATAGTTATACTTTTTTAATAGATAGTTTTTTTCTGTATATTTTTCTAAACTAAATTTGTTTTTATTATCTAAAAATCTTACCGTCACAAATAAAATTTGATTTCATCAAACATTAAGGTAAAGAAGACACATATTAGACTACAATCGAAGTAGTAGGTAAATTAAAAATAAATCTGATTAAAATGTCGTTGTTACGATTGAAAATATCTCAAATAAATTGCCTCTTTGTATTGGGCAAGGGGCAGGGGCGAATCTACGACGAAACTAATGAAGTTTAAGCTTTAGAGATCTAACTCTCAAAGAGGTCCCAGATGCGACTTTAGACCATAATATCGTATTAAAAAGACCATACAGATTCTCTCATATGACAAAACTGTACGTGAGTAAAGAAAAAATAGAAATAAGTGTATTAAGTAGGTATTCTCATACTGTCTAAAATTAAATATTATATTTGTTGTGAATTTTTCTATAATTTTTATGTCCTCACAATTCGAAAAGCTTAAGCATTAAAAAAATTTAATCCCACCAATGATTTTCACATTTGATGCATTACATCAATTATAAATGATAATAATTATAAATATGAATTAATTAGAAATATATACATATAAAATCAATTTTATCGAAAAATATTGTTGTTGCTTCATCGGGATTCGAACCTGGATCTCTTTCCAAACCGGGGAAGGTGCATTATCCAACTATGCTACAGCGACAATATTTTAGCACAAAATTTTCGAACCTATATTTTCTTTTTTGTTATTAATACATTTAATCGTTCCATTATTTTTACGGAATCTCAAATATCTTTGAGTAATCTGATAGCAGACGCCAGAATTATCAATTCATTTTTATTAAACATTGATACAACTTTATTATTAGCAACACATTCTTATTGTGAAGCTGTAATTATTCAGAACATAGGTCTGTGATAATTAAAATATGAATTAAATATATCAATTAGAAAGATATACATATAAAATTAATTTTACCGAAAGAGATCCAGGCTTGAATCCCGGTGGCGCAACAACAATATTTTTCGATAAAATCGGTTTTATATATATATATATATATCTTTCTAATTAATATATTTAATTCATATTTAAAATATTACAGACCTATGTTCTGAATAATTACAACTTCACAAAAATAATGTGTTATCCTGATAATAATTATTATGAAGGATTAAGGCTTTCACAATATGTACTTCAAGTCTTAAGGGCCTAAAGATGTAGATCCACCACTGTTAATGTGTACATTAAAAATGACGTTTTTATTTCTAATAGTATAAACATTCTAATAATTAGCTGGTTATATAGGGTTACCAGTAGCGTGCAGTAGGTGTAGATTTATTATACAATTATATAAAATATATGTAATACAATATATGTGCTTTCGTTCAATAACCACCTTTAGACAAAATAAATCCCTCGTTTATACGACCTTACTATGTATTTATTTGTAATTTTAGATTACTGTTAATAGTATTTTTAAAGCTTAAGTTTTAATGTAAAATAATACCTTCTTATTCATATAAAAGATGTATGGACGTTTTTAAGAACACTTTCTATGACTGAATATGATTTTGTAATTGTTTGAAAATCCTTCACGTAATAACGGAAGAAAATAATTATTTCTATTCAAGGTTAACGTAGGAAATAGTTTTGCCGATTGCTTTTAGTTTTTTTCAAATCAATAACCAATCCATGCACCAAATTTAAAGAACAATCATGAAATAAACACGTTAAAAACAGTAAGATAGTAAAATTTACGAAATATTTAAAGATGAAGTAGACATTTCAATGATTTGGATGGAGTTGTAAACCTTTATTACGTTATTCTGTTAACAAACACCATAGGTAACGACTCCGTACAAAACGGATCAACCGAAAGAAATTTTCAATTCAATAAATAACCGAATCGAGTCATAAGCTTAAATACATAATAGTGTAATGTGAATAGCTCGATGGGGCGAATACAAAAGAGCACCATGGGTACGGCGGTGAGTTATAATAATAATAATGGATAATTTGTATAGCGCCATTTTCGTAAAAAAATTCATCTCAAGTGCACTCTACATAAACTGTTTATAGTTCTACGATTATATAATATTTAAAATTAAAAATGGTTATTTTCACTTATAGAAATTACTTTTTGAAAACGTTCGTTTTTAGTTTCTTCTTAAATAAAGTCTCTGATGCACTGTTTATTATGAAGAGTTTCACGCTTTTGGGCCTGCCACTGCGAATGCCCGTTCACTAAATTTAGACTTTTGGCAACAGTTGGTCGGTTCTACAACCCTTCTTACAGCTGAAGTAGAGGCTGATCTGAGAGTTTAACGTCTACCATTCAAATTGTCTGGGTACAAAGCTCTTGAAGATACAAATGCACCATGTTATGTGTCGCCTTGTACATCAACCAGCACAATTTAACTCTTTCAGGGAATCGGAGCCAATGTGGCTGATGTAAAAGGGATGTCGTGGTAGTTTTAAGAAATAAGCAACTAAGGACTCTACTGGTACATAGATGGCGCTAATTGTAAAATAATATTTTCGTTTATGTTAATCCAATTATTTAATTTATATTTGTTTCCCAGAATTTTTAGTAATGCACAGCTTTTTTACTTGTTTGCACTGCACGCCCCTGAGGGTTACTAATGACAACATGAAAATTTTGATACAAAAGGAAAATATTTAACCTGGAAATCGTAATATTTTGAAAAATATTATATCCTGCAATAGAGACCCTGAAAGACAGAGTACATCCTGATAAAAGAATCCAAGGCACAATGGGTCAGGAAATCAGAGTATTTTGAGGTTCTGCGAATAAAATAATGATGGCCAACATGGTTGCCAAAGTTTGATCATCGGACAAACATTAAAAGAAGGAGTAGAAGAATGAGATAAATATCAAATTTTTTTTTTTTAATTTTATCTATTTATAGTATATACTTGTCAATAGTCAACTACTCGTATTTAAAAAAATGAGATTTTTGGTATATGAAAAATATTAATACAAATATGAATCAACTAGAAAAATATACGGAATAAATTCCGATAGCAACAAAATATTTTTTGGATAATATTTTTTTTCTGTTCATCATTCTAGTCGATTATTTTAATTTGTATTAAAATACCACATAATTATGTTTTAAAAATGCAACTTTTCAACAAAAATGTGTTCTTCTTAAAAAATACATAAGTTGTATCAAAGTTTATCCAAATAGCGGACTTTACTCAAAGGTATTTGAGATTCACCGCAATATAAAATTGATTGCGTTTAAAATGGAATAGTAAAATGAAATAAAAGTTAGAATAGAAAAGATTTCAGAATATAAGTTCAAAAATTGTTTAAAACGCGGAACGCTCAACCCAAATAGGAAGAGGTCCAGATTCGAATCCCGTTAGCAACTAAATATTTTTTTCTATAATTAGATCTTTCTAATCGATTTATGAAATTTGTATTAAAATGCCACAAAACTGTGTTCTGAAAATGCTACTTTATGCTAAAAATATGTTCTCTTTAAAAAATATGTTCCATTTCACCAAAGTACCCTTATCATTTATCTTTTCCCGTTCAACAGAACGAATTGCCCAGTCAGAACTGATCTATATCGGATCTGCTATTCGTTCACTTCCTTTGATATAAACTCTATTTAAATAAGGGTAGGTACACAAGCCATGGCACCCTGCGACCTTTATATTCAAATAGCGCACCCACTTCTCTCGCTCATGATTGTCGAGTAGTCCAAGACAGAGAAGAAATATTTACATTCGTTCTAATACCTATCTCATGATAGCTATTTTTTTAGAAATACTAGACGACCTACCAATGTACCATACTTTTTATAACTTCTAAAATAACTTTATTATAATATATAAAAATAAACGAAATTGTAGTATACACGTTTGATAATCGTTTGAATGTGCAATACATGTAATCATTACCTAACGACTGGGTTCACACAATTCACTTTCAAACGGCTAGGACTGTCGCGCATCACGTGTTCCGATAAACACCATGAAACTTATGCGCTTTTGTATTTGTCTTTTTTGAATAAAGTTTATGAGACACAGTGTATGATTCTTGACAGGTGGTCATGCCGTGTTAAATTACTACAAAACTGCACTGCAGCATGGCAAAACTGTCATGTAAAATTTAAAAAAAATGGCGGTGAATGAGTAGGACCGATATGAGAGTATGGAGTACTCATAACTTTTTCCGGGTAATAAGAGTATAGTGACCCTGCACGCGCTAATAAACACGGCCGTGAAAGGACTCATCTATCAACCATATAGGGCCCAAACCAAAGCTACGCAATACGACAATGCCCAAGCAGCTAACGATCACTCTTCCGCAGACCGTTCTCCATTCAACCGCATCTCGAGCGAACCACTCCAGAGTTCAACGCGAATTTAACTACAGAAATAATTCATCAAATCAATAAACGAAATTTTGTAAGTGCCCTTTTATTTCTACACCCTGCTCTTGTTACAACAGACACCCTATACTGCGACATACAAAGAACACGTGTAAGACTAGAAGATAGTAGGAGCTTTTACCTCACAGAAACAAAACCTTCCGACACAATTACGAGTAAATCGTATTTAAATAATAACATCTATACTATATAACCAACGCCTACAGGAGGGACATCATTCCCTTTCGTTAAATCTCCTAAATTATCGGCTTGTAACACATCTTTTTTAACAGTGTTTCCAATTGTTAACAATGAAAAGTATATTAATATAGTATAGTATATATGTATATGTAATATTTTATTCATCTTATTTATTTTAAATTGTATTTTAATGTATTTGTAGATCTATTAGGGTTTATTGAAGGTCTAAGAATAATAATTCAATAATAAAATATGACATATAGCCTTTTAGACGAGGTCTGCTGTTAAGTGTCCAAGTTTCGACATGGAGATCGCAATGATTGAAAACTTTTGTTCTGAGGCGTTTGGGGTTATAGTTTCCTATAAATGTGCTGTCCATCTTCCCTGAATAATTCCCATTTTTTTTTTTTTTTCATTTTCATTTTAAATTCATATTCTACTTATATTTGGTGACTGTTCAACAATGACTAGATGTCATAGAATTGAAAACCTCTACTATATTACGAAGAGGACCAAGTATAAAAGGTAATAGACATTCCTTTGGTGGTCGCAGCCCTAAGTTCTGCAAGATGCCAAGTGGGCGAGACTTCATGGAGATCGTGATTCTCAGTCATCTGAGACCGACGTGGATTTTAAATTTACTGTTATATTCAACTGCGCGCCTTTCGTTCTATAATGCAGTGGACTGATTCAATTATTTTAATAGATTTAGTATTCTTGTTTACGTGCCTTGTTACTTCGATTGGCGCCACTGATTTTCTTGGTTTATAATAATACACATGAGTGTGTGTGTGTGAGTATTACTGCCCTTTTTTCGGAAAGTTAAGAAGACGGTAACCGACAGGTGTCATTCAATTACACCCCGTGCTTCAAACAGTCCAGCGGTCCAAATGAACCACCAGTGCGCGCTTCGGTCGATCGAAATCTAAAGAAGACAACCCAGCTAAAAGAACAACAGCATCGGACCAGAAAAAAAGCAAAAAATAAAAGTTAGTGCAGTTCATATATCATAAGTGTGCTTATTGTTAATCGGAAACCTGAAAACTAGCTATCGAAGGCATCTACTGAATACCGGGCAATGCCGGATACTAACACTATTAGTATATTATAACATTCTGGATAAAAAAGAATAACTGAGCCGTTAATTTTTTAATACGTTAATATTCTATTATTGAATTCATAGCTATTATCCACACTTTCTCAAATTTTAGAATATGATTTTAAAAATAATTAAATTAAAATCAACATTATAAATTACGCATAAACATAAAAAATATAAATATAAAAAATAAAAAAGTAGGCTTTTTATCAGTTTTCTGCTCGCTTAGTTTTACTACCGGTAATGTTTTTTGTCATTAATTACTTATCTTGGGGTGGAGTTTTATTTATTTTTAATAGCTGTAATATTATGAGTAGATTTGCTTTGTCATGTACAGAGTTATAGGGAGTATACCAAATTTTTCAAGAGTAAAAAATAAATAGATCTGATAATATAATAGTCATAATTATTTGTTTAATGGTCAAAATACAGGTTTAATATTAAACATTATTTTTAGTTAATTTATACTCATATAATTATTATCATTTAAATACTAGATTATTGTTTTATTGTGTTAACTCATGGCTAAAGAAAATGAAATATCCAGTACAAAAGACAAGCAGTTCCGATATATCTTTTTGTTTCAATTTAACCGAAGAGTTGAGGCATCGAAAACCGCTAGAACTTTTGTACCATTTATGAAGAGAACGAGAAATATCATCATCAGTTTTCTGAGGTTTATTAATTAACAAACTCAATGCTCTGAGGGCGCAATTGATAAAAAAATATCTGAGAATACGGCATTATGGTTTTTATTTTGTATGAGTTATTCAAGAGCTCAGTTGGGATATTTTATACATCCGCCCTATTTTTCTGATCTTGCTCAATCAAATTCTAATATTTTACGCTCTTTATCCAACAATCTTCGAGGAATATTATTTGATAACGTCGCTGCTCTTCAAAATTGTCTTGATGACTTCTTCACCTCCAAACTATCGAATTGCTTCAGGTATCATAAATACATTACTGATTAGTTTATGTATTATCATAATATATATTTTTTATATAATACAGCAACCTAATACATAATTAGTTTCAGTTAATTTATATAGTGCATTCAGGGGCGTGCAATGCATACAGGCAAAAAAGGTGTGCATAATTAAAAAAGCTGGGAAACAAATTTAAATTAAGAAACTGGATTAACATTAACGAAAACATTATTTTGCAATCAGTGCCGCCTGTGTATCAGTAGAGACTTTAATTGCTTAGTTCTAAAAACTTACCGCTGTACTCATGGCGCTCTTTTTTTATTCGCCGCATTGTTTATAAACATAATAACATTAGAAAGGGTTACAACAACGTGCAAATCATTATTATGAAATTAAAAGTGCAGTATTTATTTTACTTTGGTGAACGAGGCAACATGAGACAAACTTTGAGAAATGCATTAAGCTCCTCGCAGTTTACAGTGCACACATCACAGTACACACGATTGTTTCGGCTGTCTGACCATTATCAACTGGCCTTGACAGCCAATATAGCCTAGATCGTTCAATTATTAGGAAAAAATATGTATATAACCAAAAAAATCGTGTTGTCGTAAATTGAATACTGCTCGTATTAAAAAAAAATTAATCCATTGATGTTAAGTTATTAATTTGAAAAGTGTGACATGTGGGTTCGAAAAATTGTCGTTAAAAGTACTGTCGCTGTAGCATAGTTGGATAATGCACCTTCCGGTTTGGAATGAGATCCGGGTTTGAATCTCATACGTTTATCTTTCTAAATATTAAATTTAATTAGTGTTTAATAATACTACTGAATAAATTAATAAAATGTATTTTACAGATCTAACTTTCAGAATAAATTGTTGTAGATATCTATGGTTCCAGGTGACGTTTGTGCGCCGGTGTCAAGTTTCGCTGTCAAATCAAATGTCGTGTACATGGGTTTGATTTTTTGTCTTTTTCTATCAGATCAAAGGATACGTGTACAAGGTACTGAGATTTATCTCAACTAGATCTCTGAGATTTATTTCATCGTGTGTCATTCCGTAGACTCGGGCATTATTGTGGTTTGGTTAGGTTATATTCCTTTGTTTAAATAGTCTAGAAAACAGTGAAAATTCGTCGTACTTGTTGATAATACAAGCAAGTCTCATCTTACTTTCAAACTCACACAACATCAGAGTTGGTAAAATTGAGCTTAAACTTCGCTTGATACCTATACCTAATATTATTCAATTTTCAGCTCCGTGTTCATGCTTTGCAAGTAAAATGCCGTGTCAAATGTAGGTCAATTCGAAAATTTAATAGAACTTTACGACGTAGAGTGCTCCAGTTATCTCGGCAGTAGACAGATAGTCTTGATTGATTACTCGGGTCGGGGTGGATCTGTCAGGGTTCATTTTCCTGAACTATCGGGGTTTTTTTTTAACCAACCAACAGCTTGCTACCGTTCACTTTCTATTACGACATTTCGTCAAAACTAATTGGTAAAGTTCGACACGAGTTGCCAGTGTTTTTGAAAAACCTGATTGGGAAACTTATTTAGATTGGTATTTTGATACTGTCAAATCCACAAAAAGAAAGAAAATAGAAAAATATGATAATCATGGAAGTTATGAAACTGTTAAAGAATTCAAAAAAGTTGCATTATTTTTGACAGCTTTATCGGAGAAGATATTTTTATTGTTGTAAAATGTGTGTCCAAAAGAAGATAGTTAATGATAAATTATCAACATTATTTGAATTGTTAGATTAGTATCATTTAAATTTATCATGAACGTGAAAAAAATTTTCAGTCCAAGTATGAATCGATTAGAGGTCAGGTTGTTAGATTGAAAAAAAGGCAGTTCTATGTGTTTATTCGGTAAACGATTAGAAGATAATTTAAACAATATTTTTGTTACCGATGTGTGTAATGTAAATTTGAATGAAAAGTTATATTTAGAATCAGTTGACGAGACTTTAAAGCACATGGAATCGGCTGCAGTAAATTTTAAGGCAATATCGGCTGTAGGAAAAAATATCAAGAGTAAATTGCGCTTTTTTTTATTAATAAAAATCACAATGGCAATTTTTTTTTGGTAGTACGTTGTTGATAGTATTCTAATGACAAATAAAAATCAGGAAATTCGTGATAAAGAATACGAACAATATCATTAATTGACATGATAAGTAACATGATTATTTTAATTTTCACAACAAAACTTTGTATTACACACACGTTGGGTTATTTTCATTACTAGTTTCGAAAGGTACAGTCCCTTTCATTATCAGATGATAACTAAACTAAATACAGAATTGTAGACTATTCGGACAATGAATCGAAGCATGAAGAGAATATGGACAGTAAAGGCGAAGTGTTAGGGAATGTTATGTTGTTAATCAGTCGGAGGAAATCAAAGAGGAAAAATTTGGAGACGATGAGAAAAAATTTTACAGCGACAAGCAGCATTTATCGATAATAATAGTAATTAATAATACATGGACGTATTGGGTTCAGATGGAATGATCAAAAAGTTTTAGGTATGACGGCTGCCCCATAGATCAAACGTTACCCTCGTGCCAGTATGGCAAAGCGCGTGCACTGTGTATAGTGATATAGATGTAATAGGTGGGCAGATATTATAGATTGAAACTAATTATTATTCGCAGCGAATTTATTACCAAGATTGAGGTTTAAATCTAACCGCGTGAACTATGTATTGCAGATCGGAGGTGAAGTCAGTACGTGAAGTGAAGAGGCCGCCGGTCGATGCGGTCTGCTGTCTGGCGTGACTAATGCGTACACGCCAAGTACTTGCACCCAGTATATATTATAAGGCTATTATGTATGCATACGGTCTGGTATCGTTTGACGGTTGCGACAGCTGTCTATTATCGAACTGTATTAAAAATAAGTATCAAAAATTTTTGATGCCTGAAGATTTTAAATTTAAATATTTATTCTGTAAAAATAATCAATTTATTAAACAGTTACAAAATTACCGAAAATCTATAAAATCTGTAAACAAAAACAAAAATTAAAACTCTTATTCAACCCTGAAATCCAATTTACCACAGTGTGATATTGTACTTATATATACTAGATCTGCTTAAATATGATGATGAAGATTTAATGCAAACAAGATAGATTAGATAATTAATTAGAGAATTAAACAGGGTTGAAGGTAGTCATCCTGCTGAAAGCCTTAATATATATTGTATCAACAATCCAACTTATCACTCAAGGCAACATGTCCTTCAGAAGTGATTTATAAAAAAAAATCGTGAGGTAATAATTAAAGTATATCGTCATTTAATATAAAAAGGTTATTTACAGAATCATTTTTTGTGTTATCTTGAGGTGAAACTAAAATAGGAATATTTTAAAATATTAAACCATATTAATATAATATATAATAATACATATTGTTATAGTAAAAAAAACCTGTTTTAATATGATTCACCGAATTTGAATCGTAGTTAAAATGTACAATAATTGGATCATTAGTGTATCGAGATACGATAAAATAATTTAATTTATTCAAGAAAGGTAGAATACCTAATTAATATCTACATTACATTAAGTTTTGCTTCGTTTGAAGTTTCTCTTATAACTAAGGAACAATAGCGTGATATATTCATCAAATAAAAAACTAAGTCACAGACTTATAAACTTGATGAGTTTTAATGTCTAGCGGAACAGACAAGTTGGAAGAGTTCTATTAAAAGAAGAAATATATTCAATTTTTAATGGGTATTTTAAATATCAATATTAATTAAAAAGTTTTCGTACAATTGTCGTTGGATCAGTGAATTGTTGATGGGTCACGGAACAGTATTGTTAGGCATCTGTTTTAAACAGTATTAATTTAAACTAAATGTAATTTCTCGGCACTTATAGGTACATACATTATTATATTTTTCCCATTCTTATCTATCTATTATATTCATGCAATAATCTAATCATTTTTACAATTTTGAAAGTTTAGAAATAAAAATATCTTATGCAGACGATACAGTACTAATAATTAACAAAAAAACTTGGTCTGACGCTAATATATCGGCAAATGAGAATGTTAAAACCATAATAGAATGAACGGACGATAACTTATTATCAATTAATACCGATAAAACATACTTTCTAAGATTTGCTATTCAAAAGAAACAAAACACCGAAATTCATATTAAAATTCACACCAAAGCCTGTATTCGAGAAAACTCTTGTGACCAATGTTCATCAATTGAAAAAAAAGACTATATCAAGTACCTTGGAATCATAATAGATAACAATCTCAAATGGAAAGAACGCATTACTAATTAAACAAACAAAATAAGGAATACTGCCTACAAATTTTTTAGACTAATAATAAGAATAATATATTACGCGTTTGTACAGTTACATTTGCAATACGGTATTATTGGATGGGGAGGTGCATATAAAACTTCAATGTCACAACTAAAAATCGCTCAAAAAATGATAATAAAAGTTATTCTAAAAAAAAAGACTACCCAAGTCCAATCACAGATTTTAAAGTACCAAAAATAGTAAATATAAACAAAAAAATTTATAAATTCAAATTTTCAAAATTAAAAATCAATTAAATTTTAGAAGCGAATTCCGATCTGCAAGATATAGAAATCAAATTGATATCCCAAAACTAAAATATATCGCAACTCAAAATATATCAATATATTTATCAAGGCATCAAATTTTTTAACCATCTCCCCATCACAATTAGAAAAATTACGGACTATCATAAATTTGTAACAGAAGTAAAAAAATATGTACACAGACTAACTGAAACATAAATTAACTCGAATATACTCCTTCTCTATACACGAGTCTTACTCTCATAGAGAAGAAACAAATGTTAAAATATATATATCCACTGATTATTCAAATTGTATTATATTTTTTTAATATTAATAATAAAATTAAAGAAAGAATTTGAACATGAGTATTAATGTGTTGAACAATATTACATTTTCTAACTCATCTCCTCTCCTTTCAAAATTCCCGTTACAACAACTCCCTTCCCCCCACCATCCACCAGTAACTCCGCCCCCTCCCACTCTATCTGTCGGTACCTAATTACTTGTATATCTATCACCTAAGCCTTGACTCCTATATTTGTGTCTAGTTAGTTTAATACTTCACCTCTCGAAAATCGAGTAGTGGTAATAAACACAAGTAGAGTTATAACATTGTTTCATTTATATCCATCCATTACGTACAATATTTTTTCTCAATTAAATAAAATCTTTGCATTTAAAAATTTACGTTATATTTTTTGATGGCGATCGGTTTCAGAAGGAGAATTCCTTTATCAGAGCAGAATAAAACTACGTATCTAGTCATTGTAAATCTCAAGATATAGATTAAAAATCTGCGTGGCGAAGTGATGTTCCTATTACATTTATAATTTATACCACATTTATTTCAGGTGTCATTTCATTTGATTTGTGGTGACGAATGATACGACTCAAATCATGTCATTTTAATACATTCCGTATTGGATTCTGAACTAGATGTTATCGGATTCTGAACTAGATGTTATTGGATTCTGAACTAGATATTATTAGATTCTGAACTAGACGTGTTGGATTATTTTGTGGTCTATTTACCATTAATATTTAATCCGTGTTGAAACACATTAAAAAAAGGTTACTGCCATAGGAAATAAACTGGTTCACTTATGCTTTGCATTTCTTCTTTGGCACACAAATTTTTATCTCATGCAATTAACATAGGGCCCTAAAATTTGCAGGATTCCGAGAAAAAAAAAGCATTATCAAGAGGGCAGGAGTACTACTGTCATTCACAAGAAACTGACGAGGACGATAAATTACATTTTCACAATAGGAAAGATTCTTTCGTATTTAAATCATATCCTAATGTGTCTTTTTATAATATGTAAGAAAAAATATTTGATAGTTTGTTCATATAAACGGGTCCTCTTACCAGAAATGGAAAGCTACATATAAGAACTGAAACAGTACTATTTATACACAGACAAATAATACTGTTCCAGAAAGAATTTATAAAACTTTGACACTAATGTATTTTAGAAATATGTGACATTCTTAAATACCAACCGAGAGTGAGAAGTGACCAAGATTGAAAGATGTCAGTTGAGCTGGCTCAGGCACGTCTTGCGAATGTCAAATCAACGATTACCAATACTTATCTTCTTGATAATTCTGGGGGAATGATGGTAGTCCCTGATCTTCAGGATCAGGTGTCTTAGTTTCATTAATTAATTATTTAATATATTTATTTATACATTCAACAACAAAGAAAACAATAGAGTTTATTTATACATTAGACAATAAAAAAAAAACAATTGTAGAGTTATGCACCCCTAAATAAGAAAGATCTTGATTTTTGGAGGTGGCTATCAAGATTTATATAATACAAGATCAATATATACTAGAAGTAAGAATTTGTTTACAACAACTTAAAAATAAAATATATATATACATACATCTATAATAATACAAAATATGAAAATTAACACATAATTTTTTTTTCTAATCATTGGAGTTGAAAACCTTTGTATGTGTTCGGAGAAAAAACTATAAAAGTTATGTTTCAAGACAGAAAAACAATAAAAATTTAGGTATAACACGAAATGCCCGAGTATCAAAATCAATTGTATCTTTGACCTAGAACAACATCAAAAACATCTCTTATATTTTAACATTGAATATCAGAATATATCTACAAGACCAAAATTGTTCCCAAGCCTGTGAAATCTTTGTATGGGTGTATTCCTATTAAAATGAGAATATGATGCATTTACATGGAACATCGCCGACGACTTGGTACTCCGCGCAGGAGTTAAATTAGGGGTGTCCGGTATGCCATTAATAATTTTAAATAAAAATAATAAATAAATAAACGATACATTGCATCTGACTGAAGAGACCTTGGAGTCAGCTATGGGGGTAATCCAATATCGGAACTTGTGGTGGTGCATTACAGAAGTAAGAAAGTAGAAAGAAGAAGAAAACATTAAATCTTATATTTGCCAACAATATTTGAGTATGTCCAAGAACACACAATTACTGTATTTTTATTTCATAAGGCATTGTTATTAAACAAATTATATATATATCTTATAGAGACGAAGCTATTTATATGATATTAAATGGGAAAATATGGAAGTACGGCAAATTATTATATATATAGCAGTATATTATTAACAATATTTGAGTATGTCCAAAAACACACAATTAATGTGAACTTTGTTGTGAATACTTATTATAGTGAACTTTGGCTTTGAATATATTTTGAACATATCGTAAGTTACTTTAAAATAATAATTTTTAACTAAGCACCCCGCCCTAATCGACTATATTTTGAGTCACCATCCGTAGATTTAAACCCCTGCTCTTGGATAAGGGAATAAAAATTAAGATCTCAATAATTCTTAAGCGATTGCTTACAAATTATATACACTACATTTAGTAGATCTTATAAATATTTTTATTTGTTATCTTTGTTTTATTAACCATTAAATTGAGTTTAAATACATCTACCGGTTTTGATATCAATATCAAGATGTCAATAACTAATCAAAAATATATGTTATTGTTTCTTTAACAAAATCTATTTTTAAAAAACAATAATTATTTAAAAAATAAATTCAGTAACTCTAATTGTCACTTGATACAAAATTACTAGAAAAATTTTTAGGACAAAATTTTAGAATAGGGCTTGTAGTTAAATTTAGTTGGTTGTTTTTAATTTTAATTGTTATTATTTTTAATATTTCTTTAAGGAAATAGTATTTTTCGAAACCGGTAGATATATTTAAACTCAATTAAGTGGTTAATAAAATAAAGATAACAAATAAAAATATGAATTTTAACCACAAAGTTAATATTGCTAATTTTTAAAGATCTTATAAATCATTTCGTGAAAACAAAAATATGAAATATCTTATCTAACAGCAAAAGTACAAACAATCGAGATAAATATTGTTTATGGCGTGTTCCCGTTCAAGTTTTAATTTGAAAATATTTAATTATTTTCGTATGATTCCGTAAATAGGTGTAATTAAGCATAAAACGATATCGGATAAACTTTACCAAACTTATAGTCAGAGTGCCTTGATTTAAATCATAATTTGTAATTATCGAATTTCTCGTTAAATTGGATCTTCCAACGTCTAGATAAACAAATAAAAACCTTCATTTCTTATCCATATATCTTCAGCAAGGTCAGGCATTCCGATGGCTTTCTCGATACTTGCGCAAACTTTTCGAAATATTTGATAACTAATAGAAAATTCGACCTAGCGTGGGTTTACTTATATTATATTGTGAGTTACAAGTATATATTGATCATGTTGTATGTATTTGTAGATTTCTTGCAGATCAATTGGACCCTAGTAAATAAAATGATTCAAATATGTGAAAATAAAATACTTTTTTTATTCTACTTATTTAATTTACTTGACTTTAAAAAACGTTTTTTTTTTTCTACTTATTTAATTTACTTGAGACGAGTTTCATCTTGTAAGGGCATTATCAATTTATTTTTTTAACTCAACAACTTCTATATTATTTATATCTCTATAGTATATGCTAGCTATACAATTTTATTTGTATGAGATGAAAAGAAACAACTGGATAAATCCAAATAATCATAAGGGTAATCGGCTTAAAATAATTCAAAGATTTATTCCTAGCGCTCTCTGGTTTTCCAAAAGGAAAGTCTTCAAAATAAATATTAAATTCTATTACCAGGTAGCCTCACATTTATTCAGATCGATCTTAATAGATTCTCCAATGCGGGAGTGTGGTGCCGAGGAGGAAACCCTTGACAATATATTTTTTGACTGTTCACTGCGGATCACAGGTTTATTTACAGTCATCTCGTCAATAGTGATTTACAACTCCAGATTAACGTGTGTCTTCTTCTTCTTTCCCTTAACTCGCCAAATTCAATCTATATAGTAGCAATTTTTTTTGAACGACAGTGGTATTGACTTGTAATATAATATTTCCAATTCTATATTATTATTGTACTTTTTTCTATAAAATAAAGTTTTAATTTTATTAATAGCATAAATCACACGTGAAGGGTGGATTGTCAATTTAAAAGAAAAATAAGCAAAGAAACAACATTATTCATTGGAATTCTAAGGATTTTGTAGATTTTTGAATGGTTCTAATTATTCTAAATAACCATTCTATTTCAAAACTAATGATATTTTAATGTAATATGTATAGGTTATATGTAGAAAATGATGACTATATAATTTTACAACATAAGAAAACATTACGGCAAGGGAGATATTTTTGATATTCTAGATTGTATGATTTTAGGTAATAATTATGTTACATTCATCAGTAGGAATTCTGTATTGAGACAACCCAAAAATAAATTACCGAGAACTCCATGATTTTTTACTGTCTCGAGTTCTGGTACAAAAGCAAAACACATTATTGTGAAGTTGCAGTTTTTAATACAAATTATATTAATCAACTATAAAGATATACAGAAAAAAATCTATTTGTAGAAAAAATATTTTAGTTGCTACCGGGATTCGAACCTGAACCCTTTCCTATACGGAGAAATGCGTTATCCAATTTCGATATATTAAGTAGGTTTACGACAAATTTTTGAATTTACATTAAACGTGTCTTTTAAAAAAAATATTATTTTGGTGTGTAATATTGTTTGCAATGCCAACTCTTTTTTTCAGAGTAAAGTTAAGCAAATTTTAGAGAATGTGAGATAAAAATATTTACGTTACTTTATAACAAGCCTCCGACCGAGAACTAACTCATTTGCTACCATTACGCCTAGTTTCTCCAGAAATTCAAGAATCTGAAGTAGTACCAACCTGCAAGAATTCTTTGAAGACAGCTAAAATTCCAGCCGAGTGATATCAAGCCTATCGTACAAGAAAAAGAGCTTCAAAGTAATAATGAAACTCAGTACGTTTATAAAAGAACAGCGGATTTTTTTAGTTTTGTCTTCCTTACAATCTGAATTTTTCAAAAATCAGTTTAATCGCGATGTTATGTAGAATTTAGATTTCTATCTCTATACGTGTGATGTGAATGATGAGAGTGATGAAAGTGATAATAATAAATAATAACTAACTAACTCATTTACTATCATGTCGCTTCTCCCCAGGAGTAGGCAGAGAAAATACAATTTTTGTTCTGACACAATTTTCGCTTCATTCACATTCATACATCTTTTCTTACAAGCTGGCCGGGTATTGTAGCTTTTAACAAGATCACCTTTCAGTATCTGGTTTACCTGGGTTTCTCCCCAGGAGTTGGCAGAGAAAATACAATTTTTGTCCTGACACAATTTTCGCTTCATTCACATTCATACATCTTCTCTTACAATCTTGCCGGGTATTGTGGCTTTTAACAAGATCACCTTTCAGTATCTGGTTTACCTGGGCGTGCCAAGTTTTCCACAGATGTCCTTTACTTCTGGTGCCATCAACACTTTCTTCATATATATTTCTTACCATTCTCAACTCATTTATCCGTTTCATATGACCAAACCACCTAAGTGATCCTTTCTTAATCTTAATGACCGTACTAAGATCAACTTTACATTCTTTTCTTATTTCTTCATTCTTTACTGTCATAAATAGAGCTGCCACATGTACGCCTAAATGTTCTTATTTCCACTGCATTCAGTCTACTTTTGTTCTTTTCTGCCAGCTCCAGGCCTCATTTCTATATATCGGTGTCGGTACCAGGACTCCATTGTGAACCGCTAGTCTTGTCTGGGTTGACAAGTTCCTATTAATTATAGTTCCATTCAAAGTGTCGTTCACATAATTCCCTGGAGTTACCCTCCTTTCGATATCTTTCTCAGAATTTCCATTTCTATCAAACATACTTCCCAAATACACAAGCCCGTCTACTTGTTCCAAACATTCATTATCTATAAGTATTTTGCGCGTTGTATTGCTTTCATTATTCTCGAATAAATAACACAGAAAGAGTAAATGCACTTTACTTTGCATTACAGAATTTTCTATCGTTTGTTATCACAGAATCTAAAGATTAAATAATATACAACACTTACACCTCTATAAGAGCATGAAGTTTGATGTCTTACTTAGCGAGAACAGGTCTGTTCGGTATTTGTGATAGGACCAGATTGCCGGTTACCTGCATTTATGGATGCTCCTTTATGTTGACTATACTCATCTGTTCCCCTCCCCCCCACCCTTATGTCATATACCGCAGAGCACAATTTTTTCTGTATGGTCTATGACTGTGAACAGTCAAGAAGTGAATGTCCTGCTATGTGATCGTTACACTAGTCTGATTGTACAAGTACTGTCGCTATTGTGCTTCAGTTTTTTCGCGGCGCGTGCCGAAACTACTAATGTGTTAAGAGTGCTTCGTGTGAATCGGTGAAGTTCAAGAGTGCTTTGACTTTAGCAGAGAAAATCCAGGTAAGTCGTGTTCTTCCTGGTTGATCCTTGAGTCCTCATTATTCTGTCCCTATACCAAATTCCTTTCTACATCCCGTTTCCCCACCCCTTGTGTAAACAAGGTTCATAAAATGGCCCAATACGTGAAAACCAAACCAACCATATACCGCCCCAGATATTCTGATGAAGGCGAAAGTATGGAAGCTGCTGCGGACGGAACGTGTAGCGAAAGCAGATGAGTCATAAATGTCTCATATACGAGACAATATAACAAGACCGAGATTTAGACAGGTACGTAAATATTGTTGAGGAGGACTTGCAAGAGGCAGGTTAGTACCGGCCAATAAAAAAGAAATAGAAGAAGATGAGTAAATACCCCCACGAAAACACAAATTTATAAAATATAATTCTATATTAACATAGCAATACATATTTTATATACATAATGCCGGCGTGTAAATAACTGTGTATAAATATATTTTTTTGAAAGTACTCCACATATTGGCATTTTTAAAATATTCAGTAATTCTCCTGTTTATTGAACCGTTAAATATACAAGGTCCAATAAATATATTTTTCTTTATTTATTTATTAGTCAAGAGAAAGTGCTATCGTAAAAGT
Organism: Eubasilissa regina; assembly: GCA_022840565.1. Lineage (NCBI taxonomy): Eukaryota > Metazoa > Arthropoda > Insecta > Trichoptera > Phryganeidae > Eubasilissa > Eubasilissa regina. The sequence continues at coordinate 8,707,007 of JAINEB010000019.1, forward strand.
TTTTGAGATATACTTTAAAAATTGAACTATAATATTGGAAAATTTTACAACGCCATTTTATTTTTAAAAAAACATATAAACTTACGTTTTACATACATAAATTGTTTATTAGGAAAACAGATTATTATTATGAAGTTGTAATTATTCAGAACATAGGTCTGTGATATTTTAATAATGGAATGATTAAATGTATTAATATCAAAAAAAGGTAACATATAGGTTCGAAAATTTGTCGCTAAAAATATCGTCGCTGTAGCATAGTTGGATAATGCAACTTCTCCGGTTTGAAAAGAGATCCAGGTTTAAATCCCGGTGGCAAAACAATAATATTTTTCGATCAAATTGATCTTATATGTATATTTTTCTAATTAATATATTTAATTCATATTTATAAATTGTTTAGTCCTGCATTATTTTCGTACTGCCAATGGTGACTTTAATGGTAACTTTGACAGTAGTAAATTAGATGAACGAACAACTCGCAAACGTTTTTTACCCCGGGTAAAAAGTTACTGTAGTAAAAATTTACCACTGACACTATCGGCCCCATCGGAACACAATAAAAGTTCACAATTGTTCCAACTCAGACAACGATAGGTGTCAATGCAATTATATAGAACATACTGACCAAATCAAATACTTAAGAATTATATTTGGTCCTTATTTCAAATGGAGTCATCATACACAACTTATTACAAATAAAATAAAAGAAAACAATATACTTTTTTAGAAATATTAGAAATTTCTTTAATATAAAACTTCTCAAAATAGCGTACTACGCAATCTGCCAATCAATCATAGAGCATGGTATAATTTCTTGGGGTGGAGCAACCATATCTGCAATTATTCTAATAATAGCAGTTCAAAAAATTATTTTAAAAGTTATCCTCAAAATCCCAAGTACAACGAGCACTAACAAAATTTTTAATAAATTCGATGTCATTGATATAAGACAAATATATGCTAATATATATAACTACTCTTAAATACATATATAAATACAAACAAACACACTTTAAAACAACTCAAAATATAATTTCCACACCGACAAATACAAATAACCTACAAACCCCAAGAGCACATACATCATATGGCCAAAGAACTACAAATATTTTGGACTTAAGCTATTGAATAGAATTCTGAAAAATTTAAACAAATTGAATTGTCCCAAGAACATGAAACCATATATTAAAACTTGGATTCGTAATATGGGTAGAGCCAGTATTGGTGCACTCACTCAAAAATATTGATTCATACTTATATTAATTATTGCTACAGAGTGATCCAAAATTAATTTATTAAGTCCACTTTAAAATTGTTCTTCATATACAACTATTTTACAGTAATAAATGTATTCTATCTACTACTTGTAATTCTAATTAATTGTACAATTGCTTGTAAACTGTGCTCATCTCGACACAGAAGTGAGACGGGCACAGTTCAAATATATTTTTAAATTGTATTATATAGTTACAAATAAATAAACACTATCGATAGAATACCTAGTCTTCGGAGCACTGTCTATTAAAAAACATTTAATAAATATTATAATACAACATATCATAGTATTCTAGAGTTTAGAGTACTCCGTTAATGAATTTTTAACAAAACGAATCTATCTGTCTACATAATACGTAACATTTGCACCAATGCACCATTTTTTAAGGTCCGAAATGAATCAAACTGTTAATGCGTAGGTTCACTAAAATACTATAATATTTTTAGAATTCTTTAGGAATAAAAAATCTGAAATCCTTTTCAATTCTGGCCCAATGAATCAGGTAGATTTCATCTGTATTAGAAAGGTAAATATATTTCCCATTTGATGGAAGTCTGTAGATATTTCTCACAAATTACTTAATTCCCTAGGACCAATACTAATGAAGTTACGAATTTAAAAAAATTATAAATGCTGCCATTTTGAAATAAGGTAATTTTTTTATAAAAATTTAATCGTAATGTTTATATGTATGTATGTAGAAAAAATTTAATAGTGGTTAATTTCGGAGTCGAAAGTGAGAAATTAAAGTGAAACCTTTAAAGTAGCAATTGTTACATTTTTTCGCAATGAGTAATATAAATTTCAGGAGACTGAACTAATCATAATTTGCTATATATGCTATACTTGAATTGTTACGGTTACATAATAGAGGAAAAAGTTATTTTACCATATCATTTCTACTCTAAAACGATGATGGTATACATGTGATATAATATATAAAGTTAGCTTGGTATAAAATAATAATAATGATAGCAAAAATTCTAATGACATATAAAATTTAAATAATACGCAACTACAATATACCTATTATATATATCGTAGTTTTGTATTATGAAAGTGATGTTTCATATAAAAACATAAGTGATTTTAAAAATAATATTGGCCTTCAGAAAATATCATTAAAGTTTAGTATAGGTTACAGGTTGAAAGATGATTTTTTTTTAATAAATAAAATTTCGAATTTCTGACCAAACAATACTATACGTATAATATTATGATGAGGGGTAACACATTCACGCTAGATAATTCATTGAATAAAACATCTTTATACATTATGTATCGAACTATTATATACGTAAGGGTTTGATTATTTAAATGTATTTGCATATATTTCTGTTGGTCCTGAAAAGGACCATTATTGTCCCAACGTTTTGGGTAAATCTCATTACCCATCTTCCGAGGATACTTTATCAGTAAAGCGTTACTGTGAAACGATCTTCGAATACGTCTATTCAGGCTGATAGTTCAGTGTAGCAAGTTAAGTCACTAAACCTTGCTTTGCACAACAGAAACTTCCTTTCTAATATTGTATTCAACAATTAAAACTCATTTGTGGGAGATTTATTTCTCCTGCGAACAAATACGATTGTACCGTAATTTTTTAAGCACCCCTTGATAATGACATGTGTTACTGTGCCAAAATTTTGGTCTAGGTTTCTCAAGGAAACCATCAACAAAAATGCGATCTAAGTGACTGGAAGAAGCGTCAGTTTCATGTATAAATTTTGTTCCATTGGAACTGAATTGAAACCCCTACTAACTAACATATTAAAATGGTTATCAGTTAAATATGTAAACAAAATAAGTAAGACTTTTTTATAAAGCTGTCAATAGAAGACCGACTGCGAGATTCCGAACAAACTTAAATAGCAGATAATGTTTTTTTTCTGTTCAATTATCAATACTGGTAACACTAGCCTTAGGAACGCAGCAGCCATGTTTGACCACAAAGCTGGTATTTGTTTAGCCGAAGTAATTGGTGAAGTCTATTATTAGAGTGATCTTATGAAATACCATCTCAGGAGCTGATTATAGGACGTTGGCAGAAAGGAAACTGAGCAAAGATTCATGGAAATGATCACATGAACATAATTAATTTTTTGTTTTGTGTTTCAATGATGGGAAAGCGAGAATATTTTAGTTATGTTACTAGAATTATTTTATAACTATATTTACTTCATTTTTTAACATTATTAGTTTAGATTGAGAATAATGGTTTCATATAACGTATCAACCTGTCTCCTTTAATACATACATCTGTCTAGTTAATCTTTTAAATTATAAATTTTGAATGGAATAGGTATGTTTGAATGATCGCTTTATTTGTGTATATATATATATAATATTATTTATAATGTATAATCTGTACTATGTATAATTAGTTGAAAAAAAAAGTTATTTTAAATCCTTTTGTTTTATGTACATCCTTTGTATTTTCTACGGATCATCTAACACATTCTTCTCCTATCCATATACGCGTTTTTCATACATTAGGTCCGTTTGATCAACCATAAAGATCTTTTTTCTTGTTATCTAACATATCTGATTACATATCTTTCCTGGCATATTTATTATACGCATATTTTTTTCACCTCCGTGATTGAATTTTAGTTTCACACCTATTTTTCGTTATATACTTCAAATGTCCACATTTCTCTTCAATTCAGTTGAATTTAATAACATTTTTGAATTAATTAACTATTATATTAATTATATGCTACTAAAATCGTAAAATTTAGGTTTATAATTTATTCCATAATGTATAAAAATTGGGTAAAAGTATTCCAGGTAGGTATTTTAATTATCCATGTTCAATATACCTGTTTACACTGGTTTAACTACAATACTTAATAAGCACCTTAAAAAGTTATTTAAATATTTGTATATGTATAATATATATACAAGATATTAAATATTGATTATTTATGTATCAATAAAATCATAAAAATCCATTTAAAAAATTGGATATGAATCAAAAATAATTGAAAAGTTAAAAATAAAACATTATTATAACATATTTATCGTTGTGTTATATATTCAGATAACCATATTTCTATAATTCTGATAAAGATATTGAAAATGATAGTATTTAATTACCAATATATAATTTTTAAAATAAAACATGATCAAAGTTATATTATTGCAGTAGTTGCAAAAAAATAAAAAGTAGAAAAAATGACCTAATTGAGTAATTAGGGTAAATAGAATTTAAATGAATATTTTTCCTTAATTTCCACCATAAACAATATTAAGCTTCAACATTAAAACCATCCCTTAAATGACGTAATTAGTTTTAAAACCTGTTACACTTTATGGCAAGATTATAATTTTATTAATATTTTCACTTACCCTTGTCAAGATAATCGGCAAACGTCCTGAGCACACTGTTAAAAGTTTGTGATCAATTACGAGATGTCGTTAAAATTGAATTTAAACAGAAGTTTTGAATAAAACTAACCAACAAACTTGATTTTACTTTAGAAATTATTGTTTACTTAGTGAAATAATTAAGAATAATAATTTTACATATTTTTAAACTTAATAGATGTTTATATTGAAATAAAAAATTACATTATAGTTTTGTTTTCAATAAAACTATCGATTTTTAACTGGAAATAAAAATATTTTTAAAATAAAAACTTTTCTTTTATACCCGGGAAAGTTTCGCCTACGTCGTAGAACAATCGTAGTATTTCTCGTAGCACTCTCCGGCTACGAGGACACTTTGAAACTAAGTCTACGCATCCCCGTAGCGCGTGGGTTCGGCAATGTTCGGTAGCGCTCGGCCACTTCCGTACTCGGCGAGAGTTTGCAGCAGAGAGCTTTCATGTGTACATTTTTGTCAAAAAAAAGGGTAGTTTTTGTTGGATAAATTTGGGGTTGCGGACAAAACGCTTTTGGGCGTGAGGCGGAGGAAGGGCGAACCGCGTTTAATCTGGGGAAATTGTTATTTTTTCCAGGCTGTTTTCGTTATTGGGTAGGATGTCGTTATTGGGAAGGTTGAAGTCAAATAAGGGCTTTGATTCGGTCATATTTGCTTGATCCCGCGTTGAAAAAGGCCGTCGTTGTGAACATCATTAAATTTGTTGTAGTTGAGAAAAACATTTATCAAGACTAAGAATATTCTAGTTATTATTTAAATTACGTTGAAGTACGAATAATTTTATCTCCAGTAAATTTTATACCATTGTTTAGTTTGGAGATTTTAAAGTTCGCTGCTTTGAGTGATTTACTTAGACATCATTATCATCATCCACGTCAGACCCTTATAACTAAAGATCGTGATCTCTATAAACTATGCACCTCAGCTTGTTTCGACATCTTTCAGATCTGAGGGCTGTCATCAAAACCTTTTTCACATGATCGATACAACCAGAGGAGGACTTTTCACTTTTTGTCCTTTGACTTGACTTACTATAATAAACTTCTCGTTTTACAAGATGGTCAATAAATTTAGTCTATCCTTAATGTTTAGCTTCAATAGAAACATTCCTGCACCTCACCATCCATGATCTACGCAACATGTGCATCTCAAAATCTCTTCTGATTGTTTATCTGGGTATTTTAACTATAGCGTTGTTACCATATCTAACGAAATAATAGTTGATATCAATGTTCGATCACGTATCACGATCAATATCGTTATCATCTTCAGCTATTATCGAACATATGCTGGATGTAATTCTCTTCATAACACTTCTCTTCGGTTATCGGACAACATTGTCATGTCACAATCATTCCAATAATTGTGTTTAGATTTTATTAAGATGTGGATAACTGTTAAAGATTACTTTTTGTTTATCAGTCCTTCTTGTGATGACTCTGACGTAACTTCATGTACTCCGTTAATTTGTTTTAGTATTTATAGAGATGCGGATACAATTTAAAATTTGTATTTGTCCATCGGGTAAACATGCTTATTGTCACTAAATTAGTAATTGTAAGGTAAAAGTAATGTGATAAGATATTAACAAATTTTTTTTTTGGTGTCAGAAAAATAAGAACTGATTTAGAATATTTTTGATGTGCTGATTCTAAAAATACCTGTCTTTTTTTCGTATCAGCTCTAGTTGTTGAGATACAGGCTAATTGATTTTAGTTCTGATAAAAGGTAAAAATAATGATATCTTGGCTGTTTTGGATTCCGCATCCCAAAATTACCTATAAAAAGTTAAAAAATCGCTGGCACCAAAATGTGTGTTTCCCAGTATAATGAAAAAAAATCAATAAGATTATCGAACACAATTCATATTTCAGAAATTTAAATGAGGGAAAGATTGATTAAAACGACTGAGAAGAAGGACAATTTTATAATACATACACTAAATAATGATCAAGGTAAATGCAGAGACTTCTAGAAAGGATCCAGGTCAGAGACGGACAGTGAGCATTGCACCAACACGAACACAGTTCTTTAATATAAAAGATATACATATGAAATCAAATTATTATTTTATTTATAAGAGTATTGTTGTTGCTACCGGGATTCGAACCTGGGCAAGGTGTATTAATCAAATACGCTACGCCAGACAGTATTTTTGACGAAAAATTTTCGAACTCATATGTTACACTTTTCAAATTAATACATCTATCGTTCCATTAATTAAAAGCCGTCTACTTTATTGGATTGGAAAGAGATTCATGTTCGAATCCCGTTAGCAACAACAATATTTTTAAATAAAATTGATTTTATATGTATATCTTTCTAATTAATACATTTAATTAATATTTAAAATATCACAGACCTATGTTATGAATAATTACATCTTCACAATAAAAATGTTTTCTCCTTATTAAGAATTGACATTATTCATCTCCAAAGAAATGAAACTAAATAAGATACAATACAAGGAAACGAATGTATCTTTCAGTTGACTCTTTTTCATATATAAATACTTTTGGACAAGCTCTTCTTTAAACCTAAGCTTCTCGCATTGCATAATATGAAAATAAATAAACTGAAATTAACTAAACAGGTCTACCCTTATTTAAATAATCGTACCCTTAGAACGTCAAAATGGCTTATCCGGTTTACCTGAATTTAAATAAATTCTCCCTAAAGTCTCTGTTCCAAGTTCAACAAACAAAAGTCACTCATTTCTTTGACATCATACACTCTTTCCCGGGAAGAACTCTGGCTGGGTAGGTACTTGGACAACGGGACAAATATTTCGCGGTTCTACTTCAAAGACCTAACTCCCGCTTTAATACGAGCGGATCAGAATAATAATGGGTCATCTCTATTTTAATTGAACTATTTTGATCATTATTCGGTCAACGACACGCGATATTTCTCGCATTTTTCTAAACTAACCAACTTACAATTCATCACGCCGTTTCTCCGCGGAGGTAAGTAGGAGTGTAGAGCGCTACACTCTTCTGTAATGAAACATAATTCTCGCCTCATCCACGTGCATACATCTTCTCGTATAAGCTCGCTGATTATTAAGACTTTTAACAGACCCATTCTCCAGTGTATCTGGTTTACCTGGTCGTGCCAAGTCTTCCACGAACGTTCTCTACTTCTGGTGCCATCAAAATTTGCATCATATAACTTTCTTATCATTCACTCTTTATTCATCCGTTTCATATGACCAAACAATCTAAGTGATCCTTTCTTAATCTTACTCACTGTACTAAAATCAGATTTACAATCTTTCCTTATTTCTTCATTCTCTACTCTGCCATAAATAGATCTACATAATGGAGATCTATAAAATGAATACCGTCTGCATTCAAAAAAGTAAAAGAATTATATATACCATTTTTTTTAAATATTCAATATGGTGTATTAAGTTTCTGAACGATAGCCAATTAAAGTAGAATTCTATCATCTATCTCCGATTACTCTAGCTACTGTTCAAAATCATATTGTAGGTCTGTCATCATCAGGTTCATGTCATCAGTAACGATAATTTTGTTGACGGTTCTTGTTATACGGTCACTGACAGAGAACAGACCTAATAAAATGAATACCATTTAACACATATACAACACATTTTTAAAAAAGGCCTATCTCGTTTTTCATTCAAATTGAGTTACGACTGGGGTTTCATTATTTTAACACGTGCCCATAATTCAATCAAACAGACATATCTTAATTTTATTTCAATAAAGTAATATTATCTGCATAAAATAATTTTGACATAACCACTCATTTCGATGTGTCATTCTTATAAATGATAGTAACTAGAAATATTTATAAAATAAATACACTTCAAACTGTAAATAAAATATGTAATATTCATAGAAATGGGAAGGTTTTTATTTTATAATTCTTTAAATGTGAAAAAATTCCACAAAATTTGTAATTACATCATCTCCTGCAAAATAAACATATTCGAGATACGTTTGTTTTAACGATAGACGACGACATTACACTAACACTTTGCATTCATGACGAATTCTTCCATGGGATTCGAAACGTTGACCATTATGTTAGAGATACGCGGTAATATAGCCCAGAAAATGTTACAAAAAATCATTATATCATTAAAAATGCGTGACTTGTCTCAAAAACACGTATCGTATCACTCCTAAATAAAAAATGGTTACAAATTCAGTTAAATAATCAAATAGAAATAAAAATTTCTCTAGTGTAGTTCTAACCAATCGCGGTTTCTCGAATGCCAGGTGGAGGATACTTTCACTGCTGAAGAATACAAGTAACATGTGAAAAGAGCATACGAACATCTTAAACTCTTTATTAATTCTGACTTGTTACAAAGATCACAAAGGGGTAACTATTTTATACACATGTATATTGTGATCGACGCAAGTCGCCGGACACCAAAAAAAGTGGTGGTGGTGGGTGGAGAAGATATGGAATCGGAAGGATGGGTTAGATAAGAAGTAGGGAATCGGATGAGGGAGATGATGATGAGAAGATGGGACAGCTTGACTTACCTTGTTGGTGACGCCATCACACTGCACTTTGGGAAGTTCACCCAATGTAGTAAATGACACATCACAAAAAAAAAAAAACTCTGTCACATTCACCATAACACATTCACGGCGGTATGCGAGTAGTGATTCAACACGAAGAATCACGCAATACACTTTCTCTCCTCGACCACCAAAAGGACAACCAGTCGAATCAAAGAACAATATGTACTGAAGGAATATAGGCTAAAAGGGTATGAATAAACTAAAATTGGTGACAATATACTACAAGTAATAATATTATAACTGAATGAATAAGTATGAAAGTATATGTGTTCACCTATAAAATAATAATTAATTACGAACACGGAACATATACACAGGATGGCGCAAAATTAATCATCTAATTTTGTTTTTGAATAACTTTTTTACTAAGTCAAAAATAATATTTTGAGTGATGGAAATCTAATCGACACAATTATTCCACGCTCTTGCGGAGTATAGCGCTTCATTGCTTGTCTGTTTGTAAACTGCAGCTGTCTAGTTCACAAATGTCAAATGTGATTGACGTACGACGCCATTTCCAAAAATTATAACACCTTCCGATAGGGTGATTAATTTTGCGCCACCTTGTTTATATATAGGCCCTTTCATCTTAGCTACTACCTAAGTATAACATGGTAGCAGCTAAGATGGAAAAGTACTCGCTTAGCATATGAGAAGAACCAGGATCGATACCCAGTGCTTGATTCATTCTGATTTCAAAATTGAAATAAGGCGTCTGATATCAATCACGGTCAAAGGGGAATACATAACATAAGATTAAAGTTTTCGTGATAAACTTTACTGGCGACTTGTTGAAAAAACATATATATATAAATATACTCATATAGACACAGAAACCGGTTATGTACGACTACTTCGTGCTAATATAAAATTAAAGTTTTAATGAAAAACTATACTAATTTATGTAGGTTCACATATATTTTATTGTCGAGAGTTCGAAAACTATTATGATTAAAGTACAAACTATAACTCTCTGTCTAAAGGTAGAGCAACATTTTATAGATATAAATATGTTTTTCGCAAATTTACATTTAAACTAACATTTACACTTTTAGTTTCAAACTTATTGTATTGTCTTCTACATTTCAATCTCAATATTTCAGCGTAATTCATTTAAAATATTTATATTACGCTGCAATATTGTTTTTTAATTAAAATATATTCTACAATGAGTCACTTAATAAATACCATTTATTTTATATTCGTCAAAATTCCGCAATTCTTATCATCATCCTGTTTTCCGCAGGAATAAGCAGAGAAGATAGAGCGTCACTCTTCTGTCATGTCTCTGTCTTTCTCGTCTCATCCACATTCATACGTCTTCTCGACGATTGTTGAGGTTTTTAACAAGACCATCTTTCAGTATCTGGTTTACTTGGTCGTGCCAAATCTTCCGCGGACGTTCTCTATTTCTTATGTTACCAAAACTTGCGTTATATATATTTCATATATCATCCGTTCCATATGACCAATCAACCAAAGTGATCCTTTATTAATCATTTTTAAAAAAAATATATTATTTCAACTTCATTATATATATACATTATAATTTTATTTTTTGCCAAACTACATGGCAATTTTACGGGAAGTATTGATTTTTACATAGTTATTATTAAGGTTTCATAAAAAACATATTTTTTTTATATTTAAAACATAACATGAGGAAATAAAATTAGATGAGAATATATATAATTTTAAAGAAATATAAATGCGTACGTGGAATACATGTCACATCTATTTTCAAACAAAGCTAAACGCTTGTACTATATATATAGGACTAACTTGCTTGTGTTCTGGAACGAGGCGCGAACCTCCAACTACTAGATCACTAGGCCAACGTCTTGATCACTATACCAACAAGCCACTCATTAACTGTGAACTAAAAGTATACATTATCCTATACCTAATTGGTATGTTATTATAATATACAGTTATAGTAAAGTTAAAAGAAATTAGATGAAAGACCTAAAGAAAAAAATCAATCTTTCGAAAAACATACAATTTTTATAGGGTGTAGTTCACAATATATTAATGATGAATACCTAAATATAATATAATATTACATAAAAACAAAAAAATTGCTACGAATATGTTCTTTTACTTTGTATTTTAAGGTGGTCACTAGGGTTTCAATAATTTTTTAAATACTAAATTAATGTATTAATTACAAATATATACATATAAAATCAATTTCACTCAAAGGTATTTGAGATTCCGTAAAAATAATCCGTAAAAAAAAACGGGGATAATGGAACGACAGGTGTATTAATTTGAAAAAATGTAACATATAGGTTCTAAAATTTGTCATGAAAAATACTGGCGTTATAACACAATTGGTAGTGTACTTCCCCGGATTGGAAATATTGGATAGAGATCCAGGTTCGAATCCCGGTGACGCAAAAACAATATTTTTCGACAAAATTGATTTTATGTGTATATGTTTATAATTAATACATTAATTTAGTATCTAAAAAATCATAGACCTATGTTTGAAGAATGTGTTTTCCTTAATAATTTTTTAAATGTTTAATAAATCTTTATTGATTACTCACCATACTAAAATCAGCTTTTCATTAATTTCTTATTTCTTCATTCTTTAATCTGTCATAAATAGATCTGCCACATATTCGCCTAAGTGATTTAATTTCCACCGCCAGTTCCAGACCTCGCTTCAATACATCAGTATCGGTACCAGGACTCCATAGTGTACCGCTGGTCTCCCTAGCATCTCCGCCTCAGTTGACAAGTTCCCGTTAAATAGTATTCCATTCAAAGCGCCGTTCACTTGATCCCTTGCAGTCACCTTCCTTTCGTTATCTTTCTCAGCCTTTCCGTTTCTATCAAACATACTTCCCAAATACACAAACTCATCTACTTGTTCCAAACATTATTCTGCACGGAGTCTTGCTTTCCTCCTTCTCGAATACCATCAGTTTAGCCATATTAAGTGTCTCCTTGTAAATTGACCAGCACAATGTAAATTCAACTCATGTGACAGGCTCGGATAACTGCCGAAAAAGCAATGAGGTGTGAAAATAGTTTACAAATTAATATCTTATTATTAGAAATACGTTTGAACGTACAAAATTCAACAGATGTAACAATTTTAAATTAATTTTAATATTTCTATTGAAATTAGATGTGAGGAATATAAATAATAAAGTATATATATATCAAAATTTGCATTCAGTTCTTTCACAAAAATCGGCAAATATAGATATTTATATAATAATTTGACATCATTCTGTTAGAAACATAGTATAATGACAACGCGCTTAGCATGTGAAAATTATCGGAATCAGTATTCCAAATTATTTTTAATAAAAAAAAATTCGGGGCACCTGGTGAAATATTATGGTACCGATAAAGGTGAAGATAAAACAGAATGTTACGAAATTTTTTAACTCAGTTTTCATTACATATTTTACTGGAGTATCCGCTGAATTAACATGATATTTGATGCTGAATAAACATAATGAATCTTATGCTAAATAAATTTGATAATTTTTGCTAAATATTTATGATTATCCCTTATTATTCTGAGCTCGTACGTAAAAGGTTGCAGATGAAACCAAAAGGCGGCATCTGTGTATAAAATTAAATATTTCATCACCTCGTTAGTCCGTTCAAGCTGCGGAGAATATCTTGGATGAATATTAACTTTTTAATAGTACATTCGTTACAGCCTTTGAATATAAAGTCTACTTTTTTTTTTATAAATAATATTTGAAAATATTTTTAAAAGTAGTTTAACTACTCTGTGTATGTTTATATATTTAAAAAATTATTAAAATCATTACGAATTTACTCTTGTTCATTTTTTTAAATTGTTTTTTATAAGTCACTAAACAATAATTTAAAAAAATATTATGTTAAGGAAATTAAAACATTAATGCACAAACGTATTTTTTTATGTCCGTCTATCTGTCCGTGTTGCATAAAAGAGAAACATAAAACAAACAGATCTGATGTCAATTTTATAATGCGAAAGTGTACAGTTCAAATTATGTATGCGTGTTATGTATGTATTTTCATTGATTGTTTAAGTTATACAAATTTTAGACTGGCGGTAAATAATGAAGTTCCGGTACCAACAATAATGTTTGGAAGGGAAGCCTGAAATTGGAAAAAAATTAACGAAAGTAGACTGAATTCGGTGAAATTCTATGTACGATTAGTAAAAAGTGAACAAATTAGAATTATATATATAAATTAATTGTAACATTGTCGATAGAATAAAGAAAGGATTATTGAGATGATTTGATCATGTAGAACGTAAGGCGAGTATTGAAGACGTCAGGAACGGAGGGCGTCCGGGGAAGACCAGATAAACTAAGTACCCAATTAAGGACGACACTATTAAAGCTTTAACAACTGAAGAGCACGTGTGAAAATGGACGAGAAGAGAGTGGTGTATCAAGACATAAGGTATGGCGTTCTGTACTATTTTATTAGCGAAGAAAAAATTATAAACAACCAACTAAATTTAACTACTCATTCTTTAAGTCTCATTCTAAAATTTTTTCCTAAAAATTATTCTAGTAATTTTGTATCAAGTAACAATTTGGGTTAGATACTAAATTTATTTTTTAAATAATTATCGTTTTTCAAAAATAGATTCTGTTAAAGAAACAATAACATATGTTTTTCGTTAGTTATTGACATCCTGAAGAAGAAAATGATATTTTTCGAAACCGGTAAATGTATTTTTACTCAGTAAGTGGTTAATAAAGCAAAATTAAAAATAAAAATAATGAATTTTAATCACAAAATTAATTTTGCTAATTTTAAAAATATTCTACTTCAACACAGACGGCAGTCTAATAAAGTAGCCAGGACAACGCTGTCAATGTATATATCAGAGGTGGAGTCTACTCCATCCCACTCAATAAACTACGAGTATTATACTTAATTGCAATATAATTGTATCTTATGTTTATCATGTTATATTATAATATTATATATTCACCGCTGTTACGACAAAACCATGTATGTCAATAAAGTCTAATGAATAAATAAATTTAAGAAAAAATTCTTTTCCCAACAATATGGACGGTTATTTCTAACACAATCTGTATATATATATATATATATATATATATAAATTAATGTTTGTTTATTTGTAAGTCCCGTACTGGTTTCTATACCGTTCATCGATTACGATGAAATTTTTGGTGAGTTGCTGTGCATACGCCCGCGAAGGTTTATGAATCAGTAGAACCATTTTACAATAGGTGACGCGCGAGTAGTTTCAATAAATATGTGTATTTTATATAGTTTATTGTCATGAAGCTTTGGTGAGTGCTGTGCGCACGCCCGCGAAGGTTTCTGAATTAGTACAACCATTTTACAATGAGAAAGTTCGCCGAAGAAAGCGATCTGCGCGCCACGGTTATTAATCTCATGGCAAATCATATGTTGTAAAATTCGGACACGTTGATTGGCTATTTTTAGAATTCTGTGTGGCGAATTTTCCAAGAATTATTGCTTTTTCTGGTGATTTCTCTCAATTTAACAAATGTGTGTATTTCATATAGTTTAGCGATAGTTAGCGTGTGTTCGGTGTGAACTGTAGGCGCCTTAGATACATCACAATCTAAAATCAACAATTTGCGTCCAGTCCCGGATTGGCTATTTGTGATCTGTGATTGGTTCTTACCGAGATAGCTGGTAAATCACTGGGATGGCTTGGGCGGAGTTGTTTTTGACTTCATAGTTACGTTTGATATGCGCCATGACCATGGCGTAACCATGACGTAACCACGTCAAACAACCGCGGGGTATTGTGAACAATTATCAAGTGAATTTGTAATAGTAGTCACAAAGCATTACTTCCGTTGTCAAATCAATAATGCCACCCTGCAGTTTCCGGTGCGACTCGCATTTGCAATGACTTTCAACAAAGCACGGGGACAATCGCTACAAGTGTGTGGACTAAATTTGGAAAATCCAGGCTTTCACATGGACAGCTGTATGGCCTGCTCACGTGTTGGAAAACTTTCTGATTTATTCTTATACGCACCAGACGGAAAAACAAAAAATATTGTGTATCCAAAAACACTTCAATAATCAGAATTAAAATACAAACATTTTCTTTCTTTGAGTGACATTGCAACGTATGCCGAGTACTCGCTAGTATTAAATATAAATTGCGTAAATTTTAAAATTAATTTGACAATTTCTGTCTAAATATTCAATTGTGTTCAGTTTAATAAATACCATCCTATATTATTTTGTATTATGAGATAAATTTCTACTTAAGTATAATGTATAATGATATAATTACGTAATACCACATTAAATAAAATAAATAACAGTGTTTACTTATTGCAATTTTATTCTACAATGCTGACTATTTTCTACTCTTAAAACTAATGGGTAACATTAAATTCGATGAGCTTCAAAAACAATTGTAAGTTATTTTAATTTTGTTGTCTTAAAATGACGAAACAAATAAATTACAAATCCTCACGAGTCAGTTTAGTCAGAAGTCATTACAAAATCATAGTTCTAAGATATCACTCACAACACATTTGAAGCAATATGCTTATTATACAAATAACAACCCTTAGTATTCAGTGGTTATCTACAAGAGATATTCCATATTATGTGTATCTTTGAAAGACAGACACATGTCATTGTGAGCGTTTCGACGAAATTCGCCAGATTCAGTGAGAATTGGAAAGATGGGAATATATGGAATGTATAAGTGGGTTAATTTTGAAATACCTTCGATATTAAAAGAACCAGACTGTGAGTACTTACGGGAGACGGACAGAACAGCGCTGACCTCCTGGCTCGCTAACTCCTTATCTCCTGAAGTACAATCACAAGTGTCACATTAAGTTTTCACACGAGTACTCTAGCGAGTATAATTCCACAAAATGATCACGATGAGGCCGAAAATTCACTGCAAACTCGGCGGTCCCCATTAGTTCGATATGCCGAGTAATGAAGTTTTAGGTAAGAGGTGCACTGCGTAACAATTCAACGAAGATTCAATAGTGTAGCAATAATGTCATTTTATTACTTTTGTCAGAAAACTTACGATATGAATTCTTATAATAATCATTTCAATTTATTGATATATATATATATATATATATATATATATATATATATATATAAATATATATCATTTCAATTTATATATATATATATATATATACAATTATTTATATATATATATATATAATTATTAATATTCGATTCGTTGCGATTCTTCACAATACATCGTTCCTTGATAATTAATAAAAGTGAATTGTACATCAATAATTGTAACTAACTAACTTAGCATCACGCCGCTTTCCCACGGGTGTAGGCAGATGATAGAACATCATACTCTTCTGTCCTGATACACAGTTTTCGCCTCATTCACATTCATACATCTTATCATACAAGTTCGCCGATTATTGAGGTTTCTATAAAAGTCATTAAGGACGTTCCTAAAGAGCAGTACTCAATCTTCAAGAACATTCCCCCGTATGTAAACTACTATGGATTGAATAAAAAATAGTTGAGGTACAGTGTACTTTTTCGCTTCCGCTCACATGCGCAGAAGTTCAAAAATCTCTCACTATACAAATTATAAAAGGAAACGTCAAAACCATTCAAAAGTAGCTCACTTTTTATTAAAAAACGAATACCGCTTGTTTTAGTTATTACAGAAAGATATTTTTTAAATTTTCAATTAATGATTCTCAGTTTTTCAAAACAATCGTAAGAAAATTACTATTGTTATTCAATTAAACGTGCGCTACAACATCGATCGGGGTATGGTTCGTATGTTAAATATGCAAATTTTAATAGTTAATATTTACAAATTTACTGACGGACTATTAAAGGACTATTAAAAAAAAATTCTACGTACAAAAGACACTCATAAGTATGTGTATTCAAAGTTTCAAAAGAATTGTAAGAAAAGTGATATTTTTGGGAACGTCCTTAAGTAACATTATTGCTAAAGAAGAAATTTTTCTTACAATGGTTGTGTCATTCAAAATTTCACATACTACAGACTATATAAGTCCACACCCCTTGTAGGTAAGCCTGAATAATTACTTACTTACCATCAGGAGAAGAGGGACAGGGAGGATAGAGTGCCACATTATTCTGTCCTGATACAATTCTCGCCTCATCCACATTCATACATATAACGTCGTCTAACAGGACCATCTTCCAGTATCTGGTATACCTGGTCATGGTAAGTCTTTCGCGGATGTCCTCTATTTCTGGTAACATCAATACTTGCGTCATATTCTCTCCACCACTCATCCGTTCCATACGACCAAACCGCCTAAGTGATCCATTTTTAATCTTATATAAATAGTTATTTGTACGACATCAATTACACGTTAATATATCTGCCTACTCAAGCGAGGAAACCGCGTCATGGTAAGTAATAAGTATATTTAAAAAAATAATGTAGATGTCTCTTTCAAATAATGGAACGATTAAATGTATTAATATTAAAAAGGTAACATATAGGTTTGAAAATTTGTCGCTAAAAATATCGTCGATGTAGCATAGTTGAATAATGCATCTTCCCCGGTTTGGAAAGAGATCCAGGTTCGAATACCAGTGGCGCAACAATCTTTACATCTTTCTAATTAATATATTTAATTCATATTTAAAATATCACAGATCAATGTTCTGAATAATTACAACTTCACAATAAGAATGTGTGAATAAAATTTGTGATTATTGAATTTTGCAAATAATTTTTTTTTTCCATTATTAATAAAAACAACAATTCTTTTTCCATCTGTTGGAATGTATTCTATAATTATTTTATTCAAAATAGTGTTTGCAATGTCATTTAATATACCAAGCATGAAATGAACCTATCGTGGGTGACAAAAAGGAAGAAAGTACGTAATGAAATTTTTTTTATTGTCTAAAATGTTATTTATTATCTGGTTAGTGTTTTCATAAAAAAATAATTTTTTAGGAAAATGAAGTGTTTTCCAGTTAAGGGATTCTATTCTCGGGAAATTTACAATATTCCTGATTTAATTAGAAAAATCATCTACTTTCTATATTATTTCACATTTTTTGTACCTATTATATTATAAATTATCATTTAAGATTCATAAAAAATAGTTGCAATAGTTGGAATTGTTTATGAATAAATAAAATTATTCTATGAAAATAAAAATAGAATATTAAACTGAGACAAGGGTCGGCAGACTTTCTAGAGAGAAAAACTAAATATTAAGTAAACAGAATCTCAAAATTTTCATAGAACCGCAACATTCCACTGTAGCTATTTAAATTTTAATGTCGAAAAAAAAGAGATATAATTAAAAAATTTTATTTAGAACTCAATAAAACGCAAGAGTAGCAAATAGATGGAAGTCATGAGCTTCAGTAACTTAGTGCACTACTTATAAAACAATAAAACTAAATAATTAGACATTAATAAAATACTTTTTGGGCTTTTCAAAGTTGATTAGTTAGAACGGTGACCTTAACCTTCCATACTGTCTGGCGAGTAACTACTTGTTAAATTTTAGACAAAATTGTAAATTATTTTTAGTTCATTTGCTTCTTAACATATTTTTTATTTGATTTGTGATAGGTGATTGATAGGTAGAGCCAAATATTGGCAAATGCTAGATTATTTATTGTGTCATATATTTCTGGCAAACTATTCCATGTATCAAATACGATTGTAGATGAAAATATGAGCTAGAGTTGAAGAGTCGTAAATGCCTTTGAAAAGAGCCGCGGTCTGCCGACCCCTGAACTAGAACAACCATATTTATATGTATTTTATTTTTTTCTCACTCGTATACTTGTACTTAATTAATTATTATATTGTATAAAATACAATATATTGCCAAACAAAATCTACAATACGTAAATTTTTTTATATATCACATAAAAAACATTTAAATACTGTCATATTTCTGACATCTTTGTGGCGATTGTCTTATACTAAATATTCATTAGAAACTACATTATTTCAAGAGATCAGAAATAATGCGATGGTAGTCTCAAATGACCTAAATAATGTACAATTTCGTTTATGTAGTGGTAACGATTTTTGAAATATTAACATCTTGGCTCACATTACTTTCTCTCCAAAAAAATTAAAAGTCACCATGTAAACACGTCACACTTGTTTACGTGGCGACTACACATTTTATTTAGTAACCACAAACGTTAAACTTATGCAATATTTTAATATGCCTAAGAACACACAATTATTTTCACTTAAGATTTTCACTTAAAAAGGCTCTGTTATTAAACGAATAATAGATATCTCAAAGACGAAGCAATTTTTTATATTTTTAATTTAAATATTAAATATTTAATGTAATTACCCATACTTCCATACATTTCTATTAAAAATACCTTCGTCTCTATGAGAAATCTATTATTTTTTAAACTTATGATATGAGAACAGGAAAATATATCACAAGATATATAATAATATTACATATTAAATTACGTACTAGCATAAAAGCAGCGACTATTGTGACCGCTAGGCGGCCAGGGTTTCCGTGCAATCTATATTTCAATGTGGAATCCCTTATTATATTCTTACATCTTTAACAATGCACCATGTAGTGAAACAAAATATTTGCAAAATGATACATGCTATATACATACGTACACCTAGAGGTATCTTAAGTTAATGTGATTATATTTCAAATGCCATTAAAAGCATAAATTTGAAGGATATAGTAAACCTAAAAGAATTAAATAATATGGACATGTAAAAAAAAACTTTAAATTTTAAGTGAATAAGATGTGACATCTATTGCACAATGCGGAAAGATTGTAATTTTTTTTAAAAGACTACTTTGTTATTTTTTCAAACACTAACATATCCAGATCCAATAGCGACGAAGCGAAATTATAATATAGATATTAAAAATAACCCAACTGTTTGTTATCTTGTTATCTATTCTCGAGAACGTCTAAACAAACAGCTCTTGATGTGGTTTTCTTCAACGTTACTCGTCCAAAAAGGTTTTGTGGTGAGCTTAGCGTTCCCATCTACGGAGTCGTTGTACCTAAAAAGGTAACAAAATGTTCTCCTAAATAAAAAGTGTATGTTGGCCAAAACGAAATATACGTTGAGAATCATTATGTTATATGAAGAGACAATAGAAACACTGACCAACCCACTGACTGGGTCAGCAGTCACGTGACTAGGTTAGAAACATCGGGTGGATCTCATTATTAAATCACTTCCTCGTGGTAATAAACGTCACAATTTTATTTGTCGTGTTCGTATCCAGGATGAAAAATAAATAAATAGCTTTATCTGGCAGGTTAACTTATTTGCGACGCTGTTACAAAGTTGTTTACAAAAACACGCGACTGGTGGTGGGTGGTTTAATGGGTGCGGAAGCGTTTTATTTGAAAACAAATAAATAAATGGTCACTTTATACTAAGGCGTGTAGTTTTAATAATTCAAACGACATAAATATTTAAAAAATACAATTAGATAACGTACTAAACTATGTTTTATTATAGAAGTTGTGTGTGTTAACACTTATTGCCCGGTGGGTCAAAACAATACACTTGAACCACTATTTTGGGTTTTTTAATTGTTTTGTGGGAGATTTTTTATAGATATTTCATTTTAAATATGATTTAATGAAATGGCATGATGTGCCGTAATGTTTCTCCTAAAAAAATTAAAGTTAAAAATTAAAAATATTATGAATTATGTACGTATTCTCACGCATCAACAGACGCCCTGCATAGCCAAAATACAAACATCCACTGATAATCAGCAACAACAATATTGAAAATCCGAGGGTAGGGTAATAAAACTTATAGGTAGGTGCAACGCCCCTCAAATGGTTATATTACTGGCATTGTCTAGAGGCCGCCGGACGAAAATAAGCCAAAACAAATAACAATATAAATCTGTACAATAATTGAACTGGCTAGCAATATTGTACACATACCTGGTATCCTTTGTCTGCCCGCCGTATACTCAAAATGTTGACAATATATGTTTCAACGTAAGCGCTGAGATTCAATCCCGTAAAAGCGACTGTCTTAGGTCAGTTTTTGAGAGATTTTTCACATTTTTATCAATAACTCATTTGAATCTCGTCAGATAATATTTCTTTGTAATCCAAATTATTTGGAAATATTTAATAAAATATTAGCTAGAAGTAAAAGCGTAATTTTTATAATTGCTTGGGGTGGAGCGACTATGTCTGCAATGAATCCAATAACAGCAGCTTAAAAAATTATATTAAAAGTTATCCTCAAATCTCCAATCACAACGACCACTGACGAAATTTTTGATAAATTCAATGTCTTTGATATTAGACAAATATACGCTAATACTACTCTCAAATACATATATGAATACAAACAGACACATTTTAAAACAACACAAAACATAATTTCCACACGGACAAATACAAATAACCTTCAAACCCAAAGAGCACATACTACATTAGGTCAAAGGAACTACAAATATTTTGGACCTAAACTGTTTAATAGAATGCTAAAAAACTTAAATCAATTGAATTGTCACAAGAACATGAAACTTTATATTAAAACTTGGTGCACTCACCCAAACATATTAACTCATACCTATATTAATTATTGCTACACAGTGATCCAAAAATTAAGTCCACTTTAAAATTGTTCTTCATACACATCTTTTATATGTTAATAAATGTAATTCTATCTACTTGTAATTTTAATTAATTGAACAATTGCTTGTAAACTATGCCCGTCTCGACACTGAATTTCTCTAGTGAGATGGACACACTCCAAACAATTTTTTATATGTATTATATAGTTACTAATAAATAAATAAATATTTTTACATACATCCGGGTCAGATCTGACTCACCATCGTGACTCATGTTTAAATTTATAAAGTTATAGTTAAGATGTTTGAAAATTTAAATTGAATTAAATTCATTTACAATTACTTATTTCAGCGTCCTTAGGCATAGACTTTTCTTTATTGGTTTCTTACGTAAACATTACACATTTGTAGTATTTAATTATATAAATATTTCAAAGATATTAACGAGCAACACAGATAATTCACTTGACCCTTTCTACCCGAGCTCGGCCTTACGCGACGCGGCACTTGTGCTACGCCACCTGCCGGCGGTTACAAGCCTCGTTCCAATTATCAATTAAATTCAGTGATATCTCAAACCTTATAGTGTACATTTATTAGTATTAGAAAGATGACTCCATGGCTGTTCAACTTCTATATGGATAAATGTATGAAAGAATTAGAATGTATGAATGTAGGAGCAAAAATGGGCGATTTGATGGTATGCTGTTTATTGTACGCCAATGATGCAGTACTAATGGCGAATAATGAACAAGAACTACAGAATCTGGTGAGTAGAATGTATGCAAGGAAAGCGACATCATGATGAATATTAACAAGTCGAAAGTGATGGTATTCGAGAAGGAGGGAAGCAAGACACCATGCAAAATACTTGTAGGTAATGAATGTTTGGAACAAGTAGATGAGTTTGATATTTGGAAAGTATGTTTGATAGAAACGGAAAGACTGAGAATGATATCGAAAGGAGGGTGACTGCAGAAAATAAAGTGAACGGCGCTTTGAATGGAATTATATCTAACGGAAATTTGTCAACCGAGGCAAGACTAGCGGTGCACAATGGAATCCTGGTACCGACACTGATGTATGGAAGTGAGGCCTGGAGCTGGCAGAAAAGGAACTAAAGTAGACTGAATGCAGTGGAAATGAGATCACTTAGACGTATTTGTGGCAAATCTATTTATGAGAGAGTAAATAATGAAGAAATAAGGAAAGAATGTAAAGCTGGTGTTAGTATAGTGAGTAAGATTAAAAAAGGATCACTTAGGTGGTTCGGTCATATGAAACGGATGAATGAAGAGAGAATGGTAAGAAAGATATATGATGCAAGTGTTGATGGCACCGGAAATAGAGGACGTCCGCGGAAGACTTGGCACGACCAGGTAAACCAGATAATGAAGGATAGTTCTGTTAGAAGCCTCAACAATCAGCGAGCTTGTATGAGAAGATGTATGAATGTGGATGAGGCGAGAATTGTGTGTCAGGACAGAAGAGTGTGGCGCTCTATCCTCCCTGCCTACCCCCACGGAGAAACGGCGTAATGGTAAGTAAGTAAGATGAATGAAAAAATACGCTCCAAAATGGGGTGGAGTGACGTCACAAAATACTTTTAAGAAGCTGTTCATTTTGTGGGTTCCATTACCCGGTATAAAATTTTTGATCACTTCATTGAAAATGACGATGTCATTTTAATTTGATTTTCTATATTTTGAATCTATGTGCGCGATTGATAGGGGTAATAAAAAAATTAAGTGATAATATTTGTTTTTAAAGTTTTTCCTACTTAATGGTGCGGTACCCAAAAATTTTATAATAATATAATTTGTATTCCAATGATACTGATGTAATTTATCAATTTTATTATAAATAATTCTACAATGAAAGTATTTTCCACATATCTGGATTTCGATTATTAAAATTCGATATAAAAAATATTATATTCCACTAAAAATCTATTGTCCCCTATTGTTAACCATTTCGTACAACTAAATCCAAGAAAAATGTGTTAGTCCCTTATATATTATCAAAACAAAAGTACTATAAATAGCAAATTAATTATATTAATACTAATTAATTCTATAAATACACAATTTTCTTATATTCAACCATCTATATAGTATATAAAACAAATAAGATCTACCATCAACATCGTTGTTTTAAAAAAATACCAAAATAATATCTAATTAGAATACAAATAACAGAGTCGGCAACGTTGTATATTTCAATCAATCATATTAAACAAAGGCAGTCTAAAGCTATAACAATTTTGAATGTAAAACATCATTGACTGACATCACAATACCCAAGACGTTACTTGCATTCCTTAATTATCAAACTTAAGACTGAAGAAATATAATTCAAAGAGAAAAGTGAAATAGTAAATTTAACTTTATTATCTTTTGATCATTTTAATTTATTTTTGAACGAAATTCTAATTTAGTAAGTATTTTAAATACAACATTTTTTATTTTCTGAATGAAAGAATATAATTTTTTTTTTCTTCAGATATATACTAGTAACAAATAAACTTTCTAAAACAATGCTATCAATTATATAATGTAAAAATATGCCAGTATCGCCGATTTAATTCAGATTTAAGATTTGGGTGTTATTTTAATTAATATCTTTCTTCCACATTTTTGTTAGTGAAAAACGATTCAAGTGATTTTGGTAGGAGTTCAAATTTAATGAACATAAATATCCTAGTCAAGTTGCTGAATGTTGGAGGGCGGAATATTTCGAGTGAGAAAATTATTAAAAAGATGTTAAGATAGTCAATCTAATGTATTTGTGGAAGTTTGTTTTCAACCATGGAGGTTTTCAGTTTTTTCCAAAATGAAAATAAGATATTAAGATAAGTCTACTGTAGAGCTTTTCCGGACCTCAGTGAACAAGTGATAGTCAATATTATAGCCAACTTCCATTAAACGGACAATATACAAAAAGAAGAGGCATTTAAAACATGAAAGGTATATAGAAAAAAATCTATCTATCAAAACATATTTACTACACAGTGTTAACCATTTTAACTTACGACAAAGTTTAAACTAATATATGCTGTCTTTTTTAAATAAAACATCTACTTTTTTAATTTAAAAGCTATTAATTTAACATTTCTTGAATTCCAAAAAAACAACAAAAAAAAACCCACAAAATGTGTCTCATAGAAGCTTAAAAAAACCTACACGTACCAAAAACCGTCTTACGAGCTTGCACTCGTTTATAAGTTACATTCAATATGCAAAATATATAAATTTATTCTTAACACTTACTGCCCGGTGGGTCAAAACAATACACATCCGGCAGTGGTGGGTCATTTTAGACCCACTTCAAGTTTTGGGTTTTTCAATCGTTTTGTGGGAGATTTTTTATACATATTTCATTTTAAATATGATTTAATGAAATGGCATGATGTGCCGTAATGTTTCTCCTATAAAATTAAAGTTTAAAATTAAAAATATTATGAATTATATTAGGTTTTAAGTTTTTTCCAAAATGAAAATAAGATATTAGTAAACAGCATAAAAATAATGATTTTTCATAACAGCATGAAATATCAAAGTGGCAATATATTATCAATTTATTTTATCAAATGTGCTCAATCAAAGATTTTTACCACAAATGAGTAATGGTTAATTGCAAGCATATAAAATTCTTCAGTTTTCTTATCGTGACGACATTTATAGAGTAATATATTTTAATATTATTTTTACAAATTCATAAAATGCTTCCTTAATGTGATAAAAAATAATTAATTTTCTATTAATCCATTTATTTCGCAGTAACTTCAATTAAATTATTTTTTACAAAATAAAATGTTTCCAGAGTAAAATCGGTGTTTACAGTTGAAATAATTTTTAATATTATTTTAATTAAAATTATATTACAAAGGTTTTCTCTAGAATATTATCATTTCATGATGCGCAGAGACAAGCTCTGATGTCACCACCGAAGGAAGTTTCCTAGAAATGTTGATGTACAATACTGTGGTCGGTACGAACTATATTATTTAAATGGTTTGATTGCGTTCTACGTGGAGTGGAGCCTTATGTCAGAAACATAACTAATAAACACAACTCAGTATTTTTTAAATTCCCCATATAATATTTTTCGTCATTAGTTGAAACCACCACTATAACAACACCGTATATCGAGTTAAGAATGTCACAACGTTGTAAATCTTCTTGGGGATCGAATGCTAAACGACCATAAAATTACAATAAAAATTCTATTAAACATAACAGAACCAGAAAACGCGACCCACCACTTATTCTTAATTATTATGAAATTCTCCTTTCGGTATCTGAATCCACAGATCTTCTGATTCCAGCACATACACTTCGGTGATAGCGCGAAGTGTCATGCAACAAGCACCATGCACAATAGCAAGATGCACGCACAGCAGCGAGAAACTGAAAGAGACATAAACAAAACACTCTCCGTTAATTTATCATTCCCACATGGCAGGATGATAATTTACACAATTTCACAGCCTACCATACAATCGGTTAACGATATCTGTAAGATCAAAGGTTAAACTTCAACTTGTCCAAAAAAACATAGAGAACACCTCAGTAAAAGGTTGTATTCTGGGTATAGAGCGAGGAGGTAGTGGCTTGGTAATGGGCAGAAATTATTCTATATGTCGCGTTTACATTTGCGTAAGACGGCGATCGACGATCCATAGAATCTTGTTATAAAGATCAAATAAACAGTGTATATCATCCAATATGACCGACGCTTTGTTTATCAATATTTGTAAAAACCGATATACAGTATTGTGGGGGGGGGGGCGTTCAGGTATTAAGTGGAAAAGATCTGTTGGGGATACAATGTGGAGAAGGATGCTAAGGACGCGCTGCTGGTACTTAATAAGTCAAAATGGATAGCAGTAGACTGAGTATCGTAGATGCGGAGGATTGAAGGGGCCAAGACTCGATTTGGCAACATAGAAGATGAAGAAAGTCATTTGTACACTTAAAACAGCATTAAAAAATGCGGTAAAATCTATACTGACGTGATCGTAATACTTTAACTGGATCAAATATCAATATACGTCCTTAATTCTATTAAGCCTTCCTATATTTTTATATGGTGTGAAATCATGGACCCAGAAAGTAAGGAAGAGAAGACGGATTGTTGCCTTTGAGATGTACCGCTGAAGATATTTGACTCAATGTCTCAATTGTACAGAAACTGAACATCAAAGACAGACTCTCAACTAAATTTTTTGGACATCTTGTGACAAGAGAAGATAGCTTGGAGAGGCTTATTTTGGTTGGTCACGTCGAAAGGTGAAGAAGAAAATCTCCCACCCGTTAAACCGACCAAGTGGAAAAGGCAACAGGCACTTCTCTAGTGATATGTTTAAATCTCTAGGATTCCGAGAAAAATGGAGGAGCATAGTCAAGAGGGCGGGAGTTCACGGAGATCGCGATCCTCAGCCATGAAAGACCGACGTGAATGGAATCCTATTAAAATTTTGTAAATATATATTTTAATAGTTATATATCATGAAGAACTACTGCTTCCCAAGACTCCCTGCAGTAGACCTCGGCACGCGTCTAATAAATATCAGCCTAATTATTCATGGTTCGCGCTAGAAAATATTTAAAGTGTTATACACGCAACGTTTAGACTATTCCTATTTATGTTAATAAACTGCGTCATCTATATGAAATGTGAAAACCTGCAATGTGCCTGCAAGTCAAAAGCACTTAAATAACTAAACTCACCCTTCCATTTCACAGGTATGTGTAAGTTGTAAGAAATACCACCCTTCTGTCAGTAGATAATATTAGGGGAATCCATTTCCTTAAATTTAGTTCCATTTCCTTCAATTAAGTTAATCAGTACACATTAACCTTCCGATTGTTGTGGTCTATTTGATATTTCCATGGATGATCACGAAATATAATAATATGACGTGAATTTCTGAAATTAACAGCTATAATGAACCGGTCCTTATTTAAAATATACTAAGATTTACAATACCAATCTCGATTACTTCTACTTCAAATGTTTAATTACTTATCGATATATTATCCATTACCGCTAACTTAGATATATTGTTCATTACGTGGTCAGTTTAAAAGCAAAATTGTATTGTAAAGGGTTGATATTCGTTGATATGTTCTCCATAAAGCTGAATATGCTACTGAACACCGTGCATTGTCACTGACCACTTGATGCTTAGACATCGCTGACCTTGAAACCTATGCGCTTTGTACCTTTATGGTAGATTTTACATCTTGTTTATTTTCTGCAATCGTCGATTATTAATATTTCACTTTTATTAACTCGTTGTTTTTAACTATACAATCATAAAAAAGTTTATCGATCAACATTTTAATGTCTTAATTGTCTTCATTTCTTTTTAATCACGTAAATTGTCAATTGTAACATTTATGTATTTCGTATTTTAATATATATTACCTTTATAGGACTATCTTTTAAAGTCATTATCGATCTGTTGATAATCCCTTGAAAAAAAATAAGGACACTATTATAATATTTAAAATTTCTATGGTAAATCTTTCTTGAGGTGATCAATATACCTACATTTAAAAAAAAAAAATCTAACAATATTTGAATATATCCAAGAACACACAATTACTGGATTTTCATCTACAAACGCACTGCTATTAAACACATAATTGATGTCTCATAGAGACGAAGCTATTTTTTTATTATATTTTTTTAATAGAAATGGTAATCACATGGCTTACGACCTGTCTTCATATGGCTTATATATAAATTGGTGAAAGATATATATATATATATATATATATCTTTCACCAATTCTCACTCGTAAATCTCCAAATACTTCAAATCAATTCAAATTTTTGAAAGTTTTATATATTTTTTACCATTTCTCTTATTTTTTATTTTCATTTTGGTGTAACCCACGTGATCGCTTTAGTACCACTTACGCAATCAAATAGCTCCGCGACTTTAAAAAAAATATATGACTCGATTGTAATTGAAAATATAAAAAATACGTCTTGTTTACATAAAAATTTAATTTTCGAACAGTAAATATTTTTACTGTTGCAAAAATGCGTTAAACTATCAGAATTTTGTTTTCACCAAGAATGTGTGCAAAATGCCCTCCGTCGCGCAACTAATGTTCCAAACCCCTCTCCTATGTGTACTTTTTTATTGTCACACATATCTATTCGTTTACTGGTTTGTGTGTAATTTTGCAATGGTGTACTCAGTGCAGATTACCCAGGTGTACACATAGTAAATCCATTTACGATAGAGCGAATAGTGTGACGTCAGACGTGTACGAGATGGGGAAGGGAATAAGGTACAATGTCGAGATTCATAAAGTTTAGCAGAATCCAAAAATCTTCAACCATATGAAACTACAGCGACTCAAATTAGCGAGAGAAGTACAATGCATGCATAAAATAATCCTTAATGGAAACCCAGGTGGTAGGAGAAGAACAGAAAGACACCGATTTCACATGGAGGATGACGTAAAGAAAGATGCGAACATATTCCAAACTGGATATGGTGAAAGATTCAGGAGTCCGAGGTTCGATATGGGCTGCAGAGCCATTGAAGAAGATTGAGTCGCTTATTTTGGTGATTTGGTGATGTGGAATAAATGAATGAGGGGAGAAAGGCAAAAAATGTATACGATGATGGCTCTAGAAATAGAGGAGGTCCGCGGAAGACTTGTTATGACCTGGTAAACCAGATACTGGAAGATGCTACAGTTGCAATCTTCATCAATCGACGAGTTTGTATGAGAAGATTTTTCAATGTATGTGAGGCGGACGATTATGAGATAATTTTGAATTTATGTAGTTTCTCCTCCTTTCTTACGTTTTCTGGCATTTCATTAAAAATCTTCATCGCACTGTACATCATCGATTTCTGAGATTTAGCCTTCTTCTCAATCTATCTTTTCCTCTTGTTTGATGTTCGTGCTCATGTTGATTTCAATTTTCGTATAAATTCTGCCGAAATTTTCTTAGTGAGGATTTTATAAATAAATACCATTACATTGAAATATATTTTCTGCTTAAAGGTCATCGTATTCAGATCTTTCAGCTTTTCTCTGATTCGAGTATGGCAAGTATTATGGCAGACCCTTTGAGGTTGTCCTCGGCGTCCTGTATCTTACACACTCATTTTTTATAGATTTATTATCTAAATTCTTTCACTTTTTCATTCTTTCTATCCTACTACTACTATATTACATGTATTATTTAAACGTATCCATTACACACACTTCTGTTTTACATTATCTTCGTAACAATTACTCTAAACGATCACTCTTAACGATCACTCTAAACGATCACTCTTAACGATCACTCTTAACGATCACTCTTAACGAACACTCTTAACGATCACTCTTAACGATCACTCTTAACGATCACTCTGAACGATCACTCTGAACGATCACTCTTAACGACCACTCTTAACGATTACTCTTAACGATCACTCTTAACGATCACTCTTAACGATCACTCTTAACGATCACTCTTAACGATCACTCTTAACGATCACTCTTAACGATCACTCTTAACGATCACTCTTAACGATCACTCTTAACGATCACTCTTAACGATCACTCTTAACGATCACTCTTAGCGATCACTCTTAGCGATCACTCTTAGCGATCACTCTTAACGATCACTCTTAACGATCACTCTTAACGATAACTCTTAACGATCACTCTTAACTATCGTATACCCAATTAGATATGCTTGAGCTGGTCGGGATCATATATGTAAATGAAAATGTCACCAATATACATCAGTTGCGAAACATACCATGTTTGTAGTGCATTCAATTATTTTAAATACGTTGATAATTATTATGAAATTAAAAGTGATGTTACGGTAACAATGGTCCGTGTTACAGCGATCGCGAAAATGAAGACGAGAAAAGTTGAGGAGAATGGAGACGATGTAATGCGATTACCTCAGTCACGAAATCAATAGAGACCTTCCATTAAGATGGCCTGGAAAAGATAGAAGGCAAGATTAATATGAAGTCGAAACGAACGTTTTTATGTGAATAAAAATGAAGATGCTTTTGTTGGATTGCTCGATATCAGAATTCGGGAAATAAAATGAGAAAGAAGAATTTGAGAAAATAACCAGATTAAGATCTTTTTACGAAAATTCGCATGAGGTAATAAATTAAAGAACAACTGGATTAAGGTACTTAAAACGTAACACATTTTTTTGAACATAAATGAAAGTATTAATATGTATTAATACCATCAATGGCTTGCACTGGGCATAGGCTTTGGTTATGCTGCTAATATTTATTATTTATTATTATTTCAGGCATTAACACATTTTTTTAAATAATAGAAAATTTCGTCACAAGTGCAATACACAAAGAAAAAAATTATATAATATCAGCATGTTTTTACATAATCAAAATTTTTAAAAATATGTGAAGTAAAGCAATTTATCCATCACCATTGAGTTGAGACACAAAGAATTATAATAATGTAGTCCTATAAAGAGTTAAATTTACAGAAAAAAATGTACCTCCGCATATTCATTCCCCGAAGAATGCAATCTGGGGCTGTCCCCAGAGTTAGCTAATTCATGTATTCTGACATTACCACTGTAACAGAACAATGAATTGTGTCTCGATGACCTCAATGGTGCGTGAAAGTCAAGCAGATCAAGAAATATAGAAATATAAGGTCGGACATCGTACGTCTCACTGATAATTTTGACAATTTCAGACGGCTAAGAAGATAATCATAATTGATATCTTCTGAGTGTATATTTAATTTAAAATTGAAATCGAAGGCACCGAGCGCCGATCCCGGTATGTCTCGTCTCAAATGCTAAGCGGGTGCTTTGCTAACTTAATTACTCGTTTAATAGGCAGTGATGTCAAGTTTATAATTCAGATTTTTTGTGTTTAAGTTTAATGCATTAAATTATATTTTTGATATATACGAGTATATCTTATAATTTATAAATTCTTAATATCAATCTAGTTTTTGTATACTCAATAGAATTTTTTTTTTCGATAAATTTTTAAGGTGTATTGTGTATTCTATGGGATCTTAGCTACGCTGTTCCAGTTAACTTTTGTATCAAATTGTCGTTTAAGTATAACGTTAATATTATGAGAATAATTGTGATTTTAAATAATAATTATTTTTAAAATGCCTAAAAAATTGAACAAAGAAACTTTTTAATTGAAGCAGAGGCTCTCCCATGACGATAAAAATAGAATGATATAAATTCACTTAGTATAAAATGAACCTTTTTATAAAAGGATTGCTAGTGGATTATAATGTATAATAACATTCTTACTAGTATTTATATATTTGTATAATAATAAATGCGTCTGACGATATTATTACAGTTTTTATAACAAATATTATTTTTGTTAGGGTAGATTTGTTAACTTTTGACCTTGTTGTGAGGAAGAAAGAGGCGAGTGACTGGAGTAGAATGATAGATTCAGATTGTCGAAATATTTACGTGTGATTTTTTAAACGCCACCCCGTGTTGTCGCGGCTGAGAAAATATATCAGGAAATTGTGAAAAATTACCGATGATTTTTCAACGTAATCCCTCAAAGTACCTTTCCGCCTCAGAATGTTGAATAAATGGCGCAATTTCCGCCAAAAATAATAAAAAGCACTTCCACTAATCATTTCAAAAATAGACCGGATAAAAATATTTAGCCACTCCAGACAAAGAGACTGCTCAAAGTTAATAAAAATATATCGGTGATTAATGAGATTTCGGAACTGGTGAAGTTCAGTAAAGGGATTGAGTTATAATGAGATTTTGAGTGACGCTGTAACCGACTTTGACCGTAACTTTAAAAAAAAATTGCGTGCATTTTGTTTAAAATTTTAACCCTCATGGTTTGTGTGAGCTTAAAGAGTTTAAGGAAAAAATGAAAAAATCCCAAGACATTTTATATTAAAATATTTATGACTGCCATATTAAATAAATATATTTCATTATATTATATAAAATAACAATCACTTTGTATGAAACCACGAAATTTATTATACGTCAACCGGTTTCGTTTATCTCTAACTTCATCAGTACGTATTGGAAACTAATCATAAATACAAAAAGAGTGAAATAGAATATAAAATAACATGTGAAAGAGAGAGACAGAATACATATATAGTTAAATAGAACATAAAGTGAGACAAAATATAAAATTATATACATATAAAATGAATTTTATCGAAAAATATTGTTGTTGCTACCGGAATTCGAACCTGGATCTCTTCCTATTCGGGGAAAATGCCGATCGCTTGCTGTTTGCAAGCGACTATAATACTCTTCGCGGCCGCGGCAATGGTGCCCGCTGGTCGGCCAGGGTTTCAGTAGAATCTATATTTCAATATACAGAAATCAATTATTATATTACATTAATATCATATATTGTCTACCATACATTGTACATTGTCTTTATTTATAGTAAGAAAAAGCAAAATATTAGTAAAATGATATATGCTATATACCTAGAACTATCTTCATTTGATATGATTATAAAAATAAATAAAAATATGGACAGGTAAAAACAATTACTAAATACAATATTTTGTGTAAAACCGCATTAAATTGCAATACTAAAATTAACAACGATTTACTTTTAAAAAAATTCCACGACGGCCAGCGATGTATTATTTCATCGCGATGGAATTTATTTATCTGATTTGAATAGCTACACCTACAGTGACATCTCTTGCGCAATGCCAAAAGATTATAAATAAATATTAATAATCATTATTATTTTTAGCTAATCTAAACTGCCATCTAGCTGATTTCTAAAGAAAATGGAATATTGCTAATGACACTAATAATGAATATACATATTAAAATGAAACCAAAGAAATAATTATAATAATAAAAAAATATAAATAAATACTCTTAGAGCTATACCGTCCTAAATAACAACACCTATATCCTCTGCGTAAACTAAAATATAATATATATATTATTTGATTATATTTTTAGGGTTGTTTACATGTGCAAGACATTGTAAAAATTTGTCAATAAACCTACAAATTAACTTATCTCATACAATATCCAACATTTCTCATTTTTCTGGGTATTATGACGTTTACACGAGGCGGTATAACCTCATAAATATTTGAAGTAAATAAGAAAATAAATTGTAGATTTTATTAGACCAATACAAATATCACCCACCCGAGCTTCACTGCTACAGCGAGTTATTTGTTTTTATTTAAACCCACATAGGAAACACCATGTTACATCATGACGTGGTCCATTTAATCGGTGAGAGAATAAGAAAAGTAAAATATGGGAAAGGGGATGAAAATAAGAAATGTATTTTTCCAAAATACACAGAATTTAATTACAATTTTTACAAGAAAAATATGATGTAAATATTTCCTGTCATCTTGATTGCACTGATTCTATGTTAATTGACATAGAAAACTTGCACCGTGGTGATACAGGTAACTTTCTCTCAAGACTGATCAGTTAATATAAAACAACTTTTCATATAAACAGAGCAGAGAACTTTATTTCTTATACTGACAATCAATAGCAATATTACTCTTGAAATTAGCAATTAACTTTGTGGTTAAAATTCATATTTTTATTTGTTAGCTTTGTTTTATTAACCACTTATTGAGTTTAAATACATCTACCGGTTTCGAAAAGTAACAATTTGAGTTAAGTACTAAATTTATTATTTAAATAATTGTTGTTTTTTTAAAATAGATTTTGGTAAATAAACAATAATATATGTTTTTAGTTAGTATTGACATCCTGAAGAATAAAATGGTATTTTTCGAAACTGATAGATGTATTTAAACTCAATAAGTGGTTAATAAAACAAAGTTAACAAATAAAAATAATAATATCAATATTTGCCAAACTGCAGAACAGTTTTAATTCATGTTCGTTTTCAAATATTGCGACGTGCGATGTGCTTATTGGTCTAGTGATTAAGACAATCGCTTCGTGATCTAGTGGTCGGAAGTTCGAGCCTCGTTCCAGGATATTATATTATTTTCATAGCACAGGCGCTTAGTTTAGTTTGAAAATAGTAAGAATATTGACGTGACACGCATTTCATGTATGCAACAATATTTAAAAAAATATACTATGTTTTTCAATATAATCCAGAAAAAACAACATACTTCATCATAATAATAATAATAGTCGGAAGGGTTGTACAAAAACTAATCATAAAAGTAACATTAAAAAAATCTAATTTACTTTTTGAAGAATTCAATATGCCAATATTTTGTGATCTATTTGAAAAAAAAATATTTTTCAAATATTAAAAGGAAAATAAAAATATCGTTTTATTACTGATAATCGAACTAGGTTTAAATTTGTATTTTCGTGCTCAAAAATCAACACGTTATTTACACAACACTATACGTACCTAGGAAAAAATAATTTAACAGCTTACCCGAAAACATCAGGAAGAAATACTTGAATGATAAACAGGTATCCCTAAATATATATTTCTTTATATCGCTAATGCTATTATTGTATTATATGCTAGTTATTGTAAACAATACATATTTATAATATACACTCCACTTCTCTGCACAAGCGAAATATAGCGAGAAAAAAAATTGTACTGTATCACTGTACTTATATCAGATTAATAAATAAATAATTATTACATGGAAAGCAAGTGCCTACCTAAGTTTTATAAGAAAGATTTTGTTGATTAATTTGTTTTAAAAATGGAACGTCTAGAGAACATTTTTTTATATACAGTCAAGTGAAAAGTGGCTGGCGATTATATTATGATATTGATCCAAAAATGCTTAAATATCGGTTACGCTCTCATGTCATTATTAAAAATGTTAAATATTATATAATTATAATTATAATTATATATATATATATATATATTTATATATATATATATATATATATATATATATATATATATATATATATATATATATATATATATATATATATATATATATATATATATATATATATATATATATATATTATATACAGTGATACATTACAATTTTTTTGTTATAATTTAATGTTAAATGTTACAATATATATATATATATATATATTGTAACATTTCAAATATACGCGCCAAGACCGAGGGCGCCATCTACCGAGGCGAGTAGGCGCGGCCGGTGTGGCGAAAGGTCGGAGGAAGGTAGCGAGGGACTTCGTAGCGAGCGCGCGCCGGAGGTAAAGCGCCGTGGCGGCGCCTCGCCAGGCGGTATGGCAAAATTAAGGATAAAACACAAATCTTGGATAAGGCGTGGTGAATTAGAGGGATCGAAGCATCGATCTACCCGCGCGTGACTGTTCGCGGGTACTGGCGGGAAGACTGCCGGTAAGCGATGGCTGACGGATGGGCTCGAGGGACTCTACAGTGACCGGATGGCATCAGGGTGACCTTCAGAATGAAGAGTTCGGGTCAGTGGTCGAATCGCTAAATCGGTGACACGGTGTGTCCTCACAAGGAGAAGAGCGTGACGAGAAGAAAGGAGATCTTAAAGACAATAACCGTGCTTACAGTGTCGGGCTTTGTGTTTTATATGTGATTAAATTGTTCAAAGTGCATAAAGTGTTTCCATTGTTCAGACCTCCCCCATCCATCTAAGACAGGCATTCCGACACCAAACTTTATTGATCCACAGACTGAGTCTAGCTGGTGGCGTGGTGCGCTGGCATTCCATCCTCTGGTGACAGCGCACGACGTAACAATATATATAGATAACTTAAAACTTTATTTCGCAACGAAGCAAGTGCAAATTGGATTATTTGGATTAGAAATGGGAGATTCAAAAATCTCGAAAGATTTGCCAATGACATTAGTGTTCCATTTTCACCCCCAAACTTTCACCCTTGGTCCATGTCCTAAATATCAACCCGTTTCTCCCTTTCGTATGATACCATTTTTTTTGTCACAGAGTGATAAAATAAATCTGCCTGATGGAGAGTTGACTATTTTTTGAATATCATTTTTCTTCGGCGCCTACGCGTTAAAAAATATGGTGAAGGAGAATTTCATTTTTTCAATCCTTGCTGTAATGCGATAAATCACAAAATTTCGAGATTGGCTTGAAAATCATGACGCTGAGTCTGGTTCTTAGGAATTATTTTTTTCACATCGTGTGACATCTTAAATTCCAAAATTTTCACACTCTTATAAAAAATCAAGTATAAAAGGAAATTTCAATCGGGTTTTTTAAGCTGGAAATATATGTATGTGCTACTTATTCCAAAGTAAACTGCTTTTTTTCAATTCTCATTCTAGAACTTTTGACAAAAAAATTATAACGAATCATTTCTCGAAAGAATTAATGTAATTGAAATTAAAGAATTTTACAGTACATTAAGAAAAGATAGTTAGAAGCTTTGAGCTATTTGTATTAAAACGATACAAATATATCTACAACATTTGTACAATATTTTATCTATGATTGTCTTTAGAACCTACTAATACAAATAAATGCATGAGCTTCAATAGTTTGAGATAATTTAGCAAGGTTAACTTTTCCCTAGCTACGCAGTAACACAAGTCTACCAATATATTCTTTATATTTATATATATCTTTAATATTTCCATAAGCACGCGAAATTTATAATTCATATTTTTAATAATCAAAAATAAACATTGAAAGTAATTTGTAAAAAAACAAATTATGTTAAACAAATCCTATTAAAATTATGTATTTTTGAATTCCGGCCGAAATAAAATTGAAAAGATGGACGTCGGGTGCGATAAAAAATGTAATTTGTGATTGGACAGAGAGAGAGAAATGAAAATACTTACGAATAAATTGTAGACGGCCCTCACAGTTCAGTGAGTATGGCACCGGCTTAAATAATAATAATAATGTATAATAATATTGAATAATTTTTCATTTTCGTAAAAAATTTCATTGCAAGGACGCTTTACATATCAATTGTTTATAGTCCTATATTATCTTTGTATTTAACATAAACAAATGTTATTTGAATTTAAGGAAATGATTTTTTGAAAAAGTGGATTTTTAGCACAGACCACTAAATATATAAACATGAATTAACGCAAATTCCTTGTCTCAATATTTGAATTTTGTTATCACCCACGTAAAATTTTTAAACGCTGACAATATAATATGCATTAATGTGAAAAATACGTCTTACTTTTACTGTTGCTTAAATGCGTCATAAACTATCAGATTTGTATTTCCACCAAGAATGTGTGTAGAATGCCCCTCGTTAATGTTCCAAACCCGTATGCATACTTTATTTCATATTTATTCATTTACCGGTCTACAGTTTTTAGTCTCGTCTTAAATAAAGTCTCAGATGCACTGTTTCTTATGGCGTAGGGCAAAGAGTTCTACGCTTTGGTTCTGCCACATAAAATGCTCGTTCACTAAACTTAGAATTCTGGCAACGGTTGGTCGGTTCAACAAGCTTTCCTGTGACTAAAGTAGAGGCCAACCTGAAAGTTTGACGTCTACTATTCAAATTGTCCATGATATAAAGCTATTGAAGATACAGAAGTGCCACGTTACGTGTCACCTTGTACATTAACAAACACAATTTAAATTCAACTCTTTCAGGAAACCGGTACCAATGTAGGTTGTGCAAAAGAGATGTCATATGAGAGGATTTTAAAACTCCATATATTTTCCATGCTGCCGTGTTTAGAATGAATTGTAGTCTATCCAGCTGAAACATTAGCACCACAAATATATTTATAAGTAGCTTTTCATACCGGGTGCTCCGGGTTCGATTTCCAGTGAGGACACAATACATCTAGGTGATTTACTCAAGCCTGGGTGTTTTTACATTGTGTTTTACTACAGTAATTGAAGCTCGTGGCCTGTTGTAAATTTAAAAAAAAATGTCTCTCTCTGATGATATCTTTATGTCTAGGAACTTATAATTATTAAACAGTGTTCTAATTCAGTAAGTATATCACACTTTTCTTCAAAACGTACTATAATACCAATATTCTAAAGTTTGTAATTAATCATCTAATATTTATGCTTATAAATTAGATGAGATAAAAATATAAATAAAATGGTATAAAATAGGTGCTGGTCGGGTGGTTGTGTGAAAGCAATGAATACATACCGGGTGGTGCCTTCTTGGTTTTGCATTAATGATGTATGTAAGGAAAGCGACCTTACTATGAATATCAACAAGTCGAAATTAATGGTATTCGAGAAATATTTTTTCAACTAATATTTGGAACAAGTAGATGTTTGGGAAGTATATTTGATAAGAACGGAAAGACTGAGAAAAATATCGAAAGGAAGGTGACTGCAGAGGAATAGAGCAGAAGAAGTGAACGGCGCTTTGAATGGAATAATATCAAATGTGAATTTGTCCATCGAGGCAAGACTAGCGGTATACAATAGAGTTCCGGTATCAACACTGATATATGTAAATGAGGTATGGAGCTGGCAGAAGAGGAACGAAAGTAGACTGAATGCAGTGGAAATGTAATCACTTAAGCGCATATTTAGCAGATCCATTAATGACAGAGTAAAGAATGAAGAAATAATAAAAGAATATAAAATAATATTGGTATAGTGAGTAAGATTAAGAAAGGGTCACTTAGATAGTTTGGAACGGATGAATTGTAAAAACGATATATGACGCAAGTATTGATGATAAGACTTGGCACGACCAGGTAAACCAGATACTGGAAAATGACCCTGTTAGAAGCCTCAATAATTATCGAGCTTGTATGAGAAGATGTATGTGAAAAAGAGTGTGGCGCTTTATCCTCTCTGCGCTTTATCCTCTGCCGCAGGGAAATGGCGTGACGGTAAGAAAGTAAATAAGAGTACGTGCGTCGTGGAGTACGTGCTAGCCATTTATAACCTTTATTTTTTCAAGATTTGTACAGTAACTGTGATACATGAAATTGACTTAATTATAATTCTGTAAGCTCATCACAATATTTATGAATAGTTTTAGTAGAGTTTTGGTTTGTTTTTAAAATAATATTTGAAACCGTAAGATAATATTTTATACAAAATTTAATTTACCCACCTCGTGTATATTCAAACTTCAGTATTTTCATTATTTTTCTATTATAATATACATCAGTGTTTTAAACTAAGGGCTAATGAGTACTTAATATGTGATAGTATAAATATATTTCTAAGCTTTTATATGAAAATAGGCTGTGATTTTCTTAACAGGGACATTGGCTTTATGGCGATAGTATAGAACGTTACCCATCGTTAAAGCGATGTTCGCCGATATACTATGGAAATTAGCCATTATATGCCATGCCTATGGTCCATGCATAGCATCAATAACTAGTTGGTAATAGCCACACTGTTATCACTAGTTACAGTAACCAGATACACAAGGTAAACTTAGGTAGGCATGTTTCATTTAGAAGCAGCATCTTTTGCGGACTTTATACGAACTAGGCTTTCAAATATTTGAAAGAGCATATATATATATACATCATCGCATTCTGAAATGGAACTGGACGCTTCCATAAAGGTCTAAGTAATTATGACACAAAAAAATCCAGTGAATACTATTAATCAACACGAAAAACGATTTTCTTGGTTCGTCACGATGTCTAGGCCACGGTCATGGCATCAGTTGATAATGGTCTAGACAACCGAAACGATCGTCCAAAAAACCAAAAAAATCGTGTTTGATTTATTTTGTCGATTTAAAATGGAGATCAATATAATGGATAGTACTGTCTGTATTAAAAAAATAAAAGATTCAGTACTATTAATATTCACATTGTATTGTGTGAAAATCACGTCTAGGGCAGATAGGAGGGGTTCTAGTCGAAGGGGAACCGGGACTCGGAGGGACTGCTCGCCTTATCTTGTATATGACGTCCCCGTCACCCCTGCAGTCGCCGCTGAGATCACACAAATGGCACGCGGATGAGCCGATCTCCGATCCTAATTGAATACGGCGATGTCACACGTTCACTCACGGCACACAAACAACAAACAATACGTGCTCAAAACACAATGTCACAAAATACAGTGCTGGTGCCCTGGAGCTGAAAGTCTACACCGAAAATGCTATTGCGATGTCGAGATCGAACAAATATCAGTCAAGTTGACTTCTGATGACGCCAAGGTCCCAATTCACACTGAAAAGACGAGCATTTGGAAATATATGGATGGAAATTTGGATGCGCAAATGTGTCAATAATATGGGTCGCGACCGATTCGAAAAGACGCGCCAAAAGGGTGTTTACGAATTCGGAACAGATACGTTGCATCTGGGTGGAGAGGCCCTGGAATCGGCTGTGAATGCGATCCAAGAATACAATTTATAGAGGTACATTACGAGTTGAGTCTCATCTGATTGAGGCTACTATATGTCAATACTAACTTGAAGGAGAAAAATTGAAGTGAGACATTTGTGTATTTTGCAATTATTCTGGTATCTATGAAAATTACACAAAATATGACTAATAATATGTATTGTGTTACTGAATTCTTTGCAGTGATTATGCTTTATTTGTATTGGGTCATCCCATAACTAATGCGGTTTATTTATACTTCTATTTTTATAATTCAAATTCAACATTTTTTTCTTTTTATTCTAAAATATACTCTCCTTAATTTTTAATTTTCTCCTTAAAAGATGTAATGAGATATAATACATTTTTAAACATAGTAAGTAATTAAATATTTATTTTTATATTTTTTTCTTCTTTGTGAGAGTCGAGACTCGTGAATAGAGAAGGAAAATATAAGATAGTATATTATTTGTGTGTTTGCTAGTCTGTGTATATAGCTTTTGACTTCAGATACATATTTAAAATAGTCTATAATTTTTCTAATTGCGAGGGGGAGATTATTAAAAAATTGTATGCCTTGATAAATGCAGTGATTTCGGGTTGCGGTATATTTAAGTTTTAGAATATCAATTTGGTCTCTAAATCTTGTAGATCGGAAGTTGCTTCTAATATTAAATTTATGTTTAATTTTAAAAATTTAATTATTGTTTTTTTTTTGTATATGTCTATTATTTTTAGTACTTTGAATTCTGTAAAGAGTTGGACACTTGGATAGTCTTTTTTAAAAATTGTATTATCATTTTTTGAGTAATTTCTAATTGAGATATTGAAGTTTTATTCTTTTATATTTTATAATGCTCTATCATCTTTCTTGTAGACTTGCAAGCCTCTTCTTCCAAAATTCACTTGTCCGTGACGATAATACACTTACCTTACATTGTAAAATAAATGATTATCAGATGGATAAACGTTCAGAAAATATGGTGGGTATCGATTCCAAAAAAGGTTTATTCTTGAGATGTGACAGTAAAGAAGAGCACACATTAACCCAATTTGCTGACTTTTCCAATGACACGCAGGTATCTATGAATGGTTGAATGACCAAATCCAAGTTTTTGTGCTAGTTACAATGAAATTTTGTTCAACCAAGATTTGTAGAACGTCTTGGTCGAACTCTACGACGAGGCTCGTCTTCTAGATTGCAGTTGTTGGCTCGGAATTTCTGGATCCACCACTGACACTGGTTTACGCTTATTGTCCGATCCCCATATACTGCAATATATTGCAATTTCCGTGTTGCTTTTATTGAACTAATTAAAGCAAAATATGCCGACCATACTCCTTTGTCACTTCCATTATAGCTTTGAAAAAATAACTGTAAAAATCGAACTGCACTCTTCAAAATTGCACTAAGAGTAAGTTACGAGTACTTCCTGCTTTTATAGCAGGTAGTAATAAAACCTGATGAAGGTAGTTTGTCTTGTCTTTTTCTGACTTTTAGTTCATATAATTTTAAAAAACTGCATTACTTTTGGGATGACTTAGTACATCACACACTGTTAAACAGAGAAAATAAAACATTTCATATAAACATTTATGAAAAAACACAGCTGTTTTAAAAAACGTATTTACATAAAAACACTAAAAAAATATTTGCGAGTAAATAAAACGAGGCAGGCATTCGGTTAAGCTACGATGTTTTTGTTTATTACATAAACAAAGTGCGATTTTGTTTAATTTTAAATGCCTAACCAAAAAATATAAGCTTTCAAAATAAAATAATTATCCGTACCAAGGCCCCACAACAGGAAGTGAACTAATGTGTTTTGCAAGAATATTTCATGTTCATTTTATTTCTTCTCTTTTTTTGAAATGTGAGTAGGCAATGCGATGAGAAATAATGATATCTAATCAGAAATAAATTGCGGGATAAAATCAGGAAATGCTTGATACTTTGCTTTACAGAAATTGCTATCGTCGAGGTTGTTGTTTTTGAGTTTTGAGTGATTAAAATGTAATGAAGAGGTTACAAAATGTGGAACTTGGGAACGGTAGACGTACCATATATCCTGAGAAAATCAAGAAGGCCGCTGTGAGTAGAATATATAGTAAGAGCAGATTAGTTTTTTTACACGCACAAGTCAGCAAGATGAGCACCGAGACATGAATGAGTGGAAAACTTACAGATATAGGTACCTGAAAGAGGGAAGATTGAACCACAACGTCGACAATAA
Organism: Eubasilissa regina; assembly: GCA_022840565.1. NCBI lineage: Eukaryota > Metazoa > Arthropoda > Insecta > Trichoptera > Phryganeidae > Eubasilissa > Eubasilissa regina. The sequence goes on from JAINEB010000019.1 coordinate 8,750,284, forward strand.
GGGATGAACGACTCTCTGTGGTGACTGCGGTCATGGACTTTCGAGTTCCATGAGTTTGCTAAAAAAGAAGTAGAAAAATGTAAGCATGCATCTAAGAATATACTTAACATTATCAATGGCACAACAGCCCGGAATAGTTTCTGGCCACTTCTTGCAATCCTCCGTCCTTTTCCAGTTCACGATGCGGGCTACTTGACAATATTGGGTCCACAAAATTGTCTTATTAGATCTGGACATGTAAGTGTTATTACCAGTAAGTAAAAATTCGACGTATTCACCAAAGTAGCGAACGTGTTTTTAATATATACTCAATTTAAAATAAAGTGTACAAACTATCTTTATTACGAGTAAAAAAAGACATACATAAGCGAAATCGTACGAATTTTTACGACTGGCAAATATATTGATCGTATTTGACAGTACGACGCGAGATGACAGATGATAATGTTTACGTTTGTTCGTAATGCAATTATTTATATAAACATGACCTCAGTTTTTTTTCAAGATGTCTTTATTAAGTGAAATAACGAAGAATAATAACTAAATACATATAATTCAAAGTTGATACGTAAGAATACCGTTAGTACAACTCCAGCTTTTCACACTTTTTATTTTTGATTTCTAAAACTTAAAATCTGACGAAAATATACATATTTTATTTTTCGAAACAAATATTAATATCAATAATTAACATACCAATTATTTTATGGTGCAACATGATTATTTAACTTTTTTATATAAAGTGAACTTTGTACTACCCACATGTTGAGTTATATATCGTTACGACGGTAGTTGTCTTCTAGACATCTTTATATCGTCGTGATAAGAATAAACTCAACGAATGTGTAGTTTAAAAGTTATTTTATTTTTGAAAAATCAAAAAATTAATAGTTTATACGAAATATTTATTACATCTTGATACCGTTCGGTGCTTGACACATATCTTGGAAGGTCGCGTTTATTTCTTGTACCACAATTGTTCACGCTGTTCTGTCCTTTGAAACACAATCCATTTCCACTCTGCCAGCACACTCGAGTATTGGTGTACTTTATCAGCGAGTTGCACTGTGAAGCCAGAGTAAGAACGTTGTCTCGCTCTTAAGTCTAGAAACGTCTCAGATTTATTTTGAAATATATCGAAGAATATCAGTCAACCGCGTACTCCCCGAGAAGGAGTCTTCCATTCGTTTTCATCTAATTCAAATTCATCGTTTTGTTTAAGTATATATATTTTGTTTAAGTATCCGGGAGAGTAATTAGGAGTGATTGAGAGTTCTTCAGTCCCCGTGGGGTACTAGAGGTGCGAGGGGTGTGAGGGAGCTGCTGATTGCCTTTGGTCTAGAGGTCAATTTGATTAATATATAAGTGCTTTTTCACTTCAATTTTCATGCGATTCTGATGCTGTCTTGTTATAAATTTTGTTTTAGATACGGGATTATCCAATAAACGTGAGCGAACTTTAAAATGGAATTAATTTTTTAAAAACCATGGAATATAATATTACGCTTCCCCGTCTACATCTATGACTTTATTATCATTATATCATTTGATTCGGTAGGATGTAAAATACTTTCTTTACGGCCAAGTCTGTGAAATTCCTGTCATCTCATCTACAACTATCTATGGTACATCTACAGTTTGACTACAGCTCCAATGACCGTGTTGTCTTCCTATTCTCATATGGTTTATGCCTGAAAATAAATAACTCTGTGACATTTTTATTTGTCAATTTTTTTATTCTACTGTTCTTTGTATGTTAGTATTTCTTATGTACTATCTTTTTATATTTAATGAGTCTGTCTACACATTGTTATGTTTTCTCAAATATACTTTGTCAATTTTTTTAAATAAATTAAAAGGGGCTGGGGGCTGCGCGGCTCCGTTTTGTCACTCAAGAGACAGACATTAAAAAAAAATGTCAACCTGGCGGTGAATGAAAAGGACCATATATGAGCTTTTGCTTATAAACGGTGCATCCTCATCTCATCTATGTCTCATGGTCGTATCGCGTAGCACTCTATGGTTTTTTTCCTTATCTATGTCGCTGTCAAATGTGATATGAATATTTGTTCGTATTTTTCACGTTTGTACAATTCCAGAGAGAACAATAAGAATGCACTAACAGAAAAACAATTGGCGACTTACAGCAAATCAATTTATGGAAAAATTATATTAGTTGAAACCGGGATTTGAACCAGGAACTTCCTATCCGGGGACGCACGCCGATATTTAATTTGTATTAAAATATCACAGAACTGTATTCTGAAAAAACTACAACTTCACAATAATAATGTGTTTTCTTTAAAATGATTATAATTTTATTCCAATATGCACCATGACTGTGTTTGATACAATGTAATCTTTGGATTCAATTTATAGCTAATGTTTTACGTAAACTTGTGTGGGTCATTTTGCAGTTGTTCAAGCGACCAATTAGTAAACCAACTTAAGATACAATTAATGATTATTTCGTTTAAATTCTAACACTAGCTGGATCTTGTAGGGATATGGGTCCAGAATTTTATCCAAAATACGCCATGTTACGCAATATGATAAGCCTAAATGTGGTGAACGTCGAGAAATCGATGATTTTTGATCATCCCTTATACTTTCATTTGCGGCTGCAATATTAGCTTCACTCCGGGAATTTATTTGTCTTACCAGCGTCCTTACATCATGTAAAGACTAATTATTATCAGACCTTTTAACAATTCGATGGATAGGTTGCTCAGATGGATGATTATGTCGACCATAATCATTTAGTGTGACCTTAATAATCGCCCATAAGGTGAAAGTTTTTACGAAAATGGCGATAATATTATAAGTTATCTTTGTTTTATTAACCACTGAATTGAGTTTAAATACATCTACCGGTTTCGAAAAATACAATTTTCTTCTTCGGGATGTCATAACTAACTAAGACCATATATCATTGTTTCTTCACCAGAATCTATTTAAAAAAAATCAGGGTTCCACTCCATGACACATCGTTTAGTTAATATTCCTATGTCAGCATCCAATTTCAATATTGAATTGAATACAATTAAAAAAATAGCATTTAATATGGGGTATAATACAAATTTGATAGACACTTTTTTAAAAAATAAATTAAAAGAATATAATAATCAATTTTTATGTAAATCACAGATAAAAAATATTGATAATAATGATAATTGGCGAAGGATTTTATACATAAATAACTTTTCAAAACAAATATCTAAACACCTACCACGAAACATTAGACCGGTATTTTATACAAATAATAGTATACGAAATTTACTCATAAATTCTAAAGACAAAGATGATAAATTTAACAATCCTGGTGTCTATAAACTTAGTTGCAAGGATTGTGGTGCATTTATATTGGTAAAACAGGTAGAAATTTTAGTATAAGAGTAAAGGAGCAATTGAGATGTTTGAACAATAGTGGGTTTTCAGAATTTTCTAATCATTTGATAGAAAATGGTCACGGTTTTGATAAAAAATTGTGATTGTCAATTTTGCATATAAACGGTGTTGGTCACAAATTAAATAATTTGGAATTGTTGGAGATAAATAAAGCATGTAAAACTAATCAAAAAATTATAAAAAACTAACTAAATTTAACTACGAGTTCCATTCTAAAATTTTTTCCTAAAAATTATTCGACTAAATTGGTATTAAGCAACAATTTGAGTTAGGTACCAAATTTATTTTTTAAATAATTGTTTTTTTAAAAATAGATTCTGGTGAAGAAACAACGATATATATTTTTGGTTGGTTATGACATCCTGAAGAAGAAAATGGTATTTTTCGAAACCGGTAGATGTATTTAAACTCAATTCAGTAGTTAATAAAACAAATATAATAAATAAAAAACATGAATTTTAACCATAAAGTTAATATTGCTAATTTTAAAAGTATTATAAGTTAAGTTATAAAGCAGAGTTGTGCGAATCAATGACTGATTTTGATAATAAGTTTTAATAACATGTAAACATTGTTTCCGTGTGAAGCGCTCCATGATAACATGGCAAAAAAACTGAAAAAAAATAATAGTGACAGCTGTCAAAGTATTAATAAACATATACTTTTTTCATTTGAAATTCTATCGCATTTATTGGATAACCCTATATTAAATTAATTTCAATCATACAAATAATGCAATAAACTGTTAGTATACCTGTAAAACCAATTTCGCCCTCATATTAGTCAGACTGCAATTATATTTTATAACAAACAAGTTAAAATATTCGATCCAAATCGATAGCTTCGATTCGCGCCATCGAGTATGCGCGACACACAGCCAATCGCAAACAATTATTTATATTTTGGTTTCCATATACCGATAGTACATGTACAATATACAAATTTTATAACATCATTTTAAGCTAGATAATCTACTCCCAAGTGTTATGGTGGAAAAATAAAATATCATTTTTTTCACGAAGACACATTTTATCTAAATTTTGCAAACAATTTTCCTCCCGCGTGAGTAGATTTTTTAAAAGAAAACGCATTATTATTGTCAAGTTGCAATTTTTCAAAACATAGATCTGTGATATTTTAGAGCATAGTTTGAAATAAGTTTTAACCTTTTTAAACGTAAAAATAAATATTAGAAATATCGATCGTTAAAATACATCCATTTATTTTGAGTAGGTGGCGTTTGTATTACGGTAGATTTCAAATTTCCTATTTAGAAGTTTCCAAATTTAACAAAATGGATTATTTGAATTTAATTCTGGCGTCTCCTATCGGCTTATACTCAAAAAAATTTGAAATTCTCCATAATATAAACTGGATTGCTTTTAAAAATGTAATTGGAAATGTATTAATTAGAAATATTACAGAATATAAGTCCAAAATGTGTCAAAAATGTATTTGATTATTATAGCGATATTAAAAAATGCGCTTTCACGGATAGGAAGAGGTCCAGGTTCTAATCTTAATAGCAATTAAACACTTATATATAATCAATTTTGTCGAAAAATATTGTTTTTGCACTACCGGAATTCGAACCTGGATCTCTATTTCCAATCCGGGGAAGTACACCACCAATTGTGTTACAGCGCTAGTATTTTTCATGACAAATTTTTGAACCTTTATGTTACACTTTTTCAAATTAATACAACTGTCGTTCCATTATTTGAAAGTCATCTACATTATTTTTACAGAATCTCAAATACCTTTGAGTAAACCGACTGCAGATGCCAAAATTATCAATTCATTTTTATTAAATTGGAAATAGAGATCCAGGTTCGAATCCTGGTAGCGCAATAACAATATTTTTTGACAAAATGGATTTTATACGTGTATATTTATAATTAATACATTAAATTAATATTTAAAACATCATAGACCGTCTGTTCTGAATGAACAGCTTCACAATAAGAATGTGTTCTCCTTAATAAAACTCTTTTTCGATATACTTCTAGTTGATTAATATAACTTGTGTTGTAATCTTATAATTTATTTTGTACATGATAGTGTGGATTGAGAGATATAATACAACATGAATATCAGATTTTACTTTAGGATAGTAAAAATATTGATAAGGCGAGTTTAAGGTTAATACAAACATTTATGAATCGAGTGCGGTCTGTGTGGGGAAATTTCCACCTCGTGGTCGCTTTGAATTTTCTGAAAGTTGCGTAATTAGACCTTTGAAATAGATACCCAATATAATATAATATTTCTATTGATTCTACCTATAAAGATAGTAGATATGTATAATAAGAAGGCCACCACTATAAATTTGAAAAAATTTCAGAATTTGAGTACGTATTTGATAATGATTATCTAGCAATAATAGCTCTTTTACAATTTAGAATATGTTTATATATTTAAATTGCAATTTATGAAAATGATATCAATTTTAAAATCTTCGCTTTAATATGAAAATCAGCTACAAAACCGTTTATCTTAATTTCATGATTTGGATAATAGCGGTTTTACTTTTAAACAAGTTGTCTTAACACGGAGGTGAGGAAATAAGAAACGTAGAAAAGGTAACACAAATTCGGGAAAGGGACAGGAATAGAGGACATGGGGCGGCTGAAGCACCACCCACAATCAGAAAACACGACCCACCTGTGAAATGCTCTTATCGGTATCTGGATCTCCTTCCATTGGATCCATAGGAATTCCGGCTGTAGGACACGTACTCCGTTGTTACGCATGAAGTAATCTTGGACGTATACTTCGGTGACAACAACAAGCACAATAGTAAGAAGTATAGTTTCGACACGCACGATAGCGAGACATCGAAACATACATAAACAATACACTATCAACCCCACACAGCAGGAGAATAATGAACAATACGTCAACGATAACTATCAGTTCAAATGTTCAACTTTAACTTATACAAAAAACCATAGAGAACACACCACATATATATATATCGGGTTCTGGTAAAGAGGGAGGAGGTAACGGGTTGGTAATGGACAGGACCATTCTGCTTTCATATTGCTCACATGGCGACCGCCGATCGTTGGATAGTTATTAAGTTCTGACACCCGCCATTCAGCATAAGTGTTGTATTGTGAAGGTGTATCGCCTCTACAATCTGCACGCACCCTGCACATAGCCGAGTGCAAAATGGGGTTCTCATCAACTTTAAAAACGCGCCTAATAACGATTCCCAACAGACAACAATACAACGCGCCGCACCCGCCTAGGGAGCCGGCCCTACCGCGACTCTTCTCTAACCAACGCATTACGTTGTAGGCTTCTTACTAAATAAATAAATAAACAATAAGTACCTTAAGTAATATTTTATTGTTCTTCTTAGACTGGCCACACACTTGCACACTCGCGCTATTAAGCCAATCAAAGACGTGAGCGAATAGATGAAATATGATGCGGCATTTATTTTCTCCCACTAAAGCACATCTTCCATCACATTTTGACAAATACAGACAAACATTTCATCTTTTCCCGATAGCATGATATTTAATAATATTTTTTGTCAAATATACAAGAACGTGAGATTCATTATATGATGTCAAGAAATGACTCCGTGTACTCGACAGGTATCATGTTCGTAGTACACGCCTTCTCGTAGATTCTACAAAACAACAGAGAGCAGGTATGCGAAAACACACGCGTCGCTTATAGCATTCTTTGATATCTCACGAGAGTCGTAAATGTCATTCATATGTGATGTTCGGTTAGAACGTACGGAATAACATAGTTGGAACTAACCTGCAACGGGAATGTATGGAATAAATTTACATATAACGTGGTTGTGTATTTTCGACTGCAGTGACGCTCAATTGGCTATATTTTTTGGTGATAAATTACTTATATGTACTTAATTTTCCCCTGTAACTAGAAATAAAAGCGCCAAAAATCTTAGATATAATAAGCAGGACACGATAAACTACAACAATATCACTTCTTCAATATTTGCGAAATTTCTTTGAGCCAACATATTATATAAATAATAAGAAAAACACATGTTTCAAGACCAATGGTCCCTTCATCAGGATACAATGTGTATCTACTAAATTAAAAATGAAAACATAGATAAAAATAAAACTATAAAGGTATAAGTGGTGGGAAAGGTGACAATTATCAAAAAGAATTTACTTATTTATAATATTTAATTTCTTTATTTCTAAAATTTTAAATTTATCTAACTGCAAAACTGTAGTATTTGTAAGTAAAATTTCTAAACTCTTGTTCATCAAAGATCAAAATAATGGATTGTTTTCAAAAGATGATTGGCGAATTCAGAATAGTTGTTGCTAATTAGACAGCTCACGTAAATAAGTTCACAGAAATATGTTAATGTATCAATAAATACCTTTTATATAGTTATAAATGTAATTCTATCTATTTGTAATTCTAATTGACTGAACAATTGCTTGTAAACTATGCCCGTCTCGACACAGATTTTCTCTAGTGAGACGGGCACAGATTTTTACATAGTATTATATAGTTACTAATAAAAATAAAAATAAATAGTGGTATTAAACAAAGTTTTTTTTTTTATTATTTATAAAATAAAATCCACTTGACAGATATAAGATGGGACGGTATGAGACAAGATGAAATAAATCCCAATACCGTGTAAAAGTGTTGAGATTTTCATCTGGAAATAAACTCACGAGATTAGCTTGATATTGGTAGAAATAGACAAAATTCAAATCAGAGTACAAGACGTTTGATTTGATATTTAGATTCGACGTGTTACATTACCTGAAACCAAAAATACCTACAACTAAAAAATTATTCTGCAAGTTAGACAAACGGAGAAGTAGTCCAAAAATTATAGTAACTGAAGAGAGGTAAATATATTGGAAATAAGAGGTATGAAAGAGACAGGAATATAAAAGTGTAGATAAAAAATAAAAAAGAGTAGTCGATATAATAGAGAAATGGCAATGAGCAAGTCATATCATACAGGGAATGGGTTATTGTTGATCAAGCAGTCATTAAGAGGTATTCAATAGCTCGAAAGGTCTCTGCAGAAGTAGGCAAGTGGGAGATACTTGGGGAAGGCGTCAATAAGCAGTGTACAGAAAACGGACAATGATGAAGAAGGAGCTCTTAGATAAGTTCGAGGAAAAGTAACAATATTGGTGAGATATGTATTTCATCTACGGTAAAATAATATTGAAAAGGTACGATTTAACAGAACATTAAAATAAATACTTTGATCCATAAAATGAATTATTTATGCACTACAAAAATAAAAAAAATGAACCATAAATAAATATATTTTTATTCAATAAAAAAATACCTAGCCTTACCTAACCTTACTAGCCTAAATAATAAGACAAAATACTTTGTTTAAACAACTATTTATTGATTATTAAATGTTTCGATACATATGGTAACTTCTTCAGGAAATAATGTACACTGAAACTAAAAATACCAGTATAGATAAAAACAAAGCACTAAAGTGGTCGGTAACTAAGTTGGAACTAATCATCATTTGGAAACAAACCATTCTATTGGCATTAACAAGGGTTTATAAATTATACATACAAATACTAGGGATTTATAGTTAGATCAATTTGATAATTTAGAAATAAGAAAAAAGTCTTAATAGCAAGCTAAATATTACAAATAACCAAATCCTCTTTACAGATAGTCACATTTTAAATTCGTTTTCATATTTGTTCCTATTTATTTACCCACCACTTAGTTTTGTTTTATCTATGCTTGTATTTTTAATTTTAGTATACATGGTTTCCTAAAGAAGATACCATAGGTATTTTGTCTTATTATTTATATAAAATGAGGCCACAAGGTAATTTTGCTAAAATTGAAGAAGTTACCTAGCTTAACCTAAGCTAACCTTATTTATTTTATTAACGTATTAATAGTTCCATTTAGAAATCATACTGATTTAAAAAAAAGTATATATTTATAATAAAATAATATTTAGTTATTTGACCCATATTTTAATATAAAACGATTAAATTTTATTTTTTGATCAAATAAAAAAGTAATAAAATTATCTTAAAAATCAAATGAAACTGTCAAGCTTGTTCTTAGAATGACTTCAATAAATTTTTATAAATCTTACTTATAAAAACATTTTTCGGGCAAATCAATCAAAATCTAACGTTTTGAACGGGTAAAGCCAACTGTACACGCACCGATTAAAGGTAGCATATCATTTGACAAGTGGGTGATTAATCACTGCGCGATTGTGTACCCAGCTTTAGCCGCCCATCGGAAAATCGGCTCCGAATATAAAAAAAATGACAAACACGCGATGTTCTTGCGAAATGAAAATCCTACGTGTTGTAAAAAAGCGAACGCTTGGCGAGACTCGGGAAATTATTGGCATATTTTAATTTACTTGACAAGTCTTCAAGTAACAATAATTATTATCGCACTATGTACTGTACAATCCGCACTAAATCCACAGCTCAACTACAATAACTTGGCAGTTCACGATATGCTGAGGCAGCATGTCGGCATTTTCATGAGGCGTAACTTAAAATATTGGGTCCGATACAAAATGGAAAAATGGTGTTGGCAAAAAAAAAGGACTGAATATGTTATTATATTTATTTATTTTAATTAAATTTAAACTTTTTAAAAGTAAATATTTAAACATACCAATTATATTAATAATTCATATAACGTAAGAGATGTTCACTGTGTTCTTAACTAGACCGAAATCTGTGTTAAAAGATAATGCTTCATCCGTTATATCTAACAATACAAATATGAAACAATTATTATGAAATAAACAATTAAAAAGTAAGGTTATAAAATAATACAATCATTTAGAAAGATATACAGAAAAAATCTATTTATCGAAAAAATATTTAGTTGCTACCGGGATTCGAATCTTTATTTTATACATTTTAGACAAATTTTTGATCTAATATTATATACCTACTATTTCATTTTTTAAATCAATCCACATTATAATATAAATGTTCTCAAATACATTTGAGTAAAATCTGATCGGAGACGCCAGAATTAAATTAAGTAATCCATTTTATTAAATTTAGTGATTTTTCGACAACTTATATATTCTGACAATGCGACTTCGCAATAAAAATGTGTTCTCTCTAATAAATTATAAAATAATTATATTACTGTTTATTTATTTACATATAAATGATTAAAACACAAGTATTTAAAATAAAACGAAAAGAAAAAAAATAGAAAATTGTAATAAGAAATGATGTTATATTCATGTGATTATTTCCATAAATCTTTACTCAGTTTCCTTTCTACCAACACCCAATAACCAGCTCCTGAGATGGTATTGTCATTTGTCTATCAAGAATAAAACGTTTTATATTATTTGGCATAATGTTGTAGGCTTTGGGGGCTAGAAACATATGGAAGAATTGACCAAAGATCGTTCGATGAAAAAAAAATTTATCCAAACATACATTACATTTCATTATATTTATTTTTCGTGTTAAGTAATTATTATATAATCGACGGTTTACCCATACTTTACGCGGTTTCAGAGCTTAAACAAATATTGTTTTACTTTTAAAATTAGCAATATTAACTTTGTCGTTAAAATTCAAAAAAAGATAACAAATAAAAATAAAAATATTGTTTTAATTTTACAATAAATAAACTGTAAGGGACAGCGGTCCAAATTCACCGCTGTTCCCAGCCGGCACCGACACCAACGACACCTGCATTCAATACCTGGCCGGCGGTAATGTATGTATGTTTGCCTTATTTGTATACATATAATAAGTTAATAAATAAATAATAATGCAAAATAAAAAAGTTTCCCTTCCACCATGGCCAGCGCCGAATATATCCGTCGTGGCGTAATTTATTTATCTGATACGTCTTGTATTTTATTTTTATTTTGAAGTGCGACACCTACCGGAGACCTTGATTTTGTCACAAAATATAAAAACATACTTTTATTTTGTTTCGGGCGGGAACGGAATTAATTTACATAAATTTCTAGGCCCTGCGGAAAGTTATATATATGGAGGCCGCTACGTAGCCACGACTATTGTCTTTGGAATTTATAAAATATTACATTGTTATGCATCACAATTGTATTTATAAACCCAGGTTCATTGGGCTACTCCAGTGCAGAGGCAAACATTTAATATTTGTTGTAACTAGATACTATTTATGAAATAAAAATACGAAAATGCTTTACGGATATAAAATTAAATTATAATACTTCTTCATAATAATTATAATTTGACTCAGAATGAGAGCAATATTAGTTTTATTGGTTTATAAATGTAGATTTTTATTAGATGTCAAGTGATGAAAGTACGTCAGTAATGTCAAGAAAAAACTAAATTCTTAAATTAACGTAGAATACTTGGTAACTTTTGTGGAGACGATGAGATAATCTTAAATTTAGTTAGATTTAAGATTGATCTCAATACCATGAACGCATTAAAACTTTGGGATAAACTCAAAGATCAGCTTGAGATTAGTATGAATAGAAAAATAATACACGACATATGATCCGACAACAAGAAGTGATACGGTATAAGGCTTTATACTTCTTGGTGTAGTAAATTGGCAAAATGTGAGGTTAGGTACAATTTAACGAATATCTCCTTCGGGCTAGATCAGTAGAGATATCTTATCCAACTTTGGCTGTGGGTCGATATCATTCAATCGGGAACATTCCAATAAAAAAAGATGCTTAGTTTAAACACAATTTATTCAAACAGGTTATATAAAATAGAATAATCAAACTATAGAAGGAATGAGGGACAACATATATACAGATGAATAATAGCACGAACAAGTGCCAGTATGGCAGTAACGCATAGGACGCCTCGTAGGCAATATCACTCGCTAAATTTAACCCGATTAACTATTCAATAAATACCTTGAGTTTATTTAATAAGGCTGCAGATATACGGAGAATGCCTACACAGAGAGTACAGGTGGCGGTGGAAGGACTCCTAGTCGGACGATGCCAACTGGAGAACAGAAATGATGAGACAGGCATCAGCAGAAGCGGTTAGTATGGTTCCGAAGTGGATCCCGAAGACTTATGCGGAATGATGAGGCGATGGTGCGATTTATTCGGGTTGATACAGTCGAGCATGCTCAAGACTTTGACAATGTGAAGCACTATGAGATGGTTTGGAATTGCGAACTTCGAGTGATTCTAGTCCGACCGGTGATGATATTGTAGTTGGTTCGATACAACGATTCGGTGAGATCACGTGGAAGATATAATGGCGGTTGGGTAAAGTATACTAAGAATAAGATAGATGCAGATATCTTTGATCACTCGCGGATTGACAATTGAGTGACAATTTACACAAAAATATAGTAAGTCAGATGGTGGATCACGGTGAATTGGTTTCAAACTACACATCTTTAAAATCGAGCTGAGTTATATAAACACACACGCGAAGATGTTAGTCCTCTGGGCTCGCTGGGGGGAATGACCGTTGGGACGCGTTGGTCCGTCGGAAGCCGATATTCAAAAATGTGCAAGGGAGCGAGAGACTAGACGTATCGCGCGTCGTTTAATTATTTATGGCGGTAGGTACTCGAATATTAAAATAGACTCACGACAACATGCATACAGACGTCACCTAAAACCACTACAAAAATACCAAAAGAACCTCAAAATTATATATACTGAAAATATAGCATAAGTCAATTTACATTAATGTAGGGCGTTAAATTACTAACATTTATTTAATTATAATAATTGCTGCTGGGATGATTCAAAATCACTCAATTGACGAATGACATTTGACGTACATGACGGTCGTAAAGTGAGGCGCGGGATGGCGAATCTCTGAAACACGGTGACTACGAATGTCGAGAGTTGTGTTTATTTTATTTTATTTATATATTTTTTTGCATCAATGTAAAGAAAATCATAATAAAAGTGCAACAAAAATTGAACCAATGATATGTTTTTTCTGAATAACCAATATACACGAAACAGTGTAGGACAATAATTTGAATAAGACTTGATGAGGTATTGAAACATTATCAATAAGAGAAGAAATTAATTTTACGCAGGTTAGAAAACGATAAAAAGAGTGAGAACTTTCTCTTATATTGCAAGAATACAAAAAAAATAGTAAAAATAAGGGAAAGGAGAGAAAAAGTAGATAATAAAAAAATTATGAAAAGAGGAGAGATACCAGTTTAAAAGAAGTAAACATCTCAGGGAAAATGGGAAAGTGAAAGGGAAGGAAAATGAGATAAGGAATAAAATCTGTGTAAGAAAAATGAAATGAAGGGCATTAAGGTTTATATATTGTTGTCTCCAAATAATCTCATGGGAGCAAAATCCGTATCTTAGATATTGTCTCTTAAAAATCTCTGCTTGTTAGTCTAGTGATTAAGACACTGGCCTAGTGATCTAGTGGTCCAGAAAGTTAGTCCTGTTTTCGTAGTACAGGCGTTTAACGTAGTGGGAAAATAGTAATGATATTTATGTGACATGTATTCCGTATACGCATTTCTATATACTTTTTAACAATAAATATATGAAAAACATTTTTAAAACAGATAATGTAACATAATTGGATACGTTTGGGCAGCCCTGCTTCGCAATGCTTAAGCGAGGAGGCCCTGCGGTTGGCATGGGTGGTTTCACTACATGGTTGGACTACATGGCTTCAATATACACATACACAGTAAGTAAATAAATATTATAGGTTTATTTCTCATGTTAAAAAAAAGTTTAAATAATTGATTTATAAAAAATATTTTTTAAATCATTACACTTTCTATCTACGTGTACGTCAACGGGCAGTTCATTGAAAAATGTTACACCTTGGTAAGTAATTTTGGAATTTAGATACTTTCATGAAGAATTTCGCTATTTTCAAAGTTCTCTGTGTATTTCAAATGAAGGAATTCTTTTGTAGATTTTATTCACATTTAGAAGGTACATTAAAGTCATGAAAAAGGTCGTCGGTCGGAAAATCTCAGCGTATTTAAATGCCTTTGAATATAATTTTTTCTCAGGATTCAAGGCTCATGTTTCATATTCAGTTTGGATCTAAATAAAGGGCGTTTTTCTAATCTTATCATGTATCATCATCATCATCATCAGTTATTTTATATCCACTACTGGATGAAGGCCCCCCCAAGTGTCTTCTACTTTTCTCTGTTCATTGATTATTTCGCCAGTCCTGCGAGTTTTAGGGAAGCCAGTCGGCCTCTTTATTCTACTTTGATACCGGATTCATCCAATGATCGTCCATTCTCCGAGCGATGTGGCCTGCCCATTGCCAATCCATTTTCTTGGTGTATCAATAACTCTCGCCGTTTTCTTATATGTTTTCACAAACTTCACTTCGTGTGATTCATAACATACTTATTGTTTTTTTTGCATTTTTAAGTATTTTGACCTCTTTTTTTATTGAAGGTTTGTGTTTCGTAGCCATACGGGAGCTCTGGAAGTATTCATTGTCACCATCATCATTATTACCCGTTTTATATACAATAAATAAAAGCCTCTACAAGTGTTTCACACTTATATATCCGTCAATTAATATTCGCTGCTTTGTATTTCCGCAGTATTTGATGTGTTCGTCGGTTCAATGAGTTTTAGGGCGGCCTGTCGGTCTTTTGATTCCCCCCGGGTGCCACTAGATGTCTGCATTCGTCCAGAGATTATCCGGAACGTATTACATATGTATAATGTTCCGGAATGGAAGTATTACGTACATATATGCAAAGCAGATAATAACATCCACTGACGTCACAGTCACGTATACGCGCAAAGAGAATTATTTCATTAGGGTTAAAATAAATTCGACGTGAAAAAGCTATGCCAAATATGAACTTTAATCGGTAGATGTGTTTAAACTCAATAAGTGGTTAATAAAATAAAGTTAACAAATAAAAATAATGAATTTTAACCACAAAGTTAATTTTGCTAATTTCAAAAGTATCAATAATTCATCTTAGATTTACAACATATTCACTAAACTTTTTTATTATTTATTTATTTTTATAAATATCTGTCGAATCTGACTCTTTATTTTTAATGTTTATTAATTAACACCGTAATAGCACAGAAGTAAAAGTAATAAAATAAAATGATTTAAAATTTAAAATGCTTTATTTTTTTTTTTTAATAAAGATGCCTACAATGAATACATATGACATCAATACTGTAACTATTTTCAAACTAACTAGAACGCTTATTCTATGAAAATAAAAGTAAATTGATGGGCCCCTGGAATGAGGCTCACCATGTCACCACTAGATTAATAGGTGAGTATCGTGACCACAAGCACATGACTAGATTAGTACAAAAAATTAATAGATCGAGTATTTATAAAGTGTGTGATATTTATATTATTGCATTCATAATAATAACCAAATTACTTATATTTATAACTTTACTTTTAATGGTTATTTTCTAACGATTAATATAACACATATTTACCATAATAACAAACGTCGAAAGTTATAACGATGTGTGTCTGTAAGTTGAAATGTATTCAGCTAGGACTACCCTTCAGCGGCGGCTACGTCCCTCCATCCCCGGATAGTTTCCGACCAGATGGTCAAAGACAGGCTGTCAGAGAGTAGGCAGAACTGACGAAAAAGTTGGCAACCAAACCCGAGAAGTTCGCCTGAAAAGTTGACCGTGAATGGCTCTATTCAGCATTGCTAATCGACTGTGATATTTTTGGGTTTTCAGGCACAAAACGATTCCGCGACATTATTTTTATTCAAATGTTATTTTATCGGGTTCTTAGTGCGGCCCATGGTACGTATAACGTAAGGTATTACGTACAAATGGTACGGTCGATAATACTCTCCAGCAGAACTAATTAATACAAAATGAGAAAATCTTCATTCTCTAATATCTTTACATGCATGTAATAATATTATTGTTATTCATATGCCAATAAATAATTTCTACAAATAAATAACATGTGATTCAAACTCGGCAGTTATTTGAATATTTTTTTGCAAAATTGAAGCCTAATAGCAGCTTAAATATTGACGTTAATGTCTTGAATCGTTTCTGGAATATTAGCGACGATTTTTTTTTCTCATTACTCAAAAAAATAATAATCCAAACGTCTTAAGTCGCACGATCTGGGCAGCCAATTGATATCTCCAAAACGAAAAACTACACATCCAAAAAACTTCTGATGTAATAACACAGTTGCTTGTGTGGCACGTAACCTAATTCTTCGTCAAAAGGCAAATTTTGTTTCGCAAATTTTTTTACCATTTTTGTAGTGAATTTCAATAAGCTACTCAATCGTATTTTGACTAATGTCATATATGATGTTTCTAACTCTGAAAAATAAAAAATAATCTGATATTAAAAATAATGATTAAGTTTGAATCACGCTGTATATAAGTCTGCCCTAAGATAGGTGGTCATTTAAATAATTGTTTATTTATATTTTGTAATTATCGGTAATGTTCACTTTCTTCACATCTGTATAAACTTATTTTTATGAACATATGTAATAATATTCATACACTTTTATATACGAACACTAAAAATAATTCAGAATAATAATAAACTACAGGGTACTGAAAGGCTTAACTATAGAATATTGATAATCAAAACGTGCTCCTTTTATATTAATTTGTGAATATAGCATTAGATGTTATTAAAGTCTCGGGTTATTTTGATGAGTGGAACCGACACGGTAAATGCATAACTGTCAAAATGATTTTGGAAAAGGGTGGGTCCCTCCCTTTAGTACTTTTCAAACAGGTGACAGGTGTCAGGTGTCAGAACACAATTGACTAAATAACTAATTAATTAATGAAATATAATGAGTAATTAGCTTCATTAAATTATGCATTATTTCGTGAATGCTATCGGCTCTGGTGCTGTTCTGAGGTCGCATCTGGGACTCTACTGAACTGTGGTCTGTAGAGAACCCTGTGCATAGACGGCTGCAAAATAACGGAGAGCATTCATTAAGTCCTATACAATGTGTCCTTCCTTCTTATCTGTCTTCATTTATGAGAAAGTGAGAAAGAGACAAATATATTTGTATATTTGTTGTCCTTTCCACTGTGAAAATAGATTATGATCTCTGTCTTTTATATAAAAAATTGTATTTTTACCAACGTATTAATTTTACAATGGATTGAATGGAAAAAATAATTGTTTTTATACAATTCCCTTTTAATAATTGGTTTTTCACTAGTCATTCCTAAGCGCTAATATTTTCTTTAGAATTATCTAAAATATGGATTTTACGTTGCATATATTTACCGAAATATTACATGTTTAATTATAATGGTAGAGCTGTGTTGCTGTATGGTTTGGGAAGGGTTAAAGGCGGCAACGAATGGCGGAGCGTTTTCGTTTCTCAAGTATAAATGTCATTTTATTATTTTAAAACATAAATTAAAACAGTTTTATAACTTTCTAGCGTAATATTATAAATCAGTACCTACCTATAATTAAATTTACAAATGGAATACGTTTCAAATAATAGTCAGTGTATGTGCAAGTATCCTGAAGTGTTTGATTATTTATTTATTTTAAAGCAATTGAATGTTACAATGTCAAAGCCTTCGTGGAAGGAACCCTACCTGCCTGCTGAAGAATCTTATGTGAAGAGGATACTGTTAACCCCTATTCATCTCCGGGGTAATGACACCCTACCCGGACCAGCAATGGTATACGGGTTGCTTTCGGCGAAGTTCTAACATTTCTATTATATATTTATTACCTGAAAGAATACAATCATTTTAAAATTTTGATTTATAGACAGTTTTTTATCCACCCTTAGGATCAGTTGTGTGATC
The DNA here is from genome assembly GCA_022840565.1 of Eubasilissa regina. Lineage (NCBI taxonomy): Eukaryota > Metazoa > Arthropoda > Insecta > Trichoptera > Phryganeidae > Eubasilissa > Eubasilissa regina. The sequence continues at coordinate 8,768,476 of JAINEB010000019.1, forward strand.
AGTAGTAACTTTTTACTAACTTATTTACTTACCATCACACCGTTTCCCTAGATTCTATTTTTAAAAAACAACAATTATTTGGATAATAAATTTAGTACCTAACTCAAATTGTTATTTAATAAATTTATTCGAATAATTTTTAGGAAAAAATTTTAGAATGAGACTCGAACTTAAATTCAGTTCGTTGTATATAATTTTTTGATTAGTTTTACACGCTTTATTTATCTTCAACTATTCAAAATTATTTAATTTATGACCGTTTACATGCAAAATTGACAATCCCAATTTTTTTATTAAAATCTTTCCCATTTTCTATCAAATGATTAGAAAATTCTGAAAACCCACTATTGTTCAAACATCTCAAATTCTAATTTCAAAAGTATTTCAGATTTGCTTCATAGTCGGGACTTCCACCGGTCACTCCTATCTTTTCCTATACTCCAGCGCATCAACAAGTTTGTACAAGTTACCGCTTTTTGCGTCATTAGTGACGTATCCGTGCTGCTGTGCAGTTCGTGCAAAATTATGAAGTTCTAAACGTATTTTTTACAGTCCATAAATCCAAGGAGAAGTCAACGTAATACTAAAATATCACATAACAACAATATAAATAACAATGGCAGCGATTTTAGCAGTGTCAACACAGAATCTAATCACGTATATCAAGAAAAGGATCAACAATCTAGTAATGATGAGTTCAGTAATCAAATAGCTTCTCCATTTCCAACCAAAAATCACCACAACTGCCTCCGAGAAATCATATAAATACTATTTGGTGTGATAAAAAAATAGTTCGAGACTAAAAGGGTTACTACAATATTCAAATCAAATATTTATATGTAAATTTGAACCAAGTTTGCTGGCATTAAAAATTTACTAATCTGGCACCGATTTCTATTCAATCATCTACTAGCTTAGCTTGCTACTTTTACCTCCCCCGAGCACCCTTACTCGTGGCTAACACTACCCCCCTTTACTCCTCCATACATTATTACCCAGTGATTTGCGAAATATACTTTATTTTTCACTGACTCAAGTATTTTAATCGAATTCAATCTTTCTGTAATTCTTTTATTGTCTTTTAGTTTTCCTTATACAGAGAATTGTTTTTTAATGCATTATAGTACACAAAATATTTGCGTAAATAATAAAAATCTATATATTGACTAACCTAAATTTCGTAACTAATATGTACGTAGATTATTTTAATATCTCGCATATATAAAATAAATTTTGAAGTGGTAATACACTTTATTTATTGTATTCAAATGAGCATAAAAAAATTACTGCCACTTGAAATGCTAATTAAATATATGCAAAATACTAGAACAACTAAATATGACATATGTCACTTGTTTAATTTACTTGAGACGCGTTTCGCCTTGCAAGAACATTATCAATCTAATCATTTTACTCAAAAACTTGAAATTTATAACTATAATGGGGGACAGCTATACAGTTTTATTTACATGAGGTGAAAAGGGACAACATTGTTCATTGGAATTCTGAAGATTTCCATACATTTTGAATGATTCTAATTATTCTAAGTCACCATTTAGTTTCAACACTAATGGTATTTTAATGTCGTAGGTAATTTGTAGAAAGGGACTGCTTTATAATTTTCAATCTAAGAATACAATACCGCAAGAGAGACATTTTTTAGTATTCTGAAGTTTATATAATGTTTTTATGATTGTATGAAATGGTTATATTCAACACGAATTCTATTTTTAAAATTATTGCAGCAACAAAACGCGTTTCGTGTAAATTAAACGAGTAGAATCAAAAAATAAGTATTTCATTTTCATATATGTGATTATGGAGTTCTACAAACTTACCTCGGAAACAGTAAACTAAAAAATACATATTTGTCACAATAATTTACGTAAGAGTATGTATATAATATATTACTCTAAAAATGTTGCGAAAACTGCGTACGGTGCACACATAACCAAGAAACACAAATATGCGGTGCCAACGTCTCGCATTACTGACCGTGGCAGATAGGCTGAGGCGTCTGACTTTCACCGTGGGGGTAGAGGTAGAAATCTCCGGGTGTTAGCATTTTTTTAACTTTACATATTTTTGGGGGTAAGGACGGTGGTTAAATGAAATAGATGTTTGTTTGCGCGTTTTGAGGTTTATTACATTATGATGAAAACAAGAAAGACAGAGAATGAAATGAATGAATGTGAAATGAAGTGAAGCGGGTTGGCGGCCGGCAAGACCGCCGTTGTGAAACACTGAAACTGGAGAGACTCTTTAGCGGTGAATTTCGAGCCAGGTTTGTAGCAGTAGCCGGCAGCGTTGTCGCTAGCGTCGATTCCGACTGAGATGGCAGTGGATTTGAATTTCGGTCGCTACATATTTAGTAAAGACACAAAGCGTTTTATTTATTATCATCGGAAGAATCCCAAAAATAATCTATCACAGCTGTGTGTTGCGTCATCGTCGGAAAAAAATATTATATTATGAATTAAAAAATCATTACCATTGAAAATCGGTATTACGGAAGACTTACGGTTGCCGTACAGCGGCCTCCATTAGCCATATAGCGATCAGTAAAAAAAATAATTATTTATCATGTCCAATTCCGATAAAGTGTCAAAAGGCCCCCGTCCATGGATGGCGTTTTTGCCTCGTGGCGTGTCTGAAAAAGGGTTAATGCTCCCATGAGATTATTTAGAGACAACTCTCGGCTTTTGTAGTTTACCGTGATCACTCTAGTACTTGGAATAAGTCACTGAGGAAGCCTCGAGGATGCGGACATACCTTCAAGTACTGGCTCAAATTCTACCAACATACAAAGTAACAAGCGAAGAAATTCTACGACGATAAACAAATGTCAGGAATGTATGCTCACAATAAAGAGAAAAATCAGCGTGGATACACAGTACTAACTAAAGATATTTTATTTCAAACATTATATAACTCAGGAGAAGTTTAAGTTAATGCGATGTATCTATGGAACGAATGCGAGACGCCGAATAGGTTGGTAAAATGCCGCACGTGAAAGAGTTAAAGGATCACGCCGCGGTCGGCGCAGTCTCTCTGACCTCCGAACCGTTGAACGGATAACATAGAGGCATTCATATTAAATACTATTGTTACACGTACGAGTATTATTCCATCGACCCAATACCGAACTCAACCAGGAATACATAACAGTTATCCTATTAAATATACTCTTGTCTTGTCGAAACATATAACGTTAAATATATTTATTCAGCAGGTAACTCAGTAAAATTTGTCATGAATTAAAATTTTATAAACTAATTTTCACATTTACCAGTATCGGGATCGACATCAGGCATCCGCAAAACCTTTTTGATAACAAAAATATTTTCTTCTTCTTCTTCTTCTTACGCCTTATACATTCAACGGACGTTGGCTATCATCACATTTTTTACTGCGGCCCGATGCAGCTCTACAGTAAACTGGCCAAACCAGAGCCATGAAGTTCTTTTTCCAGGGCTCTGACTTTCAGAAATCTTTCCTTGTATTATGAGGTGTAAGATCTTATACTTCTCCAGATGTGTCATCACATGTCCGAGATATTGAAGCATATCCGGATTACAACATCTTCATTTGTAACTCTCTCCATTCAGCATATTAAGAGCATTCTTCTGTAGATCCACTTCTCAAATGCTTCAAGTCGCCATTTCTTCTGAGAGTATCCACGCTTCCATTTCATAAAATGAAAATCAAAACACATAGCATCTGATCATTCTTATTCGTAATCTAAGATTAAGATCAAGACTCCACGCGGATAAAGATTGCGTAATCTTACCCAATGAGGCATTTGATTTCAACAAAAAGATCCCATCTTTAATTTATATTGCATCCGTGTTATAAGATACTTTGTATCTTTTATATTTCCAAAGTATTTTGAAGGCACCAAATATCTATCACATGCTAAACGAACACTCCAAGATCTTATACTATTATAGTGAATACCTGGCGCCATATATGTGCGGCCTTAAAAAGTTCATGGTCTAGTAAAGGCTCCAACTGTGAGAAGATCGAGGCGAACGTCCAAAGAGTTACCACTCCACCAGTCTGTGTATCTTGCTAGTTGTGTTAGCTTCGCGGAGTGCACTTTCTCATACAAAACAGACGCGATTTATTTTCAACTAAGTATATTATATCGACAATACCTGATACTCGCACTCAGGTTTCAAGACCGGCTTTTATTTTACTACCTTTCAGTAAATACATATGTTTCCAACACAATATCTACCACACATCCTTAACAATAATAATAATAAATAATTAAAACATATTTTCCTTTGTGAACTTTGGAACAAGCTATCATATAAATTAAAGTATGTGTGGAGAATGGATTTTGGGATGGAACGCGCGGTTGATACCGAGTTGTTTATTTAGTCAGGGATAGAAAAGGAAGAATAACGGAGATAGCGGAGTGTGAAATATGAAGAATGTAGAAGCAAATCGGTGATGAGCGGTTGGGTCAGACTGGGCATGGGTTTTCTCCGCTGAAACCTGGAACCCAGATACAAATGTTACTTGCGTTTTTGATTAGCTGGAGACGGTGACGATGGCGTTAAATTTGAATCGAAATCCCCACAATGTAGGCCATTTTTCGTAAACATACGGGAAATACCCTAAAATAAACCTTAAACAATACAAATATTTATTTTAAATAAGCAACCCAAAATATTGTCTTATTTTTTATTGCTTATTCGGAAGCTTTCAATACTCAAAATAAGAGTTTCATAAAAATTACTGAAAGGGATCGATAGAGTTTTAATAAAATTATACCATCAACCATTGAAACAATAATTGGATTTACATAACGATTGGACATTCTAAACAAATCTTGTATACAAAATAAAGTACAAGTAAGTGTTATAACTCACCCCCAGATATTCAAAATAAAGGACAATATTTGTTTTGTCTTTGTATATTCACAGCTGGAGTGGTACCGGAACATCGTTTATGTTTGTTGATCAAAGAACATAAAAATGATTCAGAAGTGTCAATATTTTGGCAAAAAATGGAGAATTAAAAACAAAAATAATTAATTCTCGAAAAATTTGGACATTCATTTTTTTTTAATTTTTTATAAATGTATGCACCATAAACAGCCACCGCGATAATGCGGAATGGTGCCTAATTACTAGTCATAAATATTTTCATTATATTTTCTGGCAGAATACAAAAATAAGATATTTTTTTTCAATTTGTAATTATTATTATTGGAGCGAGTAAAAAGTACTGATAGCCCCTCGGGAGGTCAACTTAAGCATTAAACTTTATTAAATACTAATTTAATGTATTAATTATATGTATATATTTATAATTAATATATTAAATTAGTATTTAAACTCAAATTACATTGTAAAATAATATCTTATGCAGACGATACAGTACTAATAATTAACGAAAAAACTTGGACTGACGCTAATATATCGGCAAATGAGGATGTTAATACCATAAAAAAGTGGACGGATGATAACTTACTATCAATTAATATCGATAAAACATACTTTCTACGATTTGCTATTCAACAGAAACAAAACACTGAAATTCATATTAAAATTCACACCAAAGCCTGTACTCGAGAAAACACTTGTGACCAATGTTCATCAATTGAAGAAAAATACTATATCAAGTACCTTGGAATCATAATAGATGATAATCTCAAATGGAAAGAACATATTATTAATCTCACAAACAAAATAAGGAAAACTGCCTACATATTTTTTAGACTCGGAAACATCTTATCACTAACATATCTTTAAATAATTTATTACGCGTTTGAACAGTCACATTTGCAATACGGTACTATTGGATGGGGAGGTTCATATAAAACTTCAATGTCACAATGATAGTAAAAGTATTCTAAAAAAAAAGGACTATCCAAGTATACAACTTTTCACAGATTTTAAAGTACCAAAAATAGTAGACAATTTTTTTAACAATCTTCCCATCACAATTAGAAAAGTTACGGACTATCTTAAATTTGTAACTGAAGTTAAAAAAATATATACACAGACTAACTGAAACATAAATTAACTCGTATATACTCCTTCTCTATATACGAGTCTTGAGAGTAGAGAAGAAACAAATTTTAAAATGAGTATAATGATGTAATATATATATAAATATATTACATATAATACATATATATGTATTTTAAAATTTGTTTCTATAATATATAATATATATATATCCACTGATTAATCAAATTGTATTATATTTTTAATATAAATAAAAGAAAATAAACATTACAGACCTATGTTCTGAATAATTACAACTTCACAATAAGAATGTGTTTTACTTAATAAAACTTTATTAAGTTAAGTAATCATTAACGCTTGCCGATAACAGAGACTGCATCTCTTGAAACTATATAAGTGACAAAAATATATCTCGAAGTGTTTGTCATACAAAGTTTAGTTCATTGAAAAAAAGCAAAATACTTATTTATATATACGTATAATATTATAATCTGAGCTACTGAAATTAGATAATTTTTCCCGGCTGCAAAACAGTATAAACGCTAGGATAGACGCCGGAGCATATATTATGGGAGTGTCCGATTACGTATGATGCACGCGAGTCTATGAGTAATGAACTAGTTATAGTTATTGCTGGTAATCACCCTCTAAGAAATGACGACCTAATACGTAATGATAGAAATTTCGGACTTTTCAGGAATTTTTCAGAACATGGGTGATCCACTAGGTAATCCTAGCATTACCTAAAGGATCACCTAGTGAAGGTTGAGGGGAAAAGGGAGGGGATAGCAGATCATTTTGATATCCGTTGTCTCTGTGTAAATAATATTTATTAAGGAAAACACATTCTTATTGTGAAGTTGTAATTATTCAGAACATGAGTGTGATATTTTAAATACTAAATTAATGTATTAATTATAAATATATACATATTAAATCAATTTTGTCGAAAAATATTGTTTTTGCGTTATGTCTTTGTTTATCTGAGGGGAGTATCTCTATGATAACCTATAAACTCTATGGTAGCCTTGTCTGCAATAACTCTCACTTGTAACTATAATTACACCCTGTTAATTGGTAATTAATATCTATTTTTAATTATAATAGTTTTTTTATATGTCTCAATATGCTTTCAACTTAGATGTAATATTTCGTCAGCACTTCTTTGTACCAGTGTAATTCTTTGTTTCTTAATAAATATCACCTAAACGGTGCTGAAAGCTAATATAAAGGAATAATACGCATTTAAATTTAAGCTAAATAATTTATTAATACCGCATTTAATTTATGGTTAAATTAGACCCCCGTTGCTTTGCTTTGTCGAGGGGAACTGGTACGAGAGAAACTACTCATATAACAGATCTAGGTTAGGATGGGTCCTTTCAACCATACAGACGGACCCAGTGCCGACGTCAGGTGCCAATACTAATGCGTTCGCAACCATTTATAATAGAAGGCCGGCTCTCGCGACACCCACTCTTCTCGCCGCCGTCTTCCAAATAAAATCTCCGCGAAACGCCTCTGTAACTCGTCGCGTATAGACGTTTTACTGTACAGTCTAACTACTTCTGTAGATAATTAATGAGGCATTCATCTCTCACACATAAGTAAATCTTTCTGATCGACACGAGATCAACCTACACATGCAGCAACATTCCAATTTAAATTACATCTAGGACGGTTTTAAATACCAGTATAAGAAATACAATATAATAAGGGTTACATTTTAAATGTTTTATAGTCAAATTTTGTGTCCAAAACAGCGGGTCTCCAAAAATATATAAATTTTAATTTAATGTACAAATGTTATACATACCTTAATTTAAACGCAATTTTATTTAATAACGTTATCTAAATCTAAATGAGATTGCCTGTAGACCGTTTTTAGTATTTTAAACTCGCATTGGAATTAATTAGGACAATAATTCTAAGGGTTAATTGTGTTAATTCATAGAATTCTGGTACCAACACTAATGTAATTACGGGAGCCTGGAATTGGAAGCCAAAAAAGATCTAAATTAGACTGAATGCGGAAGAAATACGGTCGCACAAATGCACGTGTGGGAAATATAGGTAAGACAGAGTGAATAATGTTTGTAGCATGGTCGATAGAATTAGGAGTCGCTGAAATGGTTTGGTCAGGTGAAAGGCAAAAAAGATAGAGGGAGTCCGTAGAAGACCTGGCGTAATAAAACAAACCGATTTAGGAGAATGCAACAGTTAAAAGTTTCAACTACAGAAGAGCATATTTTAAAATGGACGAGGCGAGAGTGATGTGTTAGAATAAAAGGGTGTGGCGTTATATCGTTTCTGCCTACCACTGCGTTAAGTTAGTTAGTGTCAGTTAAAAGTTTCAACTACCGAAGAGCATATTTTAAAATGGACGAGGCAAGAGTGATGTGCTAGAATAAAAGGGTGTGGCGTTATATCGTTTCTGCCTACCACTGCGTTAAGTTAGTCAGTGTCAGTTAAAAGTTTCAACTACCGAAGAGCATGTTTTAAAATGGACGAAGCGAGAGTGATGCGCTAGAATAAAAGGGTGTGGCGTTATATCGTTTCTGCCTACCACTGCGTTAAGTTAGTTAGTGTCAGTTAAAAGTTTCAACTACCGAAGAGCATGTTTTAAAATGGACGAAGCGAGAGTGATGCGCTAGAATAAAAGGGTGTGGCGTTATATCGTTTCTGCCTACCACTGCGTTAAGTTAGTTAGTGTTCAATTCATTATGTCACGTTTGTGGGATACAAAATTAATATCATTCCAGTGTTGCAATTTTTTGTATTTAACAATCAGATAAATTTTCTTTGGTGTGGTTAAGCACTGATTGTAATATTAATTCGGCAGTTACATATATATTTTTTTGTTTCTCGCGTACTTTTTTGCCATTTTGTATAAGATAATTTTTTTTTCATCTCTACCACTCATAAAGTTGTTATTGACCTATTTATTATTAACGTGGCCTAAACAATATTTGGTAAAAATTCATTTTCTTAAATTTTCGTCAATTTTTTGTCAATCTTTTAATCAGGTTTAACAGTCTGTTTATAAATAAAAATTGAAAGTTGAACCGGAAAAGACGGAAAAACCATTTCTTTAATTTGTTCATTTTTTTTGTTTGATTTATTGAATCATACTTTTAATCATTAAGGAGAACACATTCTTATTGTGAAGTTAAAAGAATGTGTTCTCCTAATAATAATATAAGTTGTATCAATGTGTCCAAAATTTAATAAAAACGAATTGATAATTCCGGCGTCTGCAGTCGGTTTACTCAAAGGTATTGGAGATTCCGTAAAAACAATGTAGATGGCTTTCAAATCATGGAAATAAAATAAAGTATTAATTTGAAAACATATACATCCAAAAATTTATCATGAAAAATACTGGCGCTATAACAAAATTGATAGTGTACTTCCCCAGATAGGAAATAGAGATCCAGGTTCGAATCCCGGTTCGAACGCAAAAACAATATTTTCCGACAAAATTGATTTTATATGTGTATATTTATAATTATACATTTTCCAATCCGGGGAAGTACACTACAGTATTTTTCATGACAAATTTTCGAACCTATATGTTACACTTTTTCAAATTAATATACCTGTTGTACCATTATTTGAAAGCCATTTATCTACATTGAATCCCGGTAGCGCAAAAATCAACATTTTCCGATTAAATTGATTTTATATGTATATATTTAAAATTAATAAATTAAATTAGTATTTAAAATATCACAGACTTGTGTACTGATTAATTGCTTCACAATAAGAATGTGTTCTCCTTAATAAAACTAATTTACTCTTAAGTTGTGTTTTATTAAATTTGTAGCTTAAAATTGGGCAATATTTTCGTTTTCATTTTTAATACAATATGTATTGTGGCGCACAATTCAGCTAAATTCTAGAAGGCAACACGTTTGAACGTTATTCCAAAGTTTAATTACACATATAAACGAAAATGGCTTACATACTCGTGGTTTAGATCCGAGTGCGGAACTTTGTGTGTGTTTTTACTTTACGTAGGCTTATTAAAATGGTTCAACACTTTACTCGCCTTTAAAATTAAAGCCGCACACACTATAAAATTATCCAAATTACCTTTTTAGTAAGCTTAAATAATTAACTAACATAAATTTAATAAGCTTCTAATAAATTAGGTGTATTATTGTTCTCTTTCCCTCTCTTTCTTCCTTTTTTTTATCTCGCATCATTCTGTTACACTGCCAACATTTCGTCAGTTATTATAATCTCATTATCTGATCAAGATATTGAAGATCATTATTTTCGTTGTCCGTCTCCTTATTAGTCAGGTATTCGGAATTAATTTACAATTACCCGGAAGTGATATTCAACATTAAATTTATTTGTTAAAGCTCATGAGATTCATCTTTTGTCAGAAGTTCTGACAGAGCCTCCAAATATTTGTGATTCAAATTATTCGAACATCGAATAATTAATGAATATATATTCGAATATATTCGTAAAATTTTTAAGAAAGGAATAATTTACTTCGGATGATAAATACAGAAATGTTTTTCCAAAAATGTAAGATTCGCGATTAATACCTTGCAGAACTCGAACTCTTCGTGGAGATAAAAAGGAGTCAGTATTCTCTCGATAACTGACAAAATTTTAGATATGTTTATATTACTTCATATCTCACACCCCACGTGCAAGTTTTTCTTTCATTATTTTGTATATAACTTCTTGTTTGTAGGCTCAAGTATTTATGAAAGCTAAATATTATACTAAAGAATAATAGAAAGCCGACTCTATCGTTGACAAAACAATGTATTATAAGTTCTTGTTGTCATAAAACCATAAAGATAAGCAAAAGACTTAAAAAAAAAGGCAAATGCAAAAAATGTTCGATAAAGGCGTTTACATCTTTATTGTCCGACTTCCATGTAGCTGATAGCAATAAAATCGTATACCTGAATAAATGAATGAATGCTTGCATATGACTTCCAGGGTTCGTAACCCTTTGTTTCGTTTAGAAAAATATTAAAAATCTTATAATATAAATATAAGCGAATACTTTATGAATACTTTTTAAAATATTCGAATAACGAATACTTAAAAACAGGCGAATATATTCGGGGTTAGAATATTTGAATATTTGGATTGGAGGCTCTCAGAACGTCTTCATTTGTTGATTTTTCATTATGTAACAAGGTGCAGTGCCTCATAAATCTTAAGGTGTTCCGTAAAGTGTTTAAAGTTTTCACACCCTCTGCAACAATAATGTATACCAGTTTTTACAAATGTGGTTAGATAGACAGAGGGTCGGCTGGATGATAAATTGTGTTATTGCAGATTAGCTCACTTAGAAATTTTGTTTAATAGTATTACATTTATTTTAAATGATTGTTTAATATAATATTCAATGTTCAAAAGTATATACAGTATTCATAACACAGATCTACCCGTTGTTGCAGAGGTGGTCTCATAAATTGTAGATATTTGTGAGGCTAACAGTTTTGAATGAAATGTGTGTTTGTTATTTTTTTATTGCGCTTTGAAAATCTTTTTTTGATGAATTGATCGATGTTCTTGGTAACTCTCTTCCACTATTCAGAGTTCAGAATTACCGTTATAAACATCTCTACTCTGAACACAGATTTTTCTAGTGATATAAGTACAGTAGAACCACAATTATATATACGTATCAAATAGATAGGCATATAAATGAAATAAATAATATTTTTTTTATTTATTATCTTAGTTTAATAACCACAATTGAGTTTAAAAAACATCTACCGGTTTCGGAAAACACCTTTTCCTTCTTCAGGATATGTCAAAACTAACTAAAAATATAGCATTGTTTTTCTATTTATCCAGAATCTATTTTTAAATTTTTTTAAAAAATTTTAAAAAAAAAAAAAAAACAACAATTATTTAAAAAGTAAATTTAGTACCTAACTCAAATTGCTGCTCAATACAAATTTAGTCGAATAATTTTTAGGAAAAAATTTTAGAATAGGACTCGTAGTTAAATTTAGTTGGCTGTTTAGAATTTCTTGATTACTTTTACATGCTTTATTTATCTCCAAATTTTTTCCTAAAAATTATTCGACTAAATTTGTATTGAGCAGCAATTTGAGTTAGGTACTAAATTTACTTTTTAAATAATTGTTGTTTTTTTTTTTTTTTTAAATTTTTAAAAAAAATTTAAAAATAGACTCTGGATAAATAGAAAAACAATGCTATATTTTTAGTTAGTTTTGACATATCCTGAGGAAGGAAAAGGTGTTTTCCGAAACCGGTAGATGTTTTTTAAACTCAATTGTGGTTATTAAACTAAGATAATAAATAAAAAATATATGAATCTTAACCACCAAGTTAATATTGCTAATTTTAAAAGTAAATAAATAATAATAAGATAGCCAATAGCATGTTTATTCTAACTGGTTCATCGAATTAGAAATCGTCTTTTTCTTCTCTTGTCCATTCATCTTTCTAATCACTACCGGATCCATACTATAATTTTCTCAGAAAGCATCTTGGATGGATCGCGCATAATTTATCTTGAATGCTTAATTATAATACGCTTCACTTTTAATACGATTTGAAAATTTTAGTTCATGATTATTATTGCATCGCTCTTACGGCGCAGTATTGACATTGCGGCGCACATCTCGTGACTCGATTGGAGTCACCTTGTATCTCGTGTTATTGAAATATTAGCTTTCATTTATTTATAAATGATAGTGTAAACATGTTTCTAAATTTTTATATAGCCAGCCCCACAAATTTGGTATTACTGAAATAAGCTTATTTTTTTGCTGTACTTTTTAAACTTGTTAACAAATGTGACCGCTAAACTTATTTAATATAAAAGTTGAAACATGCGTTATAATGAGACATGTTTGTAAGGTATCTGTAAATTCAGCTCAAAACAAAATATGTAAGTTGCAGCGACACCCCGAAAAGAAATCTACATTGATGATTTTGTATAAAGATATTATTTTAATAGCCGAGTAGGTATACATCATATTGATTAGGTTTCATCAGTGAGTATTAAAAATTTATTTAAAAAATCGATTTGTTGGTGCCACTTTTAAGAAAGACTTCACGGCTGATACATAATTAATGACAGATTTCAATATTATTGATCCTCAATTAGTAAATGAGAAATCTGTCAATTTATCTGTCGACCCTTTGAGGACTTTGTATTCATTTTTATTCTGAAGTATTCGGAAATCACAACTTGACAAAATAGCTAAAATAAAATTCAAAATGTTCTATTCAGTAGTATTAAAAACTGATTCATCTCTTTTCTGTTGAATATTTCAGTCATATAACGAAATTGTATCGACTCATTTCTATTCATATTATGATAATAATGACAGACTTAACAAATTTTCTCTCTTTTGCACACAGAAATAACAATTTTTTATGTAGTACATTTTTTTTGTTTGCTGTGTTTTCACAGTGAAAACCTTTTTCGTATATAAGTGTTCTCAAGTAGATCGATCTTCATTGGAAATCATTCAGCGAAAGCTGCACTGGGTGGGAAAAACTTCGAGGAAAACACACGTCGAATTCCCCGTCTAGCGGAGTTGAACGTCACTTACGGATAACCTAACTTCATTCTCTTTGGCAATCCTTCACTGGCGGAGAGCAAATAAATGGTACAAAGGAAGTTGCAAACGAATTCAAGGCAAGAAAAATTAACTTGTTTGTTTGCTAGTCGTAAATATACCGCTTTTGAATGTTTTTTTCAAGCTTAACATCTTGTGCTGTTGAGTTTACTTAAAACGTTAATTTTTTATGTTATATACTTTAAAATAATAAATTAAAACGTTTTAAATGGAAAATTTTAGACGTATAATATATAAATATTAAATCAATTTATCGAAAAATATTGTTATTGCTACTGGGATTCGAACCTGGATCTCTTCCAATCCAGAGAATGTGCATTGTCCGATTATGCTATACCAACACACTGGATTGACGACAAATTTTCGAACCTATATGTTACGCTTTTCAAATTGATACATTTATAGATCCATTATTTGAAAGCCATCTATTTTATTTTTACGGAATTTCAAATACCTTTGAGAAAACCGATAGGAGACGCCAGAATAAACAATTCATTTTTATAACATTTTTCTACACATTGATACAACTTATGTATCACTGACCTATGTTTTGAATAATTGCAATTTCACAATAAGAATGTGTTCTTCTTAATTGTATAGAAAAACAATTTGAGCGTAGACGCTACTGTGGAGGTTTAGTAGAAAAATAAAATGCTGGTTTGTGTAGTTGTTTATTGAGTAAGGAATAGAAAAAGAAGAGAACAGAATTGAATTGGGTGGAGCGAGCTGTCGGAACGAGTGGCGAACTGACAGAGCGAGACGGCGCGCGGATTCTCTCGGCGAAAGCCCTGGTCTCCCGGATGTAGATGTCATCCGTGTCGTCAGTCAGCTGCGGACGACGACGACGATTGTGGATTTGAATCGCTGTCCATACAAGCTTTATAATATTAATGTTTGATGAACTATGTTAATAAAAATAGGAAGATTTTGGTTTTCGAGCCATGAGGGGAGAATAACCAAACAGCGAACACCAAAGTTATCAATAAGCATTTGCTAGAGTTCTAAGCTAAGATGAAGCGACAATTTACCCAAAGACACATCTGAAATTATTATAAATTAAAGATCTAAAACTGGACAGAATGGTGTGAAATAGAAATCAATTGAGACTACCAGGGGCTGTAGAAACAATAGTAGTGATGATATTAAAAACCAAGAACTGATATCATAATTTACTTGCATATAAGCTTTTTTTAGATTGAAAACAATACTGGCATATTAAAAATAAAATTTGGTTAGCACGAATTGTTAGGCTGAAATAATTGCAGCCATAAAAATACCTTCACTTTCAATATCCTATTTCAATTCTTAAAGCTGAATGCATTTTTCAAAGTTGATATCGCAGTTTCATAAAAAGATTTGTCAAGGTCTTAAATATACCGCCCTGTAGCCACTATTACGTCGTCTGATGGTACTAAATCAGAAGAATATGGTGGAGAGCTCATCAATTGGAAGCCAGTAGCGAGCAGCGCACAACTGAAAAGCCAAGAACCTTGGCACCTACTGAGTAGAAACCTTCTACAAGTGTAATTTCGAAGTAAATATTAATTATTTTCATTAATGTAAAATCTTGTGATGCATCATTTCAAAATGCACGAGAGACCGGAGTACACGCGGTCGACGAGAGAGAAGGCGAGCGTAGGAGGGGCACTTTTTGACAGGCGGATGGTGAGGTCGGGCGAACCCTGCAAACCCGTGATAAATTTGGGAAATGTTGGTCCCCGAATCTATTCACGTAGAAGAACTCGCGTCGGGATAGCTCCGACGAGATCGATGCGAGAGTTTGGACCCGTGACAAGGTGGGACAATAGCAACACCCGGTTATAAATCTGCGGGTATAGCACAAATTCATGGAAATGCAGAAGGGAGAGTTTTGCACTGGACGTGGGACAAATTCTGCTAAGTCCGTTTCCACTACCCGAGCAAAGGCGATTGTTTCAAACAAATGATGGTAATTCAGGTGTGCGACGTCGAGACATGACACTTTACGGCGGAGAGGTCGGCTGCTTCGAGCGGGATGTGTCCCTAGAATAATGTCATACGACTTGTGTAACTTTGATGTGTAAGTATAGTGTATTTAATGTGTGAATGAGGGTTGTCATTGTTTGAGATCATTCCCATCCGTCCGAGACAGACATATTTAAAAAAAAAAATTATTGAGAAACATGGACATACAATTTTTACATATTATACAAAAATACATTTATACTTTAAATACTAAATTAATGTATTAATTATATGTATATATTTATAATAAATACATTAATTTAGTATTTAAAATATCACAGTCCTATGTTCTGAATAATTACAACTTCACAATAAGAATGTGTTTTCCTTAACATTTATACTTATTAATATACAAAAAAAATACAAAAAGGCGAACAAGCTTCATAATGTAAGAGATGTTCACTGTCTCCTTAACTAGACTGAAGTCTGTATTAAAAGACACAAGTTCATCCGTCATACAAATATGAAAACCATTATTATTATTATTATTATTATTATTATTATGTATTGTTTTATCCAAACCAAAAATATTTGGAATGAGGTAAACAGGGGTTTAAAAGAATTCTAATAAGTAAAATACTCTCGCTATCTCATGGTTGAAACACTATGCAAAACAGAAAAATAAATATAAAGAAATGATGTTCTGTTCATGTAATCATTTCCATAAATCTTTGCTCAGTTTCCTTTCACCCAACACCCAATAACCAGCTCCTGAGATGGTGTTTGAGTTTTTCCATCGAGAATTGTTTCATACTGCTCGGCAAAATGTTATAAACTTTGGGGGCCAGAAACGTATGGAAGGATTGACCAAAGCTTGTTTTAATTTCATATCAACAACACACACATCTTACCCACAGACTGATTCTAGCCGGTGGCGTGATGCGCTGGCGTTAGATCCACCAGTGCCAGCGCACTACGTAACAATCTTTAGGATCTCTGCAATTTTCTTAAAAGTAATTTGAAGATTTGAAAATATGTTCATGATTTTATTGGCGTTTCTAGAATAACTGCTGACGGTCTTCCACTGCAAGGGTCGTCTAAAACATCATATGACCAGACTCCAAAAATATTTTCGACATTTCTTGAAAAATATATATATTTGTGATAAAAAATATAATTGTATAGGTATGATCTTTGACAAAAAATATGTAATTACAAAACCCAGCTGAATGTAATCCATTTACACAAAAATGTCAAGAATCTTAAAAAAATTTAATAAAACTGTCAAAAGTGAACTAAGTGGCAAAGAATTTTTAGTCTGCTTTTCAGTCAGGTTCAAATTCTTTCATAATATTATATAGATTCCTCTTGTAATCCTAAGCTTCTTTTAGGTTTTTTATGTCGTATAGTATCAGAATTTTTTCCTTAAATTATTTTTAAAAAAACATAAATTTTATTATATAAGTATGCTTAAAACAGTATACATATGAGTAAATATATACATTTTTAAAAAAATAAATTATAAAGACATGAAATTATATTTCAATCTAAATAAATGTGAGGCTACCCGACAATGCCCAATTCTCACTCTAGAGATATTTGATATTGTTCTTTTGGAGACTTTTCTTTTGGAGAACAGAGATGTGGGGAACAGATCTTTGAATTATTTTAAGTCGATTACCCTTATGATTATTTGAATCCATCCATTGTGCAGTTCAGATTGAATTCGTGCGTTTTTTTACCTTATTAAGTCTGTCACACATCGAGATATGGACTTGATGAGGGAAAACTCCGGAAAGAGTGGCCTTCTTGATCAGTTTATTCATTACGATGAATTCCCATAAGTGCAGGAATCCAAACGAATGACATCTGTTTTTTGTAGCTGTCCAAATTAAACATCTTCTGGTGGAACAGATTCTCATTGTCCAGCCAATCTTTCATATTAGCAGAAAGGGATTCAAGAGCTGCATGCGAGTCAGAGAATATAACAGTCTTATCTACGTTCCGGAGTACGCAGATGTCTCTTTAGCACAACATTCTTCTGAGAAAAGAAAGTGTGGTACCGAGGAGGAAACCCTTGACCATGTTTTTTTACCTGTCCGTTGCGGATCACAGGTTTTTTTTACAGTAATCTCGTCAATGGTAATTTTCAACTCCCGGTTAACTTGTGTCATCTTCTTTTCCTTAACTTTCCACGTTTAATAAATATAATAACAAATTTTTTGAATGACATTGACTTGTAATATAATATTTCCTATTCTATAACGTTATTATACTTTTTTTATAAAATAAAGTTTTAATTTGATTAATGGCACAAATTATCCTTGAAGGGTGGATTACCTATTTAAAAGAAGAAGAAGAAGAAGAAATTATATTTCCAAATACACTGCAGAACGAGCGCTAGGTGTTGCTAATGATGGATATGTTAGTTGGTCAGTTAGCGAATCCACAATGGCGCGTGACCGCGCTCGGTCAGCCGTCCTAACTGCCGGCGCTAACCATGCAGGGTAGAGACGCCTGGAAGAGTAAAAAAAAATTCTCCCTTGACAGCAAATAAAATTTACAGAATTACCGCGTAATTAATGAATGCATATATATATATAATTGTTTTATATAAAATAAACTAATATTTTTATGTGAGAAACTCCTGAGAAATGACTTGAAACATAGTACAAAAGTTTTACAGCTAAATGAAACTACAAATTAAAAATATTGCAGTTTCAATTATCTCAGTTTTATTAATAAGATAAACAAAAGTATATATATAAGTATATCCTCGAATAAGTGTCGACAAACTTAACACTTACAAAGTCTTGTAATGGACTTTGGTGAGAGTTGTTTGAAATACATTATTTTATAGAGGAAAATGAATTTTTGTCTTTGAAATTTTATTTATTTTATTAAAATTTCAGTTTGGTTCATTATTAACTTTGATAAGTGGTAAAAATGTGAGTATGTCTGTAATAAAAAAGACTGTGTCTGTAATATTATGAGTTTATTCCAGCGTGATCTGATTTTTTTTTAACCCGATTCACCATAAATATAATACATATTATGTTATACATTAAAGGTTATAATATAAATATAATGCTATGAAAAAGAAAACCAAGGAAAATATTAATTAATAAAAAAAAAATCTTTTTTTTTTAAGTTAATAAAAAGTAAAAAGTTCACACATATATACACACAAAATATAAATATTACAAATATAACTACTTCAGTCACGGCCATTGTTGTATATGTAGCTATTTTGTAGGCGCTGCCATTCTCTGGTCGGGAAACCAGCTTTCCATGAGAGCGCCGCTTGCGCCAGAGAGTTGGTGCTGAGCTGCAGCCGCAGTTTTACGCCAGCAACTCGATATCACAGAAACGGAACGAATCCATGTATACGGCCTTCGGTAAACATTGTAGATGCGCTACAATAACGCGCCAATCCGAACAGTATTCTGTATGAGTTGTTGTACTGAATTCGGAGACGGTTATACGTCACTTGCTTGTATAAATAATAATTATAATAAAAGTTTAAAAAAATATTCATCATCATCGGCACTACAACCCGGGGAAAGTTTTGTTGTTTCTAGGAGATCCCTCCACTCTTATACATTCTGCGTTATTGGTCATTAGTAATCGACCTTGAGAGTATATTCTAAATCCAATCTAGCTAATGAAGTCATAGTCTACTGATTTTACATTTATCCATTCTTTAGAAATTTGATTAAAGCTCATAAGCTTTGAAGTTGTAAAAATGTAATTGGTTAGACTATGAATGCGCGATCTCCGGGTCGCGTGTCCCGCGAAATGGAATTCGACAATTCAGTTCGTAAATCGAAATCACCGCAGGGTAAGGGAGGGATATAGGGAGGTGATCAGTGATCTCGGGAACCGAGATTCGAAAGCACTGCTCGCCTTTGAGCAGGACGCCTCCGCAAATCTCAACTATCGGGGCGAAATCAAACGATGGTTGGCACTCGGATGATCAATCCCGCTCCTAACTGAAGACGGCGATGTCACTATTTATTCACGAGGCATACAAATAATAAATACCGTGCTCACAAATCACAGATCACCAAAATACAGTGCTGGTGCACTGAAGTTTAAAAGATCCACACTGCGAATGACATCGCGATGTCGAGATCAAACACAATATCAGTCAAGTTAACGCCTGTTGGCGTTAAGGTTACATTTCACACTAAAGACGAGCATAAGGAAATGTATCAAGGATGGGAATTTGAATGCGGAATATGCGTCAGTAAAATTATTCGCGGCCGATATTCATGCGGCTGTTAGTATGTTTCAGAATAACAATGTAACAACAATGAATAACTGGATGTAACAAGATTAACGCGTAAATAATTAATTTAAGTATTTTATATGGGAAGCAGACTAACTAACTCATGACCTTTGCTGTTAATCTTCACGAGCCTAATCAGCAACATTTCATCCTTGTATAATATGTTACAGTGAATCTGTATTACCAGTGAGAATATATTTTCACTGGTGAAAGTATATTTTCGCTAAGCCGGTCAATGTATGTATATCTAAGAATGAAGATACAAATTCACTGGTTACATTTAGTGCGTTTGTATTTGTTGACAGGCGAAAATACGCCGCGCGGAAATATTTGGGCTTAAGTGTATATGCGATATGTCGCCTGGCAACAAATAGTTTTGGTGGCGTGGGTGGCGTTTACAACTATCACTTTTATTCGCATATAGTATTTTCATTTATATTAAATTAAATTATTTACTACATAAGCTACTTTGTTCGTAATCTCAGCCATTTTTATATATTTATCAACACATAGGTTAGGTTAGGTTAGGTTAAATTATAGGTTATGATAGAATATACATTTTCTAAAACCTGCTAGCGAAGTTATATTTCCACCAGTAGAAATATATGTCCACTGGTGGAAACGTATTCGGATATGATTTCACTGAAACGCGGTGAAAATATATTCTCACTGGTAATACACATCCACTATGACAAATACACTACACGCACTGTAAACATATTACATGATAATTTATTAATTATTTATCATCATTAAAAAAAAATCACCTAATATTATATCTCAATTTAAATATTATTTTGTTTATTATAAATACATTTAAATGCAACTCGAAGAAATATTTCAATAAAATAATATTTGTTTATGTTACGATGTTGCAATTTCAGCACATAGTACAGTGAAATTTAAATAATGATAATAAATCATACGAAATCAATCAAATCAAAAAACCTAAAATTTAAATAAGAACCTCGTTAACAATTGAATGATGAAGGTTTTCTTTCCAATAACAATTACGAGTAGATGGTAACACACTCGTATAATATAAAGACAAGTTGCACTTTCGAGATCACTGAGAAAAAAGTAGTAAAACTAGGAGTGACATAAAAAGCGAAAAAAAACAAGAAAATTGTTTTAAAAAAACATTATTTTAACGAAAAAAATATTAGAACATACGATTGTGCTCGGTTGTCTTCGGATAGTCAAATACGTTCGGTCTTTATTGGATCTGTTCAGCAGCTCTACGCACTAGGTCTGTTATAAGTTAACAGTTAATATCTGCGTTGCGGTTCGTAGTTCAAGTACTTTTTTGATATTATTATTTTGAGAGCCCCTTGTCACGAGACGTGGCCCCCTAAATTATCCAGTGAGACAGTACCTAAATCTACTACTGAACGGCAACTCTCTTTTGACAAACTGATTACTTAAGTTACCTCAAGACCAATAGTTGTTTATTCGAAATAGAACACAACTCCCGCTGTCATGAAATACAACCCTTACGTTTCCTGCCACACAGCCGTGTATAGAGAAAGGTTGTTGAACTTTCTAAATTGCCCGTATGTAAACAAACCATTTATGTATATAATAATACTGTTATTTGCTAAAATGCTGACGAAAAATAAATTCAGATTGGTGGAGCCGTTCTCGCGTTTTAAGGTTAAATATAGATAAACAGAGAGATTTGATATTTTATATATGGACATATTGATTTTTAAACAATGGAAATTACGATCATCAGAAAAATGAAGAACTAAATAAAAAAATAACATGGAATTGGCGTATAAAATTTTGTTTCTAATTAAACGAATTATTATTTACTAACTAATGCACAGCGATATTATCCTTAACAGTTCACCTGCGAAGCTCCTTTATAAAATGTTCCAAAATTTTTCTTTTCTTTTTTATAGTAACTCAATGTTGAGCGTCGAGAATTCCTGACAAGTCTACTACTTAGTGTAGAATATGTCTCCCTTCCTCGCGGTTCTGAACCGTATTGATGGCAGGACTCTGTTATTTTTTTATTTGATACATCCATCTTGCATGAGATCGTCCCCTTGCACACTTTCCCTCAACTGTCTCAGCGATCACGAGCTTTTCGGTCCACGGGGCCTCCGGCATCATATCTCGAAAGCATCCAACATGCCCCTTTCCTACTTTCATCATGTTAATATATTTCAAGTGGGATTTATAAGTACCGCTATGGATACGTCTCGGACAAATCTTCTTGTATTCCGTATGTGGGACGATCATTAAACTTGTATCGGGTGACAATATACAGCACTTTAATATTCCACGAATACAATGGTATTTACAACAATATAATATAATATGAGTTATCTAAATCGCGTCAGCAGATAAAGGAGAGAACTCGCACTTTCAACGCGCTCGTTTATAACGCCTCGCATACAACACACACACACTCATCTTACTTCACCCGCGCTCCTCAGACCGACACTCACACAAACTCTTGAACATCACACTTAATGTATCGCACAGAATTACTCTCTAAAAAGGCGCCATATAATTGATCTGATAAGACACGTGTTAATAATTTAAAGGTGCAATCATCGGCGTGGCGCCAAATAGATTTTAGGAAAACAAAGACATCTTGGTAAAACGTCTCAAGCGGCGGCAGAATGATATTGAATTATTAGGTGGGCAAAACAGGATGGTAAATAATATAATGTAGTAGAAAGAAAACATACAGATTTTTTGATTTTAAACCTCTTAAGGTTGTTACTGGAAAATTACCCATTCAAAATTAATTATAAATATGATGTATCTACAAATAACAATTTTACTTTAGAAGTTACGATCAATACTCACGGTCGACAAAAAACTGCTCCTTTTTCTATTATAAGCTAAAAAATAGAGATGTGTAATAATGGAATAAATCTTAGTTCTTACCATTCTTTTTTTAACCATTTTTCTGTAAATATGAATAATGATAAAAATAATACTGATTCTGAGTTTAATCACGAAATAATGTACATTTCTATTCGTAATACTTCAAAAATAAGAATTTGGTAATCTCATTTTTTTATATTATATTATAATATATTTATTTTTTATTCATCGAAATCAAAAATTTGATTTAGTTAAAGATTTTTTATTACTTTCATAAATACTATGATAAGAAATGAATCTTTTATATTTGGTTACTATTAAATCTAAAAATATGTATATCTTATGTCGTTTGTTCATATTAATATAAGTTTCCAAAGATATTCCAAAACCAATTAATATTTAATAATTTTAGTATTCATCGCAAGCAGAATAGTGTTTGATTATTTTGTTTTAATTTTGAATTAAAGAGTTTAATAAATAAATGTGATTAACAACAAAATGTTCGGTGTACTTATTTAATTTTTCATTTAAAGAAATGAAGCCAAAATTGCAGGTCTAGCTATCGTGTTAAAACTTACGTTTAAAAATCATTTGAACTTCCTAAAGTATAAATGTGGATGTAATACATACGATAAAAAATATGACTCAACCCTACATAAATAATGGTATATAATACATACAATAAAAAACACTGAATGAACTCCAGTATAAATTATCGTATAGTTTACCTTAAATTAGTTTCCTATGTATAATGTCGTACGTGCAATATTACAAAAACTGGTAATATTATTGACACTTTAACATCTGCTATAAAATATTTCATATAATTTAAATATATGTTTAACATTAGAACAAAATCAGTCTTTATTTGGAATTATAGTAACATGAAGAAACTTAAAATTGTTCTCCTCAACATAACAGATACGATAGTTTACTTAGGAGGGGTCGAAATATTGGTACTTTGAATTCTTAAAAATGTAATTTTGTCGGATAATTTTTTGTTTTTTTTTAATATTACTTTTACGATAAGTTTTTGTATATTTTTTACTGGAATTAGGATAGTATTATATGCTAATCCTAAACAATGAAATTGTAATATGGATTGAATAAATGCATAGTATACTATAGTAGTATACATTTTTTATCGATAAAAATATGTATATTAATTTTATAATCTTTTTAACAACTTGTCAAATTTGATCTTCCCATTTAAGATTTTTATCGACAATTACTCAAAGATATTTGATTTTATTTATTGTTTTTAAAATTGAGCAGTTAGAGAGACAATAATTTTGATTGTCAGTATGTTCATGAATTATGATGCCGAATTATTTCGGAAAATCATTTGATTTTTTTGAAATATAAGTATAATTCTTCCGTACGGTACTTGTTAATATGTTAATTAGATTTTTGTTTGAAAATATAAAATGCATTTCGGTCTGTTTGTTGTAATAACTGATTTGAAATATTTACAAAAATGATATCAAAGTATTTTTGAACGAGTTTTGTATTCTTTCTGTGCAGGTCCCATAATTTCAACATCACCCGCTTTGAAACATATATTCCTGTATTAAATTAGATTATGTTCCCTTCAGCGAACACGTTTCACTTAATATTCATCTTCATACAAAAGGGTTTCATCCCTTACATGTACTTTCTAATTGGTTATTCAATCCTCTCTTCTGTCATAGAATAGGGATGACGAGAAAGATTGAATTCAAGAAATTTGTGTAGACACATTCCATTTGTTTACGCGCTTTATACTTCGATAGGTAGGCCTGATATAAAATTTTGAATATGTGTGTTCTATTTGTGTAGATTTGAATTTACAGAAAACAAAAGCGATGCTGCTTCTGGGAAAAGAGTCATTGTGATTCGGACGGACTTTTTACGGCGGCAATAATAAAACTTTTAGTGTATATAATTTCGGATTAGCGGTTGTGTGAAGGTGTGAACGTGGCTGACCAGCATATTTGCGGACCATCAAGCTACAAGGATAGCGACGTCGGCCTCAACCAGCACAGGTTCGCAAAGGTTTGTGTAATTTGAATTTACATAGATTGAATAACTGTATTCATCATTACCAATAGAAAACCCAGAACTAGCTATCGAAGTATTTACGGAAACACCATTATTCCGAAATTATTTTGTTTATGTTTCATTGCAATACACTATTAAGGTACACTACACCTAGTTACGCGTGGATTTGAACTTATACTCTAATAGGAATAAATTATTATTAAAATTTATGTGTTATTATCACATTATCGGTTTTGATAATGCATAGTCTACAATTTGTTCTGCTTCTATGTATAGTAACTAGCCGGTATATCCTAATTTTGCAATAACTCACGTTTTACTGAAATAATTTAAAAAAAACACAGTTATTTGATCTTATTATTTGCCATTAATTAATTAAGGTTGTATTCCGCAGACCAGTAAATGAATAGACATGAAATAAAGTCTACATATTGGAAAGGAGTTAGGAACATTAGATGCGGGACGAGGGACATTCTACACACATTTTTAGTGGAAATATAAATCTGATAGTTTATGACACATTTATGCAAGAGCAAAAGTAATTTTTCCTTAAAAATTAAATCTTTGTGTAAACAAGACGTATTTTTTACATTATTGAATATTTTGTAGCTTCAATCGAGTCATATATTTAAAAAAAGTCGAGGAGCTATTTACTTGCGTAAGTGGTACCAAAGTGATCACGTGAGTGATACGAAAATGAAAATATTGGGACAAGGAATTTGCGTTAGTTCATGTCTATATATTTGGTGGTTTGTGTTGTATTCCTAAAACTGAAAACTAATATGTACCTAATTATTTTTATTAATATCAACAAAAAAAATTCAACAAGTACGTTATCGAACATTATTATTTAATGTGCCTGTATTTATATACATATTTCTGGAATACTAAAATAAAACAATTAAGTTGCATTGTGCACTTACGTACACCCACGAAATCCGTTTACATATTTTCAGAACGAATTTAAATAATAATAATAAAAATTAATTTTTTTGATTCATAGTACAGTACAGTATGTTATTATATTGTTATAATCAGATAACATTGCAGTAAAGTGAAACATGTATTTCGGTACCCTGCCTACTACACTAGTATTTTACTGTATTATAGCAGATAGTGCCTTTCCGGTATAGTAATAAACAAAGTGTAGTCTTCAATATACTAATAAATATACATAAAGAGTAAATGAAGATGCGTTTAGATAGCATATAAATACAATGTTCAATGTATATAAAAAGTAAAAAAATATGATATAAAGAGTAAAACAGGATGCAATTAATAGAATACAAATATAATGTAAAACTTAAAATAAATGCAATTTTCCATTTATAAAAAATTTAAAAAACTAAGTAAAGTAAGAGTAAATAAGTAAATAACATACAAACTTATGTAAAATTGTAATGCTCAATATAAAACGATTGAAAAAAGTTCAGTTAAATGGCATACTAGCACAGAAGAAAAATGCAACATTCAATACATAGATACTGTTGTTGTTCAATAACTAGCAATAATGACTTTTTATTAGCGAAGTTAGGATATTTTATAACACATCACTCCTAAATAATTAAGTAAACAAAATATTCCACTGAAAAAATGTAAAGCCTGAATTAAAAATTGTTAAAAATTAGTTGTGTTAAAACTTTCTGGTTTAAAAAGTGAATGTCCTGGCGCTGTCTAGCGGGATTCGTTCAAAGTTAAATATAAAAATAATAACAGTAAGCAAATCAACGTACAAAAAAATATTTATATAAACAGTTAATCGAGAGATGCAATATATATAACAATAATAAATATTTATTAAACAAAAATTAAATGTATTAATTAGAAAGATATACATTTAATTAGTTGTTCCGTATAGGAAACAAGAAAAGAAGGGTGGTTCGCCGATCTTAGCTTCTCTCAACCGGCGATCATGATGATGATGAGGTCGAAAGAAATGAAACACAAAAGATGTTCAATATAAGCACCCTACGGTGACAAAATACTCTTGTTTTTATTCAAATTCATAACAACGCATAGTCATTTTGCAAGCACATATGTAAAACGGCGACAACCCGCCGCTTGAGACGTTCTTCTAAGAGGTCATTGTTTTCCTAAATCTATCCCACGGACTTTTTTAGCGCCACGTCGATGATTATACCTTTAAATTATTAACACGTATCTTACCGTATCAATTAATATGGCACCTCCTCGGCGAGTGATTTCTGTGCGAAACATTAAACATCACAGACTTACGTTCTGAATAATTACAACTTCATAATAAGAATGTGTTCTCCTTAATAATTAAATATTTATTGTTTACGACGACATCGTAATGTTTCTCTAGACAAAGGTACGTCTTACACTTTATAAAATATATTTTCTATTATGCGTATCTGTGTATTTTATGATTGTACATAAAAAGTTTTGTTATTGAGTCGTTAATTTGCGAGTTCATTATTAAGCAGTTTCCATCTTCTGGTATTGTTAGAGCCATCTTGAAAATAATAATGTTAATAATTTATTGGAAATAAACCATACCTGTATTAAAAATTATCGCTGTGATAATCAATATATTTCATGTTGATGGAATTTATCGATTCGTAAATCAGAATTGTTTTCATCGGTCCATATTATGGTCAATCAGTTCCATATTTTGTGTATCATTTTTAAGCAGTTCCAATTTTAATGTCTTTCAAATGATTCCAATAATAAATTGTAAGATGGCTTTGAAAATCGATACTTTTCGTTTAGGTAAGTCAACTCAAATAAGAAATATTTTATTTTATCTGATATTGACGTTTTATTTTTCCTATATTACTAGCAGTATCATTGTATTTAGATTTTGTTTATTGTTCTCTTAAATTCGATATTGTGTTCGCATAGAAAAATAAATTTATTGTGTTTACAAATAGTAAATAAATGAGATGAAATGAAAGAATATTGCCAGGGGCAGAGAAATCCCAAGGATGCGTTCATTGCCAATCGTCGGACTACGAAAATAGATACATATCCGTTCTATGTGAACGCAATATACGGTGTTCAGATAAAAAAATTTAAGATTAAATTGTAATTGCTCGTAAATTGTTCGACGCGCGTGATTTGTGGAATTGCCAGACGCAAAGAGTCACTGTACGGGAGCGCACCGCACGTTTGCGGTTGACAATATTTAAAATGCAGTGATTCATTGGTTCGTGCGCATCGCCCTTTTTGTACTCACTTTAATATTCGACGAGTAAGTGATGGGCTGAGCACGCAACATATCTGGTGTTGAGTTTAAAAGTTCAGACATGAAGGGGCAATGGTTAACCAAACTTATCCAGGACCATCAACGTCAGCATTGATCAGCGCACGTTATTTTGAAAAAAAAAAACTACAGTTTCACTCATACAAACTGCAAATCGTACAGTTTCTCAACAAAAATGACTATTCTGAACGTGAAACCTTAGCGAGAACGATGCTGGAACGTTTTGGAATAGCACGGACGCTTGTAAACTTATTGTTTACTGACGAAGCACATTTTCATATTGATGGCTATATTAATAAACGGAACATGAGATACTGGTGCCTCAACAATCCAAGGGAACGTCATCAAAAATGTTTGCATTGTCCAAAAACGACAGTATGGTGTGCAATTTCTGCCTGAGGGATAATTGACCCTTATTTTTTTAACCATCGAGAGCCAGTTACTGCTGACGTGCCGAATGATCGACGAGTTTTTGATACCGCAACTGCAGCTGTTTCCATGGTTCAACAACAAAACATAAATTCAGCAAGATAAGGCGATTCCACACACAGCTAGAGTTTCAATGGAAAAGCTGAGGGGTATTATTAACAAAAAATTAATCAGCAAGTACGGAGACATGCCCTGGACACCTCGATCACTGATACCTTAAATCGAGGGTTTACAGCAACAATCCTGGAACAATTCTAAAAGAAAATATCCGCCGTTTTAAATACCTAAATCCATTGAACCAACGCTTTGCTCTCGCGTGTTCGCAAATTTAAGACCCCGATTGCAAGAGTGTCTTGAGAGAAATGGACGGCATTTAGACGATATTGTTTATAAAACGTAAAATCCGCATCGCTAAATTCCATTTTGTATAAATAAAATATGAGAAAAACATTGCAATTTTTTATTTTATTTAATATTAAACTTTAAAATTTTCCACTGGACACTCTTTATATACATTTAAAAAAAAAATTATAACGACTACTTTTATAGTTACTTGAAATTATTTTTCAATCTGAATAAATGTGAGGCTACCTGGCAATTCCAAATTCTCACTCTAGAGATATTTGATATTGTTATTTTGGAGTTCAGTGCGGGGAACAGATCTTTGAATTATTTTAAACCGATTACCGACAGATAGAATTCGTATATTTTTTTACCTTATTCAGTCTGTCATATAGAGATATGGAATTGATGAGGGAAAACTCCGAAAAGAGTGTCGTCCTTGGCCAGTTTATTACCACTTTCATTTCCATATGCTGTCCATATGTGCAGAAATTCGAACGAATTACACCTGATTTTTGTAGCTGTTCAAATTAAACATACGTCTGATGGAACAGATTATCTCATTGTCTAGCCAAACTTTCATATTAGCAGAGGTGGATTCAAGAGCTGCTTGTGAGTCGGAGAATATAATAGCTTTATTGATGTTCCGGAGTACGCAGATGTCTAAGGACTTTTTAATTGACTGATTTATTTTTCCTTTAAGGGGATGATGAAAGTATATTTTTCACTTTTACTATTCTTTTTCTGTACGCTTAACATGTTTTCCTTTATATATATATTGTGAGAAGTGAGTTGGGGTAATTGAGATAATTGGTAGGGAATATATCAAAAATACACACAAAGGTCCGTTTTCATGGAAGGAGACAATCTCAGAGATTTAGTTGAGATATATCTCAATACCGTATACACGTTATGAAATTGTTAGAAAGCGATAAAAACTCACACCATTATAAACGGTGTACAATGGCGTTCTGTCAACGAGATTTGATATGTGCACATAAACGTCACCTAAAATTACCTTAGATCACTACAACTATCTATTCTGATAGATATAAATCATTAAACATAAATATTAACATACGGCGTTAAATTAAGAATATTTATTGTATTAAGGAAAACACATTCTTATTGTGAAGTTGTAATTATTCAGAACATAGATCTGTGATATTTTAAATACTAAATTGATGTATTAATTATAAATATATATATATAAAATCAATTTTGTCGAAAAATATTGTTTTAGCGTCACCGGGATCCCGGTGAATCTAAAACAATATTTTTCGACAAAATTGATTTTATATGTATATATTTATAATTAATACATCAATTTAGTATTTAAAATATTTATTGTATTTTAGCTACTATTGGGGAGATTCAAAATGACCCAAATGAAGAATATAATGACAATGACAATGGATAGACGAAAGTCGAGAGTTGTCTTTTAAATGGAAGCAAAATCTGTATACCAGATTGTCTCGAGTCGAAAATATTCTAAAATTATGTTCCATAGATATGGGCCACAGAGATTAAATAACATGAAAGATATGAAATTTAAAAATAAACCAATGAGACCCGATCTGCACTGAACGGTATCCGACCTGCAAATGATTCACTGACGTCTGTTACAACAGCAGCATTGAAATAAATTCAGTGCCAATAGTATGTAGTCTCTATCCATTATACCTGCCCACCTATTACATTTGCAACACAATTCACAGTTTAATGTATATTTTTCTAAGCAAGGACAAATGTAGTAGTTGATCTACGGGAGCAACCGTACTCTCACACTTAAAGCCTTCTGATCGCTCTATCTGACGCCAATAATTTCCCATATATCTATTGTGTTCGTCAAATCATCGTAGAAATATAGTAGATAATGTGACGTTGGTGATGCAAGCATCATCTATGTGAGCCCACCAAAACAATAAGATGAAAAAAGTCACACTGTGTGTGGAGCCCACCGTAGTCAGCCAACGAGAAGCCTGCTGTTTGGTGAATAATTTATGGTGCAAATCAAGACGGAAGAACTGTAACTTCTGATTTTGGAGCGAATCGCGACTGGTAGCGTCTGAAAAAAGAGTGCTGACCAAGATGAGAAGAAAAGGAAGGCAAGGCTCGTGAGAGGCGTAACGAGATGCTGGGCGTCCTTGGCCCTATTTGGCCCATGGAAGAAATGTAAGACAATATTATTTTTGTTGTTTGTTATTTTGCCTTATCGACCCTTCAAAATAACAAGGTTCCATCTGACACTGACATTGTTTTGAGATAATGAGCTCAAAAGTATTGATTGAATTTCAACATATATTCGTGTATATATTGTTTTGAGTATGCAAATATGATCAGTTTTAAGGTGATTTATTTTCATTATTATCAATAACCACTATAAGATGAGGGAAATTAAAAAGAAATAAAATAAGTTGTAAATTAACAATAATGATCCATAAATTGAAATAAATAACTGATGCAGTTGGAACTTTCAGCTCTTGCTATTTCCTTTAATATCCGCTAAATAGAGTTGGTGTGTATGGAAGAAATATTGAATAATGTATTTGGTACCCTTTTCATGCAATAACTCAAATTAGCTTAAAATGTTAGTTAGAATCTTGTTATTCTGAGGGGTCGTTATCTTAAAATGTAAATCTCATGTACTGTACACAAATTAAGGTTACAAATAAAAGTATACATAGACACTTAGAAACGTGCTCTAGGGCTAGTTAAAAGGCAATTCATAATTCAAAGGCAATAGTAGTTACTTACTTACCATCACGCTATTTCTCAGCGGGGGTAGGTAGAAGTCCTGACACACAACTCTCGCCTCATTCACATTCATACATCCTCTCATACAAGATCGCCAATTATTGAGGCTTCTAACAGAACCATCCTCCATTATCTGGTTTACTTGATCACGCCAAGTCTTCCCCGGACGCCCTCTATTTACGTGTCTTCAACACTTGCGTCATATATCTGTCTTACCATTCTCTCCTCATTCATCTGTTCCGTATGACCAAACCACCTAAGCAATCCTTTTTTAATCTTACTCAATATACTTACATCAGCTTAACATTCCTTATTTCTTCATTTTTTACTCTGTCATAAATAGATTTACCACATATACGCCTAAGAGATCTCATTTTCACTGCATTCAGTCTACTTTCGTCAGTGTCGGTACCAGGACTCCATTGCGAACTGTCAGTTATGCCTCGGTTGATAAGTTCCTATTAGCTATAATTACATTCAAATCTCTGTTCACTTTATTCCCTACAGTCACCCTCTTTTCGACATCATTCTCAGCTTTTCTATTTCTATCAAACATACTTCCCAAATTCTCAAACTCATCTATTTATTCCAAACATTCATTACCTACAAGTGTTTAGCACGGTGTCTTGCTTTCTTCCTGCTCGAATACTATCACTTTCTACTTGTTAATATTCACGAGGTCGCTTTCCTTGCATACATCGTACATTCTACTCACTGGACTCTGTAGTTCTTCTTCATTATTCGCCATTAGTAATGCATCATCGGCATCATAGTAAATTTAATATTAAAAAATAAAAAGATTTATATCATCAAGTCCCACAAGGATTGGAAGAACTTGCTTGTTACATTTGCGGGATATATTTATATAGAAACGAATTAACAAATTAACAGCGTGGCTAAGTCAATGGTGAGGAGGCA
The DNA here is from genome assembly GCA_022840565.1 of Eubasilissa regina. Taxonomy (NCBI): domain Eukaryota; kingdom Metazoa; phylum Arthropoda; class Insecta; order Trichoptera; family Phryganeidae; genus Eubasilissa; species Eubasilissa regina. The sequence goes on from JAINEB010000019.1 coordinate 8,800,852, forward strand.
CAATATTCGATTAACCCCTTTAAACATTTAACAAGTTAGGGGTGTGGGCCAGTTTGTTAGTTTGTTGTGGGTTTGGTAAGCTGTTGGATTCCGTTGTGCTGTTAAGTGGCATACTCGTATTTCTCAAACACTGGGGTAGAAGTTACCTGAATGTGGCAAATTATTCGGTAGTGGGTTTCGATACGGTTTTGCGTAGGCTCTATATGTTCTAATTTTACTTTATTTATGTATTATTCTTCAAATAAATAATATTATATGAACGTACCTATACGAATACATCACAAGATTGAAATTTTTACTTTTTTTCCCAACTTTATTAAATAGTTTATCTTTTTATTTATTATCTTTGTTTTATTAACCACTGAATTGAGTTTAAATACATCTATCGGTTTCGAAAAATACAATTTTCTTCTTCAGGATGTCATAACTAACTAAAAATATATATCATTGTTTCTTCACCAGAAACAATTTTTAAAATTTAAAAAAAAAAACAATTATTTAAAAAATAAATTGAGTACCTAACTCAAATTGTTTCTTTTAACGAAAAACGAGTAGAAATTTTAATATAAAAGTAAAGGAGCATTTAAGATGTTTGAAAAATAGTGGGTTTTCAGAATTTGCTAATCATTTGATAGAAAATAGTCATGGTTTTGATAAAAAATTTGGATTGTCAATTTCGCATATAAACGGTGTTGGTCACAAATTAAATAATTTGGAATCGTTGGAGATAAATAAAGCATGTAAAACTAATCAAGAAATTATAAATAACCAACTAAATTTAACTACGAGTCCCATTCTAAAATTTTTTCCAAAAAATTATTCGACTAAATTCTGATAGTAATGATTATGCCCCTGTTTTAAAACTTTAGAATTAATTTGATTACCAAAAGGGGTACGGGTTATATATATGCCTATCTTTGATGTCAAATAATTGAATTGTTATATTTTATACTATCGTATTCATTGATAAAAGTCGAGTAAAATAAAATATGTGCTAGCCTAATTTGGCGAACAAATGATAGGTAAAAAATTAAAATATACATATTGATATATCATTTTTTTTAAATTTACCTAACATCCACATACCAAAAATAGTTTTTTTTAGTTTTTTGAATACATTATTACGAGTATTCTGACAAGTAATAAAAATGCATCATAAATAAATCATAAAATAATTAAATGTATTAATTATAAAGATGTTCATATAAAATTTATCGAATAATATTGTTAATGCGCTACCGGGATTCGAACATGGATTCTTTTTCCAATCCGTGGAATATGCATTACCAATTATACTACATATGTTACACTTTCCAAATTAATGCATCTGTCGTTGCATTATTTGAAAGCCATCTACAAACCGATAGCAGACGCCAGAATTATTTTTTTATTAAATTTTGGACACATTGATACAACTTATATATTACTAAAGAGAACACATTCTTATTGTGAAGTTGTAATTATTCAGAATATATGTATGTGATGTAATAATTAGAAATATATACATATAAAATCAATTTTATCAAAAAATATTTTTGTTGCGCTACCGAGATTCGAATCTGGATCTCTTCCAATACGGGGAATGTGCATTAACCTATTATGCTACAGCATATAGTACATTGATGATAAATTTTCGAACCTATATATTACGCTTTTTAAATTGATACAATCTATCGTTCCATTATTTGAAAGCAATCTACTTTATTTGTCAACGTACTGTATGCTATAGCATAATCGGTTAATGCACGTTCCCCGGATTGGAAGAGCAATATTTATATAGCAACAACAATATTTTTTAATAAAATTGATTTTATATGTATATATTTCTAATTAATACATTTAATTTGTATTTAAAATATCACAGACCTATGTTCTGAATAATTACAACTCGATAATAGGAATCTGTTCTTCTTAATAATCATTATATAATTGTTATGTTGTCTGTGAAAGATTTTTCATGTTTGATTTGATTGTATTGTATTAAATCGTGATATTCTATTTTATCGTTGTAGGCACCGATGGATCCAAAAAAATTTCCAGGGGCGGAGCAATATGCTGGAATAAAACCTTTCAGTGCACGTGTGTTTAGCCGTATGATAATATAAATAACTGTCTGCTGCTGTGATAGAAATATTTTCAATCAATATGAAAATTTTCGTGAAATACATTGCGAGTTTCGATTGATAAGTACAAATGTGTTTAAAATTAGGGGGGCGATCGCACCTATCCCCTCATGGATCCGCCCTTGACAGAGGTACGGTGCTGGTACATTCAAAACAAAAATGATTTAACAATAATAATAAAGAATTATAAAACTTGTAAAGTTAAAATAATACTTTACAAAAGAAGCGGGCGACGACGTAGATTTATGATGTAATATTAAATTTGTGTCGCTTTATAGCTTGCTGAATAATCAATAAGTGATATTGACGTTAATAAATTACCTTAACGTTGTCAAAATACGCAGATCGGTCTTAAATTGACAAACATTGAACTAGTCAACACTATTGTTTTATAGTCAAAATATAACATACATAAATAATATTGGCAATGCTGTATCCATTAATAGTGATCGCTACCGTCACACGTTGGAAAACTTCTTGGTGGCCGAATTGGGTCAATTGGGCCTGCAGCACATGTGGTTTCAAATGAACGGTGCCGACTCACACACAGCCCGAGCTACGCTTGAAATTTTGTGGGAAGTTTTTCCCGACCGCATAACGTCAAATAGTGGTGATATCGACTGGCTTCATCGATCACCTGATATTACGACTCCCGATTATTTTATATAGAGATACACTTGAAGGGAAAGGTCTACGCCAATAAGCCAACAACAATTCCGATGCTACAGGACAATATTCGAAATAAAATTGCTGAAATGACACGCGAAGTGTGCGATAATGTATTCCGTATTCGTAAATGGCGTAACTTTTCAAATCAGCTGTAACCGTTGTCATTGACACAATTACGCATCCAAATTCTCATCCATACATTTCTTCATGCTCGTCTTGTCAACTTGATCGATATCTGTTCGATCTCGATACCATTCGTGGTGTGGACATTTTAGCTCCAATGCAACAGAACTGTATTTTGTGATATTGTGTTTTGATCACGTATTGTTTGTGTGCCGAGGGTGAACTTGTGACATCGCCGTATTCAATTGGGATCAGAGATCGGCTCATCCGCGTGCCATTGTGTGATCTCGGCGGCGACTGCGAGGATTACGGAGATGTCATATACAAGGCAAGGCGAGCAGTTTTTCCAAATCCCAGTTCTCTAGGTCACTGGTCCTTCGAATAGAAACCCTTATCCCCTCACTGACCTCATCCTGTACCACGGATCCTTATTTTCCACCACTACCCTGCACTGATTTCGATTTACGACCGAAATTATCGTATTGCATTCCGCGGGACGCGCGACCCGTAGTTTTGCGCAATTCATTCATTAAGATCCTATCGATCTGGATTTATTAAAAAAACATGCATTTGTACCGCTACCAGAGGCTGCCATCTGACTGATGTCATATTCCATACATAATTGTAATAAACCAAATAATCAAATTAAGAAACTGTGTTTCATTTCCTGCTGGTTCAGAAACAATGTCGGCTTGGAACATAATATTCACTCTGCACAACTTATACGCATTTTTACTTGTTATCAGTTAAATCTACAAAATCATATGAAGATCGACACATGTGACATATATATATGGATATGTAAAATGATGTACAATGAAGAATGAAATAGTGTCAAAGTGTTACTTATTAATGTAGAATTTATATTTGTCATATATTATAATTTTCAACATTTGCCAAATTGCCGAACAGTTTCATGGCAAGTGTTTAATCAATTAGTCTAGTGGTTAAGACCTAGAGAGCTAGTGGTCGAGGATTCGCGCCTCGTTCCAGGAGACCAGCAAGTTAGACCTATTTTCATAGTACAAGCGTTCACCTTAGTTTGAAAATAGTAAGAATTTTGATATGACATGTATTTCGTGTACGCATCTCTATTTATTAATAAATAAAATTATTTAAAAAAAATGAAATACAACATACAAAATGAAATACAAAACTAATAGTTATGTGAGAATGTGTTATTTTGCTTTATATTTTAGGGTGGTCATTGGGGACTCGTTATTTTTCACTAGTCTTTATTGATGTAATAAAATATTTGTGGCACAACACATTCTCTCGTTCTCTCACCGTACATATTGTTCGCGATCGGTACTCTCATGGTTCGACTAGACGATCTGGTATAGCTGTGATGAGGATACGGAGGTCTATCGCCTACACTCTTATCATCACCGCCCGACGTTACTGAACGCACACATTAGTTGTAAAATCTCCCAGTACCGACGCCAGGTGGAAATACTAATGCGGCCGACAACCGTCTGGAAGGCCGTCTCTCGAATCTCACTCTTCTCGCCGCCGCTTTCCAAACAATATCTACAAAATTCATATCCATAAACTATTTGCGCGCAGAACCTTAATTGTTCTGTTAAATTTCACTATACTTTTTATCTGTGATTTTATCTTTTTTAACAATAAATCAAGTGACATATGCGAGTATATTTTCGTTTTTAAGTTGATATGGTCACATAATAAATCCCGCGACCATCAAACGGACACGTAAGTGATGGGTGAATATTGGAGCATTCATCACTCACACATAAGCAGTCTCATGACTAAAAACATATTCTGATAAATCCTTTTGATACTCACACGCGTAGTCTAACATCATTCTTATATTACACATGTTCATACAATACATCTATACATTCACAATCGCTTAACCTCATAAAAACTAAACTAACATTTCTCTAGATATCTGTCGATACTTCAATCCCCAAAAGTATGTGTTCACCGCCGCAGAGTATGCGTTAAAATAAATGTGGAGTCATATTAAACCACATTGAATCGAATACATTTACCACATGTATTTGGAAGATAATAATATGTAAGGATTAATAATGATGTAATAGTATCAAGATGAACACACCAGTAATTGAGAATAATCACCTAAAATTATCTCTCGACTTCCCCCTATTTTCGCCAGATAGAATTGGGTCGTCTCTCATCGACTACATATATTTGTTCGAGCGTGCTTGAATGCCAAACAACCTGAATATTTTCGTTGCATTAGTGTACGAGTATAGACCAGCTCATAATTCTATTACGAACTTGAATTTCTCGTCCAATGGTCTAGTGGAATCTGACGCAGCGTGCAGTAATAATTTAAATGTATAATCATCGGCGTGGTGCCAAAAATTCCATGGGATAGATATCAGGAAACAATGACGTCATAGTAAAACGTCACAAGCGGTGGCACTTGCAAACATGACTGGATGTATTGTAATAAATCTGAATAAAAACGGAGTATTCTGCATGCGGCAGTCATTCTCGATTTCGCAGCCGTAATGTGCCTATATTGAACATCTTTTGTGTTTCATTTCTTTCGACCTCATAATCATCATCATCATCGCCGGTTGAGGGAAGCTGAGATCGGCGAACTGCCCTTGTCTGCATTCTTGTTTCCTGTATGGGACATACTGTCTTTCAATTATTATAAAAGTAAAGCAAATTGAGAAGACTCCACAGACTACCAAATATATAGACATGAATTATCACATATTCCTTTTTTCAATATTTTCAATTTAATGTCACTGCGTGATCACTTTGGCTCCACGACTTTTTTTTAAATATATGACTCGATTGAAATGAAAATTTAAACGCTGACTATATAATATGCATTAATGTGAAAAAATACGTCATGTTCATCCAAATATTTAATTTTCGAAGAGTTAATACTTTTACTGTTGCATAAATGTGTCAAACTATCGAATCTATCTTTCAACTATGATGTGTGTAATTATAGCTCATCCCGCAATTAATGTTCCAAACTCTTCCCCTATATATACACTTTATTTCATGTCTTTTCATTTAATGGTTTGTGGAAGATTCGAAAGAAAGTGAAGTAGAATTATGATTGGGCATACATTCTCGGGAGATTCTCAAGGAAGTCTATTACTCTACTTAATTTATATAAACACCATACATTCCCGCTTACACTTCACCAACGTTCTTCTTTACATTGACTTAATGAATATTTTCGTCCGAATCCTTAAAAAATTGTTAAGAATTCAAGATAAATAATCCAAGCAACTACCTATATACATATAAAAAATTTAATGTCTATCTGGCTATCCATCTGTCTATTATCTACAATCCTACCCAGTCCCTAAGACCAACATAAACTAACTTTTGCATAGAACTAGTGCAACCCTGAAAAACCCTGGTCGCTCCACCCGAGGATAAAAATGTATATTACATAGCCATCCGTAATAATTTTTGCTTTTCCGTCTTCTTTTCGTTACGTGTCCGTTCAACGGATGTTGGCTATCATTGCCTTAAGTTCTTCAACCATAACGTTCTCCTTCTTCCAGGGCTCCGAATTCTATCAATTTTACTACGAATACCATCATTTTTATTACTCTTGTGCCGATTTAGGTGCAATACTTTGTACTCCTAATTTCTAACTCCTTTTGGAGCACTTTCTAGGTAAAAATAATATTTTAGAAACAAAATAATTACCAAAGAATTTCTAATAACAATAATTTATTAATCGTTGTGAATTGACATTATAATTAAATGAAATAATGTTTTAGTTTTAAACCACTTTATTATGCACATATACTAAAGTCAACTAGTTTTAGTTGGACCCAACCTTCTTCAGTAGAATATAGTATATTGTTGAGTACGGTCCTACCACCTAGGGAGGCTGGACGATCTCCACCGGCTAGTCAGGGGAGAACACGAAATATTGTGGGTTTGTTGCCAGATTCAGATCATCTACTTACCTCGTACGATATCTGATAATCATCATCGGAGGAAATGTGTGTTCCTATAGGTATGCAAGTGTCGGTGTGAAGTGAAGATTATTCCATAATAAAAGCAAAATTAAATGTAACAAACAGAATAAATTTTAATCACGAAAAATTACAAATAGTTGAGTCTGGAGGAGATTCTTGAGAATTCTTGCTGTATATAAAAAATGAATTTATTTCTATCCCATTATAATCCCAGTTTAATAATAAAAGATACCAAAGTCGTGATGAATTTGTTCATAACTTAGCTGGTTCGCCCTCGTCGCGGCGCTCCGTCTAATATCCAAGATAGTATGCAGGGTTCGAGATGATATCTCATGTTTGCCGAGCGGTCATTATTTCGGCAAACTCATCCCAAAATGTCCCTCCATATTGTCACTAGGTTATCGATTTGGCCTGGCAGGACCCAAAAACTCTGACATCTAATCGTACTGAGTGTCCGGCACAATTGGCCGACACACTCCTCACGGGATCCGATCATCCGAGTCTGGTCCGCTTGACCCTAGAAGGTTTGTACTCCATCACGCAGGGGCGGCCTCGTATAATTTCTTGTAGATCTCCGACCGCCGGCTAAGCCGTCGGTATAAACAGCCAACCAGCTCTGCCCGCGGCCAGTATGCGTCTGCTCGCACCTCGCTCTTCCTTCCTGTAGCAATATTTTTCATAGAAAACAATTTTTAACCGGTGATACCAGCAAATAATCCTTAAAAACCTTTTTATTTTAATGTTTTTCAAATTCAACATTTAACATTATGTGACGAAATTTTATTTCGTTACAATATATTCTAATCTAAGTACAGATATTTAAATAGTAGCTTAAGAAAACAGAGCAACAGTATATAAGGGTGGAACAAAGTATCAGGTAGAGGGTAGGAAAAAAAGGACAACTTTAATATCGGACCTTCTTAACTTCCTATTTAAATATCTGTATTTAGTTTAGTCTATCTACTATATTGTCCTGAAGAAGGTTGGGCCCAACTGAAACTAGTTGACTTTAGTATATATGTATAATAAAGTGGTTTAAAACTGAAACGTTATTTTATTTAATAATATATGTATGAAAGTGAATTCTAGAACTAGGAAAAGTATAATGAGAAAAGAAAAACTTCGTGCAGTGAAAATGGGGTCGCTCGGATATGTGTACGATAAATGTCTAAAATGATAAATGATATAATGAAAAATGAGGAATTAATATAAATACTAGCAAATAAGCTATCGGCGTAGTCGATATTGCATAGCATTCTCTATTGCTGTCCCTGGAATTGTATAAACGGTGTTTTCTTTGAAATATATATATATATATATATCCACTTAAAAACATTCTTGAAAAATACGAACACCTATGTACACGGTAGACTACGCATGCCGAGAGCTGTCTCCAATCTCAAGAGAGCATAATCCCTTTTTAAGAGATTGTTTCAAGCCTAAAATCTCATAAAAATCTCACCAAAGTAAACACGCGGTAATATAAAAAATAAAATAATTTATTATGAATGGATAGTATGGTTCGGTCATGTAGACCGCATATTTATTTATTCTTAATATAAAGCGTATATATAAGTTTATTTATATATGCCCTATTAATAATAAGTTCAAAATATTCCTTTTGCACATATTTGTTATATTTCACATTGAATCTATGTAGTTTATCTTCCTTTCTTATATCATTTGGCATTTCATTAAAAATCTTCATCGCACTGTACTTTATTTCTAAGATTTAGCTATTTTCCTGAATGGTAGTCTCAGTCTATCCATGTTGATTTGCATATTTTTTTCTTATAAATTCTGTCGATATTTTCTAAGCGAGGGTATTAAAAATAAATTCCATGACGTTGAAATATATTTTCTGCTTAAAGTTAGCGAGGAGATGAAAAAAAAAAACCGCATGCAGCAGGAATCTTGTATGATCGTGATATTAATTTTTCTGTTTTTAAACGGCTCAGGCGGTGGAAGAAAAAAATTTTTTTTTTGTATATAAATATATCTCCAATTCAGTAGATGTTCAATTTAATCGATTTGTTATTTGGCAGATTTTCAAAATGAATAATCCCTTCAAAACCTAACCATCTTGATCCGCCTCCATTTTGTCTTTCTGATGGATTTAATTTGTCTATACATTGCCTTTAATATAAAATATTGTGTAATGATTAATGAAACTAATGAGTAAATATCGATAACTATGTTTGAAGAGTCTTAGCAAAAAAATGATGAAAATCGAATAACACGAGTTTTTAAAATGGTACTAGTTAGAGATATAAATTAAGTGAATGGTATAGGAAAAAACGAATATATAATGTTGAATTCTGTTTTATGGTGGAGCATTATCCTCGAGCGGGTACAACAAGAAATTATTGTTATTATAATACACGCCCTATTCAGGCATTAACATAATTCGTAACATAATATAAAATTTTATTAGAAATGGAATATATAAAGAAAAAATTTATATAATATCAACATGTTGTTTCGTAATCAAAATTAAAATTAAATATAAAATGAGTAGTAAAGCAATTTATCCGTTACCATTGAGTTGAGATACAAACAATTATAATAATATAGTCCTATAAAGAGTTAAATTTACAGCAAACATATTGACTACCTCCGCATATTCATACCCCAAAGAATTCAATCTGGGGACTGCGGAGTTAGCTAATGCATGTGTCCTGACATTACTACTGTAATAGAACAATGAATTGTGTCTCAATGACCTCAACGGTGCGTGAAAGTCAAGCAGACCAACAATCTGGTGGCAGTCTATCATACCATTTATGATCCTGTATAGAAATATACGGTCGGTTATCGTACGTCTCACTGATAGTTTTAACAATTTTAGACGGCTAAGGAGATAATCATAATTGATATCCTCAGAGCGTATATAAGAAATGTACAGAAAATTCAACTATATCTATGAATAGTGAAAATTATTAATGAATTATTGTACGTTATACGGTACATGGTACAATACTGGTAATACATTAATCGGAAAAATGTGATGAAATGAAACATTCTTTGAAAAAAATACGGTTAGAATTCAGAAAACAAAAACGCAGTTATCGTATTACCCACCAAATATTTCTAAAATAATATAATTTTATGGCGCGTTTTGCCCCCCATAGTAAAATCTACCCCATATTACAATAAGTATTTAAAAATAATTTATCTTTTACTATCGAAATCAGTATAGGTCGTTCATCAAACCAGAGTAATTATTTTACAATTCTTGTTGAAATTATTTAGAAAGCGCGCCTGGAGTTGGAGAATGCAGTATAAACAGCCCTTGTCTCAGATCCCCTGGCGCCTTACCACATGTCCTGTCTGGAGGACCTACTCAAACAGCCGCCTACGTAAATATCCTTTCTCTTATATCAATATTTGCTATCTGCTGCTACACGTTCGTGGAATTAATATTACTGAATAAACAAGATCATGTGATCGGAAGATCCTTAAATTAAGGAGACTTAAAGGGAGTACAATATTGGATTTTGATAAAATTTAACTTGAAAGGCTTTACGAAATATCTTATACAGGGTGAATATTATGTTCCAAGTCAATGTTGTTTTTAAATAACTAAAAAATAAAATAGATTTTTTTAATTTTAATTCTATTTTTCAATTACTTGATTTATTACAATTATATGATGTTGGCCAAGTGGCCGTGTCCAGAAGCGGCACAACTGCGTGCTCTTTTAACCATATTTTTCATAATATTCTCGCACACTCACTATTTCAGAAAAATTATTTAGAATATTGTCCTGTAGCATCGGAATTATTATTGGCTTATTGAAATATACCTTTTTTTTCATGTACGCTCACAAAAAATAGTCGGAAGCCGTCAAATCAGTTAATCGAGGAAGCCAGTCGAAATCACCCTTAATAGTTACAGCATTGCCATTATTATTTAAATAAAATGTTTTAATTATTAAGGAAAACACATTCTTATTGTGAAGTTGTAATTATTCAGAACATAGGTCTGTGATATTTTAAATACTAAATTAATGTATTAAATATAAATATATACATATAAAATCAATTTTGTCGAAAAATATTGTTTTAATGTGTCCAAAATTTAATAAAAATGAATTGGTAATTCTGGCGTCTGCAAATCGGTTTACTCAAAGGTATTTGAGATTCTGTAAAAAATAATGTAGATGGCTTTCAAATAATGGAACGACAGGTGTATTAATTTGAAAAATGTAACATATAGTTTCGAAAATTTGTCAAGAAAAATACTGGCGTTATAGCACAAAGGTAGTGCACTTCCCCGGATTGGAAATGAAGATCCAGGTTCGAATCCCGGTGACGCTAAAACAATATTTTTCGACAAAATTGATTTTATATGTATATATTTATAATTAATACATTAATTTAGTATTTAAAATGTTTTAATGACTTCAGCACGATATTGAGGCGTTAGATGATTCAGAATAAATTATAATCAAGTACTATCTACAATATTCAATTGCAAACTGCCAAACCAAAATGGTGGGCAAGAAAAATCGGCCTGGAACATAATATTCACCTGTACCTATATAAAATCCTAATGTATTTATGTATATATAAAATTTAAGAAAATAAATCTACACGTGTTATTGCAGTGAAGATGTGACCTTAAAATACCTACACATTAATATAGAAAATATGTCTGCTGTTAAATATTTGAAAATTAGAACATTATAATACTATTATATTGTAGGTAGGAAATTATTTAAATATTTTTTATTTATTATCTTAGTTTTATTAACCACAATTGAGTTTAAAAAACATCTACCGGTTTCGGAAAATACCTTTTTTGCTGCTCAATACAAATTTAGTCGAATTTAGCAATTTGAGTTAAGTACTAAATTTATTTTTTTAAATAATTGTTGTTTTTTTAAAAAATTTAAAAATAGATTCTGGTGAAGAAACAAAGCTATATTTTTAGTTAGTTATGACATCCTGAAGAAGGAAAAGGTATTTTTCGAAACCGGTAGATGTTTTTTAAACTCAATTGTGGTTAATAAAACTAAGATAATAAATAAAAAATATGAATTTTAACCACCAAGTTATTATTGCTAATTTTAAAAGAATTATTTTAATATTTACATTGTTGACCATTCTCTGTGATACAACATGCTTGTTGGTCTAGTGGTTAAAACACTCGCCTATGATCCAACGGTCGGGGGTTCGAGCCTCATTCCATTCCATTTTATCAAAAATATTGTTGTTGCGCCACCGCGATTCGAACCTGGATCTCCTTCCAAACAGAAGAAGGTGCATTATCCAACTATGCTATAGCGACGATACTTTTAGCGACAAATTTTCGAACTTATATGTTACCTTTTTGATAATAATACATTTAATTGTTCCATTATTTGAAAGAGCCATCTACCATATTTTTACAGAATCTCAAATACCTTTGAGTAATCTGATAGCAGGCGCCAGAATTATAAATTCATTTTTATTAAATTTAGGACACATTGATATAACTTTATTATTAAGAGAATACATTTTTATTGTAAAATTGTATATTACTATTGATTTTATATGTATATCTTTCTAATTAATATATTTAATCCATATTTAAAATATCACAGACCTATGTTCTGAATAATTACAACTTCACAATAAGAATGTGTTCTCCTAATTATTATTATTATTTTTATTATTATTAGATCTCAAACTATTTGTTACTTGATTCGATTATTTGATTAATTCGTATTTATGCTTTTTAATAAAGCATATGTGTTTGTATTCATTTGTAATGAAGAGAGAGAAATAAAAAATAAAATTTTGGTTAGAATCTTGCCCTCAAAATCTGATACCTACTTGAATTGAATTGATATTTGAATTATACAAAATCTAAAATCGTTTTGTGTATGTAAAAATACAGATTATCATATTAATGTATTTAATGCTGTGTAATAATATGTCTTTTGATTTAATATCATTTCTGGAAAGAATATATTTTTGTGAAAATTTATCGTAAATCTACGATAAGTAATTTTATTTATTTAAGACAACTGAAAGAGTCGTTTAAAAGCATTGCCAAGCGCTGGCGAGACACTACGTGGACTGCAGATGCCATCTGGCAAAACTTCCGTCAACTTTAAGTTGTTAACGTCTATTGTTTGCCAGGGGTCGGTGGTTGTCTCAGAAATACCTTATTTAATTACTGCATATATGGGGTGGAGGGTAGTTTCGCTTCTGTTTGTGCCAAGCGTGATAAATTGCATTCTTGACTTTTCTGGTATCCAGATTACACAAGTTTTGTATAAACGTGTTTAAACAATGGAATCAGGACGCCACGAAAGTAGGATTTTAGTAAAATCTGACTACAATTTTGATAAATATAGAGAATTATTTATTTTATTACATAAGAATTATAATGGCCCCAGTCTAAATTGATTGAATATACATAAATGTCTAGCTACGTGGCAAACGCATTCTATGTAGGCAAATTATGAATGAAGTATAAATTTCTATTAAAATATGAATTAAATTGATATGCAACCTTTCGGTACATAACATTTAATATATTTTTTTTTAAATACAGTTAGTTATCAATCACACAAAAATATGAAAAAATCAAACTGGTACAATATTTCCAAATTCATTTAAGTGAAGTGAAGATCAAGAAGTAGCATCAAAATAGGGAAAATAGCGGGTAACAAGGATACCACGAAAGGGTATCTGGGAGACGTACATCAATTTACACGGAGTAGAATTTGGGAAAAATATAATTTCCAAATCTCAGATATGCGCCGATACAACTTTGATCACCACATCAGAAGAAGATATGGCAGCACTGCTCTCGCGCATTTAAGAAGAAAGTACAATGTTGGGCCTAGAGAAAAACAAGAAAAAAACAAAATTAATGATAATTGATCGATATAATTAACATCCATAAACAGATACCCTTCCAGACCTTGAAATTGTCAAGGAATTCAATTATCTCGGGTCAACTGACGGCAGCTACGAGCCAGAAATTAAACGACAGATAGGTATGGCAAAAAGTTATATGTCCAGACTTGACAAAATATGGAAAGACAGCGGGGTTTTCAAGGCAACAAAAGTCAGGCTTATACAATCTCTGGTGTACTATTTACCAGATTAATGACAAAACTTTTTTTTTAATTAATTCACTTCCACAATCCGATCCAAACGAAAATAGGAGGAACACCTTACGATAGTATCAGTGCCAAAAAAGGATACAAAATTTGGTCAACGAACTTTATTTTTTGTGCACCGCGTATTTTTAACAAACTAGATTTAAAGGGTCTAAAGTCATTAACGATTTTAAACCAAAAATAACAAAGTATCCTAACTTAACCTAACTACCTATACATTGTGTATCCAACTATATACTATATTATAGACAAAAATCTTTTTATAACTTTTATTACAATAACATTTTATAACTTCTGATTGTACCTTAACAATTACTATATTAAAAACAGTACAGGTAATTGCTTTAGAACAGACCACGTCTAGTAAAGTAATTACTTTTATTTTCACACGTATTATTTCATGTTTCAAAAGTAAATAAATAAAGAGTATATTTTTATATGATGTGGAATCATTGATCCTGAAAGCAAGGAAGAGAACGCAGATTGATATGGTGCTGGAGACACATGTTGCGCATATCGTAGACGGCGAGACGCACGAATGTCTTTATTCTGCAGGACAGACTCTCAACCATTTGCCTGAGATGAATCTTTCAATATTTTTGGCGTCTTACGAGAAAGAAAGATAGCTTGGAGAAGCTTGCTGTGGTGGACCACGTAGAAGGATGAAAATAAAGATAATGATCCCACACCCGTTGGACTGACCAAGTGGAAAGGGCAATAGACACTTATCTAGTGACAGCTTAAGGTCTGTAAGAGAGCGAAAGTTCATGAAGATTGCGATCGTCAGTCATGGGACGTGGATGAGTGTGTAAGAATAGTATTATGTGAGATGTTTGAAACGTATATCTAAATTAATTAAAAATTAAGTATATTATGAAATCAGATATGTATAATATACCTATTCTATTTTTTCTTCAAAATTATATTTTTATCAATGCTTGCATTTTTAATTTTAGTTTACAGGTACCGAAACATGTTGATTTATCAATAAATAGTGGTTTAAACAAAGTGTTTTTTCTTTTCTTATATGGGTGTAATATTTGACAGTAAAATATCATTCATTCCTCACATTGATTCGATAACTAATAAAGGTCTCAAAATGTTGGGAATCGTTTTGCGGCTTGCAAAAAAATTTCAGATCTGCACACTTATAAAGTCCTCTACACTTCTCTAGTCAGACCACGGGTAGAATATAATTCGATCATATGGGCGCCACTCTTCATTGCTCACACGACGACGATTGAAAGAATCCAGATAAAGTTTCTATCATTAATTTGAAATTAAATATACGCTCTGAAGATTTCAATTATGATTATCTCCTTAGCCGTCTGAAATTGTTAAAATTATAAGTGAGACGTACGATGACCGATATTATATTTGATGGTATGATAGCCCCGATATGATGCCCCCGGTTTGTTGGTCTACTTGACTTTCACGCACCATTGAGGTCATCGAGACACAATTCATTGTTCTATTACAGGGGTAATGTTAGAACACATACATTAGCTCACTCAATAGTCCCCAGATTGCATTCTCTGGGGAATGAATATGCGGAGATAGTCGACATTTTTGCTGTAAATTTAACTCTTTATAGGACTACATCATTGCATTTTTTTGTATCTCAACTCAATGGTAACGGATAAATAGCTTTACTACTCATTTTATATTTATTTTTATTTTGATTATGAAAAAACATGCTGACATCATATTTTTTCTGTTATTTTACAAATTATGTTAATGCCTGAATAGGGCGTGTATAATAATAATAATAAAATAATAAATAAATATATATATATATGTATATATGCTATTTGTATTTGTTTTAAATATTTGCACACATTTTATTAATCACAACGTCCTACGACAGACTATGTATAATAGAATTACAAATCAATTAGATTCTAAAAGTCAGACACGAGATCTTGGGAAGGGGTAATCCCAAGTAATCGATAAACAATCAACTGAACCTAACATCTAACCTTATTTTAAAATTGTTTACAAGAACCTCACACTCTTCCCGTTCTTATTTCACTATTCCCGAATCAGATCAAAGGCGTCTGATAATTATAAGTTATAAAATCTTAAAATTTTTTGCAACTTAATACAATAATAAATCTTTATAAGCTATTTTCGGATCATTTAAGCTGAAATAATTTTCCCATTTAACTTTACTCTTACGTCTATTTGTCACAAATAGAAAATTGAATGAAAGTTTAATCACATTTTTCTTCTTCTTCGTCTTCTTCTTTCATCAGTACATCAGTAATGCTGTCTACTATCTACAGTCCCAAAGATTACTGTAATTTTTTGATACACATATTTTATCTGTGTTTCTTCCTAAATGATTTATTTTAAATTGGCTTTAAACATTGTATGAAATTAAAACATTGATAAATAAAACAAAGTTAACAATTTAATAAAATGGATTTTAACTACGAAGTTGATTTTGCTAATCTTAAAAATATTAAAATAATATTAAAATATTACTTCTTCAATATTAGCGAAATTATTTTGTGGCCACATATTATGTAAATAATAAGATAAAGCACTTTGTTTAAACCACTATTTATTGATAAATTAACATGTTTCGATAACTATGGTGTCTTCGTCTGGAAACAATGTATACTGATATTAAAAATGCAAGCATAGACAAAAACAAAACTATAAAAGTGGTGGGTAACTAATTAGGAACTACTGTAAAAACAAATTTAAAAGGTTAAAATTAAATACTATAAATAACTAAAACGTTTTTGCACATAGTTATCTTTTAAATTTGTTTTACTAACTACTTATACTTTTATAGTTTTGTTTTTATCTATGCTTACATTTTTAATTTTAGTATACATTGTTTCCACTACCATGTACCACAGGTATCGAAACATGTTGATTTATCAATTAATAGCGGTTCAAACAAAATGTTTTATCTTATTATTTATATTAAAATATGATTTTAACCGGAATATGTTATGATTATAACGAAAAACGCTTTATTTTAAAAAAAAAATCTTTATTTTTTATGTATTTACTTTAACGTGACGCGACACAAATCACTTTTTTATAAAATAAGATAATCAACAAGACATCAGCTGTTTGTAAAAAAAGTATATTCGATTTTTCAAACTAGTAAAAACAAAATAAGTTTGTTGAGCCACTCAGTAATTAAGAACATGGAGTAGCGTACAAAGTCTCAATTCCTCTCCGCAATCTATAAAACACCCCAAGGAGACAGGATTAATCCAATATTTTTAAAACAAAGAACCACCTGCTGCCGATGCGTCCTCTGGGGTTGTAGAACGACCGCGAAGTTGGGGTTGGTAGCTGATTTATTCTAGAGGTATTTAAATAATGTACGGTGTGCAGAGATGGCGTGATTCGTGATAAGTATCTTAGCTTAGTATCTTAAACCTTCATTCAATAAATTTTATATTTTTGCAATATATATATTTTTATTTTTTTTAACAGAGATAAACTGCCACTTCTGAAATTTATTGCCGTACGATTGATCAGTTTTTAGTGCCGCAGTTGCAAATATTTTTCGGATACAAAAACAGATCGCAGTTTTAAAAAGACGGGGCAATTCCACACACTGCAAGGGTCTCGATGGAGAAGCTGAGGGCAATTTTCCAAAGAAAATTAATAAGCAACCATGGAGACATACCATGGCCACCTCGGTCGTCAGATTTAATAATAATATTAATCCGTTTATTCCAGCGTGATCGGGTTTTTTTTATAAAGACCCAATTCGCCATAAAGATAATACATATTGCATAACACATTAAAGTTACGAAATATTATTAATGTTATAAAAAGAAAACCAAGGAAAATATAAATAAATAAAAAGATCACACATGTATATATAAATATAAACAAAATATAAATACTACATTTCTATATCTGTAGTTATTCTGTAGTCGTTGCCATTCTCTGATCAGGGAACCAGTTTTCCGTGAAAGCGCCGCTTGCACTAGAGAGTTGGTGCTGAGCTTCAGCCGCAGCTTAGCATGTCTCAGAAGCGGAACGTATCCATATATACGGCCTTCTGCGAACATTATAGATGCGGTGCAATAACGCGCCAATCTGAATAGTATTATGTATGAGTACTGAATTTGGAGACGGTTGTACGTTACTTGTTTGTATTTTAACCAGAGCTCGTGGTATACATGCTGGTGACGAACGATTTAAACAGGATCCTCTTCACCTCCTTACTGCGTCGGTAGAAACGCCGTGACAGCATATTTGCACGAACGCTCAACTCCTCTCCTCTGCCGTTCTATATCGTCATCATCTTGTTCATCTTCTTTTAATATATGGCCAAGGTATTTGACCTCATTTTGAACGCTCAGTTTCATCCCGTCCAGCCACATGGTTAATGCCTTGTGGTTTTTTTTTGTGAGGATCTAAAGTTTCTTGTAAAATCTAAAGTGTACAATAATACTCTTCAAACATGAGGGTTCTGTTAAAAGAGTGCAGTGAAAGAAGTGGACGTCATTTAATCATAATAATAGTTATTATTATATATTTATTTGATTCTTAGTACAGCGTGTTATATTATGATCAGATAAATATTTCAGAAAAGTAAGAAATATATTTGGGTACCCTGCCTGCTATATTAGTATTTTACTGTATTATAGCAGAAAGTGTTCTTCTGGTATAGTAGTAAACAAAGTACAATGATTAATGTACAAAAAAATGTGTATAAAGAGTTAAACAAGATGTCATTAGATTAGGTAAATATTTTATAAAACATAACGTAAATGCATTGTTCAATGTATAAGATATAATATATGGTATATTTAAAGAGTAAAGTAAGATGCAATTAAATAACATATAATTACAACATAAAACTTAAAATAAGTTCAATGTTCAGTGTATAAAAAAAAAATATATATATATATATATATATATATATATATATATATAAAGAGTAGTATAAAAAAAATCTTTACAAAGTGAATTCCGCAGTTTTTTATGATCCGCGAAAACTAAAATAAATATAATAACTTTGTTTGATTTTATCAAAATTTCAAAATCAAAAAATTTCATCTGAACACCCTATATAAACACGACTAAAATGAAATGTATCAATATTATTACAGTGTCAAAAAAAGACATCAGAATAACACTTGCAAATTGTGCAAATTTATTTCGAAAATCGTGATTCAGTTCGCGAAACTTACCGTGCGCTATGTCCATTTTACGGTCGATATAATCGTCCATCCGGGCAAGTAATTCGAATATCCATGGATCGTTTTCAAACCACGCATACTTTAATTGATAATACGCATCCGCAGAGACGTTGTACAGTGCGCACCAGAAGCTGTTGCTGCAGTAGAGTGTAGTATTGAATGAGTCGATTCGCCATCGTGCATAGCAATTTTTCGACTTTTTCGTTCCCCAATTAAATGGCATTAATGTGAAAGAGCTGTGTTTTCAACAAGACGACACAATATGCCACAGCATGCGCAACAATCAATTTATTGAAGGAAACATTCGATGAGCGCATAATTTCGTGTAATGGACCTGTGAATTGTGCGATATTGTGCGTAACGGGCCTCCAATATTGTGCGATTTAACACCTTTGGATTATTTGCTCTGTAGATATGTGAAGTCGCTAGTCTACATCGATAAATCAGAGACTAGAAATCTTGGAACCCGATGTTTTTCACTTTATTGCCGATATACGGCCTCAACTGCTCCAAAAAGTCGAAAAAGTCGAAAAATGTCATAAAAAAAGTCATATTTAAATACTAATGGCATAAGATTATGTTTTCAATAAAGCCAATACCATGGCCACTGCCATGATTTTTATGTGTTTTATTTCATTATAAATTTCTATATCTCTAAAAAAACACTATTTACTAATTAATCTCAAAACATAACATAATTTATGTCTCTTGTCTACAAATAAGAATTTCAACCCGAAACAATCTTTAAGACATGGATTATACTTCCATGAGATTTTTTGGAGACACCTTACTTTACCGTGTACACACTTTGATGAATATGAGTGTTTAGCAGATGAATCAGAAGGATCTGTTTGATGTCAAGCTGAGGGCCCCAATTCTCCTCAGCGCTCACTATGTTCACTAATATCGCGGTGCACGTGCACAGTACATAAGTCGAGGTGATAATAAAGATGAAGTCTATGGCAAGAAGCGTTAACTGGAAGCGTGTTCTGGAAACCAGCCGAGGGAGAAGTAAATAGTTAAGGCTGACTTCCAGAGCGGCTATGCTACGATATATCGTTGTCTGTTTCGCGAATCGATACCAGATGTACCTTTAAGGTTGATACGAGCCTGGTTTGTCAACCAGGTAACTATGAGGCGCATAAATTCGTCAGTTGAGTGAGTTTGAATAAGAATTAACAATTGTAATTTGTAATTGTAATTTAATACCTTCTATTTTTCTTAAATATATTTAATACATTTCAAATTAAATAGTTCTGTGTATTTATGATTCTAGCTGTCGTTTATGAGTACGTATCAAGTGTTGCTGTTAAATCGAGCATCATCATCAAGTATCATGGTTTGAGTTTTAGTCTCTTTCTACCAATCTCAAGGTAATCTCTGACTTATCATCAGAAAAAAATCTCAACACGTGTATTGAGATTTATCTCATCGTGTCCCAATCCGTTGTCATGGTCCATTACAATATAACACAACATGAAGTGAATTACTTGGCGAATAAGTTTTTATGAATGTGCTTAGGTGAAATATTTGAGGTATATGAGGTGGACTTGTTGAGGAAAAAGAAATCGGCAATTTTTTTTGACCTGTAAGAAATTGTCGTAAAAAATATCTATATCTTTATATTTATTAACATTTTATAAGTTCTTTTTTTAAAATTTGCATAAAATAAAAATAAAACCCGGTGTTAAATGAATATTTTAAATCGTCCGTACCCTCATGAGTTAGGATCGCAATCATGACTATATTCCTTAATACTTCTTTATATTCTACATCGACTTCTCATATTGGGTGGGTGGATCTACCGCTTTCTTTATATCTACGTTGCCGACCAACTCTCTACTCTACTACAAGCTGTCTTTTCTTCTAGCAAAATTTTCGAAATTTGAAGTATTCGTTTAAACCACATAGAATTAATCTTAGGTTCAAAAAATTTAAAACAAATTAATGACGAAAAATAGGCACATAGCAAGCCTGTAGGGAACGTTCTACGGGGCGTGCAGCGTGCGGGCCGTATAACAAATGAGCGTTCGAATGTGGCAGTAGTATTTTGAGCTGCCATCGTGGCTTTTTATTATTATATTGATACGTATGTAGAAGAAAACACATTTTTAGAATTTGACAAAAGAAAGGTCAGAGTGACATTGTTCAGCGAAGAAAAAATTAAGGAGAATTTTTCAACATTATATGAAACTTTACGATTAAACGAATGTAAATTCTGCAAATATACAAAAATGTTTGTATCAACCTTTGACTACATACAATATTAGAAAAAAATCATTTTCACATTTGTTCGAATATCATCTCGAACGTTAACATAAATCGCTGTTCAAACACAAACTGGTTTGAACTTGCACGCCTACGCGACGCCGAACGCAAACAGGCACACTCTTGGCATCGTTTAGGCCGCCGACACTCAAGACACTCGCATTTATAAACATGAAATTGTTATGCACGCAGCACTCCTCTAGCAGTGACTCAGGCCTTGCACTCAAAGTATGCGTGGTTATGTATGTAGGGTATTCATAAAATGCTCTTCAGATTTCTCCATGGTGTCATGTCCAATCATGGACCTTGTATTACTTGCAATACTATTCAAAACATATAGTTCTGTGATATTTAAATACAAATTAAATAGAGTTCTGGTACCGACATTGATGTATGGAAGTGTAGATCTGACAGAAGAGGAACGAAAGTAGACTGAATGCAGTGGATGCGTATGTGTGGCAGAATAATGAATAAATAAGGAAAGAATGTAAAGCTTATATTAGTATAGTGGATATTATTAAAAAAAGATCACTAAGGTGGTTTGGTCATATGGAACGGATGAATGAGGAGAGAATGGTAAGGAAGATATATGACGCAAATATTGATGGCACCATAAATAGAGGACGTCCGCGGAAGACTTAGCACGACTAGGTAAACCAGATACTGGAGGATGGTCCTGTTAGAAACCTCAATAATCGACGAGCTTGTATGAGAAGATGTATGAATGTGGGTAATGCGAGAACTGTGTGTCAGGACAGAAGAGTGTGGCGTTCTATCCTCTCTGCCTACAAATATACAGATAAAATCAATTAATGGAAAAAATATTTTTGTTTCTACTGGGATTCAAGCCTAGATCCTTTCCTATCTGAGAAAATGCGTTAACTAATTTTCGAACTTATATGTTACACTATCCACTAGAGAGATATACAGAAAAAATCAATTTGTCGAAAAAATATTTTAGTTTATATTTTTATTTTATCCCGGTAGCAAAAATAAAATATTTATTTCTATATATCTTTCTATAATAGTTATAATAATAATAATAATTTGTAAATTTTTTTTAACCCGATTCGCCATAAAGATAATACATATTCTATTATACATTGAAGTTACAAAATAAATATATAAAAGGGTAAAATCAGTTTTGCCAACCAATATTTTTTCAAATTTCTTCAATATTATTATTTGTAGAAGGTCAGGGGTAGAAGTTACTAGATAACAGAAAGCTTTCTAAGAAAATATGTGTCCTTTATACTCATACGTATACATTATGTGTGTATGTGTGTATTAAAAACAGAAAACAACTTGGCGCCCGAAGTCTATGTAAATGAAAAGTGTATTTTGGTGTCCAACTGCCTAAAAAAGCATGTGTCCTGAATCGTTTAATTCAAAAAAATCGCTTGTAAATCTAAAACACCTAACAAAAGTGTAAAATAATAATTTAATAAATTGTATATAAACTCGCACATACGAGGCGCGTTTTTTAAGTAAGTAACGTTGCCAGATGTTTCCCGGTGTAGCACTGCGGTTGCAATGTTGCGCATGCGCAATGGTTTCCGTAATCTGTTGACTCACCTCATGTAACGTTAAAGACATTCACATAGTGTTACCATCTTATAGTGAGTGGTTGAAATGTTCAAGATAATAGATCAGCCCGCCAACTGTGAGATATGCTGCGTGATTCTAACACTGTTTTGTCTTGATTTGGCGCCAAGTGGCAAGCATTTTGATGACCATGATGAACTCAAATATTGAGTATAGACATGGTTTTCGTACCAGGCGGCGTCGTTTTATGACGAAGGTATACAACAATTGGTGCTCCGTTATGACTAGAACCTTAATAATGGTGGCGAATATGTTGAGAAGTAGTTTAAGGTGTGTAGCTTCCAAAGAAAGAGAAGTATTTTAAAAAGGATGTTTCTTTAAAAAAAAAATACTTTACGGTATTTCCTTAACACATGAACACCGTCGTGACTTGTCGAATCCTTCAAAGCCACTTTTTAGGGAATTTCAGGTTTTGGATATAATACAATTTATGTTAGAACATATTCTTATTGTGAAGTTGTAATTATTCAGAACATAGGTCTGTGATATTTATTTTATTTTATTTTTCGATGAAATTGATTTTATATATGTATCTTTCTAATTAATACATTTAATTTATATTTACAATTATTTGTACTGAATATATTATATTAACTAGCTTTCATAGGAAAATATGCGCTCCATCTGTGAGAACTGAAAGATATTGTCCCACAAGAGCAAATAAGCTTAAAATAGTTTCAAGAATGAAAACTAGTTTTGGTCAAAGATTATTCATCTTTCAAGGTTCCAGAATTTACAATCAATTGTAAATAAAATTAGAACTTTAATTGACATTAAGGCTTTTAAAAATAATATTTCATATTGGTTGTTGCAACAAGGTAGAGCATATACAGAAAGTAAACATTTTTATGTAATGAAATAATTTTTATAACTACTTTTGTGTGTTTCAGTTTTGTGTATTTCTATCTACCTTATATGTGCTTACATTATATTGTATTGCACATTGGTATTTTTTTTAAATCTTTTTTATACTCTTTTTTTATATTTTAAAAAAAATATTTTCACATTATATGCTATGCATGTATTCGATCTTATTGTGTTTTGCCTTTGATGAGTTTTGGTTTTGTAAAATGTATTTGTTTATCAATTTGCCCTAAAACAGGCTTGCCTGGTTGAGCAATTCATTTAAAATGTGTGTAAAAATATGTTACAAACTGTCTTTTTTTTTCTTTTTGCAGCTATACAAATGTTATACGTCTAAATAAATAAATAATAAAAAAAAGTCTCGATAGGCATAGCTTACAATTTTTTTTATTGTCTATTCGCTGATGTGAATTCAATGAGAGCTATTTTTAGTTTTGTGAAAAACGCAGTAATTTTAAGTTTTGAATACATACAAAGAGATAAATCAATAGTTTATTATTTTCTTGTAACGAGATTAATACATGAAATTTTTCTACACACGTGTACATTGCTGGTAGTTTTTATAATGTTATTCGAGTCCCGGGCGAACCAGACTAGTAAAGTAAACACCGAAATTTTCTGATGGATTTCGCCTGTTGATACAATTATTAAACCTTTCCGAAAATATACAACTTTCAACTCAGAAACGATATGTGAACGGTTATAATTTTATACAAATGGCCCAGAAATTGAGTTTTCATGTTTTCAGACGGTTGTCCCTTTCATGCAAGCATCAATTTTTAAAGGTGGGAAATAAAGGTCCTTGTCCCTTTTCCGCCCATATAATTTTACGTAATATACACATCTGTACCTGTTTATATAAACGATTATGAATCGCTTTAGAAATTGTTTCCCGCATCAGGTATGGTGCGGTGTAACTAAATATGAATGTCACAAAATGGATATTAAAATTATAAGTAAAGAGAGAAATTAATGATATTTTAAATTATGACAATTGTTTAATTGTTTAATGTTTTAATGATGGCTAAACGTGATAATACAGGTAACCCCCGTTGATCGTGGAAGAAACGTTCTGGACATGGTCACGATAAGCGAAATTTCGCGACCAACGGGGTATTTAAAAAATATATATTTTAAAATCCGAAAAAAACACATTATTAATAAATCAAACATTATTGTAGTGATTTTCCAATTTGATTACATCAGTGTGGAAATTTATTTATTTATATATATATATATATATATATATATTGACATACATATTTTTGTTTTAACAGAGGTGGATACATAATAAACATAAGACATTCTCATAGTTTATTGTGTAGAATGGAGTAGACTTCACCTCTGATATATACAGCGTTGTCCTGGCTACTTTGCTAGACTAAAGTCTGAGTTTTTTTTTCGTACTGTTGTGGTGTTATTTATCGAAAGTAATAAAAAAGAATTACAAATATGTATGAAAAAAAAAACAAAATAAAAATATATGTAGTGAGAGTGTTGTAGGACTAGTGAATTATTAGTGAAGGTATTGTATAAATTACATTAAAATGTTGTATAAATTACATTAAAATTCATCTCTACCTGATTGAATCATATATTGGGTCTATATTTGTGTAATATTATTGGAATTATACGATTTCCAGTATACTATCACAGATTCCCTTCGGTTATTTCCTCTTATTGTACACCCATGTTGATTGAAGTGAAACTCGGTATGAAACTTGCAACAATACTTGTTATTCCAATAATATATTTACAGTAACATACAATGTGATAATGATGGGAAAAGAGACCCGTTCCACAGTGACGGCCTCTTATATCCCGTCACTCCTCTCACACACACACACATACCCACTCATACGAAAGTAACAGTTCTCACAATTATTAAAAACAACAAATAAAATACATACATAACATAATTCATTCATTTTGTACCCCGTTACAATCAAGAATCACATTAACCCAATTACTTCGAAGGTCTATAGAATGATAGGATTCATACTTAAACCTGCGAACACTTCCAAAATCCATGTTGCTTTAAAATACTGCATTACGCATTCATCTGCAGTCACTTAAGAGTACGCATCTCAAATCTGGAACCCATGGCATATTACATATATTGCGAGATTAGAACGAATAAATAGGTTTCTTCGATATCTTAATGTTAGATTTAATCTATTAATCTATTATTCAACTCCCATTCAGATGCAGCAAACTTTCACAATATGAAAACCCTAGAATATCGAAGAATACGTGCTGACCAAATACTTATCTTTAAACTAATGCAAGGCTACATTGACTCTCTCAGCCAATTAGATTTAATATTCTTCCACACTCCATCTAGATCGACCCGCCAGTCTGCACTCTTCCACATTCCTAGAAGTCGAACATCTTTCATACTAAATTCATTCATTCACCGTTTATGCGAATATTAACAGAAATTGACTTTTCCAACATTAGCCGTACTATGGTTAAAGAGTTATTTTTATGAACCATCATAATCTCAATTTTGACCAATCATTCTACCTATAAACACATCTTACTCCCCCTTTACCTCAACAATAGTTGCAACCTCCCCACCATTTCTTCTGCTATATTATGTACCTAAATATTTCTGTGGATTTTTATAATTAGTATCATATGTTTAACATTTATAACATTAGTTCTATTATGTTTATTAACACTGTCAAAATTCCTTATTAAAATTCTAAAAAATTAAAAATATATTATAAATTCAACGATTTTTTTCTCGGCGTGCGTAACTTCTAAGTGTGTTTTATTTTATTTTAATGAAAATATATTTTTTGTTACTTACGTATTACTTACCATCACGGCCGAGAGGATAGAATCTTCTGTCCTGACACACAATTCTCACCTCATCCACATTTATACATCTCATCATACAAACTCGTCAATTATTAAGACTTCTAACAGGACCATCCACCAGTATCTGGTTTATCTGGTCGTGCCAAATCTTTCGCGGACGTCCTTCTATTTCTGGTGCCGTTAACACTTGCGTTATATATATTTCTTATCATTCTCTCCTCATTAATCAGTTTCATATGACCAAACCACATATGTGATCCTTTCTTAATTTTACTCACTATACTAAAATCAGCGTTATATTTTTTCCTTATTTCTTCATTATTTATTTATCATAAATAGATCTGCCACATATACGCCTAAGTGATCTCACTTTCACTGAATTCGGTCTACTTTCATTCCTCTTCTGCCAGCTCCAGGCCTCACTTCCACACATCAGGTCGATACCAGGACTCTATTATGTAAGGCTAGTCTTGCCTCGGTTGACAAGTCCCCGTTAGATATTTAATTTAATATAATATAATATAATTCCATTCAAAGCGCCGATCACTTTATTCCCTGCAGTCATCCTCCTTTTGATATCTTTCTCAGCCTTTCCGTTTCTACATAAAATTCTTTCCTAATACACAAACTCATCTACTTGATCCAAACATTCATTACCTACATGTATTTTGCATGGTGTCTTGCTTTTCTCCTTCTTGAATACCATAATATTTTAAATAAATCAAATTAAATGTATTAATTAGAAAGATAAAGATACATATATATAAAATCAATTTTATCTAGAAATATTTGAACCTGGATCTCTTCCAATTCGGGAAACGTGCATTAACCGAATACACTACAGCACACAACGCATTGACGACATATTTTCGAACCTACATGTTACACTTTTAAAATTGATACATCTATCGTTCCATTATTTGGAAGCCATCTACTTTATTTTTTCGGAATCTCAAATACCTTTGAGTAATCCTGAATAATAATTGCAACTTCACAATAAGAATGCGTTCCCCTTAAAACCATAATATTTAACTAAATTAATATACTCAGTATTAGGATGCGTAAAAGTATTTACAGTTAAATCACGTGATTTATTCAACAAGTGTTACATTTTTAACGCGAAGGAAATTTGACTGAGTTATGCACGCGGAGTCAATGCCTGCGAAGATCAATGAGGCTTATGGTAGAGACGTTGATACGAGAGAGGAATGAGCGTGATGCACCTGAACTTGCGCTCAATCTTCCAATTCGCCGCGCTCGTTATAGGACCGATCGACTGTTTCAGATGATCAGTTATGTTTGCATCAAGAATAAAAATATAATAAAAAATAATCATTTTATAATGTCAAATTAAGACTAATCATATAATAAATTAGTCAGATCAATGCAGCTTTGTGCTATCTTGTACCGACTAATTCGTGCGTAATTGAAACGAATTTTACGCAACGAAAAAAAAAAACACAAGTCTTTATAAAGTATAAATCGTTGTAAAGAAAAAATTAAGCAAAGAGATTTAATTAATAATTTGACTAAAATATTCAATAGATTATAATTTGTTGCCGGAAAATTAGCCTCCCTTTGAGGCGTTTGTTAATTAAAAGAAAATGTTTTTATCTTTCCGGAAAGGGATGAATTAAAGGATAATAATAAAGTATAATTAAACCCTTTGAAAGTGTGGCCATTAAGATACAGCAGGCAAAATATTTGGCGAAATCACTGAAGCTTTGTGATTATAGAATTTTATTCTAACTTATCTCTCTCTCTATTATATCTATTGAAGAACTGGTAGGAGTAGGCCACGGCTCCGTTAGGAACTGGGACATACAAGATAGGAACATGGATCTATTCTGGGCTTTCATTATGTGGGAAATCTTGAGAATGCCTACACCGGAGTCTGATTGGTTTATCAATCGGACTCTCCGGAGCGTTGCTACCTGAATGATGACTGCCGGCAGTAAAGTTCGAGCTGCGATTTGATCTTTATATTTTTAATTTTATTAATGTTTATAATTTGTTTTGTCATATCTCATAAGGGAGTGTTACGAATCTACCCCTTTGCTCCCTGGCTTATTTATGCCTGCCTCAGTGTCATCGCGTGACACCAGAAACAGAGACTCTATTTGTTACACATGGTGATATATGTTACTTATGATTTCTCCATGTCCTTTTATTAATTATTGTTTATTATTTAACATTGTTTATAATTAAACACTTAATGACTAATTTTTAAACATCAACCGGTTTCGAAAAACACACAAGAGTCAAAGAGCACTTAAAATGTTAAATAATGGTTTTTCAGAATTTTAAAATCATTTATTAGAAAATGATTATACTTTTGATAGAAATTCGCTAGTCTACGCCGATAAACTAGAGACGATAGATAACTTGGAGGCCAACATTCGTCGCGTTATTGCCTATATACGTCCCCAGTTGCTTCACAAAGTGGTCGCAAATTGTGCTTTATTCGAGCTAGCCACGACGTCGATATGCGCGAAATCATATTTAAACTCTAATGGCATAAAATTATCTTTCCAATAAAGCTAATACCGTGGCCATTACCACGATTTATACTTTATTTTAAAGTTTTATACCTCTAAAAAAACACCCTTTACTAGAACATTTTGTTTATTTTTTTTTAACCGTCATCAATTTTAGTTGTTTTAGCGTATAAACTATTCTTGTGTATCTTTACATCTTAAAATAGTCCTCATAATACGTAATTTAACTAAAAGTAACTGAAATCTTCTATGTAGGTGCGGGGTCTTAAAGGTCGAAAAGTCAAAGGTACATCCATCGCGTTTGTGTTATAATAAAACGATGAAATATCAACCGATATTATGTCAACCGTAGTTGGCAATTTAATACGAATCGTGATAAACGGCTTAGACTCAAGCAAGAATCGAGAAATTCCGATAAAATTTCATATCTCTGAGGTAATTTATGCACGCGTTTTCATTTCAATGGACGAATATATCAAGATAAAGGGGTTCTTTGTTACTTGAGCACTTTAAAGCACGGGCTTAATGGGTTTGGTTAAGTGACAGATTAACCTGGGAGCACCCGCTATCGGTTAAAAAGACCCCGTTACGGATATCAGCTGTGATAACCCCCAACAAAACATTCTTTACTCAACAACCTTAACACCACGCTTACTCAGTGGTGGTTCTCACATTGCTCCCGTGTACTAAACCGCCAGTAAAGTACTGTTTGAAAATAATCATATTTTTAATAAGTCATAATATTAATTATATATTTTTTTAATTAAATAATACGATATTTAGTTTATTAGTATACATATTTAATACAAATGTCAACTAGTTTCGCTGGACCCAATATTCTTCAGAATAAGGTAGTATAATATAGACTAACTTAAGTGCAGATATTTACATAGAACATTAAAAAATTAAAAGAAGAAAATAGCAGCATTTTAGAAGAGGACAAATTATCAGCTAGGAGGGTAGAAGGGAACGGTAGGGCTTTCATTGAGAGAGAGGGAATAACTTTAAAATCTGACTACTGGATAAGTTAAATAGTCTGATTTTAAAATTGTTCCTTCTATATTTTATTAATGAAGAAGAAATGCAACAGCTATCAGTACAGCAAAATAAAGCTTTGAGAGTAATACTCAGCAAAAATAGTTATACTTGAATCAGTGCAATGCTGAAGGATCTGAATATGATGGTCTTTAAGTATAAAATATATTTCAATGTTAAGATATATATTTTTTATTCTCACAAAAATATCGACAACATTTATAAGAAAAATTGATGCAAATCAACATTAACACGAACAGCATACAAGAGGAAAAGATAGACTGAGACTGCCATTCAGGAAGAAGGCTAAATCTCAGAAATCGATGATGAACAGTGCAATGAAATTTTTTAATGAAATGCCAGAAGATATAAGAAATATAAGAAGAAACTACATAGATTATAAATAAAACTAAGCAAATATGAGAAAGATAATTTTTGGTAAATAATAAGATTTTAATCTTGTTTATATTAAAGCATATATAAATATAATGTCAATTATAATGTTAAATTTTTTTGATTTTTAAAAATTTAATTTATAATTGTTGCTGCGGATGTAATGCTTCATGTATGGCCAATTAAAACATCAACTTACTAAATACTGATTAAAAAAATGTTCTATAGCAAATACTAACAATGACATAATATACGAGTAGGAATAAAATAAAATAAAAAGAGCTTATAATAAAAAAACTCTCTCTCTCGGCCGATGTGCTCTTGATATCATCCGGCCATATCTCGGACTTAATCAGTCCATCTTATTGAAAATCGACCTCTCTCCCTCTCTCCTTGTACATCCACCGCGATTACCATTTTCTCCAAACTATTTACGTCTCTTTTAGCAACATGCCCAAAGGTATGAACATACACGTATCCTACATGCTGTAGAGAGCCTTTCATTAGTGCGGAGTTTCTAAAAAATATAGACTTTCGTTCGTTTATAAAGTGTTTAACTAACGCAAGTAGGTATCACTCGTGCGCCCATCCAGAGTCCAGAGTTTATCTCAAAAGAAAATTGTAACATATTAGCTTAAATAAGAACCATTTTCCCGCTAGAGATACGTTACATGTATTTATGTTAATATTTTGCCAACTTTACATTTGTGCTTGTTAGCAATATTAACAGGTTTATACTAAACAGCTGAAATTATTTTAGACAGTAATAAAAGTTCACAGATTACCAAATATATAAACATGAACTGACGCAAATTGCTTGTCTTGATATTTTCATTTTGGTGTCACTCACGTGATCACTTAAGTACCACTTACGCAATCAAATAGCTGCGCGACTTTTTTTAAAAATATGACTCGATCGGAACGAAAATTTAAACGGTGACGACATAATATGCATTAATGTAAAAAATACGTCTTGTTTACACATAAATGTGTCATAAACTAACTATATATATATATATTTTAAGAACACTTTCTATGACTGAATATGATTCATTTATTGTTTGAAAATCCTTCACGTAATAACTAAAGGAAATAATTATGTTTATTTAAGGTTAACGTAGGAAATAGTTCTGCCAATCGCTTTTTGTTTTTCTCAGCTCAAAAACTAATCATGCACCAAATTTAAAGAACAATCATGAAATCAACAGGTTAAAAACAGTAAGATAGTAAAATTCGCGAATTAGTAAAAGAAGAAGTAGACACTTCAATGATTTGCACGCAGTTGTAAGCCTTTCTAATGTTATTCTGTTAAAACAGCATAGGTAACGACTCCATACAAAACGGATCAACAGAAATGAATTTTCAATTCAGTAAATACTTGAGTAATTCATTAGTTTAAAGACGGAATAGAGTAATGTGAATAGCTCGATGCGGTGAATACCAAAGAGCGTCATGGGTACAGCGTTAAATTGTCGTGGTAGTTTTTAGAACTAACAAATAAAAGTCTCTACTTGTACACAGATGGCGCTAATTGTAAAATAATGTTTTCGTTTATGTTAATTTAATTATTTAATTTATGTTTGTTTCCCAGATTTTTTAGTAATGCTCAGATTTTTTTCTTTTATGCACTGCACGCCCTTGCTTGTGACTTATGATAACGTTTTTCAAAATTTAGAAAATATTATATAACTATAGCAGATATTAACACGGTTGACATCTTTATTACTAAGTGTGGTGTACTTGCATAATTATTTCTTTATTATTATAATACACGCCATACTCAGGCATTAATATAATTTGTAAAATAATATAAAATTTCAGCAAAGGTGCTATACACAAAGAAAAACATTATATAATATCAGCATGTCTTTCATAATCAAAATTACAAATAAAAATAAATTTAAAATTTGAAATGAAGCAATTTATCCATCTCCATTGAGTTGAGACACATTGTGATAATTTTAATTGTAATAATGCAGTTAAATTTACAGCAAAAATGTCGACTACCTCCGCATATTCATTTCCCAAAGAATTCAATATGGGGACTGCAGAGTTGGCTAATGCATATGTTCTGACATTACCACTGTAATAGAACAGTGAATTGTGTTTCAATGGTGCGTGAAAGTCATGTAGATCAACAATTTGGGGGCAGTCTATCATACCCTTGACAATCCTGTATATAAATATAAGATCGGTCATCGTACGTCCTACTGATAATTTAAACAATTTTCGACTGCTAAGGGATAATCATAATTTATATCCTCAGAGCGTATATTTAATTTAAAATTAATGAATCTTAAAAACTTTTACTGGATTCTTTCAACCTCCGTCGAATGAATAATGTAGTGAGGCGACCATGTAACCGAATTATATTCTACCTGAGATCTGAGTAAAGAAGTATAGAGGTATATGTATGATTTGTAATTTATTTATTTATTAGATGACACACATATTTTTGTTCTAACATAGGTGAATATATTATAACATAATAAACATAAGACACAATTAATACTCATTGTGTGGGATGAAGTAGACTTCAGCTCTGATATATACGGCGTTGTCGAAAAAAAACTGGCTATTTTAACACCGACTTCAGTCTTGCAAAGTAGCCAGTCTTTTTTTCGTACTGTTGTGATGTTATTTAAATCATCGACAGGAATAAAAAGAGAATTAAAATAATGATGTATAAAAAAAATAAAAAATATGTAATAGGAGAGTTGTAGGACTAGTGAATTATTAGTGTAGGTATTGTATAAATTAAATTAGAATGTTGGATATCCATGCTTCTGATTCATCTCTACCTGATTGGATCATATATTGGGTCCATATTTGTGTAGTTTTATTGGAATTAAACGATTTTCAGTTGGTATTGAGTGTGTTATATAGTTTCGGAGCTAAGAAAGTGTAAAATCTTTGATAAAATGTCGTTGTTATTGTCGGAACTGGGGTGTAGATGTTTGTTGTTTGTCTTATGTTGTGTCCATGATTGATTGCTTGAATTATTAATATTAGAATGTTGAAATGTTGGCTGTAAGAGCCCGCGTATGTAGAAGTGGTGGGGGGTGCCGAGGCCATAAAAGGAAAGTCGCGCGCCGATGGCGCTTTCTTTTTATTTTCCTTCGGCGACCACACTCGTAGCTCCAATTCTGTATCGATAGTTATATTGTTGTATGTAACAAACTATTGTGCATAATTATGAGCGATTACTTTAACAAGTATCTAGACAATAATTGTCTCATAATTCGGCGAATTTAAAGCCTTCACACTGAGAAAGATAACATTTTATACAAGTTTGGCAGCATGTAGAATTTACTTACACCAATATCTAAATACTTTTACTATATAGCTCCATTTTTTATTACTATAGCAATAAATATAACTTATTTACACTTGTTTTATTAACATGGTACGTAACAATATCTAACTGATGAAGAAGAAATAAAAGAAGCGTGCGATAGGGATATATTATCTCACTTCTGCTGTTCAACTTATATTCAGAATAAATATTCAACAAAGTTCTTCATAAAGCTACTCAAAGGCTTGTTATAAATAATAAATTGCTACCCAAGTACATAATACAAAGTATTATGTACTTGGGTAGTAATATAAATTATATACGGGATCCTTCTGTTGAAACCAAATGCCGCGTTAAGCAAGTTCGTGTATCCATTATCAGCGTGAAAAATATGATCTGCAGTTATGATTTAACCTTAGATAACGAACACAATTGATTAGATACGCGTTTTCGGTATTATTTTACGGAATTGAAACATGGGCAAATATTGCGAAGAAATGATATGGCGATATGAAGCATTAGAGATGTGGATCTATTTTAAAATAAACTAGATGGATAGAGTTACGAATAAAGACGTAATGGTTTGGATAAATAAATAAAAATTAAATAAATATCCGATATCTCATAGAGACGAAGCTATTTTTATTACATTTAATAGAAAATATATTTAATATAAATATGGGATAATTACAGGGCTTACGACCTATCTTCGGCTGCCTTAAGTGATCATATATATATATATATATTATCCAATTCTTCCCTCAATCTCCACATTTATCAAATTTTTGAAAGTTGTATACACGTTAGTACATGGACTCGCTTCGAGTACCACTACACCATCGCCCTCTGTGGACCAAATTTGGTAATTCATTTTAAACAGCATATATGTCAACGTGATGAGAATTTGATTTTTTTTTTGAAAATTATTTAAAGCAATATTCTTTATCTGTAAAATGTTTTTAACACATTACACTAGAATACGCCTAAAAAATCAATATTTTTCATTTTTTGTATATTTGAATGTGTCCAAGAATACACAATATAATAAAAAGAGCTTCGTTTCTATAACATATCTGATATTTATTTAACTACAGTGCTTTTGTAGGCAAAAATCCAGTAATTGTGTGTTCTTGGACATATTCAAATATTGCTCAATATTAAATCATTCAAATTATGAAAACTTCTATATTTCGAACATGTGATGAGCCATTCGGAGAAGGGCTTAACCTTATACCTCATAATGCAGGGAAAGATTGCTGTAAGTCGGAACTCTAGAAGAAGTAAAACATGGTTGAAGCTAAGACAATGGTTTGACCACTATACCGTAGAGCTTTTTACGGACAGCGATAAACAAAGTGATGACAGCCAAAGTCCGTTGAACGGATTAAGGACGTTCCCAAAAAGCAGTCGTACTCAATCTTCAAGAAGATTCCCCCGTATGTAAAACTACTATGAACTACTACGAATAGAATAAAAAAAACAGTTGAGGTACTTTTTCGCTTCCGCTCGCATGCGCAGAAGTTCAAAAATCTCTCACTATTCAAATTATAAAAGAAAAACGTCAAAACCATTCAAACGTAGCTCACTTTTAACATTTTTTGTAACAAAATGAATACCGCATGTTTTAGTTATTTTTACAGAAAGATATTTGTTAAATTTTCAATTAATGATTCTCAGTTTTACAAAACAATCGTAAGAAAATTACTATTGCTATTCAATTAAACGTGCGCTACAACATCTTTCGGGGTATGGGGTATGTTAAATATGATCATTTTAATAGTTAATATTTACCCCAAGGACTATTAAAAAAAAATTCTACGTATAAAAGACACTCTTAAGTATGTGTATTCAAAGTTAAAAAGGATTGTAAGAAAAGTGATTTTTTTTGGGAGTCCTTAAGTACGACAAGAAAAAGAAGGTATAAGTTTTTAATATTCTGGGTAAAAATAGCCAGGTAATAGGAGTTCGAATATTATAATACAGTGTTACCGTTTCTGGGTTAACGGAATAGGCAGGTCATCATATTGATATTGTATCCATAGCGATATTACTAATATATTTTCTCGGTTTCGACAAAACTCGCAAAGTTTTGAAATTTATGGAAAAGATTTATCTATACTATGGCCGTACAAAATTCACCACCACTAAATATTATTTTAGAGGGTGGAAAACAAAATGATCTACAATAGAATTACGATGGGATGAGAAAAAATAAGCTTAACTCAAAAAGTTGAGTACTGAGAAAATCAATATTAATTTGTGAAGGGCAATCGCCTCCATTCACGTTATCTAGAGACAGTACAACCCTTAACTCGCCATGTTTAATCTATATAATAGCGGGTTTTTTGGACGACAATAGTATTGACCTGTAATATAGTATTTCCTATTCTATAATATTATTATACTTTTTTCTATAAAATAAAGTTTTTAACTTGATTAATGCCACAAATCACTCTTCAAGAGGGGATTGCTTATTTAAAAGAAGAATATGTATTCTCTGAATATACATGGAGTAACAGACCTAGTCTACAATATTTTATGGATAGATACATGATTAAATTACGAATCTAAAACATTTAATATATGCAAACTCTGTACCGTTACTGAAAATATTATTGTTATAAAAAAAATCTTTTGCAAAATTTATCCATTATTAATCCATATCTTTGCTTCAAAGAGCTTGCTTAAATCATGAAAAAAAATAGTCTGGCCGCCCTGACCTTTAATTGTTTGTATTCAATATATATTTGGAATCAACAAAATATTTCAATTAATCGAAGTAATCGTATAATTACGATATTTTTTAAATGCCTATATGTCTGACATGGTTGAGATAAGGTACTTATTAATATTGTTAACTCGTAATTTAGTCTGGTCTCCACCTATAAAATATTGTGGATTATCTGGTCTGTATTATAAAATATTGTGGTCTGTTACACCCTGTGTAAATAAGACGTAAATCCTGCGCCGACAGGATCTATCGAACGAATTGCGTGATCTCCGGGTCGCACGTCCCGCGGATTGGATTACGACGATTCCGGTCGTAAATCGGAATCGCCGCAGAGGGGTGAGGGAGGAAATAAGGGATGTGGAATATAAGGGTTGATAAGGGGTAGGGATTCCCCTCGAAGGATCAGTGATCTCGGGGAACCAGGATTTGGAAGGACTGCTCGCCTCACCTTGTGTCTGACGCTTTCGTCTCTGACCCCGCAGTCGCCGCCGAGATCACATAAATGGCACGCGGTGGGCAAATTTCCGCCTCCGAATGAAGATGGCGATATCAATCACTTCACCCGCAGCACACAAATAACAAATTCTACGTTATAACCAAAACACAAGATCGCATATATAATATTACACAAAACAGTACTGATGCACACCGCTAATGCTATCGCGGTGTCGCCATTGAACAAGTATCGTGTCGCGTCGACATCTGCTAACGTCAAGGTCACTATTCACACTGACGAACATTAAGGAAAGGTGTATTTGGATGGGGAAAAGGTGTCAATAATACGGGCCACGGCCGATTCGCAAGACACGGTAAAAATATGTTTTACGAATCCGAAACACCCTGTATACAATCTGTGTGTAAAATGAGATTTTTTATTTTATCCATATTGAAAAGACACGTTTCTATTCAGCTTAATGCGAGATACGAGGTCCCGAGTGATCGTGATGAACGCCCAGTAGGAGAGCGTTTAATTAATCGGGAACAATGGGGAATTAATTATAAAAGAACTTTACGTTTAATAATTTCCCTCGAGTAATTCAATTAAGTATTGTTTCATTTTTAACAGCGTTTTGACAATAAGCATGAAGTATTTTATAATGTATCACTTATCAAAGTGTAAGCTCTATATCAAAGGTTTCCTCAATTTTAGAAGAAAATTAATATTTTTACGAAAGGCAGGCAATTATATTTTTTTATATATGTATATTCGATCTTTATGTAATGGATCGCGGTCACGTGTGAATGCGATACATGTAAATATAATGGTTTCTGTCCTATTACCTACCTGTTTTTCAGAGCACTATCATTATCTATGATTTTGAACCAGTTGACGTTCTACTATCGAGCTCGTCAGATTGGAAGTTAACGTTTTCTTATAGAGCGCGTTATACCGTTACATTAATAAGCTTACGTCATACTGTGGGAGCTAATAAGTTGAACTATGGAAACGAGACGGCACAAAATAAAAACACATAGGAGACTTTCCCTCCATGCACTACTGCCGGCAGATTTAACCTACTATAACAGATCATATTTGGGCAGAAGGTAGAAAATAAAAATAACGAAGTGAACAAAATAAGAATAACAAATAACGATGTAGCTACTCAGAAGTCCTCCGGAGGGTATCCCATCTGAAAACTCGCACTCGAATAAAGGCCCTAAATAACTTCAGATTCCTGCCACGCTTGAGCAGATCGGAGTCTCTGATAGAACCTCGATCTACTCCCTCCAAATCCTGCCTTGTATCCGTCAGAATCACGCAATGCTAGAGTATGCGTTTGCCTCACCCGTTTGTCAGATTGAACTGCTCACCTTGCTTTTGTGTGATGCAAGTAGTGCTCGCTTCGCGCGTATCATTGAAGGGCGTGTTCCTAAAACCAGGGTCAATATTTCAAGAGGGTCAACATTTGTAGGTAGATCATGTTCTTTCTGGTGTCTGGTTGATCCTCGAGTTCCTTGTTCAAAATTCCTTATCACCTATTCCTTGCGCAATCTATTTGGATTGGTCGGAGGTTTGTCGCAAAACCACAAACAAAATACCCGGAAAAGACCAGAAAAGAGACGTCATCATTATTACCCCGATTTTCTGTAAGATGCCAATCTTTTCAGTTTTAATATCTATGAACAAATGTGACAAGGAATAATGATATAAAATAGTAAAGTAAAATCAAAAAACTCTTGTTGTACTAAAAAAAAGATTAAACTGCATACAATACTAATAGAACCGATTGATGTATAAAAATGTGGAGTTTAATTTCTAACTTTAGTATAAGAAAATAGGTCTTGCGCAAAATTTTCAGCCAAATACATAACAACCTAACAGCAGAATGGAAGAGATTAAAGAAAGCAAAACTTCCGCCTTCGGGAAGTTGAGGCACATTACTAGAAGAGACATTCGGGATAAATAAGTGATCATTGAGAATCTACAACGATGAAGGGCAAGTGGTTTATCTCGTGAAAGACAAAGTCTGAGATATCACTCTACAAGGCCCAGAATCGCGAAAAGGGAAAGCAAGCAGTTCTCAATGAGAGATTTATTAATTTTAAGTTTGTGTACTTATAAATAGATCGAATGAGTTTCTCAAAAATATACTTCATTAATATTCATTGAGGGACATCCCTGGAGTCAATGACGACAAAATAAAGATCAGAAAAGTAATCAGCAGTTTTCCAGCTACACGAAGTTTCTATTCGGGAATATTCGGAGATCTTCGCACACGATCGGGAATGCGTGACATCTAGTAACAATGTGCGAAAATGACTCGAGGGATGTCGCAAAGCGAATCAATGTAGGGGCGGATTATTTGGAAAGGCATTTCCTGGGGAAAACTTCACATTTAGTTTTCACTTACCCTTTTTATTGGCCCCTGGGATTTCGTAAAAGGGTAGTGGAGGACACACACGTTGACACTAGAAAAAAAAACTTTTACAATTACATGCCTCTGTGAAGACAGAACGTGGCACGTCAAGGAAATTGTTTTAGGACCTTTCGGGGAAACCGGAGAAATATCTTGCAAAAAATTAATGGAAAAAATACTATCAATTATTCCCAAATGTGCGTCCTATAACTATCCCCAATCTGCATGGTTTCTTTCCACAAAGGTCTATAGAATCAAATCTCTTATAATTTACCGACATTATTTTGAAGGTGATGGACAAAGGATTACAAGTAGACACACTGTATACTGACTTCTTAAAAGATTTTGATAAAATCAATTATCGAATACTTCTGAGAAAGTTGCGATGTTTCGGTATACACGGAGACCTATACAGATGGTTTACAAAAATCGAAGTCAGGCAGTTGTGATCTAAGGGTTTAGTTCCATATTTCAAAATGTCCCATCTGGAGTTCCACAGGGCTCACACCTTGGACCTATTTTATTCTTAATTTATATTAATGACATTAAAGAATGTTTCTTAAATTCTGAATTTTTACTATTTGCTGACGATGGCAAAATTTTCAAAGAAATTAAATCAACCACTGATTGCCTCCTGTTACAGGATGATATTAATAGACTTTCAGTCTACTGCCAAAAAAAAACTTTTTCTAAATATTGCTAAATGTCACATCATTTCATTTTCAAAGAAAAATCTAATTTGTCGTATAATTAATAATAATAACAAACTTAGTGTCTGCACTCAAGTGAAGGATCTTGGTGTCATCTTGGATTCTAAATTAACTTTTATCCCGCATATAAAATTGGTAATCGCTAAGGCCTATAGACTCCTTGGATTCATTGCTAGAACGTCTAACTCATTCCAATCACCTTTTACTCTTATCATTTTATATTTCTCATTTGTACGCAGTCAACTTGAATTCGGATCAGTAGTTTGGAACACACATTATTCTACCTACAGCGACCGACTTGAAAATGTCCAACATAATTTTTTAAATATATTAAATTCACGCACTCGCTTAGACATTAAATCTCATTTAGAAAGTGAGTGTTACCATAAATACCCCCCACTTTAATAGAAGAAATACTTAAGATTTATCATATCTCTGTAAAATTTTAAATAACTTAGTTGACTCGCCCTATTTATTAGAACAAATAAGTTTTAACTGTCCAACGCGACAAACACGATCAAATAATCTTTTTTATCCAAATTTGGGTAGAACTAATTACATAAACAATTGTTTTATCATCCCCTCTACATCAAAATATAATACCGTAATTTTTTCTAATAGCATGGACATTTTCAACGATAAATTGCTTCCTTTTAAATTTAAACTACGCCAACTTTTCAATAACTATTAACATAAATTGTATATATTGCATCCCATTTCCCTCCCCTCCTTACCCTTTCCTCTTTGTATGTTCTGTTTAAAATCACTCTTTTGTTTTTTTTTTTCAGTTTATTAATATTATTTTTTTTTAATATATACTAGTTTTTAGTTTATTTACTTTTATGTAAATGTATTTTTGTTTATCAGTCTGTTTGAGTATACTACTTTTTAGTTTATTATGTACTACGTATTTAAGTCCGAAGAAACTTCCCTGGTGTTATTTTTATATATTATGTAATTATAAGTTATTATTGTTACACTGTTTGTTTCTCCAAAAAATAAAAATAAAATAAAATAGCTACAGATACAATAATTGCCACGTCTGAAATATTTATATATGTAGTATTTATATTTTGTTTATATATATATATATATATATACATACGTGTGAACTTTTTATTTATTTATATTTTCCTTGGTTTTCTTTTCATAACATATATAATATTTCTTAACTTTATACATACATATATATATATATATAATCTTTATGGCGAGTCGGGTCTTAAAAAAAACCCGATCACGCTGAAATATACGCATTATTACTACTATTACTATTGTTATTGCTTTTGCTATTTCTATTGCTATTATTATTATTATATAAAGCAAGATATATATATCATCTGATCACTGGAGAACGTAAGAGGTTGGAAAATCGACCCCTCAACCAATGAATAAATAAATGAATGAATGAATAAATGAGATCTTATATCATGTGTTGTGAGACAGCAATGGTTGCCATTTTAAAATACTCAAATCCATCCAATTAATAATTTTATTGCGATCAGCTGGTTACAATAAATGAAAAAAAAAAACGATGAGTCCGGAGATCATATTCAATTATTTCAGCAGCATAATAAAGCGCGTCCAAATATTTCAAAAACTATGATTGATAAAATTAAGAGCCCGAAATGAATTGTAATTTGGCATTCATAATACTTTCTAGATCTTGTGCTATCAGATTTTTTTATTTTCCGGTCGATGCAATAATATTTACATTTTTAACATTCGTGTAAAATTTTAACAATAAATTTAAAGAAAAAAAATATAAAACAAATTAAAAAAATATTTGTATATGTTAACTTTGTTTTATTAACCACTTACTGAGTTTAAATACATCTACCGGTTTCGAAAAACAATGCAATTTAGCACAATCCTTGCAACTATGTTTATAGATGACAGAATTGTTAAATGTATCATCTTTGTTTTTAGAATTTATGAGTAAATATCTTATATTATTATGTGTATAAAATGCCGGTTTAATGCTTTGTGGTAGGTGTTTAGATATTTGATTTGAAAAGTTATTCGTGTATAAAATTCTACGCCAATAATCATTATGTTTTATCTTTGATTTATATTAAAAATTGACTATTATATTCTTTCGATTTATTTTTTAAAATAGTGTCTATTAAACCTGCATTATAACCGTTATTAATTGCTATTTTTTAAATTGTATTCAATTCGATATTGAAATTGGATATTGACATAGGAATATTGACTAAACCATGTATCATAGAAAATTCGTGAAATTTAAACGTTTTATTATTTCCTAATCATATTTGTTATTTTTTTCCATCAAATGAATATGTTGGGTTAATATTTGTGAACTCAAATATTGCTTCTTACAAACAATCTTCTTATTTACTCCGTTCTCGTTATTCTTATTTTCATGTTAGTATTGATATATAGCACCCTCAATCAGATGAGACTCAACTCGTAATACACCTTCACATATTTCAGTTCTGGGTCACTCTTCCGGGTCTACTTCAGTACAAAGCTATTTCCAAGTAGTCTTATTTTCAAAGCTGTCATTTTCGCTTATAATGTGTACAAATAAATGGAAGAATTTTTTATTCACCGTTGTAAATAAGCTAAGATAAGCTGTGGTTAAATTTAATAGATAACTGAGGCATCCATAATACAATAAGAAATAAATTATACAAATAATTATTCAAGGATCAAAAGAAGGGAAAGGGTGGTTGATTAGAAAGAAATATATCATTGTTGAGAAGTATCTGCAAATGGGACTGCTATCAGAACACGGGTGTGTTACCACAAAAATAAAGTACAGCTTTACAAAAGGCAATTCCATCGATAATAAAATAAAATATGCCTTCAAAAATAAGTATTTTCGTATTATTGATAGAATCTGTGTTAACTGTGTAGAGTTTCATTATCAAATTGGATTAATACAAATAAAACAATGTTATTACTATACATGAGTTTATATTCAATACTCTAGTTTTGATTGAAACGGTTTCTCTCATCGACAGGTGAAGTATTAAATGTAGAAAGGCTTAGGTGGCAAACATACAAGTAATTAGGTACAAGTTACAACTTTACTGAATCGTGAACCACGTCATCACCTTCCCTGGTTTGGAAAAAGATCCAGGTTCGAATCCAACAACAATTTTTTTCGATAAAATTGATTTTATACGTATCTTTCTAACTAATATATTTTATTTATATTATAAATATCACAGACTTATATTCACAACTTCACAATAACAATGTGTTCTCCGTAATGATTTGTATTTCTTACCTCTTATACAAAATACTAATTAGAGGATTCTGCAGTTGGCACTTTTAAAATATATATTTTTTAAATTCAAATGTACTTTAATTCATACATGGAGTAGGCCTTCAATCTCCCCAGAACGATATGGATTAGTATGCATCGCTAATTTGCAAATTACCTGAATTCTGAATTCGCAAAAGTTGCTACAGCTTGTCTACAAGACATCCGCAGAGACGTTAGT
Source organism: Eubasilissa regina (assembly GCA_022840565.1). Taxonomy (NCBI): domain Eukaryota; kingdom Metazoa; phylum Arthropoda; class Insecta; order Trichoptera; family Phryganeidae; genus Eubasilissa; species Eubasilissa regina. Next base: position 8,844,585 of record JAINEB010000019.1, read on the forward strand.
TATAATATAATATATATATATACATAAAACTAACAATTATAAAAAAAGTACTTCGTTAAGTTTTACTTTATTTACAAGTGGCGTACATGCTCCCAGCGCAGGAAAGTTATTAAGTAATTTCCTAGTTTGCGAAGAGTTTATTTGTGATAAATTAAAAAGGACCTATGTTGAAAAAAGTGTACTAAATAATAGGGCAAAATAAAAAGAATCTGCCTTACAAAATTAATTGCTTATGTTAAATTAAGAAGAAAAAACCATCTGAGAAGCGTGAATTGTGACAAATCTGTAATCACCAGTCTTAAAAACATGTTGAGGAACAATTGCCTACCTTGAGCAATTGAGATTTGTGACGTTGAAATTTACGACGTATAAAAAAGTGCCCACCTTGTAAAACTGCGATATGTGACATGAAAAAGTGCATACCTTGAAAAATCTGTACATGTGACGCATGAAAAAGTGTCTGTCTTGAAGAATTGAGATTTGTGACGTATGGAAAAGTGTCTACCTTGAACAATCGAGATTTGTGACATGTAAAAGTGTATATCTTAAAAAAATTGCAATTTATGAAGTATTTAAAAATGTCTACCTTGAAAAATTGTTATTTGTGATAAATAAAATATGTTATATTGAAAATTGTGATTAATGAAACATGAAATATCAAGGGATTGCGATCAGATAAAAGTAAAGTGTTAGTGTTAGCACCGTTTAAAATTAATTAAATTCTATTAAGTGTTTTGGCGTTTGACTTGTTGCCTCATGCACGCATTCAATTCGTGGTTTACCAAATTTTAACCTGCGTGTCTCCTTCCCTTTCTTTTCTCACTCATCCTTAAGCACAAGGAAGAAAGAAGATGTTGCGGTGACTCAAGTCTTCCAACTGCAGCAAGTTCAGTGCACTTGGAACTTTTGTATGCTTATTAATTAATCTTACTTTAATCCCACTCATACACAATAATCCTTTTCGCAAGTGTTAATTGCGGAAAGGATTATTATGTATGAGCTTGCTCATGCTTGCTTGCTCCGCGACACTTGTATTTATGGTGGAGAGGAATTAACAAATGAATCAGCATCCGGCAGACGAAAAGTAAGTCCTTTCCTTTCGTTCTCATACCAGTTAGCGATAGTCATTTAGGTATTGCTCAAGGATTCACGCCTCTTTTCGGAAGACTAACAATTTAGACCTTTTTTATAGCATTAATATTAGTTAGAAAATTGTAAGAAAATACGCATTCAAATATAATAATATATGTTTCACGTTGGCGACCACCGGGAAATTTTTTTTCTCTCTTATACTTTTCCACTCGGCGTTTTAAAATTACTTTCCATTTTAACTAACAACGCATTCAAGTTCGTCCCGTCCATATTAGATGACAGCGATCGTAAAGTTCAGAGATGATTTCCCAAAAGGCTTGCTAGGAGTGTAATTTGTATAAACATACGACCTTACGAAATTGCCTGAAATAATTTTATAAACTCAGCTTTCACATACGAAGATTTAAGCTCACGACTTGCAGAACCTTTTCCAGGATCCGCACACCTTTAAGGACACGCTAGTCGGTGCTTGGCATTACCCCCCCATTATATTTTTTTCCGTTTTTCGCTTTATGTGATTGCGCCTGACATTTTTAATCCTATTCAAAATAATGGAATAGCGAAAATAAATGTATCAACTAAAAAGATATATAGAAAAAATCTACTTATCGAAAAAATATTTTAGTTGCTACTGCTAAAATAATATTACTTATTCAATATACGAATAAGCAATAATCAAAATATTGCAAGCGAAATACGATACGGTACTTATAATAGCAATAATGATAATCTATATAGGCAAGGCCCGTTTTTTAAATAAGTACCGTTGGCGGATGTTCCCGGTATAGTACTGCGGTTGCGATGTTGCGCATGCTCAATAGTTTTCTTCGTCTGTTGACTCACCACATGTAACGTTAGAGATATTCACAGTGTGGCTATCTTGGTAATAAATGAGTGGTTGAAATGTTCAAAACAAAAGATTAACCCGCCGACTGTGTTGTACGGTCCGTGATTCGTTATCAAAAAAAAAATCTGGTACTTTCTTAAAAAACACGCCTCGTGTGTATAATCTAAATATAAGCTTGACATGGAGGCTTCTCTCTTAACTAATTATTCAACATTCTAATGGCCGTGTCCAAGAATTTTCGACTCTGAGATTCAAATTTTGATCCCACGAGATCCCTTAGAGGTGAACTCTCAGCTTTCACAGTTCCCGTGTACCATCTCTTAGAGGTTCACGTTACGCCCATCACGCACATCAAACGTCACATTTCATTGTCGTTCATTAGTCAGGTGATTATGAATCGCCTCAGCGGTAGTTAAAATGTAATAAACGTTTGTAATTGGAATCCTTAATATTTAATGAGCTATTTTTAACTTATCAGAATAAATAGTTGTAGAAATCTATATTCGTTTTAGGTGGAAGTTGTGTATATGTCTTGAATCTTGCTATCAATCAGACTGAACGTTAGAGTTTTTGCCTTTTTATAGCAATTTCAAGGTTCGTGGTGTTCCGGATTCGTATATTTTTTTTTAAATAGGTGAACACGTGCACTTCCATATCTTAAAACAAATGTTATTGTAAAATATAGTGTTATTGTCCTTTGTTCCTTTGGCTCGACTGGTGTGTTTTTGATTTCGTCAAATTGGTCGAGATTTGGAGTGAAAGTGTTCTGATGTGATTATTTGTTGGACCACTTATAAAATATAGATCTATCACTCAGATTGACTGGTTCGTGTTTTTTGTACTGATAAATCACCCACTATATGTGAGCGACTTGCGTCGGTCACATATGAAATTGAGATGTATTTCAACTAAGCCTCTTAGACTATTTCATCGAATTTCCTTCCTTGTACACGGACCTTAATATTGACACAACGAGTTCATGGTTTATGTATGCATCAGCAAAAATGACGCAAAACATAAAATATTACTCAGATTAAATTAAAACCTTAGTCGTCAGTAAATAAATCCGTGCTAAGCTATCAACAAAAATGAACCGACAGCAAAAAAACGTAATTTATGTGCTGATAATGATAGCTTTGATATTATTTAAAACAAAAATATAATATTTTCATAACGACGAGAATTTGCCTTAGACAAATTTATAAATTTAATTTTAAAAATTAATGGTTGTAGATCGTGTTGATGCATCGCAACAAACTTCCCAAATAGCGGGATTCGAGGTAGTTAAAGAAATAATATATTTGAACGAAAGTTGCCATGATCTAATTAACATAAATATGGAATATGAACAGAGAGTTGAACAATAACAAAAAGCAAAACCTATTGGCACTTATTTTATTTAATCTAATATGCCAAACCACAAAGCGATAGCTTTCTGCAAAAATATTATATTATAATCAATATTTGAATATGTCCGAGAACACACAATTACTGGATTTTCACCTACAAAGGCAGTGTTATTAAACAAATAATAGATATATCATTGAGACAAATCTATTTTTTATTATATTTAATGGAAATATATGGAAGTATGGGTAATTATAGAACTTAAGTGATAACTTTATATAAATATAACGTTCACCATGAGGTGAGAATATTTATATAAAATGTTCACTTAAGCCAGCCAAAATCAGGTGGTAAGCCCTGTAATTACCCATACTTCTTTAAATTTCTATTCAATATAATAAAAAATAGCTTCGTCTCGATATATATATATTTCATTTAACATTTATTTCTTCTCTATGAGTGTTGGACTCGTGTATAGAGAAGGAGCATATATGAGATATTTTAATGTAAAATATATGATGTTCGATTTATATGATAGATTTATGGATTGCGATCGCCTTGCGCGCGATGTACGTAACACCATAGTCCCTATCCTAGTATCTACAGGTTCTTCCTCACTAAGATATTTTCTATGTGTTATTTGTAAAATTATTTCTGTTAAATACGCTATTGTCGTGTTGCCATTTGTATATGGTACGGGTAAGATTGTCGTGCAATCAGTGAAATGAAAAGACTTGTGGATACAGCGAAAGAAAAAATCCAGACAAAAGAGCACCTCAGGTAGGTCGTGTTCTTCCGAGTATCTGGTTGGTCCTAAAGCTGTCCCGTTCCCTTTCTGTCGTGCTCTGTATCAGATTTCTTTCATCCATTTTATATACCAATTTTCAACCCCCTTGTGCAAACAAATGGATTTGAAATACTGCTGGAAAAGGAAATTACGAAGCTGTTAACAACATGATCCATGAATACAAATGCCTTAATTCAACCAAATACTATTAACGGTACTAAATAAAAGATTCTTTCAGTTTTATTAATAGAAATATAAATGAGCCTGAAAACACCTTTAAGATGAAGAAGACCTGAAAGTATCCATCCACCATTGTGATTTGTACCTGGGTGGATAATCCTGGATTGCCCTCACAGCTGACAGCTGATCCAGACCAAGACTTAACAGTTAAATTACAAGTCGTGTCTTGTCTAATTGTCTAAGGAAGAAATAAGAAGATTCCTAACAGAATATGGGCTTAGCATAAGTAAAATATGATCGAGAAAACGTTTCAGAAATGATGCACTCATTTTGTAAGTATTGGTATGGTATTTATTTATTAGACTTTATTAACATACATGTTTTTGTTGTAACAGAGGGGAATATATTATAACATAACATGATAAATATAAATATTTACTCGTCGTTTATTGTGTGGGATGATATATACAACTGATATATACATCATTGTCCTGGCTACTTTGCTAGACTGCCGTCTATGTTAATGTAGCCAGTTTTTTCCGCACTGCTGTGGTGTTATTTAATTTAAGAAAGATAAAGATAAATAAAAATAACAAGATAGGAATAAAAATAAAAATAGAGATAAAAATGTAGTGAATGTTGTAGTACTAGTGAATTATTAGTGTAGACACTGTATAATGATTATGTTAGAATATTGGATAGCGATGCTTCTGATTATATATTGGGTCCATATTTGTGTAATCTTATTGGAAGTGAACGAATTCCAGTTGGAGTTGAGTGTGTTGTAAAGTTTCGGAGCTAAAAACACGTAGAATCATTGATAAAATGTTGTTGTTGCTCTTTGAACTAGCGTGTAGATGTTCGTTGTTTGTCTTATGTTGTGTCCATGATTTATTGCTTGGGGTGAGTTGTTGTTAGCATGAAAATATTAGATGAGTCTCAACTTATAAATTTGTCTTATGTCTAGGGCATTACACTCTTTAAACATGAGATCTGAAGGATATCTAAAGGGACGACCATGATATGGCTTCTACATAAGCTGTGAAATCTGAGAACTTATTTCATGAACACGCCAAAAACTTAATATTCCACAAAGCGCTAAAAACGGGGTTTTTCAGTTAATTGCATTCGTCCAATATTGTATATACATAGAACTCTTATGAAAAGTTATCAATCTTTGCCGCCAGATGGCAGTAGCAAGAGTATCTAATAGATTAGGTCTTTATTTCAATATTATATTTATTATTCTTATATGTAAAATCTCAATGTATTTTTGGTTTCCCACGTAGAGAAATTGATATACTCGTATTTCATTGGAACGAAGTATCAATTTCCTTTATAATGTCGATATGTGGCCTTTTTGTACTAATAGTACTTTTTAAAATTGTGAACAAGCAAGTCTATTGTTAGATATTCAGAAATTTGTAAATTAGAATACCGTATGGGGAATATGAATTAAGTTCACCAGTTTAGAGAAAACGTATTTTGTTAATGATTACATATGTCGTACGACTGTATAGGTTATGTATGTGAGAGCTGGATGTCGCATATATTTCATCCAATGTTCACGTGTTCATTTGATAATGATCGCAGATATGTATTGTGTATGTGTGGCTAGAGCAGGTTGAAGAAGAAAAACTACTTACGGTTGGCACAAGTTTACTGTTGATTGAGCATAGTTACGGTTTAGAAATATACAATGAATAGTCTACACTGGTGTTTGTTGGAGTTCTAAATGGGAAGGCGACAGCGAGAGGAGTGACGCTCAAAAGCCGGCCTTCTTTGGTTATTGGTGTATGATTTATTTATTGTGACGTCGGTACCGGGCGTGTTTTTCGGCCGTTAGGACTTTGTTTTACATCCGGGTATCTGTAAGGTGCGTTTAAGGGTCGTCAGCAGTCCACAACCGTAATGCAGCTATACCGTAGACAAGTGATTAATTTAAATTAACAATAATATTTCTGATACAAATATTATATATGTAGGTAGATAATAATTATTTCATTTAATATCATGTATACAGGTACTTGGGTAATTATGGTTTTATTGTAGGTATATAATTATTATTTCAATATTAATTCAAGGTCTTCAAACAATGTTTCTTTAAGATGTTAGATATTACAATACGTTTGCTGTCTTTAATACATACGAAAGAAGATATAGTTTAGTTTTGAAAGATCGACGTCCTTCTTGGGACAAGTTTAAAAATTATATTCCAAAAGAAAACATTCACCAACGTTCACATTATTTCATGTTCTATTTTTTATTCATTGGTACATTTTCAAATAAGTTGTTTGACATGTGACGTAAACACGTTACTAAGCTTTTTTTCTAAATTTCAATGTCTATCAACATGTTAACAAAGTGTCAGCCGACCGTAAAGTGATCGAGATGCTTGCCTTCTCAAATCAATTTCTTATTGAAACATTCCAGACATTTCAGTGTGAGTATGAAAAGAAATATCTCAACATTCATTTCTTATTTTATACATTATTGGGGAAATATTAATAATAGTGAATCTTACGCTTCTTTTATGATAACCTATCTTATGTCAAGACGTGCAAGCATGAATATTATTGATAAGACCGAGGTATTCAGCTGAACAATTTCTAGATTAAATTGTAATTGCTCGTTAACCATCAGAGTGAAGTAAGTGAGAGGGGTATCGTTCAACGCGCATCATTTGCAGATTTGCTAGTCGCACTGAGTCACTGAGTTCGCGGTTGAGCAATATTTAGAGTGCGATGATTCATTGGTTCGTGCGCGTCGCGATTTTTGTACTCACTTTAATATTCGACGAGTAATTGATTGGCCGAGCACGCAACTTATCTGGTGTTGGGTTCAAAAGTTTAGACAAGAAGGGATAATGATTAACCAAACTCCTCCGGGACCATCAACGCCAGCAGCGACGCCAGAACATGTGGTTCAAGTTCGACGTGAAATTATGCGTAATGCACGTAAATCGATAAAGAAGATTGTAGCCTGCATTGAAATAAAAAAAAAATCAACAGTGCACGTTATTTTGAAACGTGAAACCTTAGCGAGAACGATGCTGGAACGTTTTGGAACAGCACGACTGCTTGGAAACGTATTGTTTACTAACGAAGCACATGTTTATATCGATGGCTATATTAATAAACAGAACATGAGATACTAGTACCCCGACAAACTAAAAGAACGCCATCAAAAACGATAGTGTGGTGTGCAATTTCTGCCTGAGGGATAATTGGCCCTTATTTTTTTAACCAGCGAGAGACAGGCACTGCTGACGTGTATTACTGAATGATCGACGAGTTTTTGGTACCATAACTGCAGCTGTTTCCAGGGTTCAATAACAGAACATCATTTCAGCAAGACGGGGCCACTCCACACACAGCTAGATTTTCAATAGAGAACCTGAGGGGAATTTTTCACAATAAATTAATCACCTAGTACAGAGACATACCCTGGGCACCTCGGTCACTGGACCTCACACCGTGCAACTTTTTTTTGTAGGGATACCTTAAGTCGAGAGTTTACAGTAATGATCCTTGAACAATCAGGCCCTACAAGAGAATATCCGCCGTGAAGTTGCTGCCATTGAACCAACACTTTGCTCCCGTGTGTTCGCAAATTTAAGAGTCCGATTGCAAGAGTGTCTTGAAACAAATGGACGGCATTTAGACGATATTGTTTATAAAACGTAAAATCCGCATCTTTAAACTCCATTTAATATAAATAAAATATGATAATAACACTGCAGTTTTTTTTAAATTTAATATTAAATTTGAATATTTTCCGTTGGACACCCTGTATTAATTAGAGATGGAACAAACTAATTGAGTATGTCAATGAATGTATGTATGTATACATATTTTTTAAATTTATTTGTTGTTTTGAATTCATGAATACCCTTTTGGCGCGTCTTTTAGATTCAACCGCGACCACTGTTATTGACATACTCCGCATCCAAATTCCCATCTATATATTTTCTCGTGCTCGTCTTTTCCGTATGAAATGTGACCTTGACGCCTGCAGACATCAACTTGACCGATATTTGTTCGATCTCAATATCGCGATAGCATTCGTGGTGTGGACATTTCAGCTATTGTTTGTTGTTTGTGTGCCGTGGGTGAACTTGTGACATTACCGTATTCAATTGGGATCGGAGATCGGCTCATCCGCGTGCCATTGTATGATCTCGGCGGCGACTGTAGGGATTACGGAGGCGTCCTATACAAGGTAAGGCGAGCAGTCCTTCCGAATTCCGGTTCCCCGAAATCACTGGTCCATCGACTAGAACTCCTATCCTCTCATCGATCTCATTCCAAAGTTTCTCTACTTCAGTCCCATACCTTCGGTGATTCCGATATACGACCGTAATTTTTATATTCTTTTCCGCGGAACGCGCGACTCGATGATTCCGCGATTTGTTAATTTAGATCCTATCGATTCGGATTTAGAGTTCGAATTCAGTTGTAAACATTTTCTTACATCTAGTATATAATACTTTATAAAATATAAGAAAAAATTAAATTACATCGTATATTATTTAGCATTAGAGAGTTATAAATGCGAAAAAAAATAAACACGTGGACTAATCAGTTAACTTAGTCACAACAAACTCTGGGCTTAACCTACGAAAAGTAGCAAGACTAGTTGCGACTTATTCTTGTATATTTATTACACATTAAAATAGTTTTCATTGCTCTGTTTTATAATACATCTACCTTTGTCAAGTCAATCTACAACATTCAATAGTGACATGTAGTTATTAGAAGTTGAGAGACAAATATCACTCAGCAATCACAAATATAACTCATTCTGGCGAATTGTGATTTGTATTAATAAACTCAGTGCCAACCGTAAGTAGCGTTTTATCTTGATCATCGATATTTCTACACGATACATTCTCACAATTCATTTCGCGATATACCTGAGCACGAGACCATACCCGTGTATAATTTTGATTAAATGTAAAAGAAATTTTCCTACATGTGACGATAGTGATCACCATTAATGGTTACAGCATTGCCTCTTGTGTGCATCCTGAAAGAAATAGGGCCCAATGATTTATCTGGCCCACATGGCGCACTATACAGTAACTCTGCGTGGATGTATTAATTGAGGTCCGTCTTCAGTTTATCTGCCAGTGTGTCTAGAGTTTTTAAATTATTCACTTCATGTTGAATGGTTGACTTACTTGGTACGTGATGAATACCAAAAAAAATCACGCTACTTTCTTCGTGTATTCACAATTGAACGATTATTTAGATAAAATGTTTTAATAACTTCATGACAAATGTATGTCCAACCAAAATGGCGTCCAAACAAAATTAACCTGCAACTTAGTATTCACCGTAAATTAAATTATCGTGTTTTAATGCCTTCTGTCTGTCAAAGTTTTCAAAATTAATGAAATACTAATTTAATGTATTCATTATCAATTTGTCATGAAAAATACTAGCACCATAACACAATTGGCAGTGTACTTCCCCGGATTAGAAATAGAGATCCAGGTTCGAATCCCGGTAGCGCAAAAACAATATTTTTCAACAAAATTGATTTTATATGTATATATTTATAATGAATACATTAAATTAGTATTTTAAATATCACAGACATGTGTTCTGAATAATTACAATATCACAATAAGAATGTGTTCTCCTTAATAACATAATTAATAGTTGGAAGTATATACGATTCTAGTAACGTTTCTCCATGCTCGTTGAATCTTAATGTCGCTATGTATACTGAGTTTTGTATACGGATTCGTCGTATCAATATCAGAGGTTTTCTCAAGACACGTGTACACAGTACCGAGATTTATCTCAACTAAATTTGTGAGATTTATTTCATCGTGTCTCATTCCGTGGACACGGGCCATTAGGGCACCATTTAGCGAGCATACATACCAGGGAAAGATCAATTTCGCTGTCAAAATTTTTCGTTTTTATTTTGTTTTTTACGTTTTTGCGTTCTGAAGCCGAGAAAGTGTACAAATATTTTATTGTTTAAAAAACGCCAGGTCTAAAAAATATTCAACACGTGCAATGCGCCCTCTGGGAATAATAAGCGGCGGCAGAAAGCTTTTAAACTCTCTGGACCGTGTCATCTGTACATCTCCCAAATGGACCTCCTCCCTCGCGACAACTGCGAGCTTCGTTGATGCCAAATTATGGGTCAGCTCGAACAACAAAGTCTTATTTTCCAAAAGAATGATAAACATTTCGAGATTTGGCAAAGGTGTACAATGTTTTTTAACGTTTTTGTATTTATTTTATTTCCCAAGGTTTTCTGACAACCTGTTACAGAATTTAAAATCTGTGTGTCATGAAATTTATGTTAGTTAGCATTGCTTGTAAGCACCGTGTAGTTTTAAAAATGTGGTTAATTATTTGATGCTCTGACAACCAATATATAATTTATTTTTTTTATATATAATATGTAATATATCAAATAAATATTTATTTTTCATTGCAAAGATCATAGTTACGCACAGCTTTTTTGATTGTATAGAGTGCACGTCCCAGCTATGTACGTATATACTACAATAACATCCAAAAATGTCATGTTTGTCACGCGTAGGGAACTTTGGTAGGGAAATTGATTTAATTTCTAATCCATCTAATTAGGTGGATTAGAATTTTAGAATAGAAAACAAACAAGACCATTTATGTTGTCAGAGATTTGAAAATTGCAAGAATATGATGCTGTTGTACTGTAAAGTAGGTAATTATTTAAATTACCTGTGTCTTAAGTAAATTACCTGTGTCTTAAGTAAATCACATGTCTCAAGTAAATTACCTTTCTTAAGTAAATTACCTATGTATTATGTAAATTACCTATGTCTTAAGTAAATTACCTGTGTCTTAAGTAAATTACCTGTGTCTTAAGTAAATCACCTGTCTCAAGGAAATTACCTGTTTTAAGTAAATTACCTATGTCTTAAGTAAATTACCTATGTCTTAAGTAAATTACCTATGTCTTAAGTAAATTACTTAAGACCTAGGTAATTTACTTAAGACCTAGGTAAAGTCGGTCCTTCGATGGGCAATAATGTTAATATTATATTTTTTTAACTAATACATTTAATTTCTATTAAAAATATCACAGAGCTATGTTCTGAATAATTATAACTACACGATAAGAATGTGTTCTCCTTAGAACTTATTTCTATGACAAATAAACCTACGTTCAGCAAAATTAATCTAATGTCTACGGAATCAGAAATAAGTTCTGTGAATCGATGCGTCAATTAATTATTACCAGGAACACATGTTTTAATACGACCAATCTAAAATAAGTCATTCGTTAATATCTTTGATCCTTCAAGGATTTGTTCCGAATTCAATATGTTTGGTTAAGGATAACACATAATACTAATTTCTTTCAAACGGATAACTTTAAGGAAAGCATCTGATCAAAGAATATAATCAGTATTGAAGGTTCGAATGAGGACAAAGGGATGTGACGGTTTGGTTAACTCAGAACAAAATATCCAGGATTGCCTGGATAAGCTGTCGACGTTTAACGCTATCTGCGGTTGTCGAAAATACTGAAAGTGAAATAAATTATTTTTGCTCGTTATCGTTACAAAATATCGTTATTATATAATATTCCTGAAATGTTTGAAATAAAGAGAGGGTTAATAAATTGAAAACAGTAGACTTGCGTCTTGTAAAATTAAAAATTAAATTGACAATTAGGTATAATTATTAATAATATATTCAAAATTGTCGTAGAGAAAAGCATAAGTTCCAAGGTCAACGAAGTTTTATCACATGGCATGCGACAGATCTTGTTATGTATTAAGGCGACCGAGGAAAACATTCACGAGTCAGTTGCTGGAGTGGAGCTGATGAAGACGTAAACGAGAAGTAAAAGGCCTGGTACAGAAAAAGTGTTGATGGGGAGGACTACTACACGACAATGTCTCTTGGGAAGAAGAAAAAAGTTTTTGTATATTATCTGATCTTAATTGGGAGGATGTTTACTGCCAAAGAGTTTTGTATTATTCTAACCAGCCAAAAAAACAACATCAGACCATAAAATCACCACGTATAATAAAAAGGTTATTGCAGTGTGCATGTATCATATGTGCCCGTATTGTCAATTGGAAACCTGGGAACCAGCTGTCGAAGGAAATTACGGGAACGTAAATTTGATACATTTTAAAAGGATCGATATAAATATTATTTAATAAGAAATTATTGTGTTTTTGATATAAAACTTAATTTTAAATAGTTGCTAAAGCCTAAAAGTATGTAAGTAAATGTAATATAGTATTTAGAATAATTTGTTTTCAGTAACATAAAGTGTTTTAAAGATGTCAAAAACTGATCATAAGTACTGCAAATTGAATGGTTTATAACTCTATTCATTTTTAACATTTTGCTAATTTGGTTTCCTACAGATTTGTTTCTGTGATCTTGGCTTTAAGATTATACGAAAAAATATTTATTTTATGTATTAATTTAGTGCATTAACTCAATTTCGTAGCATGCGGAAAATGCATCTAATGGTCGCGGTCTTTCTTATAATGTGTGTATCGTCTTAATTATTGCAAATAACATTCAGTTTATTAGTTTTATATTAATATAAAAGTCCAATCTAAGTAATAGTTGAAAAAAAAGTCTAATATATTAAATAACTTCTGATACAATAATAAAAACCCACATTTTCGTAAAATACGTGAAAAATTGCGATCAGATATGTACCTGATTTTTACTGCCAAAGATGGTAATTCTTACTACTGAACAACACATGCCGAACATTACGACTAATTCGGCTGGCAAACAATCAAAATGAAAAACAAAAGCATTATCAATCAAATGGAAAGTGGCACAGTACCTAATTGCCTCAAAAATAAATTAACCAAAACATATTACAATTTCCGCGGCTACAAAACATCGTAAATCTTCATGAAACAAAAACGTTCGTTCGGCGAGTGTTTTCAAATATTAGAAAGTTCCAGACAGTTCTCGAACAAAACACGTGACAGGATATTGATTCGGCTCTTAAAAGTAAGGGAAAGAACCCAATTAGTGCGGAAACGTACCACGGACAGATTAAAAGGATTCCGATAAAATGGGAACGTTACGCCACGATTCACCGCAGAATCCGCAAGGAACACCGAGATGAAAGCTATTCTGTTCTTGATGTCGATCACGGTTGATATCGCCATTAATTTATATCTTATTTACAAGAATTTTTCATTTCATTGGAGATAATGTAACTCTACCTGCTGGTTTGAAATTATACACGAATACACGAGGATCAGTAAATATTTTGTCTTTCAATTTTATATATTTTTAAACATACAGTACCGTAATCCATTTCTCCACACAAACGCTTCCTATATTTAATATAATGTCCTGCAGCCATTCGTTAACCCTTCCCAACCCATGCAGTAATACAGGTCTACCGCTCTAATTAATCCTGTAATATTTCGGTAAATACACATAACATGCAATTCATATTTTAGATAAATTGAAGGAAAATATTTACGCTTAGAAATGACTAGGGAAAAATCAAGTATGTAAGGCAAATTCTAACATAACAGAAATAAATCGCATATTAATTTCACAGTAAAAGAATAATAAAAATACGAATATAATAGTGTATTTTTCTCACTAATTAAAGATAGATACAAATGAAGGTTGTATTATATTAAGTGTACCCATAAGTAATCAATTATTTTTAGTGTGGAATGTTTGCTTCAGTCTAGCTCAGAGCGTGAACGTGTAAAGACGGATTTTATACGCAATATTACAATCCCTGGTCTTGTGACTTGTGACAAGTAAATTTAAATTTTGTATTACTTTGTTGTAAAATGGCGGACAATCAAGTAACTGAAGAACATTTACGTCATTGCATGCTGTACGGCTAGTTGATTTGGAGAAAGCCATTGTTTAGTGCACTTGTTGTTGTTGTACAAGAACCATTTCTCGTCACTAGTAACAATCCTTCGTAAAAATGGACCACTTCTTTCTCTGCACAAAAGAAATGTGCAAATTGTACGCCGTTGATCTTTATTCATCTTCGATAATAGATGTGGGACCCATATAACCTGTCTGCAAACCTTCCCGATTTCGTGATTTCTTTGAACTGTTGACCAAGTAGCCTGAAGAGTGTTTGCTATTTCCTGGATACTCAGTTTAGGATTCGTTTCCACCAGTGTTTTTAAAGCGTAATTATCAAACCCTACTGGGCGCCCACTTCGATCGCTATCAGACAAATCAAAATCACCATCGGAAAATTTTCTAAACCAACGTTGGCTCTTATTTACTTTCAATACGTCTCCATACACATCACAAATTTTCTTTGTTGCAACCGTTGCATTAACACCCGATCGAAAATGAAACAGCATGCAATGACGTAAATGTTCTTCAGTTAGTTGATTGTCTGCCATTTCACAACAGAATAATAAAAAAAATTAAATTTACTTGTCACAAATCACAAGACCGCGGATTGTAATATTGTGTATAAAACACGTCTTTACACGTTCACGCTCTAGAGCTAGACTGAAGTAAACATTCCACTCTAAAAATAATTGATTACTTATGGGTACATCTAATATAATGCAACGACCTATACAGGACTTGATAATCTCAATTATAATATTATATACATTTAATGATTAATATTTATGGTAAATTTATGACATTAACCATTTTTTCAAAAGCATTTTACACACTTCAAAGGTTAATAGAACTCTAATTTCTTACGGTAACACGAGTTGACAGCATGGCTGCGTACTAGTATTTTATATCACGGTATGGAAAAGGTTAATAACCGGCTGCAGTATTCTGAGCTGTGCTATGGTAGTTGAATCAAACTATTTGTCACGCGACAATTAACACGAATTTATTTAAGCAAGATAGTACTTGTAGTATTAATGATTGTACTAGATTGCGTCGGAGTCTATATGCAAGAGAGGTCGCCTTTCTCATATCTATACATACAGACGTCCCACTCGTTCTTTTCGGCGCGCGACACACACACACACACACATACAATATCGCATGTACCTCACATTTATGTAACTATTATGTCTCTTCAGAAGCTTTAAAATTCCGTTGATGTAGTCGTCCATAGCCAAATTGTTTTTAGAGTTTTATATCATCGTGCTTTATGCAAAGGACACAAGGTACTAGGTGACGGACATCTGCTGACATCTATGAATCATCGAGCAAAGCGCATCATAGCCAAGACGCGTAGCACTGGGTAAACACCCGTCAGTCAGTCACCCGACAGTCGCTGCGAGTTTTATTAGCCTCGGACTTAAGGACTTTAGCGCCCATTCTCACTCCGATCCCACCGCGTACAATTTTAATACGTTTGGCGTTGAGGCCCTGTTTAGGCTTCACAGCCTTGGGTTATCAAACCAAATATTTTAAAATCATTCTACGCTGCCAAGTAGCTACAGAATTTAGATGACAATGCATTGCGATGCAACCGGTCACCTTTTCAGAATCACCTCTAGTGACCTTCGCTAGCCACGAATTTGAACTTTTTTCATTAATTTGACTTTCAAACATTGTAAATTTAGTTGTGCATTATTCGACAATAAACGCCAACCTTTGTAAGTTCTGTTTCATTTTACCAACCTACCCTAGCCGCTACATAAACACCTATACTTACTCGCATGCTCCATAACATTAATATATACTGCGACATTTGTATATGCGTGTCAGAATCTGAGGAGAATTGTGGCCCTCAGTTCTCATCTTAAACAATTATTTTGATAAACATAACCTACAAGTTTATTCCATTTTATGTAATTTATCTATAATAAATGTAGGGGAAAATGTGAGTGCTCGTTTCTTGTTATATTACCTTTTCTGTCAAAACTTCCTGCTTACATTTCACACGATACAATTTATATAATGGAAGCAGATTACCATTCTGATCTAATCTTTCTGACACCATCACATCCACACAACTGTTTTTCTTAAAAATCAATGAACTATCAATTACTGATGATTTAAGTTGCCAATATTGGTATCAAATAGTTAATGACGTGAGCTACATTGAACGGCCAATTTACGTTATAGCACGGTTTACGACCGATTGCACCAATCGTTGTCGGCCGATTGGAACGTTAATGGGATGATCGCGTGTATGATTAGAGCAGCCACTGTCGCAAACCGTGTCAGTCGCTTGAACTTTTTACCAAACCGTGCGACAAGTCATTACATAAATGAACAAGGCCGGCTTGGAAAATTAGGTGTTTCATTTGGACGCGGAAGATTCTTATTTTCGATGATAAACAGGCAAAGTATTTTCAGATATTCTCTAAATAGTAAAATACCTATTTAAAATTACTTCTTTATTTCACAATAATATTGTCATGGATTATCTGACGGAAGAATAATGTAAGAGCCAGCAAGTGCTCGCTGGTTACATGTCTACTCTGGAATTGGTGATGGTCAGTCACGGGATATTCGGAGAGTTTCTATTCGACGAGAAGCAACCCGATGGTGAAGTCTAAGCCTTCACACAATTAGTTGTTTGTAAAAATTTTAATTTCATCTATTTTATTAAATAATATTTTTTTATTTCAACTTTATTACATCTTTTTTATTTTATTTATATTGTAGGTTTTATATTTCATTGCCTAGCCTGATTCGAATAAAAAAGTACAAAAAACTTATCATAAAAGAAATACTAAAAAATCCAAAAGATTATCCGACAAAATTGCTTTTCAAAGAATTCAAAGTACCAACATTTTGTGATCACTTAAAAAAATTCTATTGTTCAAATATTAAAAGAAAAAGAAAAATATCATTTTATTACTGAAAATCGTTCTAGGTTTAAATTTTAATTTTCATGCTCAAAAATTAACACATCATTTGAACAACATCACTATACGCATATAGGAAAAAAAAATTAACAGCTTACCTGAAAACACCAGGAAGATTAATGATAAACAAATACTAAATTAATGTGTTAATTATAAATATATACATATAAAATCAATTTTGTCGAAAAATATTGTTTTTGCGTCACCGGGATTCGAACCTGGATCTCTATTTCCAATCCGGGGAAGTGCACTACCTTTGTGCTATAACGCCAGTATTTTTCTTGACAAATTTTCGAACCTATATGTTACATTTTTTCAAATTAATACACCTGTCGTTCCATTATTTTGAAAGCCATCTACATTATTTTTACAGAATCTCAAATACATTTGAGTAAACCGATTGCAGACGAAAATTTGTCAAAAAAAATACTGGCGTTATAGCACAAAGGTAGTGCACTTCCCCGGATTGGAATAGAGATCCAGGTTCGAATCCCGGTGACGCAAAATCAATATTTTTAGACAAAATTGATTTTATATGTATATATTTATAATTAATACATTAATTTAGTATTTAAAATATCACAGAGCTATGTTCTGAATAATTACAACTTCACAATAAGAATGTATTTTCCTTAATGATAAACAAATAATAAATGTTATCAAAAAATACTTTAAAAGATTAAGATGTATCCCGAAATTTATAATACCTTTATATCGTTGCTATTAATTTATTGTATTTTATTTTATTATACGCTAGTTATTGTAAACAATAATTATTAATATGTAATTCTCTTCTCTGCACAAGTACATGCTTTTAAGAGAAGTTGTAGAACTAAAAAAAAAACATATTTTTGTATTATATCATTGTAATTATAACAGATTAGTAAATAAAATACAACAAATAAAACTAAAAATAAGATGAGACTGTATTCTTTCGCGTTATATTTCAGGGTGGTAACAAGGGTCTCATTTTTTTAATAATGTTTAATAAGTTTTTATTGGTTTTATTAATTATTCTTAGCACAGCACTTTCTCTCGTTCTCTCGCCATGCACATTGTTCGCGATCGGTACTCTCATGGTTCGACCCGACGATCTGGTAGAATAGCTATGGTCAGTATTTATATTTACATTATTTATCAAATATTCAAATATTATAGCATATATTACATGTACAGTTTTCACAGTACAAAAATATGAATAATCGCAAATAATATAAGTGAGATAAACCTAACCTTGTAACAATGCGTAACTTACCAATTTCACCTGCCGCAGTGCTGACATAATAAAAAAATAACTAATGTTAGTAGTCTAAATAAATCGAGTAGACTATTATTGACGTTAATTTAGTAGTATCATCAGAGAATTAATACCACAGTAAGATATATGACTAGATAATGATGATGGTACCACCAGGGTAGAAAGGGTTAGTTTAAGAGGATGTAAATTCTTTATTTTTTAATTAATAATAATGTGAAATTTCATCGTCTTTCTAATCCCTTGTATCTCTATTTGATCACGTTGCGGACGGTACACTTGCCGCTGAGCGGCTCAATTTTTGCTTAGTTATTATTAATTATTCATTTTTCTTTGGTCGAGTCATTATTAAGATATGGGATCCGATCGTGGGGTCACTTCTGTAACTCAAATTCAAAACTAGTACAAAATCTTCAAAATTGTAAGCCTGGAAGCATTTAGATTAAGGCTTAAGGCTCTAAAATTGTTATATTCTTCCGTAAACATTCTTCCTGTACACGGACTGTTACTGTTCCTTTTAATAAAATACAATTATAACTCTAAATTAATTAAAGCTCTAAATAGGGTGGCTTCACACGGAAAAAATACAAGACGTGAAGTTAATTTGAATTTAACAATTCCCAAAATCACCAATAAGTATGGATCTAGGACAATCAAATTTGTTGTTCCTACACTAAAAAATAAACTACCAAAATAGTACGCTTTCTCTCAATTTGAAAGAAATGATAAAAAAGTGGCTTATCAGATAAAATTTGTGCTACTTGTAAGCATGAAAATGAATCGTTTAAACTGTGACAGATTAGTTTCGATTATATTAAATGCAATAAATTGATATAAATGTACATGCAGAAAAACGTCTAGAAAGATGTTCTGTAGGTCTAGTTTTAATAACAAAAAAAATAAATTAATTAATACAATGGGTAGATTGTATAATATTGTATTGAGCGAGCTCTGTTACTTGCTGAGTATTATGA
This sequence comes from Eubasilissa regina, assembly GCA_022840565.1. Taxonomy (NCBI): domain Eukaryota; kingdom Metazoa; phylum Arthropoda; class Insecta; order Trichoptera; family Phryganeidae; genus Eubasilissa; species Eubasilissa regina. The sequence goes on from JAINEB010000019.1 coordinate 8,863,854, forward strand.
TAACATACAAAAAGCATTATTTCAAAATATACAAATAACAGATTAGGAGCACGAAACTCTTTGAACTCTCCTGTCAATATATTGTAAGATATAATATGTTCAGATTTGTATATTGACTTATTGATTCGACCAGATTAATTTTATATTTGTTAGATATAAGTGATTAAATCGTTGATATTTCCGCTTCCAAAATTTAATATAATCCTGACTGTTGTACAGGAATAATAAAGTTTTAGTGCACGAAATCTGTATTCATATTTTATAAACCTCTGAGACATGAAAACTGATCAAGGAGTTTGATGATTTTGAAAGCAAAATTATAACCAGTTTTTTTTTTGCAAAGACGATACAACAGCAAGTTCTATTCTTTATATAATGAGATAAGCATTTCAAAGCTTATTACAATTGAAAGAATTCAGCGTCGGGTCATGCGGAGGAATAACCGAACAGGAATCACTGACGTCATTGCTGAACACAAGACAATAGGGCGCAGAAGTTGGGAAAACTAAATCTAAGATGGAGCGACAAAGTTTTCAAAGACATATCTGTCTTAGAAATCCAGGACTGAAAAGAAACGACTTGTAATGAAGGAAAATTCTTGAAAAGGTCCGTCAGGAGTTGTAGATCTAATAGGAATGATACATATTATTCATATAATTTTATATTAAATAAAATAACAATCACTTTGTATAAAACCACGAAATTTATTATACGTCAACCGGTTTTGCTTTTCTCAAGCTTCATCAGGACGTATTTTAAACTAATCATAAATACAAAAAGAGTGCACTTATATATATATATATGTATAAAGAAGGTGTAGTGGTATTTGAAGTGTTTCCACATATTAACTTATATACAACTTTTGAAAATTTGATAGATATGACGGTTGATTAGGCTGAATGATTAACGTTATATTATGCAAAGTGATCATTTAAGTCAGACGAAGACCTGTAATTACCCATACCTTAAGCCAGCCAGCCCTGCAATTACCCGTACTTCCATATTTTTTTCTAATTAAAAATAGCTTCGTCTTTATGAGATATCTATTATTTGTTTAATAGCAGTGCCTTTGTAGGTATCTAGTAATTGTGTATTCTTGGACATATTAAAATATTACATTTATTTTTGATTAACATTCTTCTTCATGATATGGTTCATGATATGAAAGAGGTATGGGAAGGGTTCAAATTCAGTACAACGTTTTTGAAGTTATCTTATGAATTTTCAACTTTCAATACGCTCTCCAACTATTTTATCTTTCTTCTGGTATTTATAAGTTTTACCGATATTAACGTATATTGATATTAAGACCACTAATAGATCACTTCACACAATTTTTTTCCTTCCACGAACATATAAATATATATTTTTTATTTATTATCTTTGTTTTATTAACCATTTGAATTGAGTTTAAATACATCTACCGGTTTCGAAAAATACCATTTTCTTCTTCAGGACCTCATAACTAACCAAAAATATATAGTATTGTTTCTTCATCAGAATATATTTTTAAAATTAAAAAAAAAAATTTAAAAAAAAACAATTATTTAAAAAATAAATTTAGTACCTAACTCAAATTGTTGCTCAATACAAATTTAGTCGAATAATTTTTAGGAAAAAATTTTAGAATAGGATTCGTAGTTAAATTTAGTTGGCTGTTTACAATTTCCTGATTAGTTTTACATGCTTTATTTATCTCCAACGATTCCAAATTATTTAATTTGTGACCAACACAAAACAAAGATAATAAATAAAAAATATTAATTTTAACCACAAAGTTAATATTGATAATTTTAAAAGTATATAAATATATTTTTTAAATGTCGCATTGAACAGGCTTTCCCAACTTTTATCCGCTTGAAAACTTGTATCCGCGTTCTGTAGTTATGATTACGAATGCTAATGGTTAGATGCTATCGTTCTCTGTAATATTTTATGGAATGGAAGCATGGACACTTACCGAAGAAATAATATAGCGACTTGAAGTATTTGAGATGAGATCAGAACAATGTTTAAAATAAGCTGGATGGATAGAGTTACCAGTAAAAATAAATTAGTTATGGTTCGTGAATTCGAACTGTAAATCCGGATCGATAAAATCTAAATGAAGGAATTGTGTAATCTCCGAGACGCACGTTCCGCGGAATGGAATATGATAATTCCGGCCATAAATCGAAATCACCGCAAGATATGGGAGGGAAGTAGGAAAACCTTGGTACAGGATGAGGTCGGTGAGGTGATAGGGGTTCTAGTCAAAGGATCAGTGAATTTCGGGGTACCGGAATTCGAAAGGACTACTCGCCTTACCTTGTATATGATGCCTCCGTAATTCCTAGTCACCACCGAGATCACACAATGGCATGCGGATGAGTCGATCTCCGAACCCAATTGAATACGGCAATGTCACAAGTTCACCCACGGCACACAAACTACAAATAATACGTGATAAAAACACAATATCACAAAAATGCACGTGATGGTGCACTGAAGCTGAAAAGTCCACACCGTGAATGCTATCGCGATGTCGAGATCGAACATATATCGATCAAGTAGACGTTTGTATAAAGAAAAATAAGTATTAAAACAATGAAAATACAAAAACTTCAATTTATCGAACACGTAATGAATGAGACATGTAGAAAAGTATTAGATTTTTCATTTCATAATGCAGAGAAAGATTGCTGAAAATTGGGGCTCTGGAAGAAGGATAGTGTAATATATTTTATGTCTGTCAAATATGTATGTGTGGACGAATGATCACGCGGCATAGTTGACTGATGTAAAGAAGTGTGTGTGCGAAGATCTATCGGGTTTCCGGGCACGGGGTAAGCGGTGGAGGGGATCCCGAACGGTTAAAAAGGTGTGACAAACAGAGAAGCGCTCTCTTACTTCCCGGGTCTCCCAGATTAAAAACTTCATTTAGTGTATCATTGCAAGTAATCATTGTATATTTCTAGTTTGAATAAATTGTGTGTTTTATTGCAACACCACCTAACATCTTATACCAGATAAAGAAACACAAATCAGCATCAAGGCAATATATTATAGAAAATATCATGGCTAAAGAATCTGTTTAGCCAATCTTAGCTAGTATAGCCAACGTCTTTTATATGGATAAAGCAAAGATTGGCTTCACTGAATTTTATTTTAGTTGGATCGTTAGAACATATAAACAGATGAATATTTTTTATGTAATATTAATCCAATCGAACTAAGACCTGGATGAAACTATTGTTGTATTGATTTGAATGTAAATTTTGGACAGAAAATAAGTGTTCTGTGCTCAAGTGAACTTTAATCTCTCACCTTCGCTCAAGAAAGCAGATTGCAGGAGAATAAATTCCTCAGCGAGAATTCCGGTCTGAAACAGGTTGACCTGAGAGGTGAATAGAAAAGGTCAAAGAACGGTGAACTTTGATGCCGTATCAACTTACTGAGTTTGCGCGAAAAAAGAATCTAAACTAAAAGAAGGTCAATTCGAAGTTGGATGGATGCAGGGTTCAAAATAGAAAATTCTTTCGATAATATCAGAATTTTACATTTAATTTTCATCAAAAAGTATATAATTACATTACGTTACAATACAACAATTGATATATTATAGATGCTCTACTTATTTACATACTTTTACATAATGGGAACTTGTCAATCGAGGCAAGACTAACGGTACATAACGTGAGACGTGGATCTGGCAGAAAAAGAACGAAACTGAATGAAGTGAAAATGAAATCACTTAGGCACCAGATGCACTACAAAACTGCCCTAAAACCTCTGGTTTCAGCACAAAAAATATTACTTAAGGTTATATTCAACTTACCAATAATAACAAGCTCGAATATACCTTTCAACAATCTGAGGATACACGAAATAGTCCAGATCTATGCTAAAAATATTCTTAACTACATATTCATCAACAAGACATTTGAGGTTTCCGTGGAAATGCCAAAAATACCAGAATTTCAGTGGAGAACAATTTGGCAATTCCTAGAATGTGCACCACATACGGGCTAAAAGCTAAGTTTTTGTAGCACCCAATCTGTATAACTCTCTACCTAAATACATAAAAAAATATTGAGCAATACAGACAGTTCAAAGGCGCAATAAAATTTTGGCTAAAAAATTCAGACCGAACGTATGTTCATAGCATGGTCACCCCTTCAATATGAACACATACAGAGTAAAGACTTCAGATCCAATATCAATGAGTGATCAGCTTGTGTATCTGTGTGTGTATGTGTGTGTGTATTAAATTAAATTGTACTGTATTATTTATCTCGTTAACTCGTTAACTCGTTAAAATGTGTATTATCCTTACAAATTTCAAGTAGGTTACAAATTTCTCAAGATTAAATATTGCATCTTATTTTGTTACTTAAACTTTTTATTTTTTCCTTCTTTTTTACTTCATACTTATTCTAAATTTATAATTGATAAACTAATTATGGATGTAATTATGATTGTTGATTAAAAATGTAAAATGTTAGCCTCTACGAAGCCCAGTGAGGCGATGATGAATAAAAATATAGTTAAGAGAACACATTCTTATTGTGAAGTTGTAATTAATTATTCAGAACATAGCTCTGTGATATTTTAAATATGAATTAAATATATTAATTAGAAAGATAAAGATATAAAATCAATATTATGGATCTCTTTCCAAACCGGGGAAGGTGCAACTACGCTACAGCGACAATATTTTTAGCGACAAATTTTCGAACCTATACGTTACCTTTTTGATATTAATACATTTAATCGTTCCATTATTTGAAAGAGCCGTCTATCTCATTTTTACGGAATCTCAAATACCTTTGAGTAATCTGTTAGCAGACGCCAGAATTATAAACTCATTTTTATTAAATTTTGGACACATTGATACAACTTTATTATTAAGGAGAACACATTCTTATTGTGAAGTTTTAATTATTCTGTACATAGCTCTGTGATATTTTAAATATGTGATTGAATACCGAATTAACATAAATTTTTTACAATTTATATAGAAAATCGAACAAAGTTTAGCGTTGCGATATGCACAACTACTCGTATAATCATGAAAGAGATCCAGGTTCGAATTCCGGTGGCCTAATAACAATTTCTTTCTATAAAATTGATTTTATATGTATATTTTTCTAATTAATATATTTGATTCATATTTAAAAATATAGTTTATGCGAAAAATTGATGCAAATCTACATGAGCACGAACATCATACAAAACGAAAAGATAGACCTAGACTGCCATTCAGGAAGAAAGCTAAATCTCAGAAATAGATGATGTATAGTGCGATGAAATGTCAGAAACAAAAGAAAGGAGGAGAAACTACATGGATTTAAAATGAAAGTAAGGAAATATATGAATAAGTTGTAGAAAAAGAAACAATTTTGATCTTGTTTATATTCGAGCGTATATAAAAATACTTATATACTCGTATGCACTATATTAAAATAAATAAATATATACTTTTAAAATTAGCAATATTAACTTGATATTAAAAAAAATAATAAAAAATAAATAAAAAAAAAAATAAAAAAAATATATGTTGCAGATCTACTAATGACAAGAGTAAATAATGAAAAAATAAGTAAATAATATAAAGCTGATCTTAGGACAGGGAGTAGGTAAAGAAAGGATCACTTAGGCGGTTTGGTCATAAGGAACGGATGAATGAGGAGAGAATGGTAAGAAAGATACATGACGCAAGTGTTGATGGCACCAGAAGTAAAGGACTTCCGCGGAAGACTTGACACGACCAGGTAAACCAGATACTGGAGGATGGCCCCTTTAGAAGCCTCAACAATCGGCGAGCTTGTATGAGAAGATGTATGAATGCGGATGGGGCGAGAATTGTGTGTCAGGAAAGATGAGTGTGGCGCTCTATCCTCTCTGTTTTACCCTCGCGGGGAAACGACCTGATGGTAAGTTGGTTGGTTAATTAATTCATCACTCAAATGGTGAAAAAAGTTAACTATGAATAATGATGTACATTATATTATATAATTTTATTGTAATACTTTAATTTTTTAAGAAACCTTCAGACTTTATTTTTTATTAAATCCAACATAACGTTATAACAACAGCTGTAATTTAAATTAAAAGTAAATAACTATTTTAAAAAAATTTAAGGGATTATTTAGAATGGAGGTTATGTATGGACAATCCATTGAGAGAGAGGTGAAATTGAATATTTGTGAATAGTCAAATTTAAAATTGTATCCAAGTCAAAGAGTAAGTATGTTAAAGGATGTAAAAATGACAGTAATGTGATTGAGGGTGTCTTCTTCAAGTTGCTACTCACAGATATGATAATCGAAAAATCAGATCCTAACCAAATGTGATCTGTTACAATGGTAATCGCATACGACAGATTATGGACGTTTCTTTTTATTCAATCCAAGGGTAAGCTGAAATATATAGCTTAGAATATTTAGCTATACCTATAACATTTTTCCTTTTAGCCAAAAATAAAATAATTCTACAACAATTCAAATAGAAAATTTAGAATTAGATATAAAGTGTAGCAATTATTGCAATTATATAAAATGTTACTCACAGTTGCCTTCATTATTTTTTTGGTTCTATTTGAAGTGCAGTCTTACTGTAGGAGATCCAATCGTCATTCTGATCAATATTTCACTCACTCACTTTACTTATATAAAAAACATTTATAGAACATTCTTTAATTAAATTCGTAAAAACTAAACGGTGAACGTCAGATTTATTCGTCACACTAAATTATTGACACCTGCACGCTGTACGTTTTGTTGTGGTCAGTGACGAATCAAACGTTTCCTCCCTACAAGAGGAAAGTCAACAAAGATGGATACATAGAAATATTTATGTCAGTTAGCAATGTTTTTCAACAATATTCTTCGTATCTTTATAATAATAGTAAAAAGCGATTGAGATGTACATCTTCATTATATGGGAAATTACTTTTTCTTTGTACTTGTGGTTATTAAATATTTAAAATTAAATTAGGACGTATATGAAAATAAGACACTCGTTTTTTATTCTATTCTTTTAATTTACTTGAGACGCTTTTCGCCTTGTAAGAGCATTATCAATTAACTTGTATTTATACATATTTTTTGGTATTCTGGAATTTATATAATATTTACACGATTCTAGGTGTAACCGACGCAAGTCGCCGGTCACCAAAGTGGTGGTGGATGGATGATGATGGAATCGGAAGGATGGATTAGACAGGAAATAGGGATTGAGGGATGAGAGGGAAGGGATGGGAGGATGGAGAAGGAGTACCTTCTTTAGCGGACCAGGATGGACTCACGGAACCAAATAACAGCTCGACTCATCTAGTTGATGACGCCGTCACGTTACACTTCCGGAAGTTCACCCAATGTAGTAAATTTACACTTCAAAAAACTCTGATGAGTGTCACGTTCACAAACAACAAAATCATAACGGTGTGTGCTAAGTAGTGATTAAACAAAAATTCATACGAAAACGCAAAAACACAACCAGTCGAGCCAAAGAAACAATATGTACTGGGGAGAATAGGCTAAGGGGGTATGAATAAACTAAAAACTGGTAAAATTATACTACAATTAACAATATGACGAATAAATGAATAAGTATGAAAGTATATGTGTTCACCTATAAAATAATAATTATTTGAATTTATTAAGAATACGATACACTAGGTAATAATTATGTTCAATAAGATTGATATTTTTAAATTAATATAGCAACGTACCGTAATGTAAACAACAGATAAAAGATTTTGACAGAATCAAATCCTCCGATTGTCTATCATTTATGATAGTAAGAATATATAAAAAAAATTGTACAGCTGTCCTCTACTATAAATATAAATACAAATTGTTGAGTTAAATTATTAAATTGATAATGCCCTGACAAGGCGAGACGCGTCTCAAGTAAATTAAATGACTAGAAACAAAAAAACACGTGTAATATTTTCACATATGTGATTGTGGAGTTTTCCAAACTTACTTCGAAAACAGTAAAAAATGTAATTAATAGTAATAAATGTATAATCGAAGAATGTAATTAATAGTAATAAATGTATAATCGAATGATACACATTTATGTGTATTTATTCGTTAAAATGTGCGTAGATAGGAAAATATATATATTTTAAATGGCCGTTACAAGAAATTTAACAACCATTTAGATAACTTACTATCCCATGGTTTCATCGTAGAAGTATTAATATTGAAGTTTTCTTCAGGGCTTTATTCTGAAGTTTAATTGATCATGCCAGATATTTTGCTGCTAGACTTATCTGAAATCCACTACATCAGACGCAGGCAGTCTGTTCGCTCTTTGATAAAGTATAGATACAGTATAAATTATAATATAATATAATTTAATGTCACTTCGAATTATTGTTCCAATTTTCGTTCTCCCCACTTTACGCGCTCGATTTTAGTCAGCAATTTCTCACATTTTCTCGAATAAATTTAATTGGACATATTCGTGTATATTCTAACCAAGATGTAATTTGTACATTTTGTTGTTGTAGACCAGCTCGCAACTCTTCTCTGACCATGGCTGAGAGCTCTTGACTTTCTTGAAGTGAGGTCAAAGGATCGGTGGAAGCTGATGGAGCTATTAAGTAAGTCAAACATTAATAATAATAATAATAATGAATAATTTGTATGGTGCCATTTTCGTAAAACCATTCACCTCAAGGGCGCTTCACACATAAACTGTTTATAGTCGTACAATTATCTTTGTTTATAAGAATAAAAATGGTTATTAAGACTTTACAAAAAAAAGGCGCGTTTTTAGTTTCTTCTAAAATAATGTCTTTGGTGCACTGTTTCTTACGAAGAGTTCCACGCTTTTGGGCCTGCTACCGCAGATGTCCGTTCACTAAATTTAGACTTCTGGCAACGGTCGGTCGGTTCTACAACCCTTCCTGTAGTAAAGGCTGACCTGAGAGTTTAACGTCTACCATTCAAATTGTCTGCTATACAAAGTTCTTGAAGATACAGAGGCGCCATGTTGTGTGTCGCCTTGTACATCAACCAGCACAATTTAAATTCAACTCTTTCAGGGAATCGGGGCAATGTAGCTGATGTAAAAGGGATGTTATATGAAAGAATTAGAAAACTCCATATATTATCCGCGCAGCCGCATTTAGAATGGATTGTAATCTATCCATCTGAAACATTGGCAAGCCAGCATAGATGCTGTTACAATAGTCTCCCTCAAGAGGAAGATGTCTCCGAATATTTGCAATCTGTCTCAGTTGATAAAAATATGCACTGACAGTTTTACTGATTTGTATATTCATTGAAAAATTTCACTTAGATTCCATACATTCAATTCCCTTCGTCTGTATCCTTTATGTTTCATAATACCTACCACTTACATACTATTTCCCAAAATCCTTGCCACTTCTATTGATTAAAATAAAGGGTGTAACAGACCTAGTCCAGAATATTTTATGACTAAATAAAGAATCGAAATATTTCGAAAAAAATGGTAAATATGCGATTATTTCGATTAATTGAAATATTTTATTGATTCCAAATCATATATTGAATACAAAAAAAAAATAGGTCATCAAAGGTTTTGAGTGATCTATTTTTTATTAAATGATTTAGGGCCTGAAGCAAAGATATAGATTAATAATGAATACACTTCGCTGACATTTATTTTGAAGTACGTAGATTTAAAGCTTAACACGATTTTGTAAAAATTTCAGACTTTAATATTTTACGTAACGTTGCAATATTTGCACATATTCCTTGAACATTTTCGACTCATAATTTAGTCAGGTAAAATATTGTGGACTAAGTCTCTTACATCCTGTATATAAAATATGCATATTCAAATTTCTAGGAAATAAAATATTATGCTGATTCTTATATCAGTAACTACCAACATACATCCATATACCGTTTCATTCTATCAGATATATGTTTATTTTTGACCAATTTCACGTAAATTCTAGTAACACATTAATTAAATTAAAACTATCGCAAAAATACAAAAGTGTATTAGTTCCAAGGTCAACGGTATCGAAACAGGTGACGCGCGATAATATACTGCAATATATAGCCTGTATAAAATAATACAATCCCGTTAATTGACATGTGGTGTAACATGATTATTTTAATTTACCACCTGATGATGGAGGGACTGCACCTGTCGAAACTAGTAGTGACAATAACTCATCGTGTGTGTAGTACAAAGTATAATTGTGAAAATTAAAATAATTTATTCCATTTTAAGAAATGTAGATCATTATTAGCTATTTTTTGATAATGATGATAATGGTCTTTATCTAGCAGGGGATGTACACCACAAGCGTCTCACATGTTTCTCTGTTCATTGTTATTTGCCATCACGTGTTTCCGTAGAGTTTGGTAATTTCATCAGATAAACGTCATAATTACGTCACATAAACGTTGATCCAGTAAAGCTTTGTAATTCTGCTGACAGACTTTAAAAAAAAAAAATAATAATAAAATAAACGAAGGTGATTCCGAGTGTCAACTGTCTCGAGACAGACAAACAACTCAGAAGAGACAGAGAGAATTAAATTACAAATAAATTGAAATGCAATTTTCAAAACAATGTGTCCATGTCCACGTCTTAAATAATAAAAAAACGTTTTACACTCGTGAAAAAACAATATAAATTATTCCGGTTGATAAATGATGCGAGAATCGCGCACCGGCCACTTAATGAAAATGCCATTCAACCCTTGCGGGCCCGGCCGGGACTCTAGGGCGAAACGTGGTTTTCCGATGGGGAAGAAATACGTCTGACCGAAAGTGTTATTTAGACGTATGGGGGGGGATTTCTTCCTTTTTTTGGCGCGAAAGCACTTTTCAAATCGCAGCGCCCGGATCAGATAGCAGAATCGGAACTCGAAAAAAAATTATGCGGATAATTTTTTACACAATCTTGATGGAGATTATTTAAGTAAGTGAACGTTAAAAAGAGGTAACATTTTATAAGAGGTTAGTGTATGTGGGTGAAATATACAAGAACGTTTTTAACAGTACTTACTGATATCCTTGTAGACATCGACGAGGAAGATATACAGTCGAACTCGGCTATAACGAGTACGAAGTGACCAGCTAAATTTTCTTATTATATACTCGTTATTACAAAAAAATATTTAATATTTAATAAAATCAAATATATATGAAAAATCAAAAATCTATAATTGTATGAACCAAAACATTTGAAAAATAAATTACTACATTCAATCACATTATTTCAGCAGTAGTAAACACCCATTGTTTATTTCTAAGAATTCACAAACCTGAAAGGAATCGTAAACATTAGGAACCTCGTCAGCAGGCGCCGCTTTCGATTTAGAATTTTTAAACCGTGTAGTGTATTTTGTTCACCAGTTAACAATATTTTTGTGCTCTATGTCAGTGAAGCGAGCACACTATAACAGTGAAGAGTTGTATGAAAACAGGTCTGAATCAAAATAATAATAAGTATTTACTCATTATAATCGTGATCTCACTATAACCGTGCTCGATATAATCGAGTTCAACTGTATTTATTTTATTACATCAACGCCTTTGTGAGCTTTTATATAAATATATATTTTTTTAATATTTATAAATAACAGTACATAATTTTAGAACTAAGTATATATTTTTATTTTATTTTATTTCATTAAGGGATTTTGACAGTATAATTATTTAACATGCGACACTAATAATGAAAATCCACAAAAAAATATTTGGATACAAAGTATGTTTAGATGAAAGAAGGAGAAGGGTGAGGAGATTGCAACTAACGTTGCGGTAAAGGGAGAGCAACATGAGTTTTTATAGGTATAGTGAATGACCAAAGTTTAGATTGTGGTGGTTCATAAGAAGAACCCTTTGAGCTTAGTAAGGCTAATGTTTAACAAGTCAATTTCTGTAAATTTCTCATTATGGTATTTGCATGACCGGTGAATGAATGAATTTTGTATGTAAGATGTTCTATTTCTAGGAATGTGGAAGAGTACAGATTGCCGGGTTGATCTAGATGGCACATGGAGAGATATTAATTCCAATTGGGTGGGACAGTCAATGTGGCCTTGCAGTAGTTTGAAGAGAAATATTAGGTCAGCACGTGTTCGTCGATGTTCTAGGATCTTCATATTATGGAAGTTTGCTGCATCTAAATAGGAGCCGAATGATAGATTAGATCTAACATTCAGATGTCGAATAAACCTATTTTATATTTCGAGTACTAGTATTTCTTCAATTCGGGTATGCTCCTGCAACGAAAAATGTCAACGAAATTCAACTTGTTACTAGTGTGGTGCATCCGTGTAATTGACGAGTTTACGGCATTTCACTGGGTACCTACAAAGAACATTCCTTGTTGTCTCGTATGAGTTGGTATTTTAAACGAAACTGTTTGTGTTAACTCAGGGTAGTCCAACAATTTTCTACAGAAATTCTATATCGCTCACATCTTTTCTTCAGACTAATTTTTTCAAATGAAGTTTACTCATTAAATCAAAATTTATATTTTCAATATTTAAATATGTCCAAAAACACACAATTACTGAATATTTTACCTGTTATTAAGCAAATATCAGATATCTCATAGAGACAAAGCAATTTTTGAATTATATTTAATAGAAAATTTATGAAAGTATGGGGTAATTATAGATCTAACATTTTCGATTAAATATAATAAAAAATAGATTTGTCTCTATGAGATATCTGATATTTGTTTACTTATATTTTCAATATAAATCAAATGTATCAATTAGAAATATAACAGATAAAATCAATTAATCGAAAAAAATATTTTTGTTGCCACCCGAACTCGAACCAGGAACCCTTTCAATCTACGAACATATTAATTAAGTGAATTTCAATATAATATATATAAAAACACACAAATAACAGATTAAAGTAACACTAAAATAAAGTATACCAAAAATAAATAACATTAGTTGGAACAAATAAACAAATGTGTCGGTGATTCCTGAAAGTCCCAATATTTTATGGGGTCTCCTAATGTGTTTTTTTATTTTTATTTATTTTTTTATGCTTTTTCATGTATATCATCTGTATCTGTTTACGCGCCTTGTTACTTCAATTGGCACCACTGGGTTTCCTGGTTTATAATAACGAAACATATGCGTGTGTGAGTATTGCCGCCCTTTTTCGGAAACTAAGAAGACAGTTACCGACAGGCGTCATTCTTATGACATCACGTGCTTCGACCAGTCCAGCAGTTCAAATAAACCATTAGTGCGTGCTTCGATCGGTAGAAATCTAAAGAATACAATCCAGCTAAAAGACAACATCGGGCCAGAAAGACAGTAAAATTAAAAAGGTTAGTGTGGTTAATATATCATATGTACGTTTATGTGTATGTTTATTGTTGATAGTAAATCTGGGAACCAGCCATCGCAGGCATTTACATAAACAATATCTATATCTGTAATGTTTTTGTAGTTTCTTGTTTTTCCTTTAGGCTAAAATCTACCGGCAGTTGTTTTTTGATTGCAAGTTAGATTATGTTTATTTTTATTTTTGTTTTGTCGTTTTTCTCCTATCGCGAGTGTCTTCTTGCATCTTCCCTCTCTGGTCCCCGACTAAAGAACATGATGGTTAAAGACCTGAGGCAATACTTTGGCCAGTCTACTGTAGAACCTTTCCTGGCCGCAGTAAATAAAGTAATGATAGCCAACATACGTTGAAGTGATAGGGCGCAAGAAGAATAAAAAGGAAGACAAGAACGAAAAAAAAATGTGGTCAGGTAGGGGGCAAAATGTCAACATGTAGGCGGGTGCTAGAAGTGCATGGCGCTCTTTTACTGCGATTTTCTCTTTCGAATCTCATGATACCGTTAAAGAAAAGACCTTGTCCTCTCATCTTATCAAATGACCGGTTCATTGCCATTTTAGTTACGTCACAAGGTATCCTCGGGTTTAGTCTATATCTACAAAGAGATTAAAAAATGAAGTAGCTACATACACATACATGCACAGATGTTACAAATACAAAAATTTGGAAAATATATTTAATGTTATTTTAAAAAACTCTCTCAGGTTGTTATTATTTGAGCACATTTGTTTTCCCTCGATGGAGATCATATTTTTTGAAATTCAGACTCACCATCAAAATTGTGCCATAAAATGGAATTCCTAGTTATTCTTTGAGATTAGAAATAAGTAAAACTGAAATGTGACAGTTAAAGGCCATTTGTTATCCAAGACGAGTTCATATTTTGCAATGCTAATTTTCAATATAATGGAATGGCAAAAGTTCAAGTTATCAAATTTTCTATCTCAAGAGTTATAAGACACAGACAAGGTCGACTATGGTTATGAGAATATTCTCAATATGTCAGTCAGGAATCCATTAATATGTATTTAATAATAATAAATAAAATTAATCAATTATAAATATATAACCACAGAATAAATCTTTTTTTTCGAAAAACATTTTGAATATATCAACTGATTACGTTTTCGACAAATTTTCGAACTTTTATTCTATAGTATTTTTTATAATTGATACATCTATTATTCACATATAATAATTGTATACCAATGTCCTTGCGTTAATTAATTAATTATAGAAAATATTTGGTTGTAAAGGATTAATATAGTATATAAAATCTACCTCACAGGTTTTAGACTAATAATATTGATATTAATTTTAAAAAAATTAAAAAACTTTAACTAAAATAGTTCACACAAAATTTTATAACACAATTAATTCGTATTTTTATTTATTATCTTTTATTTTATTAACCACTTAATTGAGTTTAAATACATCTTAATTGAGTTTAATAACATCATAGATGAGTTATGACATCCTGAAGAAGAAAATGATATTTTTCGAAACCGGTAGATGTATTTAAACTCAATTAAGTGGTTAATAAAACAAAGATAATAAATAAAAATATGAATTTTAACCATAATTTTAATATTTCTAATTTTAAAAGTGCAATTAATCGGGGTCGATATTATTTATTTGCGATTCAAATAAAAAATTGGACACGCATCTTACTATATTTAGAGTACGCAGTAATACCATCTTACTATATTTAGAGTACGCAGTAATACCATCTTACGAGTATATATAATACAATAGCGTCAAGTTGGTAAGTATTTCATGCGCCTGCATTTTCTCTTGTACTTAAATTGCTGTGTCGAACCATTCACATTTATAAACATTTCTGAAAACAATAAAAAATCAAATGATTATAATTTTACTTCTAGATTGCTTATATATAATATTATAATTTATTATATAAAATAATGGTCTACGGATAAAAGTATAAAGCATTTAAAAAAAAATGAGACGTAATTTTAAATTATTTAATAATAATAATATGTTTATTCCAGCGTGATCCAGCGATTTTTTTAACCCAATTCACCATAGAGATAATACATATTATGTTATACATTAAAGTTATGAAATAAATATAATGCTATGAAAAAGAAAACCAAGGAAAATTATATAAATAAAAATAAAAATTTAAAAGTTAATAAAAAGTAAAAAGTTCACACATATACACACAAAATATAAATATTACGTATATAACTACTTTAGTTACGGCCATTGTTGTATATGTAGCTATTCTGTAAGCATTGCCATTCTCTGGTCAGGGAACCAGCTTTCCATGAGAGCGCCGCTTGCACCAAAGAGTTGGTGCCGAGCTCCAGCCGCATCTCGGCCTTCGGTAAACATTGTAGATGCGCTGCAATAACGCGCCAATCCAAACAGTATTCTGTATGAGTTGTTGTACTGAATTTGGAGACGGTTTTACGTCACTTTCTTGTATTTCGACCAGAGTTCGCCGGTATACATGCTGGTGAAGAACGATTTAAACAGGATGCTCTTCGTTTGATTCGTTGATGCACAATTATCCGCTGTTTTCTCGTGGCGCATTTTTTAAAATTTTTTATTTTTAATTGACATTTGTTGTAATATAATTCTTTAAAAACCATATACAAATACACCACATTATGATGTACCACTTGCAGAAAGGGTTGAAAGCTGCTGAGTCATTTCGCGTTCTCGGCGATCTTTTCAGGGCATGCCGAGAATAGTTTGTTTGCTTCAATTTAAAAAATAATAATTGAGTTTTAATTTTTAAAACAAATCTAGTTCCTGACTTAAATTATTACGATGGTAAAAAAATATATAGATAACTCATATTGATTTTGAACTATTAATTACATTTCATTTCTATCGAAGTATTTAAATTAAAAATAATAAGCATTATTTGAATATGTCCTAGAACACACAATTACTGGATTCTTATCTACAAAGGCACTGTTATTAAACATATAATAGATATTTCATAGATATGAAGCTAATTTTTATTATATTTATTAAAAATATATGGAAGTAAGGGCAATATTAACATATATACATACAATTTTCAAAAATTTGATAGATATGAAAATTGATTAATGGGTGAAGATGGTGAACATTATTTTTATATAAAGTGATCACTTAAGTCATCCTAAGACAGATCGTAAGCTCTGTAATTACTTTCACTTCCATATATTTATATTAAATAGCTTCGTCTCTATGGGATATCTATTATTTGTTTGGAAATGATAAGATTATTTTATAAAAAATAATTATATTATGAAGATACGTTAAAAGCAAATGACAGTTTGCCTCCAATAATTTCAAACCATCATTCGTGTTCAGATATTTCAGTATTCAACTTAGCTTTCATTAAAGAATAAAACAGTATTATCACAGATTTATTTAATACACGTAACAATATTATATAAGACTATAAGACAAGAATAAGGTGAAGCACTGCGAGCGGAGCTGGAGGCTTCACGGAGCCCTCCACTGGCACGCCATGTGGCTCGGTGTATCGAGCTCTGGGGTTACCCTTCTTCTTCTCGTATTTTATCCCTTCAACAGATGTAGGTTATCATCAAATCTTTTTTTACTGCGGCCCGGAAAAGCTCTACAGTAGACTGGCTAAACTGTTGCCGTAAGTTCTTGAACAATGATATTCTCATTCCAAAGCTCGACTTCCAGCATCCTTTCACTGCATTATGAAGTGCAAGATCTCATACTTCTCTAGAAGTCTAATTACATATTTGAGATATTGAAGTTTTCCGATGTTCATTATTTTAAATACTTAGTTTTCTATATTCATCCGAAACGTAATACTTTTTTTTCCATAATTCTATCCACCATTTTGATCATTTTTTTATAGATTTATATCTCAAATGATTTAAGTCGTCTCATCATTTTTGTAGTATGTGTCTATGCTTTAATTCCATAAAATAATATTCAGAATACATAGCGTTATACGATGCTGTTCTATGTAAAGTATTATATGCGAATGATATGACAAGTTTTTCTTTAGATATCTCTAAAGCATGGAAAATCGATAACTTTTGTTTTAAAAATGAACTATAAATATTTTTAATTACTCCTCATTTTCTAGTTTATTTTTATCGACTAATGTTGTGACTTTGGCGATGCCTACGGGCATCGTAGAATTTCACTAAAGTGCTGTCTATTTCGGTAAAGTTTGGAACTTCTCAGTGAGTGGCGATTTATGATGGGTTAGAAGCGATGAAGAATTTTAAATATTCAAATGCAAATTCAAGGAATTTTGGGGTTTCTTTGATGTTTTCAATATTTCAAAAGTTGGTCGGCACCGCCACCCTTTAGGAAAGATTTTGCAATCAAAAGTTTTCAATCGTTCTATTAAATACAGCATAGGCCTTCAGTTAATTACGTTTAAGACAGTATTAAGCTTTCCGTGCATTTTAAAATATTTTTTTGCAACAAAAATGAACGAAAAATGAAATATTACATACATCAGGTATCAATTAATGATCCATCTTTACAACTAAGGACTACAACTCGGCATCGAATAGTTGATTAAAATATCATTTTTTTAACATTCCTATTCTGTATAATCTCACGTGGTAGTGTAGAAGTTCAGGTGTTTGTGTTGAAGTTATTCAAATATATGTTTGACTCGAGATTGTATCAGAAAGTTGAGATGCTGTGAGACAGAAGCTCCGAACTTTTTCTTGTATCACGCGTGTTGTTTGTGTGTCGCAGTGTACGATGTCTATTGTAACTAAAGCAGGGTACATAAATGAAAGCACTTACAAGGTTTCGTTTATTGATTTTAAATACGCGGTTTAAATTCTGGAATGGTTCGCTGGAGACGTTGTCGAGTAGTTGGGACGGCCTGCGTAGAAGTGGTCGGTAGATGTTTGTTAGTATCTGTCTTTGGTGCTCAATGTTAAATTGTGTCTTCTAATTGGTTGTTCTGGTTCGGGTCCTATATGGTTGGTAGGTGAGCCCTTACCCAACCACGTTTACTGGCGCGAGTAGGGTCACCACAATAGTATAAACTTAATCCGAAGTTTTGGCACTATGCCTGCTACTGTCGAGGCTTTGCCCGAAAATTAAATCATAACGAGTATCCTCGGATAGAAAAAGATCCGAGTTTATATCCCGTTAGCAACCAACATAGTTTTTCGATAGATATATTTTTTTCCGTGTGTTTAAAATTGATTCATTTAATTTGTATTAAAAAACATTTCTTTACGAATATTTTAATTTTTTTTATTAGTTTCCTTCGTATGTTATTATATAAAACATTAAATGCTGGTAAGGTACAGGTAAGTTTCTAGTTTGATCAGAAAATAAACACTTAGTTAACACTATTTTCACATTACGCGTTAATATACTATTTTTATTTTTAAGAACATATTTGTGTAGCATTTTCAGAACATGGTTTCCCCGTATAGGGCGAGGTCCAGGTTCGAATCCTGTTAGTAACTAAATAATTATTCTATACATATTTTTTCTGTGTACATTTTTTCTGTATATCTTTATAGTTTAGTAATTTAATTTGCATTAGTATGCTATTCAATGAATTTTAATTGTACGTTGTTAAAAGATTTAATTTTTTTAAACATTTTGTATTACATTAAATAATGATACCTTAACATGTAATGAAGATATAATATTCGAAAAAAATTCTCCCTCACGTTAAATTTCCGTTTTCTCTGCTGGTGAATTAATTAACCGTGTTCATCCCTCGTGTTGCAAGCCCCCGATTTCCATTTTGGGTAAAAATGAAGGGTAGACCTTTTGGATATCGAACAAAATGGAAAGTCGGCCACTCGACGCTCAAAGTTAATTAAGGGAGTCCAGTATTTCACACTCCAGCCGGTTGTCCGAGATTTTGCCGACCGAAAAGCGTCACAATTTCATCCCTGTTTTTGAAGCTTAAAAATATATTTTTTTAAAGTAATTTAGCTAGAAATGGTTGACATTGTCGATATGCTGAAACGTTAGTTCCAATTTTAGTGTCAAATGAATATTGGATCATTTGTTCCATTACTTTGGAATGGTTACAACATGTTTTTCAGAAAAGAACCAGTTATTTTAAACTTTATCTAATTCATCAAATTAAGTATTTCAAAAAAGTTGGAACCGGTTCTAAAAATAACTGAAGAACTAGTACTGGTCATTTTTTACTCATGGTACTGTACAGTCAAACACCGTTGAATCTAGTATAATTTTTATTTTTATTACAATATTGTAATATATAGATTTGTTTAATGTTTAATTGTTTTATGGACAGGGAATTAAATAATATTATTCATATCTGAATAATAATAATAATTCTGTCGAAGATCTTCACCAACTGAAACTAATAGGTGAAGAAAATAAATTTAAGTTAAAAAAGAACAGTACATTTTATTATATTAAATACAATGGATAACCACCAAGAAATTTCAGAAAGTTTTAAAAATGGTTGAATAATAATTATTATTAATATGTTGAATTTACTTTGATTCTATAGGTATATATTAAAGGCGCAACACACTGCGCGTAGTTATTATGCGTCAAATGACGTCAAGTGTATTGTTGTATTACTGTCTAGCGTGAAGCGGTCATAAAACTTGATCTCTTTCTCGCTTAAATAGCGCCCACGCACACATTAACATGAATCTTTACACAACATATTCTTGAAGTGCCATAGTTAAAAAATCGACCTATATACTTGATCGATTCTTTAGGATCAAATATCGCAATTGGACACAAATATCAACCACCGCTAATTCAGATATTTTTGAGGTATTTTGAAGTATATTTGGTGACGGGAGTTACTGGTTAAATCAGATTCATGTATCATCCGACCTACAAGAATATAAAATATTTTTTTAATATACGATTTAATTAATCAACAATGTAAGGAAAATCGTACTATGTACGCACTGATGGTATTTGGCCTATTAAATTTTCACAAAAATGTCGAAATAATATTGGGCCTCATACTAAACATCACGGTGTAGGAATCAGGCCATTTTACAACATCCAAGACCGTATTAATATTTGAGAAGCGCATTTTTTTTTATTCAAAGTTTATTTTTTTTAAATTAACAATGGTTTTATAACTTTAAAAGATAAATCCTGAACGGGTCAAATGATGTAACCAATACCAGTGGCGTAGCTACTGCCAGGGCAGTCGCCCTCACATGAAATTACTGAACACATTCAACAACCGCAATAATTACAGCACAGGTTTAAAAATAAAATTTGTACGTATAACTTAAATTGAATATAAAATAATTATGTAGTACAA
Source organism: Eubasilissa regina (assembly GCA_022840565.1). Lineage (NCBI taxonomy): Eukaryota > Metazoa > Arthropoda > Insecta > Trichoptera > Phryganeidae > Eubasilissa > Eubasilissa regina. The sequence continues at coordinate 8,884,437 of JAINEB010000019.1, forward strand.
GGTAGGTTAAGCTATTATGAATGCCGATCAAAAGAATTTGCTTTTGTGTGAGTAGTAATGGGTGCCCCAATAATCATAAATGAGTAGGCTGTACTACAAAATGTCCACACGCGAAGCGTAACAGAAGCGTTTCCTGAAGATGTTATCTGGAAAATGGAGACGAGAAGAGTGAGGCCCGAGAGCTGGCCTTCTAGACGGTTGGGGATGCATTAGTATTAGCACCTGATGTCGGTACTGGTTGCATTTTTACGCACCGGTACACACAAGTTGCGTTCAGAATTATTGACGGTGTTGATAACGGTGGAGGCGATAAATCTCGAAAGATAGGCGAAAAAAAGGATAGTATATACAAGTATTACGCGGTTACTTGTTGCTATACCAATGACCGATATATATCTACCAAATATACGATTATTACACACATTTGCCTATTTGTTTATTGACCGAAATTCAGTGGCCATGTGCAGTGTATCAATATTGATAATTTTACAGGAAACAGTTTTCACATTTTGCAAGCATTTACTGCAGCCGAATTTGCACGTAAATCTATATATTATGTTAATTTAGTGTTATTGATAAAAATGCATTCGACGCTTTTACATTTATTTTCGTTTTAAAATACATAAAAGAGAAAATAAAAACAATATCCCGGTAGCGCAAAAACAATATTTTTCGACAAAATTTTATATATATATATATATATATATAAATATTTATAATTAATACATAAAATTAGTATTTAAAACATCACAGATCTATGTTTTTAATAATTACAACTTCACAATAAGAATGTGTTTTCCTTAATAATTAATAAAACAATATTATTTAATTTCAGCAAATATGCTTTGGATATTTTAACGGTTATCATAAATATCGTCACACAAATAAAGTGATTGAAGGATCGTAATGTATAGAAATTGGTGGCACGGATTTATCATAAGAGTCGTGGAATATGTCTCAAAACCAAAGCGAGATCAGCGGTCTAGTCTAAGTCTGTTATACAGGGTGAACATTATGTTCTAGGCCGATTTTGTTTAGTCGCCATTTTGGTTTGGTATACACTTGTCAATTCGGATGTAGTAGTCGTAGAGAATAATTGATTACAATTTATTTTGAAACATTTAATGCCTAAACTACGTGTTAAAGTCATTAAAATATTTTATCTAAATGATAATGGCAATGCCATTAATGTTGATTGCTACCGTCACATGTTGGAAAACTTCTTGGTAGCTGAATCGCGTCGATTGAGCCTGCAATAATGTGATTTCAATAGGACGGTGCCACCTTACATACAGCCAGAGCTACGCTTAAAATTTTACGAAAATTTTTTCTCGCCTGCATAATGTCAAAAAGTGATGATATCTACTGGCCTCCTCAATCACCTGATTGGCTGTAAGGATACTTGAAAGATAAGGTCTACGCCAATAAGTTAATAATAATTCTGATGTTACAAAACAATATTCGAAATGAAATTGCTGAAAAAATATGGTTAAAAGTGCACGCAATTGTGCCGCTATCAGAGGCAGTCACACGGCTAATATCATATTTTACACAAAATTGTAATAAACTGTTTAATTTATAATAGAAACTAAATTAAAAAAATATGTTTCATTTTTTAGTTATTTAAAAACAATATCGGCCTGGAACATAATATTCACTCTGCAGTTTGGACTGTGATTTTCTGAACCGTCGCCTTAAATTCTTCAACTAGGATTTCTTACTAGAAGGTTGTTTCTGCTATCAATTTTGAATTGAATGACAAGATGCAGGATCTTATATTTTTTTTATATCTCATGACATGGCCAAAATATCGCAATTTTAGAATTATTATTGTTTTCAGGATTTTTTTCGCTTTTGCATCCGAATCATTATCACATTGACATTTGAGATCTTGTCAATTCTGCCAACCTTTAGAAGTTGTCTGTATAACAATTAATTTGTACGAAATGCTTGTTGATCTAGTGGTTACGATACTCGCCTAGTGTTCGGGGGTACGAGCCTCATTCCAGGAGACTAGTAAGTCAGTCCTATTTTCATAACACAAGCATTTAGCATTGATTGAAAATAGTAAGAATATTGATGTGATACGTATTCCTTGTATGCATTTCTATTTTTAAAAGTATTACATAAGTTGTTTGATATACATTAGAGTGCTTCTAATTTAACCCAATTTTTTTATTATTATTATTTCACGCGTCACCCTTTCGTGACGCGTGAAATAATAACGCGATTATTAGCACTTATTTTATTGACATCAATTTGCTTTGAATCAAAGATACGGATGTTTGTACTACTAGTCACACACTTTTTTTATTACTTGTCTTTAAAAATGAACTACTAGAAGATGCTATGGTGACACGAAAACGCGAAGCGTGGCGACATAAATAAATATGTGCATTCCAACGACGCGCGTTTTGCTAGTTTGCCTCAGGCAGGAGTTAAAGAGGAGTTAGAAAGGGGAATGTGACCTTGGATTAAGATACAGCACGCTTTTTAAGTCTAAATTGAACGTGAAAGCAAAAGACATTAATTTTTCTTTTTTTTTGTGAATTTTGACTTTCGGTAGAACCTCTAAAATTCATTAAAAAATTGTTTCGATGATAGAAGGGAATGGCAGGTTGACGCGGTTATGTACCCTAATGTAAGATGTACCCTAATATACATATTTATATACAAGTACTATATTTTATATATATTTGATACAGACCTACATAAATAAAGCTAAACGCCGTTGAATAGTTGAGTCAAAAATTAATTTTCAACCTAAATGTCGCTCTGCAAACGTGTTTTAGTCCCTCTACTCCCTTGTCAATATTATCTCCTTGGAAATATTTTTCATGGCAGTTTATAAGGTATTGCTTCTTTTAGTATTCTTTTTCCATAATTGAATTTATTTTCTGAAAATTAAAATCCCATTTTCGAACACTTTTTGAATCGCCAATATAGTATAATATTTTACAAATATATCATGAACTAATAAATCACGCACCAAAGTTATTAAAAAATTCATAAAACTTTCCTAAAACTCCGCCATTAAACATTGCATACTTGCAATAATATTTTTGATAACTGTAAATTCAAGCACCAATTCACACACATAGATAAATAAAGTTAAAATCTGTCATTTCTATCCATAGAATTATTTTATTCTACAAATAAAACCTCCATAAAATTCAGAACGGTGAATGGTGTTAAAAATATTTTTGCGCATGTTATTTTTCAGAGAACGTTTTTTAAAACGAACTGAAAATCACGTACGGGTGGGGACGCAGGTACTCTGTGAATGCCACGAATTTCTGGTGAAATTAAGTTCATTAAAAATGCAACGGGACATGTGTTTATTGCGCACTCAGGGTTGTCAAGGTGTGCGATCCCGGCGAAGTCGTTCAATTTACACAGGCTATTTTGTAACGGAATTGGCTTGCATGAAAATTCGTTGGAAACATTTCAACGAATTTCGGTCTATGTTCACACATTTTGTGTTATGCGATGAATACGGAAATTAATTTAAGTGAAATCTCTCTATGTTACTTATATATTACCTATGTATAAATGTAAAATATATATTACTACCTGAAATACCCGACATTGCTTGGGTTTTATGCAGAGCCTTAATTTATATTAGAAGGATGGGGGTAGTTTTTTTCCGAAATCAGATGTAGACAGTAATTTTCCTCGTATTTTGAATGTCAAATGTGCAAAATTTCATTATGAAGTACCAAAATTCTGCTTTAAGGGGTGGAAAAGGGGAATGGAGTAGTTTTTCGAAATCTCATCTAGACAGTGACCTTTTTCTTGCTTTTAAGGTCAAACGTGCAAAATTTCATCAAGCTCGAAATAATACTGTAGATTTGCATAAAAAACTAACACACCCACAGACACTCTTCTTTATATATTACGAAGTACCCAGAGCGAAGAGGCTTCATTTAGAGGGATGGGGTAGTTGTTTCGAAATCTCAGGTAGACAGTAATTTTTCTCTTATTTGGAACGTCATGTATGCAAAATTTCATCAAAAAGTACCAAAATTGTACTTTAAGGTATGGAAAAGGGGGATGGGGGTGGTTTTTCGAAATCTCATCTATACGGTAAGTTTTCTCTTATTTTGAAGGTTAAGTGTGCAAAGTATCATCAGGCTCGGAATAAAACCGTAGATTTGTATAAAAAACAAACAAACAAACCAACAGACATTCTTCTTAATAAAACATGGACTGTTGAAAATAGAGAGGAACTAAAATTTGAAAAGACGTTACATAAAGAGACAGTAAATGCCCCCCTCCCTCTTACCCTGGACTGTTATTTTATTTATATTGGTGTATTAACTCTACAATACGATCATGCCATGCTACACTGCAAAACTATTCAAGTTATTAGACAGACGCAAGAATACTATGATGACTCAAGAAAAAAAAAAAAAGTTAATAAACAAAGTTAAGGAAGAGATAGGAATTAACAACAGTTTAGGTAAAAGAACAAGGGTAGTTAATATAACTGAATACGCCAATAATATTAAATGGCAATGGATAACCCATATTGCTCGAAGCATAGATAATGATTATGGTACTCGAAAAAATCAAGAGGCCGACAGGCCATCCTGAAACTCGCTTGACTGATGAAATCATCAAATTCTGCCGAAATACTAGGCAGTGAATAACAATGGACAGAGAATATTAATTAATGATTAATTTGGTAGTTACTTCGTGGTGTAACATTTTAATTAAAAACAATTATTTTTACTTTACCTTTGTACTACATATACAATTGTTGTGCTAATAACGCTACTAGTTTCGGGAAGAGCAGTCCTTCCCATCTACAGGTTTAAAATAAAATACTGTTGGCTATGGAGCGGTGGGGTCTTTCGACAGCGACGATCTAAAATTACTCCATTCGGTACTATATAGGGGAATAATAATGAAATTATAGAAATCCAGAAAAAACTGAATTTGAAAAAACATTAATAAACAATTTCGCGTTTTCAAATACTTCACTATTACTATCGATGTTTTAAAGAACAATAAAGCCACTCTCATCCTTACGTATCCCATCGCTCCATAAAATAATACATAATTACATTAACTTTCAATCATACAATTTAATATGTTCTACTGGTCACAAAATTGAAATAAAATTAAATATAATTCTGTAGGTATGTACAAGTATAATACAATAAAAGAATTTTGCTTATATTTATAAAATTCTCTTTTTCAGTCGATATGCTCGTGACTGAGCATCGAAATCCTCAAATCTACTCAATAATAAATTTATGATTTTTTAATTCCACTTTCAATACGCGTAGGTACATCAAAAAAAAATATTTATAAGAAACATGGGCAACTTTTTTTTCTCACTTTTCTTACTGAAATTCCCGGGAATACGGAAACTTCCCGGGATTCGGGGTAATCAAGCAAATCCGTCCCTAGTCGGCGCATAAATCCAAATGTTTTGGCCGAAATTAACGATGTAATTTGCGAATTTTATTACCTAAGTAGGCAAAATATGCTACGCAGATTTTAAAGTTAAACCCAACTCTTTGAACCCTTTCCCAGTCGTTATTTTGGTGAGTCGTCTGAAAAATTTCCAAATTGTTGCTGCTTTTGTAATTAATGTCTGCAGTTGAATAATATTTATTCGCGTTCCTTGATTACAATATTATAGCTTGTAAGGGGTTGAAGTGTTCACTACATTTCTTTTAATGACTCATAAAAATTCCATCTCGAAGACATTAATAATTCAATTGAAGAATTTCTAATTTACAGTAATTTATTAATTTTCAAACTAGAATATGTACTTTAATATAAATATATAATTTACAATTTTAAATTCTATCTACATATTACACAATTAATTAATTTTAAATTCATGTAAGGATTCCTCCTTCCTTACGTCCTCTGGTATTTCATTATAAATTTTTATCGCACTGTACATCATCGATTTCTGAGATTTGGCTTTTTTCCTGAATGGCAGTCTCATTCTATATCTTCCTCTTGTATTTATAATGATTGTATTCACGTTGATTTGCCTTAGTTTTTCTTAAAAACTCTGCCGATATTTGCGTCACCGAATTTAAAAATCAGATAAAACAGTATTTTTAACCAATTTGAGTTATATACGCATATCATTGAATTCGGAATTATTTTTTTTTTTTTAAATGTATAGATGGATATAAATAAAACACTGTTACTGTTATATTTATATTCCGAATTCAATGATGTACATTTATAACTCAAATTGGTTAAAAATACTGTTTTATTTGAGTTAGTTAGTAGTCAAATAGTCGGTTACTGAGAGTTACTGCTTCTCTTGAAACTCGAGTAGTGCTAATAAACTCAAGTAGAGTTATAACATAGTTTATTTTCACAAAGACATTTTGTGTTTATGTGAAGTGTTAATGAATGGAAAAAGTACGATGGTTTGAGATATGTAAATATATGACTATCAAGATTACACAAAATGTAGTTTTTGATGAACACTTAACATTGTGATAAGTATATAAATACTATGATTAGATATAATGGTTGCACGATTAAATTATTCAGGAACAAATTACTCATGATTTCACCCGGAATAAATAACAAAAGAAAAAAATTACACACATTAAAAAGTACACTTTTTTAAATTTATAAATTTAAAATAAAAAGCTCGAAAAATTTTCTGGTACTCTACAAAGTAAATCAACAGTTAAATCTCAGTTACCAATCATTGTCACATAACTGCTTATCGTCACTAGCAGGTAAACACAATGGTTCTTAAAAGAAAATATGTTAAATATTTATTTCTTAAACCCTGAACATTTATAAATATAAAATTATATTTTTAAAAATTATTTCAATACATATATTATATACTAGTTATTGGTGATCGACTTAACAGATAACAAAGACCATGGGGAAAAAAATTGTAAATTAGCAAGTGGACAAGTGACAGACTACCAAATAATGAACTAACGCAAATTTCTTGTTTCAATATTTGCATTTTAGTATCACCCACGTGATCATTTTGGTACCACTTACGCAATCAAATAGTTCCAAGATATTTTTTAAATATATGACTCGATTGAAACAAAAATTTAAACGCTGACAATATAATATGCATCCATGTAAAAAAATTAGTCTCGTTTACACAAAGACTTAATTTTCTAAGAGAAAATGCGTCATAAACTGTCGGATTTATGTTTCCACAAATAATATTGGTAGAATGTCCTTCGTCCCGCATTTAATGTTCCGAACCCCTCTCTTATATGTATACTTTATTTTACGACTATTAATTTACTGGTCTGTGGAACAAGTGGCGAATGAAAAAGTTGAACATTACCATGTTAAACGTTTAATGGTAAAACTCTTGTACCCAGTATATATATTTAATGTGAGCTACATCAGCAACTGCGATACCACTAAAGTAAAAAGGAATAGACGTATCTGAAACAATTTCCTGGAACAGGAATGTGTAGCCAGTTCTACAGGAATGTGCCAGTTGACTTTTGCACAGGACAATGGTCCAGGAAAAGACTAAAAAAGTCATTAGGACAAACGTTTACAGATGGCTGAAGGGTGGATTCTTCCGGGTAACAGTTCGGTCTTTTCGGAAGTGATAAACATTTTTGTACGAATTATTTTATTCTCGTCATTGAATCCGCAATAACCGGTATTTAACAAAATAACTAATAATAAAAATAAAAATAATAATATTTTAATAATAGTATAATAGTAAAATAACTAATAATAGTATTTAATAAAATAACGTGATCTTGGGACGGCACAGTATCGTACAAAACTTGAGTCAAAATTGTATTTTGTATCTAAATTCGAATAAGGAAATGAGATGTCTACACGTGCTTAGTTATTATTGATTCAGTATTAAATTTGGTTTCAAATTATTCACAAAACGGACATATTCCATATTTTTAAGTTAAAAAGATTCATGTTTATCTCATCAACAAATATACGCTTTTATATTTTTGACTTTGTAAATTAGATTTCTGTACATGCTGAAAGATTTTATTTTCATCAACCCCTTAACATGCATATACATCTATTTATACATTACACACGTATGAATTTGTGTAATTACTTTTAGAGTGCCATTACAATTTTTTTAAAAGGAGAGTTTATTGGCATACATATACATAAATATATGATTAAGGAGAACACATTCTTATTGTGAAGTTGTAATTATTCAGAACATAGATCTGTGATATTTTAAATACTAATTAAATGTATTAATTAGAAAGGCATACATATAAAATCAATTTTGCAAAATCTTTGTTTTATTAACCACTTGAATTGAGTTTAAATACATCTACCGGTTTCGAAAAATACCATTTTCTTCTTCAGGATGTCATAACGAACCAAAAATATATAGCATTGTTTCTTCATCAGAATCTATTTTTAAAATTTTTTAATAATTAAAAAAAAACAATTATTAAAAAAATAAATTTAGTACCTAACTCAAATTGCTGCTCAATACAAATTTAGTCGAATAATTTTTAGGGAAAAGTTTTAGAATAGGACTCGTAGTTAAATTTAGTTGGCTGTTTACAATTTCCTGATTAGTTTTACATGCTTTATTTATCTCCAACGATTCCAAATTATTTAATTTGTGACCAACAGCGTTTATATGCAAAATTGACAATCCCAATTTTTTATCAAAACCATGATTATTTTCTATCAAATTATTAGCGAATTCTGAAAACCCACTATTGTTCAAACAACTCAAATGCTCCCTTACTCTTATATTAAAATTTCTACCAGTTTTACCAATATAAAATTCAGCATAATCCTTGCAACTAAGTTTATAGACGCCAGAATTTCGAATTTCGATGTAGGGGCGTCTTTCAAATCTCTGTTACCCCATTTGAATCATCGGAACCATAACTGATATCTGAACTGCCCCATAAACTTCGATAATGAGTTCAGTAGCCTTGGTGGCATTCAAGCCCCAATCAAAATAAAACAACATACTTGTACAATGCCTAACGTGTTAATTTATGACACAAAAAACAAAGTCAAGGAACAGTAATATAGACAAAAAAAACCTCTGAAGATGTTCACTTCACAGTGTCTGGGCACAAACTGGCCTCAAATACAACATATAGAATAAATTAATTAATTAATATCCTGTAACCCTAATATATATAAAAAAATTAAAAATAAAGTAAATATAACAAATAATGATTGTTTTCTGATTCATTCTCCTTATCTTCTTCCATTCTTCCACCGCTCTCTGTCTTGCGCTGTGTCGATTACTTGGGGCCACTGTTGGTTCCATCTTTCTTCGCAGTCTTTCTATTTACATTTTCCATTTTCTCCTGGATCATATTTACTCTGTTACTAATGACAAAGCAACTGAATAATTTTTTGAAATATTAATTTAGATTTTTCGAAAGTGAGCAAATGAAAAACACAATGGCAATAAGCAGTGGTGATTGAAATATGTTATTAATTTATTATAATCTTCTCAAGAAATTCATCTAGTGTTGGGTGTGATCCGTGTCGTTAATGGAATGATGGAAAGGTGTTAATATTGCATATGTAAAGAGTACATAAATCATTTAAAAAACATTTTCATACTTGTTATTCTAGATTACTTTCTAAATAAAGCGCTGTCTAATAAAAAATATTTATATTAAATAATCAATATCTTGATGTAAATAAATATAATTTATATTATATTATAACTCTTGTCTAAATATGTTTTTAATATAAGAATATATTATTTATGTTATATTCTGTTCAGTATTGTCTGTGAAAACACTACATAGATATTTGTAAACTGGTGCACATTCCCGTAAACACACGGTCTTGTAAATTATTGTCACATTTCCTTAACGAGTACTAACCATTCCTCGTGAAAATCAGTCGCGATAAGTCTTCGTGAGGAATAGTCGTATCGTTTTCGCGGTGAAGAGTTATTCAACGCTTTTTCACGTCATTACTTTCATTGAGGAATGTGTTCAATATCGTTCGGTCACAGGATCGGCCAGACTTGATCATCCACGTGAGTGGAATCGATTTCCGCAAAAGAATAATTGTGGATCGTAAATGTGATTAGTGCCGTGCTGATTGATGTGGTCATTCACTTTTCTAGGAACACGAGGAGTCGAAAGGAATCATGGACCAGACCAATTGAGGTAAGTCGAATGCATGTTGATCGTCCTGTCATGTCAAGCGGAGACGCTAATAATTGTAATATTTATGCCGATGATGGTAATTATGATGATAGCGATATTAATGATGACGTAGACATTTTAATACACCAATATTATTACATTAAATACACATTAAAATGAGAAAGTTATTTATTGATTTCTGAGAGCAGCTGAAATGCGATCTTTTTTTTTAAATATATGCAACCAAATAACTGGATAAGTTCGTTACCGCCGTATATAAAATAATATTCCAAATCGATATATTATTTATTAGTGTCCAAACATATTATTTATATTTAAATACAAAAGAAAAGTATATTAGAAATAGAAATATGATGAGTAGCTTAATTGAGTTTTAAAAAAATCTCTTTTTCTCAGTCGATGTGTTCATGACTGATCTCTGTGGTCCTACAGTACGTTTAACAGCGCGAACTGCTTGCCTCCACGTCGCGATCCTGCGCCTTGTTTAGTGGGACGTGTAGCGAAGCTCCGGTTATGTCTCGAAATTTATTTATTTCATTTTTGAGAAATAAATAGTACATAATATATAATAAATAATTAATGACGTAATATACAAAAATATAAAGTTTCTTCGGAGTAGAAAAAAAGTTTAAATCTTAAAAAAGTAGGAAACATAACACTAAAAGGCATAATGGGTGAGATAGGGAAGGAAATGGGATGCAAATAAAATATATAAAAAATTGCACATAATATTTATGTCATTAATTATAATTATTTTAAATAAAATATTGTAATTAATTAGTGCTGTAATTTTTAAATTTTAAAACTATTTTTTATTAAAATAAGGTGAACCTATGCATTTTCTTTGCTGATTTCAGATCTGTAGTTTTTCTCTATCTCTTAAGGTTTTTGCACAAATTATTTTTGAACTTTTACACTAATTCGCATGCTTTTTACAATCAAATAGTTTTATATCACGCTATATTGGAGTAGATAACGGCATAAATGCACTTGTAATTGCTAATTAATGTGAAGAGGGCAAAAAAAAATTCCATTAAAAAAAAAATATATATATATATATATAGTTTTAATCATACATAAAACAGAAAAATACAACGAAAACAAAAGATTAATATGACAAATTAATTTTCCTCTATCTGACACTGATTTATCTTTTTTCTCGCGTGGGTTAAAATTTATTTTTCTTGATTTTCGCTAACAAAACAGTAATCGACCATCGTGTTAGCGGGCGACTTTCCCTGGTACCTCTTTTCCATGTCTTTAGTGTCATGATGGAAGCGTTATTCTTGTTCTTCACTGACGTCTCCAAAAAATCGTTCTTATATTATATTATATTAAAATATTCCTTGAACATTTTCGTGTCGTAATTTAGTCAAGTATCTATCCATAAATTGTGGACTAGGTGTGTCACACCCTGTATATTATTTAAATTTGTTATTTTGTATGAATATTGAGAAAATAATACATTGTACTGTTGCATTTTTATGATTCATACATCGCTGATTCCCATCTTGTGTGCGTGTGGACGCAACATAGATAATGGTTCCTGTCTATTACCTCATATTAACCCCTTCCCTACACCCAGAAGGTTTTGGACCAGTTGAGAAGTTTAAATTGACAGTTGTCATTTACCATTGGATACGGTAGGCTGTGAAAATTGTATGAATTATCTTCCTGCCGTGTTGGAATGATACATTAACAGAGTATTAACGTTCGATCTTCGGAGTTGATCGAAGTAAGTTAACTGCCTCCAACTTCTTCCTGCCGTGTAAGAATGAATTGTTTACTCGTGAAATAAACGTCCTGCTATCGAGCTCGTCAGACTGACTATTTCTGTGTGTTATCAATTTCTCGCTACTGTACGTACAGATTAGTGTTTTCATCTTGGTATTGTGTACGGTGCTTGTTGTTTGACACTTCGCGTTATCTCCGAAATGTGTGTTCAAGAGTACTTCGTGCGGATCAACGGAGTACGTGTTTTGAAGCCAGAAGATCCGTCGCTCCAGTGGAAGAAGAAAATTCTTCCACTGGAGCGAATCTTCCTGGTGTTCGGTTGGTCCTTCAGCCCCCTTGTTCTCTATTCCTGTATTTCTCCTAAATTCCTTCCCAACCCCATGTTATCAAAAATTTATACATTATTTTAGTACCTCTTGAATAGAAAAATTGTCAGAAAGGGTATAGAAATGTAGCGTGTAGTCGACTTATTATTTGTTATTTTTTTAAATTTAATTAACTAATGTCTTTAGTTTCTATACTCATCTTAATAAGTGTGCTTTTCAAAGATAAATAATCGTTACATGAAAATAATAAAATTCAACAAAAACGATTCCTCCTTTGTGAAAGTATAAATTTATATTCCTATTACATTTCTCTCAAGCGATTTTTTACGACGGAAGAATGTTACCAGATAGCTATTTCAGAACAGTAAAAATGAATGTGTATTTTGGACTCAGGGGATGAAAGTACTGGGCATTTCATTCACTCGCGATCCAGGGCCGGACCTCTACGTGACGCGTTGCAACACGAGCCTTCCGAGATCTGCCGGACCTCTACGTGATACGTTGCAACACCGAGCCTTCCGAAGTCTGCCAAATTCTACTGAGCTTTCAGAGATTTCCATTTTTCCAACCAGAATCAGCGCAGCTTCAAATTATATGCAAAATCTTACCAGTTGACAAAAAAAGTAGCATATATTACAATTCTAAAAGAGATGATAAATATTTTAAATATGAATACTGACCCGCACCACAGCTATTTTACCAGTTCGTCGGGTCGAACCACGAGGGTACCGATCGTAAATAATGTGTACTTTGAGAGAACGAGAGAATATGTTGTACCACAAATATTAATAAACTAAATAAAGATTTATTAAATATCATGCAAAATAAAGAGACCCCAGTGACCACCCTAAAATGTAAAGTGAAAGAACACGTTTTCATGTATTTATTTGTATCCTTTACATATATTGTATTTTATTTTCTTTTGTTGTTGATTAAACACTGTTAACTTTATCACATAATATAAGATGTTAATATAATAAAAAAATTAATATATCAATTATTAAAAAAACAGAAGAGATTAGTGATGTTTAAATTGATTATTCGTAATTTTTTGAGCAATCGCCGGTACATTAGAAATTAAATCTCCAACAGATAAATCGCTGTTACCGATCATTGCTACAATCGAACCCATTAACGGTTTAAATAGCGGTTTACCATTACTAGAAGAGATGTGATCTTATACCAATTTCATATGTTGTGAATCTTCTTTTAAAGTACGTATCCAGAATGTGTATTAGCCAAAATACTGGTCAAGACAAAGGTCGATCATACCGGTCAGTTCAATGTTCACTCCATAAAAATGAACAGATAAATACTTACTAAATAACCAACTGGCGTAAACACATAGGATAGAACGCCACACTCTTCTGTCCTGGCACATCGCTCTTGCCACGTCATCTTTCGTACGTCTTCTCATCCATGTTATTCAGTTATTGAAGCTTTTAACAGGGCTCCAATATTTGGTTTATTTAATTACGCCAGGTTTTTCGTGGACTTCTTCTATTTCGGTTGCCTTCAATATTCGATTTATATACATTTATATTCTATCAACTACGGTTTAAGAAACTATAAGTTCGCTCCTATTTATTTTAAATTTTCACTCTTTCGTATTTTTAATGCATTCAGTGTACGTTTGTACTTTTTTGCCAATTCTATACTTCACTTTGATACATTAATGATGGCATTAGAACTAGAATATGCACAAACAACGTTTGAATTAATAACTCAGACACTGACTGCATAGTGCGATTTGTCGCCTTTTTCGATGTCTGTTGTCAAATAAACTATATACTTAATTATATTCAGTGGCGTACAGTAGGTAAACATTTAGGTTTTGCTGTTACCAATGATATTATATAATTGTGTATAATATATGTAATACAATATATGTTGTACATAGGATTATGAATTTAGAATACTATTAATAGTTTTTTTAAAGTTTAAGTTTTAACATAAAATAATACTTTCTTACCCATATAAAAAATGTATGGACGTTTTTAAGAACATTTTCTATAACTGAACATGACTATTTTATTTTTTGAAAATTCTTAACGTAATAACTAAAGGATATAATTATTTTTATTAAAGGTTAACGTAGAAAATAGTTTGCCAATTGCTTTTTGTTTTTTCCAAATCAAAAACAAATCCGTGCACCAAATGCAAAGAACGATCATGAAATTAACACATTAAAAACAGTAGGTACGATAGTAAAATTTGCGAATTAGTAAAACAGGAAGTAGACACTTCAATGATTTGAAATGTTATTCTGTTAAAAAACAACATTTTTGGTGATACTTATTGGAATTCCATGATTATTTTATAAATTGAGTTGTACTATTTACTGCAACTTGTACTAATGAATTGTATTATTGATAATGAGAAGTTGTTACTGGAAACGTTCTAACGTTTGATGTAATAAAATATAACAAAATTATATTTTTTCATTTACCACGATCGCTAGATTTCATCTCTTATTAGGAAAATATAAGGTTATTAAACACTATTGTAATATATGTAAATTGCATCAAATAATTATTGTACAAAAGTACGTGATAAATTTTCCGAAGAACTTATGATTGATCAATTGTGATTCTCGTAACATTCAGGAACTTATTTAAATGTAAAAATAAGGCGGAACACGTCCAGAGGCGGCCCTTATAAACCAAGATGGTTGTTGAAGGGATAAGAATAAATATTTGTTAAAGCTGACGCAGGCATTAAAGTGCTCCTGGCGGAAACTAAAGGAAACATTCCTTTAATTAATTAATATTTAATGTTAAAGTTTCTCTTCAGAATTCTACACAAAGTACCCAGGTCGTGGGGATAGATTTATTGTGGATTTTAAGTTAATTATGCACAAAAATTTACATTAATGTATACTAAATATTAATTTAATAATGCATTATTGCATAAATACAAAGTTTAATACTTTTAAAATTAGCAATATTAACAAAGTTTAATGTATGTTAGAAGCTGTCACACAGCATTTTTCTATCGTATGTCTCGCATGTACGTAACAGGTGCCTAGCATATAAAGGTGTACAAGTAAACAGGTCGCAATCAACGTGGGTTTAAAAAAAAACATTTAAAAATCCGAAAAAACGCATTATAAATAAATCAACATACATAATAATAAACAACGACAAAAAAGACATACATAACATAATTCATTCATTTTTTTCCACGTTGCAATAAAGAATTTAAATTCCCTTGTTTGACCTCTAGGTTTATTATGCAAAATTAACCTTGCCTTCCCGAAGCGGGGTATTCACATTGCCCATAGCTCGCTTTAAACTCGTTAACTCAATAATTATTAGAACGATTTCATTCTTATTTTTTGTAATCTTCACGGAATAGTGACGAAAATTGGTCATTTTTTGTTTTTCAAATTTCTAAGCGTATAATATTTTAAAATATTGTTTTTGGTTCAGTGACCTTCGCGTGATACATACACCTGCGCATGTCGATACCATACGCTTGTGTCTTATTTTAAAGTTATTGCGCTTATTATTTGTTTCAATATGACTAATGCACTGGGTAGCCCCATACCATTGATGCGAACGAGGGAGACAGCTATATCGCTTATCGCGACTCGCGGCA
Source organism: Eubasilissa regina (assembly GCA_022840565.1). Taxonomy (NCBI): domain Eukaryota; kingdom Metazoa; phylum Arthropoda; class Insecta; order Trichoptera; family Phryganeidae; genus Eubasilissa; species Eubasilissa regina. The sequence continues at coordinate 8,900,221 of JAINEB010000019.1, forward strand.
TTCGGAAAAGAGACGTCCGGCGAGTCATGACTTTTTATTATCGTTTATGTGAATATGATCTGGGGTATTTCTATACCCCGTTTCGGACCACACGGAAGTTCTGACCGCTCAGTAATGAAAAGGTTAACTGATAACTGTCAAATAAGCCATTACAACAACGCTTTACAGCACTCACTAGCTCGTAATCTTCGTCGTTTTCTGTTAATAACTCCATCCATTAATTGTCAAGATAAAGGGTCTTTTAAATGATTTTGAGACTTCACTTTTACATGGAAACAGGTTTCGAGACGTTATTCTCTTGGGCTATAATATAGCAGTGCATTTTGTGCATTCATTAGTTAAGAATTCGCCGTGTGGTTTTAATAGTCTGAATATCATCTAGCGTACGTTTGACACTGCAGCTAAGATTATACTGAAGGATAGACCCAAATAGCTCAACCGTTATTTTGTCTCACTCGCAACTTTACGTGTATGCTGTGACATGCGAGCAAGAAAGCACGCACGCGCGACCATTCATTATGAAAATTCCTGGCATGTGTCAAAGCCAGACAAGTGCAAACACAAAAAAAAAAAAAAATTAAAAGATCGCGATGTAACGAATTCGCACTCGCCGGGGTCGCGTTGAACGGTGGTTACCTGTACCTATAATCCTATACCTACCTATAGTATATTCAGGAGGATGGAGTATATATAAGCAAAAAAGTTGTGCGTAACTAAAAATTCTGGAAAACAAATATAAATTTGAAAATTGGATTAACATTAACAAAAACATTATTTTTCAATTAGTGCCATCTGTGTACCAGTAAATACTTTAATCGCTTAGTTCTAAAAACTCACCGCTGTACTCATGGTGCTCTTTTTTTATTCCCATCGTGCTATTTATATTATTCAGTTCTGTCTTTAAGCTAGTGAATTACTTAAGTCATATAAATAGCTATTTACTGAATTGAAAATTCCTTTCGGTTGATCTGTTTTGTATGAAGTCGTTACTTATGCTGTTTTTTTATAGAATAATATTTGAAATGCTCACAACTGCGTGGAAATCATTGAAATGTCTACTTCCTTTTATACTAATTTGCGAATTTTACTGTCTTACTGTTTTTAACGTGTTAATTTCATGGTCATTCTTTGCATTCGAGGTGCATTTGGTGCATGAATTTGTTTTTAATTTGGAAAAACAAAAAGCAATTGGCAGAACTATTTCCTACGTTAACCTTTAATAAAAATAATTATTTCATTTAGTTATTACGTGAAAGATTTTCAAATAATAAAAAAATCATGTTCAATCATAAAAAGTGTTCTTTAAGACGTCCATATATTTTATTTTATATTAATTTTTATATGGTTAAGAAGGTATTATTTTACGTTAAAACTTAAACTACTTTAAAAGTACAAATAAATATGTAGTGGGGTCGTATAAACGACGGATTTATTTTATCTGAAGACGTTGATCAAACGAAAGTTTATAATCCTATGTACAACATATATTTTATTACATATATTATTATGATTGTATAATATCATTGGTAACAGCATAACCTAGATCTACACCTACTGCACTGCACTGAAAAATATCCTGTTGGGAGAACACATCTCAAGACAGAGAAGCCTGGGTGACAATTGTACGGTTACCTAAAGGTTCCTTAGAGACAACTATGATCATTATATTTGATACCATTTTTTTTTAAACTACGACCTTTATGCTAAAATAGCTTTGGTGGGAAAAGATCCCGTGGACTGTAATCTAGAATGGTTTTAAAATTTGTCGCAACCCGAAATGGAAGTCTGAAGGAAATTAAGGCATATGGATATGGCCTACCTTGCTTTGAAGTCCTGGGGAGTCGATTGCATCTCCGGTTGTCGAGAACGTATATTATGCCGAACCAAGATCTCTATGACGGCACTTCCGACACGAATTCACTTCCTCTGCGCGGTCCAAGCTATACGCACGGCGTGAGTGTAGGATGGCAGGAAGAAGCACAAAAAAACTTAATGCTTCGTGGTCGAAGCACAATCGGCGAGTGGTGTCCGATGGCAAAATGTAAGGTAATCGGCCAGAGCGGGACAGGTATAGATGATTGGATGGACGAAAGAGGACAGGGAATGAGAATTCGACTTGCGCCAACAAGCTTAAAAGAGAATATGTATCTTTTACTTGATCGACTCTTGGTTTATTTACACTTACATATTTCACCTTTACTATCAAATACCAGAAGTACGGCAGCGCCAGCAGTAATCATTTTATATCATATTTATTATTGGTTATTTGAACCAAACAACCTCTGTCTGCGTTCGCCGCTCGCTCTGTTTTCTTAAAAAATACTCGAGTTTCCATAAAAGGCTGCAACTTTTCCAGGTTTTTGGTTTATTTAAATACCAATTGAGACCGACCAGTTTGCTGAGTAAATAATAAGATGCTTCTTTTTTAAGGATGTTTGCAATATAAATATAATAAAAGTAAAGTACGATCCATATTTGATTTGCGTATATTCCGATTTGGTAATACTATTTTAACTTACATTGTATAGAGTAGAATACACATAACATAGAAAAACTAACTTGAGCGAAACTAGACACAAATACAATACATGATTGGAGATAAGGGCATCCACCTCCAAAAGTCAATTGATAAACTTTCGTAATATATGTTGTTTATCATTTAAACGTAGATATTTATAATGACACCATCATAATAAATATCACTTATTATTATTATTAGCAATATTAACTTTGTGATTAGAATTCATATTTTTATTTTTTATCTTTGTTTTTAGTTAGTAATGACATCCTGAAGAAAAAAATTGGATTTTTTGAAACCGGTAGATGTATTTAAACTCAATTAAGTGGTTAATAAAACAAAGATAACAGATAAAAATATAATAAATATCACTTAAAATACACAAAAATTAAACATTTTAAATGATAATCTAACTAAACACCTTCAATGCATGCGCGTAGGTACTTTACATTAGAGCTTCTCAAACATTTATATATTATGTCGTCGTCACAAATAAATAAAAAATTCGAGGCTCACCGTCGTACTTTATTTACCACAAATTATTATTAAGTGTAGTTTTAAGCTGATTTATCTATGAAAGTTTCATCTTTACATTTTGACATCTAAAAATTTCACAAAGCTTCCTAAAAATTTTATTATAATCTAATATTGTTAATAGACCATTCCCTCACCACCAACCGGCATTACAAGCCCTATATTAGGCCTATACCCTGTACCTGTACGTGTACCCTTAGAATATTCCATCACGTCAGGCATCATGTATATAGATAGTAATATGGATATTCTTAAATATATGTACATATATAAGATAAAATAACAATTAATTTTCTAGTTTATAGACCAAACAACATCTTCAAAACCAATGAGTGTTCCGATTGCATATTTTACTGTCTCTTTTGTGGATAACTCTCGCAGGTTTTTAATCAGATTAGAACCATGTTTACTAAAATATTTTCTTATTACTTCGATTAATTTTCTAAATCGAGTTGAAATACTGTTTTATTTTCTTATATTGTATTATTTTAAACGTCTTTACGTTTACGCGAACATCTTCCCATTATCAATAATACAATACAACTTTTACTGTTGTATTGTATTATTGATAATGGGAAGATGTTAACTTTTACTGCTGTATTGTATTATTGATAAATGGAAGATGTTCTCGAAAACGTTCTAACATTAAATATAATAAAATATAGTCGAATAAAACAGTGTTTCAACTCATTTTAGAAAATAATCATCGAATTTTACAAATTTTCACCAAAAACCTTTGAACAGTTATTCGGATTAAGTTCGTTAACATAACTAATTAGCCATTCAAAATATCGGGTGATCAAAAACTTTTGTAACTCCATTTATATTAGATCTAAATATGAATGTAGAAATCACCATTATACATACACACAAACGACATTTGTCTATTACTTGCGGCCAGTGTTTGAAGGTATTTTTCACATAAAGTGATTTGTTATTTTAAATAGGAATTAAATATATTAATTAGAAAGATATACATATAAAATCTATTTTATCAAAAAATATTGTTGTTGCGCCACCGGAATTCAAGCCTGGATCTCTTTACAAACCGGGGAAGGTGCATTATCTAACTATGCTACAGCGACGATATTTTTAGCGACAAATTTTCGAACCTATATGTTACCTTTTTGATATTAATACATTTAATCGTTCCATTATTTGAAAGAGCCATTTACCTTTTTTTACGGAATCTCAAATACCTTTAAGTAATCCAAAATTACTAAATTTCCTTTTTATTAAATTTTGGACACATTGATACAACTTTATTATTAAGGAGAACACATTCTTATTGTGAAGTTTTAATTATTCTGTACATAGCTCTGTGATATTTTAAATATGTGATTGAATACTGAATTAGCATAATTTTTTTACAATTTATATAGAAAATCGAACAAAGTTTAGCGTTGCGATATGCACAACTACTCGTATAATCATGATTATTTGGCGCTGTTCAATTACGCGGTTTTCGAAAAAACAATGAAAAATACAATAAAAGTAATTTAGTACATTTTTTTTAAATACTGGAATATTTATCTATATCCTGGCAAAAGCTTCAGGGCCCTCCGGGGGTATATGCCCTAATTTGAGAAATACTACTTTACATTGGTTACATTTAATAGCACTTAATAAAACAAGTTCATTCTGATCAATATACTCAATGAAGCCTTTAATATTGTATTCAAACCAAACGCAATTGAAATTCGTTTCGTGTATGCACCGCACCGATGACTGTGTTTCGCGGTTCCAAGTAAAATGCAATTATTGCATTGAATGCCAGTTCTGCGGACACGGACATTTGATGAATGGTATTATACGGCTCGTCGTAATTATACGTCAATCAATTTCATGAAATTTTTATTTTTCCAGATTTTAATTACACCTATAAATAATATATATATAGCAAACGAAATGAAACGGATAAAGGTGGACTGTTTGTAGACGGAATAATATTGAAAAGAGTAGATAAAATTGTCTACCTGAGATGTAGATCAAACAAAACTGGAACCCTTCTATGGAGATTAAATGTAATTTTAAAATTTGAATTGACAAATGGTAATATTGCTGATTTGATTATCATTATGTATGGAGGTAGATTTTTATTTTATAATTATCTATTGTACCTTACTCGCTTTCATAGATAGGTTGCTCCAGAGTACGCTGGGATAAACAACAACAAAGACTGTTTAAAGATAGATTGGTTCTTGATTGGTCAGCAAGTACCTGTAGCAAGCGCAAGATACGGGAAGATCGAAGTGTCGTGACTTTAGACCCTAACCTAAACTAAAATATTCATAAAGTTCTATACATTTTCGGAAAACTGTATAACGTTTTTTGGCACATTAGGTTTAATGATAGATTTATTGCACTTATTTTAAAAATATATTATGAGAGACATCGCTTCTCATGATGGATTGAAGAGAAACATTCCGCTGGTGGATGAGCGTTGGACAATCAATGTCTTTGTGGTGGTCCTGTTCGCGCCCCATAGACATGGCTATATAATGAAATCACTCTACAGCTAGACAGTCCGACTGGTACCCACTAGACCAGACAACAATACGCCGTGCCGCAGTTAGTCCGTGAAAACCTGGAACCGATCATTATTTTTCCGGCTAGTTCGTCGGTACCGCTTATAGTGTACTACGTTTATCTTATACTTTTTTATAATACATATAATAATAACAAACATGTGTAAATTCAATACGTAAATGAACGCCAAATATCGTAAGTACTGTCTCACTCACAATCCACCACCCTAGCTAAACATCTCAATCTTCAAAGAAATTGAAAATTGCACATTTAATAAAATTTTATTCCTGAATTATTAATTTTTATCTTACTTGGGTCATGTTGCTTCTCGACGATCGGAACATGTTTTTTTTTTGTATTGAGATAACTTGAATGCAGTTAATTTTATTCGAATCGGTAAAGTTATAAGCGATGAAACGTTTGTTAGTCATTTCGTCGGACAAACGTGCATTCAACGCGAGCGATAAATACATATTAATATATAGCATTGTATCACAGGATCACAATTGGTGATCATGTATGTCACTTCTGAAATCAAATTTCGTTTACTTTGTCGGTTTTCGATAATATAGGAAATTTCACATGAAAGGTGGTGTTCATTTTGTACTTGTTGAATATTTCTCGTCCAAACTTGTTAACGTTTTTGTAAATTACTTAATTCGTTCCCGGATATAGAAATCCGTCGAAGGTTAAAAAGAGGAAAAATTTTTTTAAATATCAAAAATAATTGACTCCATCCAAAACTTTACGAGAAAAACTGAACTTTGAAAATAAAGCGAAAAGAATCGTTAAAGACTCGAAAGAAGTGTTACATTGGCGGTGTGGTACAAATTTTAGTAAAATAATTTATTTATCAAATTTTGGAGAAATGTTTTCAGTAAAATTTTCTCATTAAAATGCGTTAGAAATAGGGTGTTAAAAAATTTGGTAACATTTACGTTTTGTTTTTATTTTACCTTTGCTGGTACCAAGATCGATCCAGGTCCAACATGACATTTTCAGCATTGTTCGATATATTTACGTATACATGATGTAACATACCTGGTCCGCAATATTTTATGGGTGGACACCTGACTAAATTACAAGACGAAAATGTTCAAGGAATATGATAAGTGCAAATATTTTTTCGTTTTAAGCATCACATGAAACACAATAATATTACTGTTAATTAAATATTCTAGGTAAATATCAAATTAAATATAATAATAGTAATGTTAATAAAATCTGAAGTTGTCCTTCCAAAAAACAAATAAAAAATCTAATCATAATTATTATTGAGTTCTGCTAGTTTGCGTAAGCATTGTTTATATGTTACAGCTGTTTCTGTGGTTAAGGCCAATTTCAAACAGGGATAAACCACATACAATTTACATAATGAATAAGAATATTAATATATATCGGTTCCACTGAAACCACCTAATTGCCCGTAGAGGAAATGGTAACAAAAATAATTGAAATAAGTCAATTTTACGTGGTTTATCGACTGTTTGAAAATGACCTTAACCGCCGAAATAGCTGTAACATCTAGCAGAACTCAATAATAATGTTCATTAAAATTGGATTTTTTTGATTGAATTAAAAATAAACATGGAGTTCTACAAACTAAACACAATAACAATAAATTAAAAATAAATAATAAGTTCCTGAATGTGGCCTGGCAACACTATAAACTTTTTTCAACTCTTTTTCATCTCAAAACCGTACGAAATCACGGTCGATGGACGTTTATGATTTCCACGTTTTTCTTTCAGTTCTACCAAGATTTTCATGCCTTTTTCATAAAAATAAACATCGGAAAAAGTTGCCCTGTGAATTTTGAATTTTAAGAATTTTGGCGCCAATTTGATGGCACGTTGACTTTTCGACTAGGAATTTTTTGGGCTAAAATAAAAATTCTTACCTAAATGTATTGTATCCGTTATACTTTTGATCTAATCCAAGCATAGTATGTAGAGATGGAATTACATCACATCCAAATAGTATGTAGATCTAATATTCATAAAAATACCAACAAAACAAACAAACTTAACAAAAATAATCACATGACTCATGATTTATGCATTCGATTTTTTCAGAAAAAAAAAAGTTTTTGTTTGCATTCGTAACCCTTGAATGAATAAGTCAACGGATCATCCCTAGATCAAAGAGTTATCTCTTCACATCGCGTAGTATTTTTGGATATTTTTTCAGGATAGTGGATGGCTAACAACTTTGATCTGGATGGAATGTAAATAAGCGAAAGTATTTTTCGGAAGAGAAAACTTTTTAGAATACACTACTTTACAATACACACGCTACCGTCTCTACGGAATTCGTCTTCAGACTTTTTCAACTGTCGAACATGTCAAGTTTCAGAATTTTTTTAGTGAGTATAGTTACTCCACTACTAAGAAATTGTCTAGATAAATGTGTCGTTATTTCGCATTAAATATTTGATGGCCGTATAGCGGGGCCAAACTTATTAGCGTATTAAATATATATATATATATATATATATATATATAAGGTAGTGTTATATGTATTTGTGGTAAATCTATTTATGACAGAGTAAAGAATGAAGAAGTAAGCAAAGAATGTAAGGCTGATGTTAGTATAGTGAGTAAGATTAAAAAAGGATCACTTAGGTGGTTCGCTCATATGGAATGAGGAGAGAATGGTAAGAAAGATATACGATGCAAGTGTTGATGGCACCAGAAATAGAGGACGCCCGCGGAAGACTTGGCACGACCAGGTAAACCAGATAATGGAGGATGGTTCTGTTAGAAGCCTCAATAATCGGCGAGCTTGTGTGAGAAGATGTATGAATGTGGATGAGGCGAGAATTGTGTGTCAGGACAGAAGAGTGTGGCGCTCTATCCTCTCTGCCTATACCCCGCACGGAAACGGCGTGATGGTAAGTAAGTAAGTAAGTAAGTTATATGTAGGTATACTAAAACCCCTCAGAATGACAAGGTTTCATTGACACTGTTTTGAGATAATGATAAAAGTGTTGATTGAGTTTCAAAATATATTCATATATATTTTGTTTTGAGTATTCAAATATGATCAGTTTTAAGATTTTAACTCATTTTCAGTATTATCAATGACCACTGTGAGATGAGGGAAATTAAAAATAAAATAAAACATTGTAAATTAACAATAATGATCCATAAATTTAAATAAATAACTGATGAAGTTGGAACCCATTTCATACAATAACTCAAATTAGCCCAAAATGTAAGTTGGAAACTTGTTATTCTAAAAGGTCAACATACCAATGCTAGGTATACCAATGTTTATTTATATTGACAACATTTTTCTGTACGATTTTCTCGTGACACGGCCACAATTTTCGGGTTTTTATTATTACAATGATTTTTTTCTATCCAATTAAACATATTCATAAAATAATTTAAATACGTAATTGACGTCATTGTTTTCTAGACTTTAAAAAAAACCGATTACTCTGGAAGAAACACATTATTATTAATACAAGTAGCTTGTTGGTGTAGTGGTCAAGATGCTGGCCTAGTGATCTAGTGGTCGGGGGTTCTAGCCTCGTTCCAGTTGGCCATCAAGTTAGTCCTATTTTCATAACACAGACATTTGGCTTATTTTGATAATAGTAAGAATATCGATGTGACATGTATTCTGTACATGTATCTCAATTTAAAAATGTGACATGACGGACATGTGTTGGCGGTGACACATCTCCGTCATGTTTCTTAGCCAGATGCGATGATCAGATAGCATTAGACAACTTGTTTTATATTATCTGATCATATTTAATGTTTCCGGGGTAAGTTTGTAGAGCTCCACAATCACGTATGTGAAAATAAAATATTTGGATTTGGATTCTACATTATCTGGCATTATCAATCTAATAATTTAACTCAACAACTTGTGTTTATAACAATAATGGGAGACAGCTATACAATTTAATTTGCATGAGATGAAAAGGGACAACATTATTCATTGGAGTTCTGAGGATTTCTATACCTTTTCAATGCTTCTAATTATTTTAAGTAACCATTCAGTTTCAACACTGGTGATAATTTAATATCATGGGTAATTTGTAGAAAAAAACAACTATTTAATTTTACAATCTAAAAAGACAATGCGGCTAGATATAAATTTTTGGTATTCAAAAAGGTAACATCAAAAATTTGTCGCTAAAAATGTTGTCGCTTTAGCATAGTTGGATAATGCAACTTCCCCAGTTAGGAAAGAGATCCAGGTTCAAATCCTGGTGGCGCAACAACAATATTTTTTCGATAAAATTGATTTTATATGTATATCTTTCTAATTCATATATTTAATTCATATTTAAAATATCACAGACCGTCTGTTCTGAATAATTACAACTTCACAATAAGAATGCGTTCTCCTAACTAAAAAGTTTCGCTGCACTATATAATATCCTTAAAGGTCACTATATAACATGGTGGAGATAGGATGAGAAAATACGTTTTTTTTTTTTTCTATACAGTAATTTTTAGCGTTATACGCCACATTACGCCAACTGTGATCATCCGATAAAAGAAATTAAGCCTCAAAAATGTCATAAATCATAATTGTGTTTATTTAATCTGATTTCACGTCAGCCGTTTTACGTTAAGCCAAACGGATAACCGGTTATCTTTTTACCTTATTTCTGTTTTCATTGAAATATTATTTCACGTTCCTTTCATTTCCCTAATTATATTATTCCAGAAACGCCAGCAGCAGTAGTGTACCTACACTTTGTACTTAGAGCAAAATCAAAGTGCAAAAGATGGGGTGCTATGAAATGTGAAATGAAATGAAATGAAGCAGAATTTGAAGATTATGTTTTAAGGAAAAAGTGGTCGTAGGTGCGCAACTACCACCAGCAACTACCATTTTCTAGTTACATGAGGTTTATTGCTGTTTTAATTCATACCTGTTTACTTATATATTATCAGATTTATTTAGAGTAAGGAAGCTGTGTAATGTGATGGTACATTAATTAGTTTTATTGCGAAAATCGTGTTGAAACCGCATCATACTCCACGATGGTCACCCTAACTAAATGATTTTTTTTAGACGTTTGATTTTCGAATTGGCAACACTTTTTCCAGCGACAGCTGATTTGTGCTCAGTTTGGTTTATCTTTTCACTGTAAATAGACTTACGCCAGAACAAGGCTTGCAAATTGTCCAAATGTATTTCGAAAATCGTGGTTCAATTCGCGAAACTTAACGGGGGCTACGTCCATTGTACGGTCGACATAATCGTTCATTCGAGGAAGTGATTCGAATAACCATGGATCGTTTTCGCGCCACGCATACTTTAATTGATAATATGCATCCGCAGAGATCTTGTACAGTGCGCACCGAAGAAGCTGTTGCTGCAGTAGAGGGTAGTATTGAGAAGGACCCGAATGAGTCGATTCGCCATTGTGCAAAGCAATAGATTAATGATTACTGACTTTTTCGTTCCCCAATCGAATGGCATTAATGTGTAAGAGCTGTGGTTTCAACAAGACAGCGTAACATGCCACACAGTGCGCGCCACAATCAATTTACTAAAGGAAACATTCGATGAGCGCATAATTTCGCGTGTGAACCTGTGAATTGGCCTCCAAGATCGTGTGATTTAACACTTTTGGATTATTTTCTGTGAGAATATGTGAAATCGTTAGTGTACACCGATAAATCAGAGACGATATACGACCTGAATGCTAACATTCGTCGCGTTATTGTAGATATACGACCCCAGCTGCTCCAAAAAGTGGTCTAAAATTAGATTGCTAGATTGCTCTATATTCGAGCCAGCTGCGGTGCCCAATTATCTTTAAAATTATTTATTTATTAATTTATTAACTGCCGTGGGTTTTTACAAAATAGGTTTGGTATAAAAAATACAAAAAAACAGATGAGCAGCTACACAAGTAGCATGGAATATATATATATATAATAATTGAATAGAAAAATCAAAATTTAAAAATAAGCAAAACAAACTATAAAAATAAAGGTTTAAGACAGAAAGAACAATAAAAATTTAGGTTTAATAGAGAATAGCTGAGTATCAAAATTAGTTGTATCTTTGACTCAGAACAGCTTCAAAAACGCAACTCTTATATTTAATCATTGAATATCGGAATATATCCGCAAGATCAAAATCGTTCCCAAGCCTGTGTAGTCTTTGTGTGGGTACATTCTTATAAAAATTAGTATATGATGCATTTAATGGATCAACACCGACGACTTGATACTCCGCGCTGGAACGTGGTATACAATCAGTTTAGTTAAATTAAGGGCGTCCAGTATGCCATTTACTATTTTAAATAAAAATAATAAATCACTTAAAGTTCTTCTACACGATAAGTTAGTTAAATTAAGAGTGCTCATTAGAAAATCATAATTCAACTGTTCAGCAGGTATACACAGTTTGAAGTTAATAAACATTAAAAATTTACCCTGAACCCTTTCCAATTTTAATTCGTGTACTTTGGAGACCAAATAGTTGAGCTGAATTCTGAATTGATACGAACTACAGCCGTGTATTAAACTTGAAGCGATTTAAATGAATTGATATCTTTCACCATTATTAATACAAAACCAAGACATTTCATAGCTTAATTCGTGATTTCATTAATGTGTGGAACGAACGATAGTTTTTTAACAAATAATATGCCAAGATCTTCAATTTAAGATTAACCCTGTTTATGCTGTCATGAAAAACAATGGGTTTTTCGATTCTGCAAAAGGTTATAGATTGGCATTAATCAATATTTAATAAAAGTTCGTTGTGTGTACACCATTCATGTAATTTGTTAAGGTTAGATTAATTAATAAAACAGTTATTTATCGATTCAATTATTATGGATATCATAAGGTCATCAGCAAATACCAATATGTCGACTTTATCAAATGCATCAACAATATTGTTAATAAATAATAAAAATAAAACTGGTCCTAAGTGTGAGCCTTGAGGTACACCACTAGAAATCTCATATGAAGTCGATATATATAACCATTATCTTTTTAATAAAACCAGCAGCACGATTTGTATGTATTTTATTTCATTTTATAGTTCTAAAGCTCTAAAAAAAATACCCTTTAGTATCAACTGTGTCAACCGATCTGGCCCTGGTTTTAAGTGATACTTGATATCGTTTTAGTGGTACTTGACCACGTGTGATTACACTAAGTCTGTTTACCCGAGATTGCCGCACATTGCCGCTAAATAGAGATTGATCATCTCACACGCTGTGGGAACGAGGCCGTACACCATCCTCAACAAGCCAAAAATAGCCAAAAAACAAGCCTACAAAAGTTATCGTTGATTTACGGAACAGGAGAAATGATCTAAAAAATTAAAATATAATGTTTTGTAGAGAATTGAGGAAAGTATCACGCTAGTGGGTTCCACTCTGCACATTAGCAAACTTACTTATTTATTTATTTATGTATTTCTACGGTACGATGTACCATTAACAAAAATGTCATCGAAATAATAATATTCTTAGAGACAGATTATTGAACATTATTAATAAAAAGTTGTAATTATTCAGAACATGGGTTTGTAATATTTTAAATACTAATTAATATATTATATATAGGTTCGAAAATTTGTCGTCAAAAAGTACTCTCGCTGTTGGTAATGCACCTTCCCCGGATTGCAAATGATATCCAGATTCGAATCCCGGTAGCGCAACAGCAATATTTTTCGATAAAATTGATTTTATACGTATATCTTTCTTATTAGAAGAACACATTCTTATTGTGACGTTGTAATTATTCAAAACGAAGGTTTGTGCACCTATGTTTCAATAATGCACCTTCCCCGGTTTGGAAAGAGATCCAAGTTCGAATCCCGATGGCGCAACAACAATATTTTTCGATAAAATTGATTTTATATTTATATCTTTCTAATTAGTATTTAATAATAATTATTATTTTATTTTATTTACACATTCGACAATATAAAAGCAACTGTAGAGTTATGCATCCCCAAATAAGAAAGATGGGGTGGCTGTCAACATTTATATAATACAAGATCAAGATCTACTAGATGTAAGAATTTGTTTACTACTAATAAAAAAATAATAATACAATATTAACAAAACTTTTTAAAAATTGGGAAATTGATCAGATGAACTAGGGAAAGATGTCAAATTCATAATTAATTAATGATTTCGAAGATCTTAAATCCATTTTAGAACTCCTTTTTTGTACACATTTATATTTTCTGCTAATTTATTTTTTTGGCGGATTTTGGCGGTTGGTTATACAGTCTCGATGTCATATATGATGCATGTCTCTGTCCTATTCCTAATTTGAACATTATCATATAAATATTAAATACTGTTTTTTGCGATATAATTAAATGTATCGATATATATTTTTGACATAAAAATAATTCCTCTTTATTTATTTTTACATTTTAAACTAATGATATTTAATTTAATTTGAAAAATACTTACCTTCAATGCACTTTATAATAAGCTAGAACTAATAAATAAATTTTTAAAACATCTAATTTCAATTTTCATTCGTTTTAGTTTGTAGTGCATCCCCACCATATATATTCACCAGTCATACGGGAGACCGGGGTTGGGTTAGGTGAGGTTTTCTTTATGAAAATGTTCATTTTCAAAAAAAATGTTATATTGAGTATTTTTTTTACATATCGATAATAATTAATAAAATTACATCGCTAAATCTATTTGGATAGTGTTAATACTCTCAGCACACTGACACAATAGGAAAATACACTGACAAAATGGTGCTATACAATATTATTAAAAACATTTTGCTAATAAAATTTTAACTTTGCCCACGTTTCACATAAAATGCATATCATTGACCGAAACATGCACAATTTAACCGATTGTCTAAACTGCGTTTCTTTTATACTTGACGGTAATTATGACAAACTGTCTACGAGTATCTTGGCTTTTCTAAAAACATCGGCTCATATTCCATCAGTTATATAAATTGAATTTAAATCATCACCCAAGTCCGACCCTCGTGATTGAGAATAACGATCTTAATAAACTTCCGCTCTCTTGACCATGCCTCTTCACTTTTATCAGCATCTTAGCACTATCACCAGAGAAGTACCTGTTACCTTTTTCACTCCGTCGGTCCAGCGAGTGGGGGATTTTCATCGTTCTCTTCATCCTTCGACGTAGCCCACCATCATAAGTTTCTCCAAGCAATTTTCTCTTCTCGCGATACGCCCAACGGATTGAAGGATTTGTCTCAGACAAATGGTTGAGAGTCTGTCCTCAATCTTCAGTTTCTGCAGAATGGAGAAATTCGTGCATCTCGTCGTCCATGGTATGCGCAACATGTGTCTCTAGCGCCACATCTCAAATGCATGAATACGTTTTCTCTCCCTTGTATACAGGGTCCATGATTGCGCAACAGGAATGCACCAAAGACAGTACAAGCCTTGGTTGACCTTCGTTATCTTAAAAATAGCGCTGTCTTTCCATATTTTGTCAATTCTGGACATAAAACTTTTTGTCTTATCTATGCATTATTTAATTTTTGGCTACCGTCATCAGTTATTATGAACCCGAGGTAATTGAAATTCTTGAAAATTTCAAGGTCTGTTCACGAAAACTGGTTATGTTAATCAACTATTATTAACTTTGTTTTTACTTTGTTAATCTCAAGACCCAATTTTCTACTTTATTCTTCATCGCGAGAGAATAGTATAAGTAAGTTTAAATACATTGATACATAATTTTTTGTATTTCTATAGTAAACCAGGCAGGCAATGAAATGAACGACAATTTTCTAGAATTTTTTTTACCAGGCTAGTAGCTCAAGAATATTTGGTTGCATAGTTATTTATTTCATTAAATTTTGATAGATTTTATTGTTAACAATAAATTTGTTCCGAAATTATTGCACATCAATGCCTTGTAAGCCCATCGGCTCCCATCAATCTCACTAGGCGGGTACATAATATATGTTTGCTTACCTGTTATCAAACAGACAGCTTGATTGGGCAATAAGTGAGGGGTTGAGTAGGGTATAAAGGTAAATACAGGTTTACTGAAAAGGGTAGGAAAACTGTTTATTTATAAACTAGCATTTTAAGTGTCCTAAGATGCGATGATCAGGCAAGTTGTTGGATATGGCAATAGAAGGAGAAGAAGATGCGGCGAAATTTTGTCTGTCACTAGAATTATTTAAAAAACGGATTAATTTAAATTAATATTTTTAAAGAAAGCAACTACTTTATTGTTTAAGATATTAGATGAAATTAAATACAATCGCTTTGTATAAAACCACGAAATTGATTATACGTCAACCGGTTTCGAGTATCTCAAGCTTTGTCGGGACGTATTGACGTGTGAATATAAAAGTAGTGCAATTATATATATATATATATATATATATAAAGACGGATATAGAACATAAAATTAAATGTGAAAGAGAGAGATAGAATACATATACAGTTAGACAGAATATCAAAGGAGACAAAATATAAAATTGTATGCGAAATCTAACTATTAATTCTTTTATTTAATCTTACAGAAAAAAGCATACAAAAGTTGGCCAACGCTTTCAATGTATTTCTGGCTCCTAGGTTCTATAATACAACCAAAAATGAATGGAATTAAATATCTCTAACTGCTTGAAAATGATCAATAGCCAGATGGCTAGTAAAGATGGGTCGAGAGCAATCGGAGCTACTCTTGACTCATATTATCAGGTGACTGGTGGATACGTTTTTACATTATATATCTACATTAATATTTTTTTTGTAACTTATGTATCGATGAATTTATTTTTTATATATCGTGTTAAAAACTATGTATTTACAATCTTAATGATCTAATTATTGTAACTGTTGTATTTAATCTATTTTTTAAATTTATTTTTATTTTTGTTGACTATTCCTATTCAGTAGTATTATATATAATATAACTATATCCAAATTCCTCGAGACACTGTAATCAACCTACTGTAAAATATTAAAAAAAACTTATACGAAGAAAACACTGTTCATCTCGATACGGACTCTGATCTAGTAAGGTGGCCAGAGAACACATAAAATATTGAATGTATTTAAGTTTTAAATATAAATAAAAAACAGGTGTGTTAGAAATAAAATGAATATAATACTATAGTAATAAGACAATAAGTTAGAAGCCGATAAGCATCGTCCACGATCTGTCGCATCCTCCAATTTCTTGGACACGTCGGCAGAGGAGACCTGAAAAATCTGGTGTTGATTGGAAACGTAGAATGGCAGAAAAAAGTAGGCAATCTCTAACTTAATGCTACTGGCCAGTGGCATACCTACAAAAATTGAACCACAGTATAAACTGAAATAGGGAACCCCCTGTATTTTTATCGTATATAAGACTAGCTGAAGTACCCGACATTGCCCGTGCTTTATGTAGAGTCAAGAGGCTTCATTTAGTGAGTATGATTAAAAAAGGATCACTAAGGTGGTTTGGTCATATGGAACGGATGATTGAGGAGATAATAATAAGGAAGATATATGACGCAAGTGTTGATGGCACAAGAAATAGAGGACGTCCTCGGAAGACTTGGCATGACCAGGTAAACCAGATACTGGAGGATGGTCCTGTTAGAAGCCTCAATAATCGGAGAGCTTGTATGAGAATATGTATGAATGTGGATGAGGCAAGAACTGTATGTCAGGACAGAGAAGTGTGGCGCTCTATCCTATCTGCCTACCCCCGCGGGGAAACGGTAAGTTAGTTAGTTAGTTAAGATGCTTCATTTAGGAAGATGGGGTTAGTTTTTTTTCAAAATCAGATAATTTAATAAAGACAGTAATTTTCTTCTTATTTTGAAAGTCAAGTTTGTAAAATTTCATCACGAAGTATATAAATTCTGCTTTAAGGGATGGAAAAGGGGGATGGGGGTGGGTTTCGGAAATTTTATTGTCTCCTTTCTCTTGTTTTGAAAGTCAAGTGTGCAAAATTTCATCGAGCTCGGAATCAAACTGTATATTTGTATAAATAACAAGCCCATAAACACTCGTCTTTGTATAGATAAGAATATTAAGTAACGCGCGATTTTACCATTAAATATTATGAACAAAATCTCCTAAAATATTTATGCTTGAAAAATAAATTTTATCTATGCTTGCGTGGAAAAAGAAAAGTGTGTTTTTAGGTATTTTATTTAATTGTATAGCTATGGTCTGGTCCTTACCCCAACACATCAGTGGAAAACTACTGTGTATATCATCAATTTTTTGTCGTAGTTTCGTACCGATTATCCAATAGCTCTTCGTAGAAAAACGTTGATGAGTATGGTCAAAAAAATAAATGGATCCGAAGGTAATTTCTTTTAAATTAATATTAATTTCTATCCTATCATCTATAACGCGAATTGCTTGCCTCCACTGTTTACGAAATTGGGACTTATTTAGTGCGACCTACAGCGAGAATTCGATCATTTCCCATATTTGGTCTATCCATTTTCTCCCCTTATACGTTCCTCGTGATCACCAATTTCTCAATTTCTTCTAGCAACATGTCCAAAGTATAAAAGGATTATTTTCCTGCATGTTGTAGAGAGCCTTTCTTTAACCCTTCCCTAGCCACGCAGTAACATAGGTCTACCGAGCCAATTAAATCGAATTTCTATAAATATGTATTAATATTCTATAAAACTTACATCTTAATTTAATGCTTTATAAAATTGATGAGTTGCATGCTATTTACGTTAAAAATGCCACTTATATCACGTGAAAAAGATCACACATTAATTTAAATGAAGAAAGATAAAAATGTAGATCGTGTTAGATGGGTCTTTTGACGAATGCGTTACAAGAATAATGTTTGAGAATATAATGACCGTATTATATTATTATATTTATAGTAACTATGACATTAACATTAGCAAATTTCTTGAACGACAATGATATTAACTTGTAGCGTAATATTCCCTATTCTATAATATTGTTGTACTGCTTTCTATGAAATAATGTTTTAACTTGATTAATGGCACAAATCACTCTTGAAGGGTGGATTGGCTGTTTAAAATAAGAAGAAGAAAAAGACATTCACTATTTAAAGTCATTTTTTTTCCCATTTAAAGTGCATAAAAAACTCAAATTTCTTGCAGTAACACGAGTTGACAGCATGGCTGCGAACGATATTTTTAGCATGGTGGTTTCTTTCATTCCCAGGGTCCATGTTTCGACCCCGTATATAACAATGAAGACTACGCCACTATCCTTTTATATTTAGGAAAATGGAGCGGTTTATTCAAATTTTAGGCATCTTTGACGTAACAGACTTGGACAGAACAATTAAATGATTTTTAGATATTTTTAATACAAATTAAACTAATCAACTAAAAAGATATACAAAAAAAATCTATTTATCGAAAAATATTTTTAATGAAGACACGTTATTCTTATGAAGTTGCAGTTTTTCAGTACATAGTTATGTGGTATTTTAATTTGTATTGTAAAGTACTTAGTTACTACAGTGATTTGGACCTAGACCCTTCCCTATCCGGCGAAATGCAATAACTAATTCCGTTATATCAACCAATACATTCACGACAAAATTTTTAACATATATTATGTAGCTCTTTTAAATTGATATATCTATTATTCCATTTATAAAAGTTATAAACTTCATATTGCGTTAAATCCACAGATTACCAAATATATAAACATGAACTAACGGAAATAATTTATTTCAATATTTTCATTTTGGTGTCACTCACATGATCACTTTGGTACCACCTACAAAATTAAATGGCACGGCGACTTTTTTTAAATATATGACTGACAATCTAATATGCATTAATGTAATAAATACGTCTTATTTACACAAAGATTAATAATCGAAGAGTAAATACTTTTACTGTTGCATAAATGTGTCATAAACTGCCAAATTTATGTATCCACAAATAATGTGTGTAGAATACCCCTCGTCCCGCAAGTAATGTTCCAAACTCTCTCTATATGTACACTTTATTTCACGTCTATTCATTTTCTTGTATGTGAATAAATTCCAAATAATAAAAATAACTTAAATATTTCTCCAGTTATTAATTTAATTTGTATTAAAAATATCACGGAGCTAGATTCTGAAATTGCAACTTCATAACATAAATGTATTCTTAAAAATATATATTTTCATAAATAATTAGACGAAATACTTTGTTTAAACTACTATTTATTGATAATTCAACATATATACATTAAATACTAAATTAATGTATTAATTATAAATATATACATATAAAATCAATTTTGTCGAAAAATATTGTTTTTGCGTCACAATATATACATTGTTTAAACTACTATTTATTGATAATTCAACATGTATACTTTGTTTAAACTACTATTTACTGATAATTCAACATGTATACATTGTTTAAACTACTATTTATTGATAATTCAACATGTATACTTTATTTAAACTACTATTTATTTTAAATACTAAATTTATGTATTAATTATAAATATATACATATTGTTGTTTTAGCGTCACCGGGTAAATATTTTTCGACAAAATTGATTTTATATGTATATATTTATAATTAATACATAAATTTAGTATTTAAAATATCACAGACCTATGTTCTGAATAATTACAACTTCACAATAAGAATGTGTTTTTCTTAATACTATTTATTGATAATTCAACATGTATACTTTATTTAAACTACTATTTATTGATAATTCAATATGTATACATTGTTTCCTGAAGAAGATACCATGGGTATCGAAACATGTTGAATAAATAATGGTTTAAATAAAGTATTTTGTCAAATTATTTGTATAAAATGAGGCCACAAAGTAATTTTGGTAATATTGAAGAAAGGACATATACATTTTTGAGTCTTCTTATAACACATTGTTGTAATTCTTTTTAAGTGCCGATTTTTTTTTTGTAATGACTAATTATAAGATTTCTTTAATCCAGTGTTAATCATTATTACAGTATAATGTTACATTCATTAACATTTTCAGAAATCCAATCACTATGTCTTATTGCTTAGTTTCTAAAGGTGTTAAGAAAAGTAATAAATTAAAATTATATGGCCTCATCCTTTGAAGGGCCCGACACTTAACCCGCTCGAGAGAACCCATTGTGCTTTATCCTTGTTAAACAAGGAAAAATAAGGACATGGGGTGTTTAAGCCCCTAAGGGTGTGGTCGTGACGCTAACCTTGTTTATTCCTACCAGTTCACAATCTTCTCTATCGAACTGACCACTAACCCTGAAGTAACTAGATTTAATTTAAACTGTGAAAACATAATAATAAAATTGTTTTTGGGCCGATAGAAACATATCATTAATATTAACAATATTTGATTATGTCTAAGAACATACAATTACTGGATTTTTACCTACAAAGATGTTATTAAACAAATATTATATATATCACAGAGACAAAGTAATTTTTTATTATATTTAATGAAAAATATATGGAAGGTAATTACAGGGCTTACGACCTGTCTTCGACTGGCTTAAGTGATCACTTTAAATAAATATAACGTTCATCAATTGTCACCCTTCCATATGCACATTTATCAAATTTTTGAAAGTTGTATATATGTTATTAATATGTGAACTCGCTTCGAGCACTATTGCACCATCGCCATCTATGGATCAAATTTGATCATTCATTTTCTCCCCCTTTTTTAAACAGCATATATGTCATCACTATGAGAATCTGATTTTTTTGAAATTATTTTAAAGCAATATTCATTATCTATAAAATGTTTTTTTAATATACTATACTAGAATACGCCTGAAAAATCAATATTTTTCAATTTTTTATATATTTTCTTATTTTGCTGAAGACAGGTCGTAAGCTCTGTAATTAACCCATACTTCCATATCTTTCTTTTCAATATTTTCCATTAAATATAATAAAAAATTTGCTTTGTTTGTATGAGATGTCTGATATTTGTTTAATATCATTGTAATATTTTGTATTTTATACAGGGTTACTGGTAATTCGATACATTTATTTGAAGACACAATAGTAGGGGTCGTAAGCAATCGATTTAGATTTAAATAAAACAGCCATACATGGTTTAGTTTTTTTGTTATTTAACTTTAAAGTTAAAATTACGGATATTATTTAAAAAATTGAAAATATCTAAGAAGCGGTTCACATTAGGATATGGTAATATGGAGCCAAATCGATTACTTACGATCCCAACTATTGTATCTTCAAAGGAATGTATCGAATTACCAGTAACCCTATATATTAAATACCGAGTAATCACCGATAAGAAATAAACATTAAGTGCTTAATGTTTAAAGATGAAATAATCCAGACACCTTTTGAGCAACATTATTATAGAACGGATATGCGCGCGCGCACGTTTTGGTATCATAGCGCACAAAAAATATATACCGCGCACACAATTTTAAACAAGACTTCTTGTATCGAATGTTGGGAACCATGTTGCTATAAAATAATTTATTCTGTATAAGGTCACCAACATTATACAGGACCTAGTCAACAATATTTATATTTTTAAAATTGGCAAAATTCACTTCGTGGTTAAAATTCATTATTTTTAACTCAATAAGTGGTTAATAAAACAAAGTTAAAAATGAAAATAATAATACTTATGACTCAAAATTTTCAAGAAATATGTGCAAAATTTGCAGTTACGGAAAATATTATCGTTTGAAATTTTTATATAAATTGAATACATTGAAATAAATATTTGCGAAATGTATTCGTTATTAATCTATATTTTTGCTTCAGAACCTACATCAACAAAAATTAGTCTAATTAAATTAGCCGACGAAATTCAATATATAATTTGGAATTAATAAAATATATCAATAAATCGAAATAATCGCATAATTACAATTTTTTGAAATGCTTCTTTCTCTGACATGGTTGAGGTTAGGCACATATCCCTTGATCATTTTCGATACGTAATTTAGTCAGGTTTTAAAGAGCGTAGTAGATGGCTCTTTCAAATAATGGAACGATTAAATGTATTAATATTAAAAAGGTAACATATAGGTTCGAAAATTTGTCGCTGAAAATATCATCGCTGTAACATAGTTGGATATTGCACCTTCACTGGTTAGGAAAGAGATTCAGATTCGAATCCCGATGGCGCAACAACAATATTTTTCGATAAAATTGATTTTATATGTATATATTTCTAGTTAATATATTTAAAATATCACAGATCTATGTTCTGAATAATTACAACTTCACTTTTATCAATGGAGGTAAATTCTAGTGCATTGAAAAAGATTTTTAATTACACAAAATCATAAAACGTAATATAAGAGACATAAAATAGTTGGTATTTAACAATTATATTAATACCAGGTTGTTTCCCCGTGGGGGTAGGCAGAGAGGATAGAGCGCCACACTCTTCTGTCCTGAGACCCGATTCTCGCCTCATCCACATTCATACATCTTCTCATACAAGCTCGCCTTCTTCCTCATACATTGTTGAGGCTTCTAACAGAACCATCCTCCATTATCTGGTTTACCTGGTCGTGCCAAGTCTTCCGCGGATGTCCTCTATTTCTGGCGCCATCAACACTTGCATCATATATCTTTCTTACCACTCTCTCCTCATTCATCCGTTCCATATGACCGAACCACCTAAGTAATCCTTTTTTAATCTTACTCACTATACTAACATCAGCTTTACATTCTTTCCTTATTTCTTCATTCTTTACTCTGTCATAAATAGATTTGCCACAAATACGTCTAAGTGATCTCATTTCCACTGAATTCAGTCTACTTTCGTTCCTTTTCTGCCAGCTCCAGGCCTCACTTCCATACATCAGTGTCGGTACCAGGATTCCATTGTGCACCGCTAGTCTTGCCTCGGTTGACAAATTTCCGTTAGATATAATTCCATTCAAAGTGCAGATTATGACTTGAGCAACGTTAATTTCTTGATTCGCAGATTATAGACATTTAAACATTCAAATTTACGTGACCGATAATAATCTTGTCAACGTTGGTATATTATAATATTCGTAAAGAAGAGTTCTTAATTTATTTGATTTAGAATTCAAGGATCGATGTTGTATGTGAAAATTAATTTAATTTAAGTCGAAAAAGAAATTAGTCTTTAATTAATGATTTACTTTAATTGTTTCAATTAATAATAGAAGAAGAAACAATAAACTAATCCTTTCATTGAATAGAATGTTAGTTGCGAAATTAAATATTGGAAAAAATATAATAAATAGCAATCATATTTTAGTTCTACTAAAGTATCAACGTAAGTCCGGCCAACGTAAGTCCGACCAACGTAAATTGGCGAACGGCAGAGGGTGACACCTTACCTTGGACAAAATTTGCCAGGGTGTTAATTTTAATACATATATTTAATAATTTAAAAATAATTCTACGTTTATGCTTGCTGCATGCTATTTTGACGTGTTTTAATTACCTTTAAACCTTTAATTCAAATGTAGGAAATACGTATTATCTTATACAAAAACACGAATACGCATTTTAATGTTTTTATTTTCCAGTTTTCCATACATTTCAGTAATTACGTTTAATAAAGTGCCAGATTATTGAGATTCTACTATGTACATAAATATTCGATTGGAAAGAACATAAAAATAAAA
This sequence comes from Eubasilissa regina, assembly GCA_022840565.1. Taxonomy (NCBI): domain Eukaryota; kingdom Metazoa; phylum Arthropoda; class Insecta; order Trichoptera; family Phryganeidae; genus Eubasilissa; species Eubasilissa regina. Next base: position 8,924,355 of record JAINEB010000019.1, read on the forward strand.
TGAAAAAAAGGTATGCACGTGGCGCCGGCAACCAAGACTCCGCCTATACCCCGTAATGGATGTCGTTTAAATTTTTTGGAATAGTCCATTCCTGATGAAGATGTATATGACATTAAAATATGGACGGATGATAACCTACTATCAATTAATAGCGATAAAACATACTTCTCACAATTTGCTATTCAACAGAAAGATAAAACTGAAATTAATATTAAAATTCACACCAAAGCCTGTACTCAAAAAGACTTTTGTGACCAATTTTCATCAATTGAAGAAAAAGACTGTATCAAGTACTTAGGAATCAATAGATAACAAACTAAAATGGAAAGGACATATTACTAACCTTACAAACAAAATAAGGAAAACTGCCTACATATTTTTAAGACTCGGTAACGTCTTATCACTTACAAATCTAAAAATAATATATTACACGTTTGTACATACGTTTATAAGACAATGTCTAACAGACGAAGTTGTAATAAAGAGAGGTATGTATTCTCTCACAAAAGCTATTCAACTTATATTCAGAATAAATATTCAATGAACCTCTTCAAGAAGCTACTCAAGCACTTGTTATAAATGGAATGAATAACCTGCTTTAAGCAGATAATATGGTAACATTGAGGATTTAAAACTTAATATAACTAATATAAAATATAGCTAATATAGAATAGTTGATAAGGCCGGAGAGAAGAGGGAAAGTAAAGAGGTACTCCCTTCTGGGAAACGAGACGGAATAAAGAAAAAACGTGTAGGAAACTCAGCCTCCACGCACCACTGCCGGAAGATTTAACCCACAAGAACAGTCCATCGCAAATCAAATATGTACAGAAGGTAGAAAATAAAAATATCAAAGTGAACAAGAGATAATTAACAATGAAATAGCACAATAGTTGGAAATTGAAGATTATCAAAGAGATAACAAAAGTAGGATTATCAAAGTAAACACTAAAATTGACAATACAATCTCAACCTAAGACTTTTGTACCTTACGTATAAGCAAATTGAAAAAAATCACTCTTCTATGTACAACGCTACTGCAGCCAAAAATGTGTATAATATTTTTTATATTATAATCCTTCAAAACCAAAATTCAAATAAGAGCATTATTACGAAATAATCTCTCTCAACCAAAACACAACCAACAGTAATATGTTATAATTTCCCGATTTATTTGCGATGCTTTGTCCTTTAGCGTTAAAGGGCAAACGAGGTGTTATCGGTCGACCGCGCAGGGCAACTTAGCACTTTATTCTGTTAGGTTAACGTCCTTCCCAGGGACATTACACATATTGTTCTCCAGGCTCTACACACAATACAACAATAGAACATGCTGAATTTGTCTTTATATTCAACATTTGTTTTGAGTATATTTTGTCACTTTTATTAAATTTCCTAAGCGAAAACTACCTCCATAATATTATATGGTAATGCTTTTGGCGGTGATCCGTTTTAGGAAAACAAAGAAACAAAAAGGTTTCATTTATATTATATTGTGCATGTATAGAGTATGTTTACTTTTCCAAATATAGTTTATGTGGTTTTTTTTTTTTGTGCTATACTGGATACACTACCATGAATGAGGGTTGTAGGAAATAATAGTGATAAATAATGAAAAAGTATATTCGTATATCTGAGCTAAAATCTGGATAAATAATAATAATAGTAACATTGGATAATTTTTATAGAGCCATTTTCATAAAAAAATCACCTCGAAGTCGCTTTGCACATAAACTCTTAAGTCCTACACTACACTCACAATCACTGATATGTATTACAATCACTATCAGTATGTAACTGAAAAAAATAGTGATTTGTGATTATTGTCTAAAAAATACATATTGTTGGTATAAAAAAGCAGTTTGTTAATAGTTCGCTGTATTTTGATTTGATTTTTATTTACTTACTAGCCGTCGTTATCTGGCGATGTCCAGAGTCGGCTTTTATTGAGATTTTTTCAAAATTTTGTCTAAGCAGAAAACAGATTGAATGGTTTGAAACATATAGTATTATATATATATATATGCATAGTCATATATAGAAGAAAAATATGCGCTATTTACGTGTTTTAATGTTTTGTTTATTTCTATATAAAATGATGAGTTTTTAATCACTGATGTCATCCAATACCAATCGCACTCAAACCAGTGACTCAATAGTAGCGATTTATCTCTTCACTAATGGATATAGCTTTTTTAAAATCTCTAAAGTCTCTGATGCATTTAAAATGAAATCTCTGTTTTTTATGATGGAGGGAAAATAGTTCCACGCTTTTGAGCCTGCCACCACAAATGCCCGTTCACCAAACATTGACTTCTGGCAACGGTTGGTCGGTTCTAGAACACTTCTTGTGACTGGATACCCAAAAAGAAATAAAAATATATGCTTGACACTGTCAAGTTGTGGTCCATTCTGCAGATACTCCGTATTGATGAACAACGAGCAGGAAAATAATTGTAAACTTTATCACTGGCTACGTATAATACTAGGATGAAGAACGAAAAGTCAATCTTCAATGTGATGGACACACGGAGACTGAGAATTAACTGTAGCTTTACACATAGTAAACAAGGCTCAGGATCGCAAAAAGTGGAGCCTAGCAAATCGAAGATTCACAATTTTCTAATATGAGCACGTCAATTGAGAGAGAAAAAAAATAATAAAAGCAATAAAATATTAAAATATGAATTAAATATATTAATTAGAAAGATATACATATAAAATCAATTTTATCGAAAAATATTGTTGTTGCGCCACCAAGATTCGAATCTGGATCTCTTTCCAAACTGGGGAAGGTGCATTATCCAACTATGCTAAAACAACAATATTTTTAGCGACAAATATGACAGACCTTTGTTCTGAATAATTACAACTTCACAATAAAAATGTGTTCTCCTAATAATAAAATTGTATCAATGTGTTCAAAATTTAATAAAAGTGAATTGATAATTCTGGCGTCTGCTGTCAGATTACTCAAAGGTATTTGAGATTCTGTAAAAATAGGGTAGATGGCTCTTTCAAATAATGGAACGATTAAATGTATTAATATCAAAAAGGTAACATTTAGGTTCGTAAATTTGTCGCTGAAAATATTGTCATAGCACCGTTTGATAATGCGCCTTCCCCGGTTTGGAAAGAGATTCAGGTTCGAATACCGGTGGCACAATAACAATATTTTTCGATAAAATTGATTTTAAATGTATATCTTCTTTGATTAATATATTTAACTAATATTTAAAATATCACAGACCTATGTTCTGAATAATTACAACTGCACAATAAAAATGTGTTCTCCCAATAAAAAATATTAATGGAAGTGTACCAATGATTCATTTTATAATTGGAATAATTGTACAATTAATGTTTATCAATACAAATTTAATTGCACAAATTATATTTATAAAAACGCTTCCGACGCGAAGCGGAAAAATTTAATTTAATATGTAACAGTCGCGCCAGTAATCCACAGATAAATTCATTTAACCATTAAGAGAAATTGAAAAAAAAAATTGCACTGCATAACACTGACATTCAAATTAAATTATCAATAAAATAATCCCTTCCGCCACTGGCCGGAAAAAGTAATTAACTTTTTTTTGTTCAACATCCAATATTAAAATGTATTTAAAAAAATTCAACAGTCACCATTTTAAAAGAAGAAATCAAAAAGATCATACTGGTTATCGAACATAGTCGAGGTATATATCGGAATGGTGACAGTTATTTGGGAGGCCAGGGCTTACGCTTGTCTGTTGTATCTTGGATGATGCTGATATTTTGTTACCAATAATTATCGATACTCTATTACAATACTTCTCTCCATCTCTTTCTAGTCCATTGTGAGACAACTCTTTTCTTTCGTAGTTCACTATATATAATCCAAGTCTAAGAGATTCGCCAAGTCTCGCGCCTCACTTGTTGTACACGTGTACATTGACAGTTCATTTGGGTTATTTGAATCTCCACAACAGCAATTCAAATGGAATAAATGTTTGTAATTAAATACTTTCTGTTTGTTTAACACTTCAAAATAAATATTTGTAGGTATCTATGATTCTACGTGATTTTCATTGTCAAATTGAACATCGCGTTCACAGATTTGAGTTGTCACTTTCTACCAATTTCTGAGTTCTGACTTAATCTCTAGATCGAAATCTTAACACTGTGCGTGATACTGACATTTATCTCAAACACATCTTTATAATTTAACGCGCGGATTAATAAGATATAATCTATAATAATATATATATATATATATAATATATTATAAGATATATATTTATAGGATCATCAATGGTATGACTATCCCCAAAATGTTGGTCTGCTTGACTTTCACGCACCATTAAGGTCATCGGGACACAATTCATTGTTCTATTACAGTGGTAATGTCAGAACACATGGATTAGCTAACTCCGCAGTCCCCAGATTGCAGTCTTTGGGGAATAAATATGCGGAGGTACTCAACATTTTTGTTGTAAATATTACTCTTTATAGGAATATATTATTACAATTTTTTGCATTTTAACTCAATGGTGACGCATAAATTCCTTTACTTCGCTTTTTTTTATTATTTTGATTACGAAAAAACATACTGAAATTGTGTAAACTTCTTCATTGTCTATTGCATGTCTGATGAATTTTTTTATTATTTCATAAATTATGTTAATGCTTGAAATATAATATAAATATAGCGCATGGTTCACTGCATCGAGAGTGGGCTATGTTAGTATGTCAGACTATATTTACAAATTCACCTGTTGAACTTCCGGTCCCATTCCACAAAAACGGAACGGGATGGGGATATATTCCTGAACCGCAATTTTAATAACACGAACCGCCTCTTGTCAATATTTTTATATTTTATTTTTAACAGCAGGCCTCTTCAACCGGCAGATTATTATAATTAAAGATAAGACAAGCGGAAATAAACCGGGAAAGAAAATAAGATAACATCTAATCAAAAACATTTTCATTTAATAATATGTTTCCCTTAATCAAAGTAGCGGAGTGGAAAATTACTTTCCAGATCTGAAACAATAATTTTTCTTATTATTAATGTTTGTAGCGTTAACTTAGTGGTTAGACATAATTTAAAATTATATTTATATTTAACTTTGTTTAAACGATAGTATTATTTTTACATCAACCGATTTTGATACTAACGTATCTTCGTCAGGATTGGCGTACAAATGAACTATTCCATAAAATTTAAACGACATCCATTACGGGGCATATTTTATATACATAAAACGGCACGGAGTTTTAATACTTGAATAAAATAAAACTTAAGGTGTTTTAACAATAATAACTACTAAGATGTTGACCGTTTCGTGTCGAAATGCAAAAGATATAGACTTTTTAACGTACCTATGCGTTTTTTAATTTATGGTTAGCGGCTACCGTCGTCAGTAATTATGGATCCGATATAAACCCCATGAAAATGTTACAAACACAAAAACAAGGAAAAAGGAAAAAAATTTACATATTGCGTCGAAGAATACTGTTATTTAGATTTTTAAATATTAGTAATAAAACAGAAAGTATATCAATGTCGGTGATCAAATCATTGTACGTTCGTCACATTCTCAGTTTAGGACAGCGTAATCCAGAATTGGTACGATTTGTAGGAATGCTGAAGAGATGTTGCGATAATACTCGCAATAGGACATAGAAATTTACTAATGACAAATGGGGTGAGCAATTTAACTGATTTCGACAGATTATGTACTAGTTTATGTATCAAGTCATCATTTCGCACTCTCACTTAACAAGGACACAGGCTAACTGTCACTATCTTGTGCCAAAACTAAACAAAACTTTTGCACAAAGATTCCATTTATTTCTAGCACCAAAAATATATAACGGTCTAAATGCAAAAGTGAAAGATTGCAACCATAGTCTTGCATATTTTTCACAAAAAGTGTAGTTCTGGCTGCACGAAATGGGGAGAAATTACGCCCAAGAATTTTTAAAGGTGCAAACCTGAAAATAAAACTGCTACAACAGTATATTGAATTACCTAATTTCATCTCTTGATTATCTGTTTATATATTTATATTTTTTGTACATTGATCATTGCACTTTGCTTACTGTTGTACCGGAGGAACACTGTCTGCTATAATACAATAAATTACTAGCGCACAGACAGGGTACCCAAAAGTATATCTTACTTTCTTATATAAATGTTGTATTTACTTTGCCACATTTTATATGCGTACCCTCGGTACATTTGCCTGATATTTGAAATATTACGCAACACTCATAGTAATGAACTAGGTGAAAATGTTTATTTAATGAATATTAATTTGGAAGAGTAATACGTCAGACCGTTAGACATTATTTATTAATGTAAGTACATAATACATGTAAAAAGTGAACCTAATAAATGTATTATTATTATTATTATTATTAAGTGCTATTCGTCTGTTTTTGCTAAATTTATTCATATATTTAAATTGATTTGAATTCACATAGTGCTGCCAGGATAGCTAACTAACTCACCATCACGCCGTTTCCCTACGAGGGCAGGCAAATAGGATAGAATGCCACAATCGTCTGTCCTGAAACATAATTCTCGCCTCATCCACATTCATACATCTTCTCATACAAGCTTGCCGATTCTTGAGGCTTCTAACAGGATCATCCCCCAGTATCTGGTTTACCTCGTCCTGCCAAGTCTTCAAGTCAACACTTGCGTCATATGTCTTTCTTACCATTCTATCCTCATTCATCAGTTCCATACGACGTGTCCAAGTTATCTTAATTGAGATTTTTCTAAATTTTGAAGTAAGGGCTCCATTCTGACAATCCTCTTATGGCCTCAGTAGCCTAAACTAAACTCCACTGGTAGCTCCGACTCTTCTATCAATTTTAGCTTCACCACTGATTTCTCAAAAACATATAATATCATGAAATATCTAGTACGATATACACTAATTGTTGCATACAAGCATATATGTTGGAAGAATCTCAAGACCACAATTCGAGTTCTGCTGGCCTCTTCAAAGATGTAAACTGTATATTTTTCACTCACTATTTTTGTCAAGGTTGTGGTGATTTCGGATTATTTTTAATAATATTAATTTATAATAAAATAATATAACTCCTGGTCCAAGGCACCAACGAGGTGTTTTTCGACTTTTCTAAGCCTATTTATATATAATTAAATTGAATAATTATATTACTCTAAAATTAATTCAGAATAGTTAATAAAACCCCTGGTTTCAGGCACCCGTGTAAAGAATCCGTATTTCCCTATGTCTAACTAAATATAATTGGTATTACTATTTCCAAATTAATGCGGAGTCTTCAATTTCCCTGTGCGGGCGTCCTGCTCGCAAGACACGCCTCTGTTATGGATTCGGTATTCTCCTACGTGCGGGCTCTCCCGGTCGACAGTGTGGAGATCTAGCTCTCTACCTTTCCTAATACTAATTTTTATGCTTAATGCTAGTCTATTCGCTTAATATCTAAATTTGGCCAACGTGATCGTTCTAGTGGTTTAGAATATTCCCCATGTTATGTCCGTAATACTCCTAGTTCTTTTAACCCGCGTTTTCAATTATCAAAATCCAAATATTACAAATATCCAAATATTATAGCCGTTAAAATACCTATAGAGCAATTATTAAAATAAATATACCGATTATCTTATAGTATACGACTAAGTAACGGGAAACTTCTCGTCAAGCGGTATGATATTCGAGCGCGCCCGTTATAGCATTAATTATGTACGTGTTATTCAGAGCTAGAATGTAAGAGTGTGGAAGAAATTATACATATGTACGCATTATTCGGAGCTAAAATGTAAAGTGAGGGTGAAATTATACGTATGACACAAACCTTGTCGTAGACTCGTACTCGTGACTGTGGCCGCTTCGTGGTGTCGCCTAGCTGTTCATAAATTATGTGGACATGTGAAACAACATGCGACATGCTAAGTATCTGCCTCGCTTGACAAATATGTTCCGTGGTTACATGATAAGTTCCCCAGACACCAGACTGTGGCGTACGTTCGGCTCCCCTTTGACCCCAAATTCAAAATCCGTACGTCTGGCGCATATTCGCAGTAGACGACGGATCCTGAACTCCGAACCCTGATCACCCAACGCGTTCAAAAGTTTAAAGATGATGATGATGATAATCCAAAGTTCTGATTCGGCCAATGTCTAAGTGAACAATATCATTTGTTATGACTCATTCAAGATGCATGGCTGAGGTCCTTGTATCTCCAATACGTTGCTGTTCAGTATCGGTAGGAAAGTGGCCAATCCGGGCCGCGTCCACCACTGAAGGTAATTAATTGTGATGAGGTTGTGACATGACAATACGACCTTCAGGAAATTCCCTTGATTCCTTGGGTGCGTCTGAACACGTAGGTCATGTGACAATGGTGTCAGAAGAATAGTTTAATTTATCTGCAGGATGATCCTCGGTGTCTCGAACAATGCATCTCGAATAAGGCCAGGAACAAATAGTTAGGATTATTATTACTGCGTGCTGGTGCGTGTGTATGTGTGTGTGGATTGCCGACGCGGCGGCTTAATTGTAGCACATTTCAGGAACACTGTCTCGGGGCATTAACCTCTAGAGACACTACTATCATCCTCCTCATACAGCTGAAGTACGGGTACCACGGCGGCCACACAGAAATCACCTCGATGCAAACTCAGTGCGGACTAAGCTATTTACGCCAGATTATATATCGGAAACAGATCATGAACGGTAAACATACGTAGGGTTAGCCTGTAGCCTTGTGCACCCTACGCAGACCGATGATGTTCAATAACTCTTTCATTCTGGCTGTCACTACCAACCCAATATAACCATAGCTAGCCCGTCCACGCTTCATGCCATCGAATGACTCTGTTCAGCCTCCAGAAGCACCTTTTCCTTCCAATCAAATCATCTTAGGAAAACTACAATTCACATAGGCGTTGGAGGTCGGTAGAATGAAGCACCTGGTTTCGGCTTGATAACCGAAAAGATAAATGTTTAGATAATGTAGGAATCAGTGCGGAATCTTACTTGTGAGATGTGTCGTGAGGTAAAATGTTCAGTGAGTTATTGCACAATATCGATTATAAAGGTCAGTACGATTCGCATACGCATGCGATTGTGTATTCCCAAAGTAAATACACACACAAAGTTCTCGGATAAATTCTATCATTTCTACCTACTATCCATTACTTCGGATCGAAATGTAATCTTAAAATGCGCCCGTCAAGATTTATGAGATTTTTAGATCTAGATTTCCGCGGATAAGTAAATATACAAATAATTACGTACATAGTTACATGATTATCTTTACGGCCAATAGTAGTATATAATTGGTCCTAAACAATGAGATACATGTAACTGAAACTTGTAGGTGGGTGTTCCCAATTTATAAAACGGACAGTAATTAAATAAAATGAAATATCAAGTGGCCTAGCAGTTACTCCAGTCCCTTTCTATGAATGAGTGATTACATGAGGATCCGATTCACACTACAGTATTTGTTAGCGGTTTTAATTATGTATACAAGCATGCTAAAAGGTAAACTTAGTATTTTGGGTCCTCTGCTGCGGTTCTCAGCGTCTGCGCCAAACCCGGTCTGCCTTCAGTCACCACACTCGCGATTTCGGAATTTCAACACGACCTTCGCGGACCCGAAAAACAACCCGATCACCCCTAAACACTCGCGGCGTAAACCTCGAAAATAAAATCTTCAAAAGCGACCCTCTCCCGTGCGATCACGAAACTGACTCCCCGAACCTGCCCCTTGGACCACCCGAAGCTCGAAGCCGACCCCCCGCCCGCTCGGACCTGACTAACTTGAAGCTTTCGTTTTTCAACCCTCGACCGTCTTCACCCCTCCCCCGCCCCTGGCGTCTCCGCCCCGGCCCCTGCCGTATCAGCTCTAGAAATTTCTAGGAATTCATAATTTTTTATCAGTTCGGTTATATGTGGATCATCACAGACCTCCCCATATTGAAAATGGAATTAGAAGGAATTGATAATTACATTTCTCAATACAATAACGCAATGATCCACCCACGGATATACAACTATGAAGGTTTCGTTTTACTATCACCACTACTTCCACCCTTACAAGTTTCTTGTAGGATTCTGCCAGGCGCGCAAATCATATCTCTCCCTCACTCTGCAATGTGGCCAACGTTTTTAGTCAGAACTATACACTATCTCTCCTCCCCCAGAGATTACTCCCATCGCTTGCTGTGTTACCATCTTAATTCTCTCGACTAGATATCCGAGCCGATTATCCCTACACAAGTCCTCAGCTATCTTAGAATCTACCATAGAGATAACGCTTCCACACATCTAACTTAAAGGTAGTTATATACCTAAAGTACACATTAATATTACCTCCCCCAGCGAATAACTCATTTATCTCCGGTGAACTCATCGTGATTCCAACTCAACTAGTCATCCGAGCTGATAATCTTTACACATAGTCTTAATGTACTTCTTATGGATAAATCATTCACGCATCTTAATGCCCGACCTCTCATCAAAATTTCTCGTAGGATTCCAAGTCACCCCTTAACTCGGCGCTCCCAACTTCGGTTAATGGCGCGATTCCAGTTAGATCCTCTGCTTTTGTAGAAGCTTTCCAATCCTCCTGTAAAAGTTCCGTTGTTTTTTTTTTTTTCTCTCCTGGTAAAGCCTATAGTATCCGATCGCAAAACTACGTTCTAAACTCCTGGATTGGGGAACACATTGTTTAAAATTAGCGGTTTGGCAGTCGGTCTCATACACCTATTACATTTTTCACTCCAGTAGTATTATCTTTCAAGGTTATATAAGCGAGTTTTGCTTACCACATCCAGTAGCTTTTAGGTGCTATATCTTAAAAAAAATGTTTTTTTTTTTTCAATTCTCACATTTCACAAAATTAGAAAAAAAAACTTCTCAATGTCGAAAATCGGGAAGACCGAAACATAACCTAAATTTTTCTTAATTGAATATCATTAATTAATAGTAGTTAAACCGCAGGGATACGTGGTACACTCACAGTACACCTAAAACCCATCTAACCACTAATCAATTCCTCTGATAAAGCTTAATAATATTTTATAATCGTTCCGAACAATACATTACTTATGCAAAATCTCGCCAGGCGGTCGGTGTCATGATAGCGTCTCCATGTATTTTAGAACTCTAACTAGTTCAACTAATTACTTATACTATATCTTATTATCTATAAATAAAGCTTATTGTAGCCCATCCACTTAATTAACCTATAAATACAATTAACGTAAGTACTTAATACTAAATACAATTCGAAGTCACATCCCCTCCCCAAGTGATTAAGCAGATAAGACTGGCGTCACACTACTCGTTTTGTTAACCAAATCTAGTCTCATCCGTTCTCCAGCATCTTTCCATAGAACTCGGTGATCATCGGAGCTTCCAACTCGCCCCTCCAGCATCTGTTCCACCTGGTCGATTCTAGCCCTCCTCAACTGACTACTCTCAATTCGTCTTTACTCCATACGACCTGGCGTCCTCACATATGTCAGTATTTCAAGTGTTACTGAAAAAATTTTTTTTTTCTCTAAAATAGGTATACAGCTCCACACTAATCGATCGAAAACGCGGTTGCGTAGTTTCTTTCCAATTGTGAGTCTCCAAGTCTCCACATACCAGTGCCCTCCCATGTTTCAATAGCATCATTTTAATATCAGTGCTTACAATTATGATTTTATACGTGCATCCTCTCCATTATGTCCTCGTATATAATGGTTAAACTAGAACTAACTTAACTAATTTATTACTATATTTTAAAACTAACTATTATTATTTTTCTCTCGTATATAAATATGTATATCTATTTGAAATTTGTTATTTGCTCATTAATAGTTGGATTCTTTGTCGAAGTTCTTCTGTAAACACTGCGACCCACTTAAGTCAGTGCGCCTATTTAGATAACTGTTGTATATCATAATGATATTTCTAAAGGCAATATTCTCGACTTGTAAGTGAAAGACTTATATTTCTATCCTATATAGCGATCTTACTCTGCCTATCATTTTACTATCCCATCCAATCTTATTTAATTGATTACTTATACTATTATAATATAACGTAATTATGATGAATTCCTAATCGTGGAAATTCAAACTTCTGATTCGCATTTGTTTACACAATTATATTTTAATTTCATCCCAATTCGGTCATGTCGGCCGGTACGCAATCCCAAGAATTGTCGTGTTCTAACAGAATAACACGTGTCGCCCACCATACAACCATATTACGCCTATTTTTTTCCTGTTATATCCTAGGTTCTTAACGCCATGCTGAAAGAAAGAAAACCGCAAGGTTCCAGGGTAATATTTAACTATCATTGCATATCGAAGCATGATATACACCCTTTATACATTTGGATAAATCTGCCTAATAATTTAATTAACCCATATTAAATTAAATCTTTCAATAAAGTTACACCATGTGTCAATTGAAGTCGCTTTACAATTAAGTACCTATTTGTGAGGATAATCCGGGGACATGTTTGTACTTAAGTTATCCCTACGTTTTAAAATGGTGTCTTATCATAACTCCACAGATAAAATATTATTGTTTACTTAAAGGCCCATAAGAGCGTTGTCGATAATAAATACTAAAATAACCTCAGCTTTAATTTTTTTTTTCTCTTTCGTTCGCACGACCCAGGCCGCAGCATAAAGGATCGAACCCAAATAAGCTAATTTATCACCTCAACTCGGTCCAAAGTCGTCCTTAAAATCTCAAGTTGAACTTATGGGTTCCAGCTTATTCATATAATAATTAATGGTTGGGTTCTTCTAAGATGTAGAGGACCCGTGACATTTATTGACCGGTCGGGTAGGTCTGTTTCCTAAAATGCACATGTTGCATAAATACATGTCTCCCATTATCTCAACCCAGCGATGATACATATGCGTCAGATGTATCAAACCATTTTATCCCTCGGTCTAGCGTCTGTTTTTATTTTCTGAATTAGTTCATTTAAAAACCACTAACTTGCTTCATAATATGGGTTTCCTATATGTTATTTCCATCCATATCAAAGATGGCGTAAACTAAGTACAAAGACATCTTGCTATATTGGTAATTGAAACCTTGTAAACGATCTCTCGTATGAAACTACGTAATAAGCCATTCCCGTAGAAAATGTCATAATGAAGAATTTTTATCATACTATTTTTGCCGACCGAGTAATAAGATAGAGATATTTACAAACTAATATTACCGACGGTGTGATTTTTACAATCTAACTTAACTAACTTACACAATCTAGTTTATGCGAGGTATTTACAAGCCAGCTTACCGATGGCGCCCTTCCGTATTTCTAACACATAAGAAGGTGTACAAAATAGCGAATCCATTATCTTCCGTTACAGTATGGATAGTGTCACTCTTAACGTATCTCAAGATTTAAGATTTCGGCATATCATTCGATGAAATCATTCACTCGTCCTACGCACTAATGAAATCACATATAGGCTACCAAATACTGCACTAAGGCGGCGAACGCTATCAATCCTCTTATACGCGGCTGCGACCCATAGCAACTTAGACTACAATTTGACAGTTGACTAAATAGTCTCCATTCTACCTAAAATCTTCTTAATCCTCTAGAGGTATTCTATAAGTTTTCCTGAATCTTCACTTAAAATAAAAAAAATTTTTTTTTCTCACCGTATCTTATTATGTTTATGTACAGGTTTCCATTAAAATTAATACTGTGCACTCCTACAATTTTTTCTCTTGTTCCTATCTATTCTATAAGGTATCCTGCTTGACCCGCATATGCTTCCATATATACTTTTACGAAAACCCACGAAGCGCAATTATAAAATACTTAAATAAATAAAATGAAGATAAATAATTGGATAATATTTGGATTATTAACATGACTACATCCCTATCTATAAATAATAATAAGTAAGTCAGTAATTATCAACAGCCGACCCTACGGTTTATCTCCCCTGCAAATGCAGAATGTTTTTCTAACTTATCGTCTTTCTAGCCATGCTAGATGTTCCCGGCACTATAATACGAGGTGTTACTTCGATCCTTCCCAGGCCAAGATTTTTTGTTGAACGTATTCTAAACACTTGAGGAAAGTATGCTTTCGGTAAAAAAAAATAAAAAATGGCTCTCTCGCTTTGAGTATAGATCGTCCACTTCAAAATTCAGAGAATTTGGATTTAGCCAACATACAATCTCACGCCCATAAATAATAAAAGGATACCACCACCCACTTATTCTCCGTGTTGTCAAATGTTAGACCCTGTCTCTTATAAATGCACAAGTCAGACGACCAAACAATTCAACGTAAAGTTTAATATTTCAACCGTATCAATGAGAACTACTTTGATGTACTAAATATACAAAGTAACATACGCCAAACGCATTTATAATATCTCTACCTAATGTTAGTTGGTATATGGTGGAAATTAATTAGTTCTTCTTTACTATACTAGGTGTAAGGATACTACAATGCATATATAATTTTTTTCTTATACGCACACCTTTCAATTATTGTTTATATTTTGATCCGATTCGCCACAAGGACAACAAATACAGTACATCATACTTTTAAGTTACAAAGTAATATTTTATTTTCGCAATTAAGTAATTTTATATTTAATAAATCATCCGGACATTCATTTATATTCCAATTTTTCATTATTTTCTTATTATTTATATCCGATCATAATACGATTTTTATTATTTTACAAATATATTTTTTTTGTAAGTCGGAAAAAATATTTCGCCTGTATATAACACCGCTGCATTTTAAATAAAGCTGTGTGCTTTACGAATAGTATACAATTATGAGACAAACACATCACCAAGACGACAACGGGACGTTTCAAATCGACAATATTAAACAAAATAATAAATTGAAGCTTTCATAATTATTTTTTTTTTCGATACAAGCGACCACCCAAACACGTGTGGGCACTCTGTCCGACTTCGAAACACATTCAAGATAGAGTATTAAATTCCGATCATAGAAATAAATATTTTAATATGGTGTTTTACTAATCTACAAATGTCTATCAACTATTTTTTTTTTTATTTAAACCACGTCGCGCGGTATTTTTAAACAGTAATGGAATCTATAAATTTAATTCTACATGCGTGCAATTATATTCTTATTTTACGGCTCTAGGATTAATAATATGGATATTATAATTCAGACATTTGTAATGAAAAACTAGCTGACTGGCTACCTGGTCACGGCGACACTGTGGTGGTTTATTACTCCTGGTCACGGCACCACTGTGGTGATTTCGGATTATTTTTAATAATATTAATTTATAATAAAATAATATAACTCCTGGTCACGGCACCAATGTAATGATTTCGATTATTTTCTAATAATATTAATTCATAATAAATAATATAACTCCTGGTCCAAGGCACCAACGAGATGATTTCCGACTTTTCTATATTTCTCGGCTTATATTTAAATATTATTAGGTTTATTATAAATAATAAAACTCTAGGCCTCCTGGTCGCGAGCACCATTGAGGTGATTTCGACTTTTCTAAGCCTATTTATATATAATTAAATTGAATAATTATATTACTCTAAAATTAATTCAGAATAGTTAATAAAACCCCTGGTTTCAGGCACCCGTGTAAAGAATCCGTATTTCCCTATGTCTAACTAAATATAATTGGTATTACTATTTCCAAATTAATGCGGAGTCTTCAATTTCCCTGTGCGGGCGTCCTGCTCGCAAGACACGCCTCTGTTATGGATTCGGTATTCTCCTACGTGCGGGCTCTCCCGGTCGACAGTGTGGAGATCTAGCTCTCTACCTTTCCTAATACTAATTTTTATGCTTAATGCTAGTCTATTCGCTTAATATCTAAATTTGGCCAACGTGATCGTTCTAGTGGTTTAGAATATTCCCCATGTTATGTCCGTAATACTCCTAGTTCTTTTAACCCGCGTTTTCAATTATCAAAATCCAAATATTACAAATATCCAAATATTATAGCCGTTAAAATACCTATAGAGCAATTATTAAAATAAATATACCGATTATCTTATAGTATACGACTAAGTAACGGGAAACTTCTCGTCAAGCGGTATGATATTCGAGCGCGCCCGTTATAGCATTAATTATGTACGTGTTATTCAGAGCTAGAATGTAAGAGTGTGGAAGAAATTATACATATGTACGCATTATTCGGAGCTAAAATGTAAAGTGAGGGTGAAATTATACGTATGACACAAACCTTGTCGTAGACTCGTACTCGTGACTGTGGCCGCTTCGTGGTGTCGCCTAGCTGTTCATAAATTATGTGGACATGTGAAACAACATGCGACATGCTAAGTATCTGCCTCGCTTGACAAATATGTTCCGTGGTTACATGATAAGTTCCCCAGACACCAGACTGTGGCGTACGTTCGGCTCCCCTTTGACCCCAAATTCAAAATCCGTACGTCTGGCGCATATTCGCAGTAGACGACGGATCCTGAACTCCGAACCCTGATCACCCAACGCGTTCAAAAGTTTAAAGATGATGATGATGATAATCCAAAGTTCTGATTCGGCCAATGTCTAAGTGAACAATATCATTTGTTATGACTCATTCAAGATGCATGGCTGAGGTCCTTGTATCTCCAATACGTTGCTGTTCAGTATCGGTAGGAAAGTGGCCAATCCGGGCCGCGTCCACCACTGAAGGTAATTAATTGTGATGAGGTTGTGACATGACAATACGACCTTCAGGAAATTCCCTTGATTCCTTGGGTGCGTCTGAACACGTAGGTCATGTGACAATGGTGTCAGAAGAATAGTTTAATTTATCTGCAGGATGATCCTCGGTGTCTCGAACAATGCATCTCGAATAAGGCCAGGAACAAATAGTTAGGATTATTATTACTGCGTGCTGGTGCGTGTGTATGTGTGTGTGGATTGCCGACGCGGCGGCTTAATTGTAGCACATTTCAGGAACACTGTCTCGGGGCATTAACCTCTAGAGACACTACTATCATCCTCCTCATACAGCTGAAGTACGGGTACCACGGCGGCCACACAGAAATCACCTCGATGCAAACTCAGTGCGGACTAAGCTATTTACGCCAGATTATATATCGGAAACAGATCATGAACGGTAAACATACGTAGGGTTAGCCTGTAGCCTTGTGCACCCTACGCAGACCGATGATGTTCAATAACTCTTTCATTCTGGCTGTCACTACCAACCCAATATAACCATAGCTAGCCCGTCCACGCTTCATGCCATCGAATGACTCTGTTCAGCCTCCAGAAGCACCTTTTCCTTCCAATCAAATCATCTTAGGAAAACTACAATTCACATAGGCGTTGGAGGTCGGTAGAATGAAGCACCTGGTTTCGGCTTGATAACCGAAAAGATAAATGTTTAGATAATGTAGGAATCAGTGCGGAATCTTACTTGTGAGATGTGTCGTGAGGTAAAATGTTCAGTGAGTTATTGCACAATATCGATTATAAAGGTCAGTACGATTCGCATACGCATGCGATTGTGTATTCCCAAAGTAAATACACACACAAAGTTCTCGGATAAATTCTATCATTTCTACCTACTATCCATTACTTCGGATCGAAATGTAATCTTAAAATGCGCCCGTCAAGATTTATGAGATTTTTAGATCTAGATTTCCGCGGATAAGTAAATATACAAATAATTACGTACATAGTTACATGATTATCTTTACGGCCAATAGTAGTATATAATTGGTCCTAAACAATGAGATACATGTAACTGAAACTTGTAGGTGGGTGTTCCCAATTTATAAAACGGACAGTAATTAAATAAAATGAAATATCAAGTGGCCTAGCAGTTACTCCAGTCCCTTTCTATGAATGAGTGATTACATGAGGATCCGATTCACACTACAGTATTTGTTAGCGGTTTTAATTATGTATACAAGCATGCTAAAAGGTAAACTTAGTATTTTGGGTCCTCTGCTGCGGTTCTCAGCGTCTGCGCCAAACCCGGTCTGCCTTCAGTCACCACACTCGCGATTTCGGAATTTCAACACGACCTTCGCGGACCCGAAAAACAACCCGATCACCCCTAAACACTCGCGGCGTAAACCTCGAAAATAAAATCTTCAAAAGCGACCCTCTCCCGTGCGATCACGAAACTGACTCCCCGAACCTGCCCCTTGGACCACCCGAAGCTCGAAGCCGACCCCCCGCCCGCTCGGACCTGACTAACTTGAAGCTTTCGTTTTTCAACCCTCGACCGTCTTCACCCCTCCCCCGCCCCTGGCGTCTCCGCCCCGGCCCCTGCCGTATCAGCTCTAGAAATTTCTAGGAATTCATAATTTTTTATCAGTTCGGTTATATGTGGATCATCACAAGGTTCAGACGCAAAGTATAGATGCGAAGTCTCGAAATTGTATAACAATATTAACTGTTCCATACATGTTGTAATCGTACTGGTTCAAGGTTGCCAATCGACTGCTCGGCGGCATTGCCGGGAGGGGTTGGAAAGGGGGGAAGCACAGCGTATTATTATAGTTCAATAATAAATATTTAAAATATGAATTAAATATATTCATTATAAAGATATACATATAAAATCAATTTTATCGATAAATATTGTTGTTGATTCATATTTAAAATATCACAGACCTATGTTCTGAATAATTTCAACTTCACAATAAGAATGTGTTCTCCTAATAATAATAAATATATTTATACACAAATAAATATGTAATAATCATATATATATATATATATAATTAAAATCCACAAATATTTCAGTAATAAGACAAAATGTGAGTTGAAAGTGAAAACGAATGATAAGGGAGTAGGACTGAATGAAAATACGTATTAAAATTGCGTTAAAACAAAAAAATAGGATACGTATGTAGATAAAATGATAGCTCAAGTCAAT
This sequence comes from Eubasilissa regina, assembly GCA_022840565.1. NCBI lineage: Eukaryota > Metazoa > Arthropoda > Insecta > Trichoptera > Phryganeidae > Eubasilissa > Eubasilissa regina. The sequence goes on from JAINEB010000019.1 coordinate 8,943,257, forward strand.
TTATTGGTAAAACGAGTTATGTACAGTTTATTAAGAAATCAGCTTAGTAAGGTTAGATTTTTATATATAAATGTGATATTCAATATACTCTTCTGACTACTTGCTTAAATAACATTATTATTATACACAGTGAATGAAGGAACTGTAATAAGGTATAAGTTTAGTTCTAAGTACATGTCGATCCAGATGAAGGTGGAGGAAAATTCGTTCTTGTTGACTGAAACAGTCAATATTTCCTTGTGGTAATTTAAAAATGATTTTTTATCGTCTTTGATGTTCCAAGCTTTTCACTCTGCGAAAATTATCCGCTTCTACGTAGTACGAGACTGAAATACACATTAGATCCAACATCAAGGTGGTGAAGCAATCTATTTTTTATTTGCCTTAATCTATAAAACCTACCTTATATTAACTAAAAAGATTGCTAAGAAAATCTCACTTCTCTGAAGGATCAGAAGATTCATTAGTACAGAGTCTTGTAAAATAGTATACAATTCTGTCATTATATTCCTCACATCAACTACTGCAGCAGCATTTTGTTTTTGGCTAATGAAGAGGAAATGCTACAATTGTCAGTGTTGCAAAATAAAGCTTTGAGAATATACTAAAAAAAATAGATATTCTAGGAGCAGTGCAATACTGAAAGATCTAAGTATGATGAGCTTTAAACAGAAAATATATTTTAATATAATGGTATTTATTTATTTAATTCTTAACATAGTGCATATATCTAATATAAAAAAATTAAAGTATTTTCTTTTACTAAAACTTAAACTTTATATATTTAATCAGTTTCATTTTAAATCTATTCCATTTCTCTTCCTTTCTTATGTTTTCTAGCATTTCATTAAAAAAATTCATCGCAATATACATCATCGATTTCTGAGATTTGGCCTTCTCAATGAATGGCAGTCTCAGTCTATCCTTCCCCCTTGTACGACACTCGTGCTCATGTTGATTTGCATAAATTTTTCGTGTGAATTCCGCTGATATTTTCTTATTAATGATTTTTTAATTAAATACCATTGTAAATACTAAATTAATGTATTAATTATAAATATAACATAAATATATACATATAAATATATACATATAAAATCAATTTTGTCGAAAAATATTGTTTTAGCGTCACCGGGAAAAAATAGGCGCGTCGGTAAAGCCGCACTCCGTAGGAATATGGCAGCGAGAGGTGGAGGAGATTAAGAGTAAGATCACCGCGGTAGATCCAGAGATGGATGGTCTTGGTCCACCCGTGGGTTGAGGAGAGACCCCACTGCGACAAACAAGAAGGTGACATGCGAGCGAGCGATGGCCGATGGATGGGCGTTATAAACAAAACGAAATGGTATCCGGTCTATCTCCTAGAGCAAGATATGAATCCTGGCGTGGGCGTGTGGCGATCCGGGTTCGAATCTCGGTAGCGCAATAACAATATTTTTTGATAAAATAGATTATATATGTATATCTTTCTAATTAATACATCTAGTATTACATAGTATTTATAGTCACCGACCTATGTTCTGAATAATTACAACTTCACAATAAGAATATGTCTTCCTAATAAGCTATTTTTTTACCGTATACAAAAACTAAGAAAACTTGGCATATCAAAAGTTGTGACAATTGTATTTAATTGTGTGGTTTATTTGAAAAATTGTTATAAATATTAGTAGATTTTTTATCCAAATACTAAAATATTCATATTTCACTATTCAGAGAGAAATTTCGGTATTTTGGTGCTATCTACCGATTTGCCATTGACTTATAACCGTATCATTAACCCAGACATCGTCCATCATAATAATATCTGTCGGCTAGAATTTTAGAATTCGAATTTTGAACCGGCGGCTACCGTAAATAAAAGAAAGCCGTTCTCACAATTCAAATAACAAAGGAGCCCATACATTGAGGATTTCTGCACCGAGAGCTGTCTGGCATTATTCTGCATAGAACAAATTCCGAAGCGTGCCGGATAAGGAGAAAAATAATGGAAGTCTTTGGAGAATAATCAATATATGTGTTGTATTGAGGACGCTCTTACATACATAAGCAAACACTATATTACGAGTATATTTTATTTATTTATTTATTCTTGATTTGATGTCTTTGAAGTTGTGTGAATGTGTGTGTCAGCGCGCCAACACCGCCGGTTGTAGATGTATGTGGATGTGTATGTGGCGGGCTTAAAGGATGACGCGCACCGAGCGCGGCTTCTTTTCTCTACAGTTTGTCTCCGTGATTAGTTATATACTTTGTACCAAAACAGTATTATTATTACAATAAAGATTATAATTGGCGCATAGAGAGTTTTTCATTAGACTGCCAATAATTTTCGGTGAGGTTTACAATTTGGAAAATACTGATCACGAAAGTATGTAACTTATCTTTCACGTATTTGTTTAGTTTTATTTTGAATCGATGTTGTTTCTCCTCCTTTCTTATATCATCTTATATCTGGAAATTCATTGTAAATCTTCATCGCACTGTACATCACCGATTTCTAAGATTTAGCCTGAATGACAGTATCAGTCTATCTTTTCCTCTTTAGGATGTCCGTGCTTATGTTGATTTGCAACAATTTCTTATAAATTCTACCGATATTTATTTAGTGAGAATTTTAATATATATTATTGAAATATATTTTCTACTTTTAAATGTCATCATACTTTTCAACATTGCACTGATAGAAGTAGGTATATTATTTTTTCTGAGTAATATTCTCAAAACTTTATTTTAGAATAGGTACTGATAATTGTTGCATTTTTTTTCATTAGCCAAAAATAAAATGCTTTTACAGTGGTTAATGTGAGAAATAATAAATGAGTTGAATACTACATTCCAATACTATTGAATCATCTGATCTTTCTCAGAAGTGAGATTGTTTTTTGTGGCAATATTTTTAGTCACGTGTCATGTATTTTGTGAAAAGTTCAATTTTGAATGTATCATGACTGCCAAATTTTTTTTTTTCAGCTACTTTTTTTATACTTTCACCATCTATGATAATTGTTGGTGTAATTGGTATTCTTTTTATTTACAATGTTCATGAATTTAGTTTTATTTACAATTATTTTTAGTTTATTATGTATACGAGCAAACATGTGAACCCCGCCTATTCATAAATTTAATTGTTTTTATCTTCAAATAGATGAAATATCATATATATTTAGGTGGTTTGGTCATATGGAACTGATGAATGAAGAGAAAATGCTAAGAAAGATATATGACGCAAGTGTTGATGGCACCAGAAATAGAGGACGTCCGCGAAAGACTCGGTACGATCAGGTAAACCAGATACTGGAGGATGCTTCTGTTAGAAGTCTCAACAATCGGCGAACTTGTGTGAGAAGGTGTATGTATGTGGATAAGGCGAGAATTGTGTGTCAGGATAGAAGAGTGTGGCGCTATATTCTATCTGCCTACCCCCTCGGGGAAACGGCGTGATGATAAGTTAGTTAGTAGAATTTTTTCTCATTACTAGTATTTAGGCATTAACAGCCAGCGCCAAATTTTTTTCGTATATGCAATCTGTACAACATTCGCGTTAGTTATTTGTCTACCACAGGTGTTATGTTAATAAGCGAAAGTAGAAGTGAAAATCAATATACATACTTTTTATCGCTTTATTTATTGAACACGACGATGGGGTAGTTTTTGAATATTCCTTGTTTAGTTTCTGGTTCTACAACGACCAACACTGCTCACGTTAATGTAATACTACGCTAGCGCGACACCCAGAATAAGGTTCCAGTTCAGCCTATCGTGACAGGGACCTTTCACACGATCTCGCAAAGAGGGGTTTAAAAAAGTATTGTTTACAACATTAGCAGAAATATATTAAAACTGGACAAGAATAAATGTACAATGTACGGTTAGATTAGATATGTTAATAGGTTATGGTTAATTAAGTTATATAATTAATTTGAACTTTGTTTTATTAACAGGTGTTTCATTTCACGTGCCATACTATTTGGCTAACTTTAGAAATGCTTATGTACTCAGATTTAGAAGTAATAATCTTATATTTTTTTTTAAATACACATTTTTGAATTTTTATTTTCAATATATCCTACGAACAATTTTCCAGACGAACATTTGTGAAGTAACAAGTGTGACCGCGAACAATTGTGGCCGGGAACTATTTCGAACGAATAATATTATTTTAACGGTACACTAGAATTTCAACTGACGTCTTCAGAAATGTTTTTTACAGTTAATTCGTGTGAATTTATTCACTTGCATAGTATGGTTGTCCCATCGATTTGGGTTTTACATTAAATTACTCTGATGTATCTCTATTTGGCATTAAAAGTTCTACTGTATGCATACATATAAAATAATAAATAAATGAACGAAACGGCCTGCTTTGTTACATCTAGCGATAAGTGTATCAAGGGTTCGGGACTCGTCTCAATAGATCGGGAGGAGTAAGAATGTACCGTGTAATGTTCGGTCCCTATTTTTATAAAAAAAAATTCCGCATCTCTAAATTTACAATAGGTCTTCTAAAGTACTCTATTTTAGAGGATTTAACAGGATAATACTTAAACATGGTTGTAGCTAAATTGTAAAGGTGGAATTTTATTGTAATTGCAAAGTAACATTAGTTGAATTTAATGTGATCGTATGTCTTGTATGCAGATTATTATAACAAATATAGCAAAATATCATAAATTATTTATTTACTGTCGTATATTGAATAGTAATTTCAAAAGGGACCATTTAATGACATACAAACTCAATATCTACAGTTACATAAATTATATTTTTAACCTGTAATCTGTCCAATAACAACTAGTTATTTGCAAAATTACTTTGTGGTAATATGTTATACAAGTAATAAGAAAAACATATTGTTTAAAACCGCCATTTACTGATACATCGACATGTTTCGATTCTTCAGCAAAAAGGATTTGCAAATAGTCACCTTTTAAATTTGTTTTCACGGTAGTCCGTAATTAGTTACCCATCACTTGAACTTTTATAGTTTTGTTTTTATCTATGCTTGTATTTTTAATTTTAGTATACATTATTTCCTGAAGAAGATACCATAGTTGTCGAAATGTTGATGTATCAATAAATAGTGATTTTAAACAAAGTGTTTTTCTTATTATTTATAGATTTAGGTTATACTGCATTTATTCAAGATATAAACCATTCCGCCCTATTGGATTATTTTAAAGCACGCTAATAATTTTAGTCGCTGCTAATACAGTGACACCTAGAATTGTGATCCAGATTTAAAACATTTTAATAATATCTATATGCCCCCCCCCCTTCCTTCACTCTTACCACAGAGCACGACTTTTTCTGTACGTGTTCTATAACTTGTGAATTCTCAAAAAGAGTAAACGTCCTGCTAGTGCACGTCACTGATTTGGAGTTATTGTAAAGTTATCGGTGCTATTGTGTATGCTATAAGCGGTTATCTCGCAGTGCGTGCCGAAAAGGATATTGCGTATTACAATGCTTCGTGCTGATCATCGAAGAAGTAACAGTTAATAAGTTCAGGAGAGTTGTGAATACAGCAAGAAAATTCAGATAAGGCGTGATCTTCCAGGTTGGTCCTTCAGCTCTCATTGTTCCACCCCTCTACCAAATTCCTACCACCTTTCCTACATCCCATTTATTTTGAGGGTCCAGAGACACAGGCCAAAAATGAGAATACGCTACATTTAAAAACGTCAAATATCGTAGGTATTTTCATAACGAGGCTCAAATAATCTGATATATATTTGATCCAGCTGAGAAATTTTAACGAGTTTAATCTGGGTCAGAGCTCAAAAAAAGCTTTTACTTAAGGTCAATTGTTATACAACGTCAATACGTCAGCGGCAATATTCGAGAGGAATTTTTGATCCCTTTTTCCCATTGTGATCCTATTAAACTAGGAAAAAATAGAAAAAAATAAAGCTTCGGAATTTTGCGGAGCAATTTAATAATATTTTCGCGAATAAAAAGGTCAATGACTGATGACCACTTTTTCAATGAACTAGACATGGTTTACGATCCGTGAAACGACCATAAAATATAACAATAGATTTGTACATATTCGTTTTATGAAATACATATAAATATTCCATTTAAAATACAATATTTTACAAGCTGTTATAACGTTGGACAAAGTGTGTAACAATACAATTTTAACTTCTCATGGGAAGAAAAATGTTTTTTTTTTAAGAACATATTATTTTTGTGATGTTGTATTTTCAGAACATCTGTGCTATTTTTAATGTAAATTAAATCAATCTACTAGAAAAATTTATTTTATCGAAAAAATATTTTACTATAATATATAATATAAAAATTTACTATAATATAAAAATATACTGCTACCAGGATTCGAATCTGGAGCTGGAGATTTTTGCAATACGATCGAATACGTTTTCGACAAATTTTGAACTCGTGTTCTATAATCATCCCGATTGATACATACATATATATATATATATATATTAACAGCAGTTAACTTTACATTGCGGTGAATCCCAAATACCTTTGAGTACAACACGCTAAATAGTAACGCCTTTTCCCCGAACAGGAAGAGGTCCAGGTTTGAATCCCAGTAGTAACTAACTATTTTTTCTAAATAATAAGAACAACACTTTGTTTAAAACCACTATTTATTTGATTCATCCATGTGATTCGATACCTAAGGTATCTATCTTCTTCAGGAAATAATGGACCTATATTAAAATTACAAATGAAAACATAATTACAACCAAATACTGTTTGTAAATAGTCACTTTTTAATCTGTTTTCACAGTAGTTCGAAAGTTAGTTTAGTTAGGAAGAAGATTTCATAGATATCGAAATATATTAATGTATCAATAAATCGTGTTTTTCATATTATTTATGTAATATGTGTCCTCAAAGTAATTTTGCCAATATTGAAGAAATGAAACAATTTTTCGATAAAATAGAATTTTTCGCTATATTTTCCTAGTTGATTAATTTAATTTATTAAATTTTTTAAATTAAAAATCTTTTTTGGTTATCGCCTTAAGTATTTAAAAATATTGTACAGCGACAAGGCTGTCTACTTTTCACCCCTGCACACCTTATTGCGTAGTTGACAGTTCATAATAATGTCATCTGTAAATAAGAGTCTGTCAATTTCGATATCACTTATGAGAACTTTATCACTGATTTGGCTCCTCTTATTCATTACGTCCATGAAAATGGGGAACTCTTGTCTTAGTTCAACCTTGACAGCGAACTGGTCTGACACCTAACCGTTGATTCTTACACTGCAGGTGCACTCTTCATAAAGTGATTGTATTGCTTTTAATAGAGTCCATCCATATTATTCTATTGGAGAACTTCCCACAGCTTTCTATGTGGGACTAAATCATAAGCTTTTTCCAAGTCTATGAATCCTGAATATGTATTTTTCCGAATTCGTAAACACGCTTTTGACGCGTCTTCTCGAATAAGCCGCGACCGATATTATTGATACATTCCACGTCTCAATTCCCATCCATACATTTTCTCATGCTCGTCTTTCAATGTGAAATGTGACCTTGATGCCAGCAGACGTCAACTTGACCGATATTGCGTTCGATCTCGACACTGCGATAGCATTCGCGGTGTGGACTTTTCAGCTTCAGTGCATTAGCACTGTATTGTTTGTGATTTGTGTGCAAAGTGATATTGTTTGTTTGTACTGTGGGTGAACTTGTGACATCGCCGTCTTTAATTGGAAGCTGAGATCGGCTCATCGACGACATCGATCTCAGCGGCGACTGCATGGATTACGGAGGCGTCACATACAAGGTGAGGCGAGCAGTCCTTCCGAATCCCGGTTCCCAAGATTACTGTTCCTTCAGCTAGAACACCCTATCCCTTCACCGACTTCATCCTGTATCACGTTTCCCTACTCCTCTTCACACCTTGCGGTGATTCCGATTTACGACCGGAATTGTTGTATTCCATTCCGCGGGATATGTGACCTCGAGATTGTATAATTCATGTACAGAGTTTTTCCATATTTCCAGCTCTGTTCAAAAGTTTTCTGCAAGGCATATTAACTGGCCCGTGATTTCTCTCTTTGATGTTTGTTCCTCTTGTATTTTGTTTTCAGCTATGTCATAATATACCAGCAAACCAAATCAAATAAAATTAATCAATCAAACAAACTCGTGTACCTATACCGGGTATGGCGTGACTCATAACATTATTGTGTTTCGTCCTAGTCCCTTCATGAGAGTATCTTTGCTAGTAAGCCTTTTGATGGCTGTCTTGTACTCATTGATTTTATATTTCTCATTTTTCACTGGTATCTTGTTAAGACAGACAATGAAACTGTGAGTACTGCTTCTCTCTTTCCAATAATTACATATATTTATTATATTTGTATAATTTCTTTATTGGTCTGTTAAATCAGGCTTCCGCGTTAATTAGCATTGTTGAGTGGAACCGACAAGGGGGTCCAAACTTCTAGAACGGTTCCGGGAATTGATGGATTCCTTCCAGAGCCCTATAAAAAATGGCTGAAAATCGGTCACAATGGCGATAAAATATGTAAAAGGGCCAGATAATATCCCTTCCGTGTGGCTGGGCGGGACAAAATTGAGCATTAAATGGAGATAGACCAGACGATGGTAACATCGAACAACAAAGGAGGCAGTTAAGCGTTCGTGTGAATATGCTGTCACGGGAAAGAGGTGAAGAGCTTCCTTTTTTTAATTTTCACCAGCATGTGGAGCAAGTGACGTAAATAGTCTACGAATTCATTGTCATACAGAATACTATTCGGATTGGCGCACTATTGTAGCGCATGTACAATGTTTACCAAAGGCCATGTGCATGGATTCGTTCCGCTTCTGAGACATAGATTTGCTGGCGTAAAGCTGCGACTGAAGCTCACCGCCAACTCTAGTGCTAGCGGCGCTCTCGTGGAAGGCTGGCTCCCTGACCAGAGAATGACATTGTCTGCATACCTATGATAATTGTAACTAAAATTTAATATTTATATTTTGTTCATTTACCTTTGTGTATTTTTTTTAACATAAATGTGATCTTGTAACTTGTATGTATTATTTACACGGCGAATCGGATCTTACATAAACAACCTGACCACGCTAGAATAAACATATTATTATTATTAATTCTAGGATGTATATATAAATAAAATATAAGACAGATCTGCTCAAATATTACGACAGATTTATTCGACAATAATTGCGCCAGGAATGTTATCAGATCAATAGTAAAATATAATTTATTTCGCTGTTTATTATCGTGTACAATTTATTTTTGAAACGTTGCGGGATGATGTCACCACTTATTAACATTTACGGACAACTTTTTGCCGTTCGGCTTATTTCAGAATGAAAAATAAATGGCTATTTCATTGAATACTACTTTCACACATCCGGAAAATCCCGTATCATTGAAACAAACGCACGCACACACGCACAGGGTCGACCGGAATAATTCTGATATATTTAAAATAAAAAATTAACTATTGGTGTTAGTATCTTACCATAGTTATTTGTAGTAAAGGAAAACTTTGATTCTATTTTGCTTCATATATTAAGAGTCCTTTCATTTGGTGTAAAATAATTAATATTTCTCTATTATGAAAATGTTGAAGAGATAAATAAGTTAGCAATATTCGAATATGTACAAGAACACACAATTACTAGATTTTCTCCTACAAAGGCACTGTTATTAAACAAATATCAGATATCTCATAAAGACAAACCTAATTTTATTATTTTTATTTTATTATATTTAATGGAAAATATTTAGAAGTATGGGGTAATTTAAAAAAAATCAGATTCTCATAGTGATGATATATATGCTGTGAAAAATGAATGATCAAATTTGGTCCATAGATGGCGATGGTGTAGAAGTACTCGAAGCGAGTCCACATACTAACATACATACAACTTTCAAAAATTTGGTAAATGTGAAGATTGAAAGGTGAGGATTGGTGGTATATATATATAAAGTGATCACTTAAGACAGCCGAAGATAGGTCGAAAGCCCTGTAATTACCCCATACTTCCATATATTTTCCATTAAATATAATAAAAAATAATTAAAATTTGCTTTGTCTCTATGAGATAGCTGATATTTGTTTAGATAAATAAGTCATCATCAATGTCATCATGACTGATGATCGTGATCTACTATGCTCCTTCACTTTTCTCGGCTTTCTGCGGATCTTAGGGCTGTCACCAGAGAAGTGTCTGTTGTCTATTCCACTTGGTCGTTTCATTGGGTGAGAAATCTTCGTTTTCCTTTTCGTCTTTCGACGTGGCCCACCATAACAAGCTTCTCCGAGGTATCTTCTCTTCTTGCAAGATTCCTAAAGATTCATCTCAGGCTGCAGGTTGAGTCTATCCTTGATGTTCATCTTCTGTAGAATGAAGACATTTGTGCGTCTCGCCATCAATGGTATGCACAACATGTCTCCAGCACCATATCCGAAAGCACCAATTCGTATTTTCACCCATGCTTTCAGAGTCCCTGATTCCAAACCTCCACTTGTTCACCGATTTAAACGGTGTTCTCAATTTTGGAAGTTATTTTCTATAATACTGTTACAAATAGATTATAATCAAAAAATTTGGTAATGACCAAATGTCACAGAGAGTTAAGTCAGGATGATCTAATTGTGTAATCGCTTTTTGGCCAGGATGTCTCTCACCATCTAGACTATTTCGACTGGCAATTGCAATAGGCAATTTTTACGTCACGTGCATACAGATATCTGTTACCTTCCCAATAGGTAACTTACAACTCGCTATTCTATCAACTTTAAACATACACATGTATTAGTTCAAATATGTTCAAATGATTCGATACAATTACGTATCATGCATCTACATGCATGAGAATTAAATTATCAGAGCTCCTATACTGGTGGGTACTCAATTGTAGATACCAGTAGAATCACAGGAGGGAAAATAAAAATGACTCACAGTATTCCGCCCTCTTCTGGATCTACAAGCACCTTCGAAAACTGGACTATAGAATTATCACTCACAATGTTTCATCAAAGGTTCCAATACACCAATATAGATTCCGAAGTGTCCGAAATTGATAACAGATACCGATGAACTGTTGTACCAAAGCAGAGCCGCCTATCGACTGACTAGTGAGGCCGGGAGGAGAAGAAAACGAGAGGGGGGCACAGAGCATTAAATGTAATATAATGTTATGTAATAATATTTAAAGCAATATTTATAATACAGGACCCTCCTCATAACAACACTGTATATCGGCTTTTACAAATATTGATAGATAGACAGAGTCGGCTTTCTTAGATGATATATAGTGTTGATGCTTGTAATATCACTTAGAATAAATATAAAACGCGCTTGAGGTGAAAGTTTTTATGAAAATGGCGCTATACAAATCATCCAATATTATTATTATTATTATTAATATATTTTTATTAATTTTATATGGCTGTATAATACACCATTTGACGCCCAAGGATATATATATATATAACGTAAATGCATTCATAAATAACTCAGTCTAAAAACGATATACAGTGGATATCAGAAATTACCGTTGAAAACAATTTTGATAAAAAAAAATTCTTTAATCCAAGTGAAACATTAACCCATCATCCTTTCTGACCATATCATAATTTTTATAATTGGTTTCACCATAAAAAAAGATAATCTACGAACCACGAATTTGGAAATAAAACACACCAACATCCAAAAAATATCTAACACATTATTAATGTATACTTCGGTGAATATTTTACATGGTGTCTTACATATTCGGATTACAGATTTACAAATGAACACGCAACAATTCAGACTCGTTTACGATCATCCTGTACATTTCCTCACACATACACACACACACACACACACACACACGTGCACGAAATATAACGCGTGTACAAGTATGTGATTTCAAAACCATCTCTATTCAAAGCGCGAATCCGAATGGAAAGCAAATATTTATGGGTAGGTAGGTCCTTCGTAGAATAAACAAAAGGTTTGATGGCCCGCGGGGTAACCAATATTTTTTAAGTTCAAATAGGATCACAAAAGAAACTGTAAACATATATTTATAAATCTTGAATTTAATAATACATATTTCACAGTGATGTAATTTTACACATAAAGTAAATACAACATCAAAAAAAAAAAAATTCCCAAATATTCCTATAAAAAAAAGTTAGTTGTTCGGTATTTATGACAGAACCAGATCGCCGGTCGCCATGTGATCATTTATTTATGAGAAAAAAAAGTATAACAAATATTTAATAACTAATGACATAATATAAAAATAAGACCAGTGAAATTTCTTCTTAGTTAAAGTGAAAATATCACACGAATTAGTAAACTAAAAAAATATTTCGTACTGATAAAAAGATGAACAAAAATGTGTTATTACACTGTTTAAAGAGGGTGAGGATGGGGAGAATGGAAAATATACTTATATAAATATATACTTATACATATACACATATACGCATATATGTACAATTTATGTTAATAGTGGCGTAGTTTAATTTTAAAGGGAAGCAGAGCAGTCCAAACATCGTGTACTGAGTGCTAATGTTAATTACCTGTTTTGGAACCGGTTTTGGAAAATACCTCCATATATGACATATATAGTTTTAATTAGTTAATTTGACATCATGATGAACGAAGTTGTATTTTTTTAAACCAGGTGGTGTATTAAAATAACTCTTTATCAAAAAAAGTTAAATAATCTACATCAAAATGAACACAATGCACAAAATTCAACTTGAAAACATTAAAAAGAATTTTATTAACGTTAAATAAATAACGGAATTGTTATTTGTCGCAGAACAGTAGGAATTTTTTATTAATAATACTACTAATATTATATAATAATTAGTTATTCTGAAATTAAAACGTAAATCAGAAAAAATAATTATTAATTTTTTTGATTCATAGTACAGTACAGTGTATTATTATATTGTTATAACCAGATAACATTGCAGTAAAGTGAAACATATATTTCAGTTCCTTGCCTGCTACACTAGTATTTTACTGTATTATAGCCGACAATGCTTTTCCGGTATAGTAATAAACAAAGTGTAGTGTTCAATATACTAATAAATATACATAAAGAGTAAATCAAGATACGATTATATAGCATATAAATACAATGTTCAATGTATATAAAAAGTAAAAAAGTATGATATAAAAAGTAAAACAGAATTCAATTAATAGAATATAAATATAATATAAAACTTAAAATAAATACAATGTTCCATTTATAAAAAATTAAAAAACTAATTAAAGTAAGAGTAAATAAGTAAATACCATACAAACTTAAGTAAAATTGTAATTCTCAATATAAAACGATTGAAAAAAGTTCAGTTAAATGGCATACTAGCACAACTACACAGAAGAAAAATGCAACATTCAATACATGGATACTGTTGTTGTTCAATAATTAGCAATAATGACTTTTTATTAGCGAAGTTAGGATATTTCATATCACATCACTCCTAAATAATTAAGTAAATAAAATATTCCACTGAAAAAATGTAAAGGCCGAATTAAAAATTGTTAAAATTTAGTTGTGATAAAACTTTCTGGTTTAAAAAGTGAATGTCCTGGCGCTGCTTAGCGGGATTCGTTCAAAGTTAAATATAAAAATAATAACAGTAAACAAATCAATGTACAAAAAAATATATACGAGTATATATAAACAGTTAATCAAGAGATGCAATTAGGAATTTCAATATACTCTTGTAGCAGTTTTATTCTTAGGTTTAGACCTATAAAAGTTCTTGGGCGTAATTTCTCCCCATTTCGTGGAGCCAGAACTCGCCAGAAAATGAGCGATATATTTGTAGTACATTAAAAAAATAATTAATTGCTGACGAAATCTTTATGCATTGCAACTATTACTGTATAGTATTGCATAGGTTTTACTAAACTAATCGTCAACAAGTTGTAAAATTGTATGGCAGAGAGGATAGAGCGCCACACTCTTCTGTCCTGACACACAATTCTCGCCTCATCCACATTCATACATCTTGTCATACAAGCTCGCCGATTGTTGAGGCTTCTAACAGAACCATCCTCTATTATCTGGTTTACCATTTAGATTTCAGTGTTTCTTTTATGTTTACGTTGTGAAACGTAAACATAACGTTGTTTACGTTTATATGAAACAAAAATCCTCAAAAAATAGTCAAGATATTTTAGAACATAGATATATCGGATCATTTTAAGACAATAGGTACGATGATGTTTCAAACTATTTTCAGAAAGAGTGGTGAACATCGTTTATGTAACTCCATTCTGATATGGATTTAGAGAACGCGGGCAGAATGGCGTCGTTAGTCAGGTGGAATAATGGCTGTGATTTTTCAGTATTGGGATTGATTTCTTTCTTTTAAAATGTATGTTGCATTGAAACTGTAAGTGTCAGAACGTTGACAAAAGATTATATATTTTTATAGTGTCATGTTTTATTTTGTCACAGTCATCGAGCTAATTCCGTTGTTTTCACGCCACTAGTCACCGCCACGAGGCGGTCGGTAGTCGCAAGTCGTAGATCACTTAAAAGGGTGATTCCTATATTTCCGAATAAGGATTGATATTGTTACTAGAAACTGCTCGCCTTTCACACCATCCATCCTTGTATCCGGAATAAATTTTCTTCACGCCGAGACATTACGAATTGTAATGGTTTTAAGATTAATTAATGAAAACAGTGTTTTCCATTTTTTTAATAGACATATTTTCAACAGGTTGTTAATAAATTTCATAAAAATTCCTGCAAAGCACAATATTCGGTATTTATGACAGTATCAGATCGCGGGTCGCCGCGAGCGTGTGTGGATGCTCCATTAAGTTTACTATACTTATCTGTCCCCCCCCCCCCCCTACCTCTTGCCACAGAGCACAACTTTTCTGTGTGTGATCTATTACTTGGAACTGTTAAGAAGTGTCTACTACTGGTCTGATTGTACAGTTACTGTTGCTATTGTGCGTTTCGGTTTTCTCGCGGCGCGTACCGAAACTACTTTTATGTACAAAGTGCTCCGGGTGAATCAGCGTTAATGGACGTAATTAAGTATTCTAGGGGAGACATTATTTACACTACAATATTTTTAATTCTTTAATTTGGAGCTGAAATTAAGAATGAATATTATGAATGAAGGTAATGGTCATGACAGCGTAGAGGCCACCGTATCGCCCCTCATCCATATCCTGTACATCGTAGATACTTTTGTTTTTTTGTTGTTTCACCCTGTTTCATCCCTGTCTCGGGTGCCTACTTTAGTACCTATCCGACAGCGACAGATGGCGCTACTTTCGTTCGAAAAACATATACGGTGCTAGGAATCATATGACATATATTTTGATATTTCATCGTTTAAAGAACAGTACACAAGTTGGTGAAATTCATTTTCACTGTATTTAAATTTTTGTAATGATCTCGTTGTTGAAGATTCAATTTGAATATTGATAACGAGATCTTCTTAATAAAGATGAGCGGTACTTTTTAATATTACTAATATTTTTTTTTTTTTAAACATGACACTATATATTTTATATTATATGTTACTTTGGTAGCAGTTAATATAAATTAATAAATTACTAATATGGACGTAAGTCAACAAACATAATAATATACGTTTATTATTCAATAACATTTTAAAAATAAATTAATTTTGGTTTTATGCCTGCCTAACGGTACATTGATGTCAAAGAGAGCGAGTCCTGCCATGGTGGTAAAGGGTTGAAAGAGAGGATCTCTGTTTTGCGCTAACAATGATGGAACTGACTTGAATTGAAGGAGACAGCAGAAGAGGTTGAAGATGTCGATAAAGAGAATACCCCGCTTGTACCTTCGCTTTTAGAAGCATGCACGGCCTTCAAAAAATTTAAACCATTTTTTTATGCAGATTCAGTAACAGATGCCAAAAAAAATGTAATTGGAACACCGAAAAAATACTGTTCACTTACGACAATGACGCAACAGCCAAAAAAACAAATGATGAAAGATTACGTATGATAAAAAGTTTTATTTTTTTATTTCTGTGCAGTTTTCTAATTTTATGTGTATTTAAACACATTAATTTACATGCGAAATTTATTTTTATGTATGATGTATGTATGTAACTTTTTTCTATATTTTCGCATTGATAGTTTATTTTAAAAACGATAGATAGAAGTTTCACTGTTTTAATTTATTGATTTGTTGAATTTAAATTGCGATGTGAAATTGAAAAAAAACGTGTTTAATCATTAAAAAAGTAATCTTTTACATATTTTCCTATGTGGTTTATTTAAATTATTTCACCTGTCATACGTAGCCAACTCGGTAGATACCCACAAAGTGTGCATTACGCAAAGTGCTTTATTTTGATTATCATAATGTTGCGCTATGGACCTGAGGATGTTCACGTTTTATTAATACTGGTTTACAACGTGGGTGAAATATGAATACAACAAATGCGTATCTGCAATGGGTAATCATAAAAGATTTAAAAAATAGAAATTAGGTATAAATTATGCATTTAAAAATTTTTGGTACCAAAAAGAGGCTTGAGTATTTTACTTACTCACTTACCATTACGCCGTTTCTTCGCGGGGTAAGCAGAAAGTATAGAAAGCCACATTCTTCTGTCCTGACACACACTTTTTTCCTCATCCGCATTCATGATGTATAGAGCGATGAAATTTTTTAATGAAATGCCAGAAAACATAAGAAAGGAAGAGAAATTGAATAGATTTAAAATGAAACTGACTAAATAAATAAAAGATAAATTTTAGTAAAAGAAAATACTTTAATATTGTTTATATTAGACCATAGATAAGGAGTGCTTATGTATGCACTATGTTAAGAATTAAATAAATAAATAAATTCATACACCTTATCATACGCGCTCGCCGGTTATTGTGGCTTCTAGTAGGACCATCTTCCATAAAAAAGTTAATCCATAGAAAAAAGCGGTACAAATCTCAGTAACGCGTGTCACACCATCCCTACATATTAATATTCTTCTGGTTCAAGTTACTTAGAGCGCGCATCTCAAATCTGGAACCCATGGCAGATTACACATATTTCGAGATATGAACGAATACAAAAAAGGTTTCTTCTATATCTTAATGTTAGATCTAATGTATCATTCAACTCCTATTTAAATGTAGCAAACTTCCACGATATGAAAACTCTAGAATATCGAAGAACACGTGCGGACCAAATACTTCTCTGCAAGGCCATATTGTCTCTCCCAGCCGATTAGAATTAATATCCTTCCATATACCACCTAGATTGACCTGGCAATCCACACTCTTCCACATTTCTAGAAGTAGAACATCTTACATACAAAATTCATTTATTCACCGTTCATGCGAATACATAATTAGAAATTAACAAAAAATTTTTTCAACATTAGCCTCACTACGCTTGAAGAGTTATTTATATGAACAACCACAGTCTCAATTTTGACCAATCATTCAACCTACAAACACATCTTGTTCTCCCTTTACCACAACAATAGTTGCAACCTCCTCACCTTTCTCCCACTTTTTTTCTTTTTCTTTATCTTCTGCTATATTATGTAGGCACCTAAACATATCTGTGGATTTTCATTATTAGTATCACATGTTCAATACTCATAATGTTAGTTATATTATGTCAACACAGTCAAAGTCTCTTTAAATTTAAAATAAATATAATTTAAATCGCTCTGGAAGAAAAGACGTGAAAAATTACGTTTTCAAATATCTCAAGTTGTTTAAATAATTAATTAAGCTTGTTACAAAGTTCACTAGGTGTAACTATTTTTCAAATAAAATTAAAAATCAGTATTAAAATTTGATCTTGAGAATGTATAAATAACAAATGAGGCATATGATACATCAAATTCGTAATATTTGGCATTTTATACGTATATAACAATTTGAGGCTCGTTTAGCATGTGAGAGGTAGACGGTAGCTTTAAGATATTTTTGATTTCAATTTTCAGAAGAAAATGAGAAAATAAAACTCAATAAAGAGTGCATAATAATACACACTGAATTAACATTTTTCCTGTTCGATCTTTATGATTCACGGATTGCCGGTCGCCGTGTGCGCGCAATATGAACGCAGCACTTCCAAATAGTTAATGTCCATTACCTATCTACTACCCCCTCTTCCTATACTCAGAACACGACCTTTTTCTGTGGTGTTCTTTATGAAGTTGAACCTTTGAACTGATAGTTATCGTTTACCGGTGGTATGGTAGGCTGTGACAATTATCTCTGGGTGGGGCTAATAGTATACTGTTTATGTGTGTTTCGGTTTCTTGCTACCGTGCGTGTCGAAACCTGTACATCTTGCTATTGTGCATTGTTCTTATTGTTGCTATCACCGAAATGTATATTAAAGAGTACTTCGTGCAGAATAACAGAGTACGTATCCTGGAACCAGAAGTTCTATGGATCAATGGAGGAAGAACATCCAGATACCGAAAAGAGTATTTCACAGGTGGGTCGTGTTTTCTGATTTTGGGTGGTCTTCCGGTCCCCCTGTTCCGTATTCTTGTACTTCTGTCAAATTCCATCCACCCTTCCTACATACTTTATTTTCCCAACTCCCTTAGTTCAGACATTGATGTTGATGTATTGAAAGTGTTAAAAAGGGAACGTTAACGTTAGAAAAAAAAGTCATAAAAATAACGTTAATTCATGTATTGGAAGATTTCTATTTGAAAATTCTACTCTAAACAAAAAAAACTCTAAAGAGTATTTTACCGTTTGTTGACATTAGATTAAACGTCAGAAAACTGACGTAAAGAAGCTGATTTTAGAAAGCTTACGCTCAACAAAACCGTGAGCGGCACTTTGCAGAAAGGCAAACGGAATGAGATTACACCAGGTTGCACAACTTCTACAGAAACGTCTAGATTTCTGGTTAATCAGTTTTCTTAAGGATAGTGTCAGTGGATGAAATTACTTCCCTCTGGAGCACGAATGAAGTAAGAAGTGCCCTAAGGGGTATTTTTATTCAAGCAGTGAACTTAAAAGTCAACAGAGTGTTTTTAATTAAATCCCCGAGATGGTTCAGGTCTTGACTAGTAAAAGGGGTGCCAATTTCAAAGCTTATTTAATTATTATATTTATTTTTTATCAACTGTCGTTACATTTTAATTAGTGTAATTTAATCAGCAGGTTCGAATTTACATTAAATCGAGAGTTCAAATTTTGTCCGCACGCCATCAGGGTGAGGTAAGTGGGAGGGGTATCGTTCGACGCGTGTGACTTACGGGACTGCCAGTCGCAATGAGTTGCTGATCAGGAGTGTGCCGCGCGTTCGTGGTTGAGCAATATTAAGTGAAAATCAATATAATTGTAGTCGAAAAGTTGTAAAAAATTCTGCACATTATAAAATGTATTGAATTATAAATAATTAGACAAAATACTTTGTTTAAACTACTATTTATGATTATTCAACATGTTTCGATATCGTTGGTATTTTCTGCAGAATGCAATGTACACCGAAATTAAAAATACAAGCATAGATAAAAATAAAACAATAAAGTGGAGGGTAACTAAGTAAGTAACTAACACGAAAACAAATTTAAAAGGTGACTAGTTGCAAAGAGGATATAGTTATTTATAATAATAAGTTTGCTAGTAGTACTTTATAATTTCCAAAATTTCAAATCTATCTACCAGTAAACCTACTACTAATAGTATGTATATTTTCTAAACGCTTGTTAACATCAAAAGAATGGTTTGTTTTCAAAAGGTGATTGGAAAATTCTGAATAGTTGTTGCTATTTAGGCATCTCAAGTGTTTCTTAATTCTAATATCAAAATTTATGTAAATTGTGAAACACGTTGAATAATCAATAAATAGTGGTTTGAACGAGGTATTTTGTCTAATTATTTATATAAAATGTGGCCATAAAGTAATTTTACTAGTATTGAAAAAGTAAATATATTGAATTATTTGACAACCCCTATTCAATCTCCGCCGGTACTCTATATGTAACGCCATCTATGTCAATAGTTTTAATGGAGAAAACATTGACTTTCATTCGATTCGACTAAAAAATGCGATTTATTAAAATATAATATAAACGGTGTTGGTCACAAATTAAATAATTTGGAATCGTTGGAGATAAATAAAGAATGTAAAACTAATCAGAAAATTGTAAACAGCCAACTAAATTTAACTACAAGTCCTATTCCAATTTTTTTTCCTAAAAATTATTCGACTAAATTTATATTGAGCAGCAATTTGTGTTAGGTATTGAATTTATTTTTTAAATAAGAAGAAAATTGTATTTTTCGAAACCGGTAGATGTATTTAAACTCAATTCAAGTGGTTAATAAAACAAAGATAATAAATAAAAAATATGAATTTTAACCACAATGTTAATATTGCTAATTTTAAAAGATTTATTAAAACAATATAGAGAATAACAAATTTATTTAAAAATTATGTATTGTATTAAACTACTTAAACGATTTTGTTTAATTATAATTTTATATAAGCGTAATTCTATAAAAAGAATAAAGTTAGAAATATGGAGCTCTACCACAAGGCAATTTTTAAAAAATTATATTCAGGGATGGGTTACCGTATGGAAAGTGGTTATATACGGAATAAATCATAAAATTAGCTAGAGTAATGATGGTCTGCCTACATAATTGTTTATTTATATGAATAGGTATTCAGCTTAGCTTACAGTGAGGAAAGACATCAAACAATGTAGTTGCGTGAGTAAAAGTGTACTTACGTGAAATCATTCCATTAATTCAATACAGACTCAAATAATATTCGATGAAGTTACGTACTGGAACTCTGCGAATTAGTACACCTGCCTGGATTAAGGTACGGTAAAAAAGTAGCGCTCCGAACGGAATGACCTTCAGCGCCGATGGGCCACACTTTTATTCATTATTCTTCAGTCATATTGCTATTTTGTTTAAATTATACTTTAATTTATAATTTTAGTTTCATAATAATTATTTCCTGCGATGTAAATTAGTGCATAGTCTACAAATATTATGTAATAATGTCTAAGTGTCATCAGTTTGTTATTTATATAAATAATTAAAAGGTAGGTCTAAAAACTGGCTCCTTTAGTACTTGAAATTTTTTTTTTTTTTTTTTAATTTACAACAAAAGAAAGTATATGATCGGATACGACTTTAATATTCTGCGTATTGTTTTATTCTTAAGCATCATCTACAATCTATAACAGTGAATATTTGTTTAATATTTTTCATTATTTCACTAAATATCATAAAAATACTGTATTATTTTTCAAGCTGATCTTTTGTAATATATTTTATACAAATATTTTCGATTGGAAAGTGTTCCTCCATTTTCTATACAAAGATATTTTAATATGATTGAATTTGAATGTCTATACACCTTGTGGCCATTCAATCATATTAATTATTATTAAGGGTTTGTGGATTTTAAAATTATGCGAGCTACTTTTCAAGCCTTACTCCCGGTAACAATAAAATTGTTAAATTTGTATGGTCTGACCCCCGTGAACATGAATTTCGAATTAAATTTTGAAAATTCTAATGAATTAAGTTTGAACGTCTAATAATATTATTCATATTCGATCAGGGGCTGGTTAAAAATGACTTAAATATAGAAAATGCTTTATTAGAGACTTCCAGTGTAAAATGTGTCACGAAACTGCGTTAAAGTGGAACAATAAAAATAGCGCGCTTTAAAGAGTTTAATTAAGATACATTTATTGTAAAGTTGTAATTTCAAAACATATTCGTAGTTCTGTGATATTCAATCACAATGACTATTAATAAGAAAGACCATATATAAATACAACTATATATTCAAAAAATTAGTTTATCACCGGGATACGAACCCGGAACTTTTCCTAAAAATTAAAAAGTTCTGGAGTCACATTCTAGTGGCAACCATAATTTGATAACCGTTTGCAGATAGATAGAATTTTTCTGTATATCTTTCTAATTGATTCATTTAATTTGTTTTTATATAAGAGATTCACGGAACAACCACTGTTATGGGTACCCTTGAATATTTTTGTAGACACCAATATATGTAATACAAATAATATAGAAATATGTAGACTATATATTATGCAAGGGTTGTTGTATTTCATATGTGTGAGATATGTAACTCTTTATTGAATATTTAGTAAGCTGGTTTTTCAACATAGGAATATAAAATATTGAACGCATTCATCATTATCTGGTATGTCAGTTGAACAACCAGTAAAATAACTAGAATAAGAGATTACATTAAGATATACAGAGATGAGAGAAATTTTTTTTTTAAGTAATGAATAAAATGCCCCGTAATAATACAGTGCTATTTTAATTAAGACCCAGAAATACCTACTTTACGACGTTGTATCTTTTCAGCAGGTACTATTTTACGGGGTCCAGAGATGGACACTAACCCAAGCCATCTCTAAAAAGATAGAGCCTTACAAATTACTACACAAGAATATTACAAATCAGATAAAATTGGTGTACAAAATGCGAAACAAAGATGGCTTGTAACGCAACAATGAAAAAAATTGAGAAATAGTTTTTCTCTATAAAGTTAAGAAAACTTCAGTACCTTTAGGCGTGTTGTGAGAGGCGAGAAATTTTAAATAATTCAAGTCATGCTATAAAGTTTCGAAGGATTTAAGAAAGACCAAAAAGACGCATCTTCTGGTTAAAAAACTTGCGTGATTGATTCGATTGCAGCTCGCAGTCGATGATCAGAGCAGCTGCCTGAAAATAACAAAAAAATATGTTTTTTAAATTTCGTGTTCTTCCGAATTCGGGTTAAGATTAAAATTTGCCATCTAGGTGAAAACTTTAATATACATACATTTTAAATAATCTCATTTTAATCGTCACGATATATGAATTATATTTTTGCAGCGACATTAAATTTAAAATTGATTGCGGTGTGTTTGCAATAAATGATTGAAATTCTTTAATTAAAAAAAAACAAACAAATCATAGATAGATAGATATCAAAGAAAATTGATTTACAATTTGATTATTTATAATATATTAATATAAAAATTTGATCGTATATCTATAATCAAAATAAATGCCGGGTTAATAAAAATTATAATATTTTTTTTGTTGAGATAGAGAGAACGAGACATATATATGTATATATTTCTCTCTCTATCTAAACACATAAAAAATTTCAGCAGCCTCCCTACACAAATTAAATAAATAAAGGATATAAAAGAGTTTAAAAAGAAACTAAATGAACACATAATTGGAAAATAAACAATATTACAGAACTATTCAGAAGCACACAAATAGACAATTAATAGAATATTTAAGGTATTATATAAAATTATTGTAGTGTAACTCCCTCTCCAACCACGAGAGCTGGTCTCTTTTTTGGACAGGTAAGCGAAAGAAAAACAATGTAATTTTAAAAATGTAAAATACTTAACTCATGTTATAAAAAATTGTAAAAATGACAAATAAATTATATATATATATATATATATATATATATCGCACTGTTACATATGGTTATTATTATATATATATTATATTATATATATAATCGTATGTAATGAGATCTGAGTAATAAGATCAGTTAATAGAAAAATCTAAAATATCACATTAATTTAAAACATTTATCATATATCATATATTCTACTTCTGGGGTGGCAATTTATTTATTAGACTTTATTGACATACATGTTTTTTTGTAACAGATGTGAATATATTATAATATAACATGACATACAGTACTCTTAATTTATTGTGTGGGATGGAGTAGACTCCACCTCTGAAATATACAGCATTGTCCAATGGACCAATGTGAGCCGACATATCAAGCGTGAGTATTACAAATTGGAATAAAGTTCACATGAAGTAATCGGATTTGAAATGTGATCCAATCTTTCATTGAACATTGAATATAATACCAATTTTTACCCGACGCAGATTTTCAATATTTTTCGCGAAGAACACAATTACAGAACGGAAAGCGCGCGCCATTCTACTTACGTTAAAGTGACGTAGGATGGACGGCTTGCGCAATTACGGCCAGGGCTGTCGGAGAGGTCAGAGTGCAAGATCTTTAAAAGGGTGCAATTAGTTCCGCCGAGGGGGGGAAGCGAGGAGACAGGGAGCGAGAGATAGAGACGTGGGAAGGCTAAGAACAATTAGTTCGATGCATTATGCAAACAGATTTTTGCAATTATGCAACGAGTAGTTTTGAAGACAAACAAACGTCTTCTTTTAAGATTTACAGTTTAAAACGAATCGTATATTTTTCTTAATTGTTATTTGGTTTTCCCTCTCGTATATAGGATGCTTGGTATTTTATATATTTATAATCTTGAATTAATATACATATATTGTCTTCTTTGACGGTCTCTCGGTCTCTACCATGGTTATCGATTGTAGCTGACGAACCTTATTCTCGAATCGCACCCCATCTACTGGGTGAGGGGTTCTTCCTATTTTTCTTTTCTCTTTCTAACTTTTTCGATAATTGCGTCAGCTCTTCTCCGTTTGCAAGTTTCCCCTGCACAATATACTTTTTGAAGCCATTGTCCTGGATAATGGATCGCGGATTCCCAGTGTTCAGGATTTATACCACATCTGCTTAAATTCGTCTTTGAATCTTTTCCTCGGCTAACCCTTTGTTATTTTGCTTTTTAACTTGTTTAGACAGTCGTGTATCATCCATGCGCATACAATGACTTGCCCATCCTACAATCATCAGTGCTTCAGAATCGTGATTTTATTACTGTCAAATATATAAAATTTATGGACCACTAGAAAATGGAACTTACAGAATAAATATGAATTATGGTACTCGAAAACTGAATTGAACAAGAAACAATAATAAGATTCTGTAGATCCCAAAGATTGCGATATGTTGGCCATGTTGAAAATATGCCAGATGATAGGACACCAAAGATCGTGACCAAGTGGAAATACCAGTGAAAGCAGAGGCAGATTAAGAAAAAGATATGGTAGTTGGTGAGGTGGTGTAAAAGAGAACAGAAGCAAGATAGAATGAAATTGGTCAGGGTTAGGATTTGATAGAGAGCGTTTGAGAAGAAGGCCAAATAACATGTTGGTTGATGTACAAAGCGACACATAACAGTCTATGCTTAGTGAATGGGCATTTGCGGTAGCAGGTCCTAAAGCGTGGGACTCTTTGCCCTCCGTCATAAGAAACAGTGCATCAGAGACTTTATTTAAGAATAGACTAAAAACGCGTCTTTTCAAAAAATCATTTCCATAAATCCAAATAACATTTTTTTATTTTAAATGCACAGGTAATGTAGAATTATGAATAGTTTTATGTATAGAGGGCTCTTGAAATAAAATTGAATGGCTTCAACACGTTATTCAGGCTTTTTTTTCCAATCCCTTAGAGTCTAAGATACTTTGAATACTTTGCATGCGGCTAGACCATCTAATCTACTACTACAAGTGCATCAACGCTGATCGCTTTGACACTTTTACTAACTACCTCATTGTAATAAACATATGTGTTTTAAATTAATACATGAATCGGAAGGGTAAACAATTCTGATAAAAAACCCTCGCGTTTTTGAGACATTAAATGCTTCGTAATAAATAATAATTAACTACTTACTATCTATGGCTACTAAATACAAACTGACAAATATTATTATTTAAACCAAAATAGTGGCCAAGCAAAATCAGCCTGGAACATAATAATCATGCTGTATGTGAACACATCGATAATTAATACTAATTTAGTACGAAAATTGACACATTTCATTGAAAATTCTTTTAAGATGTGGATATATCGCTGAAAGTACACATTTTTCAAACTGATAAACGAAGAAATCTGTTCTCAGAAATTTGAAAATTGAATTGCTACTGCAATGTACATGATTTAAATTAAGACTAAACAATTTACAAATACATGTAAGCTAAAAAAAAAAAGATTAAACATATTACGAGAGTTTTGAGCCATTTAATTATGATAGACAGAAGCTTCAATAATTTAAATTGACAACAGTAATATTTTAAGCAGTTTTGTAATAATTCATTTATTTGGTTTTCAACATTAAAATGTCAAACAATTTTTTTTGGCATTTCATTAATTTCATAACACGTATGTAATTAAAAGCGTTAATAGTGTATTTAGTTAATATTTTAAAGATCCAGATTAAAAAAATGACGCTTAAATGTTGTCATTGAATAATGTCACTTGAATAAGTACCGGACTATATGCAGTCATGACAAAAAAAAACTTTATAATAATTGAAATTCATTATAACAAAGTAAACTAACATGTCAAATGATCATATAGAGCGTTTTTTTAAAGGTATAGAACTATAAAATTATATAAAACACATAAAAATCGTGGTAATCGCCGTGATATTATTATTATTATTTTAATTAGTATTTAAACATGATTTAGCGCATATTGACGCTGCAGCTGTCTCAAATAAAGCGCAATCTGGACGGAAAATTCTCGACCACTTTATGGAGCAGCTGGGGACGTATGTCCGCAGTAGCAAAGAAAATCGGTTTCAAGTCATCTATCGTCTCTGGTTTATCAGTGTCGACTAGTGACTTCATACATCCCCACAGAAAATAATCCAAAAGTGTTAAATCACGCGATCTTAAAAGCCAATTCACAGGTCCATTACGCGAAATTTGTTGTGTTGTGTTGTTTCCTTCAATGATGGTCACGCGACTTCAATTTTTGCACGAGCTGGATGTTGTTAGCTCGTAAACCAAGATCTTTTCACAAAATCTTCCATAAAGTGGATGGACACTTCTCCAATTGCTGTGCACGATAGCGAATCGACTCATTTGTGCAGTGGATCCTCCACTGCAGTAACAGCTCTATTGACTGTAACGTTCTGGCGGCATCATTTTTGAAGAAACAACAGCTTCTTCGGTGCGCACTGCACAGCATCTCAGCGGATGCATATTATCAATTAGAGTATGCGTGATGCGAAAACGATCCATGGTTATTTGAATTACTTGCTCATATAGACCATTATGTCGATCGTAAAATGGACGAAGCGTATGGTAAGCTTCGCGAATTACACTACGATTTTCGAAATAAATTTGCACAATTTGCAAGCGTTATTCTGGCATAAGTCTATTCATAATGAAATGACATACCAAACTGAGCACAAATCAGCTGTCAGATGTCAAATTGACTGTCGCCAGAAAAAGTGTTGCGAATTCAAAATTAAATTTCTAAAAACACTCTTTATTATGTATGGTCTAATTTTTAGAGTAAGTCAAGTAAACAATTTACAAATACATGTAAGCCAAAAAAAAAGGTTAAACATATTTCAAGAGTTTTGAGCCATTTTATTATGATAAAGACAGAAGCATCAATAATTTAAATACACAGTTAGTATTACACAGTTAGTGATGTCTGCCGTTACTTGGGTCTTACGAACAATTAACGTTGTAGGGTTAAACCTTTTTTTTTACAGAAAAGGGGTCGGTGTATTGCCAAGGGGCAGTTAAGGCTTAATTTAAAAACTCAAACATAATAATTAGTTATATACAAAATCATCATAATTAACACATGTTAAGTTTAGTATCATCCGAAAATAAAATATTATAATATTTTTAATATTTGCAAATTGAACTTCATGGTTTATTATGTTAATTTTTTAATATATCATTTAACTTTGTTTGTTTTAAAATATCAACAGGTTTTGAAAAACACCATTTTCTTTTTCAAGATATCAAATTAATTAACCAAAAACATGTGTGTATGTTACATTATTCTAATGCTTTGAAAAATACGATCTGTCAGTGTAAGGAACTAAAAAATACACAGGGCGTAACAGACTTAGTCCAACAATACTTTATGGGTGATAGCTGAATAAATTACGAGTTCAAATGATATGCGACTAATCTCAACCACGTCAGAGATATAAACATTTAAAACAAATTGTAATAATGCGATTATTTCGATTGATTGAAATATTTTATTAATTCCATATTATTTGAATACAAAAAAATACCGTAGTCTTTTACATTACGAGGCACATTTTCGACTCGTAATTTAGGCAGGTGTCCACCCACAAAATATTGTAGACTAGGTCTATTACACCCCTTGTATAAATGCTCATTATAAACAATTTTTCTCAAGTTAAATGTATTAATTAGATTATTGTTGTATATTTTTCTGTAAACTTGATTTTATATCTATATCTTTCTAATTAATATATTTAATTTATACTTAAAAAAATATCACAGACATACGTTCTGAATAATTACATCTTCACAATAAGAATATGTTCTCCTTAATAAATAATAATTATTTTAAAAATATTTTAGTATACTTAACATAAATTGTTAAGACGATGAAAGATGTAAAAATTGACTTGATATAAAAAAAAAAAAATATTAAAAGCTTATTTTTACCATTGATTTTTCTAATATGAAAAATATAAAGAATATTGACAAATAAAGAACACCATATGTTTATTAATACCGATATTTTTTGTTTTCTTTAAAGTATGATAGTAAGGAAATCCGAGCTTGTGATAGTAAACCTTTATTGATTGGTACCGTTATTGTGAATGTGATTGTAATAATGATTTGTAACTGAAATTTAACTGCTGGAGTAATTCTACTTAAATAAATATTTTAAATAAGGGGGTTTGGACACGTCTTGCAAATGCCTGAGGAATGACCACAGATATATACCAGAAGGCGGCCAGTGGGTCACCTCAGATTAAGTTGTAATAAATAGCAACAAATACTATATGAAGGCAGTTTAAATTTTGATTGATCAACAAGTCTTAGTACCAAAGAAGGAAAGTGTTTTGTTGATACTTTGTGTTTCAACCGATGTGCCTCCCCAGTAGTGATGTTTCTAATTTATCTAATCACCCAAAAGTGTTCATTGAATAACATCTAGATCGTTCCATACTGACCTGAATCCATGGATCTCCAATATAAACAAATCTCTAATCCGGCCTTTCTACATGGATGAGCAGCACCCACCGCTAAATGCCTCCAGCTTACCTGTCCATGTTCATGAACGTATATCCGCCTTACACCAAAATCCGCAAACTGAAATATTACCCACGAAGCGGATGGTAAGCGAAGAGCATCCGGTTAATAAAATAAAAATGTCAAAATTAATATAAAAAACTAGCGAATGGACGGACCGGGAGGCTTTATATCTTGAACTGCTTTAAAACGTCTAAAAGATATATTTTTTGAAAGCAGGTACAAAAATTTGTGAACTGAATATAATGCGGGGTCAACCCTTAAATAAGCGAAGCGTGTTTATTTCGTCTTCTTTTTTTCGGTTTAATTTATTTAGTCTCGTAAAATATACTGCATGGCGGGATTTACGTTTTGTTAAGGAATCCCTTTGTTTTATGGGGTTAGGTAAACAAAAGACTGGGGTTTCATGTCGGCGGTTTATTGTTTGGAAAAAATGACCCTATTCCAAGGTCAAAAAGGTAGTGATAGGTACTTGTATAAGTAGGCATATATAATCACACAATTTCGTATTTTAAATACAGTACGTGGGGAAACGAGCTGCCAACATATTAAACAAGGAGCTTACTACGTGTCAAAAATATAGTAGTTTGCGGCCTTAGGTAGATGGGTTATTTATCACATTTTCTATATCTAGAATTACTATACGAATATATTAAGCATTTCTATTTTATTACAATTGATTGAAGTTTGTAATCATATTTTTCAAGATTTTTTTAAAAAAGCGAAATACATTAGTATTGGTTTGGCCAGAGAACATTTTTTTCCCTTCACCCCACCCCTAATTACAGTGTTAAATTTTTGTTTATTGAAACGTTTGTATTTAGTCTATCATCACAATAATGCAATTCTACTATGCACAGCTAATCTTATTGCTTTCATTAGCGATGACTGTATTCAATGCACAATTCCTTTTTTATTCACTCCTGACACCCTCCTTTCAATTCTTTCGTTTATATCACACAAACTTCCAAAACTCCTCTGAGACTCCTTCTTTCAAATATCATCTAGTGTTACTTCAGCTTTTTTTATTAGGGTCCAAGTTTATGATACGCAGATAGCACTTTTTTCACAGTTGAAATCTGAGTGCTGCAGAAAATAAGAGATAAAAAAATACATAATTATATTATTAAGGAGAACACATTCTTATTGTAAAGTTGTAATTATTCAGAACATAGCTCTGTGATATTTTAAATACTAATTAAATGTATTAATTAGAAAGATATACATATAAAATCAATTTAATCGAAAAGTATAACGTACAGGTTCGAAAATTTGTCGTCAATCCACTGTGTTGGTAAAGCATAATCGTAATGTTGGATAACGCACGTTCTCCGGATTGGAAGAGATCCAAGTTCGAATCTCGGTAGCAACAGCAATATTTTTCGATATAATTGATTTGATATGTATATCTTTATAATTAATATATTTAATTTGTGTTATTAAGATTATCATAATTAATAACTTGTTTATTATCTACCAGTGGTACAATACAATAACAAAACTTACTTTCAGGAATACGTATCTGCGCAACTTGGTCGTTATTAGGATAAAAAACAAAAAAATTTGCACGGCTAATTAAATGTAGTTTAATCGGGTAATGTGGGTACAGTGTGAATACAAAGCGTCTGATTTTACTCTTTCGAGTTATCTGCTTTTAATATTAAAATCAAATTTAAACACAGTAACATCACATCCATGGGAATCAGCAAATCGAATGACAGTCAAAAATACGCATTGATTTTTTTGCTTTGCAGCCGACTTGAATAACCAAATAGTACCATATCCATAATATAAATATAGAATTTAATATAGATGTGTGTGTTATATTGAATATATACTTTTCTACAATCATGCACCCTTTGTCCGATCTAAACCTAATAATAGCATCGTTAATGTTTCCCCTCTCTATGGTATAAATGTGTATTATATAGAAATGAATACTTACATACTTAATAATTATACAAAATACTTTGTTTAAATCACTATTTATTGATTATTCTGCATGTTTCGATACCTATGGTAACTTCTTCAGGAAACAATGTATACTGAAATTAAAAAATACAAGCATAGATGATAATAAAACTCTAAAATGAAGAATAAGTAAGAACTAATATGAAAAAATGACTAGTTGCAAAGAGGATTTGGTTATTTATAATATTAAGTTTGTTATTAAAACTTTTTTATTTCAAAAACTTCAAATTTATCCGACAGCAAACCCTTAGTATTTGTATGTAAAATTTCTAAACCCTTATTAATATCAAAGGAATGTTTTGTTTCCAAAAGTTGATTGGAAAATTCTGAGTAGTTAGTTATTTAGGCATCTCAAATGCTCCTTAATTCTAATATCAACATTTCTGCAAGTTTCACCTATATAAACATAATTTCAATCATTGCAAATTAATTCATAGACCCCCGATTTTTTTTAAATATCTTCCTTATCCTTGTTATTTAATTTATAATTCTTTAATTTGTTTTAGTGTAAAAAACTAGTAGTATAGAATTTAGGATATTTTTTATAATTTTATTTGAATTAAGATTGTTTAAAAATACAATTTTTCTCCATTACTTCCCACTATCAGTAATAGATGGGTAAACATAATATGATCTGATAAAGATATTCTTGTACTTTTTGTTTAACAAATTATTAATTAATTTAATATTATAAACATTATTGATTGCAATTTGTTTAATAATATTTAATCATATGTTGAAGTTATTTGTGGATAAAGGAACATTAACTAATCCACTAAGCTTGGAATAAAAAGTTGATAATTTTTGAGAAAACGAATGATTAGAAGCATTATTTATTACTATGTCAGTGTAAGTATCTTTACAAAAAATGTTAAATTCTAATTTATTTTTAATTATGGATATTTTTGAATTCAAAAAATTTTTACCTATTTCTATTGTAAATTTAATCTTTTATGAGGTTTATTTAAGAAATTTAAAAATATATTAAGTTGTCTTTCAGTTCCATTCCAAATACATAATACATCATCTACATATCTTTTCCAGAAGAGAATATATTTTACTGGTAAAGCAGAACCATTAAAAATTTTATTTATTTATTTATTTGTAACTATATAATATAAAAATTTGTTTGGACTGTGCCCGTCTCACTAGAGAAATTCTGTGTCGAGACAGGCATAGTTTACAAGCAATTGTTCAATTGGTTAAAATTACAAGTAGAAAGATTTATTAACATATAAAAGGTGTATATGAAGAACAATTTTAAGGTGGACTTAATTTTTGGATCACTCGTAGCAATAATTAATATAGGTATGAGTCAATATGTTTGGGTGAGTTTCTCCAAATTATTTAAAAATATATCAGCAGCAAAAGGACTAATACTAGAACTTTTGTTTAATAATAGTATTTTCAATATATTTACTTACTTACTTACCATCACGCCGATTCCCCGTGCGGTTAGGCAGAGAGTGTAGAGCGCCACACTCTTCTGTCCTGACACACAATTCTTGCCACATCCACATTCGTACATCTTTTTGTACAAGCTCGCCAATTATTGAAGCTTCTAATAGGACTATCGTCCAGTACCTGGTTTACGTGGACGTCTTTTACTTCTAGTGCAATTAACACTTGCATCGTACATATTTCTTACCATTCTCTCCTAATTCATTAGTTTCATATGAATAAACCATCTAAGTGATCCTTTCTTAATCTTACTCACTATACTATGATCAGTTTTACATTTTTTTCTTATTATTTCATTATTTATGCAAAACAATGTCACTCTCTTCCCTACCCTTTAAACGTCTATTTTAAATTACAACTAAATCAGAATACAAAAAATAAAATGTCTTTTGTGTACATTGTTAAAATGATCTAAATGATTTAAATGATAAATAAATCTTAATTTCCGAAATCTGTAAAAATATGTAATTTATTTAATGTTTACGAAGTGGCTAAATATCGCATAACATATTACTGATTAATTTTTATCAATTAAACTCTCAAATAAACAAGTTTCATAGATGCTGAAATTATATTTTTGATGCTAACTTACACAAGGGTCCATTACCGTCGTGTGAGACTATTTTGGAGGAATACGATTTGACGTCCTTGTGGTCAAGTGGTTACGATACTCGCCTAGTGATTCGGTGGTCAGGGGTTCGAGCCCCATTCAAGTAAGCCATCAAATAAGTCTTATTTTAATAGCACAAGCCTAACTTAGTTTTATAATAGTAAGAATATTTATATGACACGTATTCGATTTAGTTTATTAGTTTTATTACTTTAGAAGGATGGAACCACAGAAAGCTCTACCTACAGATTCTTTTAATTTTTTGAACACATTATACGTTAAATTAACAGCCTAAAAAAGAAAATTATCCTGAGTATAACATTGAGGCGAAGAAGACCTAGAAGAGTCCCACAATGGTGAACAAATGTGTTATATCTGAGATCGAGTCTCATCTGATTGAGGCCACTAACATGAAGTAGAAAATAGGACTTCCTGAAGGCGAATCTGAGCAGATGTAGCATAGATCCCGAACACTGGGAGAATGCGGCCATGAATGCCATGATCGAGAACAGTGGAGGCAAAAAATACATTGCACAGAAAAAACTTGTGAATGGAAGAGGGCTGAATTACTGAGAAAAGAAGGAGGAGGAATGAAAAAGTGGAAGACCCGTCTTAGCAGATGCACTTGCACAACAAGTAGGAAGTGCAGTTGGAGAATAGGGTTCCTCATCGACACTCGGACTCATCATTGATAACCACGGCAGACGTCATCCTCGTAACGAGAACCACCAATGAAGAAGAAGACATAACACTTATAGTGACCCTACTCACGCCCGTAGACATGGCCGTGTAAGAGCTCACCTATCGAACAATGAGCAACAGCAAACAACCATTAGCACTAGAGACGGTTATTGCCAAGCAACGTTCGATCACTTCTCCTCAGGTCGTCCTAACACTAGCATCGCTACTCGACAACATCTCCAGCGAGTGAGTCCAGAGTTCAACCATGTATTTAAATTATATTAATTCATCACCTCAATAAACGAAACATTGTGCTCTTTTATTTATATACTAGTTACAACAGACACCCTACACTGCGACATACATACAACCAACATGCTTGAGACAAGAAGTCAAGAGCTTCTCTCTCGCAGCATCGTAACCTTCTGACATAATCTCGAGTCAATCATTGTTTGAATAACTTCAACAGTCACACCTCAACTTCTACACACTTAAATGATTACACATTTTTGCGTTTGACGGTTATAAGTAAGCACACGAATTTTTCAATCAATCTTCTCCACTCCATTCTCCTATCCCCGGAAACGAATAGTTTTCGGGTCGATTCTCAGTAGCAACTAAATATTTTTTCGACAGATTTATTTATGTATATCTTTGTAGTTGCTTTCCATTTAATGTATATAAATACCACAATGCTCTGAAAATACGACATCATAACAAAAATGTTTTTTCCTTAATATATGTTGTATTAAAGTTTCCAAATTTAATAAAATGGAATAATTTAATCATTATTTATTTCTTCAATATTTGCAAAATTACTTTGTGGCATATACATATATATATATATAGGTATATTTGTTTCGTTTATTAAATTATAATTTTTATAACATAATTGATTATTTTTTTTATTTTAATGTGAAGTTGCTGTTTTAGAACGTCCTAGTATTTTTAAATTTACATATTTAATTAAATATTTAAAACAAATGCAAACGTGTTTTGAGATTCATTGCAAATAAATAATAAAACAAAGGTTTTTAAAATTAATTGCAATTATAAAGTTGATTGATTCATTACTTAAAGATTTACACATAGATTCTAAATTTGTCGTAAAATTAAATGGTTAACATTGCGTAGTGGTGACGCATTCTCCCGGCAAGATAAAGTTTTGCATTCGAGTCCAGATAGTAACATTTTTTTTCTGTTCATTTTTCTAATTAATTTGCTTATTTATTTATTTATTTTAGATGTCTAAATCTTCACAAAATAAGGTATGAACGTATATTTTGTTAAATTAATGTGTGCATATCTACTTAACCGCAGTTTCCAATTAAGTCAATTTCCGACCCAGACAACCCAAACTCGCCGATTGCGGGTTAAACCAGAGCCAGCATGGTTTATTGGGAAATTGCAAAGTAACTCTTCCTGTGGCAGTCACTGTACAAGATTAATGTGCCTGGCTATAAATTAGCAGCGGTGGCGCTTTCAGCCCTAAGTACACTGCCGACCATATCTTTGGCGACCTGGTATTTCTTTAAAAAAAATCAGTCTCATGCAATAATTTTATTCTGATTATTGTCAGTTATGAGGTTGATGATTTCCGAAATTTATGCTGTCTTACAGAAACTGAATGTTTTTAAAAGAAAAGTGTGCGATCTCCGGGTCGCACTTCCCGTGGAATGGAATACGATAGTTCCAGTTGTAAATCGGAATTACCGCAAATCGGGAGACGGATATAGAAAGATGTTGATGAAGGAAAAGGGATTTTTCCAAGGACCAGCGATCTCGAGGATCCCGATTTAGAAATACTGTTCGCCTTACTTCAAGTATGACGCCTCCAAAATTCCGGATGGTGCCGCCAAAATCACATAACGCGTGCACGAGGATTGTCACCGACCTCCGCTCCCGACTGAGGACGGCGGTGCACTGTTTACCCACGGCACACACAAACTGTGAGAACAGTCACTTTATGTGTGAATGTGTATGTGTGCAAGCCATGGAAATATGAGGATGAGTGGGACGAGGCGAGCCTTATAAGTCGCCGCATCAATTGGGAGCCCTCTCTCATCACATCTCCTTCTCATTATTAAGACTATATCTGAAATGTATATATTATATTAACTGTACTTAAGTATTGTAATAAACGTATAATTGTTTCCTGGAAATATTAAGTTATCTTACAAGGAATCCGTACCCGAGATAACAAGACGAAACTCAAAGGATAGAACACCAAAGGAATTTGTTGTAAATCGAAAGATATTACACTTGCGCAGCCTATTTGGAAAATTATTTTAGCTTCTCGATACATACATCGAGAAGCAAGAAAAAAGTCATTTAAAAGGACCAGGGAGGAAGCTGATCGTCAGGGCAAAGGACGAGAAGACCAGGGCTAGGCAGTCGGACTCAGGAAGGCAGTGGACTTCGGGAGCAAGGATAACCAGCAGAATCACAGCGATTGCTCAAGGAAGGCGTAGGACTTCTGCACCATGATCACACAAAACAGTGCTCCACGGCACTGGAGATAATTGTCCATACCACGAATGGTATCGCGATGTCACGATCAAACAAACAATATTGGCCTCAGGCTTATAATTCACACTGAGGATAAGTAGTAGAAAATGTGTAGAGGATGGGAATTTGGACGCGGATGTGTGACAATAACGTTATTCGCGGCTGATATTAATGACGCCAAAAGTTCAGTTTTACGAATACGGAACAAAAAGTATATGCGGTTTAGTGAGCGGGACATGGTTCCGAACGAGCACCTCCAGAGTAGTTGAACAATGGGAAAAAAGGAATCGTTTATTTGAAAGACATTAACGAGGAGAGAATGACATGAAACGTATATAATATGTATGGTGTTAGTATTGATGGCATTAAAAATAAAGAAAAGAGACCATGGAAGATTTGACATGACCAGATACCAAGATACTGAAATACTGGTGGAGACCAAATACCGAAAAATAGTTATGTAAGAAATCTTAACAATCGTATGCATGAAAAGATATAGGTATACTTAAATGTGATAGAGGCGAGAATCGTGTGTTACGACAAAAGAGTGTGGTGCTCTCATTTAAAATAAAAATGGCAATTTAATCAGTAAATAATAAATTCTAAATTTCTAATATTCTTGGAAAAAAATTTAGAATTTTAAAAAAATTTGATTTTTCATGAAAACCAAACTTGGCTAAGTGATTAAATAAATATTGTAATTAAAACATCCATCTATTAATTAACAAAATAATTAAATATATAATTTGAATTAGTCCTTCCTTTTATAAAATAATGTTGCTCTTAATGAATTAATTAAGCCCTTCATCTCTACATTAAGTGCTTATAAATATTATTTTCCATTTTTTGCTTAGAAATTGTATTTAATTAAAAATTATTATTTTACATTTTTTATAGAAAAATACATTTACTTAACGTAAACTTATTTAATAAATATAAAAATGATTGTGTATAGTTTTAACATTTAATCGTAGTAAAGATGAATCATTATTTTTAATATACTCTCTTCCTCGTTT
Organism: Eubasilissa regina; assembly: GCA_022840565.1. Taxonomy (NCBI): domain Eukaryota; kingdom Metazoa; phylum Arthropoda; class Insecta; order Trichoptera; family Phryganeidae; genus Eubasilissa; species Eubasilissa regina. The sequence continues at coordinate 8,980,444 of JAINEB010000019.1, forward strand.
AGTTAAAAAATATGAAATACTTCGAAATCGTATAACATAAATTATTTATATACTTTAGCGCCATCTATTGATCAATCAACTTAACTAAAGCGAGATGTTTATCTGTAAGCAGAGACACAAACTTTTTCGCATCTGTATTTTTTTCGAACAAATTTGTCAATAGTATAAATTAGTCATATTCTCTTTTAAATGTACTAAAATTGTATCAAAAGATGTGTTTAATACAATCATCCACTGATAACTTATTAATACATTAGTAGGATCATACACAATTTTTTTTCTTGTGAAAATACTCTCCGTATGATTACGTATTGGTTTGAATTTTATTATTATTTTATCTCTAGCACAATGTATCTTTTTGATTATATAGGTTTATGATGTATATAGGTTGCCCAGAAAGCCTGCACCGGTAAAATTATTATTAGTAAAATGCAGAATTATATAATTAGTATTTTTAAATTCAAGATTTTTTTGAATGAACTATAATTGAAAAATCTAATCTAAATATTAATAATAATGAATGCTTATGTGTGCATGTTAAAAAATTGAAATGACACATAAACAGTAATAGGAGTATAATACTAAAAAAAAAACATTAGTATCGACGGCGTTTCAGGCGACTAGTGAATAAGAAATGCAGTTAAATTTTTTTTAATTTAAAAGCAATATCCAAATATTTTTTTTTTTTTGTGGAAGTCATTTAAATTCAAGACGTAAAACTACCTAACGATAAAAAAAAATAGTTCATAAAAAAGTCTATGTGATGGGGTCAAATTAAATTAGTCACTTATACAGTCCCCAGATTGCATACTTTGGGGAATGGATATGCGAAGGTAGTCGACATTTTTATATGACTAAATTATTATATGACTAAATTATTTCAATATTTTGTGTCTCAATTCAATGGTGACGGATGAATTGCTTTACTTCACATTTTTTATTTTTTATTTTGGTTATGAAAAAACATCTTAATATTATATAATTCTTTTCTTTGTGTATTGCACTACTGATGAAATTTTCTACTATTTTACAAATTATGTTAATGCCTGAATAGGGCGTGTATAATGATAATAAATAAATATATAGTCACTTATTAAATCAGCTTATCTAAATACATGACTAATTAATGTTGAATAATGCATAATGTTTTAAGAAGTAATATAAGTTACGACTTGCGTTAACATTTTAATTAAAAAATTTATTTATTTGGAAAACAAACACTTAATCAATTATAATAAAAATGTAAAAATTAATACAAAAAATTATTCTTATTACAAAATAACATTAATTAATTAAAGTAAATCACAAATGTGATCTTTAAATTAACAACACACGGTATTTTGATTAAGACATATACTTAAAACAATAATTCAATGAATTTATGTGAAGAATATTTATAATATTGATTAATATATTATATTTGTTTAAGCGTAGTTTTTTCGAACAACTATTTCAATTGCTACAATGATAGTATTAAGGACGTTCCCAAAGAGCAGTCGTACTCAATCTTCAGGAAGATTCCCCCGTATGTAAACTACTATGAATAGAATAAAAAACAGATGAGGTACAGTGTACTTTTTCGCTTCCGCTCACATGCGCAGAAGTTCAAAAATCTCTCACTATTCAAATTATAAAAGGAAACGTCAAAACCATTCAAAAGTAGCTCACTTTTAACATTTTTTATAACAAAACGAATACCGCTTGTTGTAGTTATTTTTACAGAAAGATATTTGTTAAATTTTCAATTAATGATTCTCAGTTTTCCAAAACAATCGTAAGAAAATTACTATTGCTATTCAATTAAACGTGCGCTACAACATCGATCGGGGTATGGTTCGTATGTTAAATTTGCTCATTTTAATAGTCAATATTTACAAATTTACTACCGCAAAGACTATTGAAAAAAATTATTACGTATAAAAGACACTCATAAGTATGTATATTCAAAGTTTCAAAAGGATTGTAAGAAAAGTGATTTTTTTGGGAACGCCCTTAAGAAGAACACATTCTTATTGTGAAGTTGTAATTATTCAGAACACAGATAGATGCATCTTCCCCGGTTTGGAAAGAGATCCAGGTTCGAATTCCGGTAGCGCAATAAAAATATTTTTCGATATAATTGACTTTACGTGTATATCCTTCTAATTAATACATTTAATTAGTGTTTACATGTGTATGAATATAATTCAAATGAATTTTTATTTCACACATTTTATTTAAGTATAGTTCTTTAAACGTTATTTGTGATGTCCATAGTGATGATAGTCAGAAGTGGATTCGGTGCTTGAGATCGTAAGTAATATCTTATAAAAAAATGTTTTATTTCTAAATGGTTTAGTAATAAGTAATAAATAATGAATCATTCCGATTATTAAACTAGTTGGACGGAGTAAAATACTTTTGTATTTTAACCATTTAATATTTAATTTTATTTAATTAATAATTTAAATAAATTGGAAATTTAAGGGACGGTTATCGATGCTTATCAATAAAATAAATAAGAGAGCCGATTGTAAATATCTCATTTACTTTACGTATCATAAAAGTTTCGGAGAAATTTGGAAAAATGTTGTAATATTTTTAAGACAGTTGCGCAGCTTATACACAACACTATTGATAACAAATTTATATCCATGTTTATTATCTTGTTCTCAAAATTAATTATATAAGTAAAAATGTCACAATAAATAATTATAGACCTTTAACACTTTTTAACAATTTTTTAACGAACCTCTAAAATGTTTAGAACTCGAGTCATAAACATATGTACTTAAAGTACATAAAATTGATCAGTAAATCTATGGAATAAAATTGGAAAGAGGTTATGTTTAGAAGGCTGCTTCACAGCTTGGAAGGAATTGATAATAATATATTCAAAATTAATAAGTTAATAATGAATTAATAATAAATAAAATACCTTTTTAGGTAAGTATCGAACACCTAAAATATTTTGAACTTGATTCTCAAACACATTGGTACCTACCAACAACACATATAATTCTTGAAAGTGATTCGCTATTTTTTGTGTGTCACAAATCTTTTGGAGAAATTCCGTAAAAATGTTTTAATGTTTAGAAAGCGGCTGGTGTAATATAAATAAATAAGAATGTTTTTATAAATGTAAATGAAACAAATAAAAATTCAATTATAATCATATTATTTTTATTATAAAATATAAAAATAAAAAAATAAGCAACAATATTATTCAATAAACAACAATTTACAATAACAAATGTCTTGACTATCGTTTCATAACAAAAACACAAAACAGATCACAGATGAAACACATCGAGAACGAGAAGCTGTGTATATAATATGCGCTTCTCTTTTTCTCGATATAATCATGGATATACCAAGAAATATCAGTCGTAAAAATAGAGTTCACAGACGAAGAAAATAGATTGTTCTCTAGAATCGAGAATAGAATAGAATAAGAATATTTAAATACACTTAAATATAATATTATAACTTGTCAATTATAGATGTCTACTTTCAAAACAAAATTAATATTATTTTCAATCATATTAATAATGAATTATTATTACAAGTATCACCCTCAAAGCCAACGAGTAGTATTGAATGATATATAGGAATAGCTGATGATAATGATAATAGATACAGTTGATAATTGATCATATTAGGTAATGGAGTGATAGGAAATAGCAAAAGTGGATGCATTGAAGCTTTAAATATAGCTATAAAAAATTTCGTATCAATCCGCCCGAATCAAAAATAATGTAGATGACTTTCACATACCATTATTATATAATACACAGAGAATGGCTAAAAAATGTAGTGAAAGACTTCAACAGGAAGTAATGTTGAGAAAAAAGAAGAATGTGAATAAGAAAGTAAAAGAACTCGACAATAACAGAGGACAGAATGAAAAAAAGAAGAAATAGTATTTTATAAAGAGTACATTAACCCTAGTGTTCGAAGTGTCATATTTACAATCGTTCATTGAAATGCTACCAATGATATTAAGTTCAATGTTTTAAGGATGTTTTCCGGTGTTGCTGCAACACTTTCTCGTTTAGTCAGAGAGTCAGTAATTAAATACGCATTAAATGTATGAATTCCCTTTGAAAGTACGGCGTTCCCCGATCTTATTAATGTTTATGAGACATAGTGAATGTCCGTTATGTATGATTAAATCTGAGTGAAAGGATATCAAATTACATGAACTCGCCCAAGAAAGTGAAGGCCAATCTAAAGATCTGAAAGTAATAATTATGATTTAATACCAATGGAAACATTTTTGGACTCAATGCCACCCGTGACCCTTAGACGTGTGCACGATGGTCTTGATAACAGGTACCTTTACCGGGTAGGGATGAGGCACGTGGACAGTCACGTGTTTCTCTACTTTGTACGGTACGTGCTTTGCGACTGGGTATGGAACATTTTTGAATACTGGGTACGGAATGATTTTCTCAACTGGGATAGAAATCTCTTTGACAACATGAACGGCGTACGGCTTGCTGACTGGAACCTCAATGGGGTAAGGCTGAGGGAAAGGAACCAGAATTGGGTGAGGAATGGAAATGTGGAATGGCTTGTAAATGGGAACCTGTACCTGTTTGTATACTGGGATGGCAACGGGGTTCGATACCTCAGTATGTGTGCTGACAGGGATAGCCTCTTGATGGCTGACTCCTCCTTCGATGGGTGCGGCATATCCTCCTCCTCCTCCTCCTCCTGAAGCACCGAAAGATCCTCCATATCCTCCTGAGCCTGAGCTTCCATGGTCGAAGCCTCCTGCCGAACCACCGAAAGATCCTCCGAATCCTCCTGAGCTACCGTGGTCGTAACTGGCACCTCCTTGGTCGAATCCTGAACTGCCCTGATCATAACCTCCATGACCTTCTATGGATCCAATTCCTCCGTGTCCGAAGCCAGCGAATGATTGGACCTGCTGTCCTCCTTGATGTCCCCCAAATTGTTCACCGCCTTGTCCACCTCCTAGTTCCGCATGTCCTCCACCTCCGGAGTATCCTCCGAGCTCCGCATGTCCTCCGCCTCCGGAGTATCCTCCGAGCTCCGCATGTCCTCCGCCTCCGGAGTATCCTCCGAGTTCCGCGTGTCCTCCGCCTCCGGAATATCCTCCACCACCGGAGTATCCTCCGAGGTCCGCGTGTCCTCCACCTCCTCCACCGGAATACCCTTGTTCTTGTCCATGTCCTGAAGAATATGACGCAGATAGGTCTTGTTGAGAGTAGCCACCTCCGTGTCCAGCTTCAGCTCCTCCTCCGTGTCCTACATCGCCACCGCCTGCTCCATAACCTTGGCTGGAGTCGTCACCTCTTGAGTAGGCCTGGTGGGAAGCAGCATACGCCGCATTATACGAGTCCTGTTGCGGAGCTTCTCCTTTTGTTAGCACTAATAGTGAGGCCAAAAGCCCCAATACCTAAAAAAGAAAACAATTAAATCGTTGTCAAAAGTCAACCGAAAATATTATAAACTAAGACGCGGTCTTCAGCTAAATATGTAAATCACCTATTAAGTATCGCGGCAATCATGAATAATATTATAATTTAAGTATATAAATACATTAGTTTATATGAGATAAATCTGAATTTCTATTAAAATAAATGAGCCCTCGTCATCCTCTCAAGATTTCTATAATACTTAATTTTAATTTATTTAACATGTTTATTTATAATTGTATGTCATTAAATTCGGATGTCGTTTAGGAGAAATTCATTTTATGAAGAGACTTATTTATATATCGCACAATGTAAAAGTATTCTATAATTTGGCACGTTCGTCTGAATTCGGAAGAATTAATTTAAATAACATTTTTATCGTTGAATTTGAATGAATTTGGAAAGCAGAACTAAATTGCCATCTTTCACATCGGTACGATAATTTATTGTGATCAAACCAATTAATTTGGTCGTAAGAAAAAGGTTTTTACTCAGAATACATTATAATACTTTATAAAATCTATAAAAATGTTTGAATTACATTTTGATGATTAACATATTTTCTCTTTCATTTATTACGTACGCTAAAATAAAACTTGTTTAAAACAGATTTTTCTAAATGATATTTTATTCTGTTGCGGAATGGGACATTTAAAGTGCTCACGCATGCGAAACGAATGGATGAGAGAAGAATTGTGAAAAAAATTATAGCGTACTTTAATGACGATAAATCTAAAATTAATTATTGCGGTTGGGACAAGAAATGAGACACATTTTTTAATAAAATCATTAAATAATGTACCATCTCTTTTCTGCATACTACGACGGTAATCTTATTTAAAAAAATTATATTTATTTAAAAGGGTTGATCTTTTTCTATTCTTAACTTTGAATTGAATTGAAAAATATATAAATGTTATCTTTCCAATTTGTGTAAAAAAAAAGGTTGACCAGCACGAAATTAATGTATTTTTTGCATTAAAACATTAAATAACTTTTATTTTAAAATTCACAAAATCAAAAAAAAAAATCGTGTTGGATTTTGAAATTTAAAAATTTAAAAACACCAATGATATTTTGAAAGTTATGAGAATTAAATATATATTTCTAAAATATCACAGTATTTTTAACACGTCAGACTGAATCACTTTTTATTTATTTTCACTTGCACTTTTAACACTGTTGTAATGAAATAAATATATATATATTTTTTTTAAATGTATATACATACGATCTTATTCATGTTGTCAATGCTTGGATTCGTTAAACTTTATAAGTTTTTTCCTTTCGTTAGTGTCGTTTTTATTCCTTTACTACAAGACAACCGGAGTAGTCGAATGACCAAGGTGATTGTTGACTGCAGAGTGGTCATTCGTTCTTTTATACCGGGCGATTTTGTACGTGCGAGAGGAGAGAGACCCCAGATTCGATAGTAGAAAGGATGTAACAAGTGCTATAATATCGAGAGCGTATTCGGTCACATGTGTACAATCTTACAGCATCATAATTGCACTCGGTCCAGTCGACACAGTAGAGAGAAGATTTTCTTTTTAAAAAAAATGCTGCTGACTTTTTGTAAGTTATTTTTTTCGATGTAGTTAGCGTTTGTTGTGTATATATTGTTTTATAATATTCGGTCCATTTAACGCAGCCGGTCGAAGTGAAGAGAAAATATTCATATTTCTGGTTTGGGTCTATTGATTTTTGAAATATTGCCAACTCAAGACCGCTGGCTGCAAATATCAAATCAATTATTACAAATTATTAAAATACAAATAAAAAAACTTGATATCTAAAAAGATTTAAAAAAATATATATTTGTAAAATTTGTCACGAGACTGCTTTAAATATATATTTTTTTAATATTATTAGAAAATTTTTGTAATATTTTATTGGTTAGAACAAACATATATGCAAGGGTTGTAGGATACATGTAATGTATGTAAAAAAAATATATTAGGCATTCATTTTGAAATATTTTATTCTACTTAATTAATTAATACTTCTTTCTCATGATTATCGTATTAAATTATAATTGAGGCAATACATTTTTATTAGTACACTTTTATTCTGTACTAAATATTATTATGCACCATAATATACAATTTCCTATTTTTAATATAGATTTAAAAATCAGTAATACTTGTTCATTTTTTAAATTTAAATATTTTTGCGCAAATGTTAACAATTATGTTTCATGTCACCCTATAAGAGACGTGCTTGAATGATTTATGTTTAAAAAAAATGTATGAAAATATGGTTCAATTTATTAGAGTTATTTATTATAATTATGTGATTGGTATGTGATTGTAACGATGATTGGTAACTGTGATTTAAAAGTAAGTGGTTCAGTTTTCAATACACCGATAAATGCTCGCTCAATTACGAATAATCACAGTTTACAATCATCATTACAATCGAACACCAATCACTGGATATTGTGAACCGACAAAACTTTTGACACTCGATCCAAAAATATATTTTTTGGTCTACAAAAATAACTTTAACGGTGAAACCAGTTTTCACGACAATTCAGATCCATAATTTTCTGAGCAGTTCTGCCTTGTACATACCTAACGATGAGCGAAGTAGCCGCCTGCAGCAACCGCCAGCACATCGCGAGCGATTGGTTGTGTGTGACTCTTATTGAACTTTAAAGCCATCAGAAGATGCGCTGACGACCTCAGCTGACTTCATAATCCTGGGTGTCGCAACTCCATCGTCTCACGTAGATAATGGAAGGAGACCATCAACATCTGGCGTATATATTTTCATTAATTAAAGTTTTTATACCATTAGATATTAGACAGTCCATAACTAGAACAACGTCGCGTGTTAGGTCTGATGAAATACAGTAGAATCTGGAAACCGCAGTGCAAAAAGGTCAGATATAATGCAGAATAGATTAGAAAACTAAACGTTTCAAACGTTAATCAATTCATTAAAATACCTTTCTTATTCTTAATAAATAAAATAGATATATCTGATAGTCAAAATTTAAAAAATATACATTAAGAGGCGGTAGGACACGATCCATGTGTTTTTTTTTAGAGAGACAATACAGTGTAAATTTTTCGAATCTTTTTTGCAAAAACTACAGCAATGTGTGTTTCCAATCAATTTTATTATGAAAGATCCATTTAATCTTGAAGCATTTACTTAAAAAATAATGTCTAAATATACTGTAACTATCACCAAAGAAACATAATAACTAAACCCTATTTAATATTTTTCGTAATAGAATTATCTTTGGTACACCGAATCTCGAAATATTTCCATATACAGACCATACATTTTGTTTACATATAAATTGATTGCAAAAGGTTGAAATAGAAATTTTATTTTTCACAAATTATTATTTTTGCAGTGGTTAATAAATACACCGTTTTCAAAAAAGTCAAAATCATCTTCGGTCTCTTATATTTCAATATCCAAAAAAGTATGAAAACTTTGAATTATTTAATTAAAATAAATTATACCTTATGTGCATATATTTTATATTGTTATTAGAATGGGGTCTGTAAAAGCCTTTTTTCGGCACCTATTTACATATTACGTATGTCGCCGAATTACTAGATAGCTGTGTATCAAATAACGAACATTTTTATTTTTAGAGAATGTCGCTCAAAATAATTTGTAAAAATCTCTTTATACTGAAGAGTGCAAATATTTAATGCAATTTCAATTAAAATTGAAAAGGGCGCATATTAAACGCGTAACAAACCTTTTATAATTTTTTAAACAACATTACATAAGTGAAAGACATATTAAATATGATTATAAATTATTGTTAATTTTTTATTTTTTTTTGGAGTAACATTTACAACCACCTGCAATAACACTGTATATCAATTTTTTACAAATTTTGCTAGACAGACGGAGCGTCGGTCATCTTGGAAGATAAATAGTGTTGTTACAGGTGAGATCACTTATAAATTTTGTTTAATGGTATTTTTAAATTTTATTTTATTTTATTTAGTTGTTTGATATACCATGCTCAGGAACATATACAATGTTTTGGCATTCATAATTCAGATCTGCCCAAAACTGATACACTGTGTTGTTGCAGGAGTGGTCTCATTTTTGCGTATACCTGCCAATTTTTATGTTCGTATAAATAGAACACCATTTATTTATTTATTTAATTCTTAACATAGTGCATACATAAGTACACTTATATATGCTCTAATATAAACAAGATCTTTTTTTTTACATATCTCTTCAATTTATCATCCTTTTCTGGAATTTCATTAAAAGTCTTCAACGCACTGTACATCATCAATTTCTGAAATTTAGCCTTCTTCCTGTATGGCAGTCTCAGTCTATCCCTTCCTATTGTACGATGCTCGTGCTCATGTTGATTTGCATCAATTTTTCGTATAAACTCCGCCGATATTTTCTTGTTGAGGATTTTATAAATAATTACATTACATTAAAATATATTTTCTGCTTAAAAATCATCGTATTCAGCTCTTTCGGCATTCCACAGATCCGAGTATATCTATTTGTTATGAGTATTAATCTCAAAGCTTTATTTTGCAATACTGATTTATGTTAAAGAAAATAAAAGTATTAAGAGAGAATGCAAAGCTTATCTTGCACAGTGAAAATCATTAAAAAAGGATCGCCTAAATTTGGTAAATTTGAACTAATTAACGAGGAGTAAATTATAATAAATATGTAAAAGACTTGGCACGGCCAAGTACACCAGATGCTGTAAAATTGTCCTATTGGAAGCCTCAACAATTGACGAGTTAGCGTGAGACGATGTATAAATGCAGATGTGGTTGAGGCGAGAATTATGTGTCAGGTCAGAAGAGTGTGGCGCAGAAGGAAATGGCGTGATGGTTAGTAAGTTAAACATTTTTTAGCACCGTATTTACATGTTCGTTCTTACTGAATCTTTGACAGACTGCCGCGTCATATTCTCGGCTATTTTGCGTCTTTTGAAGTAAATACACAAAGCAAATAATATTACGGTGATTCATCACGGTTATGCATATTAAATTGACACGATTCTAACATTCTAGTGTGTTCACTGTCCCACAACTTAAATATCACTTACCTAATACCACGCGTTTGATATGAGGTAACTAATTTACGCTATAGTAAAGCAGAAGAATGTTCACAACAGTTGGTCGCAGTGCCGCATAATGTAATATAATTCGTGGACCCAAATATCGCCACCTACACAAGTTTTAACATAGTTGTTCAGAAAGCTGCCAGCCTATAATTTAAAAAAAAAATTTTCGCGCGCAGTAAGGTGAATTCTATATTTTGCTAAAAACAGCCAGGCTGCTTTCGTGCAAAAATTCATATCAGAATATTTTGTCTTACTTATCATCACGCCGTTTCGTTACGCATGGGTAGGCAGATAAGATAGAGCTCCACAGTAGACAAGCTCTACAAGGCTTCTAACAAGACCATCTTCCAGTATCTGGTTTACCTGGTCGTCCCAAGTCTGCCACGGACATCCACTATTTTTGGTGGCATCAACACTTGCGTCATTTCATATGTTCAAACCACCTAAGTGATGTTTTCTTAATCTTACTCATTGTACTAAGATCAGCTTTACATTCTTTCCTTATTTCTTCACTCTTTACTCTGTAATAAATGGATTTGCCACATATACGCCTGTGTGATCTCATTTCCACTGCATTCAGTCTGCTTTCGTTTCTCTTCTGTCAGCTCCAGATCTCACTTCCATACATCTGGTACTCCATTGTGAACCGCTCGTCTTGCCTCGGTTGACAAGTTCCCATTAGTTATAATTCGATTCAAAGCGTCGTTCACTTTATTACCTGCAGTCACCCTCCTTTCGATATATTTCTCATCTTTTCGTTTCAATCAAACATACTTTCCAAATACACAAACTCTTTTTCTTGTTCCAAACATTAATCAACTACTAAATAAGTAAATTTTATTATTGACATTTTTCACAAACGTGATTTTAATTCAGTGAGAGATTTTTGTGACTGGTTACTTTCTGCATAACTTCGTTCAATTATTTAATGTAAATTAGAATGTGAACCGTGGTTGGATATAAAGAAACTATCCTGATTACGAAACGTCCGGAAATGGACCGGTTTCAGAGTTGAGGAGTTATTCCAAGTTGTCTGCCAAGGACAGTTTGAATAAATGGCTCATGTTATCTGTAATCTTGCTACTACATACTTATATCGAAACTTACACCTGAACATGAATACGAGAAGAATAATCTGGTTAGACACATTTATATTTACTTCTCACCTGATCTAACCTATCTCAGTTTATTATTATGCATATACAGGGTGGCCCAAAAAAGTTAGAACATTTCGTAAAATGTTCTTAATTACATCAAAATTAGTTTAACTATATCAACAACAGATTAATTAGTTTAATAATTTACTTACTTACCTATTTATCTACATCACGTTTTATTTCGACAATTTCCAGTCGCCTTCTTTGATTATCAATTTTCTCATTGTTTATATTTGGTTTTTTCAAATTGTTGCCCAGAATGACAAAAATCACCGCAGAAGACCGTATTCTGATAAAAAATTTGCAAATTGATAAACTTTTGGGTGCTAGGAAAATAATAAAAGAGTTTTGAAACAAAATCTGGAGTATAGCTAGATATTACAGCATAACTGAACATTACAGCAGGATGGAGCTCCATCTTACACAGCCAGAAATACAATCAACTTTCTTCATTGTGAGAATGTTAATTTCATCAAGTCACGCCTGTGGCCATCGAGCAGCCTAGATTATGCAATATGGGGTGTTTTGATTAACTTAATGTTGTGCAAAAAAAATTTTTGAAATAACTCATGTGTTACGAAATGTTCTCACTATTTTGGGCCACCCTGTATATACATATAAATAAATTTATCATTTCTGAAAATGAACAGCACATTTACGGTACTCGATTATACCATGATAGGCCTTAGCCTCCCACTCTCTTGAATATGCTCCTTTACTTTTCTCGGCATCCTGCATATATTAGCATTTTGAATGGCAGACGTCAAACTCATTGGTCAGCCAGAAATCTAAATATAGTGAGCAGGTATTTGCGGTGGCAGGCCCAAAAGCGTGGAACTCTTTGCTCTCCATCATAAGAAACAGTGCATCCGAGATTTTATTTAAGAAGAAACTAAAAACGCATCTTTTCAAAAATTTATTTCTATAAGTTAAAATAACAATTTTTTATTTAAAAAAACAATGATTATGTAGGAATAAAAATAATTTATGTATAAAGCACCCTTGAGGGGAAAGTTTTTATGAAAATGGCGCTATACAAATTATCCAATACATATATTACATGATAATTATTATTAGGGCCGTCATCAGAGAAGTGTCTGCTGCCTTTTCTACATGGTCGGTCCAATGAGTGAGAGATCTTCTTTTTCCTCTTCGTCCTTTAAAGTAGTACACCACAACAAGATTCTTCTCGTAAGATGCCCAAAAATTTAATGATTCGTCTCAGGCAAATGGTTAAGAGTCTACCGTCTAAAAAGTCTACGCTGGGAATATAGCTAACAGATCGATAATGAAAAAATCTGCATTCTCAAGCAGTTTAACGTGACTATCAAACTGACACGAGAATGGTGGATGACTATTAGGGCATCCACAACTCTCACATTAATTTCAATACATAACTTTAAACATAAACTCACACCCACACAAACATCATTCCATAATTCTGATTCTCTTATTACTTCATTTATTTTTAAAGCATTTATATAAGTAAGCAATAAGTTATTTGTAATTGTAGTTCATCTCTCATCTAAAACTCTGTAAAATATATTCAATAACATTTTATCTTCCGACATAAGTTTGTGAATTTCCGTGATATAACAAGTTGTGTCTTAACTGAGAATTGATTTCAAATTTGATATATGAACATTTATTAGTCGCGGATTTATAGTAGGTATTAAGAGAAAAACAAATGTTTTAGAACCGCTGTTCCAAAGACACTGGTTGTCGTCATCATACAGTGATGGTTGATGTCGTCAATTTTCTGAAATATTTTGTTCGGCAATATGTTTGATAATTTTTGGAATCGGTTCCAATTTTTGAAATGTGTGATCGAATTTGCTCAACTAGGTAAAGTTAACTGGTTTTTTGCAATTCGAAAGTTGGAACCTGTTCCAAAAGTAACCGATCAAATGATCCGTCGTCGTCGTCAAGAACTTGTTATTTTTTATTTTTATCGATGACACCGATATTTCTTGTATCCTACGATACTCGATTGATTCTGTGGAACCGGTTATTACGATATCGAGTAACTGAATTGTAACCGGCTAAATTCACCGGGAAATTCAAATATCAACCAATGCTACTAGCTCTAATGAGACTTTGATTTCTCGTCTCGGAAATTTGGCGGTAAAGGTCGATATATATCAGTTGCATTAACCTGCGCTTGCAGAATACAATAAAGAATAAATTATAGATCCTCACTTAAATATGTCTCATCCGTAAACACATGGGTTCGATTCTCGATGAGGACACAAGACATCCACACTATGAGGTCCAATAGCCTGTTGTCATGTTAAAAATTAAAATAAAATAATAATAGTATTAGTTTATGTGAAGTCTTTAAATTTGCCGATTGATTCGCCCGAACTATGAGACGATTATTGTACAGGTATTTATTAAAATAATTACTCTTAATTATGTACAATAGTTTATTATATATAACAATATAATTATTAATACAGAATTGAAGCTACGAGTGTGGTTGCCGAAGGAAAATAAAAAGAGGCACCCCCCACCACTCCTATAAGTGCGGGCTCCTACGCCCGGCATTAATTAATTACATATTATACATATTTTATTTTATTTATTTACATCCTATCCCGAATCGTTTTGAGAATTGTTTACTTTCGTTTTGATTCTTTAATATTACATTTTTAATTTTTTTTTACATTCAGTTATTAACATATTAATATCGTCATAGGTTGGCTTCAGTATTATCGTACCAGAGCCATACCTGTACAATTTGACGTGAGACTCTTTATCACATTATATTCAGAGGGCAGCCAGAGAGAAACTATAGAATTCATGTATCCCAAAAGGGGAGGGTAAATGTCACATTTATGTATTGCAGTCAGAGAACTCGGTCACAGTCCGGCAGAAATTCACCCTGTCCAGGTTGCAAGAGGTGCGAGGGAGAGCCAGTAAAATGCTCCGTTAGGTCTTTCTAGCCACTGCTCTTTCCGGCATCGTCCATCTCAACAACCCCCAGCCGGAGACCCACATCCTAATAAAGTCCCGGAAATATCTGAGATTCCTTTCATTTCTTAATAGGTCATCGTTCTGAGGGATCCGATGACCTATTCATACGTATATTAATTACAATTGCACCACAATTTACATTATAGCCTTATTAATAATGTGAAAGACTATTATTCTGCAAATAACTTAGCATATGTCTGAAAATTCAGTGTTATCTAAGGTTCAATGTGTCGAGTTTGAATGACCAACATATTTTGCGAGCATCTCACGTTTCGGTCAATGTGATGTTACATTTCTGGTGAGATGGCATTCATTTGCCTAATGATTTAGCTCATTCGAAATGCATAAGCAATGAAATGTTCAACAAACAGAAAAACAACTACACTTGGGGGAATATTAATTTCAATGGTCCAATGCGTTGCCTTGATGAGAGAATGTGCACAGATCTTTAAATCAGTTGTACTGCATATTTAAAAAAAAGAAGTTATTTTCGTAAAAAAAACTTAGTCCGTAATGCTTTTAAATATTTTCGTGTAGGTGCTCACCTACACAATTTTAAAAATAGTTTACAATACAAATAATATTATTCTTTCAATTGGTATTTTTAAACATGACTGAAAAATATCATAATACGAAAAAATAAGTTTTTATATAAAAGTGGAGATATTATAATTTTAAAAAAAAAATTTATCGACTCAAAAAATTATCAGTATGAAAAAAAAAATTTTTTTTTGACATTATCAACCTCAGTCTATGTTTAACCTAGACTTACATAATCATTGTTTACTGCACGTACAATAAATATTCCTTTTTAAATGCCGACTAGTTTCGGATGAATTTTCGTACTATATTTTCTAAAATATGTACAAAAATCAAAACCAAACAGGTTTGCCTGTGCTACTTCAGTGACCTTTAAACTAAGAGAAAAAGATTAAACAATGACCTAGTCGTGAAATAGAATTAAAATAAAAATAAAAAATTTCATCATCACGGTATAAGAGGAGGTGGAAAAAATGGATGATACCTAAGTCGCTGATGTGTAAACTAAAAACACGTACAAATTACCTTAAAAGACGAATTTCTCAATATTCACACATGATTGATTTTCATCGTCCATAAACTCCGTGCTCTGGGAGCTGGAAGATTTTTTTATTGTTAGGAAGAAAAACGCAAAGTCATAAATTTGTCAGAAATTTATTTAAATTCCTAGTAAACAATTCAATATATCTAGCCATATCTAAAAAAATAATTGTAATCGATTGAAAATTTGAAGCAAAATTCATAGCTGTTGTAGAATGCGGAGCAAAAGAACTTATAATTAGCAGATACTCAGTAAACTGTTGTATATTATGAAATGATTCTTATTACTGCATTTTGTGTAGGTACTCTTAAACTTACTTACTTACCATCACGCCGTTTCCCCGCGAGAATAGGCAGAAAGGATAGAGCGCCATACTTCTCTGAACTGACACACAATTCTCGCCTCATTCACATTCATACATCTTCTCATACAAGCTCGCCGATTGTTGAAGCTTTTAACAGAACCATCCTCCATTATCTGGTTTACCAGGATGTGCCAAGCCTTCCTCTATTTCTGGTGCCATCAACACTTGCGTCATATATCTTTTTTACCATTCTCTCCTCAATTCATCCGTTTCATATGACCAAACCATCTAAGTGATCTTTCTTAATCTTGCTCGCTATACTAACATCAGCTTTACATTATTTCTTTATTTCTTCATTATTTACTGTCATAAATAGATAAGTGATCTCATTTCCATTGCATTCAATCTACTTTCGTTCCTCTTCTGCCATCTCCAGGTCTCACTTCCATATCGGTACCAGAACTCCATTGTGCACCGCTAGTCTTGCCTCGGTTGACAAATTGCCTCTACTCTTATACTGCATTATAATTTCTAATCTTATATATTTTAACTTAGCTTTACCTTGTATGTACTTACAATTTATTCATACATATTGTTTTGCACATTTGTATTTTTATTATATGATTTTATGCATTTTGCCTTGTACGTACCTTCATTTTGTATTTAATTTAATAATTTTTGTGTTTTGCTTAGTATTCAATGAGTTAATTTGGTTTGTGAAATATAATTTTTTTGCCAATTGGCCTAGTTGGGCTTTCCTGGTTGGGCAATGCATTTTTAAAGTATGTTTTGTATAACAAACTGTTTTTTAGCTATACAATATATATTATATATTAATATTAAAATTTTTTTTTTTAAACCATTATTTATTGATAAATCAACGTGTTTCGATAACTATGGTATCTTCTTCGGAAAAAAATGTATATAAAAATTTAGAATACAAGCATAAATAAAAACTAAACTATTAAGTATATGTGGTGGGTAACTAAGTAGGAACTACTATGAAAACGTTAAATTTAAAAGTCAACAATTTGTAATATCATTTGTTTACTCACCAATAATTGATAGTGGGAAGCAGTGGAGAAAAATCGTGTATTATTTATATTATTCAATTATATGAAAATATCCCAAATTCTATACAATTAAATTTTTACACTAATAACAAATTAAAGAATTACATATTAAATAACAAGGATGAGGATGATATTTAAAAAAAATTGGGGGTCTACAAATTAATTTGCAATGACGGTTATCATTTTTATATAAGTAAAACTTGAAGAAATTTTGATATTAGAACTAAGGAGCATTTGATATGCCTAAATAGTAACAATTATCCTGAATTCGCCGATCGCCTTTTGGAAAACAACCATTATTTTTAACATTAACAAGGATTTAAAAATTATACATACAAATAGTAAGGGTTTATAGTTAGATGAATTTTAAATTTAAGAAATAATAAAAAGTGTTAATAGCAAGCTAAGTATTATAGATAACCAAATGCTTTTTGCAAATAGTCACCTTTTAAATTTGTTTTCAAAGTAGTTCCAACTAAGTTACCCATAACTTTTACTTCATAGTTTTGTTTTTATCTGTGCTTGTATTTTTAATTTTAGTATACATTTTTTCCTGAAGAAGATGCCATAAATATCGAAAGATGTTGATTTATCAATAAAAAGTAGAGTAAATAAAGTGTTTTGTCTTATTATTTATATATTGTGTGACCACAAAGTAATTTTGCTAATATTGGAGGAAGTAAATTATATGTGTCTAAGAAATAAATAAATAAATTTAAAAATAATATAAATATGGATATTGTTTTTGTATATTCTACATTATTTTCTATTCTTCTATCCTTCTTCATGTTGTTACTGACATGTTGTCAGTCAGATGAGACTCGGCTTCCACAAGTCCTGGTCCTGGGTCGCTTTCACAGCTGACTCAACAGTCTCCCCAGCTAGATGCATACCGTTGTGGTATTCTTCCAGGTCTTCTTTGGACCAAGCTGGTCCAGGATAATCTACTTATCTAGGATGTTATTTTGTTTTATGGCCCTAGTCGCCGTGGCGCCGTTGGGTGAAATTTTTCTGGGTGGATGTGTTAAACCATTCTCTTCGACTTTCAGATTCTGCAGCTACAACGTCCTCCTACGACCAGATACTCTTTTTCGTGATTTAATATTGCACTGATAAAAAAGTGGAGAGTGTTGTTTTACATATGTATCTCAAGTTTTGGTTCACATGGAGAAAATATTCAAATTTCCGAATCCTCATTGACTTTTTAGCTCATTTCCCAGTTATTACTAAGATTAAAGTCCAGGTAAGTTTTTCGTTCAGTAATTTTAACGGCACCTTATAAGCTGTAATTATTGTTGTGATACTGAAGAATTAACTGCCATTTGGCTCTTCTGGATATATATAACGTTCGTCTTCCTTTTCTTGTATTATATATTTTGTAATGTTCATAAACTTTTTACTTTGATCAAACTGTAGCTCTTTCTCCTATTTTCGTTTTTTTATTTCAACTTATTCGCGCCCCGGCTTGCTCGGCGCTCCGGCTTACTCGGCGCCCTCGGATGGGGCCCGAGCTCGCCACCCCCTCTCTGGACGTAGCCGAAGAATTGGAATAAAGTTTTGTTCACTGCTATAGATAAGGCTTGCTGTGATTGGGTTTGTTTCAGGATTGAGGCATTCGTGCGTCGCGCTGTATATTCTATATAGTAAGAATATTTTTCACCTTGTTTGAAAATAATGTCTTATAAATGACTCCTACATTTATGTTCATAAATATATAACATATATAAATTTTTTTAAATTTCATGCCTTGTATTATAGAATATCATGTAAAAAATAAGTAAATAATCAGTGCCTTTGTAGGTAAAAATCTAATAATTGTGTGTTCTTGAACATATTCAAATATTTCTAATATAATATACTAGTCAAAATAAGGAAATAAATAAAAAATTGAAAAATATTGATTTTTCAGGCATATTCTAGTATAAAATGTTAAAAAACATTTTACAGATAAAGAATACTGCTTTAAAATAATTTCAAAAATATCAGATTCTCACGGTGATGACAAATATGCTGCTTAAAAAAGGTAAAAATGAATTATCAAATTTAGTCCATAGATAGCGATATAGTGGTACTAATATATGTACAACTTTCAAATATTTGAAAAATTTGGTGATTGAGGGGTGAGAATTAGTGAACGTTATATATATATATATATATATAGAAGCCAGGCGAAGACCTATAATTACCCCATACTTCCATATATTTTCTATCAAATATAATTTAAAAAATAGGTTTGTCTCTATGAGATATCTAATATTTGTTTTACAAAAAGTTATTTAATTTTTAAATAATAAAGTGACTTTTAAACCCGCTCTGCATAACTATTCCTTATAGAAAATGTTTATTACATCTGACACTTCTTTATTAAAAATATTTATCTCCCTCTCTCATTTTATTCAGGATTCAGCGTGAATTTTTCAATATAATATAAATATTACTACTTCCTTCACTCCATCCATCATCGGATAAAGGATCTACGGCTTTCTGGCATATTTCAATGAGGTTGTGGTACAACCTCTGTTTTTCTGACTAAAATGTACCAAAACGAGACCACCATGCTGCTCGATAATGGATACGATATTCCTATTTCACCCCCTAAGGATTCGGGTTAAAATTATATTCTTACAATTCTGCATATTCCCACTTCATATATAATATATTTATATAACATATGAGACTAATCATAAAAATCCACAAAAATATTTAAACAAATTCGTATTAAAATAATGTCATTATAAAGTAACATAAGCATTTTTTTTTAGGACAGCTAGAGGGGGGTGGGGACCCATCCTTTCCCGGGAACGGTTTAGAAGATAGGGCTTCGTTGTTGGTCCCACTCATCAAAGCTAATCAAAATACGCGACTTTAATTCAATAATAACACATTTAAGTATATGCAAAACGATAAAAGAGAAGAAATTCAATATGGTTATTAGCTATTATAGCAAAAAAAAAAAAAATTTAATCCTCCAGCCCCCCTTAAGTGCTGCCTTTATTCATAAAAATCATATATCCATATAACATGGTTTTATATACAGATGGAAAATTAAGGTGCAATAGTTCAAGGCAGACACTCAGGAATCCATTCATCAAAAAACACTCCCAAAAGAGGGACAGTGGACTAAACACAAAATGGATTGAGTCACCTTACACAGACTAAAGGAATTGCAAAACACGAGGTATGGAGAGTGAGAGGTAGGCGCGTAGGTGGATACCCATCCACGCAGGCTGGCCTAACTACCCACCTAAGGAGATCCAACGAGTCACCCATACCCGATTAAATTACTAATTAGGTCAGGAACGTAAGTATTAACATATAGGCGAGAGCGTTATCACACAAAAGTACATTCATTTCAAATTTACAGGTACATGTAATAAAATAAGATAAAAACTGGGGAAAAAAAGGGTGGGGAGATATAGATAATATTTAGTTGCCACCGGAATTCGATCCTGGACCTCTTTCTATCATGAGAGCGCGTTCTCCACTTTCGCTATAGCAATCGACTTCATTTTGGACAAATTTTTTGACTTAAATTAATATTATTACCTATTTTGTATTGGATATAATCTCGCAATGTATGTTAACTGCACGCATTTCCAGATTGAGATGCGTACTATGTCGGATAATAGGTATTTAAAATAAAGTATTCTAAATAAATTTTTTTAATGTACATTTGACTGCATTCTTACAAGAGTAAATGTAAATGATATTACGCTACATGTTCCTATATTATCTCTATGTCGCATATCTTATTTCACATCTATGCAACCACTTTACTCAACTTGAACGAATACACTTCCGTTAACATTTTTCTCAGTACTTAAATATAAGTGTGATGGCCCGTGTACACGAATGAGATTTCTCTCGGAGATTCAATTCGAGTTTACACACAAGACAGTTCAATGTTCACCATCACCCTATAATATTTATTATACACGCCTTTTAGAGTGACGCATCCAATACGGAGCATTAACGTTTCTGTGTTGCTGTTTATCATCGTCATCCTTAGCTCATCACATTTGCACACAGAACCTATATAATATTTGCCTCCTCTAACGCCTTCAAAGCTTCCCTGTTTTAACTACAACTGGAGAGATTCAAATTCACTAAACTAGTGGCCGGAACATCAATATTCAATGAACTGACATTTATCGTTTGACGTTCAAAAGTTCGCAAGTTAGGTGCGAGACGGCGAATCTCTGAGATTACGTATATGCACGGTGAACAATGAAAGCCGAAAATTGTCTCTGAAGTATCTCAAAGGGGCATAATTAATGTCTTGTGTCCATAGATACGGCATATTAAAGCCGTTCTTTATTATGGCATTTGAGTATATACTTCGCGTTTGAGTTTTGTAAAATTCCAATGGACATTGAGTGAGATTTTTAAGAGATTTTAGAGTCGAAATAATCTCTCAGATGCGGATTTCGCTCCTGTAAAATTCTTTGGAAACTGTTCTTAGCTTTCTAAGTCCCTGTGTAAGTACTGTTTCAGAGATTCACTATCTCGTGTCTCACTTCACGCTCGTCATACGTAAAATGGCATTATCGTTCATCAAGTGATTTTGAATCTTCCCATTTAAAACGGAATAAATGTTTGCAATTTAATGCCTCAATGTTTAATGATTTATGTCTTAACCTTTCAGAGTAGATAGTTGTAGGGATCTATGATAGTTTTAGATGATGTTTGAATGCTTTTTAAAGAAAACACAATTATTGTGAAGCTGTAGTTTTTTCAGAACATGGCTCTATTGGTTTTTTAATACTAATTAAATGTATCAATTAGAAAGATATACTACATACAGGTAAAACCATTTTATCGAAAAAATATTTTATTTGCCACATAAATTCGAATCAGGAACTTTTCCTATCCGGGGAAACGTCTTCTAGCATACGGTAGAAGACGTAATATACATTACTCAGTATTTGCAATAAAAGGTAGCTTTAAAAAAATGGAATAATATATGTATCAATTTGAATTAGCTGCAAGATTTCGAAACATTTTGAATTTCTCTTAGCAGAAGTTCGAAAATATGTCGTCAATTACCAGGCTGATATGGAATAATGGTCGACGCGTTTTCTCGAATAGAAAAATTTCTTGGTGCGAATCCCGGTGGCAGTCAAAATATTTATTAGACTTTATTGACAACCATTTTTTTGTTCTAACAGAGGTGAATATATTATAATATAACATGATAAACATAAAATACAATTATATTGCAATTAAATACTCGTAGTTTATTGTGTGGAATGGACTAGACTCCACCTCTGATATATACAGCATTGTCCTGACCACTTTGCTAGACTGCAGTCTGTGTTAAAGTAGACAGTTTTTTTCGTGCTGCTGTAGTGTTATTTAATTCAAGAAAGATAAAGATTTGACAGAAATAAAAATAAAAATAGAGAAAAATGTATACAGTGAGAGTGTTCCAGAACTAGTGAATTATTAGTATTGGTACTGTATAATGATTATGTTAGAATGTTGGATAGCGATGATTCTGATTGATCTCTATCCAACTGGATTAAATATTGGGTCCATATTTGTGTAATCTTATTGTGAATTTTATCTGTATGTAGTACATTTAATTTGAAATAATAATAGTTACATATATTTATTTCAAATACTAATTAGTATTTAGAACATCACAGACCTATGTTCTGAATAATTAAAACTTCGCAATAAGAATGTGTTCTCCTTTATAGTATTTATTTCAATTTATTACATTATGGGAGCTCTGAAAATACCATTGTTTACCATTCACATTGACCTTGCATCTGTCAAGCTCCCTGACCCCTGACTATCGAATTAAACCTTTCTCTAACGAAACGATGATATGATTTGCTGTCTACCTTCACCTCATCTCATTATTAACATCTTTGATCAATAATAGTATTCCCACACTATTCAGTTCAAAACTACACATAGGTGTCGGCACCGAGATCTTATTGTAGATCACCAGACGTCATTCTCTTGATGGAGTAGAAAGTATGGTTTATCTTATTTCCAGCAGCTGTTTTCCTCTCCCAAGTAATTATATGATTGCTGAAGCCAAAATATGTACGTATTGTAGGCGTTATATAACAGTAATATTGTTTGGATTAACTTTTTAACGATACATTTTGAGAACCTCGGAAACAATAGTCCATTTGACAAAATACTATTTTTATTTCATTTGCTGGTGTAATTTAGAATACAATTTTAGAAACTTTGTGTGATGAGTGTCATACATTTTAATAGAGCTGCTTTATACTTGTATGTCACCTTTCCCTTCAGGTGTTTGAGGCGGATCGATAAAAAAACTCACCTCATTCACATAATTTCTTGTCTTAACCTATCATAGCTTAGGTATATAATATATTTTTTTAATAAATTATATACGCTCTGAGGATATCAATTATGATTATCTCCTTAGCAGTCTGAAATTAATAAAATTATCAGTGAGACGTACGATGACCGACCTTATATTTTTATATAGGATCATCAATGGTATGTTAGACTGCCCCCAGACTGTTGAGACACAATTAATTGTTATATTACAGTAGTGATGTCAGAACACGAGCATTATCTAACTCCACAGACCCCAGAATGCATTTTTTAGGGAATGAATATGCGGAGGTAGTCGGCATTTTTGCTGTAAATTTAACTCTTTATTACAATTTTTGTATCTCAACTCAACGGTGACGGATAAATTGCTTTACTTCACATTTTGTATTTATTAATTATTATATTTATATTTAGATTATGAAAAAAAATGCTGACATTATATAATTTTTTCTTTGTGTAATAATAATAATAATAATGCATTTATTCCAGCGTGGTTTTTTTTTAACTCGATTCGCCACAAAGTTACGAAATAAATATAATGTTATGAAAAATAAAACCAGAGAAAATATAAATAAATAAAAGAAAAAAATTTTAAAGTTTTCACATATTTATAAATTTTAACAAAATATAAATACTACATATATAAATACTTCAGTCATGGCCATTATTATATCTGTAGCTATTCTGCAGGCATTGCCATTCTCTGGTCGGGGAACCAGCTTCCATGAGAGCACCGCTCGCACCAGAGAGTTGCTGCTGAGCTCCAACCGCAGCTTTACGCCCGCAACTCGATGTCTCAGAAGCGGAGATAAATATTATAGATGCGCTTCAATAACGCGCCAATCCGAACAGTGTATGCACTTCTGATGAAATATTATATTATTTAACAAATTGTGTTAATGCGTGTATAATAATAATAAATAAATAACCCAATTGATATAGATCAATTTTATAGATAAAAAATCGGGCGGTTTCGGAAACAATATTTTTCTACTTTATGGTCATATTTTTTTTTCCTTTCCATTTTCATTACATGTTTTTTTTTTGCTTATGTCTTATATTAAAAAATTTCAACATTATTTCCCAAACTGCAGAACAGTTTTACGATAAGGATTGTTCTTTAATTGAATTCTTATTGTAAAGTTGTAATTATTCAGAACATAGGAATGTGATATTTTAAATACTTATTAAATGTATTAATTAGAAAGATATACATGTAAAATCAATTTTATCGAAAAATATTGTTGTTGGAACCGGGATTAGAACCTGGATCTCTTCCGATCCGGGGAACATGTATTAACCGATTATGCTACAGCACACTGTACATAGACGACATATTTTCGAACACACTTTTAAAATTGATACATCTATCGTCATAATAAAGTAGATGGTTTTCAACTAATTGAACGATAGATGTATCAATTTGAAAAGTATAATACATAGGTTCGTAAATTATTCGTCAATGTTCAGTGTGCTGTAGCATAATCGGTTAATGCACGTTCCCCGGATTAAAAGATGGAAGGTACTGGTTTGAATCTTGATTTTATATATATATATATATATATATATATATCTTTCTAATTAATACATTTAATTTGTATTTATTATACATTATATGTAATATAAAAGATACGAAAAATTACATGAACGTGTTCTTTCACTTTACGTTTTAGGGTAGTCACTGTGTTCTTTTTATTTTGTATGATATTGAATAAGTTTTTAATTAGCTTATTAAATATTAGTGGCACGACACATTCTCTCGTACTCCCACCGAATACATTGTTTGCGATCGGTTCTCTCATGGTTCGACCCGACGATCTGGTGGAATGGCTATGGTGCGGTTCAGTATATATCATATTTACATTATATATTATCTCTTCTATAATTATTCTATTTGTTTTTGTCAACTGGTTAGATTTTGCATATTTATTGTAAATAATTTATAATAATCATCTTTATATAAACACTTCATTTTCATTTTTTTATCTAATATAATTTAAATCAATTGTTAATGTTTGTAGTAATAACTTTGTGATAAGATATAATTTAAAATACCTTTAAAATACTGGCCACAATTTCGTAAAAGAAAACGGCATTGGAATTTTACACTTTAATAATAAAGATTGGATAATTTAGAAAGTCTATAAATCAATAAATCACTCAACACTAAGTTCAATATAATTAACAACCAATTGAACCTTACAAAACGCCCGCTATTTGATAAACTCCCTATTTCAATCCCCCCTGTCAATCACCTTCCCACCCTTACTAAGACTCCGCCTACACCGCGTAACGGATGTAAATAAATGTGGATGTGGATAATTTTTATGGATTAGTTCAGTTGTACGCCAGTTCTGACGAAGATACGTTAGTATCGAAACTGGTTGACGTAAAAACAACACAGTGGTTTAAACAATGTTAAAATACAATTTTAATTGCTTAATTTTTTTTTATAATTTATACATATTTTAATATATTTTATATAATATAACTAAACCTAAATATAAAATTATTACCTTTAATTTTTATTGATATTTCTAGTACCTAACTTCTTCTTCATCAATGGCTTTTTCTTCGTGAAATTCGGAGGTCCATGACCGCACCGCAACAGTGCGAAATTCTTTGACATCGCCTTTGTGGTTCAATATGATGGATAGGTACCTACTTACTACAGATCTATCTTAACATCATCCATCCATCTATGTCTTGGTATTCTATGTCTTGATTCTGTTCGTGTTATCTTCACTTTATGTTCCGCCCACTACAACCTTCTTCAATATTTTCCGAAGTTCTAGTACCTGGCTACATAAAAAATGAAATTATGAAAAAAATTATTCGTAATTATTGGATTTTTAGTACAGGATTGTGTAAAGTATGTAAAAAAATCCAAAATATAATAATTAACCAAATAAATTTAAAACGTATAGAAACTTTTCTATGTATGTTTTATAGGTTCAAAAGGATCACCAATAGGGATTGTATTTATAGTGTGTCACTCAGATGAAGTGATTGAAGTTTCAGGTTATATTGTATCAACAGAAAATATTATTTCCTTTCACACACAGATTAAATCTACCGGATTCTTGTAGCCAGTGCTGAGATTTTTTTCTAATACACAATCAACGTATAGTGAAAACAAGAAGATGTGAATCGCGAGTTAAATCATAAATTATCTTTAACAGTCATTCAAAATATTCGTCATTGATGCGATTCGGTTCGGCATGGCAATAGCTCTTCCACTGGGTATGACTATTGGTAGGTTAGCCTTATATAGTTTAAAATAGAACAGACAATACTAACTTTGCTGAAAATACTTAATGGAGACATAAATGAATATGTTTGCTATAATTACACACATACACCTTTATTCTATACTCTAAACTGCTGTAGCCAAGCACTCATGATATAATATAATCATCTAAGATAGAGATGTATCCAAAATTTAATAAAAATGAATTGATAATTCTGGCGTCTGCTATCAGATTACACAAAGGTATTTGAGATTCCATAAAAATAAGGTAGATGGCTCTATCAAATAATGAGACGATTAAATGTATTAATATCTAAAAGGTAACATATACGTTCGAAAATTTGTCGCTAAAAATATCGTCGCTGTAGCATGGTTGGATAATGCACCTTCCCCGGTTTGGAAAGAGATGCAGATTCGAATGCCGGTAACGCAACAATAATATTTTTCGATCAAATTGATTTTATACGTACATCTTTCTAATTAATATATTTAATTCATATTTAAAAGATTTCTTCATCGATTAAATCAAATCTCAAAATTGCTTCGCACTAGTAATTTATAACAATACTATTCAGGGCTATCATGACGTATAGAATCGAAAGTTGAGCAAATACCATCATAACCAAATCTGCATTCAGAACGTCAGAAATGAGAAATATTCGCGCCATCAACTGGTCTAATACAGCTCTTCATATCTATTGTAACAAGAAGAAAAAGAATATTCAATGCACTAGCATATTCTGATTCAACTTGATCATGGAATTTCAGACGAGTCTTGAATGGAACATCAAAGTAACACGTGTAAATAAACCAAATAAATGAAAAAGGAATACGTATTTACTTTCATTATTGAACTCAGCCAGTCTCCATTCAAAATTCTCGTCCAATCTCTGTACGTTTACATTTATAACATTCCATTTCTAATATTATATAAACCATGGTTTAGAATTCAATGTTGAAAGCTTATAAGGTTGTATTTTATAACTTATTAGAAGAACACATTCTTATTGTGAAGTTGTAATTATTCAGAACACAGATCTGTGATATTTTAAATACTAATTAAATGTATTAATTAGAAAGATATACATATAAAATCAATTTTATAGAAAAATATTGTTGTTGCGCTACCGGGATTCGAACCTGGACCTCTTTCATTATTCAACTGTGCTACAGCGCCATTATTTTTGACGACAAATTTTCGAACAATTAATACATCTATCGTTTCATTATTTGAAAGTCATCTACTTTTCTTTTACGGAATCTCAAATACCTTTGAATAAACCGAAGGAGACGCCAGAATTAACAATTCATTTATAATAAATTTTTGGATACATTGATACAATTTATTCTTATTGTGAAGTTGTAATTATTCAGAACATAGGTCTGTGATATTTTAAATACTAATTAAATGTATTAATTAGAAAGATAAATTTTCACATAATGGAACGATAGATGTATTAATTTGAAAAAGTGTAACATGTAATTTGTCGTCAAAAATAATGTCGCTGTAGCATAGTTAGATAATGCACCTTCCCCGGTTTGGAAAGAGATCCAAGTTCAAATCCCGGTAGCGCAACAACAATGTTTTTCCATAAAATTGATTTTATATGTATATCTTTCTAATTAATACATTTAATTAGTATTTTATAACTATAACTAATATAAGAAAATTACAACTAAATAGGGTGGCTTCATACGGAAAAAATACAAGAGGTGTAGCTAATCTAAATGTAATAATTCCCAAAATCACCAATAAGTATGGATCGAGAACATTAAAATTTGTTGTTCATACATTAAAAAATAAACTACTTAGGTTTTTTCAAATTTAAAAAAATGATAATAAATGGCTTATCGATAATAACCTGTCTTATAAATTAAGTAGTATTGATAGTAATTGTTTAAACTGTGACTGATTGGTTGTTATGTTTTGATTATATTAAATATAATAAAATAGATATATAAAATATATATAAAATATTTTTGTATCATGTTTTTTTGCCATTAATCTTGAACGCATAATTATATCTAAAATATTTCTCTCTCTCTCTCTCTCTCTCTCTCTCTCTCTCTCTCTCTCTCTCTCTCAGTGGTTCTCTATTCTCCTTCCACAGCACAAACTGCTTGCATCCATTCTTCGCGATCTTAAACCTTGTTGTCCATCTTATTAAACTTAAAATTTTTTGAGCAAGAAGGGGAAATGCGGATAGCTTTCATCCTTTTTCTAAATAGTTGAGCGTTTGTGCAAATACACTGTCACGGCGTTTCTACCGATACAGTAAGGAGGTGAAGAGGATCCTGTCTAAATCGTTTTTCACAAGTAAGTGACGTACAACCGTCTTCGAATTTAATACAACAACTCATACAGAATACTGTTCGGATTGGCGGGTTATTATAGCGCATCTACAATGTTTGCTTAAGGTCGTATACACGGATTCGTTCCTCTTCTGAGACATCGAGTTGCGGGCGTAAAGCTGCGGCTGGAGCTCAGCACCAACTCTCTAGTGCAAGCGGCGCTCTCAAGGAAAGCTGGTTCCCTGACGAAAGAATGACAATGGCTACAGAATACCTACAGATACAATAATGGCCGTGACTGAAATGTAGTATTTATATTTTGTTTATATATATGTGTAAACATTTTTTTGCTTTTCGTTTTATATGTTATTTTGTTTCTTAAATGTATTCTATAATATGCATTATCTTTACGGTGAATAGGGTCTTTAAAAAAAAAACCTGATCCCACTGAAATAAACGCAGTATTATTATTAACTTCGCATGTGAGCCACTCGAAGGTCGGAGAACATTTTACCGTCTGTTGAAATTCCTCCTTCCCATCCATTTAGTCTCATTATATATATTCCATTTATATTGTTGAGGTCAGCACACAGAACACAGCCTTGTCGGACCCCTTTGTACACTTTGAAGGGTTGCGATGTGAAGTTATTAACCCTTACGGTCGCGGTATCGTGTACCTAATGTACGTATGTTATGTACCTAAAATCAATTAATGATGTATGGTTAATGGGTTAATTAAATCCTATAATACTTGTATGATGTCATTTGTAAGATTAGATTTAATAAATTTCAAATCAGTCGATTCTATTAGCGTCGTAAGAAAGTATTGATAAATAATTAGCATCTTGATCCATAATAACTCACCCTATATATATAAATGATGAATATACACCTCACTGATTCATCATTTATATAATCGAAAATAAAATTCTTAAAAAATATATGACAACGTTGTATTTATTTATTTGTCGAAATAAATCATAAAATCACATCAATATTTTATCTAAGTTAAACGCTTGTATTTTTGTAGAAAGCATTCACTTTGTGGTTAGACACATTATATTAAATAAAACACAATCACTTTGTATGAAACCACAAATTTTATTACATGCTTCGCTTAGTTCGAGCTTTGTCAGAGCGTATTTAAAACTAACAATAAATATAAAAGGAGTGCACTTATATTTACATTACATGTGAAAGAGAGAGACAAAATACATATATGGTTAGATAGAACATCAAGACATAATATAAAATGATATGCGAAAGAGAGAGACAGAATACATTTTCTTTTAGACGAAACATTAAGGGATGGGAAAGTACAGTGTTGATGGATATTAAATTGATTTTAAAGGAAACATATTTAATATGGGGGCTAATGGATACATTTATTTGATTATTAAGAATTGCCCTACCACTATTTACTGTATTTTTTATCTCAAAGGCTTCTGAATTGTCCAACCGGAGGCCAAACCCGTTTTTATGGAGGATATTGACCCCTGTGCCATTATTAAAAGAATAATCTTTTTTAATAATACGTTTTTTTTTAATTCTGTTCCACTAGATCATTATGCCAGCGTCTTAACCACTACACTATCAAGCTATTGTTTTTTATAAGAGACACGTTTTTAAATGATCGATTTATTATGTAGCAATATTTGAATACGTTCAAAAACACACGGTTACTGGATTTTCACGTACAAAGGCAATAATAGATATCTCATAGAGACGAAGCTATCTTTTTATTATATTTAATAGGAAGTATATATTAGTATACGTATATATATTTTATAGATATGGAGTTTGATGTGTAAGAATGGTGAACGTTATATTTATATAAAGTGATCACTTAAGCCATCCGAAGACAGGTCGTAAATCCTATAATTACACATACTTCCATATATTTTCCATTAAATATAATAATCGTCTCTATGATATAAATGTTATATTTTTGATATATTATGTATTTCAATATTTGTATATTCGAAATACATATTGTAGATATATATATTTCTATATTCGTATATGATATTACATTCAATGTAATTTATTCCGAGAAAGTCTCATATTGAAATATTATGGATATTAAAAATACACTCAAATATCTGCCCGCTTCATCGTGTATAAGATTGTTTACAAATATGGGAAAAGTGAAAAATATATTTTTCATTTTTTCCGATGTACGTCACTAAATAAAAATTGGCTGACGCCGCCTCCGCGCGAATATAACATATCTAACTTGTTAATTATTGGCTGTATGTCATACGTATGCGATGTAGCGAATCAAAAAGTTAGATAAGAATAGAATGTTTTACTTTATATTTATCAAATGCATGATGAATGTGCTAGCGACTGTGTTACATGACATCAGCAGTGGAATTTTGTGGAACTATGTGTTACTATGTTAATGGGGACCGCTGACGGACAGTGACGCAAATTAGAATCTCCGATTAGTATTTTTCTTACCATCACGCCGTTTCTCCGCGGGGATAGAAAGAGAGGATAGAGTGTCACACTCTTCTGTCCTGACACACAATTTTTGCCTCATCCGCATTCGTACATCTTCTCATACAATCATGCCGATTAAGGACCATCTTCCAGTATCTGGTTTACCTGATCGTGCCAAGTCTTCCGTGGATGTTCTCTATTTATAATCAACATTTGTGTTATATACCTTTCTTACCATTCTATCCTCATATGTACATAAGTGATCATTTCTTAATTTTACTCACTATACTAAACAATGATCAGCTTTACATTGTTACAGATATACAATTAATATCGAAAGTTGTAATTTGCATTTATCAAATAAATCATGAATATCCCATAAAAATAATAACACCATATACGCCTTCAGATCAAATAATTGCTTTTTTTGTACATATATCATTGTTACACATATGCAAACGAACGATTTAATTGTATATAGGATAAATAAATTTCATATTACGTGGAATTCTTTAATCTTCCGTTCGTCTGTATATCTGCGAGATGTGTCCTACAACTTACCCAGGGCCGTTCTATGAGCGAATGCTCCCATATCGGTCCTTCTCATTGCCGCCAGGTTGGTACCGCCGTGCAACATAAGCAACAGGGCAGCGATACACGGCTGCAATACAGCATGCACCCCGCAGTTGCAGTTTTTTCAGAACATAGTTCAGTGGTATTTGAATACAATATAAATATATGAATTAGAAATACATACGAAAAAATTCAATTTATTGAAAAAATATTTTTGTTGCTATATTTGAGATTTATCGCAATAAAAATGTAATGGCTTTTAAACATGGAATAACAGATGTATTAATTTGAAAGAGTACGAAAAGTTCGAAAATTTGCCGTCAACTTATTTTGTTGGCGTGGTGGAATCGTTAAACGCATTTTCCTGGATAGAAAAAGATCCGGGTTTGAATCCCGGGAGTATCAAAAATATTTTTTCGATAAATTATGATAAATTTAATTTGATTTCTTCATCATTAATTCATTATAATGACGTACATGATACAACAATAATGTATGTGTTTCTACTAATTTTATAATATTGTATATGGTTCATGTTTAAATATAATAATTTCAATGAATATGAAATTAACGTGGTTCGCAAAAAGCAACAAACCGCGAAAAAATTCAAACTGAGATAAATGCCCTTTTGTAAAAAGTGAGAATTATTAAACACACACAACTTAGTATTCTTAACCTTTAAATTGATAAATAATATACAGGTAGATTCTAAATTATGTATAACATTTAAGAAAAATTAATATTAGATTTTGATGATTTTAGAATTGGGTTTTTGCAAACGATAAAATTTTCAGATGGCGTCTGCGTCCGATAAAAATAAAATCTATTTTTATATAAAATTGTGGACTGGTCTTTTGGTTTTGCTCTTATATTAAAATAGTTTAATATCGCGTTTGTTTAACATTGTGGCGTGGAACCGATAAATGGAGTTTCAAACTCCTACAACGGTTGAGGGAAAGGATGGGTCATTCCGGGGACCATTTAATAATGGTTTCTGTCTGCACCTACGTTCAAATAAAATAATCTTGACGTTACCGAAAATACTAAGAGTTTGGTCGATGAATTAAATACGTAAAAGACGTTATTCGATCAGATAGGAACTAGTGATGGTAAACCGTTATGCGACTATGACTGTGAGCGATGATTGCTAACTAAGATTTAAAAATGATTGGTAATTCAGATATAACTGTTGAAGAATTATTTTCTAGACCAGTCGGTGCTTCGAAAAAATCACAATCACAATGAAACGGTTTAAATTACGATTTACATAACGGTTTCGATAATGTTTCACATAACTGATTAAATAACTGTTTACATAACAGTTTAAACAACTGTTTACATAACGGCTTAAATAATGGTGTAAATAACCATTAAACCGTCACCATTGGGTCCTACAAATTGTCTCGAAGTACTTTGAAAATAAAATTTATAAATTAGTTCCATTCTGACGTACGCGAAAACCAGCTTCACCGCGACTCGCTTCAATTGGTCGATTATTTCTCGTCATTTCTCCATGTGTTGGTAATTCGCACGGAAATGTCATTACAATGCAACACCCAGTTTCCACGCGATAAAGTAGAAATCTGCTCTACCGTAGGAAGCTAATATATAATGATCTACATGTTATCATGTTGCATCGATATGTTCAACAGTAATTTGTTGTCTTGTGAAATTTCTTTTCCGGCATGTACATTCATTTATGACGCGACTAGTACTCCTACTACTCCCCTAAGATATCTCATTTGGGCAACCTGGATTCTTCATGTCACTTTCTCTGCGAGAATCCATATATTAAAGCGGGCCTTTATACTGCTTTAAATGCATCATAAAAATACAATCACTTTGGTCATGAAGAAGAGATATTAATGGACCGAGTGAGAAATACCGCCATAAAAGACCCTCAAAACGGAGCCTTTACTTCTAAGCATATATTTTTTTTAATTGAGATGGCTTGAACACGTCATACAAATCCGAGAGAAGGCAATCAGGGAGTCGCCCCAGACTTAATTGGGATAAATAGTACGAAAGACTTTATGGGCCATACTTGGTCATCATATACTCGTTTCGAGGATAACGACTGCGATGGTGATCAATTGTGAGTCCGAATGTGACAGAGAAGTCCTATTCTCGAACCGCACACTGCGGATACTGAGGGACGGATCTTCTTTTTTCGGTAATTGTGTCGGTGGCGTCAAAATTACTCGGAACCTACGACACATCTGCTCAGATTCGCTTTCGGGGTATCTTTGATTATTTTCCTCGGTCCACCCTGTCATCAAGTACTTAACGAAAGATAGAGGTAACTTAATAAGGGGATAAAATTGATGAATACCCATAAATGAAATGTTTTAAAAACAATAACATCGTTCATCCATATCGGTCTCTCATGTCTGAACTCCATAAACTCCATGAACTCCCGCCCTCTTGACTACGCTATCTTCCCTTCTTGCAAGATACCCAAAGAATTGATTCGATAATATCATTACAGACAAATTATTGAACGAGCATGACAAGAATTATTTATAGATAATTACATGAAGATATTAAAAACATAAACAAATAGAAAACATAGTGTACATATTCCATTACATAACTCATTTTACATAGGAACTAATTATGGAAATGAACGACGGAAGCTATTTATCATCAGCATCTTTGCATCCAGTACAAAGTCAACACCTTCCAAGTTTTGCCTGCTAGTATTGCGAGTCCATTGCCTGTCTCGGGCGCCATCAGTCCAACAGACATTTGGTCTGGTCTGGTCTCCATTTAATTATCTTTTGAGCCCACCTGTTGCCGTCGTGTCTCATCTGATGCTTCACGCATATCGTCGATCCACAGGGCATTTGGCATCCACACTTCCTGCCTTCCATTTTTACAATTATAATTATAATTTTTAATTGATAAATTCCAGTGGCGTTATACTAAATATTTTTTTTATATGTAATTATTAATTTATAAACTAACATCTATTTATAAAAAGTGTAAAATGTTTGCCACAGAAAGACATTAGCATTACAATCTATGTATAAATGAATCAATATGTTATAATATTCTACATAATGATTAGTTGATTTTTAAAATATATTAAAAAATATTCATTCTCGAATAATTTCTCGTCATTGAACGTGTCTGAAAACAAAACTTTTTTTTAAATGTATAATTTTATATAAATAATTAGACAAAATATTTTGTTTAAACAACTATTTATTGATTATTCGACATGTACCTATGGTATCTTCTTCTGGAAACAATATATATTGAAATTAAAAATACAAGCATAGATAAAAATAAAATTATAAAGTGGTAAATAAGTAAAAACTAATATGAAAACAAATTTAAAATGTGACTATTTGCAAACAGAATTTAGTTATTTATAATATTTAGCTTGCTATTAACATTTTTTTTTATTTCTAAAATTTCAAATTTATTTAGCTATAAACCCCTAGTATTTGTGTGTATAATTTCTAAGCCCTTAATAACATCAAAAGAATGGTTTGTTTCCAAAAGGTAATTGGAAAATTCTGAATAATTGTTGTTGTTTATTGTTTTCTGAAGAATTTACCATAGGTATCGAAACATGTCGAATAATCAATAATGGTTTAAACAAAGTATTCTGTCTAATTATTTATACAATGAGGCCACAAAGTAATTTTACTAAAATTGAAGAAGTATAATTTTATTTTTATTGTTAAAAACCATTAGAATAACATGATATATATGGTTTTGGTTAATTAATTTGACATTCTGAAGTAGGAAATGGTATTTTCTGAAACCAGTTGATGTATTTAATTAATTAAGTGGTTAAAAAAACAAAGTTAAGTAATCTAAAAATGAATAATTTCACCCTACAACTATCAATGATGATGATAAAGATAATTGAATGCTATAATACTGCAGTAGGTAGGTATGTCTCGGGAAAATAAATAAATTTTAAAATGTCTAGATGAAAGTGAATGTAGTTTGTCTCAAGAATGTGAAAGAGGAAGAATTAAAAAACCGGCGCTTAATAAATAACCTGTTTGATTGAATCGTTTAATTGCAATTATTATTTAATTTATTTGCATTATGTTACGATTCCGTGAATATTAAATATATTTATATATAAATATAAATTTGAATTTTAAATTCATACAGAGAAAATACTATTAACGACCGAATTGATAGGACATAATTTTGAGTTTGGTGAATATTTCTTCAAATAAATGAGAATAATTATGTAAAATACTCTCTACTGATTTTCAAATCTTTACGTTGACCAATCCAAAAAAGTACCAAAAGACTTTCGATAATATTCAGAAAAAGGTACGAAGGTACTTTAGAAATGTTATCAGAAAGAATGAATATGTCAGTCATAGAAAGAAGAGGAAAAAGAAGCAAAATGACAGTCTCCTACAAAAGTTCACATGACCTAAAACCTGGAGGAAGGAAGATATCATCATCCACGTAGGTCCCTCATGACTAAGAATTGTGATGCTCCTCCAGTTTTCTCGACAACCTTCAGATCTTAGGGCTATCACTAGACAATTGGTTGTTGTTTGTTTCACTCGGTCTTCCTCTTCCTCTACATCCTTCGACGTAGCCCACCACAACAATCATCAAAAGCTGTCTTCTATTCTCTCAAGACTCTTAAAAAATTAAAAGATTTGTTTTTGATGGAGATTCTGGCTTTGATGTTCAACTTTTGCCGTCAAGTCTCGCCATCTGCGATATGCGACACATAAATCTCCAGCACTACATCTCTTCTTTGCATTCAGAGTTTATGATTACATATCGTACATAAATATTCAATGCACCAGAAATTGTGGTGCCACACTGACTTTGGTTGACTTAGAACATACACACTTATGCGTCATTTGATTTCTAGATTACGCACCAAGTTCTAAACTATCAAGGGACTATCTGAAGCAGAAGGTTCAATAATGTTCCCTAATCTTCTGGTAAAATCTTGGAACATCATCGGAAGAGTGATAATCAGTATAATATAGGGTGTTCAACGAAAAAATTTGAAGATTAAATGGTAATTTCTCGTAAACCATCAGGGTGAGGTAAATGGGAGGGGTATTATTCGACGTGCGTGATTCACGAGATTGCCAGTCGCAACAAGTTACTGATCGGGAGCGCACGTGATTCATTGGTTGGTGCGCGTCGTACTTTTTGTACTCACTTTAATATTCAACTAGTAAGTGATGGGCCGAACATGCAACTTATCTGGTGTTGGGTTCAATTCAGACAAGAAGGGACAATGGTTAACCAAACTCCTCCGGGACCATCAATTTCAGCAGCGACGCCAGAACACGTGGCTCAAGTTCGACGTGAAGTTATGCGCAATCCGTATAAATCGATAAAGAAGATTGCAGACTGTTCTGGAATAATAAAATCAACAGTGTACGTTATTTAGGAAAAAAAATTACGATTTCACTCATACAAACTGCAAATCGTCCAGTTTCTCTATGAAACCTGAGCGAGAACGATACTGGAACATTTTGGAACAGCACGAACGTTTGAAAACATATTGCTTATTGACGAAGCACATTTTCATATCGATGTCTATGTTAATAAATAGAACATGAGATATTGGTGCCCTGACAACCCAAGGGAACACCTCAAAAACATTTGCATTGTCCAAAAACGACAGTGTGGTCAACGACAGTGTGACAGACTTCTGCCCGAAGGATAATTGTCCCTTATTTTTTTAACCAGCGAGAGACAGCCACTGACAGTGTGTATTACCGAATGATCGACGAGTTTTTGGTATCGCAACTGCAGCTGTTTCCCAGGTTTAACAACGAAACACAATTTTAGCAAGACGGAGCCATTTCACACACAATGATAGAGTTTCAATGGAGAAGCCGAGGAGAATGTTTCCCAATAAATTAATAATCAATAATAATAATCCCAATAAATAAATTAATAATTAAACAAGTACGGAGACACACCCTGGTCGCCTCGGTTACCGGACCTTACACCCTGGGTCTTTTTTTGTGGAGATCCCTTAAGTCAAGATTTTACAGCAACAATCCTCGAACAATTGCTGTCGTTAAATCGAACTGTGAAGTTGGTGCCATTGAACCAACGCTTTGTTCTCGCGTGTTCGCAAATTTAAGAGTTCGATTGTAAGAGTATCTTGAAAGAAATGGACGCCATTTAAACAGTATTGTTTATGAAACGTAAAATAAGCATAGTTAAACTCTATTTTGTATAAATAAAATATGAGAATAACATTGCTGTTTTTTTTTTTATTTAATGTTAAACTTGAAAATTTTCAGCTGGACACCATATATTTGGAGGAGTTCAGATGAACGCTATGGAGAGATGACGACAAAACAGCGAACAATACATGCAAATTGACGTAACCCATCCATCATGGTCGCCTCAAGAAATCCATCTACTCCTCTCTACTCTATGCTTTGCCTTGTCAGTCATGTATTGCCTTGTCATCTGGAAAACATGTGGGTTCAAATGCCAACAGACTCCCGGTCTGCAGAAAATCTATCTCCTTCTGGTTTATGTAAAGTCAGATGCGCATATCGTAAAGATCCATCCAAGCCAGATAGCTCCGATGGCTCGGCCCATCGAAGTCGTTGGACCTTTCAAGGACGACGTTAAACATTATTTTCGCAAAGATCTTTCTCAAAATATCAATATCGTATCGGTATTGAATCCCAGCTTTTTTGGAAGGTGACTCTTGTTAAGTAAGCCCGGAGTGAGACGAATTAAGAATAAGAATAATATACAGAAATTAAGGAGATTTTTAGGTGGACGAGACTACGAATATTTATTATATTTTATCTGACCTAATTTAATTTCTTACAACAATCTAATTAAACCAAATTTTCTTCGCAAAGCCTCTCCAGTAACCAGCGCCTATAATCTGGTCAGGGTACACCAGAATCTTACAGCAGCTATATGTATAGCACAGAAAACAAACAGCGACATCGTTCGATGACACCAATAAATCTGGAATTTGATTAAGTTATATTAGTGCAGTCTTGCCATTAATGTCGAACTTTCGCAAATTAAAATATCACATTTTTGTCAAAGATGGCAAGTTGCGAATGTTGTACTTTGTGAATTAATAAATACATTGTTCTTCAAGCTCTTATTTGTTTATCCTGTTTTTTTTCCAATTAAATAAATAAGATGGTTGATGAGATTATAACTACTACCCTCATAATATATCATTATAACTTTACATTATAACCGACAGTAATATTTCAGGTATCGGTGTTTTCTTTATACTTTACCTACGACTCCTACACATTCTAGTTTTATGTATAGTCCCTACATATGTCTATAAATATATTTAAATGATGTAGTTAAAGTGATTTCTCTTTACGCCTGATTCGATCTCTCTGAACTCGTAAAAACAACATTAATAAAATTCTAATGAATCAATTTTTTAAATGATAATTTTATCATTAAGGAAAAAATGTTAATATATTATAACAACCTAGTCAAATAGCCGGAACTGGAGACTGTTAACACTTTTAAAAAATATTTTTTGATTTATTATTTGTTAATATTACACATAATCTTTAAACAGGTTGCCGAACATACAGCTTAAAACATCGAAGAATTATAACTCTTTTTGATATTTTGCATATATAGGTATATACGAGTATACTCAAAATGTGTAGGTACCTATATATATTGTATTAAATATTAATATAAAAACTGAATAATTAGAAAATATTACGACTACTTTCGATATCATCGTATGATGACGAGGTGACGTCGAAAGTAGGCTTTATTTACATTTTGTAATTATTTTGAATACATCATTATTTATTCAAATCATTAATATAATATAAATAATTATAAAATATGTAAACTGTTTATAAGTATTATATTAATTCTATGAATGAATATAATACTTATCAGCAATAAGAGATCATCTTGTTACAACTCTTAGACAAAAATATCTTCAAGAATGACGAAATCAAAACATTTTGGAAACAAAAGAAACCGCACTTCTCAGACACATGTGTCATACCACCTGGTAAACAAATAAAATAAA
The DNA here is from genome assembly GCA_022840565.1 of Eubasilissa regina. Taxonomy (NCBI): domain Eukaryota; kingdom Metazoa; phylum Arthropoda; class Insecta; order Trichoptera; family Phryganeidae; genus Eubasilissa; species Eubasilissa regina. The sequence continues at coordinate 9,020,448 of JAINEB010000019.1, forward strand.
ATCTCCATAACGGAGAACCGAACTCGATTTCTCGCGTGACGAGCGAGGGTGCTAACCAATACATTGCTGATGAATATGATCGGCCCATTACGCAGGTTGTAATGTTTCTAGTCAATGCCATACTGTTTGACAGCTCTGAAAATTCATTCAAAGTGCTTCTTTATCTTTAGAGTCCAGCTTTCTATCTCGTATTAAAAATAAAAAGTAAAAATTATACGCACATTTTTTTCTCACAGTTGTATCCATGACATAAAATACGTTTCATCTTTATCAGCCTCTTTTACAGTGTTCTATCTATCCCCATCATGCACAAGTTCATCAATGCAAGGCCAGCATTCTTTTCAGGTCAAAGCCCAGAGCATTTGCCGACCTCTGCGTCTACGGCTCAGCCATTCATGCAACTGCAGAATCCTCCAGGTCAATGTCGGTAACCTTTGTCTTATTCACTTGTTGACCTTTCTGTTTCTCAGTCTCAACATTTCTCGCCCCATTGATCCCAGAATAACGGCCAGTTTTGATATAATGTACTGCATAAGAATCTGTGTATTAAGTACATCGGTATGAATAAGTATCTACGTGCATTTATATACAATTTATGTTAATAATTATTAAAAAATTAGCATAGTTTCCTTTTAAAGAAAACCAATGTATTGTTGAATATGTCCAAGTTATTAGAAGAATTTACGGTATTATATTTTAACGTAGAGCGGATCACAAAACATTTTTTAAATAATTTGTTCTGCCAATATATGAGTAAAATAGATTATTTGATCATGTTGGGTGTGTGGGACAATTTAAAGTTATTTCTTCTATTAAATAGGGCGAGTCAACTAAGTTATTTAAAATTTTATAGAGGTAGCATAAATCTTGTGTGTTTCTTCTACTTGAATTGGGGGATGATTTTATTGAGTCGGTCGCTGTTGGTGGATTAATATGTATTCCAAACTACCGATCCGAATTCAAGTTGACTGCGTACAGATGAGAAATATAGAATGATAAGAGTAAACGGTGATTATTGGAATGAGTGAGACGTTCTAGCAATGAATACAAGAAGTCTATAGGCCTTAACAATTACCGACTCTATATGCGGGGGATAAAAGTTAATTTAGAATTTAAGTTTATACCAAAATCTTTCATTTGAGTACAGACGCTAAGTTTTTTACTATTAAGTTGATAATTATACGACAAATTAGATTTTTTCTTTGAAAATGAAATTGAAATTATATTGAAACTGTAATTTAAAAATATATTACGAAAACACACAGTAATTCTCCGCTAATGTATTGGGTTAGAGACCAGATCATCGCTGTAAAATGATATAAAAGTTTATTTCTTTTGTAAGTGTATAAAAATATCTAAAACACACATTATTTTTTCGTAAAAGTATGAATATTATAGTAGGCAAATCTTGTTCGTAAAATTTAATGGATAAAACCACGTGTTACTTAATCTTAATCTTATATCTTATATACTCGTACAATACATGTACAGGGGCCCCTCTTTTCAATTTCACATTGGGGTCCAATGTTTGCAGTTACGACACTGAAGAAATCACTGATGATACATGCGTGTCTAAAAATATTGAAGTGTCTTCATCCAAAGTATGGGGTTAAGTTTTTGGGGTTTGGATGAGTTTCGCTTTGCTTATTGTGTTGTCAGCAGTATGGGATGATTGATATTTGTAGGTTATGATTATCAGAACGCATTGTTTAAGGTGATTCTGAGAGCCCTAATCCTCTTCATATCTTACGCGTGTATGTGAATGTCGCTGTGTATAAAAATCATGTGGAGCGTGCGTGTGAGTATAGGTGTTGGCGTTTGCGACTAGAGCATGTTGATGAAATGAAACAGGACTTAAAATCGATTGAGTTTATTGAAGGATGATGCACAAATGAATTTACGCTGGTTGAAGTAAAATTACAAGTTAACGTTGGTGACTGGTGTGGTGTGTGATATCATGATATCACAAAGATTTGCATCCGAGAAGACGGCCAGGGAAAAAGTACTTGCTTCTGCTATATTAACTAGAGCACCTGATTAAACGGCCAGGTACTGTGCGGTGCGTTCGGTCCTCTATAAATTTTTCAAAGGCCGTTAAATCTCTCAAAAATAAGTTAACGAGAGATAGCAGAAGGAACGTGTAATATACAAGATATCCTACAAATTCTGTCATCAGTTCGCCCCATTCTCTTGGGCATGATGTTTTGCTTATGGACAAACTTCGAAAAGTTTGTTTTAAATCAATCTTACGTAATCCTTCGTTACGAGGATGTCGTCTGCAATGGTTTATTGATTATGAGTCCGTGTGTGGCAATTAAACATTAAATTTTATATATGAGACAAGCCCATGCAACAATACCGCATATCGGTTTTGGGCAGAACCGAATTATGAATGTAGCTTATAGGGCATCGAATAGTATGTTAAACAACTGTTATCGTATATACGATAAATTCTCCTCCACTTCTTCTGCAGCTCGCAGTTTGGAAAGCTGGTAGCGCCTTTGATCGGTGAGTTCATCGTCTTGAATATCGCCTTTCATCTGACCTTTTACCTTTCCAATCACCACCAGCTCATCAATTTATAATTCTCTCGTCTCCCGTTAATAATCTATCTTGGCTGCATAATTATTGAACATACAAGGGCGAATCAAAAATTATCAACATTTTCGCCATAACTACAAGATTGTTATACTTATTTCTGCGCGTGCGTGCTTAGAGTTAGCATGACTGCGGTTACGTGTGCGAAATTTAAACCCGATCGTGTCATTTGCCTTCCGGCTATTACAGTGTAAATATGGTCGCTCCGCTGGTAGTTTGCACGGAGGCGGAACAACGAGTAGTGATCCGATTTGAAAGGAGCTGAAATTCGTAGTAGACTTAATCACAACACAGAGACAGTGCTTTATTACGTAAAAGTATTTTTTTGTGGATCTAGAAGTTTAAAAGTGGCCGGACGAGTGTGACGCATGAAGAGGAAGGTTGAGAGATGGTTCTGGTAAAAAGGCGAGTTACCTTCGGTGAGGTAACGTCTTTGAACATCAGTCATGGTTCTGCCTATCAAATCATCCACGACGAGGTTGGCATCCGTAAAGTCTGTGTAAATAAATTATAGAACGAAAAATGTCATCTCAGAATAATCAATCCACTTCCATACTGATGCTGTGAGGATATATCTTATCAGAAGAATTGGAAACACGGAATTGAACAAGTACCGTTAAGTTGTCTTCTCCACGCCGCCGCCCAACGAGCGGTTATGGTCAAAAAAGTGAAATAAGTTCTACATGGCTTACCTACAAAAATCACGTTATGGTAATGTTGTTTAACGGGTTTAGAAAAGAAACAGATGTTTTAAACGCGTTTATGACGGCACGTTATAATAATTTTATTGGTCCCCGCTTCATAACATTTGTTTTTATCAAATTTCGCGGTACGAATTAGACTAGCAGTGGTTACTTCATGTCAATTATTTTATGATGTGAACGATGTCTAACTCCCGTAACTGATTCTTGTTGAAAATTGTGTTATCATTATAGGTAATATATCATTATGCGAAAAACGCTAATACTATGTGGTAAGGTATATATTGCCAGTAAAAAAAAACACCAAAGTAGCAAACTAACTAACTAACTTGACATCACTCCTGACACAATTCTCGCCTCATCCACATTCATGCATTTTCTCATACAAGCTCGTCGATTATGCGACATATAAATTAGTGTTGAGCTCAAAATCACCGTGAGTCAATCATTGATATCTTTGAGTCACACTCACTATCAGTGATTGAATATCTGCGAATATCGTGATTCGTGAATCAATTTTTTTTGTTAAAAATTCTATCGATTTCTGATGTTTAAATCGATTATCACTTGAATCAGTGCCATAAACCGGATTTTTCGTAATTTGATTAGAGCCGTCTATTGGAATCAGTTTTTGTTGTTCATGTTTATGCTAGCTTGTTTGCAACTTAATTTTGTTCGTTTTTTTTGCATTTTGTAGGTATGTGTATACTATATATGTGCAATAATTTTCTTCGAATTATTTATTCTACAATATATTCTTTACTCAAATTAAGTTTTAATAACATAAATAAATACGCCCAAAATTATGTTTTTTTAAATTTATTTCGTGTATTATGATATCAGAAACTGTGATCACAGTCACAGTTTTTAATCACTGATATTATTGAATACCAATCACAATCACACCAGTGAGTCAAGAGTAGCATTTTTTTCTCATCAGTAATATATCATTGACAAAAACTTTGAAATGTTTTCAAATTTCATAAGATTATTCTGTGCCTTTGAAACTGTTAGCCATTTCCTAATTTATGTCTTTAAAAACCGTAATGTGATATTTTAGGATAGTTGATATTGAAAGCGTTTTATAAAAATTTAACAATAAGTCTTACCCCAAATTCGGGGTAAAAGTTTCTAGTTATATTTTTCTGTCAAATTCTTAAAATAATAAAAATATCTTAACTGATCTGCTTAATTAAAATATGAAATAGTTATTTTGGTTCTTAATGACGCGTAAAACGTTCTGAATTCCTAAAAAAATCAAGTAAAATTGCTTAGATGAGGGAAGTGCGACATATCATGGTGATTATTTTTGAAATTGATTAAGTATTTAAAAAATATGATGTAACTGTCTACATATCACTAGTTGAGAAAGTTTCAATACATAAATATATGGGGTAAGTGAGTCTACTCAGTGGTTACGCTTTCTGCACGGTGTAAAATTAATGGGGTAAATATATCTGGTCTTATAAATTCTAATCCGTGGAAATAATCACAAAACTAATACATATATATCACAAAAGATTTTCGAGATGTAGGAAAGATTGAAAAGGCATACACAACTCACAGGCTGGCGTCAAACAACTGACATAATTTGAAATGGTATTACAAGCAAATGTTGCTGCCACTTCAGACTTTGATTTATAACATTTATTAATAGAATGCGGTACTGGAATCCGAATTGGAAGACTTAGATGCACTTCCTCCATAGATGCACTTACCCCGACTCTCTCTACTCTACTTCTGATGCCATCAACACTTGCTTTATATATTTTTCTAACCATTCTCTCTTCATTTATTCGTTCCATGTGACCAAACCACCTAAGCGATCCTTTATAAATCTTATTCACTATACTAAGATCAGATTTGTGTTCTCTTCTAATTACTTCATTTTTTACTCTCTAATTCTATCAAATCTAACGTTTAGTTATAAGGCAAAAAAAAGCGATTTTTGATGGTAAGATGCAAAAATCGACGAGCATGCATGATAATATGTATGAAAATGAATGGTATGTCAGGACAGAAGAGTGTGACGTTCTATTTTTTCTGTCCACCTCTAGGGTGAAATAGCGTGATTAGGTTCCACGGTTTAATATTTATTTTCTTTTTAATTATTTATATTATTTTTTAAAAAAATGCATGACATATTACAATTAGTCAGTTTCTAAATTTTAAAAATAAAATATTTTATTCCTTGCTATCTATTAAGTACGACAATTGAGATTAAATTTTTTGTGAGTTACTTTAGAAGTAAAACAATGCTATAGTAATATATTAATAAGAAATAAAGTTTATTTGTGGACGTTCTTGAAATATTAACTGCCAGTTAAATAAATGTCGGTTTTCTTATACAATTAAATGGTAATATAAATAACGAAAACACTTTGTATAGTTGTGATAACTCGGACTAAAATGTACGTACACTAATTTATTAAAAAATAAAACATGGTTAAAATCTATTGTCTTAATATTTGTATGGAGAAATCGGACCATCGTATAAAGAACCAAAATCCATCTGGTCAAACGTCTAATATTATCAATAGCACTGTATGGAATATGGAATGGAAACATTAGAGGTAGGCTAGAGAGGGTTCGGAGGGGCTCGTGTGAGCCCCTTATTAAATTTGATTTAGGACGGCCAATATATTACGAAATATAAGACTTTATTGTCTTTTGAAATTTCCCGTAAAATACATTTATTTCGGATGCATAATAAATACAAGAGGCTAAGCAGTTTTTTTGTCAATAATCTTAACAATTCTTAAACACCAATGTTTGGTATATATTGCTTCCAGATGTTCAACGCAATATTTTTGTGAACGATTATCCTTCATACTTCAAGTGTGCACATTATTTTCCCTTTACCGTGACTGTGTTGACGGTTTCTAATATTTATTACTTCGTGCCATCATTAACTAAGGAGAACTTCAATTTCAATCTAGTGTTCTGTTTTAATACATGTAATTGTCACGAAAAGAATAGCACCTATTTCTGCGTCAATCTTGGAACTTTTCACTCTTGCAATCTAAGGTAATTAATTAATCTAATTAATTATTTTACGGTATATTACGTATTATTATATAATATAAGTATATTAAATAACATTCGATTGCCTTTATAATTATTGCGTTTAATTGCATAAGAGTGATAAAAAAAATCCACCCCTTCCCTGGAACATCGCGAGTAGCTCTAAGATTAGGCGAGCTCTGAGATTGTTAACGTAGTAATAGTCACGTATTGGGCTGGACCCACTCCCCTGGACCAACCTCCTTCTGAAGTTACCAAGAAGATACGAGTACTTCTTGATAGTCGTTCATCTGATATTCTCAAGTCGTGTCCAAGCCACCTTATTTGAGATCCTTTTACACTTAGAAATAGGGTCAAAATAAAATAGAAATATGAATTTAACAATACATTAATTTAAAGTTGATAACACAAGGTGTACCACATTTCACAACCAGAAGTCGACTTATTTCGGCAAGCAGCATTTTGTGAAATTATATTACTATGTTATTGGGAACCTCCGTCGGATAATAGCGACAATCTAAATCTTATCAGCACCGACAGTTTTAATTTATATTTATCAAATAAATTATGAACTTCAATCAAAATAATATTACAAAATTTTTTGTACAAACACAAACATTATCATATATATTGAATTAATTGCAATTATTTCAACGTTTGAATGATAAAAAAAAACTTTAAATTGACTATCCCTGCCAATATGACAAGACAGACCCCAGCCGTTAATGTAACATGATATTAATCGAGTAGCAGTAAACTCCAAAAAAAGCTACAGCTCGAAACAAGGTTGCCAAAACAAATTGTATTATTAACAAATCTTCAAAATTATTTTAAACACACAATATATTTAATCGGTGGCTATCTCGGTAAAAATTTATACGAAAACTACTTTAAAAGTAATGCGTTAGAAAAATATATAACATTTTTATACTTTCTCTTATATACCTTGTGTTGTATTTTTAGTTCTACTGTACTGAAATCGGGAGCGATACCAGGCGCCTCTAAAACCTTTATTTAAATCAAAAAGATTTCAGACGTGCTGGGTGTCGATATTAGTACCTTGTTACATAATACGCTGGCAATGGTGGATCGAACGCCAGCACATAACGCCACCGGCTAGACTCAGACTGTGGGTAATGTGTGTGTGTTGTGGGTATGCCTGACTTGGATGGAGAGGAATGATCTCAAATAATAAGCCTGATTTACATATTAATTACACTTTAATAATATTAAACATAATAATTTCGATATTATAAGTACGATAATTGTCTTTGACATCTTCTTTCTTCAAGTTAAACTCTCCTACCAGTAAGGACATCGATTTATACCCGATCGAAGTCGCAACAAATGCCAAGCTGACATGGGGTGTTGTCGCACCCTTAGTCAAGGCACCACGCCCCCGTACCAGAAGTGATCTCTTCCTCCAGAAGGTTACCGCGATGCCATCTTGTCACTGTGGAGTCCGTCTAGCCCATCCGCCTGCCATCGCTCGCATGCGGCCTCTCCCAGGTTGTAACGGAGTCTCCACTTATCCTGCAGATGGATCAGGTCCATTTTAAATCTCTGAATCCACTGCAGGGTAAAACCCTAGTTAACTGCAGGATAAAGACCTAGTAGTATCTAGGTCGCCGCCATTTTTCCATTCTCTGCCTCTTCCTCTCTAGCCTTCTCTCTCCACGACCGCGTCTACGGTAAGCAGCCCTCTGTGTCTCAATGCATTTTTTTTTAAATGTCTCAACTTCTTATATGGTTATATAATGCTATGCTATCTTAGTTACTCCCCTAGTAGACTGTGTTGTCAAATTGTCATATGAATATATAATTATGTATTTGTCATAATTATTTTTAAATGGATTTATTTAACTGAATTTATGAATTTACAAAAAAACATTTTCTATTAAGGGATGCTATAGTGTATGTATCTGTTAGTACCATTAAATGTACTCACGCACATATACGCGCACACCGTATTGGATTGTAGAAATATATCCTTTCCTTTTTCTCTTGTCCAATCCTATTCCCTAGGCACGAGTGAGAAGGAAGATTCCTGCCGTCTAATACGCCCGAACCAGCTACTTCGCTTTTAAAACCGAACACGGTACGTTGCCGTCACTGTAAATCCGCTTACTACCGCTAACATTAATCACTAAAAATAACCAATTTTACTACCGCTAATATACAAAAGAAAACAATTACTTTTAACGCGAGTGTCAACAAGTGCGTGACATCATTCTGCGTCGCTTGTGAATTGGTGGATCAGGGAGACAACAGAACCAGCTTCCAGAGATAGGAGATCTGCAAGTAAGTGCCATCCTGTCTTTATCTCCCGACAACCCGCCAACTTGCCAGTATCTGAGACAAGTAAGACTTATTTTATTACTCTTGCAATTCTCGAGGTATTCTGCTAGTTAAAATTTAATGAAATTATTTTAAAAATTGTGAGTTCTAAATCATTTAGCAAAATATTGGGTATATAAGCGAAAAATAAATTGCGACCTTTTTAGAAAATAACAAAGATGAAAATTATATGAATAATATAACAATACCTCAAATCGTACAACATAAAAGAAAAAATAAAATACGATTGGTTATAATATAATATCCAAATTAAAACTTATATAAAAATATAACACTAAGTTGGTAAAAAAATCATTAGTTTATGTGTCAAATAATGAAAGAAAATTATAGTTAAAATTTATATTGAAAAAAAAACGGGTTCAATTCCAAAAAAATTACGCGCTGATTTTCAGGATATTTGAAATAGGCCCAAGTATAATATATATAAATATATAATACATGATAACACCTACGTCAAATAATTTTTTTGATACAATTATAACAATTTTGCTCGTTTTGTGTTCTTGATAACCCTGCGCGGATAAAGCCGTGAAAGTGAGAGTATTATAACGAGAGCACTCACTTTGAGGTGTTTGCGGAGAGAATGTTTGGGATCCGGTAACGGTTCTGCGGTGTGGGGGGGAATGGTTGAGAAGCACTGGTTTAATAGAGTGACGGGAATTGGATTGATTACGTCACATAGCTCGGGTAATAACACCATTGGTTTTCAACCTTTTATTTATTATCGCATATTGCAACTGTTTTTGACATGGACTTGATATTCGTTTCTTGAAATGCTCGTGTATGGCTACGAAATAGCTAATGAGCGAGGGCGTGCAGTGCATACAAACAAAAAAACTGTGCATTTATAATAATTCTGGGAAACAAATATTAATGAAATAATTGGATTGAAATAAATGAAAACATCATTTTACAATTAGCACCACCTGTTTACCAGTAGAGACTTAAATTTCTTAGTTCTAAAAACTACCACGACAACTCACCGCTGTACCCAAGGCGTTCTTTGGTATTCTCCGCATCGAGCTATTTACATTACTCTCTTCTGACTTTAAGCTAGTGAATTACTCAAGTCATATAAATGGCTATTTACTAAATTTAAAAAAAAAATCGGTTGATCCATTTTGTATGGAGTCGTTGCCTATGCTGTTTTTTAACAGAATAACACTAGAAAGGCTTACAACCGCGTATAAATCGTTGAAGCGACTACTTTATCTTTTACTAATTCGCGAATTTTACTCTTACTGTTTTAACGTGTTAACTTCGTGATTGTTCTTTAAATTTGGTGCATGGATTGATTTTTAATTTAGGAAAAACAAAAAGCAATTGACAGAACTATTTCCAATATTATCCATTAATAAAAATAAATATTTCCTTTAGTTATTACGTAAAGGATTTTCAAACAATAAATTAATCATGTTCAGTCAAAGAAAGTGTTCTTAAAAGCGTCCATACATGTTTTATATGGGTTAGATGATATTATTTTAAGTTAAAACTTAAACTTTAAATACACTATAAATAGTACTCTAAAATTATAAATAAATACATAGTAGGGTCGTATAAACGGCGTATTTATTTTGTCTAAAGACGTTGGTTAAACGAAAGTGCATATATTATATAATATCAATCGTAATAGCATAACCTAAATCTATACCTACTGCACGCCACTGCTAATGAGATATGGAAAAATGTATGTTGGGCATAATACATAGAAACAGGAAAAGAATCATTTGGATAATAGGACAGACAAGAATAGTATATATAATAGAATACGTCAAGAAACTGAAATGGCAATGGGTAGGTCTTATTTCTCGGAAGATGGATAGTCGTTAGACAAATACACAAGTCATCCACTCGAGGGGAATTAAGAGGCCGATAGGCCAAACTCTCCGAAAATACGTGGCAGTGAATAACAATAGACGCACATTGGGAGACTTTCATCCAGCAATAGACAGAAAATAACAGATGTTAATAATGATTTTGAATCAATCGATTCAATCAAAATTTGTTTTCAACTCACTGTGTTGCTCTATTAATTAATTATTTCTTAATAATATATTATTTTTCTTCATAAAACGAGCAATAATACCACTTGTTTAAGAAGATCATTTATTTAAATTTGTTTTCACGTGTCGCTTTAGATCTTCCTTAGACATATTTTCGATTTTTATAAAATAAAAAAAACGTTTAGTATCCCTGCCAAGAGACACACGGCCAATAACATTGCACAACAAAATACCACTTTTAATGTTAATGGTGGTTGTATACTTGGCAATCACTTTTTACTTAATGTCAAGTTTGACAGATGACGCTAATGCATGTTTTCGCGATACGGATAATCAAAAATATCATTATCAAAACCATAATAATAATGTATTTCTTTAAAGTTTAAGTCCCTGAATTTTTACAGTTTACAGTTTACTTTCACGTGTATACTTTAGAACAGTGGCGTAGCTATCTCTTGTGCAGCTGCCCGGGGACCCGAAATCGTTGAATAATTTCAACATGGCATTTTTTCAAAAATATTCATAACATATTAATTATTTTATATTTAAATATAAAATAATTTCGGGGTACCATTGAGTATTATCGAAGTAATCCTCTGAACGTTCATCCAGATAAAGCTGTTTTAGGATCTCCTATAAAACGAATTATTTGCACAAGCTGATGATGATTGAGGTCCTTGATCGAAGAATGACATTGAATTTAATAACTGTATATCATATATACAGTACTGTAATTAGTATTAATTTATAAATTTCTTACTTATATTTTGTATTTCCTATTTAAATCCTATGTCTTTTTATTTTAGATTGTAAAAATTATTTTATAACTTGCATAAACTTGCATAAACAATTAGACTACGCTTAATAATAATAATGACTTTATTCCTTACATGAACTTTTAGATATACGCATTTAAATATGAGGGTATAAATAAATAAACGTAATTTTCTAGTTATTTTTTTCAATTGTCCATTAAATCAAGAAAAAAGTGTGTGTTTATAGGGAGAGGGGGGGGGAGGGGCCCGGTGTACGTATTTGCCCGAGGACCCAGTAATTTGTTGCTACGCCACTATTTTAGAGTATACTTTCTTGTGTATATGTTATAGTGGATGTGTATTACCAGTGAGAATATATTTTCACAAACGTTTCATTGAAGCCATATCCGAATACGTTTCCACCAGTAGAAATATATTTCCAGTAGTTTCCACCAGTAGAAATATAACTTCACTAGCAAATGTATATTCTACCCAAACCTATAATTGAATCTAACCTAACCTATGTGTTGAAAAGGAAATAAAAATGGCTGAGATTATAAACACGGTAGTTTATGCAGTAAATAATTTTATTCAATATAATTGAAAATACTATAAGCGAATAAATGTGATAGTTGTAAACGCCACCCACGCCACCAAACTATTTGTTGCCATTCCAAATATTCCTGCGCGTCGTATTCTCGCTTGCCAACGTATACAAACTCACTAAATGTAACCAGTGAATGTGTATCTTCATTGTTAGATATACATCCACTGATCGGCTTAGTGAAAATATACTTTCACCAGTGAAAATATATTCTCACTGGTAATACAGATTCACTGTAACGTATACATCTGAAATTCTTTTTCGGCTTCTATTAATTTCAATTGACACGGTGGTAACGATCTGAATATTATTCTACCCCACAGACTACCAAACATATTGGCATAAACAAACGCTAATTCCTTGTTTCAATATTTGCATTTTGGTATCACCCACGTGATTACTTTGATACCGCTTACGAAATCAAATAGCTCCCCGATTTTTTTTAAATATATGACTTGATTGGAACGAAAATTTAAACGCTGGCAATATTATATGCATTAATGTAAAAAATATGTCTTGTTAATATAAAGATATAATTTTCGAAGAGTAAATACTTTTACTGTTGCATAAATGTGTCATAAACTATCTGATTTTGTTTCCACAAATAATGTGTGTCGAATGCCTCCCCATCCCGCGACTAATATGTTGTTTAATTCATGTTTATTTATTTATTTTACACACTCTTACTTCATATTTGTATATTATTTACTTTACATAGTTTTTTAATTTTTTATAAATGGAACATTGTATTTACTTTAAGTTTTACATTACATTTATATGTTATTAATTGCTCTTTTACTATTTATACATATATTTTATATGCTATCTAATTGCATCTTGTTTTATTCTATATATATATATATATATATATATATATATATATATATATATAAATACATTGTAAAACTTAAAGTAAGTAAATAAATATGTATATATATACATATTTATTTATTTACTTTAAGTTTTACAATGTATTTATATACCATCTAATCGCATCTTGATTTACACTTTATATATATTTATTTGTGCGTTGAACGCTACACTTTGTTTATTACTATACCGGAAAGGCATTATCTGCTATAATACACTAAAATTCTAGTGTAACAGGCAGGGTACCGAAATATATGTTTTACTTTGCTGCAATGTTATCTGATTATAACAATATAATAACACACTGTTCTGGGAATAAAAAAAATATAAAATATTATTTTTAATATAACTAACCCTCTCCTATATGTACACTTTATTTCATGTCAATTCATTTACTGGTCTGTGTTCCGTTCCACCCTCTATTTTTGATTGCTTAATAAATTCGGTTTATAAAAATTATTCTCAACATTTTCGATCCCAGCGTTTTGTATTGAATTATCAATATCATATAGATGTGTTAAAAATATATATCCTTATAATTGCGTACCCATACACTCTCGAAATTCTTATCCAAAAAATTTCCGGAATATTGAATTTCATAGCTAGTATTTGCTTTCATTTGGTTCGTACAAATAAAGTAGCATCCTGAAGTAACAGATATTACATTCAGCCTCTAAAGTAGTTTGTGTCTGCGATATTGGATTTTGTTTATTTACATTTTTTGACGACTCAAATCGTGTAATGTCCGATATTTTCTTTTGCATTTAATATTATGCAAGAGAAAATTATTGATCGATGGGGATAACAAAATGGAGTAGTATTAAAGGACAGCAACCTAAGAAATTAAATAAATATATAGAGAAGCGGTATTCAAATATGAATATGCTAGCTATATGTTGGCGGCTCAGAGTTAGCTATTAGCAAACATGATCAATCGCCGTGCATATCTTCCATGTTGAATTGAAATAAATATTGTATAATAATAAATTATTATAGTATCGCGTTTCATCGTTCAATTCAAATCATGTGAACTTAATACACGAATGTTAACATACTTTATTCGTCAAGCTGTAAATGTTTATCGCCTCCATTGTCGCTGATCATCCATTTCTCTCAAGACACTCCTGCAATCAGACTCTTAAATTTGCGAACACGCGAGAGAGCAAAGGGTTGGTTCAATGGCAGCAACTTCACGCCAGATATTTTCTTGTAAGGTCTGAATTATTCGAGGATTGTTTCTGTAAACTCTCGACTTAAGGAATCCCCACAAAAAAAGTCACACCGTGTAAGGTCCGGTGGCCAAGGTGCCCAGGGTATGTCTCCGTACTTGCCGATTAATTTTTTTGTGAAAAACTCCCTGCAGCTTCTCCGTTGAAACTCTAGCTGGATTGAATTGTGTTTACAGTTGCGGTACAAAAACTCATCGATCGTTTGGTAATATACATCAGCAGTAACTGTCTCTCGCTGGTTAAAAAAATAAGGGCCAATTATCCCTCGGGCAGAAATTGCACACCACACTGTCGTTTTTGGACAACGCAAAGGTTTTTTATGGCGTTTCCTTGGGTTATCGGGGCACCAGTATCTCATGTTCTGTTTATTAACATAGGTATCGATATGAAAGTATGCTTCGTTAGTAAACAATATGCTTCCAAGCGTTCGTGCTGTTCCAAAACGTTCCAGCATCGTTCTCGCTAGGGTTTCATTTAAAGAATAGTCATCGTTGAGAAACTGCACGATTTTTTATATAGGTCAAACTGTACTTTCTTTTTCAAAATAACGTGCTCTATTGATTTTTTTATTCCAGTACAGCCTGCAATCTTCATTATCGATTTACACGGATTGCGCATAATTTCATGTCGAACTTGAGTCACACGTCCTGACGTCGCTGCTGACGTTGATGGTCCCGAAGGAGTTTGTTTAACCATTGTCATTGATTCAGAACCAGATAAGTTGCGTGCTCGGCCCATCACTTACTCGTCGAATATTAAATTGAGTACAAAAAGCGCGAGGTGCAGAAACCAATGAATCACCGCACTTTAAATATTGCTCAATCGCGAACGCGTGGTGCGCTCCCGACCAGTGACTCATTGCGACTTGCAAATCGAACAATACCATTCCCACTTACCTCACCCTGATTGTCTACGAGCAATTACAATTTAATCTTGAAATTTTTCTTCTGGACACACTTTACTATACAAATACACTTTTTTCAAATGAACAGATGTTAAGGTCACATACAAATTTATTATTTTTTAAGTGAGGTGCAGTATGTATCACCTTTGTTAGATTCTGAATATGTATATAGAAATGTAAAACAATGTGCATACACAAAAACATGCCTGTTTTTATAATTGAATTTTTTATTTAATTTGTTGTGTAACATTATGAGATTGAACCAAATTTCGCAATGAATGGAAATATGACGTAACTAAAATCGATAAATTAAATCAAATCGCAGTAAAATGTAGTATTTCTGGTTGATTGATAATTACTTATTACTAATTCACCACCATTCGTTTACGATATTCAACGCTTCATGGAATGCCAATTTACGGATGAAATTTCTGCTTTGTTGAATAAAATATTCATGGGCGTATCTGGCACTAGAATGACCGCTGTTCAATACTGAAATTAATTATTAATACTCGTATACCAATGTATCCAATTAAATAGTTTTGGAATTCAACAATGAAAATGTATCTATGTAATATGTAGACGTGAATACATTAATATCATTTTCTATACAATAATATGATAATGTATTATATATTAAGTAGAGATTTATTATTTATTCTTCACTTAATGTAGAAGAATTGGCGCTGCCAGTAGTGTTTACCGTTCTCTTTATTGTGCTATAACCTAACCTAATCTCATAATCTCAAAAACACACTCGCTACCGACCCCTAACCGACAACAATACAGCGCGCCACAGCCACTCAGGGAGCCGTCTCTAGCGCGTCATTTCTTTCGCGGCAGCCTTCCAGACGAGTTCATTAATCAACACTTCCCGTTCCAGAACTTTTACTGCCTATACACGATGAATATGTTCCAGACCGATTTTGTTTGATTGCCATTTTGGTTTGGAAAATATTTGTAAATTTTTATTTAGTAAACGTAGAGAATAGTTGATTACAATTTATTTAAAACCTCAAAAACATATTAAAATCAATAAAATATTTTATTTAAATAATAATGGCAATGCTGTAACCATTAATAGACGTCACTACTGTCGCATCTTAGAATACTTATTGGTAGCCAAATTAGGTCGATTAGGCCTGCAACATATGTGGTTTCAACAGGACAGTGCCACCATATACATAACCCGAGCTACGCTTAAAATTTTGTGAGATATTTTTCCTGATTGCATAATGTCAAAAAGTATAGATATCAATCTCGATCACGTGATTTAACTGCTCTTGACTATTTTTTGTAGAGGTCCTTGAACCGACAACAATTCCAATGCTACAGGACAATATTCGAAATGAAATTGCCAAAGTGTGCAAGAATGTTATGAAAAATATGGTTAAAAGAGCACGCATTTGTGCCGCAGCTAGATGTGATTTCTTGGTCAATATTATAATCCATATCTAATTGTAAAAAACCAGGTAATCGATAAATAAAAACAAAAAAAAAATTATGTTTAATTTCTTAGTTATTTAAAAATAACATAGGCCTGGAATATAATATTCGCCCTGTACTTCATTTTCAATCGTTTTCATCATTACTGAAGATCATTATCTCCGAGTGGCAAAACATTAGCCAGTGGCGTCTTTATCTAGTCGGCCCATCGAGTCAGAGATCGACCCTTTGCTCTCCGTCCTTGTGTGTTCCCCATGATCACCAATTTCTACATAATATCTCCATCTCTTCAAGCAACTCTCCTAAAATATGAAAGGATTATTATCCTATGTGTTATAAGGATTATTAGCCTTTCTTTAGTGCGGAGTTCTTGGAGAATGGAGACATTCGCACGTTTCGCAGTCCACGGGACGCGTAGCATGACTCGATACATGATGTTAGGACTGCTCTTGATAACGTTAATTTTCAGTAATCAACAGGGGCGTGCACTGCATACAAGCAAAAAACTGTGCATTACTGAAAATTCTGGGAAACAAATATAAATAAAACTAGCATGCCCGCACAGCTACCGCACGGTAGCAGACGTATCCTGCAGAGACGCAGTACTCTGTTTTCAATCTCACCCAACAAAAAAAAAAAAAACACTTTTCTCGGTATCTCAGAATTGGAAGAAACAGAGCCGACGTACATAGCCAACAACCTAAGGTGTGGTGGAGAAATTGTGCAGGAGCTACACAGACTCACCCCGCGCACCTAAAAAAAATACCACTTTTCTCGGTATCCCAGAATTGTAAAAAATAGACCCGACGTATACAACTAACAACCCAAAAGGGTCAAAGGCCTGATGATCTTTGAGAAGCGTTAGGTTAGATTACTAACCACGTAAAAAAAAACACCACTATTCTCGGCATCCTAAAATTGTAAAAAACAGAGCTGACATATACAACCATCAACCCATCTCTCCAGGTTTTAATAAAAACAAACATTTTGTTAATACTCATTGATAAAACCATGAAAAGTGATTTGACAGGAAAAGAAGAAGAAAAATAAAGGAAAAGAATAATAATCCATCACTCATCGAGCTTGTATGAGAAGATGTATGAATGTGGTTGAGGCGAGAATTATGTGTCAGGACAGAAGAGTGTGGCGCTCTATCCTCTCTGTCTACCCCGGAAACGGCGTGATGGTAAGTAAGTTACAGGTTTATCTATCACCAGAACTGTTCAATCTAAATATTGAATAACAGACGCGTAAAAGAACAAACTCCTTCGACCGGTCTGTAGTAAGACGGGCGTATTTAAGTCACGTGTACAACTGCGAAATAATAATTAATTCAATTACGCTTTTAAAAAATCATCATTGTGTCGTTCTAGACAAAACCTATAAAAATCCAAAAAAACGTACAGAAAATTTTTCTAAGTATAATATATGATTTTACCTTAATTAACCAAATTCCGGAGTGAAATCATCAATTTTATCTTGTGCGGGAAAATATAAAATATCTATGACTATTGTAAGCTGTGAAATCTGAATCTCGATACATGACATAAAAAACGCGCGAAAATCAACAGCTGTTTATTACAATGCCGAGTCGAAATAAAGTCATACATTTGAAACGTCAAAAAAAAAATTGCGCGAAAATTACGCACTGCAATAATGACAGGTAAAACAGCTGTTTATTTAATTTTCAGGCAGCCATGTATGAAATGTAACCAATGAGGGTATTGACCAATTACAGCCCACGGTTGCTGCTTGAAAATATGAAGTGTTGCGTTTATTAAGAAAAAATATCAAGCATTTTCTTCAATTCATTTGTATGTAGGTAGGTACGTCGATTTTTCAAATAAAAATTACGCGTTTTTTAGATTTTAAAGGCGAATTTTAAACGATAGAAGCTTACAAATACGAAAATAAATTTTATTCCATTGTGATGTATGCACAGATGTAATAAAATTATATTTTGGTCGTAAACTCGCAGAGAAAAGCTCAAAAACACGAAATTTCACTTAATCAAGCTTCACAAATAAATTAGAAGAAGAAGTTTTTTTTTAAAAGTGTGCAACGATACTACTCATCGGTGGCAATTGCCAAAAAATATTAAAATGATTTTAGCTCTTAAACTCGCAGAGTTATAAGCGAATGAAAAAAAAGTTAGGCTAATTAAAAAGTTAAATTTTCCAAAAATCACCAAACTAAAAGAGTTGTAACAAATAGAGGAGAAGAAGAAGAATGAAAAGAAAAAAATGTAAAGACTCAGTCAACCTTCGGACGTCTGGGAAAAATATCAGAATGCGGATAGAACGCCTAATAAGCGAGATATTAACCAAAACGTGTGTGACAAAAACGGTTACATATAAACATATAAACATCGCGAAATAGGGTCTATTATATTTATTAAGTTTTTTGTTCAGTATATTGTAAAAACATGTTTGCCTTACTATTTATTTTAAATATTAATCGATTATTGGCTCAAACGGTATGTATGGCGACATCTCTGTAAAATAAGTTGTACTAAAAAAATCTTATACTTAAAAAAAATTGTTTACATAAAAAAAAAACATTTAAAATATTCCTCACCCTTTTGTGGAAAATAAATTATATTTATTAGAAAAATATTAATAGTAGAAAATATCATAATCTGTAAACATATTTTCCTTACCAAAATTATTTAATATATTTTTTTTTCTGAAACGGGATGTTTAGTGACATCTCTGTAAAATAAGTTGTACTAAAAAAATCTAATACTTAAAAAAATTGTTTACATAAAAAAAAAACATTTAAAATATTCCTCACTCTTTTGTGGAAAATAAATTATATTTATTAGAAAAATATTAATAGTAGAAAATCTCATAATCTGTAAACATATTTTCCATACCAAAATTATTTAATATATTTATTTTTCTGATCCGGCGTGTTTAGTGACATCTGTTGTCAAATTTGTAAAAAATGCATATGGATACGCGGCAAATTAATTATTAAATTTCGTTTATTATCTATAACATTTATTAATATTCTGAAAAGGCTATAAGATGCCATAAATTAAAAAAAGTAGTCTGTAAATAAAATAAATACATTTCTACCAAAAAATCGTTTTATTCGGCGGTAAAGATAATAATAAAGATAGAGAAAATGGACATGTCAAAAAATGTCAATGTACATATTTAAATAAAAATACTCTTTTTAATTCGGATTCGTCACATATTTCGCTTCAAGGTGGTCGAATGAACCGTTACCTGTATTATTACAATATTTATTTAATAAGCTCAATGTTACATAGAGTGTAGAAATAATTTTCAAATGTTTCATTTCTCACGTGAAAATGGACATTTTTACATGGACATGATATAATATTTAAACATTATTTATTAAAAATACTATTTTTAATTCGTATCGGGTATATATTATCCTTCAGGGTGCATGGACGCGAAGATACCTCCATGAATATGATCTTTTTAATAGACTGCTTCATACCGAATAGTGTACAGAGAACGTTTTCAAATCAAAAAATGTACATTTTCCCATGTGAAAATCGACATTTTTCATAAATCGCAAAGTTTGTCACTGTTTCGCCTGTCAAATATGGAAAAAACCGCATTCATTTGTTTTCTCCGGCGGTCGTGAGATTTCACTTTTCCGGGGTTATTTGTATCAGTTTTTTCGCATTTTCGGCGCATCTAGGTAGGTCCGTACGTTTTTCAAAAAAAAAAATACGCGTTTTTTAGATTTTTAAGGTGAATTTTAAACGATAGAAGCTTACAAATACGAAAATAAATTATATTCCATTGTGATGTATGCACAGATGTAATAAAATTATATTTTGGTCGTAAACTCGCAGCGAAAAGCTCAAAAACACGAAATTTTACTTAATCAAGCTTCACAAATAAATTAGAAGAAGAAGATTATTTTTTAAAGTGTGCAACGATACTACTCATCGGTGGCAATTGCTAAAAAATATTAAAATGATTTTAGCTCTTAAACTCGCAGACTTATAAGCGAATGAAAAAAAAGTTAGGCTAAATAAAAAGTTAAATTTTCCAAAAATCACCAAACTAAAAGAGTTGTAACAAATAGAGGAGAAGAAGAAGAATGAAAAGAAAAAGATGTAAAGACTCAGTCAACCTTCGGACGTCTGGGAAAAATATCAGAATGCGGATAGAACGCCTAATAAGCGAGATATTAACCAAAACGTGTGTGACAAAATCGGTTACATATAAACATATAAACATATAAACATCGCGAAATAGGGCCTATAACTTTAATATATATGATAATTCATATGTTATAATTACCCTAGCGCCCACCGTGTATCAGAAGAATCATTAGTTACGTAGTTCTGGATGCTACCGCGTGACGCCACCGGAGCGCTGTAGTCCTCTACCGGGTTATTATTCATTTTTTGCTACTACAATTGCTAGCCACTATTTTGATCTATCGTTCTATTCAAGCCATACAATCGCTACCTACTGAATTGAAAATTACTCTCGGTAGTCAGAAACGAATCAGCTGATCCATGTTACTAATGCTGTATGTTAACAAAATGATATTTAAAAGGTTTTGAACTTAGATTAGAGCTGGTCGAAGCATCTACTTTCTCATTTAGTAATTCAAAATTTTCATGATTATCATTTTGCGTTCAAGGATAATATATTTTTATTATATGGATTTATTTTGCCTAAATACATCGGTTAAATGAAAGTTCATAAACCTACCTACTATACTATACAATATAGTATAGTATATTATAATATTAAGGAAAACACATTCTTATTGTGAAGTTGTAATTATTCAGAACATAGGTCTGTGATATTTTAAATACTAAATTAATGTATTAATTATAAATATATACATTAATTTAGTATTTATTATAATATCATGGTAACAGCATAACCTAAGTCTAGCCACTGATAATCAGGAACAACAGCAATTGCAACAACACCGTATATCATATTTGAGCAGATCTGATTTATAACGTTGCATATCTTCATGAGCATCGAATTCTATATAAAACAATCACATAAAATAAATAAAAATACTATTACGCAAAAATATTAAGTGGTATTTTTCGCAACAACACTGTATATCTCCGTCTATCTATTAACGTTTATAAAAACTGATAAACAGTATTATTGCAGAGGGGAGGAAGTATGTTTTGCTACTGGTTATTCTTCGCCAATTATTCTTAATATTATGAATGGTACATTGAATCTCTGTTTTGAGGCTCTTATGTATCTAGTTTTTACTCTCAGATCCTAGGTCATTCTACCGGAAGCAAAATTATTTATGCGCGTTTGATCAGCAAAGTCGTCGAACCGGTCTTGGTGTTCAACACGCTCACAATATCACTTTCTTCTTGTGCCCTATCCGTTCAACGGACGTTGGCTTTCATCTCTTTGTTTACTGACCAAACCGTTGTCTCAGGTTCTTCAACTTATTTGCAGATTGTGTTTATTTTTAGTCATTTTTCCACTATCGGGAGTGTGTAATCTTCCCTTCTACTCCCCAATTAAAGAAATCTGTTTATTTGTTTCTACTAATGTTATTTATTTTTGTTATCCTCTATTTTAGTTCTACATTCTTTGTTTTTATATATATTGTTCTATAATTTATTTATTTAATATGTTTTTGTATATACCTCAATAAAGTGGAAGTTCTCGGTGCTTATGAGGGCAATTTTGTATAGACAGCTGTGCCGCACTGCCATTTTTTAAAAATAAATTAAATAAATTATTATTTTGTAGGTATACTTTTATACTTATTCATTCATTCATATTATTGTTAACTGTAGTATATTATCACCAGTTTTTAGTTTATTAATACCCCCTTAGCCTATTCTCCCCAGTACATATTATTCCTTTCAAAGTTTTATGAAGTGTAGTTTTTCTACATTGGGTGAACTTTCGGAAGAACAACGTGACGGCGTCATCAACCAGGTGAGTCGAGCTGTTCTTTGGTTCCGTGAGTCCATCCTGGTCCTTTTCCTCCCTTCTCCATCCTCCCAATCTCTATTTCCTATATAATCTATTCTTCCGATTTCATCATCATCCATCCATATTGTTGACCGGCGGCTTGCGTCGGTCACATACCCTTTCCCAAAACCAATGTAGAAGTTTTCAACATCTTTTATCGGTTCCACACACAACGCTTAGGCAACGCGAATTCTACAATTAATAACAAAAGCTAATGTATGAAATTTATATTTTACTTTGAGACAAGAAATAAGCAAAACTAACTAATTATAATTTAGATCTTCCCGCGCCCTTTTAAGTGCTGTCTTATTTTACTTTTAGATACAATACAAGTACATATCAATATTACAAATAAAGGACAGAAACCAATCGGTACAAGACTGCCACCGAAGGGCTTACTAACAAATACACTGTCTCATAAAGGGACTAGGACGAAACACAATAATGTATGAGGGCACTGCCACTGGACCATATAGGAGCTTTTGGTTATAAACGGCAACTTTCAGCAATCTTTCCGTACACTATAAGGTGCAAGATCTCCTACTTCTCCGGATGTTTCATTACGTTTCTTGGTTTATAAGAATATACATGTGTGTGTGTGTGTGTGAGTATTGCCGCCCTTTTTTTGGAAAGCTAATAAGACGTTAAACGACAGGCGGTTCAATTAAACCAGTCCAAAAGATGTAAAGATCCCAAAAGAACAACAACATCGGAACAGAAAGACAACAAAAAAAAAACTTAACGCAGTTCATACATCATACGTGTGCTTATTATTAATCGGAAACCTGAGAACCAGCTATCGAAGGAATTCATATAATCAGATTTTATTAAGTTAAGTTAATTTTATTTTACTGAACCAGCCTCCGTTCAGTCTCGCCTCAGGAGCGAACACGTGGGTCGGGCCGTGCGTGTTCTTTTCCACCTTTCCCTGAACATAACAGGTAAATAAATAATAATACCGTTTTACATTCAGAGTTGCATAACTTTACTTATCTTTTGCCTCTTTGACGTTCATCTTGCCTCTCTCTCGCGCCGATGACGAGGGCTCGCACCGGGTGCGAGCGAGATGGCGCAAATCGCGGTCGTCGAACCTGCGCGGCTGTAACATTCACTTTAATTTATATTGTCATCATTTTATTTTATTTGTGTCCGTTCATTTTTTGGACCATTCTCTGAACGTAATTATTTCCGCAGGGAACGTCAACTATTTCACATTCGCAGTTTGTTTACAAACTGTTTTACTTTTTGATTCAAGTCGACGTACGTGACAGTTCATAATAAATATTTGTAAATTAACAATTTAAATAGTATTTTTTTATTTATTATCTTTGTTTTATTAACCACTGAATTGAGTTTAAATACATCTACCGGTTTCGAAAAATACCATTTTCTTCTTCAGGATGACATAGCCAACTAAAAATATATATCATTGTTTCTTCACCTATCTATTTTTAAAAATTTAAAAAAAACAATAATTTTTTCCTAAAAATTATTCGACTAAATTTGTATTCAGCAACAATTTGAGTTAGGTACTAAATTTATTTTTTAAATAATTGTTGTTTTTTAAAAAAAATTAAAAATAGATTCTGGTGAAGAAACAATGATATATATTTTTAGTTAGTTATGATATCCTGAAGAAGAAAATGGTATTTTTCGAAACCGGTAGATGTATTTAAATTCAATTCAGTGGTTAATAAAACAAAGATAATAAATAAAAAATTTGAATTTTAACCACAAAGTTAATATTGCTAATTTTAAAAGACTTTAAATAGTAACATGGATATCATAACACGTTTGGAAATCTTATTTAGACAATAATTTTGTTTTTTTTCATAACCATGATGGCAACATTTAGTATATCAGTATATATAAATATATTATTAGAGAGAACACATTTTTGCTATGACGTTGCATTTTTAGAACGCAGTTCTATGGTTTTGATACAAATTATATTGATCAATTTGAAAAGCATGCAGAAAAAATTTATTTACCTAAAAAATATTTAATAGCTACGGAGATTTAATCCAGGACCTCTTCCTATCCGGGGATGATATATCAATTTAAATGGATGTATCAACTTAAAATATTACAGAATATAAGTTCAAAATTTGTCAAAAGGTATTTGGTTGCTATAGCGAAATCGTAGAACGCGATTCCCCGGATAGAAGGTCCAAGTTCGAATCCCGCAACTAAATATATTTTCGATTAATAGATTTTTTCTGTATATCTTTCTAATTGATTAATTTAATTTCTATATATATATTATGTTAGATTTAAGGTTTCTGTGAGCACTACTGTATGGAACTGGCGTTTCTTCTAGGTTAGATTGCGTTTTTTGTACGTGGTTTCTTTGGGGAATCTCAGGCCGACGTTTCGGCACGAGAACACGCCAAAGCGTTGTCTCAAGTTTGCGCATCCATGCTTTTTCGCAGGAGATATAAATTTCCTTCAGTGTATCGTACCGAAACGTCAGCCTATATTTCCCCAAAGAAACCAATTTATATTTTAGAGAGAAAGTTTGTTTGTTTTCGGGACTATTGTCTTTCCAATGTTTCGGGTAAATCTCATCCTGAATCACGTATTTTCAGGCCGGCAGTTCAGCGCTGAGTGAAACCACTAATCACGCAAATCCCTAATCTTTACTTTGTATGATTAGGGCTATACAACCTAATGTTTGGCTTATGGTAAATCTGTGAGATAAAATATTATTGTTATTATTTGTTTGTGCGATAAGTATAGGCTTCTGAGAAATATTTGATGATAATAATTGATGATTGATGATATCTTCTGACCTTCTAACTTCTCTTCTGTCCATCTAACCATCTGCCCGTCGGTCTATGTCGCATAAAACAACAGGTGTCCATTTAGCATTGTTGTATTTTAAAAAGGGCAAAAAACTTTTAATATAATTATTAAACAAATCTATCCAAAAACGGCAACATATTATATTTCAATTATTAATTTAAAACAATAACGGACTCTGAATCAGACGCAACAATTTTTTATTGTGAACATTGTTAATCGACTTCACATTAAATAATTATGTCCCTACATATATTTTAACGAATCTCGAAAGGAAAAGGTTTATTACAGTACAATCCAACTTAACCAATATCTAACGCGAACAGATATCCAATTAACCTAACCTAACCTGTAAATTCCAAAAGTGATTGTGAAGGTGAAAGGCCAAAGATAAAGAAGGCGATTTCCAACTCAATGGACCAGCCAGATCAAATACGCTTACGACTATCCTATTGCAACAGCTCTCCAAACTGCGGCCTGCAGGTGTAGACACTCGTTAAAGGAATCTCAGAAATAAGTTAACCAAATGGAGAAGTTATATGGACGAAGAATTTTGGAATAAATGAGGGATAATAAAGACGGTGTTTAATAGAAGAAAATTTTAAGCCTTTTTGCATCCAGTATATATATCACTTTTCAATTCTAATTGAATCCAGTATACAAGGACAAGTTAAACATTATGTCAATTTTTCATTCTACAATTTATATACACAAACTTTACGGAAGCCATGCTCATCGTGAATGAAAGGATGGGCAGAACCATGACTGATGCACAAAGAAGACGCTACCTCACCGATGGTAACTCGCCTATTCGCTAGAATCATCTCTCGAGCTTGCTGAATCTTGTCGTCCGCGGTGGAGGTTGACGGGCGTCCTGCTCCCTCTTCGTGCGTCACACTCGTCCGGCCACTTTTAAACTTATCGATCCACGAATAAAGCACTGCCCCAGTTTTATGATAAAAAGTCTACCATGAATTTCAATACTTTTCACACCCTCCGACCAGAGAAATCGGATCACCGTTCGTTGTTCCACCTTGGTGCAAACTGCTAGCGGAGCGGACATGCTTACACTGTAATAGCCGGAAGGCAAATCACGCGATCGGTATCAAATTTCTCACACATGACCGCAGTCGTACCAACTCTAATCAAGCAGGCAGTATAACAACTTTGAAGATGTTTTATGACGAAAGTATAGATAATACAATATATAATGAATCTTAAAAGAAACAAAATAGTGCTTAACTTCGTTGGCCTATACCATGTATGGCGTGACTCATACATCATTGTGTTTCATCCAAGTCCCTTCATGGGAGAGTGTACTTGATAGTTAGCCCTTTAATGGCTGTCTTGTACCCACTGGTTTCTGTTCTTCCGTACACAACACTTGATTATCTGTTTATTTTTAATGTTGATATATACCTGTATCTAGAATAAATAAAGATAGCACTTAAAAGGTCTAAATTAAAATCTTTGTTCGATTTTCTTATTAAACTAAAATATATTTTTCTTACATTAATTGGCTTTTGTGTTTATTAATTGTAGATTTTGCGTTTCTGTAGCATTGTGTGTGGAACCAATAAAACGAGTTGCAAACTTCAACAACGGCTCCGCCTTCTAGCACCCCTTTATAATATACAATGAATAACTAACCTCTTAGTAATTTTAAATTCAATTACCGGATAATTTTAATGAGCACCTCGACATATTACAAATCACCATCATGATTAACTCCAGCATCTTTAGATCTAGTAGAAGACAAATGCCTATCCCTAACTCAGTTGGTAATAACATAAAATTATGTGTGAACAAGAGATGTCGCCGTTGGTTAAGTTTGTTAATAATTTAAGCAAGATAAGAATTTAAAAAGTCCCCGAATTAATTAAATAATTTCACCACATGTATGTAGGTGTACGAGTGAGTTTAAGGCTTTGGCGCATTACAGTGTAATCGTCTTATCGTAACTTACTTCTGAGCCACTTTAAAGGTTATATAAATATAATAAATGATTACGTATTTATAATTCAAATACATACAAACGTATGTAGTGCACATGAATGTAATTAAATGTTTATTGAACAGTTACCATAAAACCAGTTTGACGGCCATAATATTAGTAATAATTTTGTACTGTAATTACATCCGATAACAACATCGATGTAAACAAATCGACAACAAATGGTTTCGAAAGAAAAGTATAACTTTTCCTTTACTCCAAGATCCCTGCTTGTAGTACTTTTGTTTGCCATAAATCTTACAATTTTCTTTAAAATATAGTTAGCGCTAGATGTGAGATACCGAGAGTAAATTTTTTTATATAATCTAATAATTCTTATTTGTGTGTTATGATCTTGCATATTTCCCTTTACCTTATATGTGCTTACATCATATTGTTTTAAATATTTTACCATGTGTGTTACATAGTCGATTTTATTGTGTTTTGCCTTTAATGAGATTTGGTTTTGTGAAATGTACTTGTTTAACAATTTGCCCTAAAACAGGCTTGCCTAGTTGGGCAATGCATTTTAAAATGTGTGTAAAACATATGTAACAAACTATTTTTTTACAGCTGTACAAATGTTGTATATGTCTAATAAAATATGTTTAACGTAAGTGTTCAATTTTTTCAGAATTTGAAAGAATGTCGAAAACGCAAACCATTTCCTTTAATACAAGATAACCGCTTACAACACTTTTGTTTGCCATAAATCCTATAATTTTCTTTGTGACGAGTGCCGAGTCTCAATCAGATAGATTAGGCTCGTAATGCATCTCCACAAGTCCTGATCCAGGGTCTCTTCAGCTAGATGCGTCGCATCTGCCCGCCGCTGAAGCGTTCTTCTAGGTCTTCATCGGCCCAAAGTTGTGCCAAGAAAATCACCTTTTCTAGGTCACTTTGACGTATGAAAGAATTGTAAAAATATTTTATTCACGGCTGTAGATAGTAGTGATGAGCTCAAAATCACGAACCATGAGTCGATCACTGACATCTTGAGTCATACTCACTATCAGTGATTGAATATGTGGGAATATCGTGATTCGTGAATCAATTTGTGATTTTCTGATATTTAAATCACTTGTATCACCGTCATCAACCGGATTTTCCGTAATCTATTAGAGCCGTCTATTAGAATCTGTTTTTGTTGGTCACGTTTATGCTAACTTGTTGATAACTTAGTTTTTTTTTACATTTTGTAGATATGTGTATATAATTTTCTGCGAATTATTTATGCTAGAATATATTCTTTACATAAATTAAATTTTAATAATATAAATAAATACGCTCAAAATTATATTTTTTTAAATTTGTTTCGTGTATTACGATTTCAGAAAATGTGATTACTGTGATCACAGTTTTAAATCACTGATATTATCGAACAACAATCACAATCACTCCAATGAGTCAAGAGTAACATTTTTTCTCATCACCACCAGATAGGGCTTGCTGTGGTTGGATTTGTTGCTGGGTCGAGACCTTCATGCCTCATGAAATATATTTAATAGTGTTCAGTGATTCAGTGATTCCAGAGATCTCCGCGGAAGGCCTCCAAGTATTGCAGACCTGAGTGATCAATGAAACGAAATGGATGTTGACGGGCTATATAGAGGAAATTAGACTTGAAAAAGTAAAGAAAATAGGATATCTGTGATGCAGATTATATGAAGACTAGGAATTCCTAGGATAATGGTACGATGCTACATGTTCGTTCTCTTGGACACGAAATAACGCTAATGTAAAAACAAAAAAGAAATTCTCAAATCAAAGAAAACTCGAAATTTTGTATATTTTTTCAACGTTGTTTTTAGTCCGCTATCTAAAGTTGTAGTGATACGGCAATTTTTCTTTATCGAACAGAAAAGGAATGACCAAAAATATATCTATATAAAAATACAAAAAAGTTTTACTTAAAATGTGCGTGTTTTATGTTTAAATTTCTTCGTTTTCTAGTCACTGGATTTTCATCGATAGCTATTGGCTATTTACATTTCAACATAAATAAATGTTACACATTATTTTTCTGATACAGATATTCATTCATTTACTTCATGTTGTCTGATAGTGACGTCATAAACAATGAATACATTCACCAAAATTAAAATAATTTAACATGATTAGAGTATGATACTCTTAAAATAAGTACTATCGCATTTCTGCAAATTAATGTTTCGATTCATACATATATTATATAGGTGGCAGTGGCGTAGTGGCAGCGCGAATAACATAATAATAATACAAATACTATTTAAGAAATCGTAAAATAATTGTATATATATATATTATATATACATATTATTTTATAACATTTTCTATGTTATGCGATATTTTCTTTAAAAAGACAAAATAGGTGTTTATTTATTATTCAGACACATATATTATAAGTATTGTAAAGCTAAAAAAAAAAACAGTTTGTTACATATATTTTACACAAATTTTAAAATGTATTGCCCAACTAGGCTAGCCTGTTTTAGGGTAAATTAACAAAGAAATTAAATTTCACAATACCAAATAACTCATTGAAGGTAAAACACAATCAAATAGAATAGAAAATAATGTGAAAATATAGAAAAAGAGAGAGAAAAATACCAATGTGCATTACAATATATAAAAGTAATGGGAAATGTACAAGATCAAACATACAAAATGCATTACTAAGAATTATTTAATTAAACAAAGCAGTTTACTCTCAGTATATGCTCTACCTAATTTCAACAACCAATTTTAAACATCCCTTATGAAAGCCGTAATATAATTTAAAGTTCTAATATTATTTCCAATTTGATTGTATATTCTGAGAGTATGAAAGATAAATAACCTTTGACCAAATTAGTTTTCATTCTTGGAAGTATTTTAAGATAATTTGCTCTTGTGGGATAATATCTTTCAGTCTTCACAGATGGAGCGCTTATTTTCCAATGAAAGCTAGTTAGTATATTCAACACATATAATAGTCGTATATCCTAAATCTGAGATTCCCTAAAGTGGCTTTGAAGGATAGGAAAGGTCACGGCGGTGTTACTAATAATCATTTTGTTTTTAATTGAAATTTAAAGCAATAAGTATGCTAATATTATTTATTCTGATCGTTAAATAAGGTAATGCCATTAAATATAAGGTATTAATAACTATTTATCGTCTAATTTCTCATCTCAAACGGGTCAAGTAATGTTGTGCGTATATTCTGCAACCCTGAACAACCTTTTCTCGTAGCAAATAGCGCGATGAAAAAATTTGGTAGAGACCAATACATAATTGGGTATCATATAATAGAGAAGGCACTCGAATTCTACATTCTGCATACCATTGTTTTTTCGACTACTTAAAGATCTTTAACAATGTTGTGAAATGGACGAAATATTGAGGAAATGTTTCTGTCAATGTTCATGATTCCATTCCATATAAAAGTACAGGGAACATCTAGCATCGAATCATTTTCACTCGCAAATTTAAGTTTAGATCATTACTTTCTTTGTGCGGAAGAATGTAGCTCGGGTTAGCTCTGTACTATGTTTAATTTCCATATAAGGGTTCCAGTATTCGTTTAATCTGCAACGAAAGCAAATTATATTTATTATACATATAAATTATACATTATAAACATATTAAACGAACATTCATATTCTATTCACTAGACCCAACTAGACCAAAGTCTGTGTTAATGCAGACAGGTTCATTTATTATATCTAACAATACAAATATGAAACAATTATTATCAAACTAAACAAGAAATAAAAATTAACTGTATCAATTAGAAAGATATACACATTTATTTATATTAATAAATATTTATCGAAAAAATATTTTTGATGCTTCCAGGATTCGAACCTGGATCTTTTCCTATCCGGAGAAATGCATTAACCGATTACACTACACCAACATAGTAAGTAGACGACAAATTTCCGAATTTATATGTTGCACTTTCAAATTGATACATCTGTCCCCAGTCCCCAGAATGCATTCTTTGAGGAATAAATACGCGAAGGTAGTCGACATTTTTACTGTTATTTTAACTCTTTATAGGACTATATTATTATAATTTTTTGTATCTCAACTCAATGGTGACGGATAAATTACTTCACTTCACATTTTATATTCATTTTTAATTTAAATTATGAAAAAACATATGTAATTTTTTTCTTTGTGTATTGCACTTCTGTTGTAATTTTATCTTATTTTACAAATTATGTTAATGCCTGAATAGGGCGTTAACATAATTTAAATTAATTAATTAAGTTGTATAATAATAAAGAAATATTTACTGAATCTCAAACGCCTTTGAGTTAAATTCGATAGAAGACGCCAGAATTAATTAATAATTCATTTTTATTAAATTTTGGATACATTAATACAACTTATATATTTTTAAGGAGAACACATTCTTATTGTGAAATTGCAATTTTCCTAAACATAGGTCTGTGATATTTTTAATACAAATTATATGTATTGATTAGAAAGATATTCACATAAAATATTTTATTCATTTAATTTGTATTAAAAATATCACAGACTTAATAAGAATGTGTTCTCTCGAGTAAACAGGATTAAAAAATAATTCCACTAACAATATACCAGCGTATATTTTTTTAAACAAAAATATTCACACTTTTCTATTATTGAAACACCATGGAGTTTGAAATAAATCTAAAATAATAAAATAAAATCGTAAATTAAAATAAAGAAATGATATAATCATTTTCATGAATATTTATTACTCAGTTTCCTATCTGCCAAAATCCAAAAAATATACAACATGAAATATTATTAAGAAAAAAAGGCATATTCTTGGGAAGGTCCAGTATTTTTTTTTAGCCCAGGTACAATTTATCGCCGCGCCTGTGGTACCAGACATCGCAACTATTTCCGGTGTTGAGTAATGCCTTTTATTTTTTTTGTCCAATTCCACGCACCAGGGACACAGCGTTGCTGTCTGTGCAAGATCTTGCAATTAATTTTAAAAAATTTCCTCGGAAGAATGTGCGGAAGGTAATACAAAGAAATTAATGCAAGACCAAGATGAACATGAAACAAAACATCGAGATACGGACGCTTAGGTGACTTGGTTGAGGAGTACACCGACGCAGTAGCCGTGTCTGAGAATGATTAATGACATGATTGTCTGTTGCGGTCGTTGTCTGCGGCTCGCTGTTTTTTTTCAGCATGTCTCATATTACGAATGAATATGCAATGGTCTGTGTCCATGGAACGAGACGTGTAAAAATATAAATAGATACTTTTTTTTCTAATACGTCATGAATTAATGTTCTAATTATCATGGCAGTAAAATCCGAGGTGGGCGGTGAGCCTTGGCTACATCAACAAGATCTGTTTTGGGTCAAATGGCCCGTGTCAAGTCTTAGAGATTAGTTGAAATAAATCTCAATACTATGCATACTTGAAATGTTGATCTATAGTCGTCTGAAATCGGCAGGATCGATCCGCGTTTACAACGTTTGATTTGATAGCGAGACACTGATATCACCTTAAATTATTAATACCTACAACGAATATACTGAGAATAGACCAAGAGAGAATATTTTAACTACGGCAGATGAGATTCAAATTCACCCTACGGACGAACGGGATTTGATGTTTGACAAACAACGACCGTGAATTTAGGCACGAAGCTGTACTCGAATATGAGTCTTATATACGCGATAGACTACGATAGGTGAGAAATGTCTCCAAAGGATCTAATGCGAGAATAATCTCAGATGCTATCTCTAGATGAAAATTGAATGTAATAAAAGTCTCATCCATGGGTACGGGTCACGTTAATAATATTCAAATATTTTTTATTCTGTAGTTAATGACATATAAATGATTTATTATTGCGTTAATTAACTACATTGGCTGTGAAAATATATGGGTAAGTTTAATAGAATATAAAAATATATTTTATATTTGAAATAATGTAGGAATTATCAGAATTCTTTAAACGTACACAACTAAATTAACAGATAACTAGATATTTTTTGACACATTAGATAATTGTATTATCCACAAATATTTTTATTTGTTATAAAAATTAATACGGGTAGGTAGGTACTCAAAACGTATGCTCTTTTCGAAGATTTACAAAAATAGGAATTTTAGATGTCCCAATATAAAAAAATACCTTCTGTCATTCTTAACACAAAGCAGTTTTAGATACCTCGTAAGAAATGACTAGAAATTAATAGTTTTAAAAATACAATCGCAAAATAATTTAAAATCGTAAATGTTCGTTTGATTGTTTATCAATTTCTCAATAAATAACTTTTTTTTTCTATAAAAGTACACAAATACCTACTTACGTGATGTAAGAGATACTCGCATGCTTTTATTCTAAATATTATTTTAAATGTATCAAATTAATATTTCAATTATCACCTTTATAGGTAGACCCTGCGTTGTTAATAATTTATATGACAGTTTTCAGTCATAACACATTTTACGGTACACCTGTTGACATTATGCGGAACTAACACTTAGGTTCGCTCATTGTCCCACAGGCGGCGTATGTCAGAAATCACAATTTATTACAGCCGTAAGTTTGGTATTTGGCAAAGCAAACTGAGTTTATCTGTAGTCCTTAAATCACAGAGTTTACGTATGACACAAAAGCTAGGATCAGGGGAGATCAACAAATGTGTTATCGGTGGAAATATTTCTGCATTTATATACTCATACATTTATTATTTGATCGTATGTTTTCTTGTTAGATATGTTAAGACTTATCGAGGCGTAATATGATGATATGATATGAAAAATAAATCAATACAGTACAATAATATGATCTTCATTCCTCCTTCATGTCAGTATTGACATATCTTGGCCTCAGCTCCGGCACCAGACTTTTTGCCACCATACGCATAAGGCCATAAGTAACTTAAGTGAAAATGATTTTTTCAATTTTAGTAAAAACATCCCAATAAAACTAAAATATACCGCAACTCAAAATCAATATATTTATCAAAGTATCAAATTTTTTAACAATCTCCCCATCACAATTAGAAAAATTACGGACTATCATAAATTTGTAACTGAAGTAAAAAAAATATGTACACGGACTAACTGAAACATTAATTAACTTGAATATACTCCTTCTCTATACACGAGTCCTACTCTCATAGAGAAGAAACAAATGTTAAAATATACATCCACTGATTATTGTAATTGTATTATATTTTTAATATTAATGAAAAAAGAAAAGAAAAAAAAGAAAAAATTGGCCGCCCCTAAATCGTACACACACGTTAAAGGCGGTATTTTTTTAGGCCGGCATTTTGAAACTTACCCATGGGCGGCTTTTTACTAAAAGACGTTGTGGACTACGTGTTGACTACAAATTACTGCTTTATTAGGAAATAACCACAATGTTATTTGTTGGATTTACGTTTTTGGATTTTTAATACCTGGATTATTTTTATTACACACTATCTATTACCGTTTTGTAACTTGGGATTTGGTTTTTCAACTTTTAACGCCGGCGCTGAGTGGCCTCAACCAGATGAGACTCGGCTCGTAATGTACCTTCAGAAGTTCGGGTCGCTATTACAAACATGTCAAATTAGTATCGGTAAAACTGTAATATTTTTTAATTTTGGTTGATTTGAATTCAAATAAAATATAAGTGTTATATAAGACGTGGTCGAATTTAAGAATCGGTTTACCTAATATTTCTGAATTACATAGCACCATTTTTGTTAAAATTTCACCTCATGGACGATAAAGAAAATTTCTCAAATAATCGAATAATTAATTTTAAAATTTGAAAACCGTTTTTTATGAGTTTGATATGTGTCACGTGATATTTTTCTAAGGATACAACTTATCTAAATGTAATTCTGTAGAAAATAAAACTAAATTAATATTCGTGCAAATCAATCAGAGCTGATTATAATATGATTTTCTTTTGTTCGTCCGTCACGGCAATATAAAACAAATAAAATCTTATGTTAATTTTATCGTGTACGGATATCGTGTCAGATTATTTATTTAAGTCTTCTTTTCCAGTTGGTTCACTCATTTCTAAAGACCGCGACCTCTGGGTTGTGACTTGTTGATGTCCTTGACAATTCTCCTCCGCTTATCTGCATTCTTCACTCTTCTCTGCACCCCACTGTTTGGATACAGTTCTAGTTCTAGTTCACTCTCTTCTCCGATTTTCCACTTTTCCAGTCCCCACCAGTTTCTCCAGGTGTTCCTTGATATCGATGTGTAAACAAAAATACTTAATTGATATAAAATTGTAACATCAATTGAGTAATTAAGAAAGTTGATTATTTTTCTATTATTTATTTATTTAAAAAATATATTTTTTGCTGTCATTATTGACGGGTTATTTCTTGTATTAATTAATTCTTAATTACGTTATTAATGAAGTATTTTTTTAAACTTGATCTGTTTATGATTTTACAATTAATTCATTTATTTTCTTTGAGGTTTTGAATATCTAATAAAATTCTGATTTTGGTGGCTGTACAATGCACCAATTTTTTATTTCAATATTCCTACATACACGGAATACAGAAACGAGGGTGAGTCAAAAATTATCTACATTTCCCCCTTCATAACACACCTTCAAGGTTGTCATGCTACCTTCTGCACATGCGTGCATAGAATTGATACGACTGCGGTCACGTGTGCAAAATTTGACTATCGTGTCATTTACCTTTCGGCTATTACAGTGTAAACATGTCCGCTCCGCTAGCAGTTTGCACTGAGGCGGAACAACGAGTAGTGATCCGAATTCTCTGGTCTGAGGATATAAAGGGGATTCATCACGTTAAAGTATCTTTTTGTGGATCGAGAAGTTTAAAAGTATGACGCACGAAGAGGGAGCAGAACGTCTGTTAACCTCCACCGCGGACGATAAGTTTCGCGAATAGGCGAGATGCCATCATTTTTTGAACATCAGTCATGTTTCTGCCCATCTAATCATCCACGACGAGCTTAGCTTCAGTAAAGTATGTGTAAATAAATTGTAGAACGAAAAATGTAGATAAATTTTGACTTACCCTCTCGCATATACAATTCAAATCAATACTCTTACTATCCTTAATCACTACGCGATTATCCTACTACAAGACCAAATAACTTCACTAAACATTATTTTGAACTAACTCATATATCATGTGTTCATTGATTAAAAAAATTTAATAGTGAATTTAAAAATCTAAAGTAAATTTTATAAATTTGGCGCAACCTAGCCGCGGTGCAAATAAAATGATCGAGTTTAAAAATAAATTAAAAAAACAACCTTTAGAAAGTGAAGGCGGCTGCATTTGTGCCGCTTACTTCCGCGTGACGGAGAGCGGTCGCTCACATTTCGGGAATTCCCCGGAAATTACACACATTGCGCACAACTCGGGCGGTCATGACCGACGCGGTGTACCGAGCTGCGCCCAAGTCGGGCGCCGTCAACCGGCGGCACTCGGACGGTCATGATTGCCGAGCGACGCATAGGTCGGGTGTCGTGAACCAGCGGCGTTTGGTCGAGCATGATTATTAGAAGGTAGGAGCATTCGGAGTTGTTACAGTTAGTGTTAAATTTAAACAATGTATACATTAACCAGTCAATGTGTGCACTAACTATGAGTTTCAGTTGCAACTTTCATTGCTGCATTTCATGAATAGTTTCACTAGATAATGTATATATGTAGACTGAAGTCTGTGTTAATTGGTGATATGATTTATTAAGGAAAGCATATTCTTATTGTGAAGTTGTAATTATTCAGAACATAGGTCAGTGATATTTTTAATACTAATTAAATGTATTAATTAAAATGTATAATTATATATATTTATTGGAAAATATATGAAAGTACGGGGTAATTACAGGGCTAACGACCTGTATTCGGATGGCTTAACTGATCACTTTATAAATATATATATATATATATATATATATATATATATATATATATATATATATATATATATATATATATATATATATACATAACGTTCACCAATTCTCCCCCCTCAATCTCACCATTAATCAAATTTTTGAATGTTGTATATATGTTAGTATGTGGACTCGCTACAATATTTTTCGATAAAATTGACTTTATATGTACATATATATATACATATATATATATATATATATATATAAATGTACATATAAAGTCAATTTTATCGAAAAATATTGTAGCGAGTCCACATACTAACATATATACAACATTCAAAAATTTGATTAATGGTGAGATTGAGGGGGGAGAATTGGTGAACGTTATGTATATATATATATTTATAAAGTGATCAGTTAAGCCATCCGAATACAGGTCGTTAGCCCTGTAATTACCCCGTACTTTCATATATTTTCCAATAAATATAATAATGTCTGTGTGAGATATCTGATATTTGTTTAAAAATATTGTTGTTGCTACCGGGATTTGAACCAAGATCTCTTTTCAATCCGGGAAAGGTGCATTGACCGATTATGCTACAGCGCACATTACTTTTGACTACAAATTTTCGAACTTATATGTTACACTTTTCAAATGAATACATCTATTGTTCCATTATTTTAAAACCATGTACTTTATTTTTACAGAATCTCAAATACCTTTGAGTGATCGAAAGTACTGTATGCTGTAGTACAGTCGGTGAATGCACCCTCCCTGGATTGGAAAGAAATCCAGATTCGAATCCCGGTAGCAACAACAATATTTTTCTAAAAAAAATTGATTATATATGTATATCTTTCTAATCAATACATTTATTTAGTAATTAATGTTTGATTTAACTAGTGAGTGTATGAACTCGCCGACGCGATCTGGTCACATTATGAACAAATAAGATCTGTCAGACGAGCGTATTTGATAACTAACCAAATACGAGTGAGTTTGCAATTACCCTACCACACATTAACAATTCAAATGTTAATTATACAACCAATTAATAGAATAAATTGTAATCGTAATTGTAAACACATTGTATTTTTACATATCTTATAGATGAACAGAAAAGAAATGTGATTTAAGTTGACACTTTGAGGTTACGTCGGATTACAATAATAACACGCACGCACTCCACAGCCGGTAATAATATTGCCAATGCAAAATATTGCTAGAAATTGTAATGTTGTCACTCGAAACAATTACACGTGATTCGTTACATATTCGTAGGCATATTTTTATTTAAAAAATATTTTATGTTCACTGAAAACAATATTGGTTTCCATGTTAGATTTTTCCCAAAAATAAGTAAACACATTGTACTTTTTTTAATATGACAACTTCAGTTTACGGTACGTTAGGTGAACATTATGAATACTTTGACAGACACTGAACATTAAATGCATGCAACAACTAATTAGTGTTCGTAAATTATTTTGTGTATACTATAACTAAAACTCATAGTTGGTGCATACATTGACTAGTTAATGTTTACATTTTCGAAGTTTACACTTTGTCTGTAATATATATATATATATATATATATATATATATATATATATAATATGTAATACATATATATAAATATATGCAATATCAATAAATGTCAAATGATTAAATTCTGTCCTAAAAAAATATATTTCAACTATTAAATTCTTTAATAGTTTTAGTAATAAACAATAGTTTGTTTTGCATAAGCATGTAAAAAATGTTCACTGTCTCCTTAACTACACCAAAGTCTACGTGAAAGGAAACAGATTCATCAGTTATATCCAATATTGAAAATGAAACAATAATTATTTTAATTACTAATTAATAACTAAGATTAAAAATCTGTGTATATTATTCAACGAAAAACCTTACTTTCATAAAGTTACATCAACTAAAAAACTAACCAAACGTTACAACTTCGAACGTACTACTCACAACTATAAAATACTTCGATTTCATACAAGCAATCAAGTTCCTATCCATATCACTTGTATGAAACCAGCTCAATTATACTTATTTTATATGGTATCCTTATTATAAAATTCTTGATAACATTGATTATTGAAAAACTTCATATTCCAATAGAAAATATAAATTAAATCTACTGTTCAGTTTTTGTGAAGAGTCAATTGATCGAATACACCCATATAGATAACATGCGGATCTAGATAAGGAGAATCAACACACGTAGGTGAGTCGTGTTCTTCTTTTTTCTGGTTGGTCTTTTAGCCCTCCCTTTCCTTTCCTATTCCCAATTCCAAATATCCTTACCTATATGAGTTAATCATTCGCTATCGATAGGCCTTAATAATTACTTAATCTTGCATTTAAAATAAAAAAATTTAGTTTCGACAGTTCCGAACTCCTGCAATTAAACAATATGGAAGTACCTAGTAGACGAACGGGGCACCACTTACTATTTTATTGTTGCCATTCGCGTACAAACTAACACACATTTCACTGCTCCTCGGATACATCGATTGACAAATCATATTCAACCCGAAATTATCAGGTTTCAAGAATCGTTTGGGCGAACTTCACTTGAACATAAAAATACTTCATTTAAAAAATCTAATATTTATTTCAAGTATGCATGTTTATTTCTTACGAAAACAAAAATACCATACTTCTACATTTAGTACGTCTTATTGACTTTGATCTTCTTCAACAATTGCAAAATTACGTAATAATATGTACTAATTAGAAATAATAATTACAACTTCACAAAAATAATGTGTTTTCCTTAATAATATATAAGTTGTATCAAAGTGTTCAAAATTTAATAAAAAAATAATTCTGGCATCTGCTATCGGTTTACTCAAAGGTATTTGAGATTCCGTAAAAACAATGTAGATGGCTTTCAAATAATGGAAGGACAGATGTATTAATTTGAAAAAGTGGAATATATAGGTTCGAAAATTTGTCGCCTAAATTACTAGCGTCGTAGCATA
Source organism: Eubasilissa regina (assembly GCA_022840565.1). Classification (NCBI taxonomy): domain Eukaryota; kingdom Metazoa; phylum Arthropoda; class Insecta; order Trichoptera; family Phryganeidae; genus Eubasilissa; species Eubasilissa regina. The sequence goes on from JAINEB010000019.1 coordinate 9,060,530, forward strand.
GTTGGTAATGCACGTTCCCGGGATTGGAAAAAGAATAATTAATGTATGTTAAAAAAGTAATTATTACATTTAATTAATATTTCAAAACATCACATGTTCTGAATACTTACAACTTCACAATAAAAATGTGTTCCCTTAATAAGAAAGATATACATATAAAATCAATTTTATCGAAAAATGTTTTTGTTGCTATTCGATTCGAACCTGGATCTCTTTCTATCTGGGGAAATTGCAATATCCGATTATGCTACGGCAACACAGCGCATCGACGATAAATTTTCGACAAATTACTATGTGAAAACACTTCGAGTACAGCTACACCAACGCCATCTATAGACTAAATTTGATATTTATTTTCCTGGAACAGCATGCATGTCACAAAGCAGTATCTTATTAATTTTGAAATTATTTAAAGCAATATTCTTTATCTATAAATGTTACATTGTTCTTACATAGTAACATTTATACAACTTCTAAAAATTTGATAGATATGGAGATTGATTAATGGGTGAGAATGGTGAACGTTATATTTGAATAAAATGATCACTTAAACCAGCTGAAAATAGGTCGTAAGTCCTGTAATTACCCATACTTCCATATATTTCCATTAAATATAATAAAAAAATAGCTTCGTCTCTATGAGATACATTTATTATTAGTTTAAATCATTATTAGTTAAAAATATGTAATATAAATTATGATATTATAAATACTATTATTTACCATAAAAAATAATTAAGTAAGTATTAATTAATATATTAGCTATCACTAAGGATATCAATTGTGATTATCTCCTTAGCCGTCTGAAATTGTTAAAATTTTCAGTGAGACGCATGATGACCGACCATATATTTCTATACAGGATCATTAATGGTATGATAGACTGCCCCCAGATTGTTGACTTTCACACACCATTGAGGTCATCGAGACACAATTCATTGTTCTATTACAGGGGTAATGTCAGAATAGATGCATTAGCTAACTCCGCAGTCCCCAGATTGCATTCTTTGGGGAATGAATATGCGGAGGTAGTCGACATTTTTGCGGTAAATTTAACTATTTATAGGATTACATTGTTTTCAAAATAAAGAAAAAATAGATATACTCAGATCAGTGCAATGCTGAAAGATCTGAATGTGATAACCTTTAAGCAGAAAATATATTTTAATATAATGTAATTTACACAAAAAAATAATGCAAATCAACATGAGCACGAGCATCGTACGAGAGGAAGGAATAGACTGAGACTGCCATTCAGGAAGAATGCCAAACCTCAGAAATCGATGATGCATAGTGCGATGAAGATTTTTAATGAAATGCCAGAAAACATAAGAAAGGAGGAGAAACTGAATAGATTTAAAGTGAAACTGACCAGATATGTGAAAGATAAGTTTTAGTAAAAGAAAAGACTTTAATCTTGTTTATATTAAGGCATATATAGGAGTGCACTAAGTTAAGAATTAAATAAATAAATGGGTCCTGGGTAAGCAGCGGGTCACTACTCACTGTTCGTCTTTTCTAGAGATCGAGCTCTCGCTCTTTGTTCTTGTACGTAAAACAACGATTATTAGTTTTTCTAAGCTATCTCCCATCTCCCTGTATATTGTCCAGAGTAATTTCCAGTATCGGAAGTGCATCCGATTAAATTGTTCACAGGACAAAGCTAGGCTGAGTGCATTCGGACATTTCTCTACATTTAAAACCATTCTCTGCATTCGTCCAGTGCAGTATGGTTGCAATACATGAATACTAAATACACGATAAATAGTGCTAGGGGTGTTTTCCTTGCTCATCAAACATTTCAAATTTTAATGGAATTTAAATCTAAATCATTATTTAAAATGAGCGAAATGAAAACGCGAATAAGTTTCTCATAAAACGTACGTGCTCGATACATAGTTAATATTTTAATTAACATTTAATTCGTACATATATATGTATATAGGTGCTGACTATTACGTTGTTCCGTCTATTTTTACTCTTGCTGTGCGAAATGAAATATTTCTACGCGGCAAAATTATAACCGTTTTTTTTTCACTCTATTTAATAATAATAAACTGAATATTTGAACGCCTAGAAATGAAAGAAGTTTCTTACGTATTAATAAAGTTAATAATATATTTCTATTTACGTCCTTATGGGCTTTTATAAATGACAAATATAAATAAATATACGCAGCTTGTACAAAATAAAATAGATTTTAAATACAACACTGTAAGTGCATAAATATTACATATAAAGTACAGTACAGTAGAAGTACAGGGTGTAACAAACCTAGTTCACAATATTTTATAAATACTTGACTAAATTACGAGTCGAAAATGATTAAGGATTATGGGCAAATTCTGCACCGTTGCGGAAAATATTACTGTTTGAAATATATACAAAATCGTGTTAAGTCTACGAACTACGCAAAAATATTTACAAATTTTATCCATTATTAATCTATATGTTTGCTTCAGACTATAAATCATCTAAAATAAATAGGCTGCTCGAAATTAAATTACCTTAATTTTTTGTATTCAATATACAATTTGGAATATTTATACATAATTAGGATTAATTTTTGTTTTATGCTTGTATCCCTGACACGATTGTGATTAAGCACATATTTCTTGAACATTTTCGACTGATAATTTAATTAAGTTGACAATTATTGTGGACAAGTATATTACACTTGTATATAAGAAGAATATTTTTTTATTAATATACATTATTTGGTACCGAACCCTGAAGTAAGACAAAACAACCAAACAAATGGATGTATTTTGGTCCATGGTCAAGATACATGCACTTAATTATTTGGAAACAATTCGTTAATTTTTTGTTAGGTATCATAAATCTTTGGAAGATTTTTAAGTGTTTTTTATTTATTTTATCAAAGTTATGCGCGACTAATTCTACGTGCGCGGCAATGGTCGTTAAAAATGAGCTCGTATTATCTTAACACTTTATAAAGGATGGACCAACTTGGGCTGACTATTTTTATAACTTTGGTGAGGTTTATTTTTAATTATATATTTTTTTGCAGATAATAAAGAATTTATGAAAGTTTACAATGGCTACATACCCAGAATAAGAGCGTGTTAAAACTATTGAATTTTATTATGTTTCGTGACGATGTATTTTCGGTGACCTGCAGAAAAATGCAGAGTTTACTTGGCCTTCCCGTTTTGTGGGGGTACTTAAAAGACTGAGTTTACATGAACAAACCGGTAACAATTCAGGAGCTTAAACAAAATATTCGTGCAGAAATAACAAATTTGGAGACAGAAACGTTGCGTAATGTAATGCAAAATACTTTAGAAAGAGCAATTATTTGTCAACAAGAAAATGGAGGTCATTTAAATAGTATTATTTTCCACACATAGATTTAAAAAAATTTAATAAAGTACTATCATGTAATAATAAAAAATAAAAAAAATATTAAAATTACAAAAATTATATGCATTTTACATCAGTCAGTTCAAGTTGGCCCACATTGTGAATGCTGATACGAACCTTAAATTATAAAATCATTACTATATTAATAAATATTGCATAATTTCCTTCCTTTTTTCTTTTTGCAATTTACATTTTTTTTGCCTTCTTTATTTTTCCTTTCATTATTCTCAATTAATGTTTGCTGATTTGCTGAACTAACTATGTAAAATATGATTATTAAATAACCTTGTACAATGCTTGCCTTGGCACGACAGAAGCCAAGTGAGGCAGATATTAAAATACTAATGTGCATTCAATGTTTTAAATAAATAACAAAAAACAAATACTGCAAATAATACAATACAAAAAGACGCTGGCACGTTTAATATTGGAGAGATTTAGCTCGAGACAGCTTCTAGAAAATTTCATCATTCAGTCATGGGCCTGGATGGCTCATAGTACTAATGATGACGATGATGATGTGTTGGTGCATATCTCCGGATATAATAAAAGATAAAAACAAATAAAAAAAAGTTGAATATAAAGTGTAGAACAGCGTACAAGAAATAATAAAAATAATCTGAATATAAATAATAAAAATAATAAATAAAGCACAGAATAGAGACAACAATTAGACACAAAATAAAAAATAAAAACTCAACATTTCTTTGCAGCTCAGCGTCAATCTTCAAGTAACGGAGACAATTTACAATTCACAGCACTTTTCTCGGATCTCGCCTCCGTGTAAAGCGCCAGATCTTGAAAAAATCCATTGTTCTCTCGGTCATCTCGCAAAATAAAACAGCATCTCCGAACTACGTGAAGATATTAATTTATTCTGTGAAATTCTTTTCCAAGGGATTACAACTTTCGCAACTAGTTTAAAATGTGATTGTACTGATGCAGGGTTGTCCAATAAAAAATACCACTTATATTATAGTATCATTGAATTTTCTTAATCGTAACCATGCGCTTTTGTACTTTTGCGGTAGTTTTAATATCTTGTTAATTATCTTGAATTTTTAATTTGTAACTGCGTTTCTATTTTTTTAGCTTTGTGTGGTATGTTATATGTTTGTAGGTCAATGTCGAAAGATCATAATCATATTAAATTCAAACATTTCTATCTTCGTATTGTATTCTATTAAGTAGTTGTAGGACTATCTATCAATGTCGTAAACAGACTATAAATTTATAATGATTCTGAATTGCAATTACACAATTTATGAAGTAATATTTTAAAAAATCCTTTTTCCCAATGTTTCTCAATGGTACTAAAACATGAACTGAACAAGTAGGAATGCTCTGTATTTTACGAACCGCTCGCAGAACGAATATCTCAATTAAACGTCCAAACTATGTGGTTCCGAATCCTCAAATTCTCAGACATTTTGGACATGAATTAAAGGTACAAGAGGGAACATAAGGAACCAGAAATAAGGAAGAACACCGACCAGGTCGGTCCATTGTGTTGGCGAACTTCCACGAGATCTGATTCCTTATGTTCCCTCTTGTAGCACTAATTCATGACCAAAATGTCTGAGAATTTGAGAACTTCGATGCAGTGACCGCTCTTGGACTGTACAAAAAATTCCATGAACCAGACTGTGGCGACGGATTGTTTTTGTCGTTATCTGAACCGTGATCTCGACATGGACGAAAAGAGAGATAAAAAAGTCACATTTTATGCGATTTTATTAGAAATTAGAATCAGACTGTAGTGTTAATATTATTTAAACAGCCATAATTTATCAATACTAAATTGCAATCTCACAATACTGTATTCGATTTTTTATTCAATCGCGAGAACCCGTAGCCACTAATCCAAGTACTGTTGACATCTAATGATGCTTACTTTTAAATAATGTTTGAACTCCTCAGCTTCGTGATCAATAATCCTATGTCAAATAAAACCTGAATTACAAGGTATTCTGAAAACAAGCAATTGATTCAATGTATTTATTTAACCAAAGATTTAAAGTAGGTGAAATAATATTTTTTGTGATTTAGAAGTTTCCTACCTCATTTATATTATACATAATTTAATATCTAATATAATATGGAATGAGTGTTAATAAATTAATTCTACTTTTGAAATTAGCCATATTAACTTTGTGGTTAAAATTCATATAAGAGTAAAGGAGCATTTAAGATGTTTGAACAATAGTGGGTTTTCAGAATTTTCTAATCATTTGATAAAAAATGGTCATGGTTTTGATAAAAAATTGGGATTGTCAGTTTTGCATATAAACAGTGTTGATCACAAATGAAATAATTTGGAATCGTTGGAGATAAATAAAGCGTGTAAAACTAATCAAAAAATTATAAACAAATAACAAAATTTTACTACGAGTCCCATTCTAAAATTTTTTCCTAAAAATTATTCGAGTAAATTTATATTAAGTAACAAATTGAGTTAGGTACTAAATTTATTTTTTAAATAATCTTTTTTTTTTAAATAGATTCTGGTAAAGAAACAATAATATTTTTAGTTAGTATTGACATCTTGAAGAAGAAAATTGTATTTTTCGAAACCGGTAGATATATTTTAACTCAATTAAGTGGTTAATAAAACAAAGTTAACAAATAAAAATATAATAAATTAATTATTAATTTTGTACCGCTTTGAATCCTTTGTCAGGATTGGAAGTAGGTTTGGCTTTTGTGAATGAAGGTGTTATGTAACATTCTTTCAGAAATACATTTTATCTTCTTATCCTGTTACAAAATACATAAATATAAAATGGATGAAGGGTGTATAGTGTTGTATAAAGTGAAGCAGAAGAATATCTTGAAACTCAATTAACTAAAAAAAATCAAAAAAGAAAACCTCATGCTTTATGCCTTTAACTGTCAAATTCGCGATATATCCAAAACAACCAAAATCAGGCTAGCACCATCTCTGGTGTATCTACATTTCTAAAATATGCAATCATGAACTCTCAAGATAAGGGAGAGATGACGGATTGATGTAACTTTGAGATGTGTTGCTGGAAACATATGTTGCGAAAGTGACACTGTGAAAGGCGAGGCGCTTAAATGTCTCTAGTTTGTAGGAGTTAAATAACAAAGGTTTCAACCGTTTACCTAAAACGAATCCTTCTAATTTTTGAGAATTTTGCAAGAAGGGATGATAGCTTGGAGATGCCTGTGGTGGGCTACGTCGAAAAACGGAGAGGAAGAGGAAAATTACCCACCCGTTGGACCGATCAAGCGTAAAAAGCAACACTCACTTCTCTGGTGCGGAGTTCAAAGTGGAGGAGCATAGTCAAGGGGGTAAAAGTTCATAAAGATCACGATCTTCAGTCATGAGAGACCGACGTGGATAATCGAAGAAATATAATGCCACCAATATAAAGGATTTTTTTTAGAAGCATAGAACTTTAAAATTAAATTAAATACATAAAAATCGTGATAATGGCCATGGTATTGACTTTATTGAAAATATATTTTTATACCATTAGTGTTTAAATACTATTTCGCGCATATGGGAGCCACGGCTGGCTCGAATAAAGCGCAATCTGGAAGTTTAATTTTCGACCACTTTTAGAGTAACTGGGATCGTATATTGGCACACAACAAATGTTGGCTCTCAAGTCGTCTATCATCTCTGTTTTATTGGCGTCGACTAATAACTTCACATATCTCCACAGAAAATAATTCAAAGGTGTTTAATCATACGATCTTGGAGGCTAATTCACAGGTCCATTACGCGAAATTATGCGCTCATCGAATGTTTCCTTTAATAAATTGATAATGGTTCGCGCTGTGTGGCATGTTGCGTCATCTTGTTGAAGCCAGAGCTCTCATACATTAATGCCATTCAATTGGGGAATGAAAAAGTGAGTAATCATCGATCTATTACTGTGTATGATAGCGAATCGACTCATGGACACGCTATAGCTCTCCATTGACTGTAACGTTCTGGCCAGCATGATTTTTGAAGAAACAACAGCTTTTTCGGTGCGCACTGTACATCTCTGCGGATGCGTATTATAAATTAGAGTATGCGTGGTGCGAAAACGATCCATGGTTATCCAAATTACTTGCTCGGATGGACGATTATGTCAACCGTAAAATAGACGTAATGCACGGTAAGTTTCGCGAACTGAACCACGATTTTTGCATTTACAAGCGTTGTGCTGGCGTAAGCCTAGTCACGGTGAAATGGCAAACCAAACTAAGCACATATCAGATATCAGCTATGAAATTGGCTGTCGCTGGAAAAGGTGTTGCTAATTCGAAAAATAAACCTCTAAAAAAGACAAATTTTATTATATTTCACATTATCCACCGCATAAACTACTATTCACTTTTTACATCACTTAATGGCTTCATGAATCATCTTTTTTACAAATCTGTTTGATGAGGAATGTACATGAATGAGACTTGGCTTATTGTAAGATGTTCTCTAACAATAGATTTGTTCCCATGATTAGAGCACTCACTAAACGATATTTGAGGGTACTATTTGCAATCTGAGCAATCTACTTTTTTTATTTGGAGAAAAACTGGTAGGAGCTCGAGAAGAATACATATATTAGTGCACTTTTTAATCTCTATAATTTGGTTTAAAACACAAAATAAAAGCAAAACATTATTTGAAAAACAAGCTAGTTTTCATACTGGCGGCCATTTAAATTTCAGAGTAGCGAAGTGGTCGAATCTTAATATAAGTGGTAAAGAGCAAAAGCAACTGACTTTGGAACTGCCACCGATTTTGAATAATTAATTTACTACTGATGGAATGAATGGCACGATATATGTATCAATTTGAAAAGTGTAACATATATTACGTGTTCGAAAATGTGTCATCAATACACTGTGTTGGTATAGCATAATCGGTTAATCCATGTTCCCCGAATAGAAAGAGATCCAGGTTCGAATTCCGGTGGCAACAGTAGTATTTTTCGATAAAATTGATTCTAATTAATACATTTCATTAACCTTGTTAAATGGCTTTTTAAATACCTAGATAAATAACTTTTTAAATACCTTTTAAAAAACTTGTTTAAACAACCGTTTAAATAACTGTTTACATAACTGTTTAAATAACGATTTAACCATCATTGATAATCATCAAATTTAGCATCTTTGCGTCTAATTTACGACGCATATCTCCCCCCATACTCGTTCCTAGCGTTTCTGTTGCTAGTATCGCGAGTTTACAGTCTATCCGCAACTGTCTAAGTTTAATATTGCCATCACCATCTGTGCCATCTGTGAGTGTGTGTGTGTTAAAATGAACAGAATCGATGAAAATAGGCAACCCTGTCGAACCCTACTCTGACTATGACTCGTCCGATGTTGCGATTCTTGCAATCTTCATGCAGGGATCGAATTACTCTGAGAAGGCCTTCTCCCATTACGTACTCGCCAAGTACTTTCCACAAGTTGTTCCGTATGCTTTCCCTAAGTCTACGAGAACTAACAATTAACTTCGTAGAAAAAAAATACAATTACAGAACATATTTATACTTTATCTGGTAAAAGGTATCCTTCACAATAGTCATTTAATAAATAATTTAACATTTTTACTAAAGTAAATAGTATTCGAAGTCATTATGGGTGATGCTGTTTAGAGCACGCGTTGTAATCCGTTCCTCCTCGATCCCGAGACCCCTTGATGATTCTTAATTTATTTCTTGATTTTAAGAAATATAAAAAATGCAGAAGGGGCCAAATTGAGTAAGTACGGTTATGTTCTAATACGGTAATTTGTATTTTGGTTATAAAACCCTTCAAAACAGTGTCTGTGTCCTGATTTCAATACACAGACAAACATTTCAAGCTAGACACGTCACATTTGCGCTAGAAACTATTTCATTACTTCCAGTTAAAATAGTTCACTAATTGTTTAAACTTTAGAAACAAGTTCTAGCAATATTCGACAGCTAGCTCGTTACTGATGGCTCAGTCTTACTACATAAATATGCACGAAAAGTATTTATTCTACGAATTTAATTGTCAGTAGTCGCATGAATCCATGTTTTCATACCAACAGCTATTCTGAATAGTTGCTATGTAAACAATTAATATTTTGCGCCTCTCTATTTCAAAAAAACCTCTTTTTTTCTTATAGGAAACATCAATTTCTACTCATGAACTCATATAAAATCAGAATTTATATAACATGCTGTAACGAGATCACGTTAAATTGGTTCGAATTACGCATGCGCAGTTTCTGTGGAATCAAATATCAATCAGATGCAGTTTATCTGCAGTTTACAATTTTCCGCTTTCACCGCCTCGAATACATCTAATTCACGTTAACAGTGCCTTCCGCGAGTAAGTTTTGCAACTCTGTATGATTATAATACTATTTAATGGCGTTTTAATTGTTTCATAACAATTTAATTCCATCGGTAATAAAAATAAAAATATACGTATCTGTGACATAGATTATAATGATATTTGTACAGGAAAATTTGTAACGATCTGAAGGTGGGCATACTATCAATATATTGATGGAAAATTCATGATATATTTATTTATTTCCATGAACGCCCTTGTGGGCTTTTACATAAGAATAAAAATTTATTTAATTTAAATATAACAGTACATTTTTAATATTACATAAAAATATAAAAACTAAGTATAATTTACGTACAAATATTTCTTCAGTTAAAGTATGCTCCTCTAACGAAAAATATCAACAAAATTCATATATTTACCAAGCCGATGCATCCGCGATATTGGCGAGTTAATAGCATAATTATTTCTATGTGTATCTGCAACTTCATGTTGGTACTTCATACGAAACCATTTATAGCAACACAGGGCAGTCCAACATGCTATTGATAATTTTATATAGATGTACAATATCGCTCACATGTTTTCTCCAGGCTGTTTTTTTTCAAATGAAGTAGACTCATTAAATAATTGTAATTTGATAATTGATAAATTCAAGTTTAAATTTATTCCACTGCTACAGTATATTGGAGCCACTTGGCGTCGCACCAGTATATGTCATAGTCGGTCGTTGGCCGTCAAACGTTCACTTTATTATTACCATATTCCTGTAGGCCAAAGAATCACAACGTCCATTCGTCAAATCCTGGCTGCAACTGATTCAAGCGTACCTCGAAGGATCAACATGTCCATATGCTTCCAGATCTCGAAGTAGAGCTCTTTCATGACCTGACTTAGAGGTCCTGCATTGTGGATTCGTAAATATTGCAAACACTTGTCATTGTTATAATTTGCGAATACTGTCAGAATTTCTAAGAGTTAATTCAACATAGTATTGACAGTTATGAATTAAAGATCACCTGAAAGATTTTTTATAATAGGTACATACGCGATTAGTCTAACATGTAGATTCGATGAAGAATTCATAGAATGTGCTATGATGAAAGTTGTTTAACTTACACAACAGTATAGATGATAGATTGAATTAGGATAATGCTAATGGATAAGATGACAGATACGAATCAAACGAAACATAAAAACATCAACACAGGAATATTTCAAAACTACCATGACAGTCTGGCTAGAACAAAATTATGGCAATCGTGACTCATTTGTGTCGGATTAAAATTATATCTACACATCATTATCACACGACCAAATTAAATATTGACAGATTGAAAAAAAGTGAGAAACAAATATTATTTTTTATAACTCTTCTCTATTTATTTTACGTTTTTAAGACGCAGCCTCCGTAAAATATATATAATATCTGTAATACGATACCTCCCGTAGTTCTTATCTAATTTCAATCTAACTTTTATCAAAAATTGATTTAGTAGATATCTCGATTATGTTCATTGACCGCCCTGATTCGCCATCTTATTTCAAAATGGCGGCTGCTAAAAAACTCGATATTCGTCCGTTAAAATTTATCAGATTCTTGCAGTATTTTTTTTCTGGATTATACCGTTATGGTATTTTTAAGCGGAAAACACGTACTCCAGCATAATATGTTGTCTATAATTAATATATTATTATTTTAATAACTAGTCTCAAGTTATTATTGAGTAAAATTAAACGTAATATTTTTATATATTATATTCTTATTTGATTAGCTATGTTAATGTATTAATGTGTGATTTATTTTTATAACTTCAGTGATTGCAGTGTTATGTTAAGCTACATCAGTGGTTACTAAACGGTGAGCCGCGGGCGATTGGGAAGAGTGTCGCAAAATATTGTTGCGGTCAGTAAAATTCATGCGTCTAATTTCTAGAATATTCTGCTCTTTTTAAATTATATTTTTCTTTACTTCTAAAATAAGCTAAAAATAATACTATTAATTTTTGTGGAATACGCTTGTCCCGATGTTGAAAATACATTTTTTTTTGCATTTCTACGTTTTTTTATAATATATTGCATTATATTAAGTTAAAAATATAAATTATGTTATCATAAACTTGAAATAAGTACATCACTAATATTTAAAAATAATTTTAAAATCCCAAAATTTAACACCAAACACTACCAACAAAATGGCATATATTATACATAGGCATAAAAAAATTTAATAACTTTCCAACAGAAATTAAAGAGATAAAGGATATAAAAGAAATTAAATAATCACTTCAAAAACACGCAATTATATAGTATATAATATTATAGATTACAAATATAAAACTTCTAATATAACTCCATTAAACCAAAATGTGTTTTTTTAGAGGTTTGTTTTTCGAATTGGCGACACTTTTTTTCAGCTACAGCCAATTCGACAGCTGACAGTTAATTTGTGCTCAGTTTGGTTTAACATTTCACCATGAATAAACTTACGCCAGAACAATGCTTGCAAATTTATTTCGAAAATCGTGGTTCAGTTCGCGAAGTGCGCTACATCCATTTTACGGTCGACATAATCGTCCATCTGAGTAAGTAATTCGAATGACCATAAAACTTTTTCGCACCACGCATACTTTAATTGACAATACGCATCTGCAGACGCGTCGTACAGTGCGCACCGAAGAAGCTGAAGACCCGAATGAGTCGATTCGCCATCGTGCACGGCAATTTTTCGACTTTTTCGTTCCCCAATTGAATGACATTATTGTGAAAGAGCTGTGATTTCAACAAAACTGCGCAAAATTCTACATGGTCATCACGTGCGTAACAATCAATTAAGGAAACATTCGATGAGCGCATAATTTCGTGTAATGGACCTGGGAATTGGCCTCCAAGATCGTGTGATTTAATAACTTCGGATTATTTTCTGTGGCGATATGTGAAGTCGCTAGTCTACTCCGATAAACCAGAGACAATAGACGACTTGGAAGCCGACATTTGTCGCGGTATTGCCGATATACGTCCCCAGATGTTAAAAAGTAGTTAAAAATTGGACTTCTAGATTGCGCTTTATTTGAACCAGCCGCGACACCCATTTGCATTAAATCATTTTTAAACACAAATGGCATCAAATTAGTTTTCTAATAGATCCAATATCATGGCATTTAGCGCGATTTTTATGTGTTTTATTTCATTTTAAGGTTATGTACCTTTAAAAAATACACCCTTTACTCAAGTGTCTCAAGTCCCTCTCCAAGCACAAAAGCTAGTCTAATTTTTGAAGAAGTACAGGGGTTTACAAAAATATGTAACCTTATTTAGATACAAGTAATTCATAGATTATATGAAACTGTAAAAAATTTTTAATAAAAAAAATGATATTACGAAAGCAACAAATATTTTTCTTTTTTATAATCTTCTACTTTAATGGCCCAGCAGCCCATATCAAGCCTTGGTCCCATGAATGTTTCACTTCCAGATGTTCCAGATCTCGGCTACTAATATTTTAAAAATAAAAACTTTATTTCTTCGTTTCCGTATTTTTTCTCAGGTGCAGGTTTTTCAATATTCTGGACATTTTAACTGACTGATAATGATTTGTAGAGACATGCGTGAAGGTTATGTATTACAGTTTCAAGATGTACCCCGAGTCAAGTTGTTTCAAGTTGAATTTATTCAAGAAAACTGATTACAAAATATTTACGGTATCTAATGTAAGCATGTTATTTATTAGTATATTTTATATGGCGAACGTGACGTAAATAGGCCGTTATTATACATAAAGACACATATTTTACAAGCTAGTAACGTGTAAATTGTCAGTAGTGTCAAGTAGAGCTTGCTTTTTTTACCATTACACGCGACACATAGGAAATATTATACATGGGGCATCGTGCCTCGTGTATATGGATTCTTCGATAATATTGTTATCCACGTTCATAACAGCTACTGCCTTACAATTCAGAATCTGTATTAGTTCTACTGCATCCTTCTTTACGCCATTTTCCCAACGGAGTCGGAGTCTTCTCACTTTTCTCTTACCGCCTGGGTTATCTATTAGGGATTGTTCTTCTTCTTTCATATTTAAGAATTTTGTCCTTGTCGGCGTAATTCTCAACATCAGTTTATCTCCTGAATATCCAGAAGTGGTCTGCATTTGCCATGCTTATTATACAGTGAATGTATTTTGTCTAGATCTTTCGTTCTGTCTTCTTCCCTCAAGTACATTTCGCCATTTTACCTGCAATCTCTTCAAAACCTTCTCATTTGTCATTTTTTCAATCCAACTTATTCTTTCTATCCTTCTTCAGTATGTCATAAAAATATTATAATTTAAATAATGTGCCATGACGCGCAAAAAAGTTGGGAACCACTGTTTTATATAATTATTTGTCGAAAGAATGTGATTTACATGAACAGAATGTGGTGAATGTCAACTATTCCAAATTTCCCGTGGAGTTGTGTTTATAGCATAAATTATATTTTACAATATTTTTAGAGATTTTAATAACGTGATTAACGAACGAATAAATTAAAATATAACGAAAGAAAATTATACAATCTTCCTTATTTGATTGTCAAAATGTAATACATTTATCGGTATATTAATCTACCTTAATAAAAATTAAATGTAATTTAATTGCAACCGGGATTCGAACCTGGATCATTTCCTATCCGGAGAAATATGTTACCAGTTACATCACGTCAACCGAGTAAGTTAACGACACATTTTTGAACTTACATGCTGCAGATATTTGAAAATGATAAATCTGTTATTCCATTTTAAAAAATTGCGACAAATCTCGAATACGCTAAGAGACGCCTGGAATTAAATCAATTCACTTAATACTTTTAAAATTAGCAATATTAACTTTGTGGTTAAAATTCATATTTTTTTTATTTATTATCTTATGTTAGTTATGACATCCTGAAGAAGAAAATGGTATTTTTCGAAACCGGTAGATGTATTTAAACTCAATTCAGTGGTTAATAAAACAAAGATAATAAATAAAAAAAATATCAATTCATTTATATTAAATTTGAATAAACTTTGATACATCTTATATATTTTTAATAAAACACATTAATTGAAGAATTAATGAAGAATTTTGAAGTTGCAGTCAGATGAGACACGGTTTGTTGTGCACTTTTACAAGTATCGGTCTTTGGTTGCACTTACGATTCCAAGATCCGTCCATCCACCATCACACCGTTCTTCCAGGTCTTCTTATTTCTAATTGCCCAGGCCAGTATCCTTTTCTAGGCTTATATTGACGCATATTATGGCTGAAAAACTGATAAAAAAAGTATTCTACCGTTTGATCTGTCACAGTATTGAAACATTCGTAGGTCGTGTTGTTCACGGAATACTTAACAGCTTCCTCCAGCAATATATGTCGAAGACGTTTATTTTTCGCTTGTCTCTATTATGGACTGTCCAAGTGAAAAATGGAATGACAATAGCGTAAATAAACAAATATCATAAATCTCATAGAGACAAAGCTATTTTTTATTATATTTAACGGAAAATATATAGAAGTATGGGGTAATTACAGGGTTTACGACTTGTCTTCGGCTGGCTTAAGCGATCACTATATAACATACATAAATATAGCGTTCACCAATTCTCACTCCTCAATCTCCACATTTATCAAATTTTTGAAAGTTGTATATGTTAGTATGTGGACTCACTTCGAGTACCACTATACCATCGGTATCTATGGACCAAATTTGATAACTCATTTTTTCCTTTTTTTAAACTTCTTATATGTCACTACGAGAATCTGATTTTTTTAAAATTATTTTAAAGCAATATTCTATATCTTTAAAATGTTTTGTTAACGTATTATACTAGAATACGCCTGAAAAATCAATATTTTTTCAATTTTTTACATATTTTCTTATTTTTACATGTATTAGCAACATTTATATATGTCCGAGAACACACAATTGCTGGATTTTTACTTACAATGGCACTGTTATTAAACAAATATCAGATATCTCATAGACAAAGCTATTTTTTATTATATATAATGTAAAATATATATTTGTGTTTTTGGACATATTCAAATATTGCTAAACAAAATTTTGGTTGCTTTTTGGATATCTCCGTTTTTTTACATTCTCATAAGTTGCATTGCATTTTTGTATTTTCGAGAGGTGCAGTCCGTCTCAACATCAGGTGATAACTAAACTAAATACAGTGTTGTAGTCTATCGGGGTAATGGGGCTGGACTTGAGAAGAAGGAAGAGGTTTCGGTTATTAACGGGAATATGGACAGTAAAGACGAAGAGTTAGGGAATGTTAATAAGTGTTTTCTCCGAATTTTAATTTTTTTGTATTTCAACTGTTTCTAAATTGTTCGTTATTTCTAAACTGTTTCTAAATTGTTCGTTCTTTATAAGGTACCGAGTGAAGAAGGTTTAGTCTACGACTATCGATAAAGTTGTCTATTTTAATTATGTAGTTAGAAAATTAGCCTGATTCATTGCAACTTCAACGCGGCAAATTACCAATTTTTAATGATGCTAATTTTTTTCCCACTGTCACCTGATTAGCGCGCCCTAATAAATTTCCTCTTGAACCCTGCATCATGTTATTTTGGACGTCCGTATTGATGTATTAGCACGATCTACAACCAGTATTTTAATTTTAGACTGTTTAATTTCTACTAGTCAAACAAACGACTTGGTCACGAATTCAATTTTTTGTAATATGGTTTCTAGTTCAATCTCTGAACTAGCCGTGAACGTGTTGTCATCAGCAAACAGTTAAGACCGGTAATCTTTTTTTATATATTGTTAATCCTTCCAATATTCTACTAATGGTGTATTCTAAATTAATGTAATTAGTAATGGGAGAGTTCACAACCTTATACCCTTACTAAAGTATGCTCTGTTTGAAATTATACAACCTACTTTAAATATAGATTAACGTTCTTTAAAACAAATTTAAAAAATCAATTAGAAATGGAAACAGAAAAAAATAATCTACGGAATAAATGTTTTGATTGCTACTGATACGAAAATTTTCCTGACCGATAACTATCACGTTTTTGGCTAATTTGGAACGAAAATATTTTTTTAGATAGATAGACTTACTGCGTATGTTTCTAATTGATTGATTTAATTTGTATTTAAAAAAATATCACAGAATGATGTTCTGAAATTGTAACATCACAAGAAAAATATATTTTCATTAAAAGTAATTGTTTATTTGAAATATTATATAATATGTGTATGCACGTATTTGTATTCCGGTCTCGATGGGCTTCGTCCATGCAAGGGAAACATTTTACATTGCTAATTCATCATCTATAATATGAATTAAAATAATGAATTGCAGGTTAGAAAAAATGTATTTTGTTGAATATTACATACGGTGTAAGAATGAGTGTGGATGACCCATATATTTCACCCAGCGTTCACGTGTTCATTAGACAATGATCGCTGAATTAAATTGTGTATGTGTAGCCAGAGCAGGTTGAAGAAGATAAATTACTTACGATTGACATGAGTTCATTGTTGATAGAGAACAGTTACAGTTTAGAAATATTTAATGAAAAGTTCACACCGATGAGCGTTTGCTAGAGATCTTAATTGGAAGCGGACGGTTTATTTTTTGTGACTTCGGTACCGGGCGTGTTTTGCGACTGTTAAGAGTTCTGTTTTATGCACAGGTATCTGCGAAGCGCGTTCAGGGGTTATCGGCGGTGATGATGATTATGGGGGCGATAGACATCCATAGTTTTATAATATAAGTATAATACTTAAGCATTGACATATTCAAAATTAATACAAATATTAATACTTTTGTTTGAAGTACATAAGTAAGGTAAATAAATTCAACATTTTATAATACCGTCTCGATAGATATGATGAAGAATCAAAATTGCTTAGTCATATTGCAATAAATATCTTAGAAAATATTATATAATTTAACAACATGGTTTATATTATATAATTATATAATGAAACAATCTAGATATTACGAAATCAGAAGTATTACACAACATTTAGGCGTAATTACAGATATAAAAAAGAAAAAATCAATGGTAACCATTTTTTAGTTCCTCATTCTAATTTACATTCACGTGCGTGAACGTTTTATAAATCAGTCATTAATTTTCTTTTATATTTTAATAAAAAATATAAATTTTGTTAATTCGAATTAAATATATAAATTGGAAAGGCATACATATAATCCTGGTAGCTACAATAATATTTTTTCGATGAATTGAATTTATACGTACATCTTTCTAATTATTAAATTTAATTTATATTTGAAATATCACAGACCTATGTTCTGAAAAATTGCAACTTGACAATAAGAGTGTGTTCTCCTTAAAATAAAAAAAATATTTTTGTTCATATATTAATTATTATACAAAACACTTCGATACCAATGGTATACCTTTAAAATTTGTTTTCATTTTAGTTCTTACTTATTCACCATTCTATAGTTTTGTTTTTATCTATGCTTGTATTTTTTAATTTCAATATACATTGTTTCCTGAAGAAGATACCATAGGTATCAAAACATGTACAATAGAATAATGAATAAATAGTGGTTTAAACAAAGTATTTTGTATAATTATTAATATGAAATGAGGCCACAAAGTAATTTTGCAAATATTTAAGAAATAATAATATATTATGAATAAGATGGTTCACTCTTTATTTTTGAAGATAAATTTATGCTTCATTTTTTATTCAATTTTACTTTTTTCCCTCTTTAGTATTGTTATTTTTACTTATAATGTTATTTTATATTTTTTTGTTTTGTATACTTATAATGCCAACTCAATGCAAGTGGTTTTTAAATTAAATAAATAAACATATATAAATATTGCAATACTTCAACAAGCGCACTTGAATTCCCGATTTCTAACATCTTAATTAAATCAAATAATTGTTTTAAGATTAAATAATAATAAAACTTTTTTTTTGTATTATTTTATTAACAACGTATAAAAGTACAAACATTTAAAACAAATTAACAATAACAAATACAGTCAATAACAATTTGACAATAAACTTCCAATAACCACAGGTGTACGAGGAAGTACAAAGATATGAAGTGGAATAAAAAAAGCACTGTTGGTCTACTACGAGATAGAAGAATTTATAAATACTACTAATAGTATGATTGAAAGAAGATGAAATCACAGATAAATAGGTGAACTTAGAGAACAAAATATGACAACTTTCAAAAGATTGAGAGTTAATCATGGATTAAGACTCTATTGAATGATAAGGGTACCAGGGTTAACTGGCACAAATGAAGGGATGAACCGAGAAATGAGAATAGTCTGATATTTATATTTTCAGCAATGATGCCTTGGAGTGTGAAAAAAAATGTTTAATAGTGTCCACCGCCACCATGTCCCTTGGAAGAATGGTAAATGGTCTTAATGTATGGGATCTTCACGGGGTACGGCTTGTCAACGTGAACGGTGACATGTTTCTCTACTGTGTATGGAACTTTCTTTTCTACTGGATAAGGTACCCTCTTTTCTACTGGGTAGGGGATGATCTTCTCAATGGGAATGGAGATTTCTCTGATGACTGGTACAGCAACTGGCTTGTGCACCGGTACGTGGATTGGGTAGGGATGGGGCACCGGTACGAGAATCGGATGAGGGACGTTGATGTGCACTGGCTTATGGATTGGAATTTGAACCTGCTTGTAGACTGGAACAATATTTGGTTTCACGACCTCGACATGTTCGCTAACTGGATACGATTCTCCATGCTCGTAACTAGATTCGCCCCCAAATCCACCTCCATATCCACCATCGAAGCCTGAATGACCACCTCCGAAGTCAGAATGACCACCTCCTCCGAATCCTGAATGACCGAAGTCAGCTCCGCTGTATCCTCCCGTGAGATCTCCGCTAGATTCTTCGTAATGAGAAGCCTGAGGAGATTGATCGTTGTGGTAAGAGAGTTGTTGGTCGTATCCAGAGTTTGCTGGCTGCCATTGAGAATATCCAGATCCCGATGGCACGGCTGATGTCGTGGCGAGGAAGAATAATGCCAACTGAAAGAAAATGTTTCATTAATACAATATTTCAGAGATACACACTTTATTCTAAAAAATAAAACTAACTATTCTCTGATGTAAGAATCCCGATAATAATCAAGCTTAAATTCTGTAAGATATTACTTTTAAAATTAGCAATATTAACTTTGTGTATTTAAACTCAATTAAGTGGTTAATAAAAAAAAGATAATAAATAAAAAATCTGTAAGATATCTTCACTATTTTAAGTATTACGAATATATATATTTATTTACAAATTATTGTTAATTTTACTATAAAAATACACAAGATACTTCTGCAAGATACAATAATAATGTTTTTTTTCATTATATATGTAAGTATACAGATATTTAACACAAAATAAACAATTCCCATAAAGAAATTTTGATTTATCATATAATGGTTAAGAATCGCGAAGTGTATCATTAGAGAAAGGCTTAATAGGATAGTAGGCGGAACCAGGTAAAAACGATGCAAGAATCTTAGATCGTAATCATAAATATGAATTGGTGAAAAACTACAGTTTAAAACGTAAACATTTTAATAAAAAATCCATTAATAAAGTTATATAAATTTTATTCACAAACTGTTAAATATTTTTGTTAATTTTTCCGAATGATTTTTCTTAATGATGCTATCCGAAGTCTCGATTTTCGAACATTACTTCACGACCACTTATTTACATCTTGATATTCACAGATCACTTATATTAAAAAATTTAAAAATATTTTTTAACACTTACAAAGCTAAAGGTATTCATGTTGTATAGAAAGGTGTTCACTTTTTAGTTGAAACTCACAGAACTCTGTAGAGCAATGGACTGACTGAAACTAGAAGCTGAAATGATACTCCTTGTAGAAACTCTTTCTCTTTTATACTGTGCATCACAATTGGTCCGTTCTTTCACCGTTGAAAAATAAAGCATGTGCATACAGTATGTTCCGAAACGCTCCGGGTGATTGTTGTCAAACTATCAAAATGATAATTGCACTACTTTCTGAATAACGTGTGTGACGTAATATTCGTCACAATGCTAGTTGCTGCGCTCTTTCGATTTTCGCATTCAAATAATTTAATTATTTTTGTAGAACTGTTAACATATTTATATTAATACAAATAAGTAATATAAACATACTGAAAACAGCAATGGTGTACTATAATCAAAATACGTAAAATAATCGAATAAATATGTATTAAAAACATTATAAAACAATATATAAAATTGTAAGATTCCATATCTTGTTAAATAAAAAATGTAATTTTTGAGTAATAATGCAAGAATTATTATCAGTATTGCAAAATAAATCTTTAAGAATAATACCGAGAAAAACGTTCAAATAGAAAATATGTTTCAACGTTATGATATTTATTTTTAAAATCCTCACTAAAAAATATCTGCAAAATTTATAAGAAAAATTGATGCAAATTTTGCTGCCATTCTAGAAGAAGGCTAAATTAAGAGAAACTACATAGATTCAAAATGAAACTAAGCAAATATGTGCAAGATAAGTTATAATAAAAAGGAAAATATTTGTATTGTTTATATTAGAGCACATACGAATATATAATTATGACTAACTATCTTACCATCACGCCGTTTCCCCGCAGGGGTATGCAGAGAGAATAGACCGCCACACTCTTCTGTCCTGACACACAATGCATACATCTTCTCATACAAACTCTCCGATTGTTGAGACTTCTAACAGAACCATCCTTCAGTATCTGGTTTACCTGGTCGTTCCAAGTCTTTCTCAATTTCTGGTACCATCCATACTTGCGTCATATATCTTTCTTACCATTATCTCCTCATTCATCCGTTGCATATGATGGATGAATATATAATTATGCATGCACTATATTAAGAATAAATAAATTAATTTATCAAAAGAGTACTCGCATACAAAATAATAAAAACGAAGAAGTACAATCAGACAAGTTATATATAACATTCGCGCTTGTGAGTGCGTGTGCTATATGTATAGTTCACCGAGAAGGAAGAAAAGATTGAAATTTAATTACATTTATATAGGATATTTTAAAATTTAACTTATTAGAAAATGGTTGCTTATTAATGTACTTTGTGTAGGTAGGCACTAGGTGTGTATTTTTTTAAATTCAAGTAGTTTGATAGGTTCTATGTGGAAACTGAATTCACAATTTAAATATGTTCTTTACTTTCCTACCGGACGATTTATCGAACACGAGAGTAGATACTGTGGTTTTTTATACATGTGAATTTATAACGTTTATGCGTACTAAATAAAACGAGTAGTCACCGTGGTAACGAGCATGACATATTTGTTTAATCATTTTTTCGTCGTGTATTTTTCTGAGAAAACCACGATGGGGGTGCGAGCCAATATGTTTACCTATACATCAAAAATATATGCGTCAGATCAAGGATATCATGAACACGGCTTAAAAACGTACATGACAGAAGGCGAGCAGCACAAATAGTCAATGGACAAAGCTGACAAAAACTGATTGATAGATAAAATTATCGGAGCAGTGGAAGCAACATGGCAAAGGTCTTCAGCCAGTACTGAATTGACTATGGCTTCAGCCAGTACTGTATTGATGTTTGTTTAATAAATAATTTTAATATTTTTAGTTTCACGTTCGGATTCATAAAAACATTATTTCTTGGTACATAATTATAAAATAAATTCAGAAAATAACTCACAACACTTTGACTTGTCCAAAAACATAGTAATATTACTCATTGAAGAATGGAACACAAATAAATATTAACCATTTTGAACAAATGTGATATTTTATTTTATTTATTTATTTATTTACGCCCTTATGGACTTTTACAATATTGGTTAGTTACAAAAACACATGAGCAGACATGGAATATATGTATTAAAATAAAAATTGATAGCATACGTATATATTTATATGTCACGCTAATGCTAATATACACAAGTCTAAATAAACTTAAAGATGACTCCATTTACAAATTTTCATCTAAGAATGATTAAGTTATTTTTTATCAAAATCCATATTTTTTTAATATTTATAAAATATATACATATGTATTACTCAAATAAAATAAATAAATTACGAAATTTAGTTGTTCATAGAAAATAAATATTATAATTAGGGAACCGAGTGACCGGAGCTTTGAATGGGCTACCGGGGCAAGGCTGGCATACAGAACGGAGTCATGTCTGTTACAGGACTCCATGGATGGAGTGATGTATGGAAATGACGCCTGGAGATGGCAAAAGAGGAACACAAGTGAACTGAATGCAGTGGAAATGAAATCACTTAGAATCCATTTATGACAGAAAAAAAAAAAGGAAAATATTATGAGCGAATGTAAAATTGATATTAGCATATTGAATAAGATTAAAAAAGGATCGCTTAGGTGAATTGGTCATATGGTATGGATTAATGAGGAGAAAATAGTAAAATAGATATATAACGCAAGAGTTGATAGCACCAAAAATAGAGGATTTGGCACGACCAGGAAAACCGAATACTGGAAGCTTGTGTAAGAAGATGTAGGCATGTAAATGATAGGAGAATTCTGTGTCAGGACAAAAGAGTGTGACGCTCTATCCTCTCTGCCTACCCCCTCGGAGAAACGGCGTGATGATTAGTAATTAAGTACTCTCAATAATGTGAATTTGAGTTCTTGGATGATATTTGAGTACCACTCTTCAATTTTATATTAATAATTACGTCCTGCGTTATATAATAAGAGTGTTTTTTTAGAGGTTCGTTTTTCAAATTGGCAACACTTTTTCCAGCGACAGCCAATTTGACAGCTGACATCTGATTTGTGCTCAATTTGGTTTGCCATTCACCATGAATAGACTTACGCCAGAACAACGCTAGAAAATTTTCCAAATTTATTTCGAAAATCGTGGTTCAGTTCGCTAAGTACGCAACGTCCATTTTGCGGTCGATATAATCGTCCATCCGTGCAAGTAATTCGAATAACCATGAATCGTTTTCGCACCACGCATACTTTAATTGATAATACGCATCCGCAGACACGCTGTACAGTGCGCACCGAAGAAGCTGTTGCTGCAGTGGAATGTAGTATAGAGGAGGACCTGAAAGAGTCGATTCGTCATCGTGCACAGCAATAGATCCACGATTACTGACTTTTTCGTTCCCCAATTGAATGGCATTAATGTGGAAGAGCTGTGGTTTCAACAAGATGGCGCAACACGCCACACAGCGCGCGCCACAATCAATCTATTGAATGAAACATTCGCGTAATGGACCTGTGCGTAATGGTCTCCACATTTGTGTAATTTAAATTACATCTTTGGATTAATTTCTGTGGTGATATGTGAAGTCGCTAATCTACGCCGATAAACCAGAGACGATAGACGACTTGGAAGCCAACATTTGTCGCATTATTGCCGATATACGACCCTAACTGCTCCAAAAAGGTCAAAAATTGGACTTCCATATTGACTTTGTTCGAGTCAGCAGCGGCGCCCATATTCGCGAAATCATATTTAACCGTTTTAGTGCTAAGCAATTTTGGATACAAACGATCGCAGCGCTTTTGCGACGCGTAGCATTCAAACGGTTAAATACTAATGACATAAAATTATTTCTAATAAATCCAATACCATGGCCACTGCCATGATTTTTATGTGTTTTTTTTTCATTTTAAAGTCCTATACTTCTAAAAAAACAGCTTTTACTTGTGCTAGGTGGGTTCACTGAGTTTGATGCAAGCTTCTTTTATTTTATAACTCTAGTCATAGCAATTTTTATTAAAATCATGTAACAAAATTCTTTTGAAAATGTTAATAAAATATATATGGCTAGACTCTACGGCTCCTAGGTTGAAATATTCAAAAAAGTTTTAGATATCAAGTAATAGATAGTGTATGGAGAATGAACATAAAAACTATTAAAAAAGTGAAATGACAAAATAATTAAAAATAATATTGTTTAACCGTGGTAGTGTTTTGTGTACTTGTGGTCTGATTCTTATTACGCAACTCACCGACGAAGCACCACAGAGCAAAACCGGTCATGGGGAGAGGTAACGACGCGTGAAAAGTGTAAGTTGGATAATATAATGTTTTTGTAAAGAACTACCACACTGAATATCAACCACAAGGAAAATGGCGCTCAACCAACGTGCTTTTTGGCCCTATGGTTATGACAGTCGCCTAGTGATCCGGCTATCGGGAGTTCGAGCCTCAGTCTAGGAGACCAGCAAGTTAGTTTTATTTTCATAGCACAAGCATAGCACAATGATGTGACACGTATCCCATGTACGCATTTATAATTATTTTTAGAACACATTCTTATTGTGAAGTTGTAATTATTCAGAACAGAATTTCTATAAAAATAAGGTAGATGGCTCTTTCAAATAATGGTACGATTAAATGTATTAATATTAAAAATGTAATATATAAGTTCTAAAATTTGTTGCTAAAAATATTGTCGCTGTAGCACGGTTGGATAATGCACCTTCCCCAGTTTGGAAAGAGATCCAGGTTCGAATCTCTCGTCTCTGTTACTGTGTGTTAGACTCAAAGGTATTTGAGATTTTGTCAAAATAAGATATATGGCTCTTTCAAATAATGGAACGATTAAATGTATTAATATCAAAAAAAGGTAACATATAGGATCGAAAATTTGTCGTTAAAAATATTGTCGCTGTAGCATAGTTGGATAAGGCACCTTCCCCGGTTTGAAAAGAGATCCAGATTCGAACCCCGGTGGCGCAACAACAATATTTCTTGATTAAATTGATTTTATATATACATTTTTCTAATTAATACATTTAATTAATATTTAAATAAATAATAGCTTTGTCTCCGTGAGACATCTATCTGTTGATGACAATTTTCCAAGGAATAAACCCCAGTAATTGGTTTCTACAAAGATTTTAACATTTTCAAAATATTAGAGATAATTGTGTTCAACCCTGACCATTAAAACTACAATCAAAGAATATTTCGGCAATGTATTAAGAATTTTTCGAGTATTTGTTATGTCTGAGCCGTTGTCTGGAAATACTCGATACCCGTAACCCAGTGACATTGCTCGAATAACAAACCTTGAAAAACTTATGATCATTTGCAAGGTGAAAGGCATATAAAGCTAAAGAGTTCACCGATGCACCGATCAGGTGTAATAAGAACTTCCGTGTTGCGTATGGCCCAAGATCGTAGAGAACAGAGAAAGCTGAAATATCAGTTCATTAACTTATCTATTTTTCACTTCTTCTATATTAGCATTTTATATTATTATTTATATCTATTTTTTATCTATCTAGATTAAATCATAAAATTCACATTGATTTCGCCTTAATTAAATACAATGTTTACAAGCATTTGTTTTCTTTGGTTATTTCAAATCAAGTTCACAAATAAGTCGTAAATAAGATACAGAACATAGTGAAAGTAAATGCATTCCGCTTATAATAAGAAAGTGTCAGTGGTCAGTGTCCTGAGTATTGAGGATCGAAAAATATATGGGTCAGTGAAAGTTAATCACGCAGGTCAGTGGCGTATTTGCAACATTTCTGAGTTAAAAAATATTTATAAAAATTTGATTTTAGTTGGTGTGGTAAAAAAGTAAAGACCAAGATAGGCAAGACACACAGAGAGCCCCATAGAACTTGTTGTGAGCCGTACTCATCGAGGTACAGATTGATTTTTTACTCACGGCACTGTACAGTTGGCCAGTTAGGATAGAGATGTCTGGCGCTGAGTTTTACATCAGCCAAAGACTCTAAACGGGCTGTGAAGCCATTGCGTTGTAGTCGTACTAATGAGGATACAACTGAAAAGAAAATGTCTGCAATAAATTATAATTAATAGAGTTTTTATTAAACGAAATTAATAGTATAATATGCAAACTAACACTTTCTACGTACGTAAATTTGAAATTAATATTATATTTCAGGCCGATTTTGTTTGGCAGACATTTGTCAGTTCACATTTGGTAGTCGTAGAGAGTAGTTGATCACAATTATTTGTGAAGCATCTAACGCTTCAATCAACGTGTTGAAGTCATTAAAACCTTTTATCTAAATAATAATGGCAATGCTGTAACCAGTAATGGTGATCACATGTTGGAAAACTTATTTGTGGCCGAATTGAGTCGATTGAGCATGCAACACGTGTAGTTTCAACAGGACGGTGCCATCTCATACACGGCCCGACCTACGCTTGAAATTTTACGATAATTTTTTCCCAGGCGCATAATATTAAAAAGTGTTGATATCGACTGGTCTAATTTGACCTCAATCACCTGATTTGACACCTCTCGACTATTTTCTGTGCGGGTCTTTGAAAGGAAAGATCCACGCCAATACGTCAACAATAATATTCGAAATGAAATAGCTGAAATAAGACGCGAAGTGTGCAAGAATGTAATGAAAAATGTGGTTAAAAGAGCATGCATCTATGCCGCTGCCAAAGGTGGTCACTTGGTCTACGCCATATTTCATGCATAATTATAATAAACCAAATAATTAATAAATAAAAACCAAATTAAAAAATGTTGTTTTATTTTTTAGTTATTTAAAAATAACATCGGCCTGAAACATAATATTCACACTGTATCAGTCATCCTTGAAATATAAATTAAGTGGATACGTGAAAAATCGATGACTCAAATTTAAAGAGAACATAATTTTATTTTAATTTTTAAAAATATTTTAAAAATTGGAAAACTTAACTTTGTAGTTAAAATTTATTATTTTTATTTTTAACTTTATTAACCACATATTGAGTAAAAATACATCTACCGGTTTCGAAAAATATAATTTTCTTCGTCAGGATGTCAATAACTAACGAAAAACATATGTAATTGTTTCTTTAGCAGAATCTATTATTAAAAAAACCATAATTATTTAAATAATAAATTTAGTACCTAACTCAAATTGTTGATACAAAATTAATAGAATAATTTTTAGGAAAAAATTTTAGAATGGGACTTGTAGTTAAATTTAGTTGTTTGTTTATAATTTTTTGATTAGTTTTACACGCCTTATTTATGTCAAACGATTCCAAATTATTTAATTTATGACCAACACCGTTTACATGCAAAATTGACAATCCCAATTTTTTACCATTTTCTATCAAATGATTAGAAAATTCTGAAAACGCACTGAAAACATCTCAAATGCTATTTTGTTGTGAAGTTACATTTTCAGTACATAGTTCTGTGATATTTTTAATATATATAAGAAGTCCAGGTACGAATCCTGGTTGTAACTAAATATTTTTTCGATAAATAGATTTTTTTCTGTATATCTTTCTAGTTGATTAACTTAATTTGTATTAAAAATAAGAATTTGTTTCTGAAATTTATAACTTTTTATACTATACTTACTTAATATTATTATACTTATCTTTGTACTTCGTAAGTAATATAAACCTTTATTTTTTAAATCTATCAACATTACAAACGGTCAATTTTAGCATTTCTAACGTTGGAAATTAACTGTACCTACAGAATAAAATAAATATGAATTAAATTAATCAACTAGAAAGGTGTACTAAAAAAATATATTTATTGATGTATCAATAATTATGATGTTGGATAATTTGTATAGCGGTATTTTCGTAAAAAAAATGTACTTCAAGGTCGTTTTACACGTAAAATTTTTATAATCCTACAATTATCTTTGTTTTTAAAATTAAAAATTGTTATTTTCACTTATGAAAATAACTTTTTGAAAAGGTGCGTTTTTAGTTTCTTCTCAAATAAAGTCTCGCATGCACTGTTTCATATGGCGGAAGACAAAAAGTTCCACGCTTTTGGGCCTGCCACCGCAAATTCCCGTTCACTAAATTTAGACTTCTGGAAACGGTTAGTCGATTCTACAACCCTTTCTGCGGCTGAAGTAGAGACTAACCAGAGAGTTTGAGGTGTATCATTCAATTTGTCTGGGATACAAAGCTCTTGGATTTACAGAGGCGCTATGTTGTGTCGCAAATAGAAAAATATATTCGATTGCTATAGCTAAATGGTGAATGCACTTTCCCGGAAAGGAATAGGCCCAGGTTCGAATCCCGGCAGCTACTAAATATTTTTCTAGTAAATAATTTTTTCTGTGTATCTTTCAAGTAGATTCATTTAATTTGTATTCAAATACTACAGAACTATGTTCTGAAAAATTATTATGTGTTTTTTTCGTGTACTTTTATGTATTTTGCTCAAGACATATATGATGAAAGTTCATTTTTATACTAAAATAACATATTCCAACATTTATAGACAACTGTCCACCTCGCATAGCAAAATAATACAAGTTTTTACGTCAATTATTATTGCGTTTAATAAAGTAAATTATTTTAAAATATGAATTAAATATATTAATTAGAAATATATACATATAAAATCAATTTTATTGAAAAATGTTGTTGTTGCGCCACCGGGATTCGAACCTGGATCTCTTTCCAAACTGGGGAAGGTGTATTAATTCATATTTAAAATATCACAGACTTGTGTTCTGAATAATTACAGCTTCACAATAAGAATGTGTTCTCCTAATAAATTATTTTTAATGTGTATTGATTGATTTATTTCAAATAAATTGAGATTATATAAAATACTAATTTCCCGAAGTTATCGACAAATTATTTCTAGATTGGTAGTATTTATCACAGCGTGATGATACTATACTAAATCTTATACATTCACAAAAATTTTATATTATATAAAATATAAAGAATATTTTCATTAACAAAAAATATTGTCTATATTTATTGTAATACACTATGTGTTGCAACCTGTACGTCAATTTAATAAAATATTAATATGGAACAACCTATCGGAAATATATATTCATATTTTATTTTATGACAATAGGAAGAGGTTTAACTATATTTTAGTGTAACAAATTATGTCCGCACTGTTTGATCTTCATTAACATGTAATCGAGATTATTTTCTTTCTTGATTTGATTTTTTTTTTACAGTTGTACATGGTATGATTCATTTCATTTCAGTTACAGTATAAAATATTGCAAATTTAAAGTATAATTATAATGGCAATATTTGAATACGTCCAAGAACACACAATTACTGAATTTTTACTTATTACACAAGTATCTCATAGAGACAAGGTTATTTATTACTATATTTAATGGAAAATATATGGAAGTATGAGGTAATTACAGGGATTACGACCTGTCTTCTTATGCCTTAAGTGATCACTTTATATATATATATATATAACGTTCACCAATTCTCACCCCTCAATCTCCATATTTATCAAATTATTTAAAGTTATATATATATATATATATATATATATATATACTCGCTTCGAGTACCACTATACTATCACCACCTATGGACCAAATTTGATAATTCTTTTTTACTTTATTTTTTAAAACAGCATACATGTCATCATTACGGGAATCTGATTTTTTTGTAATTATTTTAAAGCAATATTTTATCTTTAAAATGTTTTTTTACGCCTGAAAAATCAATATATATTTTTTACATATATTTTCTTCTTTTGACCAGTATATTATATTAGCAATATTTGAATATGTCCAAGAACACACAATTACTGAATTTTTACCTACAAAGGCACTGTTGTTAATCAAATGTCAG
The DNA here is from genome assembly GCA_022840565.1 of Eubasilissa regina. Classification (NCBI taxonomy): domain Eukaryota; kingdom Metazoa; phylum Arthropoda; class Insecta; order Trichoptera; family Phryganeidae; genus Eubasilissa; species Eubasilissa regina. The sequence goes on from JAINEB010000019.1 coordinate 9,090,812, forward strand.
ATATCTCATAGAGACAAAGCTATCAAAATTAACACTTAACACAGGTCGTAAGCTCTATAATTACCCCATACTTCCATATATTTTCCATTAAATGTGGTAAAAAATAGCTTTGTCTCTATGAGATATCTGATAGTGCATTTGTAGTAAAAATTCAGTAATTGTGTGTTATTTCTAAAAATCTGATATTTGTTTAATATAAAACTAATATAAAACTTTAAAAAAACGTATGTAAATTATTTAACACCTTCACTTGGAGACACTATACATTTCCTCGATTATCTTAATATTTGTACATTATTGTTAAAGCATGGAAAGCTCATATCGACATGTTGACTAGTAAGTTAAAAAAACGTATGTGCTGCTTCATGATTTTAAGTAACATGCTGAACCTGAACCAAATGCGTATTGTATACTTCGCACTCAGTTAGAGCATCATAGTACATGGTATAGTGAGCTGGGATGAAGCCGCCATCATTAAAATGCACTTATTAAAATGCAAAAAAGCCATAATTAGAATAATTTTCAATAAATCATTTTATCAAAAACTCAAGATGTTAAATATCAGGCAATTATTCATAAAAAGTCGGCTGAAAGACATACGTGAAAACAAAACCCTGCGCCTTATCACAAGTGTACTCGAGCAAAAATTCAAAGAAAACTAGCTATTCCGTTAATGAAAACTTCATTTGCTCAAAGACATGCATGTTTTATAGTACCGCGGATATACAATAAGCTACCACAAGCGATGACAACGGTATCGTATTCTCAACTCAAAGGAATGGCTTTTCTAAATTGGAAGAAGTCAGCTGGAATAAAGAAGTTAAATCCAACCTCGCATTTGTCATGTTTTGTTTGATCCCTACTTGTTTCTATTCTAATCCATTTCATCTTGTTTTTACTCTGTTCTTCTTTTTACTCTATTCTGATCTTTCTACCATATCTTTACCATGCTTTTTTTACATGTTTCTCGTGTCAACTTATTTTAACCTGTTGTTATTTTTTACTCCATTTCTTTAATATGCTGTTACTTTAATGATCTTTATACTCTGTTCCTTAATTCTTACGTCTATATGATTTTTTTTACGTTATTTCTTTCACTTATTCTCTACTTGTCTACTTTTAGATTTTTCTGTTTTTTTACTATTTAATTTGTTACTTTTTTGTACTTTATATGTACAAAATGTATTATTTATATTGATTTAAGCTTCAAAAGAATATTATTTTGAAAATAAACTTCAATTTACCGGCATTGAAATCAGTATACCCCGTATTTGAAATAATCGTTTATTTTTATAAATTTGCTTAAAACACAAAATACTTAAAAATAATGTATCGTTGGGGATATTAGAAGTATATGAAAATTATTTCGTATTGTTTCTGCAGGTAATATAATAGTTTTCAAGGTCCCACATAATTTAAAATGGATTAGACAAATTAATGCAAAATGTGTTCATTATCTTCGAAAGAGATCATTACTCGCAACCTACATAAGTTTACTATCAAATAACGCTGTAAAACGTATTTTTAATGTCAGCTTAAAAGTTAATAGTTATTTGTACAAGTATTAAACAGGGTAATTACAATAAAAATTAGGTCAACGTCTTATGCACAACTTCAAGGTAGCCCAACTGGCTATGGAATGAATTATACTTGTAGCGTCCTTGCGAGATAACAATAAGAAATAAAATTAAAATACAGATTTGCAGGCGAAACACGTGTCACATCAATATTTTTACTATTTTTAAATTAAGCTTTTGCTATGAAAACGAGACCAACTGTTGGGACGAAGTTCGAACTTCCAATCACTAGATCACTAGGTCGTAATAACAAAAACAACAAGTGAACAAAATTGTAATGGCAATGAGCTCGGCACGTCGACCGAAAGAATGACAAACGTTGGAGGAAAAAGGTAGGTACGAAAATGGTGGTCCCACACTGGAAGCTGAAGGTCGTCCCCCAGCTTATAGGCTCAATGATGTGAAAATGATTGCAGGAAGCAGCTGAATGCGCGGATGGTTGGAGCAGAGAGTTAATTAATTTATATGAATAGTCAATTTTACAACTTGTTTTTAGCTTCTACGACAGCCACAGAGTGACTTTTCAATTGAGCCGCACAGCGGCTTAGTCGATTAAAAATGCAAAATTACATATTTTCAGTTACATACACTAACACGCTCAGAATAAATTGTTTTGTATTGGTTTAATATATTATAGAGGGATATATATATTTTTATTTATTTGAAATTTTGAATTTTTTTTTATACGAGTTATTAATTAAGTATTGTACATTATTAAAATTAAATGTTTTTTATTCGCTTACCTCTTGTGTTTGGAGAGGGAGTTACACTCTAATAATTTTATGTAGAGAGTTATACATTTGTAGTCTATAATTATGTATTGTCTATTTGTGTGCTTCTGAAGTGTTAATTTAATTTCTTTCTAAGCTCTTTTATAGATTTTATTTCTTTAATTTGTGTAGGGAGGCTATTAAACATTTTTATCCTCAAGTATATAAACTTTTGCTGATAGTGTTTGGTGTTTTGGGATTTTAAAGTTATTTTAAACCTTAATGATGTGCTTGTTTCAAATTTTAGTGTTATTTTCTTTAAGTAATTGATTAATTGAGATCTTTTTGTAAATGTTTTCAATTTTGGGAACTGAGAATTTTGCAAAAAGTGTTTGTGTTGAAAAAGTTGATATTTTTTAAAATATTACTTTGATGATTGATCTCTGTATTATTTTTACCGAGTTCATTATATTATTGTATGTTCCTCCCCACCCAATTATTCCACACTGGAGTAGTGAGTGAACAATAGCAAAATATTCCTTTTTAAAATTATTTATACTTAAAATGTTTCTTAATCTTATGAATATATAAATACATTTTCTTATTCTTTTCACTAATTCGCTAATAATAATTATAATGATTTTAATGTATAAAAAAAATCAACAAATTAAAATATGAAAATTCGTAGTCTTTTCAATCCCTTATATTTCTATTTGATCACTTTGCAGATGTGCCACTCTGACAAAAAAAAAATGAATGTATCGGTGCAATAGTTTTCATAATCTAAACAATGCACACTTTGCACGAGTTCTGTAAAGTTCTTTGCGTGAAGTGAATAAAGTTTTATCCGTGTGCACGCACCCTAAGGTCCTTAATTTTTGTTCTTAAATAATATTATCTGTCATTAGTCATGACATCATTTCTTTTTCTACTTCTTTCTCTTCGATTGTCAGATATCAAAAAGCAAAATATGTAGTTGTTGGAAAAAATTGAAACGCAACGTAAAGAGAAGACATGCAATCAACAAGGGACGCATAAAAAAGAATATTAACAAATATAAAGATTAAAGTATAAGGTTTTGTTTACCCAATATCTAATTTGAAGCTTAAACGACCATCATAGTATTGTCTAGTCTGATAATTAATATTTGATTATAATTTTTGTGTTTATTGCGTTAATGAGAGAGGATTTTAATTAAAGATCCAGATTTTAATTAAGATTTGAGCCTGATACGATTTACAGAAAAATAAAATACTAAGAAAGTAGTCATCGAATATTGTTTCTTCAATTATTATTTGAGAGATTGTAATTTTGTTACAAAAACAAAAATTTCTGGAAAATGAAAAGATTTTCTTGAAAAGCGTAAAAATAGAATTCACGGTACAAAGAGTACATCGGCCAGTGCTTGAACATTACAGCTTAATTTACTGAAACTGTTCACACTATTTATTTTGATGTAGAAAACGACGAAAACGGAAATAATACGGAAAATTTAAATTACAAACCATATATTTATTTAAATTATGTTCAATCTAAGTTTTACTAAGTATGCTATACATTATGTAAGAAGTTAGTACTATCGTCTAAGACCTGTAAAATATACTAAGAAAGGTGAGGTTTTCGTATGAACAGAAGAAATAAACGAGCTAGGAAGAAATTTACAAATATTAGTTAGTTTTTCAGTGATGTACTTTTTTTCTTTAGTTTCCAGCAGAGTATGCGAGATTTAGTTAGATTTGATTAAGTAAGATGTTCACAATTATATTAAAAATGATTTTTTATTTATAAATGAATTTCCTGTTAAGTTGTTAGGTTTATATTAGTTTTTTTTTTTTTTTAATTTTGAGCAATTTATCAACAAAAATTAAAACATTTTTAAATTTTATATTTACTATACAGAGTGTAACAGATCTAGTACACAATATTTTATGGATGGATACCTGACTATATTACGAGTCGAAAATGTTTAAGAAATGTGTGCAAATTCTGCACTGTTACGGAAAATATTATTGTATGAAATTTTCACAAAATCGTGTTAAGCTTGAAGTCTACGTACTTTGAAATAAATATTTGTGAAATTGTTCAATTATAAATCTATATCTTTGCTTCAGGCCCTAAATTATCAGACAAAAAATAGTCTAGCCGCTCGAAATTCGATGATCTTTAATTTTTCATATACAATATATTATTTGGAATCAATAAAATATTAAAATCATCAAAATAATCGCATTATTACAATTTTTTTGAAATGGTTATATCTCTGACATGATTGAGATTAGGGACATATCCCTTAAAAATTTTCGACTCCTAATTTAGTCAGGTATCCACCCATAAAATATTTTAGACTAGGTCTGTTACACCTTGTGTGTAATATTATATTTTAGCTACTATCTACTATAAATGACTTTTGCGGTGGAAGCAGAAAAAAATCTATCTATCGAAAAAATATTTTGTTCCTACCAAGATTCTAATCGGGATCTCTTCTTAGCCGGGGAATAATAGATATATCAATTAGAAAGATTACAGAATATAAGTTGAAATTTTGTTGCTATAACGAAATCGGAGGAACGCGCTTCTCCGGATAGGAAGAGATTCAAATTCGAATTCCGGAAGTTACTAAATATTTTTACAATAAATTTTTTCTGTATATCATTATAGTTGATTCATTTAATTTGTATTCAAATACCACAGAATTATGTTCTAAAAATACACCTTCACAGCAAAAAATGTATTCTCCTTAATTACTATGTATAAACTCATTTGAAAAGGTACACTTAAAATGAGATTGAGTGTTATTGTTTGACATTATATTAATCATGGACCTTAATGGCCGAGGGTCATGCGTGACGTTTTTTACGTTCGTGTAGAACCGGCCTAAGAACATGAATTTAATAAAATAACGTATTAATAAAACTTTTAATAGATTTTTATACAAGGTGTTTGAAAAAAAAAATATATATTTTTAAAAATAAATTTTCGACAACGTGACTGTTGTAATTATTTTCCGATATGATTAATATTATGTAAAAGTTTTATGAGAAGAAATATTTTTTTTTATGTAATAGTATCCGTAATTGTTCAATATATGTAACGTCTTTAGTTGACCAATCCTATTTTATATAAATTAGAATGAGTATTGCATTCGAATAAATTGTTAGAATAATAATAAAATGTATTAATACAGATTAAATCAATTAGAAATATGTATAAAAAATATTTGTGTTCTGAATTTTTAACTTCACAACAAAAATTTGTTTTCTTAAAAAAACATTTATTTTTATCTTAATAGTTTGTACGCAATCCATGTATTAGCTTAGTTTAACAATAATATTTTTTTGGTTAAAAATAGTCTAACGAAATTTTTTTTTTACGTATTTTCATGGATGCGCGTATTAATATTTTAAATTTTATAAGAGAGTCAATTATTACTTCTAATTCAAATGCAGGCCATGAATTAGTGAATCACCCTGTATTTTAATTTTATTAAATTAAATTAGTTCAATTGACCACAATTTACAATTGTTTTTCTAATTAAAAAAAGTTATAAAATTGTTTCAACACTTCCAGATTGTAGTATGATTATATGCGATTCAAACCAGCCATGAATCATGTGTGATTATTGTGTTATCATTATACGAGTAAAAATAAATAAAAATTGCTTTATTTTTGAATTTCACAAGCATCTTATTTGTCTTACCTTCGTCTTGTCTTCGTCTTAAAATAAGAAGGTTCCAACTAGCATTTTGGGCTAATTTGAGTTATTGCGTGAACGTGAACACGTGTGCAATACCGGGGGTACATCTAAACCTTCAGGCCAGGGTGCACCCTTGCATTTGAGCAGTTTCCGTATTACTCTTTGATTGTGTGGGTGCCGTGGCTATTTAAAGGTTAAAAGGGTTCCAAATGCATTATTCTTTATTTCTTCAATACACACCAACTCTATAATAATAGATATTAAAGGAAATAGCAAGAGCTGCAGTTCCAACTGCATCAGTTATTTATTTCAATTTATGGATCATTATTGTTAATTTACAAAGATTTTACTTATTTTTAATTTTCCTCATCTCACAGTGGTCATTAATAATACTAAAAATGAGTTAAAACCTTAAAACTGATCATATTTGTATACTTAAAACAAAATATACATGAATATATGTTGAAATTCAATCAATACTTTTGAGCTCATTATCTCAAAACAATGTCAGTGTCAGATGGAACTTTGTTATTCTAAAGGGTCGATATAATAACCACAATCAAATGAGACTCGACTTATAATAATAATAATAATTATTATAATATGTTTATTTCAGCGTGATCAGGTTTTTTTTTATGAAAACCCGATTCGCCATAAAGATAATACATATTATATAATATACTTAAATTAAGAAATATTATTTATGTTATGAAAAAAAACCAAGGAAAATATAAATAAATAAAAAGTTCATACATATATATAAATATAAATACTTTAGTCACGGCCATTATTGTATCTGTAGCTATTCTATAGTAGTTGCCATTCTCTGGTCAGGGAATCAGCTTTCTGTGAGAGTGCCGCTTGCACTAGAGAGTTGGTACTGAGCTCCAGCCGCAGTTTTACGCCCGTAACTCGATGTATCAGAAGCGGAACGAATCCATGTATACGACCTTCGGCAAACATTGTAGATGCGCTGCAACAACGCACCAGTCCGAACAGTATTCTGTGTGAGTTGTTGTACCAAATTCGAAGACGGTTGTACGACACTTGCTTGTATTTCGACCAGAGTCCGGTCCTGGGTTGACCTTACAGCTGACTCAGGGTCTCTTCAGCTAGCTGCAACGCATCTGCCTATAACTATGACACTCTTCCAGGTCTTCATCGGTCCAAAGTTGTACCCAGAATAAACTCCTTTGTAGCTACAAAATGTAACCGAAGAATTGGAAGAATATTTTGTTCACTGTTGTGGATAAGGCTAGCTGTAATTAGATTTGTTGCAGGATTGAGGCATTCGTGCGTCATGTTGTCTACATAATATTTAACATTTGCGAACTGTCCAAGTCTTTGCTGCATATGATCATTTACATGATTTCTAAAATTCTTAAATAAATAAAACTTCTAAAAATGGCGTACTACGCAATCTGTTAATCAATGAGTCTATCAATAAAGCATGATACAATTGCTTGGGATGGAGCGACTATGTCTGAAATTAATTCAATAATAGCAGCGCAGAAAACTATTTTTAAAGTTATCCACAAAACCCCAGTCAAAACGAACACTGACGTAATTTTTAATAAATTCGATATCTTTAATACAAGACAAATATATGCTAATACTACTCGTAAGTACATATATAAACATAAACAGACACATATTAAAACAACTCAAAATATAATTTCCACACGTACAAATACACATAACCTACAAGCCCCAAGAGCACATACAACATATGGCCAAAGGAACTGTAAATATTTTGGACCTAAACTATTTAATAGAATGCTGAAAGATTTTACCCATTTGAATTGTCCCAATAACATGAAACTGAAAATAAAAACTTGGATTCGTAATATGGGTAGAGCTAGTATTGATGCACTCACCTAAACATATCGATAATTATTGCCACAAATTATCAAAAATAATTTATTTTAAAATTGTTTTTTTTTTACATACATCTTATGTATTATATATATGTAATAAATGTTAATTATATTTACTACTTGTAATACTAATTCATTGTACAATTGCTTGTAAACTATGCTCGTCTCAACACAGAATTTCTCTAGTGAGACGGGTACAGTCCAAACATAATTTTACAGTATATTTTATAGTTACCAATAAATAAATAAAATACCCAATTATAATAATTATCTTCAAAAACGACACAAGATTATTTGAAATGCATGCTGTTTAATACTACCAAAATCATTCTCGGTAGTTTCATCATAAATTACAGAGAATATGCAAAAATAAAGTTTATCTGTGAAATTGCTTCAATAGTCAGGTCCAAAAATAGAGATATCTACACCGAATAATCAAATGAATTAACTAAGCTTATATAAGTATATATTAGAGTATCTTGTTGGTGTAGTGGTCAAGACGTTGGCCTAGTGATCTAGTGGTCGGGGGTTCGCGCCTCGTTCCAGGACACCAGCAAGTTAGTCCTATTTTCATAACACGAGCGTTTAGTTTAGTTTGAAAATAGTAAGAATATTGATGTGACATGTATTCCGTGTACGCATCTCTATTTAAAAATAAAAAAAAGTATAATATATTATACTTTTTTTTTTTCAATTTCAATTCGATACCAAAAGTTGGTTGCCTAACAACTATTCTGTGTACATTTGAAAGTACTGTCATTATAGACGGAGTTTCAACTATATTTAAAAAAAAATAGAGATGAAGCACGGAATACGTGTCGCATCAGTATTATTACTATTTTCAAACTAAGTTGAACGCTTATGCTATGAAAATAAGGCTAACTTTATGGTATTCTGGAACGAGACCCTCGACTGCTAGGCGAGTATCGTAACCACTAGATCACAAGCACGTCTGACCTGCAATCTCCTGGGCGGCAATCCGATGTCTGAAATCTAAAACACGATCTACATCTGGCTCTCACCGCCTTTAATAGATCCGTCACCGGGAGTGTCCCGATTAGCTCCTGTTTTTTGTAGAATTACTGAAAAATAAAAGAAATCTTTATTTATTACCATAGATAGAGCTTGCCGTAGTATAGTTTGTTGCAAGAATGTGCAGCCGTGCTGCCTACGGGATGCGTAACAACCTTCTCCAACAGTTAGTTTCGAAAGTGTACATTTCTGTCTGTCACTATTACAGACCATCCAAGTCCATGTGAAAATAGACAAAAGTTTGAATCAACATAATTTTGACTAATTTATTGTTTCAGAGTCAAAATAGACAAAAGTTTGAATCAACATAATTTTTACTAATTTATTGTTTCAGAGTTTTTCAGAGTAAGTTTGTAGAACTCCATAATCATACAAATGAAAAAAAAAACTTGTTTTTTAGTTCTACTCGTGCAATTTCCGTAAGACGCGTTCCGCCTTGTGAGGGCGTAATCAATGTAACCATTTTAAATTCAACAATTTGTATTTATATGAAATCTATTGAAAAAGAGGCCTCTATATAGTTTTAAGTGCGTAAGGTAATAATGGTAATTTTGGTGTTTTCATATTTTGGGACGATTCCAAGAAACAATTCTGTTCAAATACTAATGATATTTTAATGAAAGGTATTTGGTAGAGGATAGCTATACAATTTTATGTAAATGAAGTAGAGACAATATTATTCATGTTAATTCTTAGGATTTTTACTTGTGTTTTTGTATGATTCTAGTTAATAATTATGTTCGAACACTAATGATATTTAAAGGATTCAATAGTTTCAAATTGCTTTCTATATAACTGGTATACCTATAACAAAAAAAAACTCCCCATAACGCGAAACGCATCTCATGGAAATTAAACGAGTACAACTAAAAAACAAATGGTTTTATTTTCAATGTGCGATTATTTTGATTTATGAATTAGCTTTAACAACTGTTAAACCTATTGTCTCCTGGTAGATATAAATTAATATTTTATTTCATCGCTTTTCAAGGAAAGTATAAATAAATATAGAGTATCTCATGAAAAATCTAAATATATAAATAAAACAATATTATATCATTTAATAATTGTGTAAAAACTAGCTAGGCTAGTCGAACCGCACAAGAATACTCTACATAACGAACAAGTCCAATCACTCGCTGACTCGGTTGTCTTATTTTAGAAGGTTGAATAATTATGTGGGTATCCAGCATTATAGATTGTCAAACTGAAACGTAGCCGGCTTACTTTCGCACATTCTAAATGAAGAGAAAGTAAAAAAAAATTATTACATTGAATAATCGCAGACTGATAGGCCAGTTTCGCTTCACTACGTTTGGATTCAGCTAGGCCATGCGGATGACATTCTTCGCTATTCTAAGCAGTCATTCGAAACTGCATTCTAGTAATTCAATCTAGACCGGTTTATTATAAAAACATAGATCAGAATAAATCATGGAGTTTGTTTTTGCGAAAGAAATGCAATGACACTAACTGCTATGGACTGTGTTACTGTCTACAATTGAAAAGATCTGACTTCAAAGCAAAACTGGTTCAAAGTCGGAATTACCTTTAGGTGGGGAAGGAAAATCTGGAGATGGAATGGAAAGGGATTAGTGAAAAGAAAGGATTCTATCGAAGGACCAGTGGACTCGAAGAACCGGGGTTTGGAAGGAATCTTCACCTTACCTCAGTTATGATGCCTTCAAACTCCCTGTACAACCACCACACACTACACACTACAATGTACGAGGATGTCCAATGATCTCCGCTCCCAAATAAAGACGGTGATTTTACCCACGGTACATATAAACAGCAAAACAATAATCCACAAATCGACACTAAAAACTGAGATGACTGGTCTACAACGCAAACGATATCCCCATTATCAAGATCAAATTCCAATATTAACCTAGTGGCGTCCAATAGCGCCAGAATCCAAACTCATACTGAGGTCGAGCATAAGAAATGGTTCAAAGACAGGAATATAGGCACAGATATGTGATAATATCATTCACGGCCAATATTAATGCGCGAAAAGTATGTTTATACGAATACGAAACACAATCTTACTCTATACTTGACGTCGGGCCATGGTCAGTTCGTAAGTAAATCAAATCATTAAATATTTTACACTAAAATAATTGATTTCAATTCTTTAAAGAGATGTCGAAAACATGTCGGAGTCTGTTCTGACATACACAATTGTTAAACAGTGGACAGTTGAATTTAAACACGGACGGCAGGATGTTGAAGACGACTCAATCGCAACGATTGCAGAACACGTCGACATAGTCTTGGACTTGGTTATGTAACATTGCCAAATTAATTAGCTCATAATATCCCAAGTCTGTATGCTGCTAACTCTGAATAAAACCAAAATTTATTCATAAATAATATAATAAATAATTCAACACATGTGTAATATTCTAATGTAATTCTAGAATCTCCTGGAATATATCTTGAATAGGGTCTTGTGCGTGAAACATGATGCGTTTGTGGGTTACATACTTATACTTCTATATATACATATAATATATATAGAAATATAGATATGTAGCATATTAAGGGACGCTCCCGAGAGAATGACTGGAGGATTAGAAAGATCACGTCATTGTCCCTTAGGAATGTTAACTTGTTGCGTAATGAGAGAAACCTATGACTGCTGCAATTGCATTAAAGTGTGGGTATCCCAATGGGGAATGTTAGGCAGATCGATCTATGTATAACTAACTGAACTTAAGGTTTTATTTTCTAGGTGTTATAACCGCTAAAAATATTTTATGGCGTCACTCTATCCCACTTAGGAGTGTATTCTGTTCATATTATATATATGGCAGGCTATATAATGTAATGTATTGTCTATAAAATTGTTGTTATTACATATGTAACATCTTTTTACCATCAGATTATATTTACTGATACCTAAATTATGTTAGCTTGCTGCCCGGCGTTGTATATATGTATATAATATATGTATATACTAGTAATCTATGGTATATTAAAAACCGGTAAGATATGAGATTTCGTATCTACTAATTGTTTATTTAAATTTTGTAATTATCTGCATTGTAAATATTCTTCTTCTTTATACCCTGTACATATACGTATCTATTTTTATGAACATACTGTTTCATACCCATTTGTATATGTACCATGTGAATAGTTTTAAATGATAATAAAGTATAAAAGGGTACCAACTGAAATATTTTACTATAGAATCTCGATAATCAAAACATGCGCTTCTCTTCTATTAATTTGTAAATATCACATTAGATTTTATCAGTCTCAGGTTTTATTTAATGAGTGGAACCGACAAGGGAGTTGCACAACTAAAAAGAAAAATCAGAAAATCTAATCTAAAAAAAACACTTTCATCTGGGATTTATTTTACTCGTAAACGTTTTAATTTGAAATTAAAAAAAATAATTAGTATTATTGACATTTTCTAATATTCCAGTTCTCAAATGAAATGTCAGTTGAGGATGCTAGTAGCAAAATCAGAAATCTCCATTGTGTTAATTTATGTTAATTTATTTAGCTCTTTTTGATGTAAATTGGACATTCAAAATCGGTGTTAGTTACGAAATCAGTCGCTTTGGCCAGCTGCTATTTATATAATATAAGAATTCAACTAATAGCAGTCTTCGCTACTCATAAATTTAAATGGCGGCCAGTATGGAAACTAGCTTGTTTTTAGAAGAAGGTTTTGTAATAATTTTGTATTCTAAACCAAATTATTTTTTTATTTATTTATTTCCATCAAGACCCTTGTGGATTTTTACATAAGAATAAAAATGTATTTAATTTAAATATAACAAGTATATTTTTAATATGACATTTCAATATAACAGTTTAAATTTAACATTAAATAATTAAGTATAATTTACGTACAAATATTTCTTCAATTCAGGTCAATCCTGGAATGAAAAATTCCAACGAAATTGAACTTGTTACCAGCCGATGAATCCGTATTATTGGCGAGTTAATAACATTATTATTTATATGTGTACCTATACCTACAAAGAACACTTCATATCGTCTCGTTTCAATTAGTACTTTATACGAAACCATTTGTGTTAACTCAGGGCAGTCCAACATGCTATTGATTATTTTATATAGAAATACTACAAATGAAGTAAATAATCGTAATTTATACTTTCTATCGGAATATGCAATTAAAAATTTATAAATCTTAGAAATTTATATTGCACTTTTTCGAATTTTATATGTGGGCCATAGTAGGGAGACCACAGAGTGGAGTTAAAATTTCAGCGTACTTTTTACAATATATGTATATAAAGTTTTAAATATGAATTAAATATATTAATTAGAAAGATATATATATATATATATATATATATATATATATATATATATATATAAAATCAATTTTATCGAAAAATATTGTTGTTGCGCCACCGGGATTCGAACCTGGATCTCTTTCCAAACCGGGGAAGGTGCATTATCCAACTATGCTACAGCGACGATATTTTTAGCGACAAATTTTTAGCGACAAAATGTTACCTTTTTGATATTAATACATTTAGTTGTTCCATTATTTGAAAGAGCCATCTACCTTATTTTTACCAAATCTTAAATACCTTTGAGTAATCTGATAGCCGACGCCAGAATTATCAATTCATTTTTATTAAATTTTGGACACATTGATACAACTTTATTATTAGGAGAACACATTCTTCGCTGTAGCATGGTTGAATAATGCACCTTCTCCGGTTTGGAAAGAGATCCAGGTTTGAATCCCGGTGGCGCAACAACAATATATTTCGATAAAATAGATTTTATATGTATATCTTTCTAATTAATATATTAAATTTATATTTAAAATATCACAGACCGTCTGTTCTGAATAATTACAACTTCACAATAAGAATGTGTTCTCCTAGTATATAAAGTTGTTAGAGAGTGGAGCAAGTTAATGTTTTTGGCTGTCCTTAACATAAATCCTAAGGATTTCATCGCCTTGTAAATTTCGTTACAATGTTGAATAAATAATAATTTTTCTTCGTAGAGCACCCTCAAATTCCGCATCACTGGGATTCTATTTAGATCAATATTGTGAAAATGGAGTTGATTTTTACTTCTATTGAAACTTATTTCATTACATTTTTCTACATTAAGATATAATTCGTTAGCACAGTACCCACATATAGAGCAAATTTAAATTATTTTGCAAATATTTTAAGATAACCTGCAAACAACAGAATATAGTGATTATCATTCATAATAAGATGTTCATTAATAAATATATTATTCACCAAGCTCTTATTAGTATTTCTCGTTTATCTCTTAATGAAAAAATGTTGCTGACTTTGCAACTAGTTGTTCAATTTTTGATATAACTAAGCAACAACTAATAACTAATTTTCAACTCATAAATAACAATTTAAACTATATTGAAAAGATCCTACAGACATCATTCGGAACCACTCTTTAAAAAACTTAATATCCTCGACGTAAAACTACACACCATGTCCATGTTCAACCGCCACAGGGTATGAGATGTAACAGAACCAGTCCCGCAAGTTCTTCAACCAGGAGATGCGTCTCTTCCTGCGTCGCGTTTCCTTTGAATCTCTCCCTGTAGTATGTATGACTTGTATTACTTCATATCTCTAACGTCTCATCAATGATTGGAAGCATGAAACATTCAGACTAGATGCCTACCACAGCAATATGGAGTTCTTTCCTTAACCGTTATAATTTCGTTCTTTAATCCGATATCAAGACTGTGCAGATTATATTTATAATGACATTAATACAATATATGAGTTGGACATATTCACCAATTTATTACTAAGTTACAAAAAACTTTTACCAGACACTTTTTCTTGGAACCATGTTTGTATATTGATGGGCATTTTTAAGAGACCATATTTATAATCCAGCTTATTTATTCTGACTAATATTAGGTCACTGAACTGTTCTTTAAATAATAAAAAAAAAAATACCTTTCAAAACGTTTGCCTTTTGCACTTCCTTCTAGAATATTTTCAAAATCCTCCTGTATCAATATACCGAAAGTATTTTTCTTTTTTCTAATGGATTTGGTCAGTGTTCATATTTCGACTTAGTGAAGAAGTACTACTAGAGTATAACATCGTAAAATGCGTGTTCGTAGAACTAATTTAAAATCTCTATTACATATTAGATCAAACATTCTGAGAAAACAGTTTAGTTACATCTCTTTTCTTGTGAGTGGTTCCCATTGATCGTTCGGCCAGCACTCCAATTATTATTGGTGGACTGATACAAAGTTTTCTGTAATTATTTTTAGTGAAACCAGCGATTCTTGTGACTTTTCCATATGACCTCGAGAATGTTTTTAAAATGTTAATTTCCACCCCTTAATTTAGACAAGCCATATGAGTCGTAGAGTTGCAGATCCCGCTCTGGAAGCTTTTACTATTTTTGAGTGAAACACAAAAAACTACTCATGTTCCACACTATGCCATTAAAAATCTTAATATTTTTATTGATATAATATAATTTCAAATGTGAAATTATATTACATCAATAAATAAGAAATGACTTCATTTAATGACTCAATGTAGTCTTATTCTATAGATTTTTAGATACTATACTCTAACCTCATTTTTTTCAAAATTCGTCCAGAACCATTTTGTAACTCTACGCCTCCAATAATCTTACCTGTTAAATAATCTTTGGAGGTGTTCCATAATATTGGCAAAAAATATTAATTACGTAAATTTTTTATTGACTATTGGTGGCCTTTATACGCGCCTGCAAGGCCTAGAAACAACCTAACAAGCAATCGGCGATAGCCGATTGCTTTCTTCTAATTATACTAAGATAAGTTTATTGTTTTATTGTATGTACACTATATGCTTATAATTTGTAATGTGTTGTAACTTTCAAGACACCTGTAATTTGATTCGAACAACTTTCACCTTGCTAAAATACATCTACATATACTTATTTAAATCTTGAATCACGAGTTTGTGTGGTATTTTTTATAAATTAAGTTAATAGATAAATTTGTTTATTTTTAGTTTTAACAAGAAATTAGGATTATGATACCTTTAAAAATCACTTTTTTCGTAAAAATTCTTTGCGAACTCAGCTGTAAAATAAACTATTATAACGTAGCCCTTTCACTGTCTATATAACTTTATTTGCGTATGTCCCTACATTTCTAAATATTTATATAATTAAATATTTATTTACAATTAATCAACCCTAAAATAGTAGAATCAATGTCGGATATTTTTATTTTTTTTTATATTACATAGAGCATCAACAGTTCATTAACATAACATAGACCAGAATAATTTAACGACTTTACAAATACTGTCATTATTGGCGTTAACTATATGGCTGTCTGCCGCAGTGGGAACGATAAAATATAATATACAGTGGAACTTCTATATTCGTCAGCCCCTATTCGATATTCGTGACATTTTGATAACAGACAATTTTTCCATATTCGTTAATATTTTCTATATTTGTCACATCCACTGCTCGGCAATGCTGTCTTAACTAGGCCAAAATGCAGAATATGGTCGAAAAGTGGCACCCAAAAGTTGCCATAGTCAACCAAAACATAAATGGATTCAATGGTAATGTGATTTTTTAATGAAAGTATTAGAGAAACGGGCAACATCGGGCAAGTTCTTTGTTAAATGTAGTGCTACTGAATCATCGATAAACGGAAACCACCACCAGAATTAGAGTTATCTGATGTTTAAATTGTCCTCCTCTTTTGCTTCTACCATCATGTCTCCTCAGTACAATAATGGTAAAATTTAGACATAAAATTTATTCATTTGTGTACTATTTTTGGGGGCTGGGAACGAATTAATTGAATTTCAGTTTTTTGTTATGGGAAAAACTTTTTTAATTAATGACGAATATAGATAGGGGGTCATTACTTACTTACTTACTTACTTTCCATCACGCAGTTTCTCTGCGGGGGTAGGCAGAGAGGATAGAGCGCCACATTCTTCTGTCCTGACAAACAATTCTCGCCTCATCCACATTCATACATCTTCTCATACAAGCTCGCCGATTGTTGAGGCTTCAACAGAACCATCCTCCATTATCTGGTTTACTTGGTCGTGCCAAGTCTTCCGCGGACGTTCTCTATTTCTGGTGCCATCAACACTAGGGTCATATATCTTTATTACCATTCTCTTCTCATTCATCCGTTCCATATGACCAAACCACCTAAGTGATCTTTCTTAATCTTACTCACTATATTAACATCAGCTCTGCATCCTTCCCTTATTTCTTCATTCTTTACTCTGCCATAAATAGATTTGCCACATATACGCCTGTGTGACTTAATTTTCACGGCATTCAGTCTACTTTCGTTCCTCTTCTACCTGCTCCAGTCCTCACTTCTATATATCAGTGTCGGTACCAGGACTCCATTGTGCACCGCTAGTCTTGCCTCGGTTGACAATAAATAATAAAGTATATTGACAGCTCGACCCCTCAGAATAACAAGGTTCCATCTGACACTGACACTGTTTTGAGATAATGACCTCCAAAGTTTTAGATGATTGTATTTCAACATACAGTGGAACCCCGATTTTACATGGCTTTTTACATTCACGTTTTTCCTCCATTTGCGTGTTATTTCTACAGTCCCGTATCATTTTAGTATATTACAAACCCTATTTTACGTTTGTCTTTTACGTCTAAAATTTATTAAAATTCGTTCGGCTAGTTCGTTATTCACCATAGAGCCGAGAGTGTATTGGTCATTTGCTTGTCGTATATACGTATTTTTTATTCTCATACCTACGTAATTATTTTATTGATTTTTACAAGCTAGAATAAGCAAGAAAATTTGGTAAAAGATAGTATAGACAACATCGATAGCTGACAAAGAATTTATGAATAACCCTTGCAAATTTACTTAGACGTAATAAAAATGGAAATTGATGAAATAGCGGACAGTCGTATAAATAAAAACTTGACAGAAGAAGACCCTCCCTACAACGAAGAAGTGTCTGCTCATCCCGTAAACCAAGATCCCGCGAAGGACGATGCCGTGAGGCATATTGAAAGCCTCAAAGCATATTTTACCAGTTTTAGCAATATACCACCAGATATCTTTAATTAAATTTATATTATTGAAAGAACTATTTAAAAACGTGCATCAAAAACATTGTTTGATTTTTATCAATAAAAAATAAATAATCTATTTTTTTTAATACCCCCAATTTACATTTTCCCTCTGTTTACATTTTTTTGTCGGTCCCTTCAAATACTTAAAATTGCGGTTTCACTGTATGTTCATGTAAATTTTGTTTTGAGTATGCAAATATGATCAGTTTTAAGGTCTTAACTTAACTAATTTCAGATAAGTAAACAAGGTATCATCATCAAATAAAACCTTGTTAATAAGTCATCAGTAATTACCATTTTGATCTACTTTTCTTTAAAAAAAAGCGTTAATAGTATTATACTAAAGAAATAAATTAAAACATAAATAAATTCATAAATAATTGTATATTCTGAGAACTTCGTAGAATCATTGACAACTACAAAAAAAAAAATCCTTAATGATAAAAATTATGCAAACAAAAACTATTGTAAGAGAATTTTAAAAGAAACTTTGTAACCTTTTTCACGCAATAACTCAAATTAGTCCAAACTGTTAGTTGCAATCTTGTTATTCTAGGAGGTCGAACTATCAGAGTCAAGTGGCAACAAAAAAAATTCTCGCGTCAAACAAAATGATACTAATTGTGCTTTTAATGTAACCATAAGTATAACAAATGTCATAAAAATTATTAATTTCCGTGAATATTGACGGTTACATTGAACAAGTTATAAAAAAATTAACGATGAAACATTAAAAACGATGTTTTTTTTTTCTAATGTATCATATATAGTGAAACCTGTTATGTCACATCATTCTTAAAGAGTATATTCATTAGTTGTTAATGGTGCTAGCTACTGGGTGTCCAATAAAATGTTTATGCTACACTTAACACGAAATAAAATTATTATGAGCGTCGTTTGACGGTAAAATATAAGTAATTCATAAAAATAAATCACTTAATGAACTATATACATCGGTTAGAGCTTTATTACGAATTATAATTATTATTTCGAATTAGATATTTTTTTTTGATTTTCATCACAAGTGAAACTATATTATTTCATTGAACATTAATGAAATTTTAGAAACGAATTCCGATCTACAAGATTTAAAAACCAAATTGATATTCCAAAACTAAAATATACCGCAATCCAAAATCACTATATTTATAAAGGCATTAATTTTTTTAATATTCTCCTGTCATATTTAGAAAAATTATAAACTGCTATAAATTAATATCTGAAGTAAAAAAAATGTGTACACAGACTAACTGAAACATAAATTCTAGTATATACTCCTTCTCTATATACAATTCTTACTCTCATAGAGAAGAAATGCTATTTAAATGCTAAAAATGTAATAATAGATGTATCATATACAGAAGTTTCAAATTTTTGGAAATCTTATTTGGTTAACACAGCGTAATTGATATCGCAGTTCCCCGGCATTTAAAAGTTCCGGATTCATATCCCGGTGGTAACCAAATATTTTTTTTCTTTAACTTTCTAATTGATTTAGCTCATTTGTTTTAAATATCGTATAACTTTACAATGTAATGTGTTTTCATTAAAAAATAAAATAAAATTATAGAATTTATTTTAAGTATTCCTGGTTTTAGAAATAAATTACTTAATTTGTGGCTTGTTTTTTTTTCTTCTATATCTTATAACCCAATAAGTTCTAGTTACAGAGCCCTGAAATTGATCACGCAATTGTCAATCACGCAACAAATCTTCTCTCTTCTTTCCTCTTTCCACGCATCGTGGGAGATCACATAACCCTCGGTTTTCTTAGTAGAACATTGTAGAAGCACAAATAAAAATTCCAGTCGGCGCCGGCCTTTTATAGATAATCGCCTGTCTAGAATTGTTGTTTATCTATGTATTTTAGAAAACTTTCAAATATTCGGCTTGCCAAATAATCAAAAAGTTTTTACAAAAATACTCTCGAGCTCTTTCTGATACATCGGAAACATTTAGTCACAGTTATAGATAATATAAATAATATGTGTAGAAATACGAAAAATAGCGCAGCCGTGGTTTACTTGTGAACTAAGTCAGGTGAAGAGGGTTAGGCGCCATTTTCACATTTATATTTTAAAATTTTCTTACAATTCTTTAAATCATGACAGAAAGAAAACTAACATGACAAATAATATTTAGAAAACATTTTAAAATTCACCCAAAATATTTATTATCTTAATATTCATATGATATATAAACTCAGATATATCGAGCACGGTTATAGTGAGATCACGCTTGTAATGAAGAAATTTCAAACAACTGTTCTCTGTTTTAGTAAGCTCGCTTCCCTGATATAACGTTCAAAAATATTGTTAACAAGTGAACAAAATACACTACACTGTCTAAAAACCCTAATTCTTGAGAAGTCATAAAATCGAAAGCAGCGTCTGCCGACGAGGTTTCTTATTGTTTACGATTCCTTACAGGTTTGTGAATTCTTAGAAAAAAACAATGGGTGTTTATTTTGTGTGCGTAGTAAATAGTAGTAAGTTTTAAACATTAGAACAGAGCAGTATTTTGAATTTTGTTAAGAATGAATGTAGTAATTTACTTTCAAATGTTTTTGTTCATAAAATTATAGATTTTTGATTTTTCATATGTATTTGACTTGCTTTTAATTTTATTGGATAGTATATAATGAGTGACGGATATAATGAGCAAATTTAGCTGGTCAATTCGTACTCGTTATAACCGAGTTCGACTGTATCTGTCAAAAGCATTAATACTTATATTTATACTTCATTACCACCTCTACTCCATATCCACATCGTCACTATATAAACTAAAATATTACGCATTATGAAAACCAACATTATTATTATTAATATTTTTATAAAAGCTTTCAAGCGGCCATCTTTCTTTTCATTTTTGTATGGAGCGCACAGTCCCGAACAGCTACGAAAAGTTGACACATTCCTAAACTAATTGTATCAAAACAAACTTAGATAATAAGTTATGAGCACCATATGCATCGGTAGACAAACAAATGATAAGACAAACAAACCTAGTCCGTCAGAAAGCAGTCCCATAATCTACTGTAATGTAAAATTTGTATTGAATTTAATTGACATTTGTGTCGTTGATTATTGTCCTGCGGAAGGCTCCTGATTTAAATCGCTACTCTGATAATATGAAAGTAAATACTCTAACTGTGGACAATTATAATATATTGCAATCATTAATACAAGATTAATGCGAAGAGCGTGGATGGCGAAGGTAATAAAAAGTGACCGCCACAGACGCGCGACTTTTTTTTATAACCATTGGCCCACACCACTCCTACTTTGCGTGGGGTCTAACGCCCCGGGGTCTGAACACACTTAGGGCCGATTGTGTGATCAGTAGTAACTTTTTACTAAAGTAATATTTTACTAACGCCCATAGTAAAAATCCTTTATGAGTTGTTGATACATCAAATTTACTATTGTAAAAGCATAAATGGAGATGTTTATAAGCGTGACAAATAATCATGAAATATGTTTTTTTAGGTATTATCTTTAGATTTTTTCGCCTAGGTGATCGATATCTGTTACTTTGGTGATTAAATTTTTCGTATAATATGTTAATATATATATTATACAACGTCCATCACTAAAATAGCGGGATATTGAATGATTAATTGTCGTATACTGCAACTGTCAAACTATCAATGTGTCAGATGACTTTTGAAACAGCTGTGAAAAGTCCGCCATATTTAACTATCCATTCTCGTGTTTACTATCGGATATCGGGAAGTAAAAAGAGTTTTACTTTAGTAACTTTTTTTACTATAGTTAAAAGTTACTACTGATCACACAACCGGGCCTTAGCATTGTTCACAAATCATAAAACATATACACTACAGTATCGATAACGGATACTTACTGAATTTCATAATAGAACGACTCAAAAATATTCCTCGCACTCTCTGATTCTCGAAAAGGAAACCTTCCAAAACAACTATATCAAATATGTTTAGAAATGAGAATTGGGCAATGTCAAGTAACCTCCCATTTTTTCAGGTTTAATTTAATAAATAGTCCGATGTGTGAATGTGATGAATGTAAAGCGGAAGAGGAGACTAAATCATGTCCGTGATCTATTTTTATAGTGATCTGGTCAATTTTAATTATCATCTTCCGGCTAATATGTGTCGCTTTCTATTTCTTAACTAATCACATCCGATGTGTACAACATCAAAATATTTAAACGGAAATAACGCTTTAATCTATTCGCAATAATAATAATATTGTTCTCCATACAATACAGTTTTATTTTAAAAAATGGCACAAATCATTCTTCAACGATGGATTACTTTAATTAATAAGAAGAAATAAAATAAATAAATATTTTTTACGAACACCGTGAAGCTGCAATTTCAAAATATTTCTGTTGAATTTTTAATACAAATTATATATATTTATTAGATTTTTAATTACTATTATTACAAAAAATTTCAACTTATGCTACAACAATATTAATATACATTTTTTTTTACCCTTCCCTTGAAAGCATATGTAAAGAAGTGGAGTATATATTAATTTAGGAGTACATGTTTCTTTTTAAAGTGTTTTTAATAGTATTTATTAGATCTTTATTATCATTAATTTACCTGATGTTTTCGCGTAAGTTGTTAAGGAATTTTTTCCCTAGGTGCATATAATAGTATTGTGCAACTGATGTGTTGATTTTTGAACATGAAAATACAAATTTAAACCTGGTGTCAGTTATATAAATCAACTAGAAAGATATATAAAAAAAAAAACAATTAATCGAAGAAATATTTTAGTTGCTACCGGATTTCGAATTTGAACCTTTTCCTGTACGGGGAAATACGTATCAATCCTACTTTATTAACCAAGTACGTTTTCAAGAAATTTTTACGCATTTCCCCGGATAAGAAAAGAATAGATTTTTTCTGTATATCTTTCAAGTTGATTTATTTAATTTGTATTAAACAGATTATTATTTTGTATCTTTTTTTGATACGAAATGTTAACTATTATACTGCGCTATTCTACGGCACTGGACCGGCGACGAATCACACGGTATCTATCGTAGTACATATCTGGTTTGTTTAATCTGTTGGGAGATAACAAGTTTGCTTTGGGCTTTGTTTGATTGATGTATTGCTTTCAACCTGGCGCCTTTTATATACAGAGTCAATATGAGATATACCTGGACATAGCGGGATCCGAGGAACCGTCAACAATCACTGGACTAGAAAGGTAATTTCCAATTCGATAGATCAACCAGATCATGAACTGTAAATTATAGATAAAGATGACCTTAAAATTATTAACATAAATTTTATATTATTACAGTGGAACCCCGATTTTACATGCCCGTAATTCACGTTTTCCCCCCATTTGCGTGTTATTTCTGCTGTCATTTTAGTACATTAAAATCCCTGTTTTACGTTTGTCTTTCCCGCGATTTACGTCTAAAATTTATTGAAATACGTTCGGCCAGTTTGCTATTCGAGATGGAGCCGAGAGTGTGTTGGTTGTTTGCTTGTAGTTTATACGAATTTTTCATTCTGTACCTTCGTTTTTTTTGTTTTTTACAAGCTGGTATCAACAAAAAAATTGCGTAGAAGGAAGTATAGACAACATTAATGGTTGAGAATAAAATTATAAGTATTGTATAAATTATAAGTTGAAACATCAGACGTAGTGGAAATTGATGAAATAGAAATAATCTTCTTACTAAGAAGTGTCCGCTATGTTTTACTAGTTTTAGTAATTCACCACCAGAAACCTTTAATTTAATTTATAATATTAAATGACCTATATAAAAACATGAAAAAATAACTTTAATTTGTTTTTTTAATACCCCCAATTTACATTTTCTCACTGTTCACATTTTTTTTTGTTGGCCCCTTCAAAAACTTAAAATCGGGGTTTCACTGTATTGCAATATGGCCCATGTAATATGTACTTTGAATAGGCCCATATTTAAATGGCAAGATTGTCTATCTTTGGGATAGCAAATACTCCATAAGAAATAACATTACTTTTAAACAGAGAAACACATAACCAATTTAGTATACATATGCAATTTAGATTTAATGACTACTTTCTTAAGTGTAGACATATATCTTTACGACATCATAAAATAATATAAATTTTAAAAATTAATCTAGTTTATTATATACAAAACTTTGTGATGCATACATATATCACACTATACGCCATTTAGATTCGTACATAATACATCGTTATGAATATGTACATATGGAATATGTATATGTTGCAGTGATTTTATACTTTCACTGTCGTTTCAGTGAAATCATATTAGAATAAATTTTCACCGGAAGATATATATTTCAACTAGCGAAAAAATAATTTAACTGATAAGCGGTAGTGAAATTATAGGCTCCTCTGAACTGTTGTAAAATAATTGTAAAACGACCGTTTGTGTTTTTTTGTTTTCACTTAAAATACGTCTGATTAAAATACGAAAATAATATTCAATCCGATTTATTTTATCGACTAGATATCTTTTTTTTTCGAACCTATATATAGACATTTCTAACGTAATATATTTCATACAAACTTATTTAGACTAACGTAATATATTTTATATTCAATCTTTTAACGTACTCTGTAGATCTCCAATATTTTCAAAATACAGTTGTAATGCAAAACACCACCAGCTAAGGCCAAAATGTTCCGATGGCAGATGGCATCAATGACACAAACACATACGCGGCGCATATCTAGATACGTGTACCGGATCATTCGTTTATGAACAAATAAAGTTCCACTGATATTGTGTTGTCAACCAATTAATTGGTGCATTTTAACTAGCCTAGTTAGTGAAATTATATTTATACTCGTAAAAATATAACATGCTTTTAAAATTAAAATAAAATGAAATACAATTTACATTAGAAATGGAAAATAATTCGACCCTATTTTTTTTGGATCTAACATTGATTAAAAATAATAATAAAATTGAATTGAACATTTTTATAAAACCAACATTAACAGATACTATACATACATAGTGAATCTAATAATCCATTATCACACAAGCATTCAGGGTACATCGTTTAGTTAATATTCCTATGCCAACATTCAATTTCAATATTAAATTGAATACAGTTTTAAATAATAGCAGTTAATAAGAGGTATAATATGGGTTTGATAGACAATATTTAAAAAAATAAATTAAAAGAATAAAATAGTCAATTTTTATATAAATCACAGATAAAACATAAAAATATAAATTATTATTAGCGTAGGATTTTATACATAAATAAATTTTCGAATCAAATATCTAAACACTTAACACGGAACATTAGACCGGCATTTGTACAAATAATAGTATAAGAAATTTACTATAAATTCTAAAGACAAAGATAATAAATTTAACAGTTCTGATGTCTATAAACTTAGTTCCAAGGATTATGGTGCATTTTATATTGGTAAAACGGGTCGAAATTTTAATATAACAGCAAAGGAGCATTTGAGATGTTTGAACAATAGTGAGTTTTCAGAATTTCTAATCATTTGATAGAAAATGGTCATGGTTTTGATAAAAAATTGGGATTATTCTAGTTTTGTATCAAGTAACAATTTGAGTTAGGTACTAAATTTATTTTTTAAATAATTATTGTTTTTTTTTAATAGATTCTGTTAAAGAATTAATAACATATGTTTTTGATTAGTCATTGACATCCTGAAGAAGAAAATTATATTTTTCGAAACCGATAGATGTATTTTAACTCAATAAATGGTTAATAAAACAAAGTTAACAAATAACAATAAAATATAACTTCACTGTTAATATACATTCACTTTAACATATGTATATTGTGATGTTTAAATCTGCGCGCCGACGCATGAGAAGCCTGTTTTACCGACCCATGTTTGTGATTGGCTGTCTAAAAGAACGAATTAGGGACGAAAATCCGCAGCTAAGCAAGACATCACTCTGGAGGAGAATGACGGCGGTGTGGTGACGAAAAATGGATTTAGAGATTGAAAATGCGCCTGATCCATCCACGGGATTAAAGGAGATTCCGTTGCAACCAGCGGAGAGGCCGTATGTGAACGATGGCAAACGGATAGGCTCGACGAACTCAACAGTGATGAGATACCGTCAGAGTAACCTGTGTAGGAGGAGGTTACTCTGACGTATGGTACTAGAGCGTGACGGCCTGGACCAAGGTTACAACAATATTCCATGGCAGTCTAGAATTAGTTGTTTCTTCATCTTTTAGCAAGCTGGATATAAATTGATGTTTGTTAAAACGGTAACATTGTATATCCTCATAAGAGGAATGTATAACCGGAAGAAGGAAGATTACAAAGACAAATCTAATGTGTCACTTCGGTGTTTATTCTTAAAACCGTTTCCAACCATTCCAAGGTAGCAAGCGACACAGACTGAGCTAGATCGGTGGCAGCACCTCTAGCATCCTATCTTCTAGGGCCAGAAGGCTCGTAAAAGATGTGTGTCAAGACATACCAACCTGCAAGTGGTAGGCGGGGGTACCCAGCGTACTGAACCGCGGGGCCGATGTCAGGAATGTATGGCGCTATTGTGACTGCGATTATGGACTTACGAGTCCTATGAGACCGTTGAAAAAGAGAAGAAGAATTTATAGCTAAATTAAAAACAATAATATGAAAATATAATTGAGTAGCTCATTGGTCTAGTGGTTAAGATGCTGGCCTAGTGATCTAGTAGTCGGAGGTTCGCGCCTTGTTTCAGACCAACAAGGTAGCAATTTTCATAGTACAGGCATTTAGCTTAGTATGAAAATAATATTAATATTGATGTGACATGTATTCCGTGTACGCATCTCTATTTTTTTAGCTATAATAAATATGGTTTTATTGATTTTTTAAATAACTTTAAAAACTATATATTTTGTGTCAATATTGACGGATTGTATGTAATTCAGTGTTCCTCAATTAAATTAAGTCGCGGAACCTTTTAACATATGATGTACATAACGGAACGGAACCAATTAAATATTTTTAGCATAGGATATAAAAAAGCCTCGCATGCGAAAATTTTTCTTAGATCAACATCAAAAATCTTTTAATTAAAAGAAATAATTATTTAGAAGGAAAGCGTTTGGTCCTCTTTTTTAACGCGTAAATAAATGTACCCGCTTTGTATACACGATTATCAGGGAAATAAGATGTAATTTTTTACACTTAATTAAATGATAATTATAGTAAAAGCTTTAATTCAAAAAACGTTAACATATTTTAACAATATGTCTTATTTTGCAAAATCTTCTAATTATCGTTTCAATTACTTTTTTATGTTTGGAGCAATGTTAAGTTTTTGAGATTTATTGCAAGTAAAATAATTATAGTCTCACTGTAATACTTTTATAGAAGAAATAACGTAGTGTATAATATGGTAACGCATTCTCTCGGCGTAAAAAACTTTCGGATTCAAGTTTTAACTAATAATTGTATATTTTTTGATAAATATTTTTTTCTGTTTATTCGTGTAAGTGATTATATAATCTAATATGTTTTAATTAACAAAATACTATGTTTTAAAATTGCAACTACTCAATTAATAATTTTTATTACCCTCCGTCCCTTACTTCCACTAAGTGTTTATATATCCTTGAAAAATAAAATATTAGTTTGGGTAATTTTGCATTATAACAACGGTTGTACGTCACTTGTTTGTATTTCGACCAGAGCTCGCAGGTATACATGCTGGTTAAGAACGATTTAAACAGGATCCTCTTCACCTCCTTACTGCATCGGTAGAAACACCGTGACAGAATATTTGCACGAACGCTCAACTGTCTCCTCTGTCGTTCTATGTCATCATCATCTTGTCCATCTTCATTGAATATATGGCCATGGTATTTGATCTTATTTTAAACGCTCAATTTCGTCCAGTCCAGCCACACGGGAGGGATATTATCTGGTTCTTTTCCATTTTAAATGTAAATAATGCAGCTTTAACTGATAAGGGTACATCATCATCGTCTAAGCTGCTTGCTTCATTTACAAATGAATTTCTTCAGTTTCCTCCACATCTAACACCTGTTCTGAGCGTTGGTTCACTTTCTCTATCTTCGTCAAGAAGTATTCGCATCATTCCATCATCCCTAATATGTCTGTGAGTCATTATTTATACTAAAAATACGCACAACAATGCGAACTTTCTTGTTACAAACATCGCAGAAAGTCGCGCGAAATTTTTTCGACTCCTTGAACGCCAGTCGCGCGGAACTGATTCGAGGTCAGGACGCAATTGAAACAAAAGCTATCTGTACGGCACAAGGTATGTGAAAAAGGGATGAAAATAGTTCATTAATGTGCAAAATGAACCTATCATAGGTTACTAGAGATGGGAAGTACCTACGATGCCAATGGCGGTCGAAACGACGCCGCGCGACCGCTTGAAGGTAAAAATAAAAAGATAAACTCTAAATAGAAGTTAGAATTTCGATATCATTGAATTAAATTTTCTTCATAATTTAATATTGTATTATTCATGTTTTATATCAGAAACAACGAGCACTTATCTACATACTAAAAATGATCTCGCTATGACTGTGGTAATAAGATTACTATTTAAAAAAAATATATTGAATCATTAACTCGTTGCAATTACATACATGCACACGCTCCATAGAGACTGAACATATTTCTTGGTGATGGTGTTTTTCAGTCAAAAGGTTGCAATTATTACATGTCACTTTCGCTGCGAGAATAGGAATATCAAACCACAGCGACCACAACTATTTTCTGTGCAAATATCTAAACCAATTACTATAATTTTATAAATTTATTTCGAGTGAAGGGTAAATGATTACAAATAATTTCTAACGATAGATATAAATTACTTTAAATTGAGTTATTATGTTTCTCTCTGATAAATATAGATCAGATATACTTATTAATGAAAACATATTCATATTGTGAAGTTGTAATTATTCAAAACATAAGTCTGTGATATTTTAAATACTAATTAAATGTATTCATTAAAAAGATTATCATATAAAATCAATTTTATCGAAAAATGTTGTTATTGCTACCGGTATTCGAACCTGCATCTCTTTTCAATCCGGGGAAGGTGCATTAACCGACTATGCTACAGCAGACAGTACCACTGACGACAAGTTTTCGAACGTACACGTTACACTTTTTAAATTAATACATCTATCGTTCCATTATTTGAAAGTCATCTAATTTATTTTTACGGAATCTCAAATGCTTTTAAGTAGTCCAATAGAAGACGCCAGAATTAACGATTCATTTTTATTAAATTTTGGACACATTGATACAACTTATAAATTATTAAGGAGAACACATTCTTATTGTGAAGTTGTAATTATTCAGAACAAAGATGTATTAATTTGAAAAGTGTAATATATCGATTCGAAAATTTGTCGTCAAAGGTACTGTCTGGTGTAGCATAGTCGGTTAACTTACCTTCCCCGGATTAGGAAGAGATCCAGATTCGAATTCCTGTAGAAACAAAATTATTTTTCAATAAAATTGATTTTATATGTATATCTTTCTGATTAATACATTTAATAAGTATTTAAATGATATACTTAGATCGTATAGAATCATAATTGACCATATTTATTACGCAACGGTTATTTCAATACATTTATGTAATTATAATTGGCCCAAATCTACGATGAATGTTACGTTATATTATGTCATGTTGAGTGACAGAATTTTTTTTTAACATCAAGCTTATTTACGTAGTGGAACAATGAGTAAAAATAAATTGTATTTTTAGAGTACTATTAATAGTGTTTTTAAAGTTTAAGTTTTAACAAAACGTTTTCTTACCTAAATAAAAAATGTATGGACGTTTTTAAGAACACTTTTTGTGACTGAGCACGAAACTCTTATTTTTTGAAAATCCTTCACTAAATAATATTTTTATTAAAGGTAAACGTAGGAAATAGTTCTGCCAATTGCCTTTTGTTTTTTCCAAATAAAAAATAAATTCATGCACCAAATGCACCTCGAACGCAAAAAACGACCATGAATCCAACGCGTTAAACGCACTGATATATTAAAATTCGCGAATTAGTAAAAGAGGAAGTAGACACTTCAATGATTTGCTCGCAGTTGTAAGCCTTTCTAATGTTATTCTGTTAAAAAAAAAAACAGCATAAGTAACGACTCCATACAAAACGGATCAACCGAAAGGATTTTTCAATTCAGTAAATAGCCAATTGTATGACATGAGTAATTTACTAACTTAAAAATAGAAAATAGTAATGTGATTAGCTACAATGCGTCGATTGCACAGTTTTTTGCTTGTATGCACTGTACGCCGGTAAATATAATAGAGTAAAATTGTTGATGACTAAACAGCTAAGCACGCACCCTACCCAAAAAAATATTAATTCTAGAATAATCTCAGAAAAATATGTGACGTAAAAGTGACCAAACACACTACTCACATGTCCATTTGAAGTATTGAATAAGTGTGTGTGGGCAGAGCAAGTTATAAAACGAAAGATAAAACAACTTACGGTTGACACAAATTTATTGCTGAGCGCAATTATAAATTAGAGATATACAATAGCCGTACAACGAAATGACTGCACAGAGGAGTTGGTTATATTGCTTGGAAGGCGGCGGTGAAAAGAGTGGCCCTCGGAAGCCGACCTCCCGGGCCACTGGTCACACGGTTATTATGACATTTGTATTTGGGAGTATTTTTACGGCTGTTAGAAACTCTGATTTTACGCACCGCTATCTGCGGGGTACGTTCAAGGTCGACGGGCGGTAATGACAATAGTGGAGGCGATCGACTTCCACAGATTAAATTATATAATATCAATCAAGCTTTGAATAATGTAAACAGAAACGCGTGTACAATATTTTACGTAATGACATAACGTATACTCGTAATAAAATTTCGAACAACTAACCACCTTCGGCGTACAGAGCGGTTACGTTGGGTTTGATTACGTAGAATACTTATTTGGGTAAGTTGTAACAGTAGTAAACAGGTTCCGCTTGATTATTTAGTCTCGTGAATAAAAAAATTAATGCGTTAATACAAGTGAAACGCTTTTATTATTATTTTTTTTATTTATCTACGCCATTTACAGACAATATAAGTATAAACATCACAATAGATGTACATATATATAAAAAGAAAAGTCTTTAAAAATATTTTAAAATTGTCAATATTAAATTGATTTAAAGCATATAAGAAAAATAATGCAGTAAGAAGAGAAAATATTTACAAATTGAAAAAATATATCGGCCTCGATGATGGACCCTGCAATGGGATCCGAGACGTTGGCCAGATTGGGTTCTACAGATTAGTACACAGAAGGCCATGAAACCAGTCAAAAATAAATATCTTGATCGTTATATCGTTTGCCTCAATACAGCATCAGAAACATAACTCTAATATAATATTTAACCTTATAACTTTCACATTTGCAATACGGTATTATTGGTATGGGGAAGAGCATATAAAACTTCAATATCACAATTAGAAATCACTCAAAAAATGATAATAAAAATTATAGAACTCTTCACAGATTTCAAAGTACCAAAAATAATAGACATGTACAAAAAAATTCAATAATCCAAAGTTTCAAAGTTAAAAATCAATTAAATATTAGAAGCGAATTCCGATCTACAAGATTTAGAGACCAAATTGATATTACAAAACTAAAATATCTGCAACCCAAAATAACTATATTTATCAAGGCATTAAATTATTTAACAATCTCCCCATCACAATTATAAAAATTACAGACTACTGTACATTTGTATCTGAAGTAAAAAATATGTATACAGACTAACTGAAACATAAATTTTCGTATATATTCATTCTCTACACACGAGTCTTACTCTTATACAAAAGAAATAAATGTTAAAAGAAATATATATATATATATATATATTCTACTGATTATTATAAAAATGTATTATATTTTCTCATATTAATATAAAATAATAATATAATATATAACCTTTTAACTGCCAACTCTATTTAAAATAAAAGACATCAAATAGTATAAGACTAGGCTTTAAGGGTCTTGACTTATCTATCGAACGCTGGGACCTGTCGTTTACAGATGGCAAAATGATTTTAAAATCTGACTTTAATCCCTGCAAGTTTACAAGGTTCAAAAGTGAGTGTTAACATGCTTATAGCTTGGAGTAACATACACAGTTTTGCGTGTTAACGCGCTAATGTAATTTAAAAGGTTATGTCAAAGTCGTTCTAAAGCCAGTGAAGTGAAGAAGTGCTCATACATTAATCGCTTCGTGCTGAACATTGAATTGTCCTTCATATGAAATCATGCCAAAAAATCAGAAAGGATTCTCATTCGTAAATACGTAAATGCTGTATCCATCAGTTGCACGTTCAAAATTCTAATTATAGTGTTTATCAAGATTAAGATGTCTCATAGAGACGAAGCTATTATTTTTATATGAGAAGTATGGAAGTCTTGAGCATTACAGGGCTTACGACCTGTCATCGACTGGCTCAAGTGATCACTTTACACAATGTAACGTTCACCTATTTACCCGCGCTACCACATCTATCAAATTTTTTTGTAAGTTGTGTATATTAAATCAAGATGGAACATTTCACTTATTTATTACCAATAATGCTGTCGCTATCCATTGACATTTTTGAAATTTTGATATTCTTTCTCATGTAATAGTATAGATGTCGCTGAAGCTGACACTTAATTTGAAGTGGAGGTAGTGTGAGACATCTTAATCTTGATGACAATTCCCCAAGGGATAAAATCCAGTAATTTGTTCCTACAAAGATTTGGACCTACTCAAAGTGTATAGTGTTTATTTTAAGATTTGCATATTTATACAATCAAGCAACCGCTTTTGATGATAAAAGCAAACTTACAGTTAATTTTTGGTCATCGGGATGCTTTTAGTATAGAAGTAGAGTACGCTAACATAAAATATATAATATCACAAGACATACAATAACACAAGAGCCATAAAGCCGAGTTAAATTGTATTCAATTTCCATATTATTCTAAATTTATCGCTAGCCGCGCATGGTGTAGTCTCAAAAACTATATATTTTTTTGTTCTATCTAATATTTATATACAATCGGGAATTTAGGGACATATTTTTTAAATTTACTGTTAAAAAGATTCTAGAGTTAAGAAAAATTTTATTGTCGCAATCTCATTGGAATTTTGCATCATTTTTATATATTTTCTAATATTTAATGCGGTTTTGCTTCTCACATAACTTTAACACACTGTGTGAGTTTATTAATACTTAAATTTACCTCCTTTTGATGTATATTGATCATTCAAAATTAATTAATAAATAATAAATATAAATATTGTTTCACTTCTTCAATATTTACAAAATTACTTTGTGACCTCATTTTATATTAATAATTAGACAAAATACTTTGTTAGGAGAGCACATTCTTATTGTGAAGTTATAATTATTCATAACATAGTTGTATCAGTGTTCAAAAATTTAATAAAAATGAATTGATAATTCTGACGTCTGCTATCAGATTACTCAAAGATATTTGAGATTTTGTAAAAATAAAGTTGATGACTCTTTCAAATAATGGAACGATTAAAGTATTAATATTAAAAAGGTAACATGTAGATTCGAAAATTTGTCGCTAAAAATATCGTCGCTGTAGCATAGTTGGATAATGCAACCTCCCCGGTTAGGAAAGAGATCCAGGATCGAATACCGGTAGTGCAACAACAATATTTTTTGAAAAAATTCATTTTATATGTATATCTTTCTAATATATAATTCATATTTACAAAATACTTTGTATTACTGTATTATTTTACAAAATATTTTATATTATTAAATCATATTTACAAAATACCACTATTTATTGATTATTCTACATGCTTAGATACCTATATGGATAAATTAGAAATTTTAGAAATAAGAAAAAGTGTTAATTGCAAGCTTAACATTATAAAAAACCAAATCCTTTTTGCGAATATTGACCTTTTAAATTTGTTTTTATATTAGTTCCTACTTATTCACAACTTTATAGTTTTGTTTTTATATATGCTTGTATTTTTAATTTCAGTATACATTGTTTCCTGAAGAAGATACCATAGGTATCAAAACATGTAGAATAATCAATAAATAGTGGTTTAAACAAAGTATTCTGTTTAATTATTAACGTATATTATTAATACAAATTACATAATACAGAAAAAATCTATTTATCGAAAAAATATTTGGTTGCTACTGAAATTCGAACTGTTCTGTCTGGGGAAACGCTTTACCATTTCACTACATTAACCTTATGAATCATGTTTTCAATAAATTTTGAACATAACAAAAATTACTATTCACATTAAAAATATATTATTCTTCAAGGTTACATCTGTTATTTATGTTTTTCTACAAATAAAGAAACATGAAAATAAATAAATAAATAATAAATACGCGATTTTAAATCATCATCTACGATGACTGAGGATCGTAATCTCCACGAAATTGCACTCTTTACTTTTCTCCAGAACTTAGGGCTATACCAGATAAATGCCTGTTAACCTTTTCCACTCGGTCGG
This sequence comes from Eubasilissa regina, assembly GCA_022840565.1. NCBI lineage: Eukaryota > Metazoa > Arthropoda > Insecta > Trichoptera > Phryganeidae > Eubasilissa > Eubasilissa regina. The sequence goes on from JAINEB010000019.1 coordinate 9,125,318, forward strand.
TCCAACGGGTGGGGGATATTCCTCTTCCCTTTAATGCTTCGACGTGACCCACCACGTCGAAGCATTAAAGCATCTCGTTGTCCAACATGTATCTCAAAGGCATCATTCCGTAATCTCTCTCTTGCCGTCAGGATCCACGATTCCACACCATATAAAAATATATAAATGTGATGTTCTTGGGATTGTATTGTTGTGCGTGCGAGGCTATAAAGGGAGACGCGCGGCAGGGCGCGGACTCTTTCTCCGCGTGTTCATTGGCTTAATCGTTTTACCTATACTAGTGATATACCTTGTACTAAATTGTATCGTATAATTGTAATAAATGTACAATTGTTACAAAGTCTAATTCTTGGACCTTCACATTACGAGGTGAACACTGGAGACGTACTTAGAAAACAAGTACGTAACATTGGCGCAATCGGTAATTGAATAATTGGCGCAACATAACAATAAATATATAAAATGAGATGCGATTTAAAATACATAAGAAATTTTCTTCGAATTAAATGCGTTTGAATTGAAGACGTTACAATTTCGAAACTATCCACGTATTCGATTTATTCAAATAAAACTAAATTATTAGGGAACATTATTTACGCACTTCCTCCTAAAATTTGGAGATCCCGGTGCGCGGGAAAAGTTAATAAAAAAACTGAATAATTGCCGCCATAAATAACACATCGATAAGAGATGTAATATAGTGCGCCATTTTAATAGCGGACATTTTGTTGGGCCGATGGCATTCACTATCGAAAACATACTCTAGCGGATAGGTAGTACGCGGAGTGGCCCGGAGGATTTATAGCGCCGGGGCCGTGAGTAGCTGGCCTCGGCCGGACCTGAGCAGCTGGAAGAGAGGCGGGGGAACTTATCGGCCCGGAAATGATATATTGTTTTATTTCTTTGCAAATGAATAAGCACGAAAAAACTGATAAATAAATTACAATAAACGTTGAGTCTTTATCTAATACTAATGCTAGATTTAGGTTATGTTGTTATCAATGATATTGTACAATCATATATAATATATGTAATAACTTCACGTAATAACTAAAGTAAATAATTATTTTTATTAAAGGTTAACGTAGGAAATAGTTCTGCCAATTGCTGTTTGTTTTTCCCAAATCAAAAACAAATCCATGTACCAAATGATCATGAAATCAAGACTTTAAAATCAGTAAACACTTCAATGATTTGCACGTAGTTGTAAGCCTTTCAAATGTTATTCTGTTAAAAAAACAGCATAAATATCGACTTCATACAAAACGGATCCACCGAAAAGAAATGTTCTATTTAGTAAATAGCCAATTGTATAACTTGTGTAATACACTAGCTTAAAAATATAAGATAGTAATGTAAATAGCTACGACGTGTCGATTGTAGCTACTAGCACTACGGCTGCAGCGGTGGGTTGCCGTGGAAGTTTTTATAACTAAGCCATTAAAGTTTCTATCAGTATACAGATGGCACTAATCGTAATAAATCCGTAAATATAAGTTTACGATCCATATTATAGATTATTTAATTTATATTTGTTTCCCAGAATTTTTATCAATTCACAGCTTATTTATTTGTATGCACTGCACGCCCCTACGTGCAGCAGGTATAGACTTAGGTTATGCCGTTACCATGTTATTATTTTATACTATATGCTGCATGTATGTATTATGCCAAAATGTTGATGAATCAGAAAAATATGCTTTAGCGTGAGTAAATTAATGTCCCATTATATTTCACTTACCATATTTACTCACATGTTCATTTGAATTATAACGCGGAGTGTGCGCGCTAGTGTGTGCATGTGTGTGGCCAAAGCAAAGAGCAAAAATTTTTGGTTATTCCATTTTTTAAATAAATTAACCATCTGAGAATTGCACATCTAAACTAGATAGATTAGAACTAGAAAGGCAATAAAGCGAATACTACACGAATATTAAGTACTTGAATGAGGGCTAAGGAGAAGAACAAGTAATATATTTGACAGCTGATTTGTGCTCAGTTTGTTTTGCCATTTCACCATGAATAGACTTACGCCAGAACGACGTTCGCAAATTTATTTCTAATATCGTGGTTCAGTTCGCAAAACTTACTGTGCGCTACGTCCATTTAACGGTCGACATAATCGTCCATCCGAGCATTTAATTCGAAAAACCATGGATCGTTTTCACACCACGCATACTTTAATTGATAATACACATCCGCAGAAACATTGTACAGTGTGAACCGAAGAAGCTATTGCTGCAGTGAAGCGTAGTATTGAAGAGGGCCCGAATAAGTCGATTTGCCATCGTGCACAGCAATAGATACATTTATTTATTTATTTAATTCTTAACAGTCATAAGCACTCCTTATATTATATATGCTCTAATATATACAAGATTAAATTATTTTCTTTTACTAAAAGTAGCTTGTTGGTGTAGTGGTCAAGACGTTGGCCTAGTGATCTAGTAGTCGGGGGTTCGCGCCTCGTTCCAGGACACCAGCAAGTTAGTCCTATTTTCATAGCACAAGTATTTAGCTTAGTTTGAAAATAGTAAGAATATTGATGTGACATGTATTCCGTGTACGCATCTCTATTTTAAAAAAAAAAAACTTATCTTTTATATATTTAGTCAGTTTCATTTTAAATCTATTCTATTTCTCTTCCTTTCTTATGTTTTCTGGCATTTCATTAAAAAATTTCAGCGCACTATACATCATCGTTTTCTGAGATTTGGGCTTCTTCCTGAACGGCAGTCTCAGTCTATCCCTTCCCCTTGTACAATGTTCGTGCTCATGTTGTTTTGCATCAAGTTTTCGTGTGAATTCCATGAAACTGACATTTTCGTTTCCCAATTAAATAGCATTAATGTGGAAGAGCTGTGGTTTCAACAAGACGGCGCAACATGCCACACAGCGCGCGCCGCGATCAATTTATTGATGAAAATATTCGACGAGCGCATAATTTCGCATAATGGACCTGTGAATTAGCCTCCAAGATCGTGTGTTTAATAATTTTGGGTTATTTTCTGTGGGTATATGTGAAGTCGCTAGTCTACGCCGATAAACCAGAGACAATAGACCACTTGGAAGCTAACATTTGTCGCGTTATTGCCAATATAGGTCCCCAGCTGCTCTAAAAAGTGCTCAAAAATTGGACTTCCAGATTTATTCATTCGATTTATTCATATTATTTATTCGAGCCAGTCGCGGCGTCCATATGCGCAATATCATATTTAAATACTATTGGCATAAAAATATATTTCCAATAAAGCCAATACCATGGCCATTACCACGATTTGTATGTGTCTTATTTCATTTTAAAGTTCTATACCTCTGAAAAAACATCCTTTATCGTGGGGTTATGTGTGTGATGCGATGCGGCTTAGGTGTGCGAGCACCTGGTACCTCTTATAAATCACACCCAGCACTCAACTATTCTTTTGAATAAAAACTCGGAATGTGTGTGTGTGGGTGTGTGTGGAATATGACAAGAAATACTACTTAAGTTTACAGATCGTTGCACAGTTACAGTTAGAAATAGATACAATATATGCAGTAAAAAATACAAGGAGCGTTTGCTAGTGATCTTGTGATGGCGGCCGTGAGAGAAATGGCGCGTAGGGGCCGGTTTCTCGAACGGCTGCTGGCGCATATTATTGTTGTCTGTTGTACGCTCGGTACCGGCGTGTTTTTGCGGCTGATGAGAGTCTAATTTTACACATTGATATATGCATGGTGCATTCGGGGACCATTGGCGATTGATTTCTACAATATCTATTGGTTATAAAATATAACATAAAAGAAACAGAGAGACCTGTGAAATATTGAAGGCTAATTATGAAATTTGTCTTATTATCTATCTAATTACCCCCCTATTTGTTATGAAAACTAAAAATAGTTGTATATCTTGTTTATTATATTGTGTAACACAGCATATTATTCTATCTACTCCAACCATGTTTTGATTGATCTACTCAATATGTTCAATCTCCTGATTGATTGATTTTTAATCACTAAGTACTTCCACAAAGGTGTGGTGTATGCGTGGGAGTATAATTATAATACATAATAAATATGGCTGATACTTTATGCATCAGTAAAGGCTGTTGAAAATGTATGCAGTGATGACGATTTTAGAATGTCAATCTCTTTAGATAGGTACGTCAATCATGAATGAGTTGACACTCTAAATGTGAAATGGTTTCGGTTCTTTTCACAATAATTTGACAGTGATTTCTTGTTTTCTAAACACATTATAATAAATAATTACCAACTAGTTTTTGCTACATTCTAATTTTTTAAATGTATTTTAATATTAGAAAATTAATACATTTATAAAATAATCAGTAGGATATATATATATATATATATGTTTTTTTTCTATGATAGTAAGACTCGTGTATAGAGAAGAAGTATATGCGGGTAAGTCTGTGAACATATTTTTTGACTTCGCATATAAATTTACAGTGGTCTTGTATTGATTTAATACAACAAAATGAAGTATCTAGTTGTATATTGACTGCGTATAATGACATAAGTATTTATAATAATTTTTCAATTTTTCAATTAAAATTAAATAAGCTTGCTGCATACAGAATTTAATTAACGTCTAAATTTCGACTACGATAGATTTCCATTTCATTTTCTTGGCAAATTCTATTATATCGACTACTGTTGTATGACGCCATGTCTCTTTTTGCCCACAGGATTCGAACCTGGATCTCTTCCAATTCAAGGAACGTGCATTTACCGGGATTCAAATAATGTAACGATACATGTATTAATTTGATAAGTGTAACATGTAGGTTTGAAAATTTGTCGTCAAAAGTACTGTGTGCTGTAGCATAGTCGATTAATGCATCTTCCTCAGATTGGAAAGAGATCCAGGATCGAATCCCGGTAGCAACAACAATATTTTTCGATTAAATTGATTTTATATGTATATATTTCTAATTAATACATTTAATAATTATTTTAATTGTACACATTGCCATCGAATGTATAGAACTGTGGAGGTCTATCGCTTCTACTGTCTGCAAGCACCCTACATATACTTGGGCTCAAAATAAGACTCTTGTCAACCTCAAAAACACGCCTGGTTCCGACCCCCAACAGTCACTCCACATTGTAGAACTTTTAGTACTTATTCTTGTATCCGTAGCTGTGTTTCAAGCATCAATAAACATCGATCTACTGCATATTGTATTTTATTCATTCATCCTGCTCTGGCCACATATTCGCACATGCACACGCACACGACGTGAATGATGTCTTGAGACAAGGGATCTCCAAAATGACAATATCAAAACACTACGTGAACTATGAATAGCAATACAGATTTAGATTAAACTATCAATAATAACAGATTATTAGGAAAACACATTCTTATTGTGAAGTTGTAATTATTCAGAAAATAAGTCTGTGATATTTTAGTATGAATATAATGTATTAATTAGAAAGATGTACATATAAAATCAATTTTATCAAAAAATATTGTTGTTACGCCACCGGGATACGAACCTGGATCTCTTTCCAAACCGGGGAAGGTGAATTATCCAACTATGCTACAGCGACATTATTTTTAACGACACATTTTCGAACCTATATGTTACCCTTTTTCATATTAATACATTCATCGTTCCATTATTTGAAAGAGCCATATACCTTATTTTTACGGAATCTCAAATACATTTGAGTAAATCGATTTCAGACGCCAGAATTATCAATTCATTTTTATTAAATTTTAGACACATTGATACAACTTATATGTGATTAAGGAGAACACATTCTTATTGTGAAGGTGTAATTATTCAGATGTGATATTTTAAATATGAATTAAATGTATTAATTAGAAAGATATACATTTGAAATTGATTTTATATCTATATCTTTCTAATTAATATAGTTAATTCATATTTTAAATAATAACAGATTTGGAACCTAGAGTTCCGGTATTTTTTAAGCTAAACAGTGTTACTATCAATTAAACACTTAATATTAACCTTAGATTACGAATGCAAATGGTCATATGCTATGTGTTCTCGAAATTACTTTATTTATTTTATTTTTAACTATATAATACAATGTAAAAATTTGTTTGGACTGTGCCCGTCTCTCTAGAGAAATTCTGTGTCGAGACGGGCATAGTTTACAAGTAATCGAACAATTAATTAGAATTACAAGTAATAGATAGAATTACATTTATTACTATATAGTAGGTGTACATGAAGACCAGTTTTAAAGTGGACTTAATTTTTGAATCACTTTGGAGCAATAATTAATATAGATATGAGTTAATATGTTTGGGTGAGTGGACCAATACTGGCTCTACCCATATTACGAATCCAAGTTTTAATATATAGTTTTATGTTCTTGGGACAATTCAATTGGTTTAAATCTTTTAGCATTCTATTAAATAGTTTAGGTCCAAAATATTTGTAGTTCCTTTGACCATATGTTGTATGTGCTCTTGGGGTTTGTAGATTATTTGTATTTGTCCGTGTGGAAATTATACTTTGAGTCGTTTAAAAATGTGTCTGTTTATATTTATATATGAATTTAAGAGTAGTGTTAGCATATATTTGTCTTATATCAAAGAATTATATGGAATGAAAGCATGAACACTTACCGAAGAAATAATAAGGCGACTTGAAGTATTTGAGATGTGGATCTACAGAATAATACTCAAAATAAGCTGGTTAGATAGAGTTACGAATTAAGATGTTATGGTTCTGAAAAATAAGTATTTGAAACAATAAAAATCCGAAAACTTAAACAACTCAGATGACACATCCGGAGAAGTACGAAATCTCGTACCTTATAATACAGGGAAAGATTGCTGGAAGTCGGAGCCCTGGAAAGAGGGGAACACGTGGAAGAAGATTATGGTCTGGTTCTCTAAGGGGAGATTTTTGATAAAGAACAAGTGTTTGTCAATAAGCCTAGATTTTTTTTTTAGTTACTCCGTTTCAATTCCACTTATATACTTTACATTCAGTCATTAACATTATCATCATAATACCATCATAAGTTGGCTCCGATATCATCGTACCAGAGCCAACGTACATTTCTTTGGATATAAATCATAAGTTATAATAGAAATAAATACGTACCTTGTGGACAAATAATAAGCACGTAATATAGAAAAATTGATGGCGACCGCGGAACAAAATAAAATGACGTTTCTTTGTCTCTGTATATAACGCCAACGGAACAAAGGAACACATTGTTGTCAGGCGTAGTTCAGTATCGAAATACGTTACGTACCTACTTGCGTAGAAAATAATTTTCAAATATAAGAAAAAGAGTTAATAGTGGAGCTAGAGTAAAAACATAAAAACAACCTAATTCTTGCGGTAGGGCCGGAAGAATATTTTTTATACGGGAGTCGGTAATAAGTTTCACTTCGAGACACTATTTATCACCGATGGATTGGTAACTTTACGCCACTTGGGAACAAAGGCGGTTATTTTCTTTCCCCATAATTTCTGTACGGTCCCTTGAAACAACTTTTCCACATATTCATTACCCTCGATTGTTTGTCTTCGATCATGAATTTATGTATTATCAACAGACACATTTCCTCTCTCCAAACTGCGTACGGCCAGACCAGGCTCTCAGACATGAAATGCCATTATATATTTTCCCATAAATTTATAAAATATGTTTGGACAACGCGGAAAGTATATCAAACGTCAACTTCGAATATATTATACGCCGACAAAAAATTTGGAGCATCGCCTCTTGAGTGACCTTGGCGCACACACATTTTTTTAGAGGTTTATTTTTCGAATTGGCAACACTTTTTCCAGCGACAGCCAATTTGGTGGCTGACAGCCGATTTGTGCTCAGTTTAGTTTGCCATTTCACCATGAATAGACTTACGCCAGAATAACGCTTGAAAATTTATTTCGAAAATCGTGGTTCAGTTCGTAAATCTTACCATGTTTAACGTCCATTTTACGGTGGACATAATAGTCCATCCACGCAAGTAATTTGAATAACCGTGGATCGTTTTCGCACCATGAATACTCTAATTAAAATACGCATCCGAAGTTGTTGTTTCTTCAAAAATGATGACGGCCAGAACGTTGCAGTTAATGGAGAGCGCTATAGATGCATGGTTATTGACTTTTTCGTGCCCCAAATTAATGGCATTAATGTAGAAGAGCTGTGGTTTCAACAAGACGGCGCAACATGCCACATAACGCGCCACAATCAATTTATTAAAGGAAACATTCGATGAGCGCATAATTTCGCGTGGTGAACCTATTAATTGGCCTCCAAGATCGTGTGATTCAATCATGATTGTGTGTTTCATCTCCAAGCCGCTAGTCTACGCCGATAAACCAGAGATGATGGATGATTTGGAAGTCAACATTCGTCGCCTTATTGCCGATACAGGGACCCGGTTGCTCGAAAAAGTAGTCGAAAATTGAACTTCCAGATTGCGCTTTATTCAAGGTAGCTGCGGCACCCGTATGCGCGAAATCATATTTAAACACTAATGGTTTAAAATTATCTTTCTAATAAAGCCAATACCATAGCTATTACCACGAGTTTTATTTCATTTTAAAATTCTATACCTCTCAATAAAAACACCCTTTACAATACATTTATCACAATATTCGTTCATTCATCGTTTGTGTAAATACTATATTTAGAATTTAACAGAAATGGATTCTTTCAACGTAAACCTTGCTACCCTAAAAAAAATAATTTCATGTACAATTTTATTATCGATTTTGACCAATTATTTTACTTATGTTCCGCACAGCTACGCGGCTCGAAAAAACGCCGGACGAAAAAGCATACTTGGCCGCTTTACGGCAATATTTCGTCAGGCACGAGACGCCTTTGAAAAATCCGCCGCCTTTGGAAACACAGTGGGCCGCCGGGGAGAGGGGGGAAGCCGAGCCGCGGACGAGGCCACGCCCCAGCGCCGTCAGAATTTGTTGTTATGATTTTGTAATATATTTCGCTTTAAAAAAATTATTATGTCTGATAACGATATGTTAATAAATAGAGAATTGAGAGGGCGATCGCCCGGAGATAGTTTAATGCACCTTAAAAATCGTTTAGGTAATAAAATTGGATTTTTAAAAGTTTAAGGTGCATTAATAAATTCCCCGGGGGATTAATGTTAATAATAAAAAATACTCGCGATGTCTGGGGAAATGTCCGGTTGATTTGTAATTAAGAAAATTGCGGACAAAATAGAGTTCTGCCGCCCCTTACGGGACGGCAGAAAAAATGGCAAATGTTGCCGAATTTGGCCGCCAGGTGGTGTCGGCGCGGGACCGAATCGGGGTGGCGCGGGGGATGCTTGCGCATCCTGATTGGTCCCAGCATTCCGAGGGAGCCATAAGCTCCCAGGGCTAGAGGTATAATATAAATAAACGGTCCAGCGGTTGCAAAATCACTTGCCTCGCTTTCGCCTGCACCGCTGGACTTCACTACTAGAAAACTGTTTCATTCATCTCTACTTTGACCCTGCTTTCACCTGGACTTTCTTCCCCTTGGATTTGACCTTTGGCTTGCACACTTGGACTGATCCTGGAAGATACTTACGACTCTGCGACTACACTGGACACGATTTGGACCCCCTTGGACCACTGCATACAGCTGCAGAATATCAGCGTTCGAGAGATAGAGCGGACCGCACTGAACCAGCACCTAAGCGATTTGATACAGTCTTGTTCCTGTACTGAACAACTTACATACACATCTCCTTGCTCTCCCCCTTTCTCAACCCTAACTTTTATCTCCCCGCCATTTGTCTCTCCAGTATTATTTATCTGTGATATGTCTTCAATACTATTTTTTTTATTTAGACACATATAACGTATAAGCATTATACAGCTACAAAAAAAAAAGTTTGTTACATATATTTTACACACAATTTTAAATTAATTGCCCAACTAGGCAAGTCTATTTTAGGCCAAATCGGTAAACAAATTATATTTCGTTGAAGACAAAACACAATCAAATAGAATATGTAACATATAAGGCAAGTAAACGTAAAAATATAAAAAAGAGAGAAAAAAATATCAATGTGCAATAGAATATGTAAAAGAATGTAAGCATATATAAGGTAAAAGGAAATATACAAGATCAAAACACACAAAATACAGTTATAAGAATTATTTAATTATATAAAATAGTTTACTCTCAGTAACTGCTCTTCCTAATTTCAACTACCAATTTGAAACATCCCTTTTAAAAGCCTTAATGTCAGTTAAAGTTGTAATTTTATTTCCAAATTGATTGCATATTCTGGGAACTTGAATTTTCGAATTTGCCTATTGTGCTTTATAGTTAGTCTCATACGCTAATGTTAATGTTAATGAAACATTAAAATGTTGTTGTTGTAAAATCCCTTAATTAATTAAATAAATACAGTCGTCGACTAGATTCCGTTCGAACTCGATGTTTCTACTTCTTCTCTGATCCCATTCTTGTCCTAGCACTAGTGATGACTATATAGTTATTTAAACTGTTATTTTTATTGTGACTGTGATTTAATTCGAAGCAATGACTGTTCTAGAAAATAAATCTCTAATAGTTAAATTTTTGTTACTAATCATCGTTAAATCTCAGTTACAGTCACATAACGATCTACCATCACTAGTACGTACGGTAAAATGTACTAGGCCTAAATCACATGCCATCGCCTTCTTTCAAGTATCGTAGTAATTTTTTTAGTCATTTTCATTACAAGATCTCACATTGCTTCTTGCTACTTCCTTAAAATAGTGCTCTTTCTTTTCTTTGACATTCTGTGACTATAATGTAATGGTATAATAAAATATATAAAGTTCTATAATTTATGCACGGTGTGCCATCGATCGACACAGTCTTACTAACTGGGTATAGACAACGCGCATTGAAAATTAAGGAAAGGGGTGGGGTGCTCCCTGACGTCATCTACATACATCGGCGACCGCTCACTTGGCGCTAGAAGTAGATGACGCGACACATCTAATACCGTCGCTTGACGACGGTGGGTAGGCGTACATAGGTTGTAAGTGTGAGCGACAGTTAAACAAGATGCTCGTGAGCAGTGACTGTAGTGCCTGTAGTGACTGTAGACTGTGCGAATTAATGAGAACACAAAAAAGCCAAAACGTGTTATATGTTTCAGACATATGTGTCAAACTACTCCTGCATGTTCTTTGTTCCTCTGAAGCCTCTGAAAAAACATATTCTACGTTAATATCTTATTTTCTTTCTTCACTTTTGACTACCTCCCATTTAAGATCCCCCCATTCCCCACTATGTCTTACCACGCCAGCGGAGTCGGGGTCTTCCGATGCCCTGTCTCCCGTTTGGTTTATGGAATACCTAGTACGCACATGGTTAGGGTTCTTCCATTCAAACCATATTCCCGGCCTATCGAAATCATTGGTTTCAGGATCATCGATTCTACAGTGTGAATATTATGTTCCAGACTGATTTTATTTGGCCGCCATTTTGATTTGGCAGATATTTGTTCGTTAGAATTTTTTAATCGTAGCGAGTAATTGATTACAATTAATTATGGAGCATTTAACGCTTCAAAAACGTGTTGAAGTCATTACAATATTTCATCTAAATAATAATGACAATACTGTAACTATTAGTGATGATCGGTATCGTCACATGTTGTAAAACTTATTTGTGGCCGAATTGGGTCGATTAATTCAGCAATACAAGTGGTTTTAACTGGACAGTGCCACCTTACACACGAAATTTTGATTTGAAACTTTGCTAGAAATTTTTTCCGGCCGCATAATGTCAAAAAGTAGCAATATCGACTGGCCTCCTCGATCATCTAATTTGAAGACTCCCGACTATTTTCTGTAGGGGTATTTGTAAGAAAAGGTTTAGGCTAATAAGTCAACAACAATTTCGATGCTATAGAGCAATATTCGAAATGAAATAGCTGAAATAACACGCGAAGTGTGCGACAATGTTATGAAAAATATTATTAAAAGAGCACGCAGTTGTGACACTGTCAGATGTGGCCACTTGGTCAATATATTATTCTATACATAATTTTAATAAACTATATAATTGATAAATAAAAACTAAATTAAAAATTTGTGTTTTAATTTCTAATTATACAAAAACAATATCGGCCTGAAACATAATATTCACCCTTTAATATCATTACTCAATAAAATATAAGCCTTTGAGAAATATCTTTATTTAAATCAATCAAATTTGATCAATAGTTTAATAGATTTTTAATTTGTGACGTGCTACCACTTTATAAGAGAAAAATCTCGTGTATAGAGATGGTTTACCTTTTGTAGATACATTATTTCAGATACAAGTACAATTTAAACCATTTAAGAGTGTAATATTACAGTATTAAAATAATATTTAAATTAGATAAACTGTAAATAGATTTCTTAAAAAACATATTAAAATATTACAAAGAATTATGTATTTTGTTATTTTTGGCATGACTTAAATAATATCTATAATTTTTGATTAAACTACATTGTAAAACTATCGAAGTCATTCTACCGAGACAGGTAATTATAAAATAAACGAAACAGGTATGGCGGCTACTTTTAAATTGATGACTTCCATAACTTGACATGAACGATCCATAATAGTATTCAATTTTCTTTTTTAATTGTATGAAATTATTTGATTCGCTTTTCGTTTGTACCGTTTCTTATTCTTTCATTTGAATACTCATTTATATTTGGATACACACACACAGGTACTTAAATGTTCATTCAGGTACGCATACCGATACAGCTCAAATATTCATTTGGGTACACACACAGGAATAGTTCAATTCTTAATTTGGGTACACACACACAGGTATAATTCAAATGTTTATTTGGCTATACATAAAAGTACTGTTTAAATGTTCATTTGGGTATACATACAGACACAGTTCAAATATTCATTGGACTACACATACAAGTACACTTTAAATGTTCATTTAACTAAACATACTGACATTTCAAATGTTCATTTGTGTACGCATACAAGTATAGTTCAAACATTAATTTGAGTACATAATCAGGTACAGTTTAAATGTTCATTTTGGTATACCCAGAAAGAGTTATTTCAATAAAAAACATTAATTATTTAATATTGTTTGCATCAAAATCGATTTTATATTATTACCGAAACTAAAATAACTGATTCCGTTTTTATAAAAGATATATATAAATCAATTCTAATATTATGTTTTATTTTAAATTGAAAATATTGAAATAGAGATGGAATTTTCAGGACAGAATATTACTGTCTCTAAAATATTAAACTTGTATTGCAGCTTTTACACATATTGCATACCTTATAACATCGCAGCTCTTAACTATATTGATACGTATTGCAAACTGCTACCTCTCTCTTTCTATACGCTTTCATTATATACCAGAACCATTTTATTTATTTGCGGCCTTCAGATTAAAAATTGTGGAGTTGAAATCTTTTAAAGTAAATGACTTAAAATAAATAATGATTATTTTCAGAAAATTACGCAGTACATCTATTTATTAGAACCAGATTTAAATTTTTTTTTTTTACTCAATGTCATATAGTATTTTCTTAAACATAAAATACAGTTTAAAATTTTTAAGAATGTGTAACTAAGTAACAGAGAGTTACAACAACATTGAGTTTGTACAGAGATATTACACAGGGTGTATCAGACCTAGTCCACAATACTTTATGGGTGGATACCTGACTAAATTAGGAGTTGAAAATGTTCAAGTAATATGTGCAAGTTCTGTACTGTTACGGAAAACATTATTATTTGAATTTTTTACAAAATCGTGTTAATTTTGATGTTTGCGCACTTCCAAATAAATATTTGCGATATTGTTCCATTATTAATCTATATCTCTGCTTCAGGCCATAAATCATTTGACAAAAAATAGTCGAAATTCGTTAAACTTTTATTATTTGTATTCATTATATTATTAGAAATTAATTAAATATTTCAATTATTCGAAATAATTAAATAATTTCTTTTTTTTTTAAATGCTTATATCTCTGACTTGGTTGAGATTAAGCACATATCCCTTGAACATTTTCGACTCGTAATTTAGTCAAGTATCCATCCATAAAGTATTGCGTACTAGGTCATTTACACCCTGTATATATTCAGGAAGTAACAAACCAGTCCACACTATTTATGACTGAATACCTGAATAAATTACGGGTCGAAAATGTTCAAAGAAGTTGTGAAAATTTTGAACCGTTGCAGAAAATATTATAGTTTGAAAATTTTACAAATCATTTTAAGCTTTAATTTTACATAATTAATAAATATTTGCGAAATTTATTAATTAATCATCTGACAGAAAATAGAAATTCGATGAACATTAATTGTTTGTATTCAATACATAATTTGGAATCAATAAAATATTTCAATTAATCGGAATAATCGCATAATTATGATTGACATGGTTGATATTAGGCACAAATCTTATAAAATAATGTGAACTATGTCTGTTAAACCCCGTATATATTTATATATATATATACGTATATTGGCCAGGCATATAAAGGCTCCGAATGTCGTTAAGATACAGAAATTCGAAGTATGACCGAAGTAGAAAATGTAGTCCACCGAAAAACAAAACTGGCATGACAATGGGCTGAACAAATTCTTCAAAGGAGCGACCACCGTTGGGGTAAAAAAATACTAAAGTGATAAAATGAAAAAATATAAAAAATACTGAAAGCCGAAGATCGCCACCCAACCAGCTCCGATGACACAAAAAATTTCAGGAAGGACAGATTCCATCGAGGAATATCAGCCGTTAAAACAGGCATTATTACGTAATTGGATGTTCGTGGTCAGAATAAGAAGAAGAAGCTTATTTACGGATGAAAAATAACGTTAAAATTCTGACGCGTTGCTTTTCTGATTCGACATTTTGATTAAATTTCCCTACCGCCTTTGAAGCAGTTATTTATTTTAGCCGGATTTATTTTCGTAGTGTATTTTCTGATTAACGCTTTTGGGAATATGTCATTTCGGAAAATTGGATTCCGAAAGAAATTTTTTTTAAATTCTGAAATGTTTCCAGTCTACTCAGTGAAATTGCTTTATACTGATATTGCTAGCCACGCTGGCGCGGCCAGTTCATCACACATTTCATCACGGTAAAAATATGTTGTTTTTTCTACGTACTCAGTAGAATTATATTTATTCATTTTAATTATATTTATTTAAGAATTAAAGAGATTTTCATTGTTTCATTTCACAGACTTAAAAAATTGCCCTCGTATATTAAAATGCATAAATAAATCAAGAGAACTAATAATAACGACGGTGCTCGAATTTTCCTGACAGGATGTTTCCGCACACTGATTATTACTGACATGATATTTGTGGACACTGATTATTCTTGACATGATATTTGCAGACACTGACTATTCTTGACATATTTCCGGACAATGCTTATTCTTGACATGATATTTCCGGACACTGATTAAACCAGACATGATATTTCCGGACAATGATTATTCCTGACACGATATTTCCGGACACTAGTTAATCCTGACATGATATTTCCGGTCACTGATTATTCCTGACATAATACTTGCGGACACTTATTATTCCTGACATGATACTTGCGGACACTAATTATTCCTGACATGATATTTCCGGACAATGATTATTCTTGACATGATATTTCCGGATACTGATTAAACCAGACATGATATTTCCGGACAATGATTATTCCTGACATGATATTTCCGGTCACTAATTAATCCTGACATGATATTTCCGGATACTGATTATTCCTGACATAATACTTGCGGACACTTATTATTCCTGACATGATACTTGCGGACACTGATTATTCCTGACATGATATTTCCGGACACTGATTATTCCTGACTTGATACTTGCGGACACTTATTATTCGTGACATGATACTTGCGGACACTGATTAATCCTGACATGATATTTCCGGACACTGATTATTCCTGACTTGATACTTGCGGACACTTATTATTCGTGACATGATACTTGCGGACACTGATTAATCCTGACATGATATTTCCGGACACTGATTATTCCTGACTTGATACTTGCGGACACTTATTATTCGTGACATGATACTTGCGGACGCTGATTATTCCTAATTTAATTGAAATGATTGTATACCACGATCCTGCACGGATTGTGCTTTTCCATGTAAACTCATAATTTTCTATTTTTTATAGGAATGTACCCACACAGGCTTGGGAACGATTTTGGTCTTGTAGATGTATTCTGATATTCTGTTTAAATATAAGAGTGATATTTTTAAAGCTGTTCTGAGTCAAAGATACAACTGATATTGTTCCGATTCAAAGATATAACTGATTTGATTGACGTTCTATGTCAAACCTAAATTTTTATTATTTTTTCTGTCTTGAACTTTTATTTTTTATAGTTATTCTTTTTTTTTTAATTTCTATTTTTTCTAATCTATTTATATATATATATATATATATATATATATATAATATTATTCAATGTTACTTGTGTAGCTGCTTATGTGTTATTATTATGTTCTAAACCAAACCTGTTTTGTAAAAGCCCATAAGGGCGTTAATAAATTAATTAATAAATACATAAAAATAAAATATCCTCTTCGAAATAATCCGACTACCGATAATATCTATTAACCTTTATCATACCATGCTAAAAATACCCTGCACAACCATGCTGTCAACTCGTGTTACTGCTAGAAATTTGAGTTTTTTGAGCACTTTAAATGGGAAAAAAATGCTTTTACAAGCTTAATTTAATACGTTCATTTTATTTTCAAATGTTATCCTTATATATATACAGTAATTCGATCTATGCAAATCCAAAATAAACAAACCTTTGTGAATCTGTGCTGGTAGACTCCGACGTCGCTCTCCTTGTAGTCTAATGGTCCTTAAATATGCTGGTCAGCCGAAAACCTTCACACAACCGATAATCCGAAAATATATAATACTAAATGTTTTTATTATCGCCGCCGTAAAAGTTCGTCCGAATCGCAGAAACTCTCTTCCCAGAAGCAGCTTCGCTTTTGTTTTCTGTTTTTAAATCCACACAAAAAGAACACACATATTCAAAATTTTATATCAAGCCTACTTATAGAAGTATAAAAACGCGTAAACAATAGCATTGAATTCAAATATTATTAATTATATTATGATTCGCTTTACATAATTTACATAACCGGTGCCAGAAGTCTAAATTTAGTGAACGAGCATTTGCCGTGGCAGGCTCAAAAGTGTGGAACTCTTTGCTCTCCGTCATAAGAAATAGTGCATCAGAGACTACATAAGTGAAAATATTTTATTTATAATATAAATTTTTAATTTTAAAAACAAAGACAATTGTAGAACTATAAACAGTTTATACGTAAAGCGCCCTCGAGGTGAAAGTTTTTATGTTATTATTTATTATCTTGGCTGTGTAACTTCAAAAAGTAAGGCAATGTCCAAAATGTTGGTGATATTATACAGGATAAATCAACATACTGCAACATGATCGCCAACAAGGCGGCACATGAAGAAGTTTTGTTAAAAATTGCGTGCGCGCTATATTTTTTTGTGCAAGCTATGATATCAAATCGTGTACACACACCTTAGAGGGAACATTCGTCATGAGCACATAGACCGAGAGAAATTATTATCACATCCAATAAAATCTAAACAAAATTGAATTAGTAAATTTTCGCTAATTATTTAACATGGTCCATAAACTATTTTGATCATTTTCAGCAAACGAGAATTATAAACTTGTAGGAGAAATAAGATTTTGCAATTTCACATAGTTAAAAATTAATTAAAGTTCTCAGTTCTCTGGGGGGATCCGAGCTCGAGCTATCAAAAGTTATTACATTCTTTAAACTTTCATATGAAGATTAATGGAAAATATAAATTTCACAAATATATGCAGATATTTCTAACGGTGTCTGGTAATTTTCTGATATAATTTGCAACTCACAAGGGTGCCTCGAGAGAGCGTGGGAGTAAAGAAACGATGAACGTTTAAGAATACTGAGATGATAGCAGTACCGGACACAAAAAACTTTACGAGGAATAGCCGATGTTCTTTTCTTGAACAACTAATATTAATTCATACTTTTAAAATTAGCAATATTAACTTTGTGCTAAAAATTCATA
This sequence comes from Eubasilissa regina, assembly GCA_022840565.1. Classification (NCBI taxonomy): domain Eukaryota; kingdom Metazoa; phylum Arthropoda; class Insecta; order Trichoptera; family Phryganeidae; genus Eubasilissa; species Eubasilissa regina. Next base: position 9,143,438 of record JAINEB010000019.1, read on the forward strand.
TTTTTTATTTGTTATCTTTGTTTTATTAACCACTGAATTGGTTTAACAACTAATTATTCAACTAAATTTGTATTAAGTAACAATTTGAGTTAGATGCTAAATTTATTTTTTAAATAATTGTTGTTTTTTTAAAAATAGATTCTGGTTAAGAAACAATAATATATGTTTTTAGTTAGTTATGACATCCTGAAGAAGAAAATGGTATTTTTCGAAACCGGTAGATGTATTTAAACTCAATTAAGTGGTTAATAAAACAAAAATAATAAATAAAAAATATGATATTAATTCAACACAAATAATGCTATCATTTTCTCTCTTGAATTAAATGCCCTTAAGGCCAATAAATATGTGTATACATAATTTATTTTTCTGAAAACAAATCAAAATTTATTAATGAAATAAAAAAAATATTTTAAATATAAATTAAACGTAATAATTAGAAAGATATACATATAAAATCAATTTCATCGAAAAATATTGTTGTTGCTAACGGGATTTGAACCTGGATCTCTTCCAATTCTGGTGTTACCTATCGGATTACTCAAAGTAGTGATGATAAACCGTTACGTGACTGTGATTGTGATGATTGGTAACTAAGACTTAACTGTCGGAGACTTACTTTCTAGTGTACTAGTCATTGCTCAAGGAATTGCGTTAATTAGATATCAATCGAGCAAAATCACAGCCACAATAACAGTCAAAATAACGGTTTAAATAACGATTTTACCATCATTAACTCAAAGTTATTTGAGATTCCGTAAAAATAAAGTCGATGGTTTTCAAATAATGGAACGATAGATGTGTCAATTTGAAAAGTGTAACATATAGGTTGGAAAATTTGTCGTCAATGTACTGTAGCATAATTGGTTAATTACCCGAATTGGAAAAAATCCAGGTTCAAATCCCCGTAGCAATAACAATATTTTTCGATAAAATTGATTTAATATGTACATATTTATAATTAATACATTCAATTAGTATTTAAAATATATCACAGACCGTCTGTTCTGAATAATTACAATATCACAATAAGAATGTGTTCTCCTTAATAAAATATATTTTAATAAAAATGAAATGTTTCAACTAGAAAGATTTACAGAAAAAAAACAATTTATCAAAAAAATAATTTAATTGCCACCGGGATTCGAACTAGGATCTTTTCCGATCCGGGGAAATTTGTTTTAAAATACCACAGAACTACGTTCTGAATAAACTGCAACACCACAATAATAATGTGTTCTTACAGACCAGTAATTGAATAGACATGAAATAAAGTATACAAACAGGAGAGGGGTTTGGAGCATTAGTTGCGGGACGAGAGACATTCTACACACATTCTTTGTGGAAACACAAATCCGATAGTTTCGGGCATATTTATGCAAAAGTAAAAGTATTTACTCTTAACTTAAAACGTATTTTTTACATTAATGCATATTATATTGTTAGCGTTTAAATTTTCGTTCCAATCGAGTCATATATTTAAAAAAGTTTCGGAGCTATTTGATTGCGTAAACAATACAAAAGTGATCACGTGGATGACACCAAATTTAAAATATAAAAACAAGGAATTTACGTTAGTTCATGTCTATATATTTGGTAGTCTTCGTGTGTTCTCCTTATTTCATAAGTTGTATTAAAGTTTTAATTAATTTAATTTCTGACATCTCCTAGTCTATATTACTCGGAGGTATTTGAGATTTGTCGCAATACAGAGGTGATTTAAAAATGCTTATAAAAATGGAATAACAGATGTTCAATTTGAAAGAACTGCAGCATATAAGTTCGAAAATTGGTCGTCCACTTACTCGGTTGGTGTGGTGTAACTGATAATACATTTCCCGGATAGGAAAAGATCCAGGTTCGAATCCCGATTGCAACTAAAATAAATATTTTTTCGATTAATTGATTTTTGATGAATGTCTTTCTAATTGATACATTTATATAGTATTAAAATAGCATAGAACTATGTTCTGAAAAAACTGCATATATAGTTGCGGTTTTATAGGATAGATCTTTGATAATTAATGATTTATAAAAATAAAAAACCTATCATATATATATATTTGTTTACCACTGGGACTCGAACCCGAAACATTCTCTTACCTTGAAAATGGGTTAACAATGCACCATGTTTATTAACAATTTATTTTTATGACATCTTTATATGTAAATCTTCAAATAGGATATTTTTTTATCTGCAATAAATTTCAAAAACCTTTGAGTATTATTGCAAATAAATTCGTCGAAAGATTAAATGTTCAGTATGACATATTGGTAACGCATTCTCTCGGCAAAATAAAGTTTTAAGTCTGAGTTTTAGTCCGAGTCTAACTAACTAACTAACTTACCATCACGCCGTTTTCCCGTGGGGGTAGGCAGAGAGGATAGAGCGCCACACTCTTCTGTCCTGACACACAATTCTCGCCTCATCCACATTCATACATCTTGTCATACAAGCTCGCCGATTGTTGAGGCTTCTAACAGAACCATCCTCCATTATCTGGTTTACCTGGTCATGCCAAGTCTTCCGCGGACGTCCTCTATTTCTGGTTCCATCAACACTTGCATCATATATCTTTCTTACCATTCTCTCCTCATTCATCCTTTCCATATGACCAAACTACCTAAGTGATCCTTTCTTAATCTTACTCACTATACTAACAGTCTGAGTCAGTTATATTTTATCCTGTATGTCTTTCTATGGGCCGGCTGTGTAATCAATAGTAACTTTTTACCATCGCCCGTGGTAAAAAACGTTGTTGGTACGTTGAATTTATTATTGTCAAAGCATAGATAATAAATCTCTTCTCACAGTGTGGCAAGACAAGTTATCATGAAATATGCTTTTATTTTATACTTATTCGCCTTTGGTTGGCAAAATGTTTTCGGATAATGTGCTAATGTACATTAAACAACGAAATCATCATCGGATGAACTCATCACTAAAATAGCAGGATATTAAATGATTAATCGTTGTATACTGCAACTTTCAAAGTATCAATGTGTCACATGACTTTTGAAACAGTTGTGAAGAGTCCGAAATATTTAACTAACGATTTTCGGTTCTTACCATCCGATATTCGAGAGTAAAATTTTCATTTTTTACCAACAATCAAGCAATCTATTTATGTAAAAAATTTACTTTAGTATTTGTGTTTACCATATTTTATTTATTTACACACTATCTCGAATCGTTTTGAGAGTTGTTTACTCTCGTTTCGATTCGTCAATATCACTTTTTTTTTATCACATTCAGTTATTAACATCTAATACCATCATAGGTTGGCTCCGGTATCATCGTACCAGAACTGTACAATTTGATGTGAGTCGCGTTATCACATTAAATTGAGAAGGCAGTCAGAGAGAAGCTATAGAAATCATGCTCCCCCAAAAGGGGAGGGTAGACGTCACAGTCTGATTGAAATTCATCCTTTACAGGTCACAAGAGGTGCGAGGGAGAGCAGTAGAATTCTCAGTTAGGTCTCTCTAGCCACTGATATTCCCGGCAACGTCCATCCCAGCAACCCCCAGCGGGAGACCCACACTCTAATAAATCTCCATAAATATCCGAGATTCCTTTAATTTCTTAATAGGTCATCGTTCTGGGGGATTCGATGACCTATTCCTTCTAATCCTGCAATCATGATCTCACATTCATCATTCAGTTTTAATTTGTTTATCATAGTAAAAAGTTACCACTGATCACATAACCTGCTCTAAGTGATCTATCTAATTTGTTTTAAATATTATATCGTAAAAATTCATCTGGATTATTCTGTCGCGGTTTGTTTTTGTCGTAGCCGACTTATAGAGCCACATTTCAAGTGACGTTAAATAGACACAGTTGGTAGTGTACTTCCCCGGATTGGAAGAGATCCAGGTTCGAATCCCTGTGACGCACAAACACTATTTTTCGACAAAATTGATTTTATATGTATATATTTATAATTAATACATTAATTTAGTATTTAAAATATCACAGACCTATGTTCTGAATAATTACAACTTCACAATAAGAATGTGTTTTCCTTAATAGTATTTACTTATTTTATTTAAACTTCATTTGCGTAAAAAACATATTTTAGCATATATATATAATTTAATATCATCACAAAGAGAAGAAAAACCCTTAAAAAATTTTGAGTTTATTTTTCGGGTCAAATTCTCATCATTTCGGTTCAAATACGTAAAACGTTTCGACAGAATCTATTAGATGGCGCTTGCTAGGAAGTATAACGTCAATCCTTCAAGAATCATTCGTTTCATATGTACATGCGCCGAATCACGGTTCACAATTCACAACCAAATACAAATAAAATAAAAAAATAATCACGATATTCCCAGATATTCAATCATTGATAGTGAGTGTGACTCAAAAATATCAGTGATTAATTCACGGTTTGATTTTGAGCTCATCACTAATCTCTCTCAATCCGGGGAACGTGCATTAACTGATTATGCTACAGCACACAGTATATTGACAACCTATATGTTACACTTTTCAAAATGATACATCTATCATTCCATTATTTGAAAGTCATCTACTTCATTTTTACGGAATCTTAAATACCTAAAAATCTTTGAGTAATTCGATAGGAGACGCCAGAATTAACAATTCAGTTTTATTAAATTTTAGACACACTGATTAAAGAGAACACATTCTTACTGTTTTAATTGTAATTATTCATAAAATAGGAAGTTGAAGTTGTAATTATTCATAACGTAGGGTCTGTGATATTTTAAATACTAATTAAATGTATTAATTAGAAAGTTATAAATATAAAATCAATTTTATCGAAAAATATTGTTGTCATAATAAAAAATAATAAGAAAATTTGATCACCGTTCTATAATTTCAAATGAAGCTCGTAATATATTCTTCCCTTTTGGAATATCTTTAAAATACTCATAGAACCAAGAATCATCACCTCATCGAAATCTGATTCACCTAACACACCCTAAAAAATCAATACTCTCACTTCTACAGCCTCGATGTGAAGTGATGCGTATTTATTTCCTACAGATTTTGAGATTTTTCCCGAGCGTGGGCGCCTCCCCTACCATTGGCTTCCCCTAGGGCCATGCTCTTTCACATTTATCTACATGACGCCATAAAGGTTACCACCCTGTGACGTCGCGAAGGTTTAATTAAATACTTCGCAACATACTTACTTGATCTGACTTCATTTTAGACTCGAGACAATATCTGAGATACATATTTCGCTATCATGAGATCCTTTAGAGGCAACTCTCGCCTTTCGTATTCCTTGTGTGCACACTGTGTCTCAGAGATTCGTCTCGCGCCTTACTTCACGCTCGTACATTAAACGTCAAATGTTATATTGTCTTCATGTTCGTCATTAAGTTAGCTGTTAATCTTCTCAGTAACAGTTAAAGCACAATAAATGCTTGTAATTTAACTCCTTATGTTAATATTAATATTTAATGACCTATAACCAGCGGCGGGATGCCAATATGCCAACAAAAAGCTCGCTTAATGTCAGCTATTCACGGTGTTCCGGAGAAGAGATGGATTTTTTTATCACTCTTATACAATTATACACAATAATTAATAATGCAATCGAATGTTACTTAATATACTAATATTATGTAACAATACGTAATATACCATTAAATAATTCATATCAATAACTGAAAAATGTACTTGCCTACCTTAGATCGCAAGAGTGAAGAGTACCAAGGTTGACGCAGAAATAGGATGTGATGTATGAATTTAAGCGCCGAGGTCTGGGTAGCCTACTTTGCCGACTTATGATGATTGACCGCCTAAATCCGAATCCGAATCTAGCGTACAACTGAGCAAAAAGTGAATTTTGATAGAAACGCTCAAAAAATAGGCGCGTCGGAGCCGCGCTCTGGAAGAATATGGCAGAGATTAAGAGTAAAATCACCGCGGTGGACCCAGAGATAGATGGTCCTGGTCCACCCGTGGATTGAAGAGATACCCCGCTGCAACGAGCAAGGAGGTGGCATGCGGGCGATGGCCGATAGATGGAGGTTATGGAGAAAGCTGTGCGAGATGGTGTCTGGTCTATCTCGTGGAGCAAGAGATGAATCTTGGCACAGGAGTGTGAAGGCTCAGGGTCTCGGCTGCATCGGCACCCCACGGTCGCGTTGGCTGATGTTAACTCCGTAAATAGAAGAAATAAATAAAAGTGACCTCCATCAGAGGAAAGTTTACCTGAAGAAGGGAGATCTAAAGAACATTTTTCGTGCTTACAATGTCGGGATTAATTGTGTTTTGTGAATAAATGTGTAAAGTAAAAATCAGAAAGCCTTTAAATCAATTATCATCCCATCCGAGGAAACAGGCGACACCAGAGCATACACACACACCCACTTGAGGACCCAGACTGAGCTAGATCGGTGGCGGCCCCTATGGCTTCCTAACCTCTAGGGCCCAAAGGCACCGTAACAAGATACTATTATTTTAAATACTAAATTAATGTATTAATTATAAATATATACATATAAAATCAATCAAAATTGGTAGTGTACTTCCCCGGATTGGAAATAGAGATCCAGGTTTGAATTCCGGTGACGCAAAAACAAATATTTTTCGACAAAATTGATTTTATATGTATATGTTTATAATTAATACATTAATTTAGTATTTAAAATATCATAGACCGTCTGTTCTGAATAATTACAATTTCACAATAAGAATGTGTTTTCCTTAATACTATTATTTTCGTTCCAATTCCACCTTACAAAACAGAACATTGGATTGAAACTGAAGTTGTCCTTAGTAAATGATGGTGCAAAGTAATAAATTGAACTGTCCTTCTCAATGTGTCCTTTTGTGCACAATTACGATAAAGGGAAAAAATGTTCACATGTGAAGAATGAAGGATAATCATCGTTCACAAAAATATTGCGTTGAGTATCTAAGAACATCAAGAAGCAATATACATATATTAAATATCGTCGTTTATAAGCATTGCTACACAATAAATAATGGATGGGATGGGGCGCCCAGAAAAATTTCGCCCAAGGTCGCCAGTCCAGAACCCGTACCGGGTTGTAAAATTAAAATGATGTTTAGTTACATTGCTTGACCTAACTAGATATATACTTGTACAAATTCAATATTGTTCTGTGATATCATTATCATGATTGAATTATTAAACTGAGAACCGAAACTGAATAAATAAACGCCTAGTCTTCGTCACCGAATTGATGGAAAATCACCAAATTGAGTGATTTAATTTGCTAACCGGTAGGTGAAAAATGCCATCTTGAGTGGTTTAACTTGTTAACTAGTAAGTGAAACTTGCCAATTTGAAAAAATAAATTAAAAATAGTTAATAGTATTTTTTTTAAATAGTTAACAGTGATATAGCAATGTAATTATCATAAATAGAAATTTATTATCGAAGAATGATATTGCATCAGATTTTTTTTTATTAAATAATAATATCAATAGTTTCCTATGTGTTTTACGCATATCCGGTTAGATTAGAGTTTTATCATTATAATTCCAATACATGGCGCAGGCTTTCAGGTTTCATATTACTTTCACTTGTCCAATATTACACATGAAATCATCGGTACACAACGCGTCATCCTACGGGAGGGAGATTCTCCAGTACCCACGTTCCATCGGGAGTAATTCTCTCACATTGTACAATAATACATCACGTCGGAGATCGATTTTATACTTGATGTCATTTTCATATAAATAGATAACTGGCATTCGTCGAACAAAGTAAAACGTATAGAATTCAAATCATAAATATCAAAATATAATTTATGTAAAATAAAATACAATAATGTCCCCTCACTTCTATCTTATGTATGAGACACGATGAAATAAATAAGATAATAAAAATATCTTCAAGGAGTAGCGGGAGTAATTTTATTGGATCGAGAGATAAGGGAGACCCTCCTGTGTCCACTATTGAATGATTTTTGACTCGAGACATTCTCTGAGATAATTTGAAAATTTTTCCGCCTTGAGGTTATTTGGAGACAACTGTCCGCTTTCATAGTTCTCGTGTAAACACCTAGGTATTACAAAATTTTACAAAATAAAAAAAATCGGAATTCGAAATTTCAACATAAAATTTTTCGGAATTCTATATTATTTTATAGTTAATACTAATAATAAAAAAGAGCTTATTGTCTCGCGTCTTACGTCACGTTTTTATCTTTTATCTCAAACAGATCTCTTAGTTTATCCCCATATCAAAATCTCAACACGTGAACACGGAGAACAATGAGATTTATCTCATCATGTCTCAGTCCAATGAAAGCGAAAGTGTGTTTGCATGTGTCGGTATTTCTTCAATTGACGGTCGCAGGGAAAACGGTATAAAACTGTAAATTTGCTTGGAGGCATAGACGGATTAGGGTGTCACCCTCTTTCCGCTAGCCACCCCACACCCTCGTAATTAAGACTGCCGGCATTGATCACAGCTACTGTGAATAAGCTAGGAATTTGTCGGAGGGGTGGTCGAGGCTCTTCTATACTCTTGTTGGCACGTTCAACTGAGAGTAAAATTTAAAATGGCTAAGTCTGAAATATCTTTAAAAGATCGATAACCAAAAATGTTTTTTATTTTTTAGACACGTAGTATATAAAAATTATACATCTAAAAAAAAATACAATTTGTTTCATATATTTTTTTAAATAGATTTTAAAATATATTGCCCAACTAGGCAAGCCTGTTTTAGGACAAATTGGCAAACAAATCATATTTCACAAAACGAAATAAACGAATACGAAACAAAACTCAATTAAATAGAAAATTAAACATACAAAGCAAGTAAACGTAAGAATATATAAAATGAGAGAATAAAAATACTCATTTGCAATACAATATGTATAAATAAAGCGACATCAGAAGGGTGGCGGACGGCAGGTGGATACAGGGTAGGGCTGAAGACAGAAAAAGTTGCCGATCCTTGAAGGAAGAATGTATCCTGATTATGATGTTAAAAGTATTCAACAATATTTAGCTTATCAATATTAGCTAAGATTAGTATTGTATTGTTTAAAATCAGTAATCACCTGAATGTCAGGTTTTGTAACGGATTGGCAATAATCTGTCTGTTATCTGAATCACAAAATATTTGTGAAATCTACAGAGTGTGCAAGACTATATTTATGTAGTATTTTATTTAGTATTGCTAAAATATTATATTAATAATATTATTATTCTGAGCAACAAAAAAATACAGACGTCAAATATCGTCAAATTATGGTCGACCTAACTACGAATGAGATTTCAATTTCGACGTGAGACAAGCATTATGCTGAATCTAAGAGATTCGCCGTCTCGCATTTCACTTCACCCTCGCTGTACCTCAAATATCATTTAATTGATCTGTTTTTGATTATTTTTAAAAGTAATTGTTTATCTAACATTCAGAATAAATAGTTTTATGTATTTTATATACAGCTGTAACAGACCTAATCCACAATATTTTATGGGTAGATATGACTAAATTATGAGTCAAAAATGTTCAAGAAATATATGCAAATTTTGCAATGTTACGGAAAATATCATTGTTTGAAACTTTTACAAAATCATGTTAAGCTTGTTGTCTACGTACTTCTAAATAAATATTTGCGAAATTGTTACATTATTATTAATGTATATCTTTACAAAATCACCTAACAAAAAGTAGTTTAGTCTCTTTAAATTCGTTGACCTTAAATTTATTGTATTCAATATGTAATTTGGAATTAATAAAATATTTCAATTAATCAAAATAATCGCACAATTATGATTTTTTTTTAATGCTTATATCTCTGACATGGTTAAGATTAGGCACATATCTCCTGAACATTTTCGACTCGTAATTTATTCAGATATCCACCTATAAAATTTTGTGGACTAGATATGTTACACCTGTGTATACGTGACTATTCGGAGTCAATTCAATGTTACTCGGAAAATATATAAAATAAAAAAAATTAACAATTATAACAGGTACTCGTATTTTTAATTGTATTCTATGTAGGTACAAATTAGTACAAACAATGTTCAACGTCAAGTCATATGTCGTATACATAGGTTAGAGTTCTGGTTTCTTCTTGCATCATCTCAAGCTCATCTCTGAGATTTATCTCATCGTGTCTCATTCTGTGGATATGAGCCCATTACAATATCATATAGAATCATACATTGTGATCATCTAGATAGGCGTCATACATTATCTATATGAATTATTTAATTTCTTATTCATCTTGTAAATAGGCAATCCACCTATCAAGAGTAATTTGTGTCATTAATCAAGTTAAAACTTTATTTTATAGAAAAAACTACAATAATATTACAGAATAGGAAATATTATATTACCAGTCAATACCATTGTAGTTCAATAATTTACTATTATATAGATTAAATGTGGCGAGTTAAGGGAAAGAAGATGACACAAGTTAACCGGGAGTTAAAAATTACCAGTGACGATATTAGTGTAAAAAAAACCTGTGACAGGCAAACAAGATATGGTCAAGAGTTTCCTCCTCGGCACCACACTAACACATTGGGGAATCTATTAAGTTCAATCTTAATAAATGTGAGGCTACCTGGCAGTGCTCAATTCTCATTCTAAAGATATTTGATATTGTTTTTTTGGATACTTTCTTTTTGGAGAACCAGGGAATAGATCTTTTGTTGAGCCGATTACCCTTATGATTATTTGGATACATCCATTATGCATATTAAGTTTTTACCATTCATAGGAATATAGCACTAATGAGGGAAAACTCCGGAAAGAGTGGCCTCCTTGGCCAGTTTATTAGCATATTTGTTTCCATGAATTCTCTTTTGTGTCTTTAATTTCTATCGTCATTACAATTTTGAGATGAACAAATCAAAAATGAAATTATTAATTCGATCCTGTGAATACATAATACGATCGTTTGGGATCCTATTCTAATACTGAACACGTAATATATTTACGTTTAAATATCTTTTCATTTATGAGCAACATGTTGCTAATACAATGAGTTTTCACTCACCCTGTAACCATCAATACACGTCTATGGACTATTGCCCGCCTATAAAAGGGAGACATGGGAAGCATAATGGGTATTCGGTTTTCAGTTCCCACTTTAGTAACACCGTCTATAGAATATTAGAATCCTTTATTCAGTACGTACGATATTGGTAAAATACGTGTTCAATTTTATCTAATCAGTTTGAAAATTTTTACGTGAAAGTGATTTATAAAAATAATACATGGCTTTATTTATTTTTTTTTTTAAATGTTATTATTCGACCACTTTCACTATTTGGTCATTCGCGTGAATAATATTTCAAAAAAACTAGTGTTTGACTAGACTTTTTTTTTAATTGAATTTTCTAACAAACATTTTTTTAATATCCTTTTTAACTTTAAAATACTATCATTATAAAATAATAATTGCCTACCTATACAGGGTGGCCCTAAAAAAGTGAGAACATCTCGTAGCACATGAGTTATTTCAAAACATAATACAGTTAATTATAATTCTTAATGTAATTTTTTTTGCACAATATTTAGCTAACCAGAAATCATCACATCACTCCATATTGCATAATCTACTGGGTTTAAATCTGGGGTGTTCGATGGCCACATACCTGAAAGTTGATTGTATTTCTGGCTGTGTGAGATGGAGCTTCGTCCTGCTGTAATGTCCAGTTATGTTGTAATATCTAGCTATACTCCAGGCTTTGTTTTGAAACTCTGATCATTTTCCTAACATCCCAACGTTTTTTAATTCGCAAATTTTTTATCAGAATACGGTCTTCTGCAGTGATTTTTGTCATTCTGGGCAACGATTCGAAAAAACCAAATATAAACAATGGAAAAATTAATAATCAAAGATGGCGACCGGAAATTGTCGAAATAAAACGTAATATAGGTAAATAGGTAAGTAAGTAAATTAGTAAACTATTTAAATTATTGTTGATATAGTTAAACTAATTTTGATGTAATTATATCACGTTTTACGAAATGTTCTCACTTTTTTTGAACCATCCTGTATATTATACCATAATATTAAAATCAAAAGTATAATTATTAATTTAAATAATTACCTAACTAGAATATAGTAGCATTGAGGTGTTTCAATTTTCAAATTTCTGACAACTTGTTGCTTATTATTTTGAAAAATGTACGTTAGGAACAAATAGGTCGCATGTATACATTTGAGAAGAAATTGACACTTCCAATGAAATGTATTATTAACACACAGAAAGACACTGGGATTTTATGTATTAGAATTTTATTTTTATTTTGAATTTTGGGTACGTTAACGAAAGTAAAATTGTTCTCAGGTTAATTTTATGTGTATTGTGCCGTGTCTCTGATGATGGACCGATGATAATTACAAGCCGTGACGGCGGACCTGTAATATCAGACAGATAGGTCCGAATATCCCAGAAAACTTAACTCAGAAAAAAACGATATTGTTTTTAAGACGGAATTTTTTGTGTCCAAAAGAAAATATTTTTGTTCGTCCTTATTTAGTAACGCTATTGGGGACAACAAGAAAATTTTAAATATTACGTATTTTTACATCTGTGTTCTCTACTGTTATAGCCATTGATATTTTTTAAATAGCATTTAACTTTTAACATTATTATTGAACTCGTTCTTATGTAGACGTGGAAAAGTCCTTTGGTGTCGTAGAAGGTTTTATTCATCTGCGATTCATACAGTTTTGCTCGGTTGGAGTTTTAACTATCTAATATTTTTTTCAACAGTTGGAAATGGATTTAGTGTTTTCTGAATTCGATAGTAGATGACGAAAGAAAATCAAAATAGTGGAATTTTAAAAAATTGAACAATTATAATCAAAGTTAGAACGGTGCGATATTAATATATCTTTGAAGACTTCAGCTTCATCTTTGACAGCTTATTTTGATCATTCTTCTGTAGATCCACATCTCAAATGCTTCAAATCGCTTTACCATTATTTCGGTTAGTGTCCATAAAATATTATCGAGAATACACAGCATCTAATCATTCTAATTCGTAATCTAAGGTTGAGATCATGACTGTTTTGCACGAGAGTTGGATGCAAAAACCACGACACAAATATTATTTTGTATATTATTTATTATAATAGTTGGGGTTGACAAAATAGTAGGTATTATTTAATATTTTATTAATTTCAGAAAATATTTTTTATGTAGTTCAATCTTTTATCAGTTTATACAAAGTTTATTTGTTAAAAAAAAAGTGTTTTATAAAGAAGAAATATACCTAAACAAATAACCAAAAATGGTCGGGAAATTAGGTAAGAAAAACAACAGTATGTTTTACATAGCTTAGATATATTATATATAATATCCATAATCTGTTAACCATTTAATTAAAGACCCATATCCAAGGTAGGAGACACGGTGAGATAATCTCAGAGATTTACGAGTAGTTGATATGTTATAGTATCTCAACACCGTGTACACGTGTTGATATGTTTTTTTTTTGAGATCAACTTGAAATTAGAAGAAGGAGACAAAACCTTAAACTAGTATACTAACAGCGAGATTCGACGTGTGAACAGAAACATCACTTAAAACTACCAACGATCCCTATAACTGTCTAAAAATTTAGACATACGCCATTAAACATTAACCGGCGTTATATTATTATACACACATTTATTCCGTTTTTATTACTGCTGGGGAGATTCAAAATCACTGAATTGACAAATGACATTTGACATCTGACATACTACAACGAGCTTGAAGTGAGGCACGAGACGGCGAATCTTTGATATGTAGACAAAGAATTTCATGGGAGCAAAGTCCGTATCTCAGAGATTGTCTCGAAACGAAAATCTCATTCGTGTACACGGGCCAAAAAGCTAAGAAATTTACGCAATACATTATGCCGTACAATTTGCACTCATTGTAGGAATATGTTGGTGTGTGTTGGTAAATTGTGATTCACGCATGTAATTGTCTGATGACCAATTAGTAACTGTAACATTTCAATTAGTAAATAAATAAATTGTATCTTGCGAGTAATAAATCATTATTTATTGGAAGGAATTCCATTCAACACTATTTTTTTATGTTGGAGATGAAATACGCCATATTGATATTATTTATTATTTTTTAAAAGCGAAAAATCGCCGACCTCCTGTCACTAGACAACCATCTTACGGTTATCAATACTTGGTCACATCACATCTTGGTCACTAGACAAGCATCTTACGGTTATCAAAACTTGGTCACATCACATCTTGGTCACTAGACAAGCATCTTATGATTATTTATTGTATTAAGCATATCAATATGCATAATACAATAAATATATATTTGAATATGTCCAAGAACACACAATTACTGGATTTTCACCTACAAAGGCACTGTTATTAAACAAATAATAGATATCTCATAGAGATGAAGCTATTTTTAATTGAAAAATATGGAAGTATGGGTAATTACAGGGCTTACGATTATGGTAATTAATTAGTGAGAATGGTGAACATTATATTTGTATAAAGTGATCACGTAAGCCAGCCTAAGACAGCTCTCTATGAGATGTCTATTATTTGTTTAGATATATTATATAATTTATTTTATTTCATTTATTTTTATTTACATACACGTATGTATAATCTACAATTAATTACATATACAACTGTATTTATATTTTCAAATCCAATTTCAGCCCTACTAAGTAAACACCTATCTCAGGGCAGACTTTGCACACATTTTATTATAGGAATACACACCAGACCAATATTATTTAAAAGTAATTTGAAGAATTGTCTGATATAGTTTTGGAAAGGGGAAGAAAAAAATATAAATTATTGTTATTATGTTCGAATATTTAATAATTCGGAATCTTTAGATCCAAGATTTATAAGCTGTATTATGGACTTCTTTAATTTCACTTCATCTTTCTAAGCCATTGCACAAAAAGAGTGTTGGAAAGCTGGAATTTAGTTTTCCTTTTTGGTACAGTAAATCGTGGCACGCTGTTACGTGAGCCATGACAATGATTTATGATAGTGACATTATTTGTGATGTCTCATAGAAAATTGTATCGTCTCAAAGCTACTCGCCTGACATCAAGCAAAGCAGAAAGTCAAATGAATACCTCTATAATTATATATACAGTGAAATCTCAATTGATCGTTCTTCGAATAATCGTTTACCCGCATGTCTCGTTTATTTCTTCCAGTCATTAATTTCATACAAAATACACAAAAATAGATCGCATAATTGTGCATCATATTTCGTTACACTGCCATGTTTTACAATTGCCTGCCTAACGGCACATTGACGTTAAAGGGCGAGTTTTGCCACGGTGGCAAAGGGTCGAAAGAGAGGATCTCTGTTTTGCGTCAACAGCGATGGAACTGATATATGCGAGCCAATCATCATTGGCAAATGCTGAAGCCTAGATCTTTTAAGAGCACGAAAACTTTACCCGCAAAATATTACGTAAACAAAAAGGCATGGATGACTACGAATATTTTTAATTTGGTTTTAAGGGACTTTGACACAGAAATGCACGTAAAGCAAGGAAATATTTTATTGTTTGTAGATAATGGTGCAGCTCGCCCGAGTGATTCTTGAATTGAATGAGACAGCAGAAGAGGTTGAAGATGTCGATGAAGAGAATCCCTCGCCTGTGCATTCATTTTCAGAAACATGCACGGCCTTCGAAAAATTGAAACTTTTTTTTATGAACATTCCTTATGAACTGATGCCAAAAAAAATGACATGCACACCGAAAAAATACTGTTTACTTACAGCAATAACGCAGCAGCCAAAAAAACAAATGATGATGAAAGATTATGAATGATACAAAGTTTTATTAATTTTTTTGTTTCTGTTCGGCTTTCTAATTTTATTTGTATTTAAATACATTCACTAACATGTGAAATGTGTATCTTTTTTAGAATATGATGTATGAATGTAACTTTTTCCTATATTCCCGCATTCATGGTTTATTTTAGTAGATTCCTTCAAAAACGATAGATAGAGGTTTCACTGTATAATAAGTGACTTATTACTTCACTGTACGGAATAATTTGCTTCCATTTGCTGTACTGCATTTGTTCATTCGGGAATTTTAGTCAGTTTGTTTTTTCCCTTCTAATAGCCCTCCTCCTGCCCTCCGATACAACATATTATTTGTTTTTCTTTCGTAGAAAGCAATCACTTTGTGGTTTGATATATTATATTAAATAAAATAACAATCACTTTGTATGAAACCACGAAATTTATTATACGTCAATCTGTTTCGCTTATCTCAAGCTTCATCAGAATGTATTTAAAACTGATCATAAATACAAAAAGAGTGCACTCATATACACATAAAGAGGAAGATAGAATATAAAATTACATGTGAAAGAGACAGAATACATGTACAGATAGACGGAACATTAAGTGAGGGGAAAATGTACACTATTTTTGTATTTATGATCAGTTTTAAATACGTCCTGATAATGTTTGAGATAAGCGAAACCGGTTGACGTATGATAAATTTTGTGGTTTCATACAAAGTGATTGTTATTTTATTTAATATTGTTTGTTGATTGCAATACTAAATGTATATATTAATCTGTTACAGTTGGCCTTGTGATTATGCTGACATTAGTTTGCTTGCACAATTCCACCTACAGTATGGTGATCCCTTCACCGATGGAACCCATGGACAAGTGTATATTCACCTGTGATTACTGTTTCCAGGTACGGGTATCTTATTGTTAGAACTAATTTCGAATAGTATTATGATTCTTGTGAATAGTGAATATATTTTTAAATATCCAAATTCTGAACACTCCCTGCGAAAATGAACAACTTCCCATCAACAAAATAATTACATGGACCCTATCAAGCAAAAACAAAACCAAACCAAACAATATACTCGAAATTTCCTGACTAACAAACTAACTTACTGTCACGCTGTTTCTCCGCAGATAGAGCTAACAGAGCGTCACACTTTTCTATCCTAACACAATTCTAACTAATTCTTTTTTTTTTTAAATTGGCGTTTCACCCTTATAGTGTTCTTGCCATTACCGAGTAATTTTATTTAATGTGAAGTTTCTTTTGGATACATTTAATTTTTACAGGTTTATTTCATTGGCGTTTAGGAACCTCGTTAATATTTTTAAAATGGTTTGATTATTAGATGATAACAAAGTTGGGATGTTGATGGGGAATGGAATTTTGTTGTTAGAAAGATCTTGGATTAAATTTGGATACAGGTCATTTATAGGGCATCCTAAAAAAACATGATTTAAATTTTCCTCTTCTAGTTGACATTCACACATAGGAGAGTCTCGAATGCGGATTTTAAATAAGTGAGAATTTATACAACAATGGCCGATCCTCCTAACCTAATTCACTTTCATATATCTTCTCATACAAGCTCGTTGATTATTGAGATGTCTAAAAAGACCATCTTCCAGTTTTTAGTTTACCTGACAGTGGCAAGTCTTCTGGTGCCATCAACACTTGCATTATATATCTTTCTTATTATTCTCTTCTCATTCATCCGTTCCATAAAACCAAGCCATCTAATTGATCCTTTTTTAATCCTATTCACTACGCCTAAGATCAGCTTTACATTCTTTACCAATTTCAACATTCTTTACTTTGTTAAAAATGAATCTGCCACATACACGCCTAACTGATCTCATTTCTAATGCATTCAGTCTACTTTTGATTCTCTTCTGTACCAAGACTTCATTGTATACCGCTTGTCTTGCCTTATTTAACAAGTTCCCATTTGATATTATTCCACTCAAAGCGCCGTTTACTTTATTTCCTGCAGACTGATGACTATCGAAAATACAAATTTAAGCCTAGTACAGTTTTCAGTAATAAAATGTCAGTACTTTGAATTCTTTAAAAAGTAATTTTATTGGATGATCTTTTGATTTTTTTAATATTACTTTATGATAAGTTTTTGTTCATTTTATAATTATAAGCTGATCCCCAACTAATGATGACATATTGTAATATGGATTGAATAAATGCATAGTATACTAAGTATACATTGATAAAAAAATGTAAAATTGAATTTTGAGACAAAATTTTGAAGAGAATTGGAAAAAATCCCTTAAGATCGATTTGAAGAACTTTTATTAAAATTTCAAAATGATAAGGTCCCAGTTGTTTTATGTAAATAAAATTCTTTTATAAAACTGACTGGTGGTATCATTAGAGCTGAGTTTTTCATATTCAACCTTTTTGACATGTTTGTTTAGGTTGGAATTTTATAAAATTATTTATCCTCATGTTCATCTCGTATACAGATCATTTTGATTTGGTCTCTTCAAATATCATCTGAATTTTATTTTAAGTTCGGATGGTGTTCTTTTATTTTGTGGGACTATTTCTTCCCTATTGGTGTCTACAAATATATACACTAAAGACAAGAGTGAACCTAATTTGCTAATATGTAGTCATATTAATTAACGCAATATTAACACAAATTAAATTAATCAATTAGAATGATATATAGATAAAATCTATCTATCAAAAATTTTAAATACTAAATTAATGTATTAATTATAAATATATACATATAAAATCAATTTTGCGTCACCGGGGTCCCGGTGACGCAAAAACAATATTTTTCGACAAAATTGATTTTATATGTATATATTTATAATTAATACATTAATTTGGTATTTAAAATATCACAGACCTATGTTCTGAATAATTACAACTTCACAATAAGAATGTGTTTTCCTTAATAATATATGTTGTATCAATGTGTCCAAAATTTAATAAAAATGAATTGATAATTCTGGCATCTGCAGTCGGTTTACTCAAAGGTATTTGAGATTCTGTAAAAATAATGTAGATGGCTTTCAAATAATGGAACGACAGGTGTATTAATTTGAAAAATGTAACATATAGGTTCGAAAATTTGTCAATAAAATACTGGCGTTATAGCACAAAGGTAGTGCACTTCCCCGGATTAGAAATAGAGATCCAGGTTCGTATCCCGGTGACGCAAAAACAATATTTTTCGACAAAATTGATTTTATATGTATATATTTATAATTAATACATTAATTTAGTATTTAAAATATCACAGACCTATGTTCTGAATAATTACAACTTCACAATAAGAATGTGTTTTCCTTAATATCAAAAATTGGTTACTACCGATAGCATTAATTTAACGTGTGTTAAAAATATCACAGAACTATGTTCTGAAATTGCAACTTCACAACAAAAATGCGTTTTTATTAAAAATATTAATATATTAACCAATTTTATTTCAACAGGAAATATCGCTACTGAAATGTGCCAACGAATGCATTGACACAAACGGGAAGATGTCACCGTTCTGGACGAAGGCTTGTCCGGAGCTCGGAATGCCGCTGTACATAGAAGTCAACGATCTAGGCCACAAGAGCATGGATGACATCAGGAATAACTTGATCTGAACATTTGCAGTATTACCCAAATGTAATTTAGAATAAAATCAAACTCACAATTGTAACTTTTCAATCCAATTAAAACATGTAGACCGTTCATCCAAAATGGTGTAATTATTTATCACTATTGTTTATTTAACCCAATGGCAAAGGGCATCACTTAATTTCAAAATAAACGCTTCACAAGAACTTGTTCACCAACTTGAAGCGTTGTAAATGAATGCTTCATTCAAAGTAAAGTCGGTACCCTTTCCACTCATGAATTAGGTTGAAATCACTTCACACACCACACAGTTCATCAAACTCTTTTTTTACACGGTGGATACATTCCATGCAATACCGTGTAAAAAAAAAAGTATACTAAAATAAAAAATAATGATGGATAGGTTTCCTTGTATAAAAATCAATTCAGGATATTAAAAGATTTAATTCATTATTGTTTATTGTATCTTAATTTTATTTTTAAAAATTCCTTAAAAAAAATCGTAACGATTATTCACTATCAGACAATATATGAACCCGTTTACGCACATTTGGTATGACATCACTTTCATCACTTGAGACATCCAGAACCTGTGTAATATTTCTTCCCAAATTTTCAGATTTACTAGGTATAATAAAAAATTCTGTTATCGATTGTTTTTTTTTTTAAGAGTTCCTTGTATGACTCTTGGTAAGGAACCATACAAGCAGTCAAATCACGTTGAAATTGTAGAGCTCATTAACGTTGTGATCATTTGTTATAAAATGATTTCCATGTTTATTAGCCAGTTGCAGGCCTTCAAGGATTGAATACGCTGTTATCGGGCCTCCTTCGTCATCATCACTACTTTCCTCGGGGCTGGTGTGCTCCTCTAAAACAGTTTTGAGTATTTTTTCCTCATCAAGAACTTCAATAGCAGTCAATTCAGCGATATGTTCAATCGTAAGCTCTTCAAAGCCTTCTCGACCAATTGCATGCGCCGCAGTTATGATATGTGAATGCAGTTCAGTTGTGTTTGGACTAATATTGTTAGTTTTAACACATTCTGGCCAAATTTTTATCCTAGCCCACTTCCGCATACCTCTCCGCGCATAGTACTGAGTACATGCAAGGGTTATTTCGAAACCGTGTAAAAAGAGAATCCAGTATTCACAAATATGCAAACAATATAATAACCTTTGATGAATTAAATTTTAATAAAACAAGTTGACGTATGCTGTCTCGAACCATGTGAAATTACTAAAAAGAAGAAAAATAAAAACAATAATTGTAATTACGTAAATCTATTTATTTCAGAATCATATTATTAAACAGTACAAAAAAGTACAATTCTAGAAATGTGCCGTCAGTCTGTCAATTTCGACAAGGTCTGAAAATATTTCTTCTTCCTTTGTACCAATTTTCTTAGCAATCTGTAAAAAAAAAAAAGCACATTAATGAGGTACTGTTAATGAGGTAGGTTATGGAACTAATTATAGTGATGACATTGACATGAAGTGAATTTATGGAATAAACTATCATTAAAGTGTTTGTGATAGTGTTACGATTTTCAATACGTCACCTATTCGAAATTGAATAGTCTTAAGCTCTCACAATATTTCTGAAACCTTTAAATCTCGTAAAATTTGTAATTTGTCAATGGGCTTCGTTTAACACTTGAGAAGTTTTTTTTAAAGGGGATTTCGCGAATCGTCTAATTTAGTTTACTTTGTTTTCATTGGAGTAATTTTTTGGCTTAATTTGTTTTCGATTATATTCGATATACGTCAATTTTTTCGCAAAATTGTATTTTTAGTGTATTGTGGATGAAAATATATCTATCTAGTGATCTTATAAAATTCACTTTTTATCTTTATGTTAGCGATATTTGACTGACTTTCTGTGTCTAATTTTGATTCTTTGTATTTTCTATACAAGTTTTTTCATATATCTTTTGATGACTTAATATTAAAAAATAACATGGCAGTTCTTAGAAACCGCTGAGGTAACTACGTGGTAAGATACTTCTCTACAGGTGGGTAGGCCACTTTAAAGGCCGGTTGTGTGATCAGCGGTAACTTTTTACTTCAGTAAAAAAAATTACTAAAGTTAAAAATTTTGCGAAAACAGGTTGTTTGATCGTTAGTAAAAAATATTTACTTCTAGAAAGTACATCCCGTAGTAAATTCATTTTACTCTGCGATATTCAAAGGTAAAAATGAGAATCGATAGTTAAATAATGCAGACTTATTACAGTGTTCCAAAAGTCATCTGGCACATTGATACTTTGAAAGTTGCAGTATACGACAACGATCCCGCAAACGATTTTAATCACGGGACTTCAATATCCCGCTATTTTAGTGATGAGAGTTCGTCTGATGATGATCTCGTTGTTTAACATACATTATTACACATAAAACGAAAAAATATCACCACCAAAGTGACAGATATTGAACGCCCAGATGAAAAAATTCACAAATAATGCGTAAAATAAAGTATATTTCATGATTATTTGTCACACCTATAGACATCTCCATCTATGCTTTGACAATAGTAAATTTCACATTCGAACGACCCGCAAACGATTTTAACCACGGGACTTAGTAAAAAGTTACTAATGATCACACAACTGGCCCTAAGAGCAACACATTGCCCTACTACCGATGTCTTCATATTTTTTAAATTTAAAAAAAAATATTTTTTCAAAAATGTTAGGCGCACACTCGTTTGTCTTAAGTCAGTTATTCACGTTTGCCTTGTGGTTATATTCATTAAATTCTTGATAGCATTTAATTTGTTAAAGCAGACATTCTCGTGAACCTGACAATGTCAAGGATTTTAATATTATAAGTTAAAGCTCATTCTATACTTACTTCACTCTTATCACCCTGTGGCAGATAAAGGTATTGACTAACTAGATCTCCATCCAATATTCCCCTCGCAGGTCCACCGGGCAATTTCTTGGATGATTTATATGTTCTGAAAATGTAAATTGCAAAACATGAAAAAAAAAATTATGAGTATAATAAGAACTATTTTGTTAACTATGTACATATAAACTATAAAATTTTGACAGAAATCAATAGTATGATTCAATGCTCATTGTTTGACGAAATAGTGATTAAAATATACAGTCCACATTTTTGGAGATGCCAGCAGAATCTGGATTGTGATAAGTACCAAACTCCTTCCTGTCCTGACATTCTTCGTCATCTATGCTTGTACGCAACACTCATAAATCACATAAGTACTGACTGATCAGATATGAATCAGTTAGTTTCAAAAGTGCCCTAATTGATTTTAGCGAAAAATTGATTGGAAGATATGAATGTAATTTTTGTGACATACAGATGTATTGGGCTAAATTTTAAATTCATTAGTGATGCCAATATTCAGAATAGTTTTTTTGGAAATTGATCCAAAACCGAATGATCATATTAACAATCAATATTAAATGTAGTCTTTTTAAGTGTTATGAATACTTTGAATCAGTTCAATTACTGCACGGTAAATATTACACAATCAGTTATAAGCATCAGTGAAAAAATCAAATCTGAAATTTGTACAGCCTAAATAGGTAATATTTATGTACTCAACAATTTAAAAAAATTCAATTCACACACGCACACGTAATGTAGACAAAAGAGTTTTCCATTCACTTCATGTAGTTCATTGAAGTATACTGCGTGAAGTATCACATTACACACTTTACTCTTCGCTTCGCACTTCAGACACTTCATTGAAGTAAAGTTAAATAACGACTTAACCACACTTCATTATGAAGTGCGAAGCGATTGCGACCTGCATCAGGAGTGGGCTAATCGGTGGTACCAACATGCTTTGAATGAAACATTAATTTTGAAGGCTTCAAATTGGTGAACGTGCATTTCATGAAACGTTCATTATGAAATGAAGTTTTGTCCTTCGCTAATTTTGAGATTAGTTTTCCTCTGCATACATCGACATCTTTATCCACCAAATATCATTTTTTAATAATATATTGTACATTTTGATAGCAACAACACGAAGCCCCAAAAATATCTAATCTCGAATAAATAACAAATACAGTATCCAAATTTTTTTAAATCAGTCAAAAGAATGCATTATTCACCTGTGTGCTTTAGGATTGAGTCCAGCTAAGTGACAGCAGTAGTTGTTCATGACATTCTGCAACATGAGAAGTCTTCGATACACTTTCTCTGATATCGGGAGCACGTAACCGAGTCCACCATCCAGCGTAGCTGAAATAAATAATAATTCAATTTAAGAAATTATTACACTAAAAAAAACAATCAATTGTCCCACTTGGTTTTGCACAAGGCTCCTCTGTAGTGGACACACGAGGATGCTCTTCTGAGACTCGGTAAATGCAGTTGCAGTTTCTCCTTATGAAGCTTAGTTAATTGTCTGCTTCATGTCCTCCTAGTGAGATCCATGGGTCATCTTCCCTCTCTTATTACTAATAGGCTCCGCCCAGATAATACTGTGCAGGCCATTCTTAAGGTCTTCCAATATATAACGGTAAGGGGGTTTTAATTTGGGCGTCTTGCGAAAACTCACTAAATCCTTCATCAATCCTGTTTTTCTAGGATCATTACCAGCCCGCAAAGAAACATACTGCGAACTAAATATTATATTTCCCACGAAATATTATTACTGGTAAACCGAATGATAAACATTCTTAACATTTTTATCTTACCAATACCAACATATGTAACAAGTAATACAATTTCCAAATGTCTGTGAACAAAAATAATGATGTGATAGCCGATATATCTCGGCTCGAAATGGACCAGGAATGTTGCGTACAAAGCATAGACGCCGGAAGAATGTCAGGACAGGAAGGAGTTTTGCACTCACTATAATCCAAAGTCTGCTGGCATCTCCAAAGGTGTGGACTGTATATTTTAACTCACTATTTTGTAAACTGTACTGTACACGAATAACCGCACTGGTTTGTGGTGAGGTCGGGAGGAGAGGGAAAGGGAAGGGGGAAGGCAAAGTGCATTATTTTTGTTTAATATGTCCCAAACATAGGGGTTCCCAAAATCTGTCAATATTCAAAAATATGTGAATTATAAATAATTTTATACTTATTTTGGAAAATAATGACAGATGCAGAATTTTTTTTATTCATTAAATAGGATTGTAAATAATGTGTTATACATTATTTTTTCTATCAATTATCATTTTATATATTGTACTTGACGGTTACTCGGTACTTTATGGTACTCGGGTAATATAATATGTTGCTGATCGATTGCTCTCCGCAAGAGGTAGCAATCAATCAGCAACATCGTCCACCAAAAACGTGGATCATATTATCATATTTACGCAAAATATTATTAAGAAATGTCTGGCATTTTAATTGGTCAACTTACCAAACATGGTGCAGTGTCTTTTCTCATTACTGTACTGTTGGGCTACCGTGGATGTTTTCCCTGTCTCTTGAGGTCTGCAAGCGATGCGGAACATGCAGTTCACTTTCTGGCCAAGATGGTAATCAGCCTTTCTGATCAATCGTTGACCTGAAATTAATGATTTAATTTAGCTGTCTTTTAAAGTAGTAAGATTATATCATTGGCAAATCTGGTAAACTGGCAAACAGCATTGCTCTATCCCATATAGATACTCATGGACCCTGTGTTCCTTTGTCATCATAATGATTAAGCAGTGATTAAAGTTAATATGTGCATAAAATAAAAATCTCAATGTCAAAATTACAATGTTTTGAAATATATATACAAACATATACAGTGAAATTTTGATTGATCGTTCCTTGAATAATCATTTTCCCGCATGTGTCGTTTATTTCTTCCAGTCCCGAATTAATTTCATACAAAATAGATCGCATCAATCGCTCCTCTATGCATCATTTTACTGCATATTTCGTTACACCGGCTTATTTTATAATTTTCTGCCTAATGGCAACATTGACGTTAAAGAGCGAGTATTTTTATGCAGTCTAACTAATCCCGAAAAAAAATTACATTTACATGTGAAATGTGTATCTTTTTTAGAATATGATGTAAGAATGTAACTTTTTTCTATATTCGCGCAGTCATAGTTTATTTTAATAGGTCCCTTCAAAAACTATAAATAGAGGTTTCACTGTACATATTTTAATAAAGTAATTTATGCATGTATCAATTTGCATTCAATGTCAAAAATATGTGAAGAAAGTCATGACTCAAGTCACATGATTGAAAAGTACAGTCAGACGGAAAATATTAATTTTGTAAAGAAAATCACATCTTGAGTATTATGATGGTAATATTTAAACACAACAATGTGAAACAAATTATTGGTATCTCATCGAGACAAAGCTATTTATATTATATTATATGGGAAATATGGTTAATTACAGAGCTTACATAACCTTTCTTCGGCTGGCTTAAGTGGTCATTTTACACAATGTAACATTCACCATTCCACCCAATCAACCTCCATATCTATCAAATTTTCGGAAGTTGTATATATGTTACCATGTAGAAATATATATATTTAATTACATCTTCGCTGTCACCATCTATGGTCTGAAATTACATTGTGTAAAGTGATCACTTAAGCCAGTTAAAGAAAGCTCGTAAGCTCTGTAATCACTAAACCTCAAAAAAATATGGAAGTATGGGTAATTACAGAGCTTGTGACCTGTCTTTGGCTCGCTTAAGTGATCACTTTATTTATACAAATATAACGTTCACCACTCTCACTAATTAATTTCCATAATCATAAGCCCTGTAATTACCCATACTTCAAAATTTTCCCATATAATGTAATATAAATAGCTTCTCTGTAAGATATCTATAATTTGTTTAATAACAATGCTTTTGGGGGTAAAAATCTAGTAATTATGGGTTCTTGGACATACTCAAATATTATTACAATAATATGAGATTGGAAATGAATGTCCTTTTTAAAAATAGGATCAATGATGTTATATTAAAATATTGTATTATAATAATGTAGTTTACCTCCGAGACTCTCCCGGGCCTCTGGCTGATAAGTGAACATGACAAAGTTGCCTTCAGATTCGGATACCAGGAATCCAAGGTTCGTGTTGTCTACGAGGAATTCCATATCAAATATCTATGAGCAAAAAAATAAATAATAACAAAACAAAATAAAAATCACTTGATTTAGAGAAATGAGATTATGTAATAGACCGGAAGGAGAAGTTAAAGTTAATTCTGTAAGTAATATCTTGATATGGGGAAATAAAATTAATAAAAATTATGCAAAAATGTGGCTAATAAATCTAGGCAAAAATTGTGGATTCTGAATCATATTTAACACTATTCCCTTTTCTTCATTCTCATCCATTTTCATACATGTAACTAATATCTTCTTTTTTTTTAATTAATAAAAATACAGTCACGTTAGGTAAGTACATTGATAAAAAATGACTATGATTATGTCTGATATGTTATTCCTACAGATTAATGTTCACAAATCTGTCTTGAGACAAGTGGTTCACCTGGTTGGACGGACATGGACATATTTGGTCACATCATATCAATTGACATGCTAGAGAGTTATAGAAATAAAACTGTCATTATGACAATTGAAAAAATTAACAAAATAATATTAATAATTGACAAAAATAAAGGGTGACATTTTTGAAAATGATTATCTAGCAATAGTGGCAGTTTTACAATTGATATCTCCTTTTGAAAATATGTTTGTATGTTTTAAAAGCATTTCATCCAAAGCGTGTCAATTTTTAAATCTCCGCTCTGATTATAAAATCAGTTACATATGTCACAATTTTACAAGTGGTGGTTTTGTTTCTATACGCCTCATGTACTACATATATTTGTGTATATTATATATGCGCATTTAAATAAAAATATTTATTGATGTGTTAACATCTAACATCAATTCGCAATATAAAACATTTCAATCTCAGAAATATGTGACAAAAAAGTGACCAAAAAAATATAGCATACACGTTGCTATGGTGGATAAATATTTTATTCAGTAGCCATAAATGTCAAACTTAATTCAGATAGCCACAAAATTAAAATATGATCTTTTTAGCAACTGTACACACATGCTATATTTACAAATAACAATAAATTTTCCTTGAATAGAACTGACTAGGAAAATAAAAGATTTGATTATAAATTGAATCAATACTGGATGAAAATAATAAATACCTAATCTTGAGAGTTCTACGACACTAGGCCATGTTTGGTGCTGATGATGGATGAACTCCACAAACAGATCACCGTTGAAAAAAGTATTGAGATATTATTATCATTGGCATTCTTAATACCTGAACGGTCCTCATATCTCTTGCAGCCAACGAAAGGGTTCTGTGATGTTCCTGAAACCTCATTAGCGCCACAGATCTGTACACATCGGCGGCCAGAAGCATACTCTTTACAGCTAATATTCTATGCACGTACACTTGAGTATCTATGAATGCTACACCGACAAGGTCATTGTCCTTCAACTGCCATATGTATATCTGGAAAATTAAATTACATATAAAGAAAAAGGGGTTTAATATTAAAATGAAATTAAACAAATCAAAATAAATTTGGTAGTAAACTCTGTAATACATATATATATTACCTTTTGACCTACAGCTGACACCAAGAATCCTGACACTTGCGCTAAAGCTGTAACTGGCCCTTTTTGTTCTTTGGCATAAATTTCCTTAAAACGATTCTTAGTCAAAGGTTGTCCAGGCTCTGGCACAACTTCAATCACGTCGTAGATTAATATCTGCAAAATGAAATAACAAATAAGATGCTCTGACCTTTCAAACATGTCAATGTGACATGAAATTATCATATATATTATTTTCTATATTTAGCGACGTTGGTCCTACCGCCTGTAAAATATCAATATTTGAATAATAATGAAAATGGTATTTGTACTGGTTTGATTTGAATAAAGGGCCGAATTTAAATTGAAAAATTGCAAAATTATACAGTAAAAGCTCGCTAATACAAACAACCTCATTTTGAAATTCGTTATAATTCAAAAATTGTATCATATTTTATCTCCATAAATGAACTTCATACAAAATTCTGCCTATAACTCGATAATTCATAATGTGAAATAATTTAAAGACAAAATTTTTTTTTTAACATGTAGTAAATATAAATGTGAACATTTGTAAGTATTTTTATATATGCGTTGACTCCGCCATGGCTGGCCCCTAATCCCTACGGGGATTAACCAATCGTATTAGGTATGACCGGCCGGCTAAAATGAAAAAATGAGTTTAGTTGAAGTTCTATCATCTTGTGCACTGGTCTCAAAGTTTTAAAGTTTAAAAAATTTACAATATTTTTGAGTATGTTCAAATCTTTGTAGGAACTAATTACTGGGTTTTATACCCTGGGAGATTATCATCAAGATTAAGATGTTTCACATAGACGAAGCTATTATATTATATACAACTTCCAAAAATTTAATAGATGTGGTAGCGTAGGTAAATAGGTGAATGTTACATTGTGTAAAGTGATCATTTAAGCCAGTCGATGACAGGTCGTAAGCCCTGTAATGCCCAAGACTTTCATACTTCTCTTATAAAAATAATAGCATTGTCTCTGTAAGACATCTTAATCTTTGAAAAATTTATCTTTATATGCCTATCTTTGTGTTTTTCTACATTTAAAACAATTCTTAGAAATTTTTGTGTCAAATAGTGTGAAAATATTACGATCATTGACTGAATTCACTCTTTTGTATTTGTGAATTTGGTGAAAACTGATACTTTTGAGATTTTAGACTCTTTATTAAGTGTTATTCGAAAAGTGCAAAAAATATTCCATATGTTTGTTGAGTCCTTTTATTATTTTTATTTTAGTCCATTTTAGTCTTTTTAGTATTTTATTTTGCCTATATTTACACAATAAATTTAAAATGGTGTCAGTTCGCAATACGTATATGTGAGAGCTCACGTGAAAGGTTGGGACAAATGGACGAGCAAAAGAGATAAATGGAGTTACGCCACTGTCGGCAGATGTCTCTGTTTCCAGCTGTGATCAGAGATAGATCTAATAATTGATTTGTAATTGTATTATATTGTGTCGCAAATAAATCTTATTGTTACTGAACATACTGTTCTTATTCCGACGACACATACAAAGAAGAATCCGATTATTTAGTACGACAGAGATAGCTGGCACTTGAGACAATTCACATCATTGTAAGGATATTATAATATAAAACATTAACAATTTAAAAAAAAAATTGATTTAATTAATAGATACATAGATAGACATGGACAGTAAAATTGACAGTAAGGGAAATATATGTAATATTGCAAAAAAAATATGGTATCGCCAACACACGGTTTCAATTATGAAAAATCGTGCCAAAATTTAAGAATCGTATCATAAGTAACACACGTCAGCGTATTCAATCGACAAAACACGAAGAGCTGAAAAGCAATTCCAATTTCTGGTTCATTTCTCATCGATAAAGGATGCTCATTGGCCAATTAATAAATTTAGAGCCTCCAATGGTTGGCTCCAAAGATTTCATTCAAGGTTCAACATAACATGCTTATCAATATGTGGCGAAAATCAAAAAGTTGACAAAATAGAGGAATGAATGAATACAGTGAAACCCTCTTAATAAGTTCCCCTTTAGTAGGTTTTCCCACCTAATAGGATTACATTCTTCAGTCCCGAAAAAGTTATGTATTTTTTTTATGCTTAATACGTTTTCCAAATAATAAGTTTCCCACCTAAGAAATAAAAATATTTATGACCGTAATCTATCTGTACAAAAAAACCCATGTAATATGTTTTTTGCAGAAGTAATTTTGTTTGACATTTCTAAAAATGAATGTGGTATTCTTTCAATGGGTGCAATAAAATTAACTCTTTAGAAAAACTTATTTTAAAAAAATATTTAAATAGGCCAATAAAACATAGTGCCCAAGCAAAATAAATCCCAAAATCAACAAAACAGAACGCCAGCCAATACTTTAGCATGTACAGTACCAGTCACATTGGTAATTTTGTTATTTATTATTTCCATTATTATCCTTAAAATACCTTTAAATATTCTTAATTGCTTAGGAGGCAGAAAAACCCTTAGAATACACAATTTACTTAACTCTTACGATGAATATAAATAAAATACTTTCATTACTTAGTTATCATAATATAAGTGTAATGTTAGTTAAAATACAATATTAGATATTATGTTCAAATAAATTATGGCAAAATTGAAATCACTGTTAATAAGTTTTCCTGCTTAAGAAATTTGTATTTGATGGTTCCTTAGAAAACGTATTAAGGTTTCACTATAAATGAATGCAACATTCATCTATTTAAAAATGTTTTGAGAAAATGCTTATTTAAAGTACACTTTTAAAGGCTTAGAAAACAGTTAGTGTTTTGAAAACTTTCTATGAAATTCTATTTTCTTAATTCGAGAATCGATTTTTTTTAAATGTTGGTCCTTTCAATTTCGTATTAAAGAGCTTTTACAGTGTTTACTTTTTTATCGGTTTTAAAAATTGTTTTCATGATTTGATTTTAATTATGTACATACCACCATTATTCATTGTACTGGAAAAAAAAATCTGAGTTTATATGTGATACACGATACACATTGATAAATTCATGAGTGAAAAAAATATTTCCTCTCAATAGCAATTGGCTGTCACCGATATATGATGCCCATCATTTGACACAATCAGTCTCTTTGAAATTTATGAAACAGTAACATACGCCCGCAACTTCCAAACTTCAAGATCTCCAGCAAACTTTCATTGTATATTTCTAAACTGTAACTGTGCTCAATCAACAATAAACTTCTTCAACCCGTTCTGGTCACACGTGATGATAAATGAACATGTGGACGCTGGGTGAAATGCATGGGGCACCCAGCGCTCACACACTTAATCTACTAATTCATACAACATAATGTAATCATCAACAAAATACATTTTCAATATCATATTTCATATTTCTCATAATACTAAAAAGTTATTGTGGATACAATATTTTT
Organism: Eubasilissa regina; assembly: GCA_022840565.1. Taxonomy (NCBI): domain Eukaryota; kingdom Metazoa; phylum Arthropoda; class Insecta; order Trichoptera; family Phryganeidae; genus Eubasilissa; species Eubasilissa regina. Next base: position 9,174,769 of record JAINEB010000019.1, read on the forward strand.
TAATAAATATTGAATGTGTGTGAAATTAAGCACTGTGTGACATACAACGAATCGCATTGTTAACATGTACTAATTAAGTAAAGTTTACAATAGGCGCTAAACGTGATTGAATTGCCACAAAATATTTGAATTAGCCCCACTTTCACCTTCCGTATTATTTAAATTTATTATTAACAAATAAAATATATATTATATCTCTTGATTCAGACTTGTTAATAATGAAATCAATTTTAAAACATGTCAACCATAAAATAAACAATTTTGAAAGAAAATGGACACAATGCCACATATCTAACCTTGTTACTTATGGGTTGAAATATGATGATGACATTATTGAAGTTTTAGTTTGTATTTATCATAATGCCATGAATTTCTGATCTAAATAAGAATAATATAGGGGCTCATCATCAGAAGATTACGGATTTTTCTGTAAAAAATATTATTACAAACTAACTGAAGATGAGAGTGATATCGCTCACACAAATGAAGTATTATTATATTACTGGTAGGATTATAGTAATAATTTTTCATTAAATTCACATTTTAACCCCTTGAATGAAAGAATTTGAATAGTAAAATCATATTAGAACTTTTCAAATAACAATAATATTGTGAGATATTTGACATCTGTCAAAGTTATATGTGTGTGTTTGTGGCAGCTTGGCGACAGATGCCAGGTGGGCGCGTGGAGCGGGGGGCTGGGAAGTGTTAAAAGACACTGGAAGTGCAGTTGCACTCTACTCCACTACTCTTCGGTTCTCAAGATAAGATACCTTATTGTGAATATATTATATTGTTGTACAGTAGTAATATGACATTAAACTCTTATTTCTACTACTAACATCTCACCGAACTATCAGGGAATCTGTAAGATTATTGCCGTAGCACAGTCGGTATAAAAGACAATACAGCGTCACAGTTAAATGTGTTACAAATATAATAATAAAAATTTTACCCTTCCTCTAGAAGTTATATCTTCACCGTAGTTGTAATTTGTTCCTAAAACTATATATCCTCTAAGACCCGTCCTAAAAAAGAAGAAAAATATGTAAGCAATAATTTTTTTAAATGATAGACAACACAGTAGACACCATCATTTCTTGGATTAATATATGCAAGAGAAGAGGAGATGAAAAAAAAAAGTGGAATAGAGGATGTACCTGGCCGTACAGATATGATTTTATGTATATTAATGTATATTAACACATTTTGCATATATCCCATCCAAATAATCTTAATTAAACTTCCATTAAACTTTTTAGCGTACTTTTGTTAACCACAATGCATAGTATGTAAAAATCTAAAAGAAAAATAAATAGATAGCTTCAAATATCTCCAGAGACCTATTAAAAAATTTACAAAGTTTACGCCGCAAGTTAAACAAGGTTTTATTTGCTATAGCAAATATATTGAATATATTGAAACAACACATTATCAAGAAGAAAGCTTAAGTTTTCGAATTACTAATTAATTGTGGTCTAACTCGAAAGCGGATAAATTTGAAAGAAAATGGCTACCAAAAATGTGAATAAAAAATACCTGGTTCCTTCGTGAGCGAGATTGACATTCTTCAGACATGTCACGTGTTCCCATTCGTCCAGTTCGATCTTGGTGTTGGGAATAATTTCCCATGAAACTGGAGAAAATAGCATTACGGAAAACCTGTCTTGAAGTGGGTAAGGGAATCTTAAAAAAAAAAATTGATTATACGTTATAAATCATGATGTATTCCTAGTAAGTGAAATCTGTAAAGATGATTTTGAAATAAGTTACAATGTCAAATCGTGGATGATGTCATGGATTGTTCTAATGCATTATAATTCCCAAATAGCCAAATTTAAGGTAGTTTAAGAAGTAATTTGTTAGGGCACGCTGACCATGAACACTGGTGACAGTGGGCAAGAAATTCAAAGACGCAGCTACAACTAGCTAAAGTTGCTATGGTCCAACTTAGAAAATACGGAAAGCTGATGACATAAAGCAAGCAACCAAAATAATGTTGGTTCACACTCTTATCTTTCCAATCTTGGTGCGTGTAGCAGAGGCTTGGACAGTCCACAATAGCAACAACCGTAAAATAGATGCCTTCAAAATGTATTGCTGGGGACAGATTTTACGCATCCCGTGGACAGCATAACGCAAGAATACCTCATTCATAAAGAGTAAATCAAGAATATTAAAATACATTTCATCTGCATTGAAAATGTCCCTGGAAGCATTTAGCAATTTCCAAATCAACTTTTCTTGAAACGATCTATCCAGCCATTAGACATTATACCCTTTAATCTTTAGTCGGGTTACGATGCACAGGGCCTATTCACCAATTATTTGACGGCTGACTAGGAAATTGCTGAACCGTGCACTGACAAAACATTTTTTAAGAATCTGCTCCATTTCTTCATATTTCGAAGTTCTTATGTACCTGCATTTTTATTGTATTGGTGCATTTAATTTTTGTCCAAATTTGAATAAATTTTAGACGTAAATCGCGGAAAAGACAAATGTAACGGGTGTTAAATATACCAAAATGACACGGGACTGCAGAAATAACACAAAAACGGAGGGAAAACGTGAATTCCGGGCATGTAAAATTAGAGTTCCACAGTATGTAAAATATGACATGAAGGAGGAACGAAAACATGGTAAAAATGAAGTGAAGTTATATACTTTATTTATAAAATTTAACCAAATGACACTCTAAGTATTTTTATGCTAAAAAATAGTGTAAACTACTTGTTTAGGCGCCTTGTTACTCCGATTGGCACCACTGGGTTTCCTGATTGATAATATTGTTGTGTATGTGAGTATTGCTGCCTTTTTTCGGAGAATGCAAGAGAAAGGCAAACGACAGGCGGATCAATTACATCCCGTGCTTCGACCAGTCTAGAGGTCTAAATAAATCGGATCGTCAGGAGTGCGCACTCCGGTCGGTCGAAATCTACCCAGCCAAAAGAACATTAACATCGGACCAAAAAATCAGCAAGTACAATACAAAGGTTAGTGCAGTGTTCATGTATCATATGTGCCCTTATTGTCGATTGGAAACCTTGTAACCAGCTATCGAAGGCATTCACGTAAACACTACTACAGAGCCATCACTTAATTACAGTCAATAGAGTAATATGATGTATGATTTAAACAAATCGGAAATAAAAAAAACCCAGCTCAATTCACCTATCGCCCTTGTTGGATTCTGTAGCCAACTCTTTGTCTTCTCCATTAAATTTGTAATATGATTGTGATGGTGCTGCAATAGATGTCACGATGCAGTACGTCCTGGATTCCAGATGATACGTCACAAAATGGGGGCTGCTTCTCAATGGAACCTTTCTCACTGGCCAAGGTGCGTCGTATGATAGATGGGTAGGGAGAACACAGATTTTCAGCTCAGACTGAAATAATAAATTACATATATTAAAAAAATTTATAATTAAAGAAGTGTACAATTTATAAAATAAAAACCGAGCAAAAAAGAAAAATAGACAAGCAATTATTAATTTTGTGGATGAAAAAATATACTGTAATGTCACTATATACAGTGGAACCTCTAAATTCATCATTAATCCATTCCTGAGGGTCTGATGAATATAGAAACAATTTTTCCCATAACTAATAACTGAAATTCAATTAATTCATTCCCAGCCCTCAAAAATAGTACACAAATGAATAAATTTTATGTCAAAACTTTACCTTTGTTATACTGAGGAGACATAATCGTAGAAGCGGAAGAGAAAGAAAGTTACTAATATTTAGGAGATAATTTAAACATCAGGTAACTTTAATTCTGGTGATGGTTTTCGTTTGCCGATGATTCAGTAGCACTCGATTTAACAAAAAACTTGCCCAATGTTGCCTGTTTCTGTCTGTTTTTCAAAACCTTCATGAAGTATTCAATCACATTACCATTGAATCCATTTATGTTTTGGTTGACTATGGCAACATTTGAGTGCCACTTTTCGACCATATTCTGCATTTTGGCCCAGCCAGACAGCATTGACGGATGGTGGAAGTGATAAACATAGAAAATATTAACGAATATGGAAACATTTTTTTGTTATCAAAATGTGACAAATATCGAATCAGAAGAATATGGAGGTTCCACTATACATGAATAAAGAATAAAAATTTATATATGTTTATAAGCATGTGTACTTTTATTTATTTCATAACCAGTTCATATACAATTTTTGTAAGTTACAAACATAACATCGCTTTATTTTGAGACTATACCCTGACTCGATTATCTCGCGTCTTTACTCACATAATACCAGGTGGATGATGCTGTAGTTTCCCATCACCTTGCAAGCAGTCTTGGGGAAAACTAGGGTATACATGTTTCAATAGGTTACTGCAGCAACCTGGTTCGGTTCTTCAAATATGAGTGAAAATTTACTGGTTTCTTTCATCAATGTGCTTTATTATGAAAATTTACATATTTTAGCACTAATGTTTTATATTTTCATAGAAATCAATCATTTTGTATAAAACCACGAATTTTATTAAATACAACCGGTTTCACATAGCTCAAGCTTCATCAGGGCGTATTTAAAACTAACAATTTTTTAGTTCGAAATTGAGCTAAGTGAAACCGGTCGGCGTCGTATTTAATAAAAATTGTGGTTTTATACAATGTAATTGTGTTTTGTTGTAAATATTTTAATTTGTATTTATCAAATATATCATTAGTTCGCGTGAAAATAATATCTATGTACGTCTTTAGATATACTTTCTATACAAATTAAAGTCAGGGGACAAGGTACTTCTTGTCATGGAGTGTGGGTTGTTAAAGACTGGGGATTGTTAAAAATGAACTTACTTGAATATTAAAATACAAGAAGCCCTGCAGACAGTTAACATTGTTGAAGGGTGCAAAGATAGCCACATGACTGGTGGAATCGGAGAGGGTGTTGGTGTGGGGATGGCAGCGCAGTTCTCCTCTCGGGGGCAGCAGGATCCATAAGCCGGGGGAACCGCACACAAACACACCATTGTAGCCGGCAATGTTGCCTGAAAGTGGTTATAATATATATAATTACCTGAAATTAAAAGCAACGCACTATACTGAAAACCACGATCTCGGATATAGGTTTTCTTCTCTCTAATTATGTCTAGATAGGAAAATTAATTTGAAATTTGCCTAAAAATAATTCACCCAATAGAATTTTTGCATAAGAATATTAAAAATTACATAAAAGCTATCAATAGGATAGTTTTGCTTATTTATACCGTGATAAAAAAGTTCATTAAAATCAGAAAATAATAATCATACAAAAATATAATACAGTAAAACCGGGATATAACGAAATCCAAGGGACCAAAAAATAAAAATTCGTAATAACGAATTCCCACATATAACGAAAAAAATAAAAAACCTACTATATGTTACGCGCTGTCGCAAAAAAATGTTGCGCAGCTTCAAAAAAGATCGCAAATTCTGCAAACAAAGGAGGAAAAAGGCCACAGGGAACTGAATACCTACATATTTTTAGTAGTTTTGTTATTAAAACAGATAAGCAAATGGATAATCAAAGGAATTAAATTAAGAACAGAATCTATTCAACACCAATTGGAAGATATTTTTGTAAATTCCAGAATATTGCAAACACAAAACAATATTTTAATTGTGTTTAAATGTAGAGCCGCTTCAAACATAGTTTTGGGCATGAAACATACAAAATAATTCAAAAATAACAATCTTACAGTTGAATCGCGGCATTTTTATAAAATGAGTCGTATATAAATTACGAAGGTATTTACCGGTAACGGCGGCAACCACTTCAAAATATATTTATAATCATTAAAATTGTTCACTTAAAAATATATTTATAATCGTTAAAATTGTTCACTTAAAAATTATCGTTAACATTGTACACTTAAAATACACGAAAACAATAGTTAATAGAAATACAAAATACCGTACAAAAATAGTTCATAAAATATTTTAACGAATTATTTATATTATTGACGAGTTCACACGAAAACAATTGTCAAACGAAAATGAATTTATGTAAATATTCAGTTCGGTCATGCAATAATCGCGTTAAAAGCTGAACAAACTTAACTCTACAGACGTTACACTGAGACTGACATTTCCAATAAGTACATACTGCAACTTTCGGGGGGTTCCTGTTAATTTTTGTATTTTACAGCTGTTTGGGTCTGGGTTGCAATCATATTAGAGGCGTATGCGTGCGTAAAACGTAACAGAGAACGCCGCAAGAATTATGTCAAATGGTTTTATGGGCCTGCTATGAACCCAAGAAGAAGTTTGAATTGTTTTACTACCTTGTCGGCCGACCGCCGCGCACCGCCGAAAAGGCCATAAAACCGTTCGCATACGGCAGATGCATCGGCGCGGCTTTGTAAGTGCGAAATAATATTTTCATCTTTTAACATTTTTTTATTTCGTTATAAATTTACGTAAATGTATTGGCATTTTTTCGTATGGGACAAAAATGATTTTGTTATAAATATTAACGGGATTTCGTTATATAAATGCATTTTTGTATGAAAAATTGGTTTTAGGGACTAAATTTCGATTTTTTTTTTCGATATACGTCATTTTTCGCTATATCGAGTTTCGTTATATCGCGGTTCTACTGTATACAGTAAAAGATCGTTAATACTAAACAAATTCGTAATATTGTTAATATAAAATTTGTTATAATTTAAAAATTTTATCATATTTTATTCCCTAAATTATATACCTATACCTCGAAAAACTCAATAATTCATAACATAAAATAATTTTAAGAAATTTTTTATATGTAATGATTATAAATGTGATAATTTGCGAGTATTTTTATAGCTGTGCTGACTCCGCCATAGCTGGCCCCTAATGCCTATGGGAATTGACCGATCATGAGTTCAAATAGCATGAAATATTACCGTCATTGACTGACATATTGACTCTGTTTTGTGCTTTTATTTGTGAATTTTGTGAAAACTGAAACCTTTTTAAGATTTTAGACTCTTTAGCAAGTGTTATTTGAAAAATGTAAAGAATATTGCATTGTGTTAAATTTTAGTCTTTTTCATATTTTCTTTTGCCTGTAGTTTCATTTTAAATTTAAAATGGCGTCAATTCTCAGTATGTACAAAACATTAGCAATTTTTAAGAAAATGGATTTAATTAAAGCGTGGATGTGGACAGTAAAATTGGCAGTAAGGGAAATATCACAATAAGATAAAGATAAAGATATCACCAACTCGACCGTTTCAACAATTTTGAAAAATTGCGCCAAAATTGAAGAATAATTGATAAAAACACTCTTATTGAGAAGTTAATGTCAAAATTTTCTCTATGATCTGTTGTGGGTTAGTTATTGTTTCATCTGATGAGTCAGTAGCAATCATCAGGATGACAATCTGACTCACAATGAATTATCTCAAAAGAATTACTATTATTGAAGAGTCATGAAAATCTACAATTCTATTAAAAATATTATTGTTTTTGTGTTGATGTAAGAATTATATTTGAAACAAAATATCATCACTATCCTGAAATATTTCTATGAAAGATTAATCCAAACAATCCATGAAAATCCCTGAAAGTCAATGCAATCGACTTTCATTATGACTGTATCTAAGCATTGAGATTTTTAGAATGTAGTCAGTTATTTTGGGACTTTCAAAGTAAACAATTCTCTGATGTGAATAAATAAAAGTGTGCAAAAGTCATTCATGTGAGTACCCAGTAAAACGTGCAATTTTTATTATATTGTTAATTTTTATTTCTTTATTTATTTAGACATATATAACATTTTTGTACATCCACAAAAGAAAGTTACATATATTTTACACACATTTTAAACTAGGCCCTAAAACCCCTAAATTAATTTGCCCTAAAACAGACTTGCCCAACTAGGCAAGTCTGTTTTAGGGCAAATTAATATACAAATTACATTTCACGAAACCAAAACTCATTGAAGGCAAAACACAATCAAATAGAATACGTAACATACAAGGCAAGTAAACGTGAAAATATTTTTTTTAAATATATATAAAAAAAGAGAGAGAAAAAAATACCAATGTGCAATACAATATGTATGTAGAATGTAAGCACATATAAGGAAATATGCAAGATCAAAACACACAAAATGTAGTTATAAGAATTATTTTATAATATAAAACAGTTTACTCTCAGTATCTGCTCTACCTAATTTCAACAACCAATTTGAAACATCCCTTTTAAAAGCCTTAATGTCAGTTAAAGTTTTAATTTTATTTCCAATTTGATTATATATTCTGGGAACTTGAAAGGTGAATAATCTTTGACCAAAAATAGTTTTCATTCTTGGAACAATTTTAAGATTATTTGCTCGTATGGGATAATATTTTTCAGTCCTCACAGATGGAGCGCTTATTTTCCTATGAAAGCTAGTTAGTATATTCAGCACATATAATTGGTCTTATATCCTTAACCTAAAATTCCCTAAAAAGTATCTTGACTAATTTTGTAAACACCAACCTCATATTGGCACTTCAGTGACTGAATTTCTATTAACTATTATAAGTATTTATATCATTACTTATCACATTGGTTGAAGTAGAATAGAATCCAGAATGAAATTCAATACACATACAATACAGGAGTAAGTCTGGAGATTTCTTACAATTATCACCCTTTGAATAGTAGGGAATAAATACGCAAGTCATAATTATGTCTTTTATTTTATACTTACTAAAATATCTCAATTTTTTGACATTATGTTTGACAAGTTCGTCTTGGTTCTGGTAGGAAATATCAACGTCTGGTAAGAGTGGTAAACCAAGAGGCATCTTTTTGAATCTCATTTTTAAGTTGCCCTTGGCGTATTGAAAGACCTGTAAAAACAGCAAGTTTTAAAAAGATATACACACATATGTAATAGAATTTTTATAAGCATTGTCGTTTATTGATTAAAGAAAACATTTATTAATATTTTGAATCATACTTGACTGTAAGTAATAGAGAAATAGGATTTTTTTATTTATTTACACCCTATTCTGAATCGTTTTGAGAGTTTACTCTTGTTTCGATTCATCAATATTACTTTTTTTTTCTTATTCATAGGTTGGCTCCGGTATCATCATACTAGAGCCATACCTGTACAATTTGACGTGAGACATGTTATCACATTAAATTCAGAGGGCAGCTGGAGAGAAACTATAGAAATCAAGCATCCCCAAAAAGGGAAGGTAGACGTCACATTTATGTGTTGCAGTCCCAGATCTCAGTCACAGTCTGGCAGAAATTCACCCTTTTCAGGTTGCAAGAGATACGAGGAAGAGCCAGTAGAGTGCTTCGTTAGGTTTCTATGCTCTTCCCGGCATCGTCCATCCCAGCAACCCCCAGCGGGAGACCCACACCCTAATAAATCCCGGAAAGGTCTGGGATTCCTTTAATTTCTTAATAGGTCATCGTTCCGGGGATCCGATGATTGAAATAGGATTAAAAAACCTAACAAATCCAAAGACTGAGATTAGGAATAGTAGACACATACGGTCAATAAAATCAATGATATTGTGTTAGCAGACCACCGGGTGAAAATTAAAAAGATTGCCGACATTGTAAATGTTTCAAAACAATCAAAACAGTGGACTTCACCTGGCAAACCTGCTCCAAAGAAGGCGAAAACGGTTCCATCAGCCGGAAAGGCCTTGGCCACCATTTTTTGTATTTTGCAAGGCATTATCTTCACCGGCTGTTTGGAGAATTGGAGGAATTGATGACAAAACAGCCCCATTTGGCGAAGAAAAAAGTGCTCTTTCACATAACATACCACCTCATTTGTCCGCAATCGCCACAGCAAAACAGGTCAAATGAATTGCTGCCTTATCCACCCCATTCTCCAGATTTGGCCCCATGTGATTTATTTTTGTTTTCAAACGTGATAAAATGGCTTGGCGGAAAGCAGTTCACATCAAACGAGGAAGTCATCACCGAAACAGAAGCTAATTTTGCTGAGTTTGACAAATCATATTTTTTGAATGGCTTAAAATAGTTTTAACATCGCTGGACTAAGTGTATCAAGCTGAAAGGAGACTATGTAGAGAAATATATTTTTTTTAAATATAAAATTATGTTAATAATTATGTATACAAAATACTTTGTTTAAACCACTATTTATTAATGTTTAAACCACTACATCTTTCGATACCTATGGTATCTTCTTCAGGAAACAATGTATACTGAAATTAAAAAACACAAACATAAATAAAAACAAAACTATAAAACGGTGAATAAGTAAGAACTAATATGAAAACAAATTTAAAAGGTGACTATTTGCAGAGAATTTGGTTATTATATAATACAGTAAAATCCCGTTAAAACGAACCCCATTATATCGAAAAATGACATATACTGAAATGTTTTTAAAAATTAATTCCCTACAATCAATTTTTCATACAAAAATGAATTTATATAACAAAATTTTGTTAATATCTATAACAAAATTATTTTTGTCCCGTATGAAAAAATACCAATTATGTACGTAAATATATAACGAAAAAAAAAAATTTTTATAATGAAAATATTTCAAAATATATTTTAGCCGTTCACGATCATATTTATCAAGTGTTTTATTGCTTTGGCGCAGTGGGCCGGTCGGCGCAAGCGGCTCGTTGCACCCTAGTATAACTTCTTGGGATCATAATAGGCCCTTATAAAGCCATTTGACATAATCTTCACTTGTCCAAGGTTGGATTTATTGCCCATTGTCAAAATAGGTTAGAATGGCACCCTTTCCACGCTTTAAAGCATCCACATGTCCACGCCTCTAAAAATGGGTCTTATCTAGACCAGCTGGAGAAAATAAAAAACCCCGAAATCGAAACCGAAGTCACACTTTAGGGTACATGCGCGTCAGCTTTGTGTATAGTATCACCTGCAATGCTCGAGATGCCTACAATTCTGCGCATTATTATCTTTGATCTTCGTTTTTATCTTCATTCAGAGTTTTCTTTATACAGAAAATCCTCCATTGTTTGCAGAATGCCTTATTATGTTATAACTGGCAATGGGTGTCTTGTTTGCAGAACTTACAAAATTTTTTAAAGCTGCGCTACATTTATTTCTACGGTGCGCGTAAAAAATATTTTTTCGCTATATGTTGGAATTCGTTATTACGAAATTTTATTTTTCCGTCCCTTGGATTTTGCAATAACGAGGTTCTACTGTATTAAGTTTGATATTAACACTTTTTGAGTATACAACTCATCCTGAGGAAGAGAACATTGTTCTGGAAGCATGGACATTTTATATTTAATCAAGTGGTAGAAACAAAGCTATTTGATTTGAATTCATTATTAAAATGTATTATTTAAGCAATGACATGATTAGTATTTAATAAAATCTAGAAATATTTTAATACGAACATTAAGTTCTCATTACACTCATTCTCATCACTCGTACATTAAGTTCCATTGTGAAAATTCCTCTACACAACATGTTGATTTTTAAGGTTAATAATAGACCTAATAACAGTACACCAAAAGATGAAAGAAGACAGGCTGAAATGATATGGGCATGTAATAAGCAAACCACACTATTTTGATAAAATTCCATTAAGAATAAATACTGGCAGAAAGATCTCAAGCAACTTGGTGATCAAATATCGAAGATATGAAAAAAGTCTTATAAGAAATTAGACAGTTCAGGACAGAGCATCGAGAAAAGCTAATCCCAAGTAAATGAAAAAAGAAAAAGATAAAAATAATAGAGTTAGTATTATTGTTTTCAACTAAAATAATCATCAAACAGATAATAGATATCTAATAGAGACGAAACTATTATTTTATTATATTTTAATGGAAAAAATATACTGTCTATAAAATGATTACTTAAGGCAGCCGAGGACAGGTCGTAAGCCCTGTAATTACCCATACTTCCATATATTATATAATAAAAAAATAGCTTTGTCTCTGAGATATCTATTATTTGTTTAAGAGCAGTGCCTTTGTAGGTGAAAACCAGTAATTGTGTGTTCCTGGACATGTGCACGTATTGAAAATAATCATCGGTCATACCTGATAGATCATCAGTTCATTATCCATCCTAAGAAATAGCAGAGGTCGGGAGCCTTTATTCCCTAGGCCGACGACAAGCATCTCCTTTAACCTCTTGGCTGACACTCCATCGGCGACATCAGACAACATCTCCTCGGGGGCATCATGTCCCATCAAGAATGGAACCGATTCTAAACTATCTGTTAGCACCTGCAATCATAAAGACAAATACACAAATCTGAAAATATCAGATGAAAATTTCCCGAATAGATGAAAAGCACGTGATCAAATTGTCATGAAAGAAAATATCACTCAAAACATGGATACATTTGATAGAGATACATAATAAATAATAAGACCTACCATCTGTCCAGAAGTGATGTCCCTCACGAGGAAACTAAGGCGCATGTCAGGCAGAGAGTATACCTCCATGTTGCCATTGGTTCTAACTATGAACAGCCAATATGATGGTTTGTGCTCGATAAAATGTCGCCTCCACCAATCGCGTCGCACTGAACCCGTCACAATATCCCGCAGCCCGCGTTCACTCTGCATCAACTAGGGTAAAAAATAATATATGTATAAACATGCCGATAAATGATCCCAAACATAGCACTAATAGGTCCACCATCAATGTTTTTACACAAAATACAATGCAACTCAATTACTTTTTTACCTGACCGGGTTAAAAGAATTTTTCTTCAAATAAAGTCACATTTTGCTTTTAAGAATGGCTATTGAACAGATCAGTTAAAAAAAATGCCACTATGGCAAGCCAAAAATGGACTAGCGATAAACAAAATATTGATTGTGTATATATACGTATATCATAAAAGAACTCCGGCAGAAATAAATGTCAAGAAAGCAAACATAAATACAACATTTTGTGTGAAAATTTCAATACATATTAATAAAGCAATAAACTTACCGAAACCATGGATGCTGGTGTTTGATCTCCACCATACAGAATATCATCCTCGTCAACGTCATGAATGACATTAGGGTCCATTGCCCCCTCTCTTTTCACATTACCACCTTTCATTCCCTTCTTAACTGGATTCTCTCCTTTAATCTGAAAGCACACACAATTTTATAATAAATATACAAATAATATTAAAAACAGAAATACAAAAATAGAATAAAAGATACATTGAATATTGTAATACTCTGGTTGTACTGCAAATTTCTGTCGTAGTTGTATATGTGTGCGAGGGCGCGGCGCGGTGGTACATGACAGATGTGTGTGCGTATAGCAGAGCCGTTATAAGTCGCCGTACCCTCGGAAGAGCTCTCTTATTCCACGGGTCTTTTTCGGATATATACTTGCTTTAATGTAGGCAATCAATTTCTGGAGCATCAATAGAAAGTATTGCCTTTCAACACTTACGTGAGATTGGTCCTCTTGAACTGGCTGCGAGGAGAACAGTCCACTAACGTCGCGGTACAAGGTGCAGTTGTGAGCGTGTGGCTGCATAGGCGGATGATGCCTGAGCGCGGCCAGCCTGCCAGCTCCGGCCCTGCCGCTCTCTCTGAGAGCCAGCACTAACACTCGCCCCCCGGAGCACAGCACACACAGGTAGGGATCCGCGCAATGGGCCTCTAAGGCACCATTCTCCAAGGGTATGTGCTGGAGTTGTTGGCTCCCTGGAATGGATAATACAATATGTACTGTCAATTTTTACTACATACAGTAGAACCATGTAGAATTCGTATTAAGCAGAACCCCGTTAATAAGGAATACAAAGAACCAATAAAAAAAAATTCCAAAAATTTTCACGACGCGATTGCATAAAAAGTATCAAAAGTCATGAAAAATAATCATTAATTTAGTGAAAAGCACACATATTTTGTCAAATTTCGCAAAATCATCTCGAAAATACAGTATTTATTATACTAATACAAATTCCTTATGTAATTGCTTATACATATGTACTACTGAAACTAATTGAGGTGAATATTAGATCTATTTCTCGTAATAAGTAAAGATCCTATCTAAAAATGTTCTCAGTAAATTAAATAGTCATTAAATAAAATATACAATAACTAATAACTATAACACTAAGTTAAGAATAATAAGAACAAATTTAAATATTTTCAATTGTCAGGTATGTTTCAGCTTGAAAAAAAAATCTATTTATTCTTGTCTCATTTATTGACACTTCCGCAAATTATCTATGCAAATCGAAGCAGAAGAAAGCATACTTGGAATTTCTCAATTTCATCGCAACATAATATAAATGAGGTTACACACAAAGTAGCCTAAGAAGTGTGTTGGGTCGGCAGGTATATAAAGAAATATATAAAGAACGTTTCACACGGGCGCACACGGTCAAAAACCGTGTGTGTCTTTGTTAATTTTTTATAACCTATTCACCATTTTCAAATTGTGTAACGTATCGGTTTATAACGCGAGGGTCTGAAAATCATTTTATACTACAAGTTAACGGGGTTTTCGTGTTTAAAGAGGTTTATTAAGTATGAAACTGACAATTTGTGTCTTGGAAGTGTTTGAAAATTTCAAATTATATCGAATTTCGAATAAAAGGGGTTTGAATTAATGCGGTTCTACTGTATAAAGATTTTTTTCTAAATATTAGGTGTCGATTTTGTTATGCTATTACACACATTAACACACATTAAAAAAATGTAATTTTCATGACCACACTTAAGGAATCTAAATAATAAGTAATATAGTAAAACAAACCTTTGATCAATCGGATGGCTGCAGTTGTTACTTGCACAATGTATTTGTTATTTCCCAAATTGCCAGCAAATATCGTGGGAGCTTGAGTCATGAAGCCTGAATTATCCACTTCATTTATTTCTTGACCCGTTTGCAGCACCTAAAATAATTCTGTAATTAACCTTTATCCACCTGTGCTCCGTCATATAAACAGACCCTCTCGTGGTTCAGATGGTTCTAATTATCATATAATGGCCAGTCACCAAAAAAATTTCTTACTAAATAATTTTTATATCGATTCAATTAATATGTGTTTTTTAATGTTTTAAATCGTTAATGTGATTTGAAATAAATAAACCCAATAAAAAACACATTAATTACTTACTTACTTAATTACTTACCATCACGCCGTTTCCCCGTGGGGGTAGGCAGAGAGGATAGAGTGCCACACTCTTCTGTCCTGACAAACAATTCTCGCCTCATCCACATTCATACATCTTCTCATACAAGCTCGCCGATTGTTAAGGTTTCTAACAGAACCATCCTCCATTATCTGGTTTACCTGGTCGTGCCAAGTCTTCCGCAGACGTCCTCTATTTCTGGTGCCATCAACACTTGCATCATATATCTTTCTTACCATTCTCTCCTCATTCATCCGTTCCATATGACCGAACCATCTAAGTGATCCTTTTTTAATCTTACTCACTATACTAACATCAGCTTTACATGCTTTCCTTATTTCTTCATTCTTTACTCTGTCATAAATAGATTTGCCACAAATACGTCTAAGTGATCTCATTTCCACTACATTCAGTCTACTTTCGTTACTTTTCTGCCAGCTCCAGGCCTCACTTCCATACATCAGTGTCGGTACCAGGATTCCATTGTGCACCGCTAGTCTTGCCTCGGTTGACAAATTCCCATTAAATATAATTCCATTCAAAGCGCCGTTCACTATATTTCCTGCAGTCACCCTCCTTTCGATATCATTCTCAGCCTTTTCGTTTCTATCAAACATACTTCCCAAATATACAAACTCATCTACTTGTTCCAAACATTTATTACCTACAAGTATTTTGCACGGTGTCTTGCTTTCCTCCTTCTCGAATACCATCACTTTTGACTTGTTAACATTCATCATGAGGTTGCTTTCCTTGCATACATCTTACATTTTACTCACCAGATTCTGTAGTTCTTGTTCATTATTCGCCATAAGTACTGCATCATCGGCGTACAATAAACAGCATACATTCAAATCGCCCATTTTTCATTCATATATTCTTATTCATACATTCATATATTCCAGTTCTTTCACACATTTATCCATATACAAGCCATGGAGACATTACACAACCCTGCTTGACACCCTTTGTAATGTCAAACCATGGTGTGAGTGCTCCATTGATTCTTACACATGCAAAACTTCCTTCGTATAGGGATGCGATTGCGTGTATAAGTTTACAATTCACCCCGTAATCAGAGAGTACTTTCCATAACGTTTCCCTTATAACTCTATCATATGCTTTCTGTAGATCTACGAAGGCACAAAAAAGTTTTAGGTTTATCGCCAAAAACTTTTCCATCATCACTCGTAGAGAAAAGATCTGATCCATGCATCCTCTTCCACCCACAAATGCCCCTTGCACGTCCCATACTTTTTCTTTCGTCACCATTCTTAATTAGATCATCGTTATTAATTAGATCGACATAAATATTATTTAGTAAGAAATTATTGTGTCTTTAATATAAAAATTGATTTTAAATAGGAGCTGAAGCCTCAAAGCATATAATGAAATATAATATATTATTTAAAATAATTTGTTTTCACTAACACAAAGTGTTTTAAAAATGTCAAAAATTGATCATATGTACTGCAAATTGAATGGTTTATATTTATTTATATATATATTTGTTTTTTTATTCATTTTTAACATTTTGCTAATTTGGTTCAATGCAGATTTGTCTCTGTAATTTTGGCTTCAAGATTATAAGAAAATATATTTCGTATATACAAGAACTTTCTATATTAAGGTAATTTTGTGGCACGCGGAAAATAAATTTAATAGTCGCGGTCTTTTTAATAATGCTTGTAGTTTCTTAATTATGGCAATTAACATTCAGTTTATTAGTTTTACATTACTGTGAAGGTCCTATCTAAGTAATAGTTTTAAAAAGTCAAACCTAGTGTATAACTTCTGATATAAATTAATAATAAATACCCATATTTTCATAAAAAAATGTGAATATATTAGTTGTTTTTGAAAGCGCATCCTTGAGAGGAATATTTGAATAATTTACAAACTTCACAAATTTAAAGAAAAATACGTTTTAATGCACATTAAATAAGTCACATAATATTTTACCATAGTGGATTCTTCTTGAGAAAGCAGCATATAGGAGTGCGTTCCATCGTCCGCAGCTGTAGTGGCGGTCTCCGATTGGCCCGGCAATTCCCCAACCACGGTCCACATATCGACGCAACCTTGGAAAAACCACAACATTTTGTTGTTTTCATAGCATTCATAGTAATAAAGAATGAAAATGTGAGGGAATACACATTTAACATTCAATAATAATTTTCTCCATATTTTGTTATAAAAATCAATGAATAAGTTTCAAGTACGAGAAGAGTGATTGATTAATTATATGTAATCAAAATATGTATTTCTATGTATTTAATACATATAAAATACATGAATACATTTCAAATAAACTGTTATTACATGAGACCACCCCTGCAACAACACTGTTTAGGCATTTTATATGCTTCAGTAGGTAGGACTGGTTGAAGTTTAAACAGAAAAACAAAAGCATAACCGCTTCTGTTCAAACACGGCCAAAGACGGACTATATTTTCACGGCGGTGTTTACAAAATATGAATTGTGTATATTTGTCGATTTATCGGAGATAACAAGTTTCGGAAGTTCAAAGAAGATTGCCAGCCGAGTTCGGGAATATCACAGAAGACCAGCGATTTGCAGCCCAGTTATGCTAGATTAGTGTTTTTAATAACATAATTCGGAAAGACATCGGTTTTAGGTAAATCTGAATTATGAATGCCACAACATTGTATATATATATATATATATTCTTGGGTATCGAATGATATATTAAACAACCATATGAAATAAATAATAATATTACACACAATTTCTGGGTGATCTTGAAAATATTTGATGATTTTTAATTTCTACTAAGCCAACAAACAAAATTTCATGCAAATAACTTATTAGTTCTAGTAAATATCTATTTCTCTAATAAACTGAAGACATAAAAAAATTATGTTAATATTCACCAGGCAAATGGAAGGTGGTAACAATTTGAGGTCGAACACTCCTCCTGAGTACGCACAGCGCCCCGTTTTTTCCATAACCAGAGGTGGTGACCAGCTCCACCCCGCCGCCTGTCCCCGACTCCTGAAAGGCGGGCTCACCCATAGATACGTCACCGATGGGGCCAATGTTTAGTAGACTGTCACAAACCTGGAATTTACAATCAATTCATGTCGTGTAGAATAGAAAGAAATATACATATGTATATATTTTCATTTTGAGAAATCAAAATTAGTTTGGTAACTCAACTTCATATCAAAAATGGTCCACAACATCACAGGAAATAGTTTTTAAAGTGGTTTACCTCAAACATGTAGGTTGTAAGTTCGGTAGATGTTCTTCTATCCGATCCGTAAACCTCTAGCTCATCTTTGTCTCGAATCTCTTGCACGTCCGACGCCATGCAGTCACTCAGAGATTCCAGGCGCCGCTTCTTTGCATTAGAGGCAGATTCTGTTAAAAAATAACCATCAATTTTCAAGATAACTAAATCTCAAATGTCAAAAAGCATCAACTATTACGAATGTGAATAACAATATTATCCGAGAATTCAAGTGCACGGTGTGTCTATCTACAAACGAACTAATATATAATGCAACATGTACAACATTTGTACAACACTGTGTACCACACTAACAACTTAAAAAGAACACCTGCAAGCCCTATGCGACTGAATTCCGATGTTATATCGAATTGAAAATCATGTGTCATTAGGTATAGTATATCAAGTCCACTACATAAAGTACACAAGTAAATAGCACGTAGGCAGGAAATCTACCTAGATAAGACACTGGATAAGATTTGTAACCAGCTCTCTTGAATAAATCCAATGTGAAACAACTTGAGTTTTTATTGACAGAGTACATCCTGAAATCTTAAATATGTAACTTTCACGCATGTCTCTACAAATTATTATTAGTCAGTTAAAATATCCAGAAGATTGAAAAAACCGGCACCTAAGAAAAAATACGAAAAAGAGAAAATTCCTTATTTATTCTGTTCACAATAAATAGTCATATTCTACTTGTTCTAATATATCAGAAAAATATTTTAG
Organism: Eubasilissa regina; assembly: GCA_022840565.1. Taxonomy (NCBI): domain Eukaryota; kingdom Metazoa; phylum Arthropoda; class Insecta; order Trichoptera; family Phryganeidae; genus Eubasilissa; species Eubasilissa regina. Next base: position 9,193,827 of record JAINEB010000019.1, read on the forward strand.
GTTATATGTATAAAAAAGAATAGTGACTATTTTGTACATATAAATGTTATTCAAATTGGATGCCTTATATATTTATTATGAAACAGTTTAATTCATTTTTTGTCAAATGTCCCACCAAACATACAATAGAACCTTTTTTAACATAAGCCCGGTTTTCAGGGTAGTTCTTGCTACCTGATGCGTCGATTGCCATTGTCTTTTGCATTATTTTTATTTTATTAGATGCTCTATAATAAAATGTAATCAACTACTATTACCAAATGCGAACTGACAAATGTTTGCCAAATCAAAATGGCGGCCAAACATAATATTCACCCTGTATTAAAAATTACCTTCATTGGTGAGATCTATAGTTGCTGTTGGCCTCTCGACTTGCAGTAGGGTATGTCTCTCTTTCTCCGTAAACCTCAGGAGGAGAGAATTACCAAGGCGAGATCCCAAGAACATGAAACTGTCTTCACAAATGCACATCTGCAAGGAAATAATCAGTATCAATCATGGATATCATAAAAAAAAAGATAAAAATAAATATCAATATTCTTTTATGTGATTTTTTTCAATTTTCCAATAAAATAACATTAATTAATTTTGGCAAATGCCCAAAAATACACTAGGTTAAAAAAAATTATATATTCTCTCTTTAAAGCGCGTTTCAGTAACTTCCATATGGAAGTTGTCACAGTTGATAGCTAACAGCCTAACAGGTGACATCTCAACATTGTAAACTGATAATCTTGTAGTCTGACATAGTGATATAGAATATAAAATTATTAACTTTAGTAGCCCGCGGACGGACTCCCATCCCATAAAAAATAATCTAGGACCCCACAGTTGACTGCATACGAAAATGAGGGAAAAATATTTTTATTTAAACACAGAATCATTACAATAAATTCTCACAAAATTAATAAACTTATATAAATATAAAATAAATTCAAAACATTTTATATAAATTGTAAAAAAAATGTCTTATAGGTACGATATATGTATAGAAAATGGCATAAATAGTGTTTTATTACAGTAAATTCAGTATCAGATTTTACCACGAGAAAAATGGTATTCTTTTCTTGAAACTAGAATATAAATATTTAGCTCGGTTTCGGAGTGACATCTTCATATATGATATAAAGAAATAGCCTGAGGGGAGGGGACTCATCCTTTCCCGGGACCGGTTAGAAGCTAGAGTTTCTTTGTCAGTCTCAATAAAGTCAAATAAACATGTGACTTTATTTCAATAACATATCCAAGTTTATGCAGTATAAAAAATGAAAAAAGAAAAGAAATTCAATGTATATATATAGTTATTAGCAATTTTCGCCAAATTTAAAATTTAAACCCTCCAGCATCGCCTAAGTGCTGTCTTTATTCATAAAAAAGAAATATATATATAACATAAATCCACAGAATACATAGTTTTACATACAGATGGAAAATTAAGGTGCAGTAGTTCAAGGCAGACACTCAGGGATCCAGTCATCAAAAACACTCCCAAATAGGGATAGTGGACGAGACACAAAATGGTTGTTAGTTGCTAATGTAGTTGCAAAATACTAGGTATTGAGTAGTTCATATATGTGGATGAAATTTTTCTTATAAATACTGCAACATTTGTCAATACTTGACAATGACAATAAATGACACTTGACAATTTGCCCCTAGACCCCAAATTAAGAAACACTGGTCAAGATACATGTATACATAAGTTGAAGATTAGCGACGGACTTACACATGTTGTGAGCACACTGGCCGCTGCTTTGTCAAGATGAAATGCTCTGATGCTCCTAACAGAATCTGCCAACAGAGTCAGAAGATACAATTGACCACTGCGAAGGGACAATACTAATTTTTGAGGGCCCAAAGTACTGACACACACACCCTCGAGCGATAGGCAAACTCCTTCCTGTATTTCTGGAAAAAAAAATCACATTTTTATATCACACATACGAGATATTTATTAATTTTAAAACAACAATCTTAAAAAGTTATCACTGGAATTGTACGCATGTGAATTATGCAATCTCCGGGTCACACATCTCATGGAAAGGATTACGACAATTCCGGTCGTAAATCGGAATCACCACAAGGTGTGGGGGGGAATAGGAAAACATGGTACAGGTAGAAGTCGGTGAGGGGATAGGTTGTTTAATCGAAAGACCAGTGATTTCGGGAACCGAAATTCGGAAGGACTGCTCGCTTTACCTTGCATATGACGCCTCTGGAATCCCTGCAATCACCGCCGAGATCACACAATAAATGGCACACGGATGAGCCGATCTCGCTTCCTACTGAAGATGGCAATGTCAGTTTGCATCCACGATGCATACAAACAATAGACACTGTGCACACTAATCGCAGGATCACAAAAAACATAGAGCTGACAAAGTCCACACCGTGAATGCTATCGCGATGTCAAGATCGAACACAATATCACTCAAATTGACGTCTGCTGGCGTCAAGGTCAGATTTCACACTGTTGGACAAGTATTGGGATAGGTCAGGGGTAAGAAATTTGGACGCGAGCATGTGACAACAATAATTTTTGCTTTTAAAATTAGCAATATTAACTTTGTGGTTAAAATTCATATTTTTTATTTATTATCTTTGTTTTTTTAACCACTGAATTGAGTTTAAATAGATCTACCGGTATCGAAAAATACCATTTTCTTCTTCAAGATGTCATAACTAACTAAAAACATATATTATTCTTCACCAGAATCTATTTTTAAAAAAAACAACAATTATTTAAAAAATAAAAAATTTTCCTAAAAATTATTTGATTAAATTTGTATTAAGGCGCCACTTGCAATAATAATTCATATTTTGGCGTTTTTTACGAAAATATGGGTTTTTATTATTCATTTATATCAGAAATTATTCAATAGATTTGACTTTTTTTTCAACTATTACTTGGATTGGATCTTTACATTAATATAAAACTAATAAACTGAATGTTATTTGTCATAATTAAGACGATACAAATATTATAAGAAAGACCGTGACCATTAGATGCATTTTAGGCATTGTACAAAATTGAGTCAATGCGTAGACGAAATATATTTTCTTATAATCTTAAAGCCAAGATTACGGAGACAAATTTGTAGGAAACCAAATCAGCAAAATGTTAAAAATTAATAGAGTTATAAATCATTCAATTTGCAGTACATTTGATGAATTTTTGATGTTTTTAAAATACTTTGTTTTAGTAAAAACATAAGTTTTTAAATAATAAACTATATTTACTCACATGCTTTGAGGCTTCAACTACTATTTAAAACTAAGTTTAATATCGGAAACACAATAATCATTTTTTAAATAATATATTTCCAGTCTTATGAAACACGATAATTTTAATTGTCTATCGGACCTTCAGAACGCCGTTGAATTCGGCCATGACGATCGTGGGGTTTGTGCTCCGTTGGATTTTCATTAAATTTGCCTATAAAACACATTTTATTACAAATTTTGACTACACTATGAATGAATATTATACTTATTCTTGATACCAATTGCTTATTTTTGTAAATTATATGGTTTTGGGCTGTTTTTATACGAAAACAGATTATAATTTTGACTTCTGAACATAATACGTATGTCAAAACCTACGTAACGGATCGGAGCGCTAAGAATCTGACAACGCATGCGCGGCTTGCATCGCATTGCGTCTCTTATCTATGGCATTGCGCATCTAACGCATGCGCCTCAAGGGCATAAAATTAATTTATTCACATGATTCAACGTGACATTCGTGAACCCGTGTTTTTTTTTTGTTGGGTTTGGTTCTCATTATATTTTATTATACAAATTATTGTTCTGAAATTACTGCCTCCTGTGACTCAAGATGCCTAAGGTCAAAAAGTATCCATTAACACGCTCTACGAAATATTCCAACAAAATTTTAAATGGTTATCTTCTTGGAATAAAAATCGCAACGTAAGTTGATAATTTTTACCATTTCTATAACAATTATCTATTTGATTTAACAATACAAATTACATAGTTCAATATACATATATTATGTAGTGCAGATAAATTATTTTTTATTGGAAATACATATCCTTAAAGATAAATAATCTTATCAAAAGAATTATACATGACAGACCTGTCTGATACAAATGTATTTGTTATAGTCATATAAATGAATAAAGATGTATTTTAATATTTTAGACATAAAAATACTGATAACTTAATAACAATAATAATATTATTAATTATTTTCAGGATGTTCCCGAACTGAGTATTGAATGTGCGGACTCGTGTGAACTTCCTAAATTGGATGGCAAAAGAGTGGTCGACGACATACACCAATTCTTTTCTCTAATTAATCAAATTTACTCCCACAAGTCGATGTTTGAGTGCACATGAACGAATATTGAATATGTGAAAGAACATAAAATTTTATTTCTAAATTCAGTTTAAATTGTAATAAATGTGAATCAAATTTTGTTTTGAATACGTGTGAAGAAAAAAAAAACGAAATGAACAACTAATTATTTAACAGTGAATAATAATACTTTTGTCATATTTTCATTTATATTTTAATATTAATAAATATGTAATTTATTAAAACAATAAATAAATATTTTAAAAAAAAACTTTTTTATTACAACCATAGTATGATTATTATATAATATTGGCATAAATAGTTCTCTCTTCACAAATACAGCTGCTTCAAAAGTTGTCAATATTATTTATTAGTATGAATTTACGTCAATTTTTTCCTTATAAATCGGGGGCATGATTGTAATAATCATGTTTATCGACACAATGTTTTTTATCATAAACATAACAATTCTTACGTGAGAACTTTAACAAATTATTTAATTTTCGCCTGATAATTTCAAATGGCAACACATATGTATTATGAATGTTGAAGAAATGCCTATTTTCTGATAGCTTTATTACCTAGGAATTAAAAAAAACCAACAATTGTATACTTGTCCTTTTCTATTAATACCTTTCACTCTAGCAATATTTACGTAAAAAATAACGCACTTTTATGTTTACTTGATATTGTAAATGAATTAACTATTAGTCTCGTCTTGAAAGGGTATGCAAAATGCAAAAATATCTCGAAATTCAAACTGGAAAAATGAAAGTAGCCTCTTAAGTTAAAATTTGAGTTAGGTACTAAATTTATTTTTTAAATAATTGTTTTTTTAAAAATAGATTCTGATGAAGAAACAATAATATATGTTTTTAGTTAGTTATGACATCCTGAAGAAGAAAATGGTATTTTTCGAAACCAGTAGATGTATTTAAACTCAATTCAGTGATAATAAATAAATAATAATAATAATTTTTGCGGCTGATATTACAAACGCGTGTTTTGCAAATACGGAACAGCATATATATGATAAAAAAAATGTTAATAATAAACTATGAAATGTAGTAACCTGAGTGTATCTTATGTGTGGTATGCATAACCTACACAATACAAGTACAAACTTGATTTTTGTGTTGTCCATGCCTGGCCTTTTCTCAGATCGAGTTGAACTTGTAATATTACACAAGAGCCCATGTGCGTATAATGAACAAATACATACAATTAAAATTTCTCAACCCAATTTCTTTGGTCTAGCGTCCTTAATACAACATATGCAGTATCTCTGTGGTATTGAATACACTTTGTTATTAAAGAAGCAAAATATTTCACTCAGAAACTATAAACACCGAATCTGTACTTAAACTTACTTAAAGGAAAGTTGGTAGAATGGTTGGCCATAGAATTCAGCGACACTCCATATGGTGGGATGGATTGGTTCAAGTAAATTATGGAATTTACAGCCAATATGAGACAGCCACCTGGAGAACATTAAAAAAAAATTAATTTTAAATTTTCAAGAACAAACTTCATTAATTTATTTATTTTTTTTTTATTTATTATTATTATTATATCAGGCATTAACATAATTTGTAAAATAACAGAAAATTTCGTCAATGCAATACACAAAGAAAAAAATTACATAATGTCAGCATGTCCTTTCACAATCAAAATTAAAAATACAATATGTGAAGGAAGCAAACTATCCGTCACCATTGAGATGAGACACAAAAAATTCTAATAATGCAGTCCTATAAAGAATTAAATTTACAGCAAAAATGTCGACTAACTCCGCATATTCATTTCCCAAAGAATGCAATCTGGGGACTGCGGAGTTAGCTAATGCATGTGTTCTGACATTACCCCTGTAATAGAACAATAAATTGTCTCGATGATCTCAATGGTGCGTGAAAGTCAAGCAGACCAACAATCGGGGGGCAGTCTATCATACCATTGATGTTCCTGTATATAATTTACAGCGCTTACAATTTTTATTAGAAATTACAGTTTTTTTGCTAATATTATTTCCGTATGTAAGATGCAAATTGAATTCATCAGGCCATAAAATCAATAATAAGAATATTTAATAAAATGTATCAAGTAAACACAAAATTTAAAATATTATATAACAACTGATACACCTGACGTTGCGTGGATACTAATCCCCTTCCTCCCTGATAGTCCTATATTATACCAAGTGTCTCATAGCTAGTAGCAAAAACTTTGGGGGAGTCTTCTTCATTCAATTTTGAACAGAAAATATTATTCACACTTTGGTAAAATATTTACAGTTAACGAGTTATGCGAATTCAAAGATAGCATTTTTTTCAATATTTCTTATCTACTACTATTAAAGTAATTCATAACAAATTTTATAAATTGATTTTCTGATTAATTAATTGATAAAACACTCAAAATACAATACTATAGAAATTACTCCTACTAAAATGTTAGATCAGCTGTTTTACCTTACCTAAGTATGCCCTCATGAATACATATGCACATATATATGTACTTATAAAGCTTACTGAGCTCACGACTTCAACTAACTTAAAACAGTGGTTCGCTCAATCATCCACCGAGCAAACTTTATTTAAATATTGTGTATGTATATTAAAATGAAGTTCATAAGAATTTTTTAATAAATGCAAGCACTGAAAATTACCAAAAATAATTTAAAAAATAAGGGAATCAAAATATTCAATTGAAAGTAAAACAAAAAAATGTAAATAGGTTACCTAGTAATCAAAAATATAGATCGGTATGTATGTTTGTACTTCTAATCTTGTAATATTCAGCAATCGAAAAAAAAAAAAGTCGCACGAAATATAATACTAATGCACATCAATGTGCGTTAAAAATTATGTTTACACAAAAATCCCACGTAAATATTTTTTACACAAAGTTACGCACAATCTGTGCGTGTAAATAATTATAAAAGCATAATTTTTTTCAATTAAACGATTAAAAATTTAATTTTATATGGAATAAATAATTCTATATTTAAAATGCAAAGACTAAAATTAAAAACTGAACTAAAATGTTAAAACAATAAATTAAAAATGGTGTATCACAATTCGTAAAAGTAATAATATTTAACATAAGTACGATTTATTGTAAATATGAAAACATTGTATGCTGTTTATTAAAATGTATGTTAAAATACGGGGAAACATACGTGCCCCCATCATTTAGAATCATTTTAAAAGACAAGTGTACAAAATATCTGAATGTGAGCACGAATTGAATTGCGCTTAGTAACGGTGTTCTTTATATGTAGTAAGTAACATGACGGCAATAAACAGTCATGATCCCTTTTTACTTCGAATATTAAAATGATATGGTGGAACATAATATCGGGATGGATGTTTATATTTTACAACATATGTAGATAAGTATTGTAAACATTTTGATTTATATTTTTAAAAATCTGTAGAACGAAAAATATTTTAATGAATAAAAAATATTATAATTTAAGTAGGTCCATTTACTAGAATGAGATTTTGTATTTTATATTAAGGTTAAAGAAATGCTCATATAGCGAGTAATGGGGGGTTAAAAATATTAGCAAATTTTTATTTATTACGTCATACATAAAAATCTCCTCGAGACTTAGGGAATTCATTTTTCAGATGCTGTGTCATTGAATCGAAGGATAAAGATTTTTATTAAGGAGAACACATTCTTATTGTGAAGTTGTAATTATTCAGAACATAGGTTTGTGATGTTTTAATTACTAATTTAATGTATATATTTATAATTTAATGTATATATTTATAATTTAATGTATATATTTACATTAAATTTGTATTTATAAAGATTTTTACTTTGAAAATGTATTTACTTCGGAAAAAAGTCTGTTTTCGCATATTTGTGTAATTCAATTTCCGATATTAAAATTTTTAAATTAAGTGAATATTATTTTAATTTCAACAACTACACAGGTACTTATTTATTTTCAAAAAACGAAAAGATGGACTTTTAAATTAAAAAAAACTACCGTGATGTCAACATCAGCACGTGGTAAAAATTTCCTGTACTTGAAAGATTTTTCAGATACAAATTCATATTAGTTTGGGCTGTGCGGTAATCCGGTACTGACTCAACTCTCGTTTGTTTACAATAAAGTGATTATTTGATCAAAGATCATGTGTTTTTGTAATATTGCATAAAATGCCATATGAGTATACTAATTCGGAGTACGTAGATATGATTCTGATTTTGAGGGAACCTACAATTTAAGAATACTTTGTATTTAGCTTCATACTGACTGACATGTCTTCATCAAAGCATATTTTAATTAGGTATTTATTTAAAATGCGCTTTGAATAATTTAAAAAATGGTTCTCGATTTGACAACACAAATCAAATAACCGTCAGACAGTAACTATATACGTAATTTGTAAGCTAATGAGCATAATACTTTCATAAATTTCAGATTATCCTTTTCACAATCAAAGCTTGATGCAGAAAAACGTACATCTTTTTTATTTAATTTAACATTTTTACATATTTTGTATTCAATAAGCGCAAAGTAACAATTGAAAAAAAAAAACAATCTTTCATTACGTGTTACAATTTTTTAAAAAATGCTGTCAATCTTGGCATTTTTTATCTTATATTTTTTCTACCCTGCAAATTCTAGGTCAGTGGGTCAGTGTATATGTATTGAGGTCATCGACCTCTCATGTATGGAATGTATGACATAATACTTAACCTTTTGAATGTGAATTTTGAAAAATAAATAAATAGAAAGTTGATAATTCGCCAGGCAGAAGGAAAATCGACAAATTATCAAGAATATTTTTTGTTCTAAATTACTTGATTTACCTATTCTTGAAATTTAGACAATTAGCTACAAGACACCCTGTATATTTACGTAAATGTTATACATATTAATGAAATTTTATTATATAAATTCATTTTTGCATTAAAAATTGATTGTAGGGAATTAATTTTGAACAAAAATTTTGATATAAGTCATTTTTCATTATAGCGGGGTTCGTTTTAACGGGGTTTTACTGCATTATCAATGACCACTGAGATGAGGTTATTAAAGGTAATTAGGAGATTAAAAATATAAAAAAATAACTGCAATTGGAACTTCGAACTCTTGATATTTCCTTTAATATCCGTTAAATAGAGTTGATGTCTATGGAAGAAATAAAGAATAATGCATTTGGAACCCATTTCACGCAATAACTCAAATTAGCCCAAAATGTTAGTTGAAATGTTGTTATTCTAAGGGGTCGACATTGTAAGAAGAATTCAAAGAGATCGAAAATTGGATCTGTAAACAAATATATAATTAAATACTAGAGTGCAGATTTTATGTACGGATAGATTAAGCTAGTAATGAATTATTTCAATAAAAAAAATAGGCCAATGGCGACACTTACCCAGTGGCCTTTGTATGGCCACGGCACCAACACAATCAAACGGCAATCCGGAAACTGCCCAAATGGAAGGGTGCACCCTGGCCTGAAGGTTTAAACTTACCCCCAGCATTGCGCACGTGTCCAGCCTCACCGCTGTTCGTCTAGTGGTTATAAAATATAAATATGATATGGTCCGGGCACAATTATACTGCACCAAAAGTAAACAAATGAAAATATGATAAAAAGAAGATTGTGGAAATTGATTTTAAACTTATACACAGAGTGTTTTAAGGGTGAGCTTTCATTTTTCCAGTTTGAAATTTGAGTAATTCTATACGAATTATATATGCTTTCAAGATGAGGCTAATAGTTAAATTCTTATAAGTATCAGAGAAATAATTAATTACATTATTTATTTTATGACAGCCTCAATTCATTATTTAGTTAAATATTATTGATTTAAAACGCAACATTGGCGTTTTGGTTATATGTCTGTTTCATAATTACATACTATTTATGAAACATACAGCTTGTGTTTAAAATGCAACAGTGTTATATATAAACAAAATATTTAATTGCGATATACATAAAAATAGCGTACATAAAATGTTTACTTTGTTGAAAACGTTATCCCTTAAAATCAGTAAAAAAAACTTCTAAATTTATGAAATTTGCTACTAATATTGTGAATAACTTCAATATTAATTCATACAGTGGGTAAAATATGCGTGGAAACATATATTTTCAGCATTTTTCAATTAAAATTACGAGAGTGTGGACTAGATATGATTACGGCCGCTGACGATCAGCGATTTGACGCTAATAAAAAATAGGCATTATTAAGATTGATATAAATATTATTTACTAAGAAATTATTGCATTTTTGATATCAAACTTGATTTTAAATAGTAGCCGAAGCCTCAAAGTATGTGAGTAAATAGAATATTTTATTTAAAAACGTATGTATTCACTAAAACAAAGGATTTTAAAAACGTCTAAAATTGGTAATGTGTCCTGCAAATTGAATGGTTTATAACAATATTAATTTTTAACATTTTGTTAATTTGTCTCGATTGAGATTTGTCTCTGTAATCTTGGCTTCAAGATTATAAAATATATTTTGTTTATGCAATAATTTATCATATTAAGATAATTTTGTAGCACGTGTAAAATGCATCTAATGGTCGCGGTCTTTCTTATAGTGCTTGTATTGTCTTAATTATGGCAAATAACAGTCAGTTTATCAGTTTTAAATTAGTGAAAAGGTCTTATCTAAGTAATAAATAAATAATAAAAACTAACATTTTCATAAAAAAAAAGTGAACATTTTAATTATCATTGAATATGGCATCTTAAACAATATTACATGCATAACTTTGAACATAGATAAAACAAAAAAAACTCTGAACAAAAAATGTTATATAAAAAAATTTGGTCTAAAATGCCCGATTAAAAAAAAAAAAAAATTCAATCAAATACACATATATTATTTTTTCTGTTATAGTAATTTTTCCAATAAATAAATGCATAATTAAATTTTAATTAATTACCCAGGGAACGTTTTCACTGGCTCATAAAGCAGGAGCAACGTTGGCTCGTAATAGCCATGCAGGAACTGTAAATCTATAATATTGTCGATCTTTTCATCCAATTCCTTTAGCACTATCACGTACGAAGCCATCACCGGAGCCTTGGAAGATACCGGTTGAGGCTAGAAAATAAATAATTAGAAATTAATCAATCAACAAATACAAATTTATAAACCTATCAAAAAAAAATTGCCAAAAATATTTACTAATGAAAAACAAAAGGGACGACCCATTCCCAAACATGGTTATTTTCATCATTATATCATTGGCATCCCCGCAACCTGTAGCGAATGTGTGCTTGAGCAATAGTATATATTCGGCATTTGTTAATGTTTCAGTAAACAATCAGCAGTCAATGGGTTAAGCGAATTAATTACTGTATATAGTACAGAGTATATGTTGAGTAATTTGTTGCCATTTTAAAAACATAAATATTAACTAGGCCCTAAATTCTGCCATGTGTCATGTTTAACTGTAATTTGTTTAAATTATTTGAATACAATTTATGGAGGAAAAATTATGATTGTTACACTCTATTTCAGTCGTAATTCGTTTTCTACTTGAGTCGAAACAGATTTCTATGGGGCGCTGTACGATGTCACTATTGGAAAGAATAATTTGGTTAAAGATCCGATCCGCGGCGCCGGTGAAATCATGCGTTATTTGCTGTAGGAAATAGAAGCCGCGGGCTGTCACATGGGTATCGACTATGGCAACGATAACTAACGTGAAATTCTGTCTCTTTCTCTGTAGCAAGTTTTCAACGTGGGTGGCCAAGGTGTTAAACAAATGTTATATGAAGCCAGTTTGAAGTTAAAAAAAGTTTTTTAACTTTGACTTTTACTCGCATCATCGATTTCTGAGGCTTTGAAACTGAAACCCCCAAAAATTAATCATGGACTTACACTCTGATCGCCTTATACTTGAGAGTATACAGTGATTTAAAATTATTATATTGCCTTTTTTGTTACCAAAACAAAGATGCAGAACTAAACTCCTTATTCAGACACAGACACATTAAATCAAATCAAAAACACATTACTTTCATAAGATATTTACAATTATTTTTTTTAATCATGTTAAAAATTAAGAACATCTTGCTATTAACCTGTTTGAGGCCATGAACGGGCAAACCTTTTCATGCCGCATAAGGCCATGGATGCGTAAACGTGCACGCACTGTTCGATCTTAAATACGATGAAGAATCACAACTTTCAACATGTCACCTGTTCGAAATTGTATTGTCATCTATGGACAACGATCCTAATCTTTCACAATATTTCTGACAGCTGACAGAGATCACTAGGCACTTAAGAAGTTTTTTTTAAAGGGGATTTCGCAAATCATCCAGTTTAGTTTTCTTTGTTTTTGTTGGCGTGATATTTTGCTTGAATCTGTTTCCAATTATATATTGGTTTTTATACAAAATTGTATTTTTAGTGTATTGTGGATGAAAATATATATCTAGTGTGTCTATAAAATTCACTTTTTATCTTTATTTAAGCAATATTTGACTGTATCTCACTGTGTTTCTTTGTATTTTCTATACAAGTTTATTCATATTTCTTTTGATGACTTAACATTAAAAAATAAGTTGAAAATAACAAAAAAAAAGTGAAATTGTGATAACCCTGTTGTATATTTTCATTTAAAAAACTTCATCATATATTTGGATGACCTAATTTGTTGATAAGTTTTTACACTTTCCTACCGTACTGTTTTTATTTTTATTAAATTTATATTATGGAAAAATGGCTGGCCTACAGGCGTCTGCCATAATAAATAAAACTGGCATTCAAAAAGTTAATGAGTAATCATTTTCTAACCAAATGGTACACAAAACGTTTTATATAATATAAGCTCACCATTTTTGTATCCAAAGGTTTGAATTCCAACGGATCACCATCCTCTGTGTTGGCTTCTCTTCTGAGGGGGACTACAGCCAGTCTTCTTCCATACAGCAGCATCACGAAGCATCTATTCTCTGGATCCACTCGAATCCATGGAATATGATTGTGACTCGTCCAACCGCCCTGAATAATAAAAGTGCATGATTAGAATACACCATTATCAGTTCTAAACCACACGGTAACGGCATAGGAAATGGATAGACTAGATAAAAACTTTACACATTTTGATAGGGTAATATAAATTATATATAAAGGTTACAATTTACACAATTTATATAAATGTATACCATTTAGATTGGGTAATCTAGGTAGGTTCTTCTTCAATATTAGCAAAATTACTTTGTGGCCACATATTATATAAATAATAAGACAAAACACTTTGTTTAAACCACTATTTATTAAATACAAATTAAGAGGCTACTTTCATTTTTCCAGTTTGAATTTCGAGATATTTTTGCATTTTGCATACCCTTTCAAGACGAGACTAATAGTTAATTCATTTACAATATCAAGTAAACATAAAAGTGCGTTATTTTTTACGTAAATATTGCTAGAGTGAAAGGTATTAATAGAAAAGGACAAGTATACAATTGTTGGTTTTTTTTAAATTCCTAGGTAATAAAGCTATCAGAAAATAGGCATTTCTTCAACATTCATAATACATATGTGTTGCCATTTGAAATTATCAGGCGAAAATGAAATAATTTGTTAAAGTTCTCACCTAAGAATTGTTATGTTTATGATAAAAAACATTGTGTCGATAAACATGATTATTACAATCATGCCCCCGATTTATAAGGAAAAAATTGACGTAAATTCATACTAATAAATAATATTGACAACTTTTGAAGCAGCTGTATTTGTGAAGAGAAAACTATTTATGCTAATATTATATAATAATCATACTATGGTTGTAATAAAAAAAGTTTTTTTTTTTTAATATTTATTTATTGTTTTAATAAATTACATATTTATTAATATTAAAATATAAATGAAAATATGACAAAAGTATTATTATTCACTGTTAAATAATTAGTTGTTCATCGAGCGCATTATCGTTATTCAGAATTTCGTTTTTTTTTCTTCACACGTATTCAAAACAAAATTTGATTCACATTTATTACAATTTAAACTGAATTTAGAAATAAAATTTTATGTTCTTTCACATATTCAATATTCGTTCATGTGCACCCAAACATCGACTTGTGGGAGTAAATTTGATTAATTAGAGAAAAGAATTGGTGTATGTCGTCGACCACTCTTTTGCCATCCAATTTAGGAAGTTCACACGAGTCCGCACATTCAATACTCAGTTCGAGAACATCCTGAAAATAATTAATAATATTATTATTGTTATTTAGTTATCAGTATTTTTATGTCTAAAATATTAAAATACATCTTTATTCATTTATATGACTATAACAAATACATTTGTATCAGACAAGTCTGTCATGTATAATTCTTTTGATAAGATTATTTATCTTTAAGGACATGTATTTCCAATAAAAAATAATTTATCTGCACTACATAATATATGTATATTGAACTATGTAATTTGTTTTGTTAAATCAAATAGATAATTGTTATAGAAATGGTAAAAATTATCAACTTACGTTGCGATTTTTATTCCAAGAAGATAACCATTTAAAATTTTGTTGGAATATTTCGTAGAGCGTGTCAATGGATACTTTTTGACCTTAGGCATCTTGAGTCACAGGAGGCAGTAATTTCAGAACAATAATTTGTATAATAAAATATAATGAGAACCAAACCCAACAAAAAAAAACACAGGTTCACGAATGTCACATTGAACCATGTGAATAAACGAATTTTATGCCCTTGAGGCGCATGCGTTAGATGCGCAATGCCATAGATAAGAGACGCAATGCGATGCAAGCCGCGCATGCGTTGTCAGATTCTTAGCGCTCAGATCCGTAACGTAGGTTTTGACACATGTATTATGTTCAGAAGTCAAAATTATAATCTGTTTTCGTATAAAAACAGCCCAAAACCATATAATTTACAAAAATAAGCAATTGGTATCAAGAATAAATATAATATTCATTCATAGCGTAGTCAAAATTTGTAATAAAATGTGTTTTATAGGCAAATTTAATGAAAATCCAACAGAGTACAAAAGCCACGTCCGTCATCGCCGAATTGATCGGGGTTCTGAAGGTCCGATAGACAATTAAAATTATCGTGTTTCATAAGACTGGAAATATATTATTTAAAAAATTATTATTGTGTTTCTGATATTAAACTTAGTTTTAAATAGTAGTTGAAGCCTCAAAGCATGTGAGTAAATATAGTTTATTATTTAAAAACGTATGTTTTTACTAAAACAAAGTATTTTAAAAACGTCAAAAATTCATCAAATGTATTGCAAATTGAATGATTTATAACTCTATTAATTTTTAACATTTTGCTGATTTGGTTTCCTACAAATTTGTCTCCGTAATCTTGGCTTTAAGATTATAAGAAAATATATTTCGTCTACGCATTCGTTTAGCGCATTGACTCAATTTTGTACAATGCCTAAAATGCATCTAATGGTCACGGTCTTTCTTATAATATTTGTATCGTCTTAATTATGACAAATAACATTCAGTTTATTAGTTTTATATTAATGTAAAGATCCAATCCAAGTAATAGTTGAAAAAAAAGTCAAATCTATTGAATAATTTCTGATATAAATGAATAATAAAAACCCACATTTTCGTAAAAAACGCCAAAATATGAATTATTATTGCAAGTGGCGCCTTAAATGTATTAATTAGAAAGATATACATACAAAATCGTTTTATAGAAAAATATTGTTGTTGCTACCGGGATTCGAACCTGGATTTCTTCCAATCCGGAGAATGTGCATTAACCGATTATGCAACAGCACACAGTACATTGATGACAAATTTTCAAACCTATATATCACACTTTTCAAATTGATACATCTATTGTTCCATTATTTAAAAGTCATCTTTATTTTTACGAAATCTCAAATACTTTGGAGTAATCTGATAGGAGATACCAGAATTTTTTTTTTTCAATTTTGGACACATTGATATAACTTATATATTATTAAGGAGAACATATTCTTATTGTGAAGTTGTAATTATTCAGAACATACGTCTGTGATATTTTAAATACAAATTAAATATATTAATTAAAAAGATATACATATAAAATCAGTATTATTAGATGTATTCATTTGAAAAGTATAACATTTAGGTTCAAAAATTTATCATCAAAGTACTGTGTGCTGCAGCATGGTTGGTTAGTGCAGTTCCCCAGATTGGAAAGAGATCCAGTTTCAAGTCCCGGTAGCAACAACAATATTTTTCGATAAAATTGATTTTATATATATGTACAGTAAAACCGCGATATAACGAAACCCGATGTAACGAAAAATGACGTATATCGAAAAAAAAATCGAAATTTAGTCCCTAAAACCAATTTTTCATACAAAAATGCATTTATATAACGAAATCCTGTTAATATTTATAACAAAATCATTTTTGTCCCGTATGAAAAATTTCAATACATTTACGTAAATTTATAACGAAATAAAAAAATGTTAAATGATGAAAATATTATTTCGCACTTACAAAGCCGCGCCAATGCATCTGCCGTATGCGAACGGTTTTATGGCCTTTTCGGCGGTGCGCGGCGGTCAGCCGACAAGGTAGTAAAACAATTCGATCTTTTTCTTGGGTTCATAGTAGGCCCATAAAACCATTTGACATAATTCTTGCGGCGTTCACTTGGACACGTTTTACGTACTCTAATATGTATTACAATCCCAGACAGTTGTAAAATACACAAATTAACAGGAACCCCCCGAAAGTTGCAGTATGTACTTATTGGAAATGTCAGTCTCAGTGTAACGTCTGTAGAGTTAAGTTTGTTCAGCTTTTAACGCGATTATTGCATGACCGAACTGAATATTTACATAAATTCATTTTCGTTTGACAATTGTTTTCGTGTGAACTCGTCAATAATATAAATAATTCGTTAAAATATTTTATGGACTATTTTTGTACGGCATTTTGTATTTCTATTAACAATTGTTTTCGTGTATTTTAAGTGGACAATGTTGACGATAATTTTTAAGTGAACAATTTTAACGATTATAAATATATTTTGAAGTGGTTGCCGCCATTACCGGTAAGCACCTTCGTAATTTATATACGACTCATTTTATAAATATGCCGCGATTCAACTGTAAAAATGTTATTTTTGAATTATTTTGTATGTTTCATGCCCAAAACTATGTTTGAAGCGGCTCTACATTTAAACACAATTAAAATATTGTTTTGTGTTTGCAATATTCTGGAATTTACAAAAATATCTTCCAATTGGTGTTGAATAGGTTCTGTTCTTAATTTAATTCCTTTGATTATCCATTTGCTTATCTGTTTTAATAACAAAACTACTAAAAATATGTAGGTATTCAGTTCCCTATGGCCTTCTTTCTCCTTTGTTTGCAGAATTTGCGATCTTTTTTGAAGCCGCGCAACATTTTTTTGCGACGACGCGTAACATATAGTAGGTTTTTTTATTTTTTTCGTTATATGTGGGAATTCGTTATTACGAATTTTTATTTTTTGGTCCCTTGGATTTCGTTATATCGCGGTTTTACTGTATATCTTTCTAATTAATACATTTATTTATTTAATATTTAAAACATCACAGACCAATGTTCTGAATAATTACAACTTCGCAATAAGAATATGTTCTCCTTAATGAATATATATAGGTACTTGCTACTGCTCTGCTACTATCTTAATATAGATACCTTCATATCATCCTCCTCGAAATAATGTAGACTCAATGTTGCCAGGCTGTGTGTTGACGGATCATACTGCAGAACGGCCAGTTTAGCATCCTTAAAGGACACCAAGAGGAGATCCCTGCCCGTACCCTGAACTTTAACACTCTGCAGACACATTATGGAACCCCACAAAGTGTAATTTGCGAGGCACTCCAACTTCATTTTGGGAGGATTCCCATCTGCAAAATTTCCAAAGAACAAGTGACCAATAATATTTATTTATTATTATTTTACACGCCCTGTTCAAACATAATTTCTAAAATAATAGAAAATTTCATCAGAAGTGTAATACACAAAGAAAAAAATTATATAATATCAGCATGTTTTTTCATAATCAAAATAAAAAATATGAAGTAAAGCAATTTATTCAACACCATTGGGTTGAGTCACAAAAAAATTGTAATAATGTAGTCCTATAAAGTGTTAAATTTACAGCAAAAATGTCGACCTGACATTACCCCTGTAATAGAATAATGAATAGTGTCTTGACGACCTTAAGGGTGCGTGAAAGTCAAGCAAATCAACAATCTGGGGGTAGTCTATCATACCATTGACGATCCTATAAAGAAATATAAGGTCGGTCATCAGATGTCTCACTGATAATTTTAACAATTTCAGACGGCTAAGGAGATAATCATAATTGATATCCTCAAAGCGTATATTTAATTTAAAATTAATGAATCTTTAAAAGTTTATCTGGATTCTTTCAACCGCCGTTGAGTGAACAATGTAGTGAGGCGACCGTATGACCGAATTATATTCTACCTGAGGTCTGACCAGAGAAGTGTAGAGGACTTTATAGATGTGCAGGTCTGAAAAGATTTTTGCAGTCCTCAAAACAAATCCCAATATTTTGAGACCTTTATTAGTTATCAAATCAATATGGGGAATGAATGATAATTTACTGTCAAATATTACACCCAGATCATTGATCTCCCTAACTGATAGAGTATGAAAATTTCACAGGATAAATTCTTTTTTTTTTTGTAAAACTAATAGATTGGCATTTGGAGATATTAAGATGTAGGTGATCATTGGAACACCATTTAAATGAGGAATTCAATTTACTTTGTATTATCATGCAATCAGATACACTAATCTGAATATCTTCAAGTCGTTAGCAAAAATTTGAATTTGTACATCATCAAAATATATCATAATTATACAACATATAACTAAACAAGTGTATAGACCTTAAATATTCCATTACCTTCCCTGATTACAGCACTGCCAAAGAAAAAATCTCTTTAAATTTTTTTCACTCCTTGAAAACAATTTTGAAAGTTAGGTATTGATAAATGCACTCAATGCTTCCGAATTGAGCTACTCAAATTCAAACCATGGTAAATGATGCTTCGCAAAATTCACTTTTTTGTATAAAGAATGTTTTCTGATACCCTCTTTCACCGGAAATTATTTTTATCGTAGTAGAACTAAAGCTAGCTTACTAACACACTATCTTGAATGTGTAATCTATGATGACTAACATATATGTTGTAAGCAAACATTTTTGGTCAGTTATCATGGCTCACACCCCAAACAGCTCAATTATTGAACAATTGGTAAAGCGCGGTGTTTTGAAAGATATTTTGATATTTTTACATTTATAGACACCCATGATATATCTAAAGTAAGATTAGGAATGGAGTGCAATTATATATGTATACCCCATATAGTTTTATAACGGTTCAATCCTAGTGTTTTGTGTGCTAGACTAGAAGTCAAAAGATATTCAAATACATTTTGTGAATGATTAAAAAGGGTATAATTTAATGGTCGCTAAGCATAAACAATAGAAAATATTAAACAAATAATAAATATCTTATAGAAACTAAGCTATTTTTTATTATATTTAATGGAAAAATATGGCTTACGACCTGTCTTCGGCTGGCTTAAGTGATCACTTTATATAAATAACGTTCACCAATTCTCACCCGTTAATCAATCTCTATATCTATCAAATTCTTGGAAGTTGTATATATGTTAATATGTGGAAACACTTTGAGTACCACTACATTATCGCCATCTATGGACTAAATTTGATATTTATTTCCCTGAAACAGCATATATGTCACAATGAGAATCTAATTTAGTTTTTTTGAAAATCCAGTAATTGTGTATTCTTGGACATATTTAAATATTGCTAACAGAAAATATGCTCACTTAGCCAGCTGTGTATTTAAAATAAGAAATTAATCTGTTTAAAATATTTTATAAATATTGTGATTTTCGGCCTTTGGCACGCTTTGGCCTTTGGGATGATTTAATAATAATTTGAACAGCATGATAAGCCGGTTAGACTGCTAAAAACATGTTTGTTCATCAAAATTATGAGGTTATGTTTGTTTCATTGAGTTATCTTTTTTGTGAACACCCAGTAATGAACTTGTTTATAAAAATAATATTTTATTTGCAAAATTTACGTTGGTGCTATTTAATTGATGTATTGTACACGCCTAAGAATTAAATATAAACAAATGACAACTATTAACTCTCATATTATCACCTGCTTACTTTTTATGGGAATGCGATTCAATTGTTGCATTTAAATATTGATTATAATTAAATAGACTTATTATCCAACAATGTATCAAAATAGTGCTACTTTCATATTTATTATCCTATAAACGGTATCAACAATGATGGTACAAACGAAAACTGATTTAGCAAGAGACACCATTAAGAAAAAACTCACTAATCTAAAAGAACTAGTGCTGCAGCTGAAATTAATTTGATAACTCAGACCCCAGACTCGTCAAATGGAGAGTCAGTGTAATTTTTCACCAATGACTTACCAGTGTAATGAAATATGTTTGCCTTACCGGTTAATTTCTCCTTGCTGTCTGTATCGGGTATCAACCTGAACACTTTCAAAATGTTCGCGCCAGCAGTAACCACACACTTTTCGTCAGAATTGAAGAAACAGCAGCTGACGGAGTGCTCGATCCCCGTGGCAGGGTGATTTTGACGACAAATAGAAAACATGATTCATAAATTTGGAGACTATACTGAAAACACGACCAAAATACAAATGATTGTTTGCTTGAATAACCTAAAACTGAACCGGTACACCTGGCGCTTGTGCGATTTATGTGAAGTCAAACTGTATTAAAACATGTTCATGGTGATTTTTAACTTCTGTAAAATATGCAGAAATTTATATAATAAGGCTAATTAAACTATAAGAAGCATTATGACATTATACAGACACAGCAACAAAATATATCTCTATTCTATGAGCAATACACGGCTGTCACAATAATGACCATAGATTTAAATATTAAAGCTGTTGTTTTGAAAGTAAAATCATAGACAATGCATATAAAATATCCGTATTATTATCGGTGCCTACTTACTTGATTAGTTTCCTATTGAAATATTTATGTTGAATAGTTTTCCATTGAAATATTAATGCTGGTAAAAACGCTACTAACGTCAAAATAAATAAAACATATTAAGCATGATGAATATTACCATGATTTTGAACCAATTGATAACTTACCAACTCTAAAAATCTAACGTTTTATATATTCTAATTTAGTAATACGATTATCAAAATGTCTTCAATGATTTACATACAACCCATTAATTTCACCATACTTTATGTGAGAAACCTAATTGTTACTACCATAATACATTAATAATAATTGATTTATTGTGCTATAAGATTTTTATTTCTCTATATGCCATTTCCATTTTATTAGGATTCCTACACCATGGAGAACTTTATTAATATGATAAATGAATACACATAACATAACATAATACTAGAAAAAAGGCTTTAGACTAGGCTTTAATATGTATATAACTAAATAGATGGCAGTGATGTTATGTTCAATAAAGGTAAAATATGTATGAAATTATGATCCTGTATATGAATGTATGAACTTTAATTAACAATTTATTATTTAAATAAAAATATTACTTTTTGCGTAAGTGTATTTTGTTTAATAAACTTTTTTTTTCCATAAATAAATAACAGTATGTACTTATAAAACAAAATCTTTAGTATTATAAACCCTACCTACAATATATAATATATTTACATTTTTATCTGTCAGTCGCCACGCACCTATTTAGAATTAGTGTTGTGAAATGGTAGTCGTTCTAAAATGATCTATTTAAAGTAAGTTTTGTTTTACGTAATGCTAGCTGTTCTTTTCGACGGGATTTTGAAAGTACACATTTATTTTACAGCTATACTGAATTTATATTTAAAGAAAGTACGAAAAAAAATTTATTTTGGTTGCACAATATTATGAAAATTAATGTTATTTGTAAAAGAGTACATTCTAACCATTTTTATATTTTTGATTTGATTTGTCATGTTAGTGTTTGTAAGACTAAATATCGTATTGCATCGACAAGTGCATAGAAACGACATAATTGGGTAATTCGTCACATTGTATTAAGCGTTATTTTCACTTATAATACTGATGTTAAATCCCGATGAACGATAATGCCACTTTATTCGTTGATGTACTAATCGCCGGAATTAAAAAATATCACGTGTCGTCGTTCTTTGGTAATATTATTTTTTTATAGTTAAAATTCGTTATATTTCGTTATACGTTATATTTATATTATACTAGGTTTATGGTCTGAACAACCGAGCACGGTGAATCATTACAGAGCATTGACGTCAATTTGTTGAAGTCAGCATCTATGATGAGATGTAGGATACACCACTGAATTTTTTTACGTGGCGTTCAAATAACATGATTCAAATCATGATTGATTGTTTATTACGGAGAGCTAAACTATCCCGCCCTGACTTCCATTTGTTTTATATCTATTACTATCATGTCATAGCCCGTCCATTTTAAAAGCTTAAAAATATGTAATGAAAAATTTGATAACTAAAATCCAGCTTTAGTTTAACTTCGTTCAAAGAAATAAAAATTTTGTTGTCTATGGAATTTTTAATTTTTTTCTCATATTACCATAGATAAGCGTATTACATTATTTTATACTTACTTAGGTACTTCCTTATACTTACATATATTTTGTAACTTAAATCAATATGTACAGATTATATCTACAAGTTAAAACTTTTATGACTGAATTTTCGCGATGATAGTGATGTTACATTAATTATTCAATTAATCATCTACATAAATATAATTCTTACGGTTTGTAATAATGATCTGTGAGCGTAAGCTATACTTACGCGTATTTGCAATAAAATAATTCTATAATCATCTGGCACTTTTTCACTTCACTGGACATGAAATTCCGGACGTTCATTGTTTCAAATTTGATCGAATTCGATCATAGATAAGAACTCGATGCACAAAGTTGATGAAAAATAAGTGTTACCATATTTCATTAAATTGAAAAGTGAATTGAAACCATATTGAAACATATTTTTAATTATTGGCAATTGGATAAAATGATTTTGATGAACATATATACTTAAATATTATATTATTGTACGAAATACACAACAAATGAAATTTTGTTGTTAAAAGTTGGATTTTAAGACTAAATTAGAAGGTATTGAAATTGTTAATAATCTTTGGAGATGGATCGAGAATATAAAATTGTTGAAAAAATGTTTTTTTTTGAGGTTGTCCATATCTGTTGTGTATACGTAATAAAATATTTTCTTAAGAGCTGGTGGCACCTTCTGAGATGAGCTTTGCATATCCAACCTAAGTACGTACCTATTTATTGTGTTGAATAATGATTTATTTTGATACCAGAAGGTACATAAGTAGTACCTGCAAAATATTGTGAAAATCATTATAGTAAATACTTTATTGTCCTTTTGTAGCGTGAAGTTGTTTCTGAAGTTTACGAAAAAATATTTCCGACTTGTTTTTTGGTGGTCAAATTACCTGTGACTTATTTTTGATGACCAAATTACCTGTGACTTATTTTCGATGACCAAATTACCTGTGACTTATTTTCGATGACCAAATTACCTGTGACTTATTTTCGATGACCAAATTACCTGTAACTTATTTTCGATGACCAAATTACCTGTGACTTGTTTTCGATGACCAAATTACCTGTGACTTGTTTTCGATGACCAATTTACCTTTGACTTATTTTCGATGACCAAATTACCTGTGACTTGTTTTCGATGACCAAATTACCTGTAACTTATTTTCGATGACCAAATTATCCGTGATTTATTTTCGTTGACCAAATTACCTATGACTTATTTTCGATGACTAAATTACCGGTGACTTATTTTCGATGACCAAATTACCTGTGACTTATTTTCGATGACCAAATTATCTGTGACTCGTTTTCGGTGGTTCGGCCAAATTACCTGTAATTTATTTTCGATGAACAATCAATAAATCATGCATCTCTCATCACCCAGGCCTGCATTTCAGTATCAACATCTCTGTAATAATAGGCCAATTTTCGATTGGTTGATTCGATTAAAAAAAAAATTGATCGCCGGGTCCTTGGCAAAGGGAGATCCAATTTCAACCCTGTACAAGGTATTATATGCACAAATGTGGATATTGTGTATTTAATATAGAATATCAGAATATTCAGCGGGTCCACAAGTAAAAATTGTCATGAAAACTGCGTAATAAATTACAGGTTAGAAAATGTTGTGACATTTTAATTGACTTAGGTTCTAACTTGTATTTTATTTTCACGTTTACCGATACCGGGATTGATATCAGGTATTTCTCAAAGCATTTTGAAATAAAAAAGCCAGTACTTTGCCATCTTAGCTATTCCCCTATTGGACTGTGGTGTCAAATTGTTGTATAAATATATAATGCTGATTTCTTTGTGTGAGAATTTAATGGATTAATATATATTTTTGGTACTAAATTATTAATACATTCTTAATATCTATCAATATTTAATTTTATTTAAAAAAATATTTCTCTTGGTGAACTTAGTAACAAGATAGTATTAATAAAGAGCTTAAGACATTTCCATCTTACTTGTATTCCTCGGCAGTATAGTGTAAGTCCGCCAGGGAAATTTTTTAATTTTTTTCGAACCAGATAAATATATTCTATGAAGGAGCGGTATGATATATGTGCCTGAGATATGTTGTTTCGCATTTTTTTAATTTAACCACATTTCTGGATCAAATATACATGGAATAAAATACAAATACAATCTACCCATAAAATATACTGGAGTAATATTATGAAATATTTATTTGTTGTGACAAAAGGTCATTAAACTTTTTTTAGTTAGGTGAATACTTTCCTGCTTATTATTTATTGTCACTGACTATAATTACTCTCAATTACCTGCCAATCCTGCGTATGGATTGCTCCCATCTTACAGTTGGCTGGTGCACAATAATTAGACTACCATCTCCATCACCAATCCAGTTTGAACAGTTAAAATTGTTTTAAATATGAATTAAATATATTAGAAAGATATACATATAAAATTAATTTTATCGAAAAATATTATTGTTGCGCCACCGGGATTCGATCCTGGATCTCTTTCCTAACAGGGGAACGTGCATTATCCAACTATGCAACAGCGACAATATTTTTAGCGACAAATTTTAAAACCTATATGTAACCTTTTTGATATTAATATATTTAATCGTTCCATTATTTGAAAGAGCCATCTACCTTATTTTAAGGTAACATATAGTTTCAAAAATTTGTCGCTAAAAATATTGTCGCCGCAGCATAGTTGGATAATGCACCTTGCCCGGTTAGGAAAGAGATCCAGGTTCGAATCCCGGTGGCGCAACAACAATATTTTTCGATAAAATTGATTTTATACGTATATCATTCTAATTAATATATTTAATTCATATTTAAAATATCACAGACCGTCTGTTCTGAATATTACAACTTCACAATAAGAATGTGTTCTCTTAAAGTTAAAATTGTAGTTTCAGGTGTTGTGAGCCCGGGAGACATGTGCTTGGAACAGTCACCGGGTTGATTCTCCAAGCTTCATGCAAGGTTAGCCGAGCACTCTTGTGATCTGTTCCTATCCCTCCTGACTGTTTTCTCAAGAATATTTTTATAATAATACTAAACATTTTAAAATATTTTTCATTCATTCATCCACCTCGCACCATATCCATACATTCTCAATACTCAAAATCTAACAATATCTCCACCATCCTATCTTCATTATCATTAACGTCTACACCTCATGATTGAAGATTGTGATTTCCATTAATTTCGCCCTCTTGACTATGCTCCACCACTTTTCTTGGAATCTTGGAGATCTAAGCGTTGTCACCAGATAAGTGCCTTTTCAACTTGGTCGGTACAACGGGCGGCGGTCTTCCAAGCTTCTTCAAGCTATCTTCTCTTCTTTCAAGATGTCCAAAAATTGAAGGACTCGTCTTGAGCAAATGGTTATGAGTATGTCCTTGATGTATATCTCCTGCAGAATCGAGAAATTTGTGCGTTTCGCAATGTGTGTCTCCAGCACCACATCTTAAAAGCATCAATCTGTCTTGCCTCCAGGATTCATAATTCCACATCATATAGAAATATATAATGTACCAGAGGCTGTATAAGTCTATCTTATCTCCCCTCCACTATAGCACTACGCAATTGAATACACTAATACTAATAGAACCATAATTTTCATGATTTGCATCAGTCATCTGATACATTGTTAAAATAATCATCAATTCTCAGTCATCATTACGAAACATGTCTAATATATTAATTATTGATTTAATTATAAATACTCAGCAAAAAAAAGTTCGGCGAGTGGTTTCCGATTCAACCCACAGGAGGCCATCGCCGTCTAAAGTTAACTTTATTTCATTAATAACAGCTTTCCTTGTAACACAACATCTCCAATGAGTAGGGTATATCTCAGTATATATACAGGGCCGGATTTTCCCATGAATATTGGGCTAATGCATATTGGGGTCCCCGAAAAACGACATTCCAAACTTACTTTTTATTTTTTGTTGGCAAAATCATGTATTACTTTATTTAAATGTAATGGTTTTAACATTTTAGACTCTGACTATGCATTGGTATTGATATTTTTCCCAGCACTATTATGGACTAATATTTTTTTTTATAAAACAGCAAGAAATAGAATTAACAAATTTTACACGCGAAATATTATCGATGTATTCAGTATTGTAGGGTTTGAGAAAAGTTTTTTTTTTTCAGTTGCGAGTGTATAATAAATGCTTAATAAAACACCCTTTAGATTTTTTTTAAATAAAAGTGAATATTATAAGAGACAAAAGATTAATTTTGTTCATAATATTTAGTGATGCATTAAATATATAAATATTTAATATTCAGGATGTTCTATGGCTACTACCCCTGGGCTATAGCTCCTTTAGGCGTACAATAAATCCAGCCCTGTCATATACGTATCGGGTGGTTTCGAAGCATGGTAAAATTTTGAAATGATTGAAAAGGTTGTAAATAAAAATTTCAAGTTAATCCAATCATTAATATCATTATATTTGTCAAGATTGAATATGTAAAATTATTTAACAACAGTCTTTTGTTGTAGTATTTATTTCCCATTGCGGAAGTTTTCGTTGATTTGTGCAAATAATAAACATTTTCAAAAGTATCTAGCTGAAAAATAATATAATCGGAACACAGCAAACTCGGGAAAATAGGGAAAGGGAGCAGTATCATATTTACATATTATAATCGATAGGTATTTGGAGAATATTTACATCAACTTTATCCAGAAGCAAACATAGAACCAAATTATGAAAAATTATAAAATTTCGGTTGGTAAATGAACGGTATTTAAAAACGATAATACAAAAATGTTAAAAAAACAATATGTAAATATGAAATAAGGGATCATAAGGAAAAACAACGAAGAGAAGCGAAAATCAAACAAAAATGAAAACAATATATTATTAAGCCTTATTTTTTAAATATATATTTAGAACAAGAAAATGTATAATGACAACCATTGAGGATATTTAATATCGATTAAATATAAACTATTGTTTAATATCGATTAAATATAAACTATTGTTTAATATCGATTAAATATAAACTATTGTTCAAAGTGAAGTTGTGACAATTTATAAAAGAAAATGGCTGCTTCCTTTACGTAATATCGTCCCCTATAATGTGACAATTTATAAAAGATAACGGCTGCTTCCTTTACGTAATATCATCCCTTATAATGTATCAATTCACCAAAACATTTGTCACTGACTTTTACGTATCTACGGAAACTCCTTTAACTATTTGGTGGGATTTCATCTTCGTCACAGCATACGTGAAAAATCTAGGTACAAAATTCACATTCGTAATGAAGGAAGAACGTTTTATATTAAATGTTGGTGTCACATTTTTTTCTCCGTCGAACATCTCTCTTTCTCTCTCTCTCTCTCTCTCTGCTCGTGCACGTGTGCAAGTTATACAAACATCCTTATATGAACGATTGAAGACCGGCATTTTTATATTGTGCAATATTTGAGACTTTGGACTGGTAGTTTTCGAGACACTCATAAGTTTAACTTATATAAACCACCTTTGAGAAAGGGTTTTGTCGTCTTATCTACAGGGTTTTATTCACTTAGATAATATCAGGTCACCAAACTGTAAAAATGAGATCATAATTTTTCTCATCAATATGATTAATTTCTTCACCGACAAGCTCAGTATTATTTATTGTTATTAACTTCTACGCAAAGAAGAATGAAAAAATCTTTGGCCAACTGGATGCACAATGAAACTCGCGCAATGTACATTAGTTTATTTTACATATTAAATTTAAGCGGTCTATCGTACAATGAGCATTTGAAAAAAAAAGTATTATATTACTTACAGGATTAATGTATGATGAAATAATATTCATCACAACATAATGTTTTGAATATAGATTAATACTTTTAATATTTAAATATGTGTAATATTGCGAGTGACGTTATCGTATAATTGATTTTAATGATTTTCAAAATGCATTGCTTGGTTTTTAATATCATTATAATTAAGTTATGTTGACAATTTAAAACTTAACCACCACACGGCGTCTTATGAGTATCACAATCAATCTTTTAATATGTATAATTATTGTACAAGGTCTAGTTTCTTCAAACTTAATATGTATAATTATTGACAAGGTCTAGTTTCTTCAAACTTCTTTGTATATGAGTTTCATCGAGAATTAACGATCTACTTTTTGAAAGGAAAATCTCATATTATTTCTATTTAGCATCGATATCACGAAAGACAATATTATTTCAAGAAGACATGAATGGTGTATTGATATGTCCTTGGAACAATTTTCTGCTCAAAACTATTTTTTGTACATCTTATGAAATGAACAGCTCCCTAAAACATCTCGCGGCTTTACAATCGGAATGTCTAGTGCAACTTACAGAACTCGACAATTTTATATTACAATATTCTTTTACTCAATGGAGTTAATACTTTGGATCACATGAGTGTAAATACAGTCTTCCTGGAATAATGTCATACAGCCCACGTATACCATGGGTACATACTAGTATACGAAAGTCTTCGATTGCCATTTGAACTCTCCGACTGTGGTTAAGTGAGTACTTATATATTACTTTGGACATTGTGAAAGTGAAAGAAAGATTCACTAAATTTTAACTTCAAAACAACGTGGTTAACGTGTGAACCAATCTATTCGCGTTTCAAGAATTTAAAAGTAAACGGATTTGTTAGAAATGCCTGTCGAAGTAGAGTTGAATCTGGAAATGTCTCGTAATACTCAAAAATTTAAAAAAAACATTTTAATTTAACTCTAATTCAATTACTTGAAGCGATTTTGTTTTTCAAAAAGACTTCAAACATTATTAAATTTACTTCTAATCTCGTGAAATCTGTTTGTGCACCTGTCAAATTATTTGACATACTTTTAGCTGCCGACGCTGCTTCAAAAATACGCAAACCATTTTCGTCAATTTACATTTGTTCAAAACTTTCGCAGAGTTCCATTAAATAAAATATTTGATACGATTGTAGTTTTCTGAACGCGTTCTTGATATTTTCAGCAAAAGGGCGAAGATATTTACATGAAATAAAATCATTTCTTACACGAGGACACGGTAAAATGTAATTTCTTCAATATATGGAAATGTCTCCCCGGCGTTTGGGAATATTTGAGCCACGTTGAGCAATCGGAGCCAGGATATAGTTACGTATTTGACAATGGAAGAAGTTAATGATATTTATAGTATTTTATGCTAACTGGGTACCCGTTCAGGTGATACCGATAAATTTCTTTCTCTTATTTTAAAGTGATAAATATATAAATCTATGAAGTCGAAGTTACAGCAGCACCTGTGTATTTTTAAATATTTTTTCTACTATCATAGTGACGAATAAAATGAAATATTTTCCGTTTAATATGTGAAGCACCACCTTAATGAACGGTTGAAAAAATTGTGCTTTTCTCCGCCAATCCGATCGATTAAATGACACGAACTTTCGACGTAAGCGTGCTGTGAGTTACGAACCGTCATGTCGAGGGATGACCACACGTATTTGCGCAACACTTAAAATCTAAAATGTCCGATTTTGACATTTGCTCACCGTAAAAAAATTTTTTTTCTTTGTCAACATCAATACTGAAATGTTGCGACTCGAGCAAAATGCTACTTTATAATCAAAACAAATCTTTATTAATTTCTTCGTTACATTATATTATAATAAAAATGTCAATAAAATACTGTATTCATTTCTTTCCAAAAACATTAATACATTTGTATACCTAATTATTACATTTTTATTCGTGATTTTAACGTCTCGCGCGTCCACGTAAAAATTAATAAATCAATTAATTTTCTGTAGCGGCAAAATGTTAACTGACACTTTATTCAGCCATATTTGTATGGAATATAAAATAGTTTAGCATTTCAGAAATGATTTATGTTTGATCATTAATATTTTGAACGCGCATATTTCGCAACCCGAACACGAAGCCGGCCGTTCGCAGTGCACGCTCACGTCAAAGTTATTCAAAGATCGTATATTTATTTTTGTACGCCAACTTACATACATACACGATGGACATTTTGGTTTGGAAATATTTTTGATTGAGACATTTTACTTATTAGTTATTGGCCATAAACTTTTTTTGTACGTGATTTTTTTTAATATGCGATCTCCTTTTAACTAATGTCACAGCCTCCTTTTTATCCTACGAAGATTTTTGTATTTTCTTAATACTTTATGTTTGCATTTCTCTTTTTCTACTGACAGATTGTTCACTGCACACTGCTGATAGTGCGTTTATCCATGTCCAATATATTATAATTTCAACATTTCCACATGCGCGCATGTCAATCCGTTTCCATAACGACATATGCCTTATTCAAATATATCTGTTATTTACACTATCACAGTATTGCCAATTTTATTTTCCTCTCGAAATCACACTCTTCTTAGCCCATTGTGCTTAAACCATCAATCCAAATATACTAATATATTTTTAAATTATAATGAGCTTCCAAAACTTCCCTGCGTATTTATTCAAATGAATCATTTTAAGGAAATATTATATAATTATGTATAACCGCTTCTTTTATCTGTTACTAACTTAGGAAATGTTAAAAATGTGTTAGAATAATTAATCTCTTTATAAATAAATACAAATTTTACAAAAATCTTTAAAATCCTTCTGTTATTCTGGGATACCGTGCCTTGTGCATACTGTTCACATAACAACGGTTTTACAATTTTGTCCGGAATTAGACCTCGGTAATTAATACGACCTTCTTTATCCAGTAATTATTCTTATTAAATAAATAGCAGAGAACTTTTGGAGAAGACGTTATCGAACCCATATTCGATACAAATAAACGCAATATCAGATAATCATATGTTAAACATGTAAACGCAATATCAGATAATCATATGTTAAACATGTAATTTCTTTTCAATTAATCCGAGATTTAATGGCTATTATATTTATTGCACACTTTGTATTCATTGGTAAATCTCCATTTAATATCAGAAGTAATAATGCTTACTTTTAATCATTTAAATATATTTTAAAACGCGGGTTACCGGAGCGACAGGCTGACATAACCCTCAAATGAAAATATCTGACCGACCGCGAGCGGCGTCCGTCAGAGGGGCGCCGCAACTTCTCGCCTGAAAGGTAAACACGTATGCCTTATACTAACAGTGATATTCATTGCACGTGTATCGTTAAAATACCTCCCGTGTAACACTAACGTCTATACAATATCGTATCAATAATACTTAACAGTTACAGACACGAACTAGAAAATATGGAGAGCTACATACACAAAGAGAGAACGGAGGCGACGGTCATGTCAACGGTGTAAATGGCGGAGTCGCTCCGTTAATCGTGCGCGTGTTAGGCCGACCCCTGAGATCACTGAAATCATTATTCCTTAACGTCAAATACTTTAAAACATCGATAAAGCTGTCTATCGCTGCAAAACTACACGCGATGCGCAAACGCCGCGGCCATTGTTGTCCGGTCCGCGACACGCGACAACGGCCACATATGAACGTACCTTAATAATCATAAACAAAGAAAACCGCTACGGACACAAAATATCATATGGAAAACACAGAAATACGCTATGTACTTAATAGAGTAATATAGTGTTATGTTACATTATCCGTAATGTTGGAGCGCGGGGGGCGGGAACGGGACACGGGGCACGCGGCGCGCGGGGACGCGCGGGGACCGCCGCCCGCCCCCCCACCTGGGCGATCAGTGTGGCCTAAATGACGAATTGAAATCGTAATAATTAATAAATATTATAATGAAATACAAATACGACGAAGAGCTGATTACGATAGTCAATAATAGAAGAATACAAGGTATAATAACATGGACAGCTAAGTAATTAATAATTATAAATAACTGTAATTTGGCTAAATTTGTTAATTATTCAAACAGGAATAGGTCAATAATGAATTGATTCATAACCATTCGATTAGATTAAGTAATAATTAATGTTCGCCATTGAATAAACATTTAAATATTTACTGATGCATTAAAAAGATTATCCGGTAACGACATTGAATTCTAACTTCTATATAAAGCGAACAGAAGGCCGAGAGGAACCCCGCCGGACGGGCGCCCGGCGGCCGCCTCCCGGGCTGAAAACATCCACAAGTTACGTGATAAGTATATAAGTTAAATAAATAATCTCTATAATAAATTAGTACGGAAGATGAATCCATTTCTCTAACTAAACTGATATCGGCCGGTCTCTAGCTGACCGCGCGAAACACACAAATTACCGAACACACGAGGTCAGCCGGCAGTACTGCATCAGGGCGGCGAGCGGCAGCGCGGGGGCGGCGCCCTACATGCCCTTCATCTTGTTGGTCTTGAAGCTCACCTGCAGCACTCGGTTGCCCAGCGTGTAGCCGTTCAGCGACTGGATGGCCACCACGGCCTCGTCGTAGTTGGTCATCGTGATGAAGCCGTAGCCCTTGCACTTGTTAGTCTGCAGGTCGCGGATAACCTTCACGCTTTGCACGGCCCCGAAGGGCCCGAACAGCTGCCACAGCACGTTCTCCTCCGTCTCGGGGGCCAGGTTGTACACGAAGATGCACCACTCGGAGCCCGGCATGGGCAGCACGGCCCCGGCCAGCAGCTCCCCGGCCAGCGGCGAGTAGCGCTGCAGGCCCTTGTTGATGGCCAGCAGGGACTTGCCGGAGGACAGGCGCGGCAGCGGCGCGGGCAGGCGCAGGTGCGGCAGATAGGCAGCCAGCGGCGCCAGCGCCTTGCCGCTGCTGCTAGGGTTGTTGGCGAACTTCACCGTGATGGGCTCGGCGCCCGCGGCCCCCTTGGGCACGGAGCCGTTCAGTTCCTGGATGGCCCGCTCGGCTTCGGCTCGCTGATCGAACCGAATGAAGCCCACTCCTTTGCTGATCCCGGGGGCGTCGGCGCCGCCGAAGGGGCGGAGCGCCGAGTTGTCGCACAGTATGCGCGAGGTGATAATGCGGCCGTAAGGACTGAACATGGCCTCCAGTTCGGGTTGGCCCATGCTCTTGGGCAGACCGGATACATATAAGTTAGCCCCCTTGATGGCTTCGCTGGATGGTCGAGCGAAAGAAACTTTGATTGTCTTGTTCTGCAGACGGAGACCGTTGAGGGTGGCGATGGCTTTTTCGGCATCCTCCGCTCGGTGGTAATTGACGAAAGCGTACCCGAGGCTCTGGCCGCCCTGCAAAGCGTGATTGAGCGCGTCGGGGAAGGCCGCCCCCTTATTCCGGATCAGTTTGCAACTCTCCACTTCGCCTATGCTGGAGAACAGAGAGCGGATCTCCTCCTGGGTCATGGCCTGCGGCAGGTAGTTGATGATGAGGTTGGTCTTGCTCTCCTCCACGCTGCCATTCTGCTGCTCCGTGTCTATGACCTTGGACATCATGGCGGTCTGCTTGGACTTGCCGGCCGGAGCCGCGGGTAGGCCACGCCCTCCGTCAGTGGCGCGAGCGCGCACCTGACATTCACTGAACAATATTCGAGACGTGTTGGCTCGGTTTGTACGACGGTCCGGCTGAAGATATTGGCTCGCGAGAGAGCGCTCAGTAAATCATAAAAGAAACGCGAAATAAAAGGAAATAGAAACTAAAACGTAGTAAACAAAAATACACGACCTAGTCGACCAGTCGCTAGCCTCACTATGAGCCGCTGGCAGGGTATTGATCCAGGCGCTACCCTGGCTCTCCTCACCCCTTGCCCCGGCCGTCCGGGACTCTCCCCGCCGCGCGACCCCTGTTGGAGCAGGGCTGCCACTACTACGTAGGAGGGATGATTTTTTCAGATTTTCATATCTATTCGTTTATTAATATAATCTGTTTGAATCGTGATACAGAATGAAGAAAACTAGTATTTACAAGATAATGAAAATAGGTTACTAGAAGAATTAATTTTATTCGGACTTTCTAATTTTTTTAAATTGAGATGAGTACACGGAGTACATGTCACATATTTTTTTTTTACAATTTTTAAACTAACGCTTGTACTATTAAAATAGGACTAACTTGGTGGTCTCCCGGAACGAAGTTCGAGTCATTCATTGAATTTTTTAATATTTGTACCTGCCTCGGGCAGGCTCTGAGTTGAATACCCTGGATTACCTATTTTCACTTAATAATTTAGTATATTGTGGACCGAAAAAATCTAATATTTAAGTCATCTATTATACGCGTGTTTAAAGATTAAACTATATATTACTGATACAATCGATCGTTCTATACGGGTATGAAATTTTCAAAGCTGATCTAGTGTAGTAAATTAATTTAAAAAATGATCCCTTAAGTGGTTTGGTCATATGGAACAAATGAATAGTAGAAGTAGAGAATAGTAAGAACAATATATGACGCAAGGATTGATGTCACCAGAAATAGAGGACGTCCACAGAAGAATTGGCACGACCAAGTTAACCAGATGGTCCTGTTAGAAGTCTCAATAATTGACAAACTTGTATGAGAAGTTATATGAATGTGAATAGAGCGATTTATCAGGTCAGAAGAGTTTAGGCGCCCCATCCATTCTGCCTACTCTCGAGGAGAAACAGAGTAATGGTAATACATAATAACATAATGTAAGAAATTAAAGAACCTGTAACTTTAGGAACGGTATACTACCCCAGATATCCTAAGGAAAGTGAAAACAAGAAAGCTGCAGTAGGGAGGCACATGTAGCGAGAGCAGATGAGTCTCGCATTGCGCACAAAGCCTTTACACATAAGCCAAAAGGATTGAGACTGAGGGAAAGGCCAAGACGTAAATGGATGGATAATATCAAAGCAGGTTTGCAAGAGATAAGTGGGTGCGATTTTCGAGTTCCATGAAACTATTAAAGAAGAAAAAAAAGAAACGTTTATACACAGTTTCAGCTGTGCATAAACGTCCAGTGTGCCGTTTCTTGGATAATATCTGCCAGCAGTGGTGCTTGGGTAGAGAATCAACGTATTTTATTTGTGCTCGTCTTGTTTCCAGTGAGGGAGTGTTCTATCCACTCCCCTAGTTACCCCTCTGTTCCCCAGCGTCTGTGTGTTATTACTGTATCTTTGTTGAATTAATATTATTGCGTACATTGTATATTTTACACAATAAAGATGTTTATATGGGGTCATTGGTGAAATGAGGAATGTTTTGGTTGGCGGCCGTGCATCGTTGCTCGAACACTTATGCTCTGAGTTGCGTTGCTCGATAGTCTGTTTCGCGTAAAGGAATGCCAAGCTGGCGGTGAATGAGTAGGACCAATATAAGAGCTTTTGCTTATAAATGGATTATTAGCGGTGGGTCACCTCATTAGTTTCTGCATTTCATTGTGAGTTATCTGTAGATCTTGAAAATATCAATTTATTATAGAAATGTTAAACCCTAATAGCACTCGTACATTGCTTTGATCTATCTCCTAGCATGGATTTAAACGGATGGTATTTTACCATCAAGACTCGGAGATTTGCTGGCATCAGTAAATATCTACTCGTTATACAAAATACAATAAAATTCCGTATTTTCAATAACGTATTTTCCAATAACGTTCGAAAAAACTCCCCCCGCTTTCACATTTAGGGATTGATTTGATTTTGTATTGTGGGAGTCACTCGGATGGAGCGACTGATATGTGTAGGTTATGTATATCAAAAGGTTTTATTTGAGATGAGAACTGAAGGGCCTAATCCTCCTCAGAGTCTCACGCATGTATATGAATGTCACAGTGTATATTAATGTTACGGAGCTTGCGTGTGAGTATAGGTGTTAGTGTTGCGGCTAGAGCAGGTTGATAAAATGAAACAGGACTTACAAAGATTGGCGTTTATTGTCGAGTTATGCACAAATAAATTAACACTGTTTGAAAGTTAAATTTTAAGTTAATGTTCGTGACAAGCGAATCTCACTGGTCGCTTCTCGGATCGGTTGCATCGCGATGTATTGTCGTTTGAAGAATGGCTGTTAAATATCTAATGTGTCCTCCAGGTCTGTGAGGCGTGAGCAGGGCTTCCATACACACCCCGCCTCTCTAATCAAATAGGTCGATACCGAACTGTATTAAGCTAGTTATGATTTACACCTGATGATGAAAGGGACTGTATGTATCTCTCGAAACTATAACAATGACAAAAGTACAACTCAACGTGTGTGTTGTATAATGTTAAGTTCATCAAAAAAATGTAGATAATCATCCTGCATCACAAAGTAACTGCCATGTCAATTAATAAGAGAATGAGGAAGATGAAAAATCACCTAATTCAGTAACGAAAAATTTATTTTACCTTCATTTAATTACGCCGCAAATATAATAATTAAAAGATTTTTGACAACCCTACTGCCGACGTCGTACCCTCTCAACTAGACGGAGTGCAATACATTCACAAATTCTTGATAAGAACACATCCCTTGTACCTACGCCGTAGACAAATCAGGGACACTGCTATTTTGCATAGTAAGTGAAGCTATGTTCATTGCAGTTTGATATTTTAGTTTAATGTTATTAAATTCGAGTATATGTCATAACGGAACAGAATTTTCGCATCTAGAATTAGTGAGCTATTTTTGAACACATAAATACAAATAAATTATACTCTCAATTATTCGGGTCGCATTAACCGGTCTACTGATTAACCGGGAGGTTAAGTTTTTTCTTAATAAAATCATAAAATATATATTTTTTAAATTATAATATTTTATTAAAAGGGCCGTCCTAAAAACAAAACTGTATTATGTTTCTATTATATGTATAATATTATATATTCGAATCTTTGTTTATCAAAGGGCAAACGAAATTTAACATGAAGTGTTAACAAAATTTTGTATTCTACTGTATACAAACTGACTCTAATAACATCAAATAAATAAGTTGCGAACATATTTACTCATTATTAGTTGGGGTGGGGGGTGATCCTGGTCTATTTTTGTACAATCACCTTGGATAATCGAGAGTTTATGGTACCTACTTTGACTACTTTCAGACCATGGGATATTAAAATATATTTTTAAGAAAATTTACGCATTCAAACTATACGTACTTCAAACCTTAAATGTATTTATATTGTTGTTGCGCCACCGGGATTCGAACCTGGATCTCTTTCCAAACATGGTAACATATAAGTATAAGGTACATATAAGGTAACATATAAGGTAACATATAAGTTCGAAAATTTGTTGCTAAAAATATCGTCGCTGTAGCATAGTTGGGTAATGCAACTTCCCTGGTTTGGAAAGAGATCCAGGTTCGAATCCCGGAATATTTTTCGATAAAATTGATTTTATATGTATATCTTTCTAATTAATATATTTTATTCATATTTAAAAAAATTAAATTAAATTAATTTTTAAAAGAGCACCAATATAATGGTCCAATTTTGATGCAATTTTATTTTTTAAAAATTCAGAACAAAACGGTCACATATCCACCTAATTAGTATATTTCAAATAAAATTGACACATTACAAACTAATGTATTAGTTTTTTTTCAAACTTTCCAACGTGTGACACGCAAGGACAAGTAATTACACATTAAGTTCAACATTCCTTACTGCGCTCATAGAAAGAAACGTGTGTACGTAGTTACATAATCATAACAGTAACATTAATAATGTATTAATTAGATCACGTGTGTACCGTGTGAGCGATATCGCTCTCACCCTTAATAATTTATAATTTTTAAGAACACATTCTTATTTTTATTTATTAGTTTATTAACGCCCTTATGGGCTTTCACAAAATAGGTTTTGTATAAAACATAATAAAAAATACATGAGCAGCTACACTAGTAGCATGGAATATGTATATAAAAATAGAAATTAAAAAATAAGCAAAACAAACTATAAAAAATAAAGGTCCAAAACGGAAAAAATATTTTTTTTAAGGTTTGACGCAAAATGGCAGAGTATTAAAATCAGTTGTATCTTTGTTTCAGAACAGCATCAAAAACATTACTCTTATATTTAAACAGAATATCGGAATGTATTGTGAAGTTGAAATTTTTCAGAACATAGGTCTGTGATATTTTTAAATACAAATTAAATGTATTAATCAGAAATATACACATATAAAATCAATTTATCAAAAAAAATTGTGATTTTGTAAATGTAAAGAAGATGGCTTTCAAATAACGGAACGACAGATGTATCGATTTGAAAGTGCAACATACAAGTTTGAAAATTTGTCGTCGACTCACTGTGTTGGTGTAATATAATCGGTTAATTCATTTTTTTATTAATTTGTTATAAATACAATAATACAATACAATAATAATAATTTAATTTTTTGCTCTACACTTCTATAAAAAGCATATACTTGTGCAGAGAAGATTTTTCCGAATAGGAAGAGATTCAGGTTCGAACCACGGTAACAACAATGCTTTTTCTATAAATTGATTTTATATGTATGTTTTTCTAATTAATGTATTTAATTTATATTAAAACTAAGTAATCAGTTTAGAATTTTTATTTGTTAGTATTACGGTAGACAATAATTAATGTGGTGCCATTTCCTCGAATAAAATTAATTTTTTCCTGACTTACCACTTTTCACGAAAGAAAACTTTAACTTCTTCAATATTTGCAAAATTACTTTGTGACCTCATTTCATATTAATAATTATACAAAATACTCTGTTTAAACCACCATTTATTAATTATTATTATTGTTTCAATTAATTTGCAATGATTGCAATTATTTTAACATAGGAAAAACTTGTAGAAATTTTGATAACAGAATTAAGGAGCATTTGAGATGCCTAAATAATAATAACTATTCAGAATTTTCCAATTACTTTTTGGAAACAAACCATTCTTTTGATGTCAAGGGTTTAGAAATTATACATACAAATACTAGGGGTTTATTACAGTTAGATAAATTTGAAATTTCAGAAATAAAAAAAGTGTTAATAGCAAGCTTAATATTATAAATAACCAAATCCAAATTTGTTTTCATATTAGTTCTTACTTCATTCACCATTTTATAGTTTTGTTTTTATATATGCTTTTTTTTTTTCTTATTATCCCGAGTACACCTCAAAAATGTGATTCGTTGTATGTCACTCAGCTGGTACATGTCCGATTTAACGTATGCAATAAATGTTTATTGTCATTTGTTTACTTTATCACAAATTTTTCATGAGTTCACAATATAACAGCAATGGCTTTCTGGTGGTATTTAATAATTAATTATTTCATTTTAACTGTTTTATTTATTTTACTAGGTATATATATATATATATACCTAGTATTTACGTTATGATATGTTACTAGGAAATTGATGTAAGTACAAAATATATGATCATTGAAAATTTCTAAGTAAATGAATTAATTATAAAGATATACATATAAAATCAATTTTGTCGAAAAATATTATTGTTGCGCTACCGGAATTCTAACCTGGATCTCTTTTTCAATCCGCAGAATATGCATTACCAACTATACTACAGCGACAGTATTTATGATGACAAATTTTCCAACCTACATGTTACGCTTTTTCAAATCACATACATCTATCGTTACATTATTTGAAAGTCATCTACATTGTTTTTACGGAATCTCAAATACCTTTGAGTAAACCGATAGCAGACGCCATAATTAACAATTCATTTTTATTAAATTTTCGACACATTGATACAACTGATATATTATTAAAGAGAACACATTTTTATTGTGAAGTTGTAGTTATTTGGACATAGATCTGTGATATTTTCAATACTAATTAAATGTATTAATTATAATACATTACATTAGTAGTTAAAATATCACAGATCTGTGTTCTGAAAAATTACAACATTACAATAATAATGTGTTCCCCCTTATAACTGTATTATTCTAAATAATACTGCGACCTATATGTAAAAAAAATAACCAAATTTCGCCGAAAAAAATCGAAAATTGAATATTTAAAACTTTGAAGTACTCAGTTTGATGTTAATTTTAAACGATACGTTGTTGTTTCAAGGAATCGATATATAATAGAACCAATTTATATAAACATGTATTGCATTGCATTAATATAAAATAAATTAATAAATTACAATTAAAATATCAATTTGTACTCAAATCAAATCAGACTGAATGATTTATGACATAATGGCCCGTATCCAGAGATGAGATTCGTCTCGGAGAGTCAGTACATAATTCAATCATCACAAGTGTTAGAATTATTATAGACGGGTCTTTAGCGACTGTCAGAGATCATCTACCATTTTCAAAATTTCATCACTACAAACTCGAAAAAGCGTGGCCGATGTCATTTGCCTACACAAAATAGCCAACTCTGAAGTAGACTGTTCTGATTTACTCAGACGCATATCCATTCGAGTACCAGCCAGGTCAACCAGAACTAATGTTACATTTAATATTCCACATTGCAACACCAATGCTAATTAAAACTCGTTTTTCTACCGAGCACACCTTCATTTCAATTCCCACCTAAACGAAATAGACATTATCAATACTCCAGCTACCCCAATTAAATCTAAATTCAATACATAAACTTTAATGACCTTTATTTTTCATTTTATTTTTATCACACAGATTTTATTCTCTATCCCATTTTCCTTTTCCATTTCCCTCACCCTCCCGTTCCCCTCGAATATTTTCTTTTTTCTCTCTGTTTACATTTTTATTCTCAACTTTTTCTCTGACATTTTTCTGCATTATAGTCCTTTTTAAATTTTAAATTGTACTCACTGTATAAAATAATTATATTGTATCTTCTGAGAAAACATGTAATTGGTTTAATTATTGATTAATTTTTATTATGATTTTCGTATTACTGATGTACTGTATGTTTTCTGAATAGAATAAAAATAAAATAAAATTAAAGTCTCATTGAGAGATTATTGTGAACAAGAGACATAATATTTAGTTAAATGCGATATTTCAACAGATGACACATAATGCATTATGTCGTCGATAAGTTTAAATGAGCAAATTTTTATTATATTAATTAAATATATTTTGGGTATACTTATTTGTCGGAAAAGTGATTAAAGCGTGATCTGGTAGCCTTCCACCGATCCACCCCCGTGCTGTGAGCACCCCAATGTACGTAGGTACTTTCCAATCCACCCCAAGTTACCCCGGGAGGTTACATTGACCCCGGTCTACACAAAAAATATCAAGGCACCTAACTATTTCATTTCAATTCATAACTTACTCTCGCACGTTGGGGTTGTCACTGCTCTTTTGGGATTTGTGACATTTTCGGATTTTGTATTTTTTTTCAAAATGTCATATTTTGTTATACTGCACTTAATTATTTTTCTCATACCGACATATAACATTATATATCATTATCCATTCTGAGTAGGTGCCTGACTCAAGGCAAACGACATTATGTAAGAAAAATGTCAACAGAATAATTTAACGAAATACCTACACAATTTATACATTTGTATCTTAAGAATTTATAGACAGTTGTAATACATATAGTCTGGATGCTAAGCTAACCTAACTTAACCTGACCTAACCTAATTCAGGAATTGCAGACGACACAACATAGTATTGAAAAAACTATACTGAGAATGTTTATAAGAGACAGAAAGGGAAGTACGTGGATTATATAATTAACAGTGCTAAAAAATTAAATGGCAGTGGACAGGTCATATTTCAAGACGCATAGATCTAATAAGATCCACGAGACAAAAACAATCTAGAAGAAGTCCTGACGAATAGACAAAATTATCTGAGCAGTGAGAGTGATATACCAAGTTACGGGGAGGCCTTCATCCAGCAATGTATCGACAATGGTGAATAATGAAGGATAATGACTCACATAAATAAAATATAAAATATTTATACGTTTACTACCGAATTTGTTTATCTGTACAATATATTATCTCATAAACACGAATAACCTGTATAATGTCGTTAGCGAAGACAAACCTTTCTGTCTATGAAAAAGTTATTTAAATTAGGAAATATAGAGTATGGCCAATAATTTCTGCTTAACATCAACATTCAATTCGTCTTTGCGTTACTCTAAGGTTTTGTACGATTACGAATGCGAATGGTTGGATGCAGTGTGTTATCGATATTATTTTATGTAATTGAAACAAAGACATAAGAAAAATAAGTATTTAAAACAATGAAAATTCAAATACTTCTATATTTCGGACATTGCATTCGGAAGTCGGAGTCCTGGAAGAAGGAAAACTATGAGGGCAGTCTATGAGGGCAGACCCACCGCTTCACCAGGACCGTTTATAACCAAAAACTTATATATGCTACTACTATGCCAACCGTGCAACAAGGTCCCGTACAATAGTGACAGGGCG
Organism: Eubasilissa regina; assembly: GCA_022840565.1. NCBI lineage: Eukaryota > Metazoa > Arthropoda > Insecta > Trichoptera > Phryganeidae > Eubasilissa > Eubasilissa regina. The sequence goes on from JAINEB010000019.1 coordinate 9,237,019, forward strand.
GTGCCGCACAGCTGACAACACAAAATTGCCCTCATTGAACCCGACAACTTTCACTTTATTGAGGTTTAAAAAAAACATATTAAAATAATTCAATACAATATATATAATATTTATTTACCTTATCCCGGAATCGTTCTGAGGGTTGTTTATTCTCGTTTCGATTCGTCAATATTACATTTTTTATTTTTTTATTACATTTAGTTATTAACATCTTAGGTTGGCTCCGATATCATCGTACCAGAGCCATCAAATCTCGTTATCACATCAAATTCAGAGCCAGAGAAAAGCTATATAAATCATGCACCCCTAAAAGGGGAGGATAGACGTCGCATTTATGTGTTGAAGTCGCAGAACTCAAGTCACAGTTCGGCAGAAATTCACCCTGTCCAGGTCGCAAGAGATGCGAGGGAGAGCCAGTAGAATGCTCATTTGGGTCTCTCTAGCCACTGCTCTTCCCGGCATCGTACATCCCGTCAACCCCCAGCGGAAGACCCACACCCTAATAAATCCCGGAAATGTCATAATATTTGAATAAATAAAATGAATAATAAAAAATGTTTAAATAAAACATCTAATTTGTCCTTATTACAGAGTTGTACTCCGGTAGACAAGCTGTTCGAGTGCCCGTAAATACCGTAGATTCCGTGCTTTCAAATAATGGAACTATAGATGTATTAATTTGAAAAGTGTAACATATAAGTAAGAAAAATTCGTCGTCAATGCAGTGTTGGTATATCATAATCGGTTAATCCACGTTCCCCGAATAGGGTGAGATCCAGGTTCGAATCCCGACAGCAACAATATTTATCGATAAAATTGATTTTATGCGTGTATTTTTCTAATTAATACATTTAATTTGTATTTAAAAAAATATCACAAACCTATGTTCTGAATAATTACACCTTCACAATAATAATACATTATCCTTAATAAGTAGTTACTTGCATACATAACAAAGCTTTCAAAAGCTTAAACTAAACTTTACGAAGCCCAAAATGTGTTTTATTAGTGTTGAATTATTTTGTTTTATAAGTAGTGCACTAAGCTACTGCATCTTCTAGCTTCCATATACAACATTATATTCTTCTGAATAATGTGAGCCTACGACTGTAATGTGAATTTGAGTTTTAAATAAAAAACATGTTTTTATCTAATTTTTTTCAACATAAAAATTTATATAGCTACAGTGAAAATTTATGCTGTGGCTTTATGAAAATATTGAGATTCTTTTTACTTAATGCAATGTATCATGATGTAGTGATTGTATTAAGCGCGCAAGTTGGCAAGAATGGCAGCTTGAAAGGAATGGAAGAGCGTCGCTCGTGGGCGCGCGCTCTTTCTTTCCGAAATTGTAAATCAGAACACATCTTTTGTATTGTATTCATAATTGTGAGATCCATAATAAACTGTATTATTGTACATCGAGTTCTCGACTATCTGAATTCCCTCACACATAGTTGGGTTAAGGATTTAACACTTTGTTTGGGACATAGCCGCCGACCAGTCGAACAGTTTACAATATTAAACTAATTCGTGACTTCGCGTCTATAATGTATCTGAACCTTGACGAAATAGTGAGTTAAACAGTATACAGTCCACATCTTTGGAGATGCTCGCAGAATGCGCATTGTGGCGAGTACCAAACTCCTTCCAGTCCTGACATTCTTCCGGCATCTACGCTTAAACGTAACATACTTAATGTTTGACTCTTCTCACTAAAAAGTCTGCCGACCCCTGCCCTAGGTAGACAAGTCGAATAAACCCATGAATACCGGATTTTAAAAATATCCAAAATTTTAATACAAATTTTCAAATGTTGTTATTGTGGTTACAACAAACATTTATAAAAAATCAATCGGTACGCTATTTACGTAGCAGGTTTGTACACCGTCCCAGGTCTCGAGGGGTGTGAGGGTAGGCAGGCACCTCCGTGGGACGAGCGGAGAGCCGGCACTGCGCAGGCGCCACCCGCCATTCAGACACCGCTCGATCGAGCTGACAGAAGCCTAGAGACTAGAGACCACTACAGAGAGGGCGGGCCGCCTACTACGGCCTGGGCGTAAGTGAAATGTGCGCCGCTGTGGGGGTACTATTCTCCCCCCGGCCAATTATAGCTCAGAGTACGACGTTGGTATGTCGTTTTTTTTTTAGGAATGCAACGGGTAGTTTTCAGGCCTCATTCAAAAATTTGAATACCGGAAATCCGGCCAAATTCATGTACGGTTCGTGAATCAATAGAATGTGATATATTTATTTATACACTTATTAGAAGCAGTAACTTTGTGGTATTGGTACCTATGTATTGAATATTTCATTTTCTACTTTTCCCTGTAGTTGTGTTAGTAAGTTATTTAACTGAACGTTTTTTCAATATTTTTATATTGAAAATTACAATTTTACATAAGTTTAATTCATATTTGTATGGTATTTACACATTTTACACACCCTTGCTTCATATTTACGTATTAATTATTTATTTACTCTTACTTTGCTTACTCTTTTTTATTTTTTATATATTGAACATTGCTTTATGTTTTAGAATGTATTTGTATGCTATCTAATCGCATTTTGATTTACTCTTTATATATATTTATTTATACATTGAACACTACATTTTGTTTACTGATATACTGAAAAGGCACTGTCTGCTACAATACAGTAAAATAAAAATGTAGCAGTCAGGGTGTCCAAATATATGTCTTACTTTGCTGCAATGTTATCCGATTATAACAATATGTACTATGCATCAAAAAAATAAATTATTATTATTATTATTATTACCACTTGAGTTTTATTAATTAACGCTAACTGGATTCGAAATAATGTTTATTCCTTCGTTAGGGCAAATAAAAGTAAATTTAAAAATATTTTAATATTTTGAATGAAGACACATGAGACCCCTCTCCTTCCCTGCAAACAACACTGTATATCGGTTTTCACAAATATTGATAGATAGACGGAGCGTTGTTCATTTTGAATGATATACAGTGTCGTTGCAGGAAAATTCGCTTAGAAATTATGTTTAATGGTATTTTTTATTTATTGTAGTGTATTACAACGTATGTATAAGTGACTCTTCGTGATCAGCAATATGCCGCTGTCCTTGAAGATGATTCTCGGGTTCGTGTCGTCGGAATAATACCAGAGTACTCAGTAAGAATATAATTTATTCTTGACGCTTACATACAATATAAAAATACAAGACAATTAATAGAGGCAACTCGAATCGCGGTTTGGAGCAGAGAGACACATCTCCAGCGGCGTATTTATCTCTTTCGCACACTCATTCGCACTAACCTTTTACGAATTTTCGCTTACGTTAACCATAGATATCACATGTATTTTATATGATTGTTTAGTATATAATTCGATGCCCATGAAGTTATACAACGTTACGGTATTCACAAAACAAATCTGCCCAAAATCGACATACAGTGTTGTCGCGGGGGTGGTCTCACATTTTTATAGTGAAATATCAATTTCAGAACACAGTTCTGTGATATTTAAAACAAATTAAATGAAATTAGAAAGATATGCAAAAACAAATAATTAGTGTCCGACCAAAGGTCAGTTTTTACCCAAAGCCGAAGCCGTAAATTCAATTGTACTTAGAAATCTTAAAACACCGACTAGAAAGTATATATAACAATGCAAATTCTACACAACTACTTAAAACACCGACTAGAAAGTATGCATAACAATGCAAATTCTACACTGTTACTTACTTTTCTGCGTAATGGTGTTGATAATAATTGTTAATATTTCCATTCAATAAATAAATTGCAGTTTTTCATAAATAATAAACTGAATTTTATTTCATTTGTAACATTTCGTGCGTCTTCGGTGGCTAAATACAAAGCTTCAGCTTCGGCCATACCTTCGGCAGATTTTAGCGGAAGTCGAAGGTGTACTTTGCAAATAATTGGGTAGGTAGATTTTTCTGTATATTTTCCAATCAATCAAATAATTTTTTTTTTTTTTAAATATTATTATTAATATTATATTTATTTTCAGCTTGCTAATTACCTCGAGACTCACTTGTAAAATATGTCCTGTAAAACCCTTGTCAGCTAAAGTCCAGTTGAGATTAGTGTCAAGTATCTTCAGGGTTATGGGAATCAGGCCAATAGTCCGAATAGACTGAAGTGTCGTTGGAAACAAATTCTTATAAATAGATTTAACAATTAAATTCAGATATTTTGGTTGTTTTTACGTATTTTGTTTATTTCTAACGATGATTATCTATTATGAGTGAATACCGTCTGTGTTTAGATACAAGACAGATAATTCATTTTTTTAAATCAAATGTACCGTCGATTTCTTATAAATGATTTGAAAATTCTCTGAAACTGGTTATTTAAATATTTTAGGTGTTCAGTTAATCAGAATCTGTCTAACAAAAAACAGTAAGAATGTCGCTGCAGTTTTATTTGAATGCTCTGTATATTATCTCATTATTTATTTATTGTAAGAAAACCTTATAGGCAGACACGTGCATTGAAATAAGCTGTAATTTAATATAATCTGAATAATGTGATAATAATTGAGATAGGAATATTACACGATATATATTTTATTTCGCAGAAATTCTAGTTAATATCAGTTTATTTTAAAGTACTGATGTTTACAGTACCTCCAGTAAATCTTTCAATAGTAACATGTTAATGACATTACTTATTACGTTGCGTTTCCCGGATCGGAAGAGATTCAGGTTCGAATCTCGGGGCAACAACAACAATATTTTTCGATAAAATTGATTTTATATGTATATCTTTCTAATTAATACATTTAATATGTTGTCCTTTATAATATATGTTGTATCAATGTATGCAAAATTTAATAAAAACGAATTGATAATTCTGGCGTCTGCAGTCGGTTTACTCAAAGGTATTTGAGATTCTGTAAAAATAATGTAGATGGCTTTCAAATAAAGAAACGACAGGTGTATTAATTTGAAAAAATGTAACATAAAATTGATTTTGTATATATATATATATATATATATATATATATATATATATATATATATATATAATGTATGAATTATATATATATATATATATATATATATATAATTCATACATTAGTTTAGCATTTATTATGTATTTAAAATATAGGTTTCTTATTAATTATTAATACATTTAATATGTATTTAAAATATAGGTTTGTTAGCTATTATAGAAAAATGTAAAAGTAATATTTTTAAATGTTAGATACTTATTTTAATGTGATTTCGAATGGAAGATACAAGAAGCGACTTTATCACCCTTGGAGAAATAATCATATTCACTTCTGGTTTTTTGGGAATGATTTTCAACCCAGGCGGCGTCGTTCTATGGCGAAAGTATACACAAACTGGTTCCCCGTTATGACAAGTGCCTTACAATAATGGTGGCGACCATGTTGAGAAGTAGTTTAAGGTGTGTAACGTAGAATGTGTAAGATTATAGAGTATTATAAAAATGATGTTGTATTTCTTTAATAAAAAACGCGCCCCGTACATAATAACATTTAATTCTAAGATCTATTATAATTTTAAATGTGATACATCCACAAAATAAATTTCTACATGTTACAATCATTTAATATAATATTCTATATTAAAACAAAACCGAAATTTTTAACTGTGCGGTTGGTGTGCAGCTTAACAACCAACCCCAATATGAATTATCCAATATGCAAATGTCTCATTGTCATGTGTTTTGGGAACAGCTGTATAACTGTTGTACAGAGGGTCACTACATCGCGTGTTGTCTGTCTCGCTGCACGTCACTCGTCGGGTCGATACGGCTGTACTCGATCGGGCCATGGCTAATGTATGCGATTTTCAGTTCCACAAAAAATGGCAGAATTCTGTGAAATAGATAAAGGTTATTTATTTTTTATTTTATTTATACATTCTACAATATAAAAAACAACAGTTGAGTTATGCATCCCCAAATAAGTTGTATCAATGTGTCCAGAATTTAATGAAAATGAATTGTTAATTCTGGCGTCTGATATCAGTTTATTCAAGGGTATTTGAGATTCTGTTAAAACAATGTAGATGGCTTTCAAATAATGGAACGATAAATGTATTCATTTAAAAAAGTGTAACATATTGATTCGAAAATTTGTCGTCTAAAATACTGTCGGTGTAGCATAGTTGGTAATTCACATTCCCATGATTGGACAAGAGATCCAGGTTCGAATCCCGGTAGCGCAACGACAATATTTTTCGATTAAATTGATTTTATATGTATATCTTTATAATGAATACATTTAATTAGTATGTAAGAAATTGTTTACAATTAATACAAATATATATACATACATCTATAATAATACAATTTGAAAATTAACAAAATATAAGAAATTTTGAGAAGTTGATTAGATTAGAACTAGGGAAAGATGTCAAATACATAATTATTTAATAATTTTGAAGACCATAAACCCATTGTAGAACCTCTTTTTTTGTACATATTTATATTTGCTGCTAACTTAGTTGATTTTTTCAGTTGATTATACAATCTATGAGCAATGTATGATGGATGTCTCTGTCCTATTCCTAATTTGGACATTTTAAAAATAACATGTTTATTAGTTTTGTTCCGAGTCTGATAGCGGTGGTGAATTTTTATTTTATCCTTTTTAAAAAAATGAAATAAAACATTATTTTTTAGTACAAATTAGATAAATTTAATACTGGAAAATCTTTAAAAACTTGTTTGGTTTGGTAAGCTCTAGCATTTTTTAAAATTATTTTTATTATTATACCTGAAAACATCAGAATAATTAACGATAACAAATAAATAATCAATGGTATCAAGAAATATTTTAAAGATACACATGTATCCCGAAATTTATAATATTTTTATATCGTTGTTATTAATATATTATATTTTATTTTATTATAAGCTGGTTATTACAAACATATTTTTAGAGTACATAATATTGAATAACATTTTCATTTCACGTAGGAAAGACTGTCAATACTAATTCATATTTTTGCATTTTTTACGAAAATATCTGTTTGTATAACTAGTTTATATACGTACCTACTAAATTAGATATTCTTTAACCATTATATTATAGATTACAAATGTATTACATAAATTATTATAGTATAACTTCCTCTCCAAGCACAAGAACTAGTCTCTTTTTTGGAGAAGTAATCGATTAAAAAATAGAAACTTTAATAATGTACAGTACTCAATACTCATATTATAAAAAAATTCATAATAAAAAATAAAAAAATATTATCTTTTGAGTTGTAATAATTGGTTTAATATGTATGCGACAACTTCCTCCCCAACCTATTATTCCATATTGTAATATTGATTCAACCAGTGGATGGTATATCATTTTAAGAATATGCAATGATGACATACAAACATTTTAGATGATTGTATCCGAGATCAAAGTTGAGAAGTCGACTGGCAACAATCCTGGAACTTATACATCATTCTAGGACTTTTAAAAGTTCTTAATTGAAAACAAAAAAAAAAATTAATCAAACACGCTAAAACATTTAATTCGTAATAAGTCCTTACTTATAGGTGTGATACGCGAACACTCACAGCTGCCAACGTGGCCCAAAGAGCCATGGAAAGATTATTTTCTTCTTTTCATGTCATTTTAGGTTGATTATAATGTTGCCCATATTCACAGGATTTAATACATTTTTTTTAGATATCACGTGATATATCTAAGATATTGCAATTTTCAAATTACATAAAAAGTTTCAAATATGAATTAAATATATTAATTAGAAATATATATATATACATATAAAATCAATTTTATCGAAAAATATTGTTATTGGGCCACCAGGATTCTAACCTGGATCTCTTTCCAAGCCGGGGAAGGTGCATTATCCAACTATGCTACAGCGACGATATTTGTAGCGACAAATTTTCGAACCTATATATTACCTTTTTGATATTAATACATTTAATCGTTGTATTATTCTATTTTCATAGCACAAGCATTTAGCTTAGTTTGAAAATAGTAAGAATATTGATGTGACATGTATTCCGTGTACGCATCTCTATTTTTAAAAAAAAAAAAAAAAAAATTATTTGAAAGAGCCATCTACCTTATTTTTACGGAATCACAAATACCTTTGAGATTCCGTATATTCCTTTGATATTAAAAAGTTTCAAATAAAGTTTATTTCTCCTACTCCAAACAGCAATGAGTGTGTGCAATATTAGATTTAGATGTTTTACATTTTTTTCTTTTTTATTTAATATTATTTTTTATCAATTTAATATCATTCTTTCACAAAAATATCTTGTTCAGATGAAAATTTTGTGTCGCAAATATGATTTTTTTCATATTTTAATAAAAATACAAATTAGATGTATTTATTAGAAAGATATGCAATCAATCAAATCAATTTTATTGAATATTGTTGTTGCTACCGGAATTCGAACCTGTATTTCTTCCAATACGGGAAACGTGCATTATCCGATTATGCTATACCAACACAGTGGATTGACGACCAATTTTAGAACATTCATACATATTACACTTTTCAAATTGATACGTCTATCGTTCCATTATTTGAAAGTCATCTACTTTATTTTTACGGCATCTCAAATACCTTTGAATAATCCGATAGAATTAACAATTAATTTTTATTAAATTTTAGACTTGTACATTATTAAGGAGAACACATTATTATTGTATTTAAAATATCACAGACCTATGTTCTGAATAATTACGATAAGAATGTGTTCTCCTTAAAAATCATATTTTAATTGATTAATTTTTAATTTAATTACATGGCTAAATGTAACATAAATAAATGCGTAAATATATTCTATGTGAGGTTATGCATCCAAAACAAGTGGAGAACCAGTCGTTTGTAAACCAAGGTTCCATGTATATCTATACAGTCTATATATATAGGGTCTTTCAACGAGGACGCTCGATTTTAAAATGTAAGTTAAACAGGTTGTGTGTGAGATATTCACTCAATTTTTCTTTCATTTGAAAGTATATTTTATGGCATTAAGTGTGGAATATAACATTGTTCGAATATCCGCTGCGGTTTTGTTCGGTGGCAGGTTTGGGAGGTCCAATTTTCTATGACTTTATCGCATAAATCTGGCTAAATTTGCTGGATTGCATTTGTTATGTTGACTTTGAGGGGGTCAATTGTTTGCGGCTTATTCGTAAAGACTTAAGATAGCCTCAAAGAAAGAACTCTAAAGGCGTTAAATCGCACGATCTCTGTGGCCAGTTCACGTCACCGCCGCGCGAGATAACCGTGCCCTCAAATCGCTCGTGACTTTGATAATAAAATTTGATGATTTACACACGTTGTTCAACCTTCCGTGATAATTTACCGTATACTACTTAACAATTGACAATAAATTTGACAGATGTCACTTTAACAACATGGCTGCTATAACCTAACAAATTTTGAGCGTCCCTATTAAAAGACCCTATATATGTCTTGTTTCGAAAATACAACTTAAAGATCGAATATTTAATATATGGATTATTTTTGTTTTTCGTGGGACCAGGATTGAAAGGTCCCAACTTTCTTATCCGGCTCTACTCACATCACTACTCTTAGAGCATTCGATAACTGACGGTCCACAGAATTATTGAGATGCAAGTGACAGCATCAAAGCGGACTACAGAAGTCGGTTATTTAAAATGAAACGTTGGCCTGATTTAAATCCAATTATCGGCGAATGCGAATTAAAAAGATTTTTCTGATTAAAATATCAATTACACTCATTCTGAATCTTTCACACCCAGCTTCTTTAAGATCGTGATCACATACCAGTAAATGAATATACATGAAATAAAGTTTACACATAATAAAGGGGTTTAGAACATTAGTTGCGTTACGAAGGGCGTTCTACACACATTCTTTGTGGAAAATTCGATAGTTTACGACACATTTATGCGACAGTAAAAGTGTTCACTCTTCGAAAATTAAATCTTTGTGTAAATAAGACGTATTTTTTACATTATTACATTTTATATTGTCAGCGTTTAAATTTTCGTTGCAATCGAGTTATATATTTTTTAAAAAATCGCGGAACTATTTGATTGCGTTAGTGGTACCAAAGTTATCACGTGAGTGACACCAAAATAAAATATTGAAACAAGGAATTTGCATTCGTTCATGTCTATATATTTGATGTCTGTGATCGCGATTATATTTTGTAATGTTTGGTAAATGCTTCAACTTTTCATTGAGAAAATGTATTTATTTATTCTTAATACTCGTATAGTGCAAACATACGTATATTATATTATGTTTTAATATAAACTATATCATTATCTCCCTTTTTATTATTATCTTACATTTATTTGTATTATTTTTGAATTCATATTATAATTTTGGTGAGTTGCCTCAGTAGAGCCTGTGACCCTTCTAGGATAAGGGGTTGAAAATGTTGATGATGATATTACCTATGACAAAGTATGCTTAAATTAATAGCGCTGATATTTTTTAAACCATTGCGTGCAAACATATAGATATATCATTTTTAATATTAGCAATTTTAAATTTATTTATTTATTTGACATTCTGACGAAGGTAATTGTAGTTTTCGAAACTGGTTTGTGTATTAAAAATAACTAATTAAGTGGTTAAAAAAAATATCGTGATGATATGTACTGTGACATAAAATACTGATATGTCGAATGAAAACACATTTTTGTTTTGAAGTTGCGACTTCTATCATATATTACTCAAATGTATTTGGAATTCATCGCTATATAAAGTTGATTGCTTTTAAAAATAGAATAATATATGTATCAATTATAATAATACTACTGAATATAAGTTGCAAATTTGTCGAAAACGTAATCGGTTGATAAAACAAAATGGTAACGCGTTTCCCCGGATAGGAAAAATTTCGTGATCAATCTCGGTAGCAACCAAAATATTTATTCGATAGATACATTTTTTCTGTTTGTCTTTATTAAATTTTTAGTAGGTTGTGTTTTAATACAAATTACATAATCAACTAGAAAAATATACAGAAAAATCTATCTATACAGTCGGATTTTTTGTGTATATTTTTCTAGTTGATTAATTTAATTTGTATTACTAATATTTTCGTTTATTTCATATTTTTTTACATATTTGATAGCATTTTGCCTCTGTGGCCGTGAATAATTCAATAAAGGTTTTGTACGTCTGATATGGACCACGCAATTGGCTATACTCCCTATCTGAGCGACATTTCGCGCACCGCGGGAGTTCGTTCATCCCTCGCTATTCATTAGTCGAAGTAGAAATACAAATAAAATCCTCTCGGCCAGTCTCCCCGCCGTAGTCTCGGGGCTCCGTGTATCCTTCCCTCGAGGCCTACGACCCTCAGTCTGAGTGTAGTTGGAGCAATAACTCACAGATGGAGTTCGGCTTGGACACGGTCTGACGCAGGGAGTAGGCACAGAGCACGTGGTTCCAACTGGTTAAACAATGGAATTTATTACGGCCGGACTAATAGCTATTTCGCAATTATGTGGTCAAAACATTGAAATAAAAAATTATTAGTATACCTACACAATAAGATTTTTTCAAATTATATGGTAGGTTTAATAAAATTTTTTTTCGTACACTTCTCTTGAAAGCCTATTCTTGCGTAGAGAAGTAGACTGTATATAAATAAAAATATTGTTTACAATAAGTATTAAATGTTATGTAATAAAAATAATAGCATTAGCGGTATAAATAATATTTTTATTTAAGTTTAGGTATAGAATGTTTCTTTTTAAGCTCATTTTGAAGTGTTTTTTTTAATAGCATTTAATAGTTCTTTAGCATTACCAATTATCTTATGTTTTAAGGTAACCTGTTAAAGATTTTTTCCCTAGGTGCGTGTAGTGGTGTGCAAATTGTTAATTGATTTTAGAGCATGAAAATACAAATTTAAATCTTGTACAATTTTTAGTAATAAATTGATATTTTTCTTTTTATTTTAATATTTTAAGTATAGAATTTCTTTTAAATATGTTCTAAAATGTTGATTGTTGGAATTCTTCAAAAAATAATTTTACCGAATCTTTTGGTATTTTGTATGAATTTTACTGGAATCCGACTAGTATTATATACTAATAACGTAATGTGAATTGCATTAATGCGTAGTATATTAAGTACAATTTTTTTATCGATAAAAATGTTTTGAAATTATGAAAACATTTATATATGAAATGGTGATAGAATTATACAAAATACATTATGCATTCAATTTAACACAATGATTGAAATTAAAAATGTTCTATTTTATTAACGAGATAATAGGGCAAGGATTTAATTTTGAGAATCATTATCAGAATAGCAAAAAAAAAAAACATAATTATTTGTCAATTATTTTTTAAAAAAATATATTATTTTAAATAAAACAAATAAAAATTGTATTAAATTACATGATAATCATCTTTTAACAATGCCAAGATGATATTATATTTTTTTGATGCGTAGATGAGATATTTATCGGTAAAAATCGAAATGTAACAGCTGCTTAATTCTAATTCCTTACAAAATACGACTTCGCGCTCAACACGTGCGCCTTTCGAAACGAGTCTCCGAGATAACTGTCATTTATGTATATGCGTCATTACTTTGCAATATTAAGAATGAAAAATATGAGAAATTAAATATGTGTAATTAAATACCAGAATTTAAAAATGTTGTCTGAGAGAATTTAACTTAGTGCCCGCCCTAGGACTAGTTTTAAACATTAATTTAGTAATAAAAATAATCGTTTTAATTAAGCCCATTGGTTGCAAAGTCAAATTTCATTATTGAATGTAATCGTCTTCTTATATAGTTTTTACTTTTTTTGTTGTATACAATGAGGGCGGACCCACCGCTTATCCAGGACCTATGCAATAATTTTAAAGCTTACTCTTTTTTGTGGAAATTTATATAAATAAAATGGCCGCCCCTATGAGAACCAGCTTGTTTTTGTTTAACCAGCTTGTCTTATGTTTTGCATTTATACAACATTAATTTCGTTACATTAGATTAAATTAATGAAACATTGTCAGGATAAATGTGGCTGACGCGTTCGCTCAAGTGTCGGGTCATATTTCAAGACTAGTTATCGCGTCACCATCGAAGGGTGTTTTTTTGGGATTTGGGAGGGGAGGGAAAGAAGCGTGCTGAAACGTCACGAAGAAAGGGGAAACAGTTGAGGGGAACCATAAAAAAAGGGCACGCGCACTACAGGGGGGCCAAAAAACAATACAATATATTTATATTTATTCAAATTAATTGCGTGGTGAATAAATGCCATCACGCAAAGCTTGCATTTAAAAAAAAAAATGTGTTGGTTACTTCACGTTATTCGTTGTTACCCCGTTTTGACAAATTCACTGTTTTGTTCGAAATTACCGAGCAAAGTTTCCGAACATACATCGCTTTCATCTTAACTATGATAATTATTTTATTTATTTATTTGACTTTTTTATATATTTTTTATAACATGAATTAAGTATTTTACATTATTCAAATTACATGTTTTTTTTTTGCTTACCTCTTCCAAAAAAGAGACTAGCTCTTGTGCTTGGAGAGGGAGTTACACTATAATAATTTTATATATTTTATTTATTGTCTATTTGTGTGCTTCTGAAGTGTTCTATAATATAGTTTATTTTCTAATTATGTGTTTCTGAAGTGTTCATTTAATTTTTTTCTAAACTCTTTCATATCTTTTATTTCCTTAATTTGTTTAATTATTATTTATTTTTCAGATTTATACTAGAGTGTTACGTTATTATTAAAAAATAAGAAAGTTAGTGCTAAGAAATTAATGAAAAAAATAAACTAAATTCAATAAACAAGAAAAAAGGAATAAAAAAAAAAAGGAGTAAAAAAATAATTTGAATAACATACTTCTATATACTATATCAAAAATAAGGTAAAAAGAGAGTCAAAATGTTATGTTTAATGTACATAGATAAAAAGAGTAGTGGAAATAAGAGGAAGAAAGGAAGGCACTTACTTTTTGTCTGCTGGATGCTGGTTCATTGATAGATTCCTCTCCACCATAAATACAAGCGTTGCGGCGTGTATACTAACACTCGCGTAAAGGATGATTATGTATTAGCGGAATTAAGGTAAGGTCAACTAATTAGAATTAACGGATTAAAGTTCCAAGCGCACTGAACTTGCTGTAGTTGGAGACTTTTAATTACTGCGACATCTTCTTTCTTACTTGTACTTAAGAATAGGATAGGAAAGAAAGGAACAGAGATGCGCAGGTTAAAATGTGGTAAATCGCGGATTAAATGTATGCATGAGTGAAGCAACAAGTTAAACGCCAAAAAACTTAATAGAATTTGATTAATTTAAACGACAACTAACAAAGGGTAAAAAGAGATTTAAATAATATAAAAATATAAAGTAACTATCTATAAAATAAAGAGCATTTTCTTATATATAAAATCCCAATGTCTTTTTGTGTATCACATCTAAGAAAATTGATAATTTTCTTAATTAAGTAATATATCAATTTCCTTTAAAATATGAATTCTGAAGGGACATTTTTTTTAATGTTAAAAAAAACAAGTCTACTGTCAGAAATTCTAAAATTTGAACATTTTAGTGCTGCTATATTATCGGTACTTATCAATATTATTACTTTTTTTACAGAAACCATACATTTTTCGGCTCACCTTAGGGCATTAAATACTAGTTTATATATTATTTACATGTATTTATGTATGTATGTTAACACTACTTCTCTACTTCACTTCTCTACTTCAACATACCATATCGAAGTTGGAAAAACGCCTGTGGAAGACAAATCAGCAACGCAAAATTTTGATCATTCAGACTGACTTTTTTATTTATTCTTTTTATTTAAAAGAAATAGAGATATGTACACAGAATATATGTCACATCAATATTCTAACTATTCTCAAACAAAGCTAAACGCTTGTATATACAATGAAAATAGAATTAGCTTGCTGGTCTTTTGGAACGAGGCGCGAACCCCCGACCGTTAGATCAACAAGTTATTTAACTTATAGCAATACTACTTTGTATTTAAGATCACAATAGAATCGAATATAAAAGATTTTGTTATAAATTGACAAGGCAGTAACATCAAATAAACTAAATATTGTTTTGCACTATGAGATGTGAGCGAGATAGTATATCTATATAAAATGATTAATAGCATGTTGGACTGCCCTGAGTTGATACAAATGGTTTCGTATAAAGTACTAACTCAAACGAGACAGCATGAAGTGTTCTTTGTAGGTATACATGTAAATAATTAAGCTGTTAACTCGCCAATATCGCGGATGACTTGATAACAAGTTGAATTTCGTTGCAGGAGAAATATTTGTATGTAAATTATACTTAGTTTTTATTATTTTTATGTTATATTCAAACGTCAATTGAATATTGAAATGTCAATTGAAAATGTACTGTTATATTTAAATGATTTTTTTTAAATATTCTTATGTAAAAGCCCACAAGGGCGTTGATGAATAAATATAGCTATATTTTATTTTTGTCACGACTATCGTTTCGAGTGGGGCAGTCTCTCGTCAAAATAATTAATTATTTATTATGTTACACACGATATTATTAAAATTTAATTTTAATGTCAACTCTTGACAATAGTACGTTCATTGTTTACATATAAGTTTACTCACTATGTGTATCGTTTCAGAACTTTCAATATATTTTATTTATCTCCGACAGAAATAACTCAACAGAATTATTTCTGATTTGTATCATTGCCAAAAAAGTTATATTCTTGAACTCTCGCGAACAGCTGTTAGGCAGAAGTCGTAAATTATTATTAAACCATATAAAAACTCGAGACTTCGGGACCAACGTGTACTTTTTGAAACATGTGCGCGTTCGGGACAATGGCTTTCAAAACATTACGTGCTTTTTTATCAAAGGTATGTGTATTGTTCGCTGTATGAAAGAGTGAACATATGATTCATTTAAAGACATATACTTTTAAAAGCTTGTACGCAAAACGGGACAGTTGTACAGACATGTAGGTTACTAAATTATCATAAATTATGTATGCTAGAAATTGTATAAAATTACTTTGAAATTTATTCAGGCATAGCTAATATTTAATTACTCTCATTTTATTATTAAGATTAAATTATTTTGCAGTTAATCCCGACATGACTATGAATTTATAGTCTTACTAGGACTTCTTCTACTTCTTCTAAATAGGTAATCCACCCTTCAAGAGTAATTTGTGTCATAAATTATTGTTATGTATGTACCTACCCTTCGAGGCCACATCTTTATTTTATTGTCAACCCCAACCTTTCTCGATTTGCAGAGAGACATGTGTTAGAACTATTATTTTAAGAGTTTTGTCTTATTTTATTATTTATGCTTTCTGTAAGTAGGTGTGTTGAAACGATTATAATTTATGACTTTGTTTACCCGGATTTAAACTATCTTCGAGAAATATCTTTTTAAACCATAACACAGCCCTTCAGAGATCAGATCGTATCTGACATCCGAACGAGAAAGAACTCGAAGTCTATTCGTTTCAATACATCTCCGTAAACACGCTATCTTATAAATTTGTGCATTTATAATATTTCAATAAACGAATTATTTACAAGTACCGAGTTGTGATTTTAAGACCTCCCGAGAAAGGAACATAAAATTATTTTTCAGTTAATCCCGACATGACTATGAATTTCTAGTCTTACTATGTCTTCATCTTCTTCTTTTAAATAGGCAATCCACCCTTCAAGAGTAATTTTTATCATTAATCAAGTTATAACTATATTTTATAGAAAATAATATTATAGAATAGGAAACATTATATTATAATTCAATACCATTGTCGTTCAAAAACTATTATATAGATTAAATGTAGCGAGTTATGGGAAAGAATATGACAAGTTAACCGGGAGTTGAAAATTACCATTGACGAGATTACTGTAAAAAAAGATATGGTCAAGGGCTTCCTCCTCGGGACCACACACGCACATTGGCGAATCTATTAAGTTCAATCTGAATAAATGTGAGGCTACCTGGCAATGCCCAATTCTCATTCTAGAGATATTTCATATTGTTCTATTGAAGACTTTCCTTTTGGAGAACCAGGGAGTGCGGGGAACAGATCTTTGAATTATTTTAATCCGATTACCCTTATGATTATTTGGATCCATCCATTGTGCAGTCTAGATAGAATTCATACCTTTTTTATCATGTTAAGTCTGTCATACATCGGGATATGGAATTGATGAGGGGAAATTCTGGAAAGAGTGGCCTCCTTGGCCAGTTTATCAGCACATTTATTTTCGCGAATTCTTTTATATGCAGAAATCCAAACGAATTTTACCTGTTTATTGTTGCTCTTCAAATTAAATATATATCTTTTGATGGAATCGATTATCTCATTGTATAGCAGGGAGATAATCATCGTTTACGATTATCTCATTGTATAGATCGCCAACATGATCACTAATGTTTGATAATGGACAAGCACCAGAAGAAGAGAATAAGTTATCTCTCTGACCGACGTTTTGGATCCATAAAACTCAAAGTTTAGGAACTTCTTTATAGAGTTTTCTGGACTATTCACGTGTCTTCCATCTGTCTGGTCGACTTTTTAGATAACATCATTCAGGCTCAGTAACATTAACCCTGATCATAGAAACGAAAATGGGGTTGGAAAATTCGGCCAGAGATGTTTCAGACACAAGGCAGAAAAAACTAAAATACTGTACGCAAGATTATAGATATATAATATACCTGGGTTTTTACAAAGGAGTGCGCTTTCTCTCAATTTGGAAAAAATGATAAAAAAGTGGCTTATCGATAATAACCTGTCTTGTAAGCATGGAGTGAATTGTTTAAACTGTGACACTGATTAGGGGTTATGTTTTGATTATATTAAATGTAATAAAATTGATATGAACAGATATGAACACTGCCGACAAACGTCTAGCAAAATGTTTTGTGGGTCTAGTTATTATCACAAAAATAAAAATATAAAGAAGAATGTATAAAAAAACAAGTGTAATTAATAATAATGCCGTGAAAACCAAACAATAATTTTAACAACGTAAAGTGATACACTCAACCAAAAAGAGTTTAAAATTTTACCAAACACAGTATACGAAGGTATTAGGGATTCCAAAAATACCGACTTTTGCAAATACCGGTATTACCGAAAAAATATTTCTATCGACGGTATTACCGGTTTTTACCGTTAATACCGTCTTCTTTTATTCATTTTCTTTTATTAATTCTCCCAACTGTTCATTTATCATTAATTTGTTAACTATTGGTTATTAATAATGAATTTACCTGATAACTTACTTTAATTAATTATTAATTACTTTCATAATCATTAAACTTATTAAATTTTATAAAAAATACACAATACAATTTTTTTTGAAAATGTTTTATTAATCGATAAAATTGAATAGCAATGAGGAGATCAAACAATTTATTAAATTTAATTATTATATTACAAATTATTAGATTGAATTAAAAGTATTACATTATTACAATACAAATGAATACAGTACATTCAAATTATTAATTATTAAAAAAAAAATAGAATGCATTTATATAAAATATTTCTTCGTATTAAAATAGGATTTTTTCCCTTTCCGGCCGGCCTTTTTTTGACCTGCTATTCAAACGAGCCACCAAATGTATCGGAATTACTTCCGACGGCCACTCGCCGATTCCAATCCGTCCAAATAAATTAGATATATTGGGGGTCATAAAATATAGAAGGCTCTTAAAAATGTGTACCCATTTGTTTTGTGTTGATGTAGACCATGAAATGCCAGTCACCAAGGAAATACGACTGAAAATATAATTTTTAACGAAATTAATATATTTCAGTATTTACCGGTTTTTTATTTTGTAATACCGAAAATGTAGTTTTCGCCAAAAACCAATACCGGTTTTACCGGTATTACCGGTATTGGAATCCCTAGTAGGTATACTGTGTTTGGTAAATTTTTAAATTTACTGACCGCAAAAATCAAGTAGTAAAAGTGAATCATCTGTACTAAAGTATGTTTTTACGTTTTCTCTAGGTCTAATATGAACTGAATTACGGATTTGTAATACGTATTTTTAAATAAAATTACAAAAAGATAGTGATTTTTGATAAAACAAAATTTATACACAAATTGCTTTTAAAGTCACACGGTCAAAGTAAAAATTGAAAGTACCTTTAATAAAAAATTATTTTAATAATATATATACAAATTGACAAAGGGAAATATTAATAGGTACGTTAAAACAAATACCTTATTATTTTATTGCACAAACGAATTGTTTGTGAATTAGCAAGGTTAGGTTAAGTTAAGTATTTTTTATTGAACAAAGATATATTTAACAAATATCAGATATATCATGGAGACAACGCTATTTTTTATTATATTTAATTGAAAATTTATGGAAGTATGGAGTAATTACAGGGCTTATGACCTGCCATCGGCTGGCTCAATCTTTACATTTATCAAATTTTTTTGAAAGTTGTATATGTGTTAGTATGTGGACTGGCTTCGAGTATCACTACACAATCGCCATCTATGGACTAAATTTGATAATTCATTTTTCCCTTTTTTTTCACAGCATATATGTCATCACTATGAGCATCTGATTTTTTTGATATATCACGTAAGCCAGCCGAAGACAGGTCACTTTGTCTCTATGAGATATCTGATATTTGTTTGTAGGTAAAAATTCAGTAATTGTATATTCTTGGATATATTCAAATATTGCTAAAGATATACTTATTTCATGTTCATTTTTTATTGTTGTAATACACTAACAATCGTTTTATGGAACAAAGTAAGTATTTATTTGATTTATTTTATTTATTTATTAAAATAATTTCCTGTTAAATCGTACCCATTATAATAAATTTGGTAGCTAGTTTTAAATTAAATGACCGTTAGACAAAAATATTATTAACTTTCGAAATGACGCATGTGTAATGCGACGCGTATGCGACCAAAAAAATAACAGTTATCTCAAATGTGACATTTTAAAAGATTTTAACCCTTTCTACCCCGAATTATTAGATTCAAGTGCAGTATATTTTTGTAGTATCCTTCAAACATAAAAAAATCAAATTATGATGGAAAATTTAAAAAAATTTATAGTTACATACAGTAATACCCCGAAGGTACGCGATGGGTGGGACCGACGAAAATCGCTTAACTCGAATTCGCGTAAGTGGGAGTACAATTTTGCATATAAATACATACAGATTTGTTTAATTGGAACCAAGGACCAACAAAAACTCTGGTTTAGAAGAAAAATATTTAATAAAATAGCAGTTCTTTATATTAATACAAAATATTTTAAAAAATAAACGATTTACGTAAAAAAGTCATTTCGATATCGATGGCTTCACAAATTCGTCTGACGATACAATGTCTTCTTTTTTCACGCAGAATTTCTTCGTAGCAAGCCAATATATTTTTTTATTCCTTGCTTTGAAGCTACAACGCGTTCTTCGTTGGAGTCAATGTTTTCTAAAATTTTTAAGCCATTTTCAATTGAGCTGAGACCTTCTGTCAAGCTTGCAATTGTAATGTGCTTTTCTGGTGGAATTGGGTCTGAAGTGTTTCATTGTCGTTTTGCTTACGGATCTCTACGAGCTCATCGATTGTTAGCTCCTGACTAAGTGAATCCATCAGCTCGTTGACATTGCTAGCATTGACTTCCAAATCTAATTGTCTGCCAAGATTAACAACTTCTCCTGTCACATGAGCAATATCAGTTTCTAGCAATCACAGTAAGAGAAACACTGAATTTAGCGGGCGGCAGTCTAGCGGCAGTGTTAACGATCAACGTCTAGCGGCATTGTCGCTAAACGGACCACATAACTCTGAATTCGCGTAAGTCGGGGTATTACTATATATAAATATTATTGATTATAATTTGTGTTACTTATAATTAGAGTCAGACCTTACATGACGTACAAAAAAATATAGCACAGTACAAAACATGTGAAAGAAATATTCTTCTAAAACATTAAAAGAATAGTTGAAAATTTAAGAAAAAAGAAATTATATTGTACATATCAAAACAACTATAAATAATCACAAGAAATATAAGCACGTCACATCTAACCTTGTAACAATGCGCAACCGACATTTCACCCGCCGCAGTATTGACATAACAAAAAAAAAATATTTTCGTAGTCTAAATAAATCGAGTATCTAGATTATTATTTACGTAGACTTAGTAGTGTCATCGGAGAATTGACACCACAGTAATATATATGACTAGATAAAGTTGATGGTACTTTAAAGTACCGTCAGGATAGAGAGGGTTAAACTCAAGGTTTTGACTTCGAGCCAAGAGACAATTAAATTTTTGGGAGTGGTTCAGAAAATTTGGGACAGACATTTTTACCTACTTTTGCACAATATGGTACTATGTTTCTAATGAAAACAAAAAAAAATTTCGTGTATTATTTTCCATTACGTATAGTGATTGTGAGATACCGCGCTGTTTTTGCAAGTGTATCCTTCTCTTGAGAGAAGAATACCCTTGTTGCTGTAGCTCTCTACATCGATTCTTATTCTACGCCAGAACTTTCAGTAGTTTCTGAATCTGCGCTACTCCAGGTTCATTTATAGTGAAACCTGGACTGAATACAAAACTAATTCAGAAGCTTCAGATGATATAGCATGATGGTAAGGTATGAAAATATGCTGGGAATCACTAAAAAATACAGAAAAAGAAACACATGGTTTAGAGCGCAGACTAAAGTGAAAAATGTCATTCTCACTGGTAAAAAGCGTAAATGGTAATGTCCGAGCCATAATTAAAACGCAGAGATAACCAATTAATATCTATGAGACAAAAACATGACTTAGAAGAGGTCTAAAGTGTCGATGGATCAAAAATGCTTAAGAGAAGTCATAATATTAGTGTCGACTAAAAGATCACAAAAGACAATTCTTAGAGTAATAAATCATCAGATCTTATATTTGAAGAGTATAATGCCCTAGACAAAAGACAATTCTTAGAGTAATAAATCATCAGATCTTATATTTGAAGAGTATAATGCCCTAGACAAAACACAAATCTATATGTTGAGACTCATCCAATATTTCCATGCTGATAGCAACTCACCCCAAGCAATAAATCACGGACACAACACAAGACAAACAACGAACATCCACACCCCAGTTCCGAGAGAAACAACGACATTTTATCAAAGATTCTACATGTTTTTAGCTCCACTCGGCACCAACTGGAAATCGTTCACTTCCAATAATATTACACAAATATGGACCCAATATATGATCCAATTGGGTAGAGATCAATCAGAAGCATCGCTATCCAATATTTTAACATAACCATTATACAGTGTCTATACTAATAATTCACTAATTTTACAACAATCTCACTAGATTTTTTTTTCTCTATTTTTATTTTTATTCCTGTCGAATCTTTCTTGAATTAAATAACACCACAACTGACGAAAAAAACTAGCTACTCTAACACAGACGGCAGTCTAGCAAAGTAGCTAGGACAATGCTGCATATATCAGAGGTGGAGTCTACTCCATCCCACACAATAAACTACGAGTATTGTACTTAATAGCAATATAATTGTATCTTATGTTTATTATGTTATATTATAATATATTCACCTCTATTACAATAAAAACATGTATTTCAATAAATAAAATTCTCCATTTAAATATTGGGCTAATAATGAAGCTATCAAATCATTTTGACGTCATACTATTTATTTATCGGCAGTATAAAATTATCAGACTCAATAGTTAGCATTAAACAAAAAATTTTCAAGCGAACAGATTTTAATATTTAAGCGTATTAAAAAAACAAATAGTCATGAAATACACTAATTACTTGGTCAGCAGGATTGTAAAATTGATCAGCAACAAAAATGTTAGGTTAGGTTAGGTTTAGCAGAATAAAATTGATTTTACAGCTTATTAAAATTTTATTAAATTGACATAAGTTTTGCCCCTTATTACTTATATTGCTGAAAATGTATTTAATTATCTATAGAAATAACTTTAAATTGCCGGCAGAAAATATTTTACAACTGGCCAAAACCTCAATATTATGCTCAATTCTTTATGATGACTAATTGTACTTGTAAATTATATGAATTTAACCCTTCCCAAACCGTGCAGTGACACAGGTCTACCATCATAATTAAATCTGTAATATTTCGGTAAATGTATGCAACATAAAATTCATATTTTAGATTATCCTAAAGAAAATATTAGCGCTTAGGAGTGACTAGTGAAAAACCAATTATGAAAAAGGAATCGTACAAAAACAAATATTTTTCCGATCAATCCGTTGTAAAATTAATACGTTGGTAAAAATACCATTTGTGATATTAAAGACAGAGATCACACACTATGTTCTATAACTGTCTCTTTCTTGGTAATTAAACGAAGAGAGATAAAAAGGAAGGGCACATTGAATAGGGACTTAATGAATGCTCTAAATTATGTTATTAATCTTTTTTTCAAAATTGTATGCTCAATATTTAGAATAAATTCGTGCCATTAAAGCCATTTAAGCTATTAAAAATATTTTTTCTAACTGTTATTTACGGTAACATGAGTTGACAGCATGGCTGCGTTGGATATTTTATATCATGGTATGGTAAAGGCTAAATATATGGATTATATTAATTAAATATAATATAAATATACGGAAGTATGGTAATATATATATATCTAAAGTGATCACTTAAGCCAGCCGAAGACAGGTCGTAAGCACTGTAATTACCCCATACTTCCATATATTTTATATTAAATACATATTTTTTTAAATAGCTTTGTCTCTATGAGATATATTTTATTTATTTAATATCAGTGCCTTTGTAGGTAAAAATCCAGTAATTGTGTGTCCTTGGACATATTCAAATATTACCGATAAACATAAATCATTCTGTGTTCATCATGATTGAGTGAAAAAGGTCTCATAAATTGTTTCGCAGCAGTCTTAAGTGGCTTGAAAAGTAAATAAAATATATTTTAAAAATACTTATAATAGACGCTTCTCAAACACAAAAGAACAGTTGGTAGGTACATGACGTCATTTCACACATCGATCTTAGTGTCTCTATATATAAAATATTCCTGGGGTATCCGCCTAGGCCAGACAAGTCTGGTCCCCAGATAGAGGGGTCGGTGACCGCTCTTTGGTGGGACGGAGACGAAGGCATGCGGCGAACAGTGTGACGGAGTGTGACAGGTAGAAGGTCGGAGGGACGGGAGTAGAAGTACCTAAACGCCGGAATAAGGGATGGCGGTGAAGGGTGGATAGATAAGGGCGCCCATTCATTTTTTATTAAATTCGTACTTTATTTATTTGTTTCCATCTACGCCCTTGTGGGCTTTTACATAGTATTTAATTTAAACATAACATATTTTTAAAAACAAAGTATAATTCTTACTTACCATCGTACCATTTCACCGCGGGGGTAGACAGAGAAGATAGAGCGCCACACTATTCTATCATGACACACAATTCTCGCCTCATCCACATTCATACATCTTCTCATACAAGCTCGACGATTATTGAGGCTTCTAACAGGACTATCATTCCGTATCTGGTTTATCTGGTCGTGCCAAGTCTTCCGTGGTCGTTCTCTACTTCTGGTGCCATCAATATTTGCGTCGTATATCTTTCTTACCATTCTCTCCTCATTCATCCGTTTCATATGACCAAACCACCTAAGTGATCATTTCTCAATCGTACTCACTATACTACGATCAGCTTTACATTATTTTCTTATTTCTTCATTCTTTACTCCGTCATAAATAGATTTACCACATATACGCCTAAGTGATCTCATTTTCACTGCATTCAGACTACTTTCGTTCCTCTTCTTCCAGCTCCAGGTCTCACTTCCATACGTCAGTGTCGGTACCCTATTGTGAACCACTAGTCTTGCCTCAGTTGACAAGTTCTCATTAGCTATAATTTCGTTCAAAGCGCCGTTCACTTTATTCCCAGCAGTCACCCTCCTTTCAATATCTTTCTCTGTCTTTCCGTTTCTATGGAACATACTTCCCAAATACACAAACGCATCTACTTGTTCCAAACATTCATTACCTACAAGTATTTTGCACGTTGTCTTACTTTTGTCTTTCTCAAATACCATCACTTTCGACATGTTGATATTCCTAATAAGGTCGCTTTCCTTGCATACATCGTACATTCTACTCACTAGCCTCTGTAATTCTAATTATAATTTACGTACAAATATTTCTTCAATTCAAAGTATGAAGAAATTCAACTTGTTACCAAGCCGAGTTAATAGCATAATTATATATATGGGTACCTACAGAGAACACTTCATGTTGTCTCGTTTGAGTTGGTACTTTATACGAAACCATTTGCATCAACCCAGGGCAGTCCAGTATACTATTGATCATTTTATATACATATACTATATCGCTCACATCTCTTTTCCTGGCTAATATTTTCAAATGAAGTAGACTCTTTAAATAATCGTAACTTATATTCTCTATCAGAAAATTGATAAATCATAGATATTTATATTGCACTCTTTCGATTTTTGTAATATGTGAACTATACTAGGGAGACCACAGAGTCGAGCTAAATTCCAGCGTACTTCTTACAATAAATGTACATAAAATTGTTAGAGAGCGGAGCGAATTCAAGTTTTTGGCTGTCCTTAACACAAATCCTAAGGATTTTATCGCCTTGTTGTTCCTGTTATATTAATATTCACTTTTGTTCCGAGTATTTTGGTGTAAAATTTGGTTTTTAATCCTAGGCATAAAATATACAGTGACTGGAAACTCGTGGTCCCGCCGGACGCAGTATGAATCGGCACATCACTATTGAAGTCGTATAAATTATATTATTTTTTAATATTTAACGCAAACAGCAATTTGACTTGTAGTTTTAGTTATTTTTTATCACCTAAATGAAGAAAAAGGTATTACCCGAAACCGGTTGGTGAATATAATTAACTCGGTGGTTAATAACAAAGTTAATGAAATATTTATTATTGAAAGTTTTGTTTTTTTTTTACTGATTTTCAACAAAAATCAAAAGTATATATTTTTTAATCAATTTATTGTTTCAACAATTAATATTATTTTATTTATTTTATATTACTTTCACCAATTATGTTATACTAAATAAAAGTTATTTGTTAGAGTCAGTAGCAAAAAAGTTTTTGTATTTTGAGAATGAAAAGAAAATCAACACACTGGTTGTAATTAGTTTTAATAACAAAAATAATAAAAAAACGAAAATAATATTAAAAAAATAAATTGTTCTATTCGGACTCGTCTTCTGGGTAATGTGGTACCTTAAGGCAAGCGATAAAATCCTGCCCCAACCGTATTTCTACAGACCACCAGCCATTGAAAACAGATAAAGCCCTTGACCTTACCGGTCACCTCAACTCTTTGTGTTGTTTTAACTCCTGGCGACACATGAAACCTCCCCTGCGACAACACTTTATATCGTTTTTGGGCAGATGAGAGATGGGTAGAGGGCACGAATGCATATGCCTTGTGTTCCGTACAGGAAACAAGAATGTAGACAAGGGCGGTTCACCGATCTCAGCATCTCTCAACCGGCGATGATGATGATGATGATTATGAAGTCGAAATAAATGAAACACAAAAGATGTTCAACATCGGTACACTCACAATCGAGAATAGTTTTCCACCTGCAATATACCTTGCTTTTATTCAGATACATAACATTACATAAAGTCATATTTGCAAGTACCTACTCAGTAACAGGCCGCCGCTGTGATGTTTTACTAAGGCGTATTTGTTTTCCTGAAATCTATTCCACGGGTTTTATGGCACCACGCCGATGATTACACCTTTAAATTACTGACACGTGTCTTATCGTATCAATTAATTGGCGCCTCCTTGGCAAGTAATTCTACGCAATACACCTTGTATGTTCTTGTGTTGTTGTAAATGGGATGATGGAATCGTACCTTAGGTGCCAGAAACAGGAAAAAGGGGACTGACTGAATTCCGCTTCTCTTGGGTCTCTAAATCATCTCTGTGGACTGTATTAAATTATATCACTATTTCGTCAAAGGTCGATTCTCTGGAGCCCTCAAGGTTGATAACGGCGTTCAAATGTTCCGATCGACTGACAGCTCGCTAGTGGCGGGGGAGGGAAGGAAAAGTGGGCACTGAACATCAGTTCGTTTAAGGTATATCATACAGGATGTAACAGACATGGTCCACAATATTTATAACCTGACTATATTACGAGACTAAAATTATTATGTACCCGAAATAAATGTATGTTACGAGAAATTTCAAAAGGAAACAAACTTATGTCTCGTAATAAATATGTAAAATTAAACAATCTACATAAATTACAGTTAGGTACTGATTTAATCAGAGAATATATTTTTTTCTTAATTTTGCAAGGGGCTCGCGCGAACCCCTCCGACCCCACTCAAGCCTAGTCTTAGACAAGCAGGTTACGTGCTCGGTAGTTAGACAATCGTTGAACGAATGGTGCCAACCAGTGGTATTTGAGGGCAATCAAGAGGTCGACAGACTACCCTAAAACCCGCTGGATTGATAAAATTATACAATTTTGCGCACATACGTGGCAGCGAAAAACAATCGGCAGAGAAGAATGGATGATGCGCGGGGAGGTTTTCATTCCACAATGGGTAGAAAACAGCTGATAATGACGATAATGATGACGAAATATCACTCGACAATGTGACTCACACTACATGAAATTCTTACAGAACAAATTGAACAACCCTTAATCCTCTGTATTTTTCTGCCAATATTCGGGGGATGATTGTCAAAAAGAGACAGATCATCGTCACATTATCACGGGGGAAAGAGAAGTACACAAGTGCGTATTCAAACAATAGGGTTGAGAAAAATGGGGTCGTATTTTGTGATTTGTTTGGGATATCTGAGCAGGTTCTGAACGGAGGGGTAGCACCGTGGCTCCCCTGTGGAACATAAAGGGAGTAAGTCCTCCGTGCAACCTGTAAAAATACGATATGACTCATCCGGCCTCCTTTGTAGTTTTGAGTAAAGCAGTAGCCGCATTATTAAAAGCATAAAAGAAATACTCAGGCATAATTGAAATTTAAATGCCAGGGATAATTTATTTAAATACAAATTAATTATCTGGTTTATAATTTTATTAGTTGTTAAAACTATACGAAAACGCGCTTATCGATGGCGGTTTGATTAAAAAAAAACGCTCTTATAATCATTCTTTTTATTATTTAATTTAAAGTTTTTAATTAATTTGCAAAAGTCGTGTTAACCTGTGCCGTAACCCAACACGTCAGTGCCCTACAATACATTTCGCGGCGCTGATCCATATCAGGTCATCTGATCATGATTAAAAATATACTACCATTAGTATATTTTTAAAATTCACCCAGCAAGAAATTAAATTATAAAATGTAAAAAATCATTTACCGCGTGTATTAAAATAATGCGAAAAAACATTATTGATGTATATATATATATATATATATATATATATATAGAAGTACGTCGCCAATAGGCCGCAAAGTGAAAATCGGTGTATAGCGAAGCAAGGATTTTTTTTCAGTTTCATAAAAACATACTTTTTATTAATGAATGTGTCAATATATAAGAGTATATATATATATATATATATGTATATATATTACATATACATAAATTTAATCAATTAGAACTTGTAATTACTGTTTTCTAGTATTTGTTTGATTTTCGATTTGAAGGCTTTATAATTTTTTTCTGTCTTAATTTTATATGGGAGGACATTAAATTTTTTTTTACCTTGATAGGCGCAATGGTGTTGAGAAGCACTAGTTTTAAATTTGAGGATTTCTAAGTTGCCACGTAATCTTGGTCGGTTACTTATTTTTGTGGAATCCGTTATTTTTGAATATTTTATTTAAACTGAGAACCCTTAAAGAGTTAAACAGCTGTAAAGTAAGAAATGTTGATGGTTTTCGAAGGATGCCTTTCAAAACCAGCCTCTGAACCTTTTCTACAAGTAAGAGGTTAGTCTTGAAAGTTCCCTCCCAACCGATTATACCAGATTGTAAAATAGATTGGGCAAAAGAATATGAAATTGTTTTATTCATACTATAATAGATGATAGGATATTTCTCAATCTAATGAATATGTAAATAAGTTTTCTTACTCTGGTGACCAGATTTTGTACTTGTTCGTTCTATTTAAATTAACTGTTTACTGTGATACTCAAATACTTTATATTATTTTTGCTTTTTATGGATAAATATTTTGAATCATTGCATTATACAATGTATATATGCACGGCATCTTCCATTTTGCGTTAGAGCCTAATTTTTTACGCCACTGGTCAAAATTGAATGATGCTAATTGAAGAGAATAAATTACTCTGCTCCAAAGGACCGCGTGAATGAATTTACCAAAATCTAAATGATTCTATTCGATACTTAATAATTGAATTGGGTATAACATAATTGTTTACGTGCCTCTGTTCCTTCGACTGGCGCACCTTTTTGGGATTTTTAGTTGTTGTATTGGTCATTGATGTGTATATGAATATTGCCGCCTTTTTCTGAGATTGAAGAGCGCGCAAAACGACAAGACGCAATTGCATCCAGTATTATGTCCAGTAAAGAGGTCTCAATAATCGGAGCGACGGGAGTGCGCATTCCGGTCGGTCGGAAATCTACCCAGAAAAAGAACGACAAAATCGGACCAGTTACGACGCCAGAGCAATAATTCGCTCAATCAAGGGTTAGTGGTAGTGTTCATATTTCATATCTGACCTTATTATCAATAGGAAACCCGGGAACCACAGTTGTCGAAGGTATTTACGGAAACCATAATGCAGTATATGGTGACGCAAATTTTAATAGATACGTAAACAAACGGGTAATTTTACATCAATTGTCGATATGCAATCGAGCCGATTAGGTTTATGTGTTTTTTAAAACAATAATATTTTTTTTAATTTATACCTCAGTATTAGAGTAAGCCGCTTCGGAATTTCTAAATTTGTTTTTTTTTAAATATTTTATTTTAGGAAATCCATATATTTAACACCATTTATAAACATTATTATAGAATTACAGGGGCTAGTGAGTAGAATGTACGATGTATGCAGGCAAAGCGACCTTACTATGAATGTCAACAAGTCGAAAGTGATGGTATTCGAAAAAGACGAAAGTAAGACAACGTGCAAAATACTTGTAGGTAATGAGTGTTTGGAACAAGTAGATGCGTTTGTGTATTTGGGAAGTATGTTTCATAGAAACGGAAAGACAGAGAACGATATCGAAAGGAGCGTGAGTGCAGGGAATAAAGTGAACGGTGCTTCGAATGGAATTATAGCTAATGAGAACGTGTCAACTGAGACGAGACTAGCCTAATGACTAGACAATGGATTCCCGGTACTGATACTGACGTATGTAAGTGAGACCTGGAGCTGGCAGAAGAGGAACGAAAGTAGTCTGAATGCAGTGAAAATGAGATCACTTAGGCGTATATGTGGCAAATGCATTTATGACAGAGTAAAAAATGAAGAAATAAGGAAATAATGTAAAGCTGATCGTTTTTTACCACGGGCGATGGTAAAAAGTTACTATTGATTACACAGCCGGCCCATAGAAAGACATACAGGATAAAATGTAACTGACTCAGACTGTTAGTATAGTGAGTATGATTAAGAAAGGATCACTTAGGTGTTTTGGTCATATGAAACGGATGAATGAGGAGAGAATAGCAAGAAAGATATATGACGCAAGTGTTGATGGCACCAGAAATAGAGAACGTCCTCGGAAGACTTGACACAACCAGGTAAACCAAATACTGGTGGGTGGTCCTGATAGAAGCCTCAATAATCGTTGAGCTTGTATGAGAAGATATATGAATATAGATGAGGTGAGAATTGTGTGTCAGGACAGAAGATTGTGACGCTTTATCCTCTCTGCCTACCCCCGCGGAGAAACAGCGTGATGGTAAGTAAGTAAATATAAACATAAAAATGAACTAAATGCATCCTGAACACATTTTATTTATTATATAATAATAAATATTTATAATATTATATAATATAATATTATATAATAATAAAGTATTTGTAGGTATTTGATTTTATGATATAATTATTCACACAGCGATATATTTACTTAACTCATACTGTAGACAAAAAATATCATATATTTACAATGATATATGTTTATTAAAAAATGTACTCATTATAATAAAAAATGTATATATTATTACCATAGTCCTAAAAAGTTATCTATATATTTAATTAGTCCTTTTTATACTGTCCTCACTGTTTAAAGTATACTG
Source organism: Eubasilissa regina (assembly GCA_022840565.1). Lineage (NCBI taxonomy): Eukaryota > Metazoa > Arthropoda > Insecta > Trichoptera > Phryganeidae > Eubasilissa > Eubasilissa regina. Next base: position 9,268,302 of record JAINEB010000019.1, read on the forward strand.
TGATTTCAGATAAAACATGTAAGTAACGGATTAAATGATTATAATACAAACTAGATATATTAATTAGAAATATATACACACAGATGAACTCATTTTATCGAAAAAATATTTTAGCTACCACCGGGATTTGAACCAGGATCTCTTGTATTGTATTGTATATCTTTCTAATTGATACATTTAATTTGTATTAAAATATCACAGAACTATGTTCTGAAAAAATTACAACTTCACAAATAATAATGTGTTCTCTTTAAAATATGGTTAATTTACTGTTTCACTTTCATTGTGATTTTTATAGATAAATTATATTATTAAGGAAAACACATTCTTATTGTGAAGTTGTAATTATTCAGAACAGACGGTCTGTGATATTTTAAATACTAAATTAATGTATTAATTATAAATATATACATATAAAATCAATTTTGTCGAAAAATATTGTTTTTGCGTCACCGGGATTCGAACCTGGATCTCTATTTCCAATCCGGGGAAGTGCACTACCATTGTGCTATAACGCCAGTCTTTTTCTTGACAAATTTTCGAACCTATATGTTAAATTTTTCAAATTAATACACCTGTCGTTCCATTATTTGAAAGCCATCTACATTATTCCAGGTTCGAATCCCGGTGACGCAAAAACAATATTTTTCGACAAAATTGATTTTATATGTATATATTTATAATTAATACATTAATTTAGTATGATAAATTATATGTTTTCATAATAAAATAAAGTTAATGAACATTAATCGGTGAGTTTAAATTTAATAAATATATAAATTTAATTAAATACTTAAAGAACTTGAAATAAAATAGTTATTGTCGGTACAAAATTAAAATGGATCCACTTATATATATTTTTGTTTAATTAAAATAGTTAATATTATTAATACATACTTATTAACTTCTCTTAGTTCAGTTCGGTGAAGCTTCATCCAGATAGTCTGGTTCCGTCATCAAAGTCCGTCTCGCTCCATCAGTCATTCTACTCTCCAGCTGTCAGTGCGCGTCCAGTCGGCCCTGTTCCACTATGAGCTGACATTTTGGTCATAGACGATTTCATTTCTTTCGTCATTGTCTTATGTCTCGTTTTACAAGATAAATATAAATATTCCGCGGGTCTAAAATGATTCAGTTTTCTAATGAGCACAAAATGAACGATGAAAATGTATAGGTAACCTATTTTTCAATATTGAAAATATAATTTATTATATCAAAAAAGGCGGTGGTCTATCACAGAACAACTTAACTTATTAGGGGAACATTAACATTATCAGATTCGAATCCCGGTGGCGCAACAACAATATTTTTCGATTAAATTGATTTTATATGTATATCTTTCTAATCAATACATTTAATTCATATTTAAAACTTAACTTATATTCAATAAATAATTTAAATGCGATATGCATCGTTCCGACGGTGGCACATATATGCCGTGTTTCATATTTATTTATTTAGACACATAATATATATTATAAAGCTAAAAACAATTTGTTACATATATTTTTTAATATAATTTTTTTAATGCATTTCACAACTAGGTAAGCCTGTTTCAGGGCAAATTGTTCAACAAATAATATTTCACAAGCCAAATAAACCAATATAACTCATTGAATGCGAGGCAAAACATAATTAAATAGAAAATTAAACATATAATACACGACAAGTAAACGTGACATACTTCCATATCTTTCCATTAAATATAATAAAAAATAGCTTCGTCTCTATGAGATATCTATCTATAGATGTTTGAAAATATATAAGACTAAAAGTCGTCTCTATGAGATATCTATAGATGTTTGAAAATATATAAGATTAAAAGTCGTCTCTATGAGATATCTATAGATGTTTGAAAATATATAAGACTAAAAGTTATAATGCAGTCAGTATAAGAGTACACAAAATACAGTTATAAGAATTATTACATAATATACAATAGTTTACTCTCAGTATCCAATAGGCGACTTTCATGCTGCTACGCCGCCTGGACAGATTATATGGATCGTTACATTATAGTCATTGAACTTGGTGGTTTTTCGTGTTGGTAATACAAAGTGTATTTTTCGTCTGCCATGGTTATCGATTGTGTGTCCGAGTGTGGCTGAAGAATCCTAATCTCGAACCGCACACCCTTCCATATGTTGTGCACGTGCGTCCGATGGGCAGGGGGAGTTCTGAATGACATCTCTTCCTCCTTTTCTTTTATTTTTTTACGCTTTCTGCGCAATATACTTTTTGACGCCATTATCATCGATCGTGGGCAGCGGTTTCCCAATGTTCAGGATCTGTGCCACAATACATTAATTATACTAAAATTTATAGTTTAATTTAATTATGGATTAATCCGATTTATTCTTCGGATTTTTAAAATTTAACTTTTACAGAATATCGTGCAGTTCAGTTAAACATTTATCATTAAATCAATGAATAGTTAGTAAATAATATTATTAGTATAAAAAATTTAAAATGTGTAAAAAAAACACTATAGTCTCCTTGTTTTAACATTAACTTTCAATTTAACCTTTACCATACCATGATGTAAAATACCCGAACGCAGTCATGTTGTCAACTCGTGTTACCGTAAATAACTGTTAGAAAAAATGTTTTTATTAACTTCAATGGCACGAATTTACTCTAAATATTAAGCATACAATTTAAAAAAAAAGATTAATAACATAATTTAGAGCATTCATTAATGTAGTATACAATGTGTCCTTCCTTCTTATCTGTCTTCGTTTAATTAATTAGAAAGAGACAATTATATTTGTATGTTTGTCGTTCTTTTCACTGTGAAAATAGCGTGTGATCTCTGTCTTTCATATCACAAATTGTATTTTTACCAACGTATTAATTTTACAATGGATTGAATGTAAAAAAATAATTGATTTTGTACGATTCCCTTTTCATAATTGGTTTTTCACTAATCATTCCTAAGCGCTAATATTTTCTTTAAAATTATCTAAAATATGAATTTTATGTTGCATTTATTTACAGAAATATTACAGATTTAATTATGATGGTAGACCTATGTTACTGCACGGTTTGGGAAGGGTTAATGAGGTGAACATGCACAAAAATATAAATCAAAATAAAAATTTGCAACATAAAAATGAATTTCCTTTTTTCCTTCAATTTTCTACATAACAATATTTCCACGTGAAGTATTCGAATAGGTACTTTGTGTATGTTATTATTACATTGTGTTTTAAATAAACTATTCAATTCAATAAAATGAATAATCTACGAAACATCAACGTTTCGATTGATCACCTCAAACTGTATTTGAAATTGCACGTTGCACGCGATGCATCTCTTATCAGATACAGGCGCAAAAGGGACAGGCAAATAGGGTGGCTGAAATTCGCGTGAGGAAGAAAGTGACAGAAATATCAATTCCCGGGCTAGACAATCTCGCAAATGGATTTATCGAGCGGCCATTATTCCCTTTCTGTATAAGCGTATGCTTGATGTCTTAAATGTAACAAAAAAATATTATTTTTTATCTTTGACTGATAAACTAGGGTCACAAAATTAAATAGACGTAAAACTAATTAAACGAACAGTTATTAATTACATTTTTAATATATTAGACAACTAATGGAATTTGTGTAACAAACAATTAAAACTATATTTATTTTTTATTTTTTTATTGAGGAATTTTGACAGTGTAAACTTAATATAACTAACATAATAAATATTTAATATGTGATAATATTTATGAAAATCCACAGAAATGTTTAGTTACGTAAGAATGTTTAGGTGCAGAATATAAATAAAAATAAAAAAGGTGGGGGAAAGGGTGGGGGAGATTGCAGCTATTGTTGCGGTAAAGGGAGAGCAAGATGTGTTTATAGGTAGAATGGTTGCCCAAAATGGAGATTATGGTGGTTCATAAAAAAAACCCTTTAAGCGTGGTAAGGCTAATCTTGAAAAAGTTAATTTCTGTTAATTTGTCATTATGGTATTTGCATGGCCGGTGAATGAATAAATTTTGTATGTAAGATGTTCTACTTCTATGGATGTGGAAGAGTGTGGATTGCCGGATCGATCTAGGTGATATGTGGTGAGATACTAATTCTAATTGACTGGGACAGTCAATATGGCCTTGCAGTAAGTAGTTTGAAGAGTAGTGTTTGGTCAGCACGTGTTCTTCGATGTTCTAGGGTTTCAATATTGTGGAAGTTTGCTTCATCTAAATAGGAGTTGAATGATAGATTAGATCTAACATTAAGGTATCGAATAAACTTATTTTGTATTCGTTCTAATCTTGCAATATATGTAATCTGTCATGGGTTCCTGATTTGAGATGCGTACTCTAAGTGACTACGAACGAATGCGTAATACAATAACTATAATATTATCCCTAATATTATTGTATTAATATTATACTTAATAAATATAATATTATCAAAAATTGTACGTTTAACACTAATGTAGTTGTTGCGTTATGTCTTCTTTCTACCTCGGCTTCATGTTCAGGGGGAAGGCATCTAGCCTAACTGGTTATTTTTTAAATATTATCAAGTCAAATGGTTATGAAATGAAATTACAAAATGCCATTGTTTACAATAAAGTTTATTATCTATTTTGTGACTTGCATGTATTAAAAGTTGAAAATGAGCATTTCATCTAATTACTTATTAATTAGACAATTCAAAAATAATTACAATTAAATTAACATTATATATGTGTCCATCATGCCAACATAAAGTTAGCTGCCAAACTGTCTATGTTGACGCTTGTCTGATGTTGATTATGCAGGTCCCTCACGTAAGGGATTACCTTTTAGGAGGCGTCTTCCATGTGTAGATGTGTACGTGAAGTGTGGCCAATAGTTGTGGTGCCAGGGTAGGGTGACGGAGTTCAGAATGTGCTTATACAATTTGTGCGTGCCGTATATGATATCGTCTCCCTTGATAGCGACAATTTATTTTCACTACATCAATTTATGTTAATCGTCTTTTTTTCATATCGATCCACCGGGACCCTTTTTATACTTTTACATCAACGATTAAATACAGAGAACATCACAGTCTAAGCTTAAACTCGAGGCGCACATTTTACATTTTCCCCGGAATCACAAATTACAAAACCCTTGCTTATTATATCAGAGACGATATTGATTTTGTTTTCTAATTGAAAACTAGATCATGTTTATGGAGCGATCTCTCCCGGCTGGGATTGGGAGAAAGACTGACGCATGAGGATGATGCATCCCTTATGGTGTATTTGTGACGTGACTACGGTCACGTACGCCAGATTTCTTATTGTCGTTCCCACGCCGCATCGTGCATCTAACAATACAGATGTTTATTGCCCTCCGTCCCTTACTTCGAGTAAGTGTTTTTGTATCCTTGAACAAAATATTATTTTGGGTAATTTTGCATTCTAACATAGTATGGATATTACTAGGGCCGCATCTAACCAATAAGAAAAGTCCTTAAGGCGATATTTTTGAGCGGCAAATTTAAAACAAATGTCAGTTTCATCAATCGAACAAAACATCTGTAATAATTTTTTTATTTAATTTAAAATATTGGGAATTTCAATTAAATAGCGATATGGATGAAATACAAAAAAAAACTAATGTGCGAAGACTTTCGTTATAATTCAAAATAATGAGTTTAATGTCGAGAGTCTTTTTATTTAAAGTATTAAGTTAACCTTTTAACTGCCAACACTATTTGAAATGGAAGACACCATATAGGGTAAGACAAGGCTTTAAGGGTCTTGACTTATCTTTCAAAATCTGGGACCTGTCGTCGTTAATTCCTGTAAGTTTGCAAGATACAAAAGTGCATGTTAACAAGCTTATAGCTTGGAATAACATGCAAAGTTTGGCGTGTTAACGCGCTCGTGGCATTTAAAATGTTAAAAGACAAATTTTGGTTATCATCTGTACGAACAGTTCTCCAACTGCAGCACGGTACCAAAAAAATAAGAGCATTTATTTGCTCTTTTAAAAAAATTTCGCGACACTTGACATGATGAAACCATCTGTGTGATACACTTATTTAATTATAAAAATGAAGTACTCTTATTATTTTGAGTCATTTTTTTTTTTAATATACTCATTAAATATTTTTATGAATTAAAATATTAGTAATGGTTAAGGTGAACGAAACACATGACATTCTATATCTATTGCGAGACTTCAAACATTAGTTTTAAAATGTCTGTCCGCATTGAATTCTCACATCAAGTATTGGAAATGAAGTAATTCAATATGTTCACACAAAAATGACACTTTTTTTTTATCAAAGGAAATTAAACTCTGTAAGTATGTCTACGCTGTTATTTTCTCTATTAATAAGTAATGTAAAAATTCGGTTGAATAGATCTGTATATCTTTTTATTCTAGACTCTACGGTATCGTTAATTTCTGTATTGTATTCAAAAATATTAAATAAGAAAATATATTACAAATCTTTTGTGGTACGTATAAAAGATTAAACATTAAGTAAAAATAATATAATTATGATTATATCTCAATTGCTTAATAATACTAATAAAAAATAATATACATATTATAAACATCATATAAATATGCGTTCACGGAATACGTGTCATTACCATATTTTTAGTATTTTTAAACTAAGCCAATCAATCACATGTGGCATGGAAATAGGACTATCTTGCTGGTTTCGTGGAACGAGACTCAAACCTTCGACCAACGTCTTAATCAACGTCTAAATCACAACGTAAACCACTATACCAACAAGCACATCATTACGTTTTGTAACTTTATTATTGATCTTGATAGAGCGTTAAGATACAGCACAAACTAACATAAATAGAACAGGATTCGCATTGTTAGACAATGATTCATTATCTTATTTAGAGTTTAGTTTAATTTGTTGTAAATAAATAATTATTCTATAATTTATTTACAGTTAAGTTTAATTTGTCGTAAATAGATAATGATTCTATAATTTATTAAGGAAAATAAATACTAAATTAATTTATTAATTATAAATATATACATTAATTTAGTATTTATTCTATAATTTATTTACAGTTAAGTTTAATTTGTCGTAAATAGATAAACATAATATAAACTGTTAAGGAGAATACATTTTCATTATAAAGTTGTAATTATACAGAACATAGGTCTGTGATATTTTTAATACAAATTAAATGTATTAATTAGAAAGATATAATCAATTTTATCGAAAAATATTGTTGTTGCTATCGGGATTCGAACCTGGTTCTCGTCCATTCCGAGGAACGTGCATTTTCCGATTATGCCATACCAACACAGTGGATTGACGACAAATTTTCGAACCTATATGTTACACTTTTCAAATTAATACATCTATAGTTCCATTATTTGGAAGCCATCTACTTATATACTAATTACGTATTAATTAGAAACATATACATAGAGATCCAGGTTCGAATTCCGGTAGTAACAACAATATTTTTCGATAAAAATGATTTTATATGTATATCTTTCTATTTAACACATTTAATATGTATTAATATCCTATACTCGCAGAAATTACTGAATTTCAAATAAAATCAACAAGGCTATAGCAATTAAATCAATGCCAAGAGCTTATAATCGTTTGTAGAGCATAAAAAGTTCAATAATAAACCATTTCACATTTAATTAGTTTCCACTGTCCTACGGAGCAATTATGTTGGCCTCATTCCAAATCGCGACTGTCAATGGTTCGCCTATAAAGTTAAATTTCCTCCTCAAGGAAGAGACTGCCAAAACTGTCTGGTTATCTCAGTACACTAAGGGTAGTCTCGCGGTGTACATCTCGAGTTAGGAGTGAGTGATAGCCAGTTACAGCAAAGTGAAAGTGATCAATTCGGTCAAACATGAGCAAAAAGGCGAAGCATCATAAGCCGAAGGGACCTAAAAATCCTCCACAAAACCCGATCCCCAAAGAAACCGAAGAAGTTAAAAGTGCTGAGCCTGAAAATAGAGTTCCAGACCCAAAACCTGATCTACCAAGTCCATCTGTGGGCGTTAAAGCTACAACCAGTGAAGTTAAACCGATTGATAAAGCTACGAGTGAAGTTAAACCGATTGATAAAATTGAAAAATCTGCATCGAATCCTGTTGTCGAAGCTCCTGAAATTTCTTCAACACCCGTCAAGCCTAAAAGGCATCGAGGAAATAGAAAAAAGAAACACGTAGATAGCGGTGCACAAGAAGTGATTGAAGAGGAAGCGAAGGATACATCTACTAATACAATAACGACTCAAGAAAATGTTGAATCAAAGCAACCCGTTGTTCAAGTGCCTCTGTTCAAAACGAGTGAAATAAAAGAAGTAAAGGAAGAAGATCAAACGACCGATCGCAGTAAAAAAACTGCAAAACAAAAGAAAGGTGGTGGAAATAAAGGTGATATAAATTACGAAAAAATCCCAGCAGATTCATCGACCGGTATAACAAAGGAAAGTGATGGTAAAGCATTAGAAAAAAAATGTGATGCTCAAACGCAGATCGAACGCAAGGTTTCAAAAGAAGTTAAAGTCGAAGAGAAAGTGAAAGAATGTGATGATAAAACTATTTTAGATGAAAATGTTAAAAAAATCGAAAGTGAGCCAGAAAATATACCTGAAAAAACTAAAAGAGGAAAGAACAAAAAAAAGGAGAATAAAGAAGAAATTCAGGTAAAAATCTTAAATATACCAGAAGAAAAAATAAAATGTGCCTCGGAACAAGTTATCTTATGTGAAACAGCAGAAACAGTCATTAAGGATATTCCCGCGTGCTTATTGGGTAAACAGAAGGGTACTGGTAAAGATGCAAACATTCTCCCTGCAAAAAGTGACGTAAAACCTGAACAAAAGAACAAAAAAGATAAAAAACAGAAAGATAAAGAAATTGTTGCAAAGAACGATGAAGCTAATATTTTATCGAACCCGATCATTGAATCTAAAACTGAAACTAAAAATATTCCTAGTCAGGTTATTGATACTTCATTGAAAACTGATAAAGACGATGTGAAAGTGTTAGAAAAGCCAATTTCTGGAGGTGTTATAAGTGAAACGAAACCCAAAATAAGTATTGAGGATGACATATATCCTACACTAGCGTCATCGATAGAAGAGACGCTTCAAAAATTGATTGTTTGTGAGTCTGATCTTATTATTGCGGAACAAATGTACAGTGATGACAAAACGCCCCCGACTGCAAGCATTTCAATAGAACCTATTTCAATTGAGACAAAAGAAGTAAAGGAACAACAAAAATCTTCAGAGCATCAGGTAAACAAAGAAAAAGGAAAGGATAAAAACAAAAAATCTAAAAAATCCGAGAAATCTGAGAAACAACCAGATATCTTAACAAATAGTCCTGATGCAAATATTGTTCCAGAAATTTCTGCGTTAGGTCAAACAATCCAATCGATACTTCAAGATAATACTAGTAAACAAAACGAAAAAATACAAAGTGAAATAAAACCAAAAGAAGATAAACTTCCTTTAGCACAAATTCTTTTACCAAGTCAACCGTTATTAAGCTTGCAAAAAGAATCGTCGCCGGGACGATCTCTAAGTGAAAAATTAGCCCATACTGCAGAAATTGTGGATAAAACAATTGAGTGCGCCGAAAAGAATTTTCAATCCCTTTTAGGGAGTACGCAAACAGAACAAACACTTCTGCCTTCTCCAATAATTCAAGCAACGCCCCCAACTATGTGCATAAAAAAGGAATCTTCACCGGGTATTCGGGAGCGACTATTTCAACCAATAATTGAATCAAATATTAAAAATATGGTTAAGGTAGAAGAAATTGTATGTCCGTTATCAGGAAATGCAGTAGATACTAAAGGAGTACCATCTCCAATATTATTATCAAACCTCGATACAAAAACTCAAAAGCAACCATCACCGGGAGCCCAAATACTTCTCGCAACTTCAGAATGTCAAGAAAAAAAAGAAACACCCGAGCAAAAGTCACAAGAATTCAAACCAATTGAAATGAAACACATTTCATCAAATATTATACAACCTTGCTTATCAAATTTAAGCATGCATGAAGAATCATCTCCACCTATACTATTAAAAGATCAACCTGCTGATGGTAGCAAAAATGCAGCTGAAAGCGAAGAAAAAAAATTACCTATTTTAGATATCAAAAAAATTTCCGAGAAAATAATTTCTTTACCATCAATGTCACCAATCACATCAGATTTAAAAAAGGAGTCGACCCCGAGTATCTTACAAGAGAATTTGTTGGATCGTTTAATATCAAAAGAACAACCTGAAAAAACAGAAACACAGATTCAACCAGAAAGTTGTGTTATTGCAAATACTGTTTCCGAAGACATTATCAATATACTCCTTTCCGATACGCCACCAACATTAATTGATCAATCGACTAAAAAAGCTGAATCGTGTAAAATAGGAAATATACCAATAAACCGTGATGAACTCCTGAAACTTGATAAGCAAAAACCAATTGAAAAGCAAGAAGAAAAGTGCGCGCTTAAACCAATAGAAAAAGAGTTGATTCAGAATTTTAATAAAATAGAAGAATGCAAACAACAAAATAAAACGGATATTAAAAATTCTGATTCCCCTGCAAAAGACCTTCAGGGTAAAGTAGATGAAGTTAAAAATACAGAAAAGACTGAAAAAAATAAAAATCAGAAGAATAAATCTAAAAATCAAGATAAAAGTAAACCTGAAACTAAGGCTGTTATCGTACCCGAAGTGACAGAAAAATCAGAAACAAGTTTAACTCAGTTTGACATTAAAATCCCTACAGATATTAAGCCTGGTGATAATATTACAAAAAAAGAAGACAATACAGCTAAAGATACTAAAACAACGGACAGTGCTAATGAAGCATTCGTAAAACTCGAAGGTTCTCCAGCAAACTTTCCTAAAGCTGCCAAGAGAGCAAAAGATAAGAAAAATAAAGGTAAAGGACACGATGAAGTAGCCGAGAGGGAACATATTCCAATTGTATCAGATACTCCCGTTGCTACGATAACTAAAGACATAAAAAATGTTATTAGTGATAAAACTAAGGAAGACGATATCAAAAGTAATGCAAGTGATGCTAAACCCCAGTTGGATATTGGAAAATCCGATAATAAACAAATTAAACTAGGAGAAATATCTAAGCAATCTCCTCTGCTCGATAAATCTACTATCGATCCTATGAGCAGTACTTTTGAATTCCTCAAAATACCCGACGATAAAGCAGAAGAAAAAGTATCTAGTAAAGAAGGTAAGAAGTCAAAATCTCCAACTAATCAGTCAAAAAACTTGCGTGGTCCGTCAAGCAGTCCTGCGAAATCGAGTAAATACGACTATAAAAAGGAAAAAAATAAAGACTCTAAAACTGTGACATCTGATTCTGCGTCCGTTACTATAAAAGATGATCATCCAGCAGAATTGATAAAGGAGGTAAAGAGCTCTACCCCAACGCCAAAAAAAAACAATAAAGCAAAAAATAAGGTATCTAATGAACAACAAACAAGTGTACAAGAAAAGAAAGACACTCAGAACCTGGGAGTAATATCTGGAACAGTAATACCTAAATCGAGTACTTGTGATTTAACTGAAGACGAAGAGTTTGTGTACAAGTACAGTTTCAGAACTGTATTTATAGCCAATGCTTGTCATATTTGCAAAGTACAGTTGAGAGATGACAGAGTCGTGTGCAGATTCTGCCATTTGGTCAGTTATTGCAATGAGAACCATAGAGATGACGATTGGTCAGAGCATCAAACGTTGTGCTACGCCATTTGTACTCTTTCTCACGTAAAAGGTAATTAATTAAAATTGTTTTGTAAACGTCACGTCTTTCAGAAAGAAAAACAATTTTTGTTCGTTGTGTAATAATAATTTGTGATAATTAAAATAACAATTTTAAACATGTTATATATGATTGGCTTTATTTGTTGATGGGTAAATATTTTTTTGTAATTCTTTTTGATTCGCGTAAGCGTAAGAATGCAAGACTAATAATATTTTTTTCATAATTGTTCACATAGATTTTAATTTATTTCCTTTGTTTTAGCATTAGAACACATTTACGGTGATGCCAAGTCCTTGAGTGGTCAAGATTACCGACTGTTAAGGATGCAAGCGATTGTATCCTGCGAGAAGATTTTGAAGAGGAAACTGTGTCCTTGGGAGCAGGAAGTACTTTTGTACCCTAGGATCTGCAGCGACCCTTCGTGCAGAGAGTGGAAAAGCAACAACTTGAAGGACTGCGAACACTGTGGACAGGTTAAACATTGTAATTTTTGATATTCTGAAATATTTATACCCATTGATTGTTTGGTTTCTTACTATGATCGTGCTTTATTCGTTCAATATATGAGTACGTAGGCTATCATCGCTGAAAAACTGCGGAAAAGCTTTGATGTGGACAGGTCAAACCATTGCATCAGAATTTTTAAATGCATAATCAGATACTTCTCTAGATGTCTCACTACATATTCGAGATATTAAAGTTTTCAGATTTTTATTATTTTAAAAATGTATTTGTCTTTTTTTATTTATCCGAATCATAACATCTTTAGTAACTATCAAATATCCATCCAGCTTTTCATTGTTTGTTTTGTAATTTCTTTCCTCAATTATCGTTTTCTTTCAGTGCTGACCTCTCTCTAATTCAATTGTTAAAGGGGGGAGAGATAAGGGCTGAACCCTCTTGTCTCCGACATAAGAGGTAACAACAATGGCGTAAGATTTTTTTGGGGCACCCTATTGAACGGAGAATATGGTGAAATTGTTTTGTTTTAACTTTATATATAATTATATAAAGTAGTATCAAAAATGGGTTAAGTTTTTTATAAAATATTTTTTATTTTATTAATTCTTTTTTGTTGATTTTTTTATTTTTAGTGAAAGTTTTTAAAGTCTTTTTTATTTATTTACACCCTATCCCGAATCGTTTTGAGTGTTGTTTACTCTCGTTTCGATTCATCATAATTACATATTTAAAAATTTTTATTAACATTATCATCATAGGTTGGCTCCGGTATCATCGTACCAAAACCATACCTATACAATTCTATGTGAGACTCGTTACCAGAAAGAACCTATTGAATCTTTTTATAATTTTTGTTTAATAGTGTTAAGAACAGGGAAAAGAAGGGAAATAGGACAAAGATGATGGGGATCGGATGAGGGATCATATAGGCCGAGAAAGTTTATGGAAGGGTTTGGGATGGAAATTAATTTAGAATAAAATTTAGAAGATAAATCGTGTATGTGTCCTTTGAGTGAGGGTATGTTCGAGTCTCTATGAATGATTGTGTTTCTGACAAACCAGGGTGAGTTTGTGATTCTACTTGAACCTCAGATGGAGCTCACGTATGCGAGTACAGGACGTATGATTGCTTTGTACAAGAGTAATTTTTTTAGAGATAATGAACTGTAGCAATTTAGAAGAGGATAGAGTCTATTGTAGGTCAATGCTGACCAAATTTCATAAATTCCTTATCATCATCACCCACATTGGTTCCTCATGACTGAGAATCGCTATCTCTGTGAACTCTCGCACTCTTGACTATGCTTCTCCATTTTTCTCGACATCTTGCAGATTTTAGAGCTCTTACCAGTGTAGGAGTTAACATGTGTGTATGTTGAAGTTATTCAAATTATGATTGACTCGAGATTGTATCAGAAGGTTATGACAGACAAAAGCTTCTAACCTCTTCTTGTATTACGCGTGTTGATTTAATGACGCAGTGTAGGGTGTCTGTTGTAACCAGAGCAGGGTATGTAAATGAAAGAGCCCTTACAAGATTTATTTTATTGAGGTGATGAATTAATACAATTAAATGCGTGGTTAAACTTTGGAATGGCTCGTTGGAGTTGCGGTTGAATGGCGATGTTGGTGATAGGACGGCCTGCGGAGAAGTGATGTTCGTTGCTTCAGCAGTATAATGGTTTATTTGTGTCTGCTTATTGGTCTCTATGGTTCGGGCCCTAACGGTTAATAGGTGAGCCCTTACACGGCCATATATATGGGCGCGTATACAGCAGGGAAGTGCCTGTTGCCTTTTTCACTTGATCAGTCGAACGGGTGGAAAATTTTCTTCTTCCTATCTTCTCGCAAAATGCCTAAAAAGTTAAAAGTCTATCCTCGATGTTCAAGTACCGCAGAGTGGAGAATTCGTGTCAGTCTTAAGCGGATCTTTAGGGCAGTACCGTTAGCTATCTGGCCTGAGGATTTATGATAAAAAAAATCAATTATATCCCACCTAGGATGTGTGATTACCTTTGATGAAGTTTGAAGAATATTAAAATAAATTGTCTCGCAGCTGTTGAAAGTACTTTGGAAGTTAAAAAAATAAATACACATTTCTAGGTTTCTTACTGCATCAAAAATCAGGCCCATCTTCCACAAGATCACAGCTCGTGGTGTCAGTCCTACAAACTCTATCATCGCCTCGTGGCGCATCAGTTGCACCAGGGGAGAATAGAACCGGAACTACCGACGAAGATATACAAAGATGGGTACCTGCTCTCTGAGGAGTGTTCGAAGCTGTTCGAAGACCTATATGGACAATTTAAAGGTAAAACTATTTCAGTTAAATTTAAACTAGCATTAAGTATATCTCTAGTGATGTTGCGTTCTTCAAAAAATTTGACATTCGATATCGAATCAAATTTTAATTCAAATTTATTTGATACAGATTAAGATGTTTAGGATTATTGTTCATATTTTTAATATTTGCAAATTGTACATTGTGGTTTATTATATTATTTTTTTTATGGATTATTTAACTTAATAGTAATTTAAAACATCAACTGGTTTCGTAAAACATCATTGCCTGCTTCAAGATGTCATATTAAGTAATAAAAAAACATATATATCGCATTATTTTAAAGTTAAAAAAAAATTTAAAATAATAACTATTAAAAAAATATATATAACTAACTTACCATCGCGCCGATTCTCCGCGGGGGTAGGCAGAGAGGATAGAACGCCACACTTTTCTGTCCTGATACACAATTCTCGCCTCATCTACATTTATATAATACATCTTCTCATACAAGCTCGCTGTGTTGTTGAGGCTTCTAACAGAACCATCCTCCAGTATCTGGTTTACCGGGTTGTGCTAAGTCTTTCGCGGACGTCCTCTATTTCTGGTGCCATCAACACTTGTGTCATATATCTTTCATACCATTCTCTCCTCATTCATCCTAAATTCATTCGTCATAAATAGATTTTCCACGCACACGACTTAGTGATCTCATTTCCACTAAATTCAGTCTACTTTCGTTCCTCTTCTGCCAGCTCCAGGCCTCACTCCCATACATCAGTGTCGGTACCAGGACTATATTGTGTACCGCTAGTCTTGCCTCTAGAATCTCCACACGTTTCTAATTTGTTCAACGCACTCAACCTACTTTTGTTTCATCAATTCTTGTCCTCAATTCCATACATTACGTTTGAATAAAACCAAAATTATAATTTAGATTTTTTAAATATAAAATGTGTTTCGTTTATTTTTATTTATGAAAAAAATATATAATTTTAGTTATTTACTCAGTATACTATGAATACAATTACACAGTAAATTACGAATACATAAATTATTATACAGTAAATTATAAATACAATTAATTTTAAAAAATATAGTACAAAATATTTCTTAATTCTATTTTGGAAACTTTCGATTAACTCGACATGATGGACGAATATTCACTGTTCTAAGGCAGCAAGCACCAATAAGGTGGTGTTTTCTCTATATATTATATATGGTATACTATATACTATAGTCTTAACATATATTTTCTATTAACATAATTTAACAATATTGTATTTTAAATACTTAACGCAAATTTTACATTGTGGTATTCATTTTAACTTTTTAATTAACTATTACTATGTTTTTAACCACTTTTATGAGTAAGTTTAATGCACCAACCGGTTTCGGAAAGTACCCTTTCCTTCATCAGGATGTCAAATAAACTAACTAATAAGATAAATAAATAATAACAATATTGTAATTAAATTATAGCAATATTTGAATATGTCCAAGAACACACAATTACTGGATTTTCACCTACAAAGGCGCTGTTATTAAACAAATAATAGATATATCATAGAGACAAAGCTATTTTTTATTACATTTAATGGAAAGATATGGAAGTATGGGTAATTACAGGATTTACAATCTGTCTTCGGCTGACTTAAGTGATCACTCCAAATCTCTCAAGTTTTTGGAAGTTGTATATATGTTACTTACTTACTTACCATTACGCCGTTTCCCCGTGGGGGTAGGCAGAGAGGATAGAGCGCCATACTATTCTGTCCTGACACACAATCCTCGCCTCATCCACATTCATACATCTTGTCATACAAGCTCGCCGATTGTTGAGGCTTCTAACAGAATCATCCTCCATTATCTGGTTTACCTGGTCGTGCCAAGTCTTCCGCGGACGTCCTCTATTTCTGGTTCCATCAACACTTGCGTCTTTATATCTTTCTTACCATTCTCTCCTCATTCATCCTTTCCATATGACCAAACCACCTAAGTGATCCTTTCTTAATCTTACTCACTATACTAACAGCTTTAAATTCTTTCCTCATTTCTTCATCTCTGTCATAAATAGATTTGCCACAAATACGTCTAAGTGATCTCATTTCCACTGCATTCAGTCTACTTTCATTCCTTTTCTGCCAGCTCCAGGCTTCACTTCCATACATCAGTGTCGGTACCAGCACTCCATTGTGCACCGCTAGTCTTGCCTCGGTTGATAAATTCCCGTTAGATATAATTCCATTGCATGTATATATGTTAACATGTGAAAACACTTCGAGTACGTCGTAAGCCCTACAACTACCCATACTTCTATATCTTTCCATTAAGTATAATAAAAAATAGCTTCGTCTTTATGAGATATCAATTATTTGTTTAAATTATATCACGTTGACATTTATATGTAGTATCTTAGCACCAAAGCAAAAACATCGCTGGCTGTGATCGATCCGACATAACTCCCGATATCTTAGAGTGGACACTTCCGCGTTGCTCACACATTAGACAACCATTTCTCTTGGCACATTCACACCCGACCTTTAAAGGAGGGACAGTTCTGTCTTGAGCCTTCGCCAAGAGTTGCATCCAGCGATGTTCTCTTGTCTTTGATTCGATTGCACGCTTTTGTTGTGCACCAAAATACATCTCACAGTTACCGGTGCGAATTCTTAGCTTTTTTTTTTATTTCTACGAACAAGAGTCTTTGTCTACTCGCTGCAAAGCGAATCACATTTATTCAACTCATATATTATGTTGAGAAAGAGGGAGTTATTTTGTATGGAGGTGTATATTTACCACCAACATGATCCATTTTTTTTATTATTTTAATAAATAATCATCTTTGAAACTAGTAGATTATTATTAATCTTTAACAATATTTCAATATTATTTCTTAAATAAAATGTTCATTTTAAAATCAATCAGTTGAAATCAACGCAGTTGCACTAAAAAAATAATTTTACTACAAATTACACATATTTTCTTTCGTCTATTTTGTTTATTTTGTTGTAATATTATTGTTGTATAATTTCATTACATAAATAACGTGCCCTTGGAACACCGGGGAATTTTCTAACATTTACATCAAACTGAGATATTGTGCTTCCAAGTTTTTAATATTAGTTTTTCGATTTCTTCGCCATGAAGAAAAACACATAATTTAAAATAATAATGTAATCTGGTTCTATACTGGTTCTATATAATATAAATCATATTTGTATACAAGTCAACAGTTATTTTTCTAAAAAATATTACGAAAATTCTACTACGCTTACTTGTTACATCCGAAATTTGACATGTTTGTGACACAGGTTTAAAGACATGATTATTTTCAAATTTCAATACAAAAAAGTCTAATTTAACCAAAACATCAGATGAATGTAGTATATGTCTACATTATGCTGTTGTAAAATCAATAAATTTTAAATTAAAAAATACATTTATATCAACAATCGCTAGTGGAGGGTTTCTCATTAACAACCAAACCAACTAGTTCAACAATTTAAAAAAATATGTTTGCATTTTTAATTTTTTTTAAATAAAATAAAAAGAGTGAGCACGTACGCATATTAAATAGATAAAGTAATATTCATTATTAAATGTTATTTTAAAACTAGTAAGAATTATTAAAAAATAAAGCCACACTAGTAATATTAACACCAGTAAGGATAAAAATCATCGTCCTATAAGTAAGCTAGTTTTATTATTTATAGTAGAAGATCTTTGATTTGAAATTATTTTAAAATTTATAAAATCATTTATATTTATTATTTATTGATACGTTGTACGTACGCAAATTGAAGTTATAAATTAATTATTTTCAAAGCAAAGAATACCTCAGGAGTTCATTTGTGTCGAGTGTACCTCCAAAGGTCAGTACGCTGAGTCGTTTAAAATGTATCTCTATTATATATTATTTGGATCAGTAGCGTGCAGTACCGAAAGAGAAAAATACTAAAATTATTTATTTTACAAAAAAGAAAACTCGTGTTTATTACACACCTACATACTTTAGAAGTATGGTATGATGAAAGAAGCACGAATTGTTCAAATTTTTCACACGTCACCAATGGTACTAGTATGTTTCTGTATGTAAGGTAATCGATTTATTAGAACCCTTATTATAATTGACCGGTATTTTTGATGTTGAATCACCACTATTTTTTATAATTACATATTTTTATTCTTTAGTACTTTGGTATTAGTTAAGAATTAATTAAATCAAATTAACATTATTAACGAGAACATATTCCTATTGTGAAGATGTAATTATTGAAAACATAGGTCTGTGATATTTTTAATGCAAATTAAATTTATTAATTAGAAACATGTACATATATTAGAGATCTAGGTTTGAATCCCGATAGCAACAACAATATTTTTAGATAAAATTGATTTTATATGTATATTTTTCTAATTAATACTATACTTTAACTTAAACCTCGAAATCGCTCTATTATCGTCGATAAGTAGGTAGTGTTTTTTATTATATGAATAGAAATAACGTCGGGTTTTCACACAGACTACTAAATATATAGACATGAACTAATGAAAATTCCTTGTTTCGATATTTTCAATTTGGTTTCACTCATGGGATCACTTTGGTACCACTTATGCGATCAAATAGCTCAGCGACTTTTTTGAAATATATGACTCGATTTGAACGAAAATTTAAACGCTGAAAATTAAATACGCATTAATGTAAAAAATACGTTTTGTTTACACAAAGATTTAATTTTCGAAGAGTAAATACTATTACTGTTGCATAACTATCAGATTTATTTTTCCACAAATAATGTGTGTAAAATGCATGTACACTTTACTTCATGTCTTTTCATTTACTGGTCTGTGGGTTTTCGAACGTCTTTTTTAAACAAAAGTGTACTAATAGTCCTGGGTAGCCGATAAATAATTATCACGAGGTCTCGCACCGACTCATTCATGATGATGATCACACGGTATACAGTACTTACTCTCAACTAAATCTCTGAGCGTTATCTCATCGTGTCTCGTTTCGTGGACACGTGCCATTAGCAATGTTCCATCTAATTTTTGAGTTATTAAAGAATTGTTTATTAGAGTTTGCATGTAAGCAAACTATTGATAAGATGTTAGCGTCTTGTTAACTTTACCTTTCGCCATGTTTTCGTTGATGTTTTGACACCTCGACACTTGGAAGATCTTACTGACTAGCGAACGCTGTGGCTTTTGGCACTGGCACAGGGGACGCTCTCCTGAAACACTTCGAGATGACGATACTACTGTCGGGTGCTGCACGGAAATTTTTCCTAATATATGGTAAAATTATATAAACTAGATCAAATGAGCGAAAAGCGGGACGTCACATTTTGTCTGGATGTTTGCCATTTTTTTTTTGTTGTTGTAATTAATTATACATATTTACGTCTTTCTTAACGTTAGTCTTTATAATTATAATTTGTGTAAAGTTTTGCAATGCCTTCTATACATCAACGTCAGTGGATAGTGGACAACATGCTTTATTTATAATCAGTACTGCTTTTTTAAAACTCGTTTCGGAATGTGATTGTTTTCACTTTGAAAATCGTTCATCTATAAATGTAAATAAAAGGGTACATTAATTTACAATAAGAATGTGTTTTTTTAATAATAATGTAAAAGATGTAGCAATGTGTCCAAAATTTAATAAAAATAAATTGTTAATTCTAGCTCGGCTATCGGTTTACTCGAAGGTATTTGAGATTCCGTAAAAACAATGAAAATGGCTTTCAAATAATGGAACGGTAGATGTATTAATTTGAAAAGTGTAACATATAGGTTCGAAAATTTGTCGTCAAAAATAATGTCGCTAATAAATAATAATAAATTTATATGTATATCTTTCTAATTAATACATTTAATGTGTATTTAAAATATCACAGACCTATGTATTCATGTGTAAGACTAATTAAAAAACACAATTAGTAAAAATGTATAGAAACGCGCGCGCGCGCGCGCTTGTGTTTTATGTGTACAGTTCACTGGGAAGGAAGGAATAAAATTTTATTAAATTTATTTTTGATATTTATAAAATTTCGTTTGTTAGAAAACGGTTTATTAGCATCTTACTTTGTGTAAGGTACATACGAGGGCCAAGTAAAAAATAAGGTTCCCTACGCTGTATACTCGCCACGCGAGATGCTAGGCGAAATCCGGCAACACTGCCTTGATTGTTGGTCCCTTAACTACATCCCCACTACCGGGAGCAAACGCTGCGACGCTCAGTAAAGGCCTGACAGCCATCCGCTATGGAACCCGCCATCGCCGTTACCGCCAGGTGTGAAATCCGTTCGGTGATTCGATTTTTAAATTAAATTTTTAAAGACAATCGTGTCAAGTGTGCCGAGGGGTTTCTTCGAGAATGCGCCGAGAATACCGAAGAATCTTGGACTCCATTATTACGGGAGATGAAACGTGGTGTCACTACGTCACTCCAGAAACAAAAGAACAGTCCAAACAATGGCGCCATCCTGAATCGCCTAGACCGAAAAAGTTTAAGTAGACGCTTTCCGCAGGGAAGGTGATGGCTACGGTGTTTTGGGACCGAAAAGGCGTCTTACTGACCGAGTTTATGCCTAAAGGGACCACCATCAATTCGGACAGGTACTGCGAGACATTGACAAAACTCAAAAGAGCCATCCAAAATCGTCTGAGAGGAAGGCTGACCAAGGGCGTTAGGCTGCACCACGACAACGCTCGCCCGCATGTCTCTCGACAGACCACCGCCCTACTGGACAAATTCGGCTGGAAATTGCTTGACCATGCCCCCTACAGTCCTGATCTTGCTCCCAGCGACTTCCACTTGTTTCCGAAATTGAAGCAACACTTGGGTGGACAACGCTTCAATACAGATGAAGAGGTGAAAGAAGCGGTCACCAAGTTCATCGGCGGCCTAGCGGCGGAATTCTTCGAAGCGGGTTTTCAGAAGTGGATAACTCGTCAGGAAAAATGCATAGAAAAATCAGGAGACTATGTAGAAAAATAGAATAAAGTACAAACTTTCAGATGGTTTACTTATTTATTGCAATAAAAAATACCTTATACCTGAAAAAAATGTAGGAACCTTGTCATCACCAATCTAGGTCATATTTTACAAAAATTGAAAATTTAATCGCATGTTGCAAAAGGATAATATTGTGTAATAAAAACAATCCAATCTAGGTCATATTTTACAAAAATTGAAAATTTAATCGCATGTTGCAAAAGGATAATATTGTGTAATAAAAACAATCCAATAAATAATATTATAGCTATTTCCTAATAATAATATTAATAATAATAATTTGTAGTTAACTCTAGTGTCTAGAACGTATTTTGGTAATACCGGTAATATAAAATACCGGCCAACCAAAATACCGCCTCGAACAGGCCAATTCATGTGGATGGTTTCACAAAAATTGAAACCATCACCTTCACTTAAATTACTAGGCCGGAAAAAAACAATCTTTTCTGTGCCGGTAAAAAGTAAAACGCATTAAAAGCAAAAAACCTATACATTACTAAAAATTCATGTAAACAAATATAAATTATATAATCCACGCCACCGAAGCTCTGTAGTCCTCTACTGAATTATTCTTCATTTATCGTCACTACAATTTCTAACCACTATTTTGATCTGTCGTTCTATTCAAGCCATACAATTAGCTACCTACTGAATTCCATTCGGCAGAGTCAGAAATTAATTAGCTAATCCATGTTGGACGGAGTTCTTACATACGCTATTTCCTAACAGAATGACATTTGAAAGGTTTAAAACTTGGCTTAGAGCTGATAGAAGCATCCACTTCCTCATTTGCTAATTCGAAAATTTAACATGATTGTTCAAGGATAATGCATTTTTATTATGATGGATTCATTTTACTTGTTAATCATATTACATTATATACTATTATATAATATCATTGTAACAGCATAACCTGAGTTCATATCTACGGCACGCCACTGATAACACGACTATTTCTAATTGACGACGTTGATTAAAACAATCGCAAACCATCACCAAAGATGAGAGACCAAGCGATGAATTGAGAGACTAATTGCGCCTAATTACGCAATTGGTAGACCAGTACTCAGGTGCAAAGCTTTACCAGTTGCGTGTATTAGGCGTACATCCACACTGCAGTCACACACGACAATCAAAGACTTCTTTAAACAGAATTTTAAAAAATATCTAAAATGTTTTCACAATGGCCCCGATTTTATTTACTATTAATACCTAGACGCAGACATTAGAATTAGTATGCAGACTTTTGGCATTGTCTCAAAATAATATTGAGCAACTTTTTTTATTTTTCATCTTATCTAATACATACTAAAATAAAGAAAAGGTTAATAAGATACTGCCAGGCATTACTGTGACGAGTTCTGTCTGTGGACAAAATTAAATAGAATTGTGACGTAAATACCACGTGATGTGTAAGACGTAGGAAATGTTATTAGATTCACGACATTAATCATTTATTCAGTTTTTTTAATGGTAAGGGAATAATGTACATAATAAAATTAGATTTCCTAATTAATTAACCAAATCTCCGCAGGGGTGGGCGATCCACTTCTTGCTTCGTTCACTTACATGTAAAGGGTGTCCAACCGAAAAATTTCAAGATTAAATTGTAATTGCTTGTAAACCATCAAGGTGAGGTAAGTAGAAGGCTATTGTTCGACGATTTGCGGATTCGCCAGTCGCAATGAGTCACTGGAAGCGCACTGCGCATTTGCAGTTGAGCAATATTTAAAGTCATTCGTGCGCGTCGCGCTTTTTGTACTCACTTTAATATTCGACGAGTAAGTGATGGGCCGAGCACGCAACTTATCTGGTGTTGGGTTCAAAAGTGTAGACAAGAAGGGACAATAGTTAACCAAACTCCTTCGGGACCGACAACATTAGCAGCGACGCCAGAACATGTGGCTCAAGTTCTACGTGAAATTATGCGCAATCCGCATAAATCGAAAAATAAATTGCAGCCTATACTGGAATAAAAAAATCAACAGTGCACGTTATTTTGAAAAATAAACTACAGTTTCACACATATAAACTGCAAATCGTGCAGTTTCTCAACGAAAATGACTATTCTTTAGGTGAAACTTTAGCGAGAACGATGCTGGAACGTTTTGACGAAGTACATGTTCATATACATGGTTATGTTAATAAACAGAACATGAGATACTGGTACCCCGACAACCCAAGGGAACGCCATTAAAAATGTTTGCATTGTCCAAAAATGACAGTGTGTTGTGCAATTTCTGCACGAGGGATAATCGGCCCTTATTTTTTTAACCAGCGTGAGACAGTCACTGCTGACGTGTATTGCCGAATGATCGACAAGTTTTTGGTACCGCGACTTCAGCTGTTTCCCGGGTTCAACAACAGAACACAATTTCAGCAAGATGGAGCCACTCCACACACAGCTAGAATTTCAATGGGAAGCTGTAGGGAATTTTTCCCAATAAATTAATCAGCAAGTACGGAGACATACCCTGGGCACCTCGGTCACAGAACCTTACACCGTGTGACTTTTTTGTGGGGCTACCTTAAGTCGAAAATTTACAGCAATAATCCTCGAACAATTCAGGCCCTACAAGAAAATAACCACCGTGAAGTTGCTGCCATTGAACCAACGCTTTGCTCTTGCGTGTTTGCAAATTTAAGAGTCCGATTGCAAGAGTGTCTTGAGAAAAATGGACGGCATTTAGACGATAGTGTTTATAAAACTTAAAATCCGTATCGTTAAACTCCATTTTGTATAAATAAAATATGAGAATAATATTGTAGTTTTTTTTTTAATACTAAACTGGAAAATTTTCTGCTGGACACCTTTATTTATTTCGAAGAACACAAACTCAAAACTTAACACGATATTGTAAAAAATTTAAATAATAATATTTTCCGTAATGGTGTAGAACTTTCATATATTCGTTGAACATTTTTGACTCGTAATTTAGTCAGGTATTCACCCATAAAATATTGTGGACTAGGTCTGTTATACCCTGTATAGTTTAACTGATCATGCCATGTCTTTCGCGGACAGCCCCCGCTATTACCGCATTCAACACTCGTCCTATAAAATTTCTACTGCTATCATCTACTACTATTATCTTATCACTAAGCAACCCTTCCTTAGTTCTATCGATTACGCTATAAATAGATCTACAGTCACTCCTAATTAATTCATTCTTCATTCTTTCTTAGATCCTCCCACACATGCGCCATATTCAATTGCATTATGAGGCGCAAGATCTCATACTTTTCCGGATATCTCATTATGAAACATAAACTCCGGATATCTCATTATGAAACATTAACTCCGGATGTCTCATTATGAAACATAAACTCCGGATGTCTCATTACATGTCTGAGATATTGAAGTTTTCGGATTTTTATTGTTTTGAATACTTATTTTTCATTATTCATC
Organism: Eubasilissa regina; assembly: GCA_022840565.1. Taxonomy (NCBI): domain Eukaryota; kingdom Metazoa; phylum Arthropoda; class Insecta; order Trichoptera; family Phryganeidae; genus Eubasilissa; species Eubasilissa regina. The sequence continues at coordinate 9,293,215 of JAINEB010000019.1, forward strand.
CGAACTATAACATCTTCATTCATAACTCAATCCGTCCAGCTTATTTTGAGTATTCTTCTGTAGATCCACATCTCAAATGTTTCAAGTCACCTTATCATTTGTTGAAGATGTAAATCCTCAATGTTACAGTTTTTATTTATGATACATTTTATAAAATATTTGAAAACATAACTGTCACTTTGTACATATGTGTGTGTGTGTGTGTGTGTCAGAAGAGTGAGTAAATGAGTGGTGGGGGACAAGCATTATAAGAGGCCGTCTCTGGGGGAATGGGCATCTTCCATCTCAGCTTCTCCAGTATAACTAATCTGTCTCTGAGGTATATAATTTATAATTACTTTAATACTGTAATAATGTAAATGGACCCAAAGTAATTAGTCAGTAAGCAGAAGATAAGGAAGAGTAAGAAATCTGGTGATACTTGGAAAGTCATCACAATAACTAACTTACGCTGTTTCAACGTGGCGGTAGGCAGAGAATATAGACCGCCGCACTCTTTTGTTCTCATTCTCAATTCTGTTTTGTTCAATTCTCGCCTAATTCACATTCATACGTCTTCTTATGCAAGCTCATCGATTATTGAAGGTTCTAACAGAAACATCTGAAATATTTGGTTTACCTGATTGTGCCAAGTTTTCTTCTATTTCTGTTGTCATCAATACATACTTCTTATATCACATTTCTTACTATTCATTCTAGTGATGAGCTCAAAATCACGAACCGTTAGTCAATCACTGATATCTTTGAATCACACTCACTATTAGTGATTGAATATTTGGAAATATCGTGATTAAAATTTTTTTTGTTAAAAATTCTATTAATTTTCTGACGCCGCCGTTTAAATCGATTATCACTGGAATCAGCGCCATCAACCGGATTTTTCCTAAATGGATTTGAGCCATCTGTTTTTTTGATTATGTTTGTGCTAGCTTGTTGGTAACAAAAATATTTTTTATTACATTTTTTACGTATGTGCAATAATTTTCTACTAATTATTCTAATTAGTTATACTAGAATATGTTTTTAACGCAAATTAAGTTTTAATGATATAAATAAATACGCTCCAAATTATGTTTTTATTTTTATTTCGTGTATTATGATATCAGAAACTGTGATCACAGTCACATTTTCCAATCACTGATATCATCGCATACCAATCGCAATCACACCAGTGGGTCAAGAGTAGCATTTTTTCTCATCACTAATTCATTCGTTCCATACGACAAAACCATCCGAACGATCATTTTTTATTCATATCTACTATGCCAAAATTAGCATTACATTTTCTCCTAATTTATTTATTTATTTATTCTTAATACAGTGCATACGAGTTTATAAGTATTTTTATATAAGCTCTAATATAAACAAGATCAAAATCGTTTCTTTTTACTGGAACTTATCTTTCGCATAATTTTACAGTGTATCTTTTCCTTTTGTATAATGCTCGTGCTCATGTTGATTTGCATCAATTTTTCGTATTAATTCTACCGATATTTTCTTAGTGAGGATTTCATTCTTCACTTCATTCTTCACTCTATCATAATTGGATTCCCCGCGTATACACCGAAGTGATCTCATTTTCTCTTCTTCTGCTAGCTCCAGGTTTCACTTTCATACTTGAAATCTTCCCATTAGATTGCATTCAAAACATGCAGTTATCCTCCTTTTTCAATCTTTCCATTTTGATCTGAAAATATTTTTAATAGTATTCATATTCTCTACTAGTAAACCATTCTACGTTAGAATATATTTCTATCCATAATATATTATTTCGCGAGAATAATAAAAAAATGCCAATTGAAATTCTGAAACAAGAGATCTATTTAACAATATATTGGTTTCAAAATAACTCAGCGTCGGAACAATAATATTTTTTTTGGAGACTTAACAAATGTTTTCCGAGGAATCAATTCGATGTTGACGTGAAACGTAATACCATTGGGATCTCTGCCAAGACACCACGCGGCTTTGGGAGATGCTGATTCTCCAAGCACGTGGTAGCAGATAAATCAGATAGATAAAAGCGTTTAGAAAATATCCCGGCTTTACACAAAGTCTGACATTTTTATCTCGGCTAATTAAAATGAACTTGATTCGAAATTGATGGTATTTTTCGTATTGTTTGCTTGACATTTTGCCCAGAATTATATAAGTTTTATAATAAGATTTACTAATTATAAGTAAAAAACTCTGTTCAAAAGTAGAAAACTCAAGTTATATATGTATTATTAAATACAAATTAAATGTATAAATTAGAAAGATATACATATAAAATCGATTATATCGAAAAAATAATTTTTGTCACTACCAGGATCCCGGTAGCCATCTTCTTCATTACTGTGTTGGCGTAGCATAATCGGTTAATGCAATTTTCCCGGATTGGAAGAGATTCGGGTTTGAATTGTGGTAGCAACAACAAATTTTTCGAAAAAATTGATTTAATATGTATATCTTTCTAATTTATATTTACATTTAATAATAATAATAATGGATAATTTGTATAGCGCCATTTTCGTAAAAACTTTCACCTCAAGGGCGCTTTATACATAAACTGTTTATAGTTCTACAATTATCTTTGTTTCTTTAAAATTAAAAATTTCACTTATGGAGATGATTTTTTGAAAAGGTGCGTTTTTAGTTTCTTCTTAAATAAAGTCTCTGATGCACTGTTCCTTATTACGGAGGGCAGAGTTCCACGCTTTTGGGCCTGCCACCGTAAATGCCCGTTCACTAAATTTAGACTTCTGGCGACGGTCGGTCGGTTCTACAACCCTTCCTGCAGCTGAAGTAGAGGCTGACCCGAGAGTTTGACGTCTAATATTCAAATTGTCTGGGATACAAAGTTCTTGAGGATACAGAAACGCCATGTTGTGTATCGCCTTGTACATCTACCGGCACAATTTAAATTCAACTCTTTCAGGGAATCAGAGATAAGATTTAATTTGTATTTTTTTTAAATATCACAGACCTACGAGTATGTTCTGAATAATTTCAGCTTCATAATAAAAATGTGTCCTTCTTAAGAACTGTTTTCTTTATATTGCCATTTACTCTGATATTAAAATGTCGGATCTTTTATGTAAAAACTCCTCCAATGACTTGTTTTAATTCACAGAAGTTGAAGTCGCTATGCGAAAGATATCTGTATATTAAGGAAAAAATGATTTCATTTTGTAAATATGTTTCAGATATTGACGACTGCCATTACGCCACGTTGACGCAATTGTCCACTGCTCCTCTGACAGCGCTGTATGCTTATCAGAAGACCATTGGAGCCAAAAACGTGACAACTGACGCAACTAAGGTGAGATAATAACTATTACTATTTTTTACTATCAAAATTAATTGTATTAATTTGTATTATATAAGTTAACGTTTCCAAAATTTAATAAAAATGAATTATCAATTAATTCTGGCGTCTTGTATCGGATTTTACTCAAAGGTGTATGAGATTCCGTAAATACAAAGAACATAATAACATAATTCAAATAATGGAACGGCAAATTTATCAATTTGAAAGTGAAATATATTTGAATATTTAATTCTTAACACATTGCATACATAAGCACTCCTATATATACTCTAATATAAACAAGATTAAAGTCTTTTCATTTAGTATAACTATCTTTTATCTTTTACATATCCGGTCAGTTTCACTTTAAATCTATTCAGTTCTATATCTCCTCCTTTCTTATGTTTTCTGGCATTTCATATTAAAAATCTTCATCGCAAAATACATCATCGATTTCTGGCAGTCTCAGTCTATCCTTTCCTCTTGTTCGTTGTGTAAGCTTGAAAATTTGTCGTCAACTTACTGTGTTGTAGCATTTCCCCAAATAGGAAGAGATACAGTTTCGAATTCCGGTAGCAACGACAATATTTTTTAGATAAATTGATTTTAAATGTATATCTTTGTAATTAATACATTTAATTTGTATTACTATTATTATTATTTTTCGTACTTTTTAGTTTTGTTGTATTGTAGACAGCATTACCAAATGCGCCATAGCATAGCATGATCTATCAGTAATAGAAAGTTCTAGATAGATTCTTAGATTTAAAAAAAATTATGCATATTTTAAGCGATTTGATATATTTGTTTTAAATATTAAAGAACTATATTTTAAAACAGAAATTTTATAATAAAAATAGGTTTTACGCCGTAATCTCTGCAAGTCGCCGTCGAAATCAGACAGTAAATGGCACGTGGATGAGCCCATCTCTGCTTCCAATTGAAGACGGCGATATCACAAGTTCACCCACGGCATAAATAAACAATATCACTATGCACACAAATCACAGGATTACAAACAATACAGTGCTGGTGCAATGGAGCTGAAATATCCACACCGCAATATCGGTCAAATTGAAGTCTGCTGGCGTCAAGGTCACATTTCACAGTTCATAAGACGAGCATGAGAAAATATATGGACGGGAATTTGAACGCGGAATGTGTCAATAATATTGGTCGCGACTGATTCGAAAAGACGCATTAAAAGTGTGTTTACGAATTAGGAACAATATGAGATCGTTAAAAATTAATAAATTAGGTGTAACATAACTAGTACAAAACATCATAAATATAGTCATAAACATAAACATACTCGTAAAATCATGAGGTAAAAGTTTTCAAGTTGCGTGTGACTAATGTCAACCGTATCAGAAATATGTAGCGCCTAATTACAAAACCCCCTAAAAATATTTTATGTGTTTTTGAATTTTGGATGAAAACGTATATTTTGAAAGCAAATGTACAAAATATTTGTTATTACATCAAATTTTTTTAACCCTTCCCAAACCATGCAGTAACACAGGTATCATAATTAAATCTGTAATATTTCGGTAAATGTATGCAGCATAAAATTAATAATTTAAATAATCTTAAAGAAAATATTAGCGCTTAGGTATGACTAGTGAAAAATGAATTATGAAAAGGAAATCGTATAAAAACAATTATTTTTTCCATTCAATCCGTCGTAAAATTAATACGTTGGTAAAAATACCATTTGTGATATGAAAGACAGAGATCACACACTATTTTCACAGTAAAAAGAATAACAAACATACAAATATAATTGTCTCTTTCTCACTTATTAAACGAAGAGAGATAAGAAGGAAGGACATATTGTATAGGATTAAATGAATGCTCTAAATTATGTTATTATTTATTTTTTTCTAAATTTAATGCTCAATATTAAGAGTAAATTCGTGCTATTAAAGGCATTTAAGCTAAAAAAAACATTTTTTCTAACTGTTATTTTACGGTAACACGAGTTGACAGCGTGGTTGCGTTCGGGTATTTTATATCATGGTATGGTAAAGGTTGAAGAGACAATTCTGCAATATAATTTCATTTTTCTGCATATATCATTTAAAATTTTAGATCACATCAACAAGCGTTGTGATTTTATTTTAGAGATAATAGCAACTTATATTCTGTCTGTTTTGGGGTATTTTTGAACTAACTCTGATTTTGAACATGCAATATCAATAGGTTTAAGTGGCTTTTGCGAGAAACAGTGTGTTCTGCGTGTATCTGACAAAAATATCTACAAAACTGTATTTCAACTCTAATTATCCCAAATCTGTTTTAGGGGGTTTTGAAATTAGGCGCTACATATATATAAATATTTAAAATATGTCGTAGTAATGCGATTATTTCAATCAATTGAAATATTAACTGAAAAAGTTTGGTCATATAGAAAGGGTACAATTATACATATACAATGGGTAATGAATACAAAAAATTAAAGATCATTAATATCAAAAACATAACATATAGGTTCGAAAATTTGTGGCTAAAAATATTGTCGCTGTAGCATAATTGGATAATGTACATTCCCCGGATAGGAAAGAGATCCAGGTTTGAATCCCGCTGGCCCAACAACAATATTTTTCGATAAAATTTATTTCAAATGTATATTTTTCTAATTAATATATTTAATTCATATTTAAAATATCACAGACCGTCTGTTCTGAATAATTACAACTTCACAATATGAATGTGTTTTCTCTTAATAATAAAGTTGTATCAATGTGTCCAAAATTTAATAAAAATGAATTGATTATTCTGGCGTCTGCTATCAGATTACTCAAAGGTATTTGAGATAATCTGTAAAAATAAGGTAGATAGATGGCTCTTTCAAATAATAGAATGATTAAATGAATTAATATCAAAAAGGTAACATATGGGTTCGAAAATTTGTCGCTAAAAATATTGTCGCTGTAGCACAGTTGAATAATGCACCTTCCTGTTCGAATCCCGGTGGCGCAACAGCAATATTTTTCGATAAAATTGATTTTACATGTATATCTTTCTAATTAATATATTTAATTCATATTTTAGATCATTTAACTTTGAGAGGCCAGACTAATTTTAATTCTAATTTTCCGTAACGGTACAGTTTATTTATATATATTTTGACATCCATATTTTTGTACTAACAGAGGTGGATACATAATAAACATACATAATACATAGTTTATTGTGTGGGATGGAGTAGACTTCACCTCTGATATATACAGCATTGTCCTGGCTACTTTGCTAGACTAAAGTCTGTGTTAAAGTAGCCAGTTTTTTTTTCGTGCTGTTGTGGTGTTATTTGGAATAAAAAGATAAATCAAATATGAATAATAAAGTAAGAATAAAATAAAAATATGTGGAGTGGGAGTGTTGTAGGACTAGTGAGATATTAGTAAAAGAATTGTATACATTATATTAAATTGTTGGATATCCATGCTTCTGATTCATCTCTACCTGATTGAATCGTATATTGGGTCCATATTTGTGTAATCTTATAGTAATTGTACGTTTCCAGTTGGTACTGAGTGTATTGTATAGTTTCGGAGCTAGGAACATGTAGAATCTTTGATAAAATGTCGTTGTTGCTCTCGGAACTGGTGTGTAGAAGTTTGTTGTTTGTCTAGTGTTGTGTCCATGATTTATTGCTTGGGGAGAGTTTTTGTTAGTATGGAAGTGTTGAACGAGTCTCAACATAAAGATTTGTCTTATATCAAGGACATTGTACTCTTTAAATATAAGGTCTGATGGATATCCAATTATTACCTTAAGGATTGTTTTTTGTGCTTTTTTAGCCGACTCCAATATTGTTTTTGCTGCTCCTCCCCAAACTAAAATAGCATAATTAATTAGAGAGTAGCACAGTGCAAAGTACACCGATCTCAAGAGTTTGTAATCAACTATACATCGAATTCCTTTAAAAAAGTAAATTAGTTACAGTGCTCCTTGAATATTTTTAACTAGTAATTTAGCCACCCTGTATATTGTTTTAGCTTATTTTAATTAATTTGCTACATCTACCGTCTTTATTTTTGATTATTAAGCGACGTCATGTATGAACCGGACCGTCTTTAAAAAGTAATATTCTTCATTTTTAAGAATGTTGTATGAGAGACGGCATCACACACATAGGTAGATCTAAAAATAAAATGAAACTTTGATACAATGCTTCAGTCGAAATTAGTTTAATATATTTTGCAGATTTAAATAATGCGTGCTTTGTCTCTGAATTCTTTCTAATTCCGTGTTGATTTGGAGCCAGAGATAGCCGAACTGCTAAGAAAGTGACAGTTGAGAAATTGTACAATTTCTATTTATTTAACAGTCACGCGATCGCTTCTCACATATTTTGCGAAACTGTTCAAAAAGTTTGACACGAGCCGCCACCATTGAGATGAAAAATATTTCGACAATTCGAAACTGGATCGTTGACAATTGATTGAAGTTAAGTGAAAAAGTTATTTCTATTCGTTATCATGACGTGCGCGGCCTGGTGTGACGAGTGTAAACTGTATCTGCAATGCGATTTCACGACAACTGCACACAAAACAGATGTACACAAGATGACTGCACATAATCAACGATTAACTATACTGCCATCTAATAAATAATCTAACCTAACATAATATCGATTTAATCTTTCTTAAATCGATGGTATGCTGCCATGGGGATATTATATTAATCTACCTAATATTCTATTACTCTGTGTTCAGTTGTCTGTGTGTGGTATTGTCACTATGTGCATTTTCCTCTTTGAATTTAAGAGAATATGGATTCTGTCAAACCTAAGATATAAGCAATTATTTTTCATTATCATTTTTAAATAAACTTATTGGGAAGAGTAGAGCAGTGGAAGTTAAACGATCGTTGAATAATGATGCAAATAAATAGCTCAGAATGTTGGAATGTCGGTGTTATCTATTGAAGTAGTTTTTAAATAAAAAATAAATATTATTCAGTGATGACAGATCACGACGAGTGCCAAAACTGTTGCGTGAAAATCTCTTAAATGTGCTTTTAAATTTTTAAACAGATTTAATCTCGAAGCTATTTTCAATAGAATTGTCACTGGTGACAAAATAAGAATCTACCAGTATGAAAAATAAAATTGATAGTTACATTTTTGTTATATGTTTATTTTAACACTAAATTAATGTATTAATTATAAATATATACATATAAAATCAATTTTGTCGAAAAATATTATTTTTGCGTCACCGGGATTCGAACCTGGATCTCTATTTCCAATCCGGGGAAGTACACTACTAATTGTGTTATAATGCCAGTATTTTTCATGACAAATTTTCGATATGTTACCTTTTTTTAAATTAATACACCTGTCGTTCCATTATTTGAAAGGCATCTATATTATATTTACGGAATCTCAAATACCTTTGAGTAAACTGACTGCAGACGCCAGAATTATCAATTCATTTTTATCAAATTTTGGACATAGTGATACGACATATATTATTTATTTTAATGTTTCGAGAACTTTTTGAACAATCTGCGTTATGTCCAGACCGTATGCAAATTTTTAAGAGCTTAGACATTCTAAAAGTGAACATAAAATATGCCTAAATTCTGTATACATTAGAAGATATAATTGAATGTTAAATTGATGTACCCACTCGTAACCAGCGCTTGGGCAATCGGGAGTTACATGATGATCCGGAGTCGCTGAACAAGATCACAAAGCAAAATGAAAATGAAATAATATCCAACTTTCATAAATCTGAGTATAATTATTCTTGCTCAGGTGCAAAAAATTAACATCAATTATTAAATTTCGTTCTAGAAGTCTCCGTATATTGTTATATTATTCTCGGTAAATTGTTAAACATTTTAAACTCGTAATAAATTCAGGTATCCACCTATAAAATGTTGTGGGCTAGGACTGTTACACCCTTTATATTAGAGAACGGTCCTGTAAGAGCTTGAAGAATGTTGCGTATGCAGGGGCGTGCTGTACATATAATCAAAAACGCTGTACATTACTGAAAATTCTGGGAAACAAATATTAATTAAATAATCTATAATAGAACGTATATTAATGGATTTACTACGATTATCGCCATCTATATACCAGTAAAAAATTTATTGGCTTAGTTTTAAAAACTACTACAACAACCCACTGCTATAGCCGCTATAATGCATCAATTGTAGCTATTCACATTACTCTCTTTTATTTTTAAGCTAATATATTACTCAAGTCATACAATTGGCCGTTTACTGAATTGAAAATTCCTCTCAGTTGATCCATTTTGTATGGAGTCGTTACTTATGCTGTGTTTTAACAGAATAACATTTGAATGGCTTACAACTACGTGCAAATCATTGAAATGTCTACTTCCTCTTTTACTAATTCGTGAATTTAACTATCTTACTGTTTTTAACGTGGACTCTAAAATTACAAATAAATACATTGTAGAGTTGTATAAATGACGGATTCATTTTGTCTAAAGATGTTAGTTAAATGAAAGTTCATAATCCTATGTACAACATATATTGTATTATAAATGTATATTATACATGATTGTGTAATATTTTTGGTAACAGCATAACCTAAATCGACACCTACTGCACGCCACTGCTGATAATAGTAAATCATAAATTAATGATACAGTAAATACTCATAAATATTACAAGCTATAATTAAAATCACTCACACATAATAAAGAAGAAATTAAAACTATGTGGATAAAAATTAATATGGAAGCCATCGTGAAATTATGTTATTGATGAAGGGCTCGGCAAATTGTTGCTATGCCATATTGATATAATTTATATTGTTCATATTTTACGGGAGTAAAAAAAGGTTTAGTTAAATCCAGTAACGTATGTCGAATTTTTTTGTAAATGCAAGTCTCTAGCTGTAAATGATTTTTCTTGAATTAGTAATTTTGGTTGTATTACATATAAAATTCAAATACAACGCTCAATGAAAGGCTAATTATATGCAGTACCTTTTCGCCGCTAGGACACGTGCTAGACAAGTCACTGATATTTATTGTACATCATTAGAACACACGTAAGTAACTGCCAACATTAAAAATATAATTGCTAATATCAAAGTTAACCCATTTCCATAATATTATAAACCATTAATCTTCAATACGTATAAAGATATCAAAATTTTCTTTCCAAGTTCCCTCCGGACGTGCGCAACACACAGAGGGCTATTTCTATGTTATATTTTACATGTAATATTGATTGATAATTCTCCGTAAATAATACCGATAGTCTCTTTCCAAGCCTTGAACTTGCAAGGAAATAATGTCACAACAAAACTATTGTTGACGGAAATTTCAGATTTGCCGCGTCGGTATTTACATATTTTGCATCGTTAACGATTAATTTATGTGGGTCAGTAATCGATTTAAAATTAAAAAAAACGCGCGCATAAAATTAATAATTTAATGCAATAGTACAACTAGTGCTGACAGTATTAGAATATGTTCTCCTTAATAATACACAAGTTGTATCAATGTGTCCAAAATTTAATAAAAATGAATTTTTAATTTTGGAGTCTCCTATCGGTTTACTCAAAGGTATATGAGATTCCGTAAAAACAAAGTAGACGGCTTTCAAATAATGGAACGATGGATGTATTAATTTGAAAAAGTGTAATATATAGGTTCGAAAATTTGTCGTCAAAAATAATGTCGCTGTAGCATAGTTGGATAGTACACCTTCCCCGGTTTGGAAAGAGATCCAGGTTCGAATTCCGGTGACGCAACAACAATATTTTTCGATGAAATTGATTTTATACGTATATCTTTATAATTGATACTTTTAATACATTAAATAATTTTAAAATAATGTTTTTTGTTTATAAACATTTATTGTATTTTTTAAGCATATCACAGGTCCGACAGAAGCTATCTCTATTATTCTCTTTGTTATGGTGTTTTATTTAATAAGTCTCTTATAAAATACTATTAGATTCTCTTATTTACTTCACATCTTAGATTTTAATTTCGAAGTTATTTTAAAAAACGAGAATATGTCACAGTTTGACAATTTATTATCCATTAAATATTGACTGAGCATTGTTTTTTAGAATAGTTTGTTTTGTTTTGTAAATACTAGAACACTTTTGTTTTGTTTTGGTTGCGGTAATCTTGGTACTTACGCTATTGTAATCATTTTGCACGAATGTATTTATGTGATTTTTGGATTCAGGCCAAATGGTTAAATCTTCAATTTAAATCTTATCTCGGCAGATGCATTTCAGACATTTGGACTCGACTGCTACTACTTATTGTCTTCAGAATAAAATTGTAATACATAAGTTATCCAATATTTTATATATAACAAATCGAACTCTTTAAAAATGAAGTAAGAAATTTCAAAATCATAATTTGTTTCTGGGTTTTAAAACATTTTTTTATGATCTTTGTACAACTGTGAATTATAATTTGAATCTCTAATTTTTTAGTTAGTATAAACGGTCAAATTTAAATCTATATTTTTATTTGTTATCTTTGTTTTATTAACCATTTAATTGTATTTAAATACATCTACCGGTTTCGAAAAATACCATTTTCTTCTTCAGGATGTCATAACTAACTAAAAACATATATTATTGTTTCTGTACCAGAATCTATTTTTAAAAAAACAACAATTACATAAAAAATAAATTTACTCGAATAATTTTTAGGAAAAAATTTTAGAATGAGACTCGTAGTTAAATTTAGTCGGTTGTTTATAATTTTTTGATTAGTTTTACACGCTTTATTTATCTCTCCAACGTTTCCAAACTATTTAATTTGTGACCAACACCGTTTACATGCATAATTGACAATCCCAATTTTTTATCAAAACCATGACCGTGACATCAAATGATTAGAAAATTCTGAAAACCCACTATTGTTCAAACATCTCAAATGCTCCGTTACTCTTACATTAAAATTTCTGCCCGTTTTACCAATATAAAATTCAGCACAATCCTTGCAACTAAGTTTATAGACACCAGAATTGTTAAATTTATCATGTTTGTCTTTAGAATTTATGAGTAAATTTCCTATATTATTAGATGTATAAAATGACGGTCTAATGTTTCGTGGTAGGTGTTTAGATATTTGTTCCGAAAAGTTATAAATTCTACGCCAATAATCATTATTTTCATTATGTTTTATCTGTGATTTATATAAAAATTGATTATTATATTCTATAGTATTAAATTTAAGTCTGATATGTATCACTGGGATATTTGTTCAGTCCTATGACTGGTCCTATGACGTCGGACTTTTTCGAAAATCATTTATCATTTAAAGATATCTATCTACACAACGTCAGCGATGCACATCTTGTGAACAAGTTGTGCATTATTTGAAGATAGATCGCGAGCCAGTCACAGCGCATATGACTCGTAACGATGTAGCAATTGATCAATTTCCAAGTTTTTTTAAATTTATGACAAATAGCAGTAAGTACTTAAGTTTTTTGTTGACGACTCATGTTATCTCTGATCTATTCATTCAGGGAACATACCATTATACGACCAGGCAGGGGTAGACTGGAGAAGGCTTGCGTGCGGCCCAAATTAAATTAACCCATTAATGGAGAAAATTTATAAAGGTGACTTTTTTTTTTTAAATTGTTACAAATTTAGACCAAAAAGCAAAATAGAACAAAATTATTATTTTTTATTAATATGGACCGTCCGTTATAATGGACAAAATGCACGGCGACACAATTATTACATATTATAATTTATAAAACAGTATTTTGGGTGGAGCCCAGCTTGTTATTTTTGACAAATTAATTTTGCAATAAGGTTCATTATGCAAAACAATCTCTTCACATAATGGATAACATCAATCCGCCTAGAAAAGTCAATATTTCATCGCGAGTAACATTTAAGGTAGAATTGTTTTTATATATGTTGCCTTGTGTCACAATATTATTGATAATATTGTCATCGAAAAATGGATTGAAGAAATCTATTGGGTTTGGTAAACGTGAAAGTTCATCGGCAGGTACTAGAGATAACGAGATTTACATTTAGTTGGGCATCTATTTTTGTAATTTATTGTTTTATTTATTTATTTTTTTGGTAAAAACGATGAAAGTGGTAAATCATCTTCAGACTCCCAGTCGCTTTCTTGAGTCCGCAGTTCGCACACAGTTTTCAACAAACCATGACCAAGATGGTTTGTTGAAAACTGTGTGTTCATCGTCTGAACGATCGCTATCTTCATCTGTTTGTACAGTTTGTTCCCCTGGAGCCAGAGATATATTGTTGTTTCTTCCTCGATATTATTGTCTTCCATGAAGTCAAGTAGCTGACGTAAGGGCAGTTCTTTAAAATGAAACATTTTCATGTATATTCTGCTTTTAAGCATGGTGTCCGTTATAACGGACATATAACAGAATCATAAATATGAACAAAATCAAGGGAGTGCGTTTTCAAATTAATGCTTTTCATTATTTTATGACATTTTTACACTTTGCACTCTGCTACTCCTTAATTAATTATGGTATTTTAGTTTGGGGAGGAGCAGCAAAAACAATATTAGAGTCGCCTAAAAGAGCACAAAAGACAATTCTTAGGGTAATAAATAGTCGTTCCTTTAGAAATCCATCAGATCTTCTATTTAAAGAGTACAATGCCCTAGACATAAGACAAATCTTTATGTTGTGATAAAAGTGATATTATGCAACAGCACGAAGTCAACTACATAACTCATGTTACACAAGTCGGCACCCTGGAAAAATTTGAATACTTAACGCCCGATAAAACGGACGCTATCCATTAATGGGTTAATACAGTTCTTATTTTATATTCTCAGATAAAATCAGTGCCATTTTATCTGCTGTTTGCCTTTTTAGATTCCTTGCTAATTATTTCGTTCACTTACTCATTAATTTATCATTCATATAATAAAAGGAACCCGTATGTTATATAGGTGATAATTTAGCATAACTAAAAGTGTCCATTTCGATACATAGAGGGTTAAGAAACAATACGTCATGAGTTACATTCTTGTTTAATTTTTTAAATAAAATAATACTAACGGCATCTTTCGATGAATGATAAAAATTCTTATTAAAATATTTAATTCCTAAATTGTTTGGAACAACACCTCTACACCTACCGAGTATTCTAGAAAGTTTTTTATAATGTTTTATTTGGCCACGTTTGAGGAATCATTTCTTAACTCTCTGTATATTACCTCTAGATATTGGAAAAGTGATAAAAATTAATCCATCTCCCCTCGAACGCCCTTAACCAGTGGCATAACTATGCCAATGCAGTGCATCGGGACCCACGTTAAATAGGGGCCCCTTAATGTTCCGTTTGTCAGTTGGGTCAATTTGAAATATACATTTGTACTTTAATGTCTTCTGTTTGTCTAATTTTAAAAAAATCAATATACTGATGAAATCATCAAATTCTGCGGAAATGGGAAATGTGGGAACAGTGTGAATAGAAAATGGCTGATGATGATGATTCATATATCACCATAGTGACGTTTGTGTGCACGTGTTAAATAAATGTACACAGGTTTGAGTATTTGTCTCTTTCTACGCAGCGCTCTCAATCTCAAGCCATCTTTGAGCTTATTTTCAGATAAAAATCTCAAAACTTGCACATGGCATTGAGATTTATCTCATCGTAATTCATTCTGTGGATACGGGCAATTTAAGATGAGGATTCTTTTGTGACTGTCAGTAAAACGCACGATCCATAAAAAGTGTGCATCCCTGGTCGGTACACAATTAGCTTCACAATAAAATACCAAACCGTCACATCAGTTCATCAAATTACCGCTGCCATAACTATCAAAGTAACATTACATTAATTGGCTTCATTAATCTGTGACACCAATTTATCGACGGAAAACTACTGCATCATTGTTACGCTCTTGGACAATTTTTCTTAATCAGTTTTTTTTTTGTGTTCGTGTGTTGTAAGTCACCTAAAAATAGATTGACAATTTGTACCTATGTTATTTTAAAATTTACTCACGGGTTATATAACGGAAATAAATCATTTAAATAAAAATCTTTTCTTTTAATATAATATATTTTATATATATATTTTAAATATATTTATTTTAAATATATAATACATTTTAAAATATAATACATTTTAAAAATAATCAGTAAGATATATATATATATATATATTACTTTTAACATTTATTTCTTCTCTATGAGAGTAAGACTCGTGTATAAAGAAGGAGTATATACGAGAGTTTATGTTTCAGTTAGTCTGTGTACATTTTTTTTACATCAGTTACAAATTTGTAGTAGTCTGTATTTTTTTTAATTGTGATGGAGAGATTGTTAAAAAATTTGATGTTTTGATAAATATAGCGATTTTGGGTTGCGGTATATTTTAGTTTTGGAATATCAATCTGGTCTGTAAATCTTGTAGATCGGAATTAGTATAAATATGTGTATTATTTTTGGTACTTTGAAATCTGTGAAGAGTTGTATACTTGGATAGTCTTTTTATTTTAGAATAATTTATATTATCATTTTTTTATTGTCATCATCATCATTATCAGCCGTTTTCTATTCACTGCCAGATGGAGGCCTCTCTGAATAATTCCCACTTTTGTCTATCTATTGTTATTCGCTGCTATGTATTTATGTCCGGCGGGTTTGTGGACAGCCTGTCGGGTTCTTTATCACGTTATATTATAATATATTCACACCTGTTCCAAAAAAAACATGTATGTCAATAAAGTATAACAAATAAATTTTAAAATCTCCATATCTATACCGACGGCTTGTAAAGAGGCCTTGGACATCTGCGTACTTCGGAACGTCGATAAGGTAGTTATATTCTCCGACTCGCAAGCAGCTCTTGAATCCCGCTCTGCTAATATGAAAGTTTGGCTAGACAGTTCCATCAGAAGATGTCTGTTTATTGTCTGTCAGATTTTGACAGTAACAATAAACAGGTGTCATTCGTTTGGATTTCTGCACATAAGGGAATTCATGGAAATGAATGTGCTGATAAACTCGCCAAGGAGGCCATACTTTTCAGAGTTTTTTCTCATAAATTCAATATCCCGATGTATGACAGACTTAATATGGTAAAAAAACGTACGAATTGTATTTGGACTGCACAATGGATGGATCCAAATAATCGTAAGAGTAACCGGTTTAAAATAATTCAAAGATCTATTTCCCGCACTCCCTGGTTCTCCAAAGGGAAAGTCTCCAAGAGAACAATATCATATATCTCTAGAATGAGAATTGGCCATTGCCAGGTAGCCTCACATTAATTAACATTTAACTTAATAGATTTCCCAATGTGTGATTGTGGTGCCGAGGAGGAGACCATTGACCATATCTTTTTTGCCTGTTCATTGCGGATCGAAGTTTATTTTTACGGTAATCTCGTCAGTGGTAATTTTCAACTACCATATTCTTTCCCTTAACTCGCCACATTTAATCTATATAATAGCAAATTATTGAACTACAATGGTATTGACTTGTAATATAATGTTTCCTATTCTATAATATTATTGTAGTTTTTTCTATAAAATAATGTTTTAACTTGATTAATGGCACAAATCACTCTGATGGGTGGATTGCCTATTTAAAAGAAAAAGAATAAGAAGACAAGTCACCAGTTTAAATAATTTGACCACTTAAAAAGTGCATTTTTTTCAAATAATATTACTCCAAGTGTCACCAATGATCAGTCACTGACGACTAATCAACGTTCGCCAATCCGATATTCATGTGTCACCGCCCGGGTGTCAAATCACCACTCGGACCTCCGCTATAATTTATTTAACCTCTTTGGTGTTATGAGCATCTAACATAACACATGTGTACACCGGAGGTTTGCATTTGTTGAACACTATTTGTTTTAGACACATTGGAAGATCACTGTTGAAAATTATATTCTAATGTCCATTCCACTCCAAATGTGCCTACGGTTATATAAAGATTGATGCATATTTATCCGCCGTTTTTTAAAAATTATATTGTGTCATAATGATACCTTAATCTGCAAAGCAGCTAACTCTTTTTTTCTAAAATGTTCAGGAGCAACAAAAAACTGTTTAATTTTGTAATTAAACGAATTTTGAAAATTCCAAAACACTCTTTGGTACACTGTTTATGCAGAAATAGGGTGGTTGAGAAATTTTGTAAATGTTTTGATTTTATAGGAATTATTTGGAGTTTTTCTGAATTACTCTACCAAAATTGTACAATATTATTGGGAGTTAGCTGATTTTTCATGATAATGCAGTGCAACCATTATGATTTCCACGGACGTCCTCTATTTCTGGTGCCATCGACACTTGAGTCAAGTAAATATTTAAGGTTTTACAATAATCAATCTAATGTAATTATTTATTATTTGATGGGAATTTTTGGTTTTTAGTGTACCATAGAATAATAAAAGAGGAAAATAATGGCATCAAAAACGATTTTTTGACCATGCGTTGAGATGGAGAATGACCCACCAGCTTTCCTCCCTTTCTCCAAGTGGTACAGTATATGTGTATGGTTTTCGATGCGCTTTTTAATATCCTAAACCTATTAAAGAATTATATTATTACAAATGTCAATTGAATGTCAAATTCAAAAACCAAAACGTCGCGATGAAAACGGCGAATATTTTAAATACATCGGATCCTGAGAGAGAAAATTACCTGCAATCTTATTGGCCAAAAATGAATTATGATTAAACCAAAAATATGACAAATTACCGAATTAATAGAGCACCTAAAAAGGTATGTCCAAGGATGAAACTTAATTCTCTCATTTCAGAGACTTTTCGGTACAAATACCGTTTGTGTCATTCTATTCAGCGTACAAAATACATATGGCAATAATTACGATTACCTATTCTACGCGTATTCGAGACAAATCTCCATTCAGGGTTGAGTTTAAACAATAATATATTTACTCGTTCTTATGCAAAATAATATAACTAGGGAGATAGCATTTAGCAAGAAAAAGATAATTCAAAAACGTTCAAAGTTCAAAAATCAAAATTCGAATAATTAAAAAAAAACACTATGTACCAGATTTTATCTTTTTAATGATGTTTAATTTTTATTAAATATAAAAGATGAATAATTCTTGATCTACACAAAATGTTTCGTAAATTTTCATCAAAATTTTTTATGTTTTGGTGGCTCCAGAAACATTTTCTTTTTTTTAACAACACCTGAAAACGCCAGCTACCCCTAGCGTGATTTCCGTAAACCTTTACATAGAACATTTAACCAACCCTGTATCTGTTATAATTGTACCAAATTGTCAAAAGTCAACTTGAAATATATCAATATTGAAATGTAAACCTTTTAACACATTTTATAAGATAATCCGCAATCAAATTTACTTTACAAGAAATGATTTATCTTCATTGTTTACAGCTGTGCTTATTATGTTGTTTAATTCTTGTTTTATTGCTTTAGTTTTGAAAAAATAATAAACTTCATTTATTTTCAGAAGGAGACTCTCTGCCTTCACGTAATCGGGGCTGAACTGCAGTTTGAAGCCGACACCCTTAACAAATGGGAATGCTTTTTCCTCCACCTAACAGCTGGGCTACAGGAATTAAGAGTTGTGTTCATAGGCCCTGAACTTAATTCTTCTAAACTTCCTGTGGACTTGCTCAGTAAAGTAAGGTGAGGAATTGATGTAAAGTATATTTAACAGTAGAAGTCCTAAGACTATACTAAAATATTCAAAACTGTTGGGCCTTTGGTATTCTCTAGAATCTATAATCTCAATGCAGAAATTCCTTGTTATATTCATTTAACAATACATAATGTAGTATACTTGTTCTAATACTAAAACAAAATATTATTAAAATGATACCATATATAATACATATGTACACCTAGAGCTATCTTAAATTTATGTTTCCAAAAATGATTCACTGTAGATTTTAACAAATGTTAGACATGAGTGGCATCTATTGCATAATGTGCAAACATTGTAAATAAATATTAGGATGCAATGGATACCAAGGGCAATATTATAATAGATTATACCAGCTGATACTCTTTTATGAATAGTTTTTCTGTCTTTTGAACCATTCAACTCGCTAGGCAATTCGTGCATTTATATTTAGATATTTTTTTAAATAACACGTATAGTGAAGAATTATAAATTATTTGTTTGTTGATTTTGATCAAGTATCACGTTGTTCAATACAATTAGATACTATAATTTTAATAGAAAACAGATTTTTGAAATTCCACAAAAAAATTATCTGTATTTTAAAAAATTCGCCAACTTAATGAACCAAACATTATCTCTATTTTCCAGGATGTGCCAAGCTTGCCGCCAGACTAACAGAACTGTGAAGTTTGAGTTCCACGACGGAATGCTGTATCATGACTTTGTAGAGTCTTCGAAGTTTTCAAAACCAGATCTCAGTAAGTACATATTGTGTGTTCGGCTTTTTGTTGACCCATCCTGCTATTTTTACCTAAATCGTATATACAGTTTACGGCTCTTTGACCAAGCTGTGACCTATTGATTATTGAAAAAATGATATAAAAATATTATTGTCTGTAATATACAATAGTTGGAGACATAAATATGTAGGTAGTTAGGTAAGCACAAATGACAAATTAGATTCATTTTGCTTTCTACCCACATCAAGCAACCATTTTTTTATTTTTAGTTTGAAGACGTTAATCACTTTAGACCCTTTAAGGTCTAGTGGCAACTTGTTAAATATTTGTGGAGCGCAAAATAAGTAAGTTCGTTGAGCGAATTTGGTACTAAATTTTGGCACTGAAAGGTATCCTAAGGCTTTGCTCCTAGTTTCCTTTGGATCGGATCGTGGAAGTAAAGTAATTTTTTTTTTAATATTAGTTTCAAAATTGGTCTGGTAAATAATTGTCTTATATCCAAAACTGGGGAGGATTTAAAGAGTTCTTCAGAGTTAGCACCGCCCCATGCATATATTGCGTAAATGATGAGACTCTGATAAATTCAAATAATAAATAGTTTACAATTTTTAATATTCATGAAGTTGCGTAATGTTTTAAACGTGATATATTCTTCTTAATTCCAGTCTGCGCCTTTAATCCTGGCTTCCACCGCGCCACTGGCTACGCTGGACTAGACACGTGGCCAGAAACCATTTCAGCATCACTGCGTCTCAAGGCACCCCTCTGCGCCACTGCTTACACCCAGTACGAGATGCCGAGAGATCTAGCGAGAGTGAAGACTGTCTTCCCTGATGTGCAAGTGAGGATTGCACCGACCAGAAACCCCTACGCGAGTCTAAGACCAGATAGGAACTTCATATCTGACGATGAAATGCCTCTCATTTTCAAAAACTATCAGATGATGATTTTGTCAGCTATTTAATGTGCTTTTTAAATAGTCATTTTTCATAAGATCAACCACATTTTTTATTTGTAATTTTCCTTTCTCTTCTCTGTACTCCTTATGACAGTGATGGCGAACCTACGACACGCGTGTCAAAGGTGACACGCCAAATCGTTTTGGGCGACACGCCAACGTTCACTAATATCATATTATCAATAACTAATATCAGTTACCAAAGAACGTGTCCCGCCACTAGACGTCTACCCGACAACAACGTTCGAATTTATCACAATATTACATATGTATCAGTCTCTTATGGGTCTCAATTTGTGAAATAAGCAAATTAATTAATTTTTAAATAGATTATTTTTAACCACTTAAAATTAAATTAATTATTTTAACATACCAACCGGTTCCGGAAAATATCATTTTCTTCGTCGTGATGTCAAATAAATAACTAAATATTAACAATGGTGTAGTTAAATTATATCATATTGACATTTATATGTAATAGCACCAAAGCAAAAGCATCGCTGGCTGTGATCGATCCGACATAACTCCCGATATCTTGGAGTGGACACTTCCACGTTGCTCACACATAGTTAGACTACCATTTCTCTTGGCACATTCACACCCGATCTTTAAAGAAGGGACAATTTTATCTTGAGCCACTTAATAAATTAATTATTTTAACATACAAACCGGTTTCGGAACATACAATTTCCTCCGTCGATATGTCAAATTAACTAATTAACCCTTCACAAACCATGCAGTAACATTAGTCTACCATCATAATTAAACCTGTAATATTTCGGGCGCTTAGGAATGACTAGTGAAAAACCAATTCTGAAAAAAGAATCGTACAAAAACAATTATTTTTTTCCATTCAATCCGTTGTAAAATTAATACGTTGGCAAAAATACAATTTGTGATGTGAAAGACAGAAATCACACATTATTTTCACAGTGAAAAGAACAACAAACATACAAATATAATTGTCTCTTTCTCACTAATTAAACGAAGAGAGATAAGAAGGGAGGGCACATTAATATGTTATTAATCTTTTTTTTAAATTGAATGCTCAATATTTAGAGTAAATTTGTTCCATTAAAGCTATTTAAGCTAATAAAAATATTTTAAATACTGTTATTTACGGTAAACACGAGTTGATAGCAGGGCTGCGTTCGGGTATTTTATATCATGGTATGGTAAAGGCTAAAATCATATATGTCACATTATTGTAATGTTTTTAAATTCTATTTTAAAATAATCTTTATTTAAAAACAAATTTTGTACCTAACTTAAATTATTCACTTTCACTTAATGATACAAAATAAATAGATTATAATATTTTTGTTATTTTACACCGTTTATTTATTTGTAATGATTCTAAATTATTCAATTTAAGACCAACATTGTGTATATGTAAAACAAACAAGACACGCCAGCAGAGATAAGTTAGATTTTCCGAATTTTTGACACGCCGAGCCCAAAAGGTTAGCCATCACTGCCTTATGCGGTATAAAATCTCATATTACTGTACTTTAAAAAATTTCCATTCTAATATTATTTAAATGTGGCAAAAGTTTTCAATTGCATGTTTGTTTAAAATTGTCAGAAATTTTGTCTAAGTTGATTTTTGCAATTAAAATAATCTCTCATCACTTTTTTACAAACTAAAACTGTTTACTTTCTTGATATTGCTAATTATATATTTGTTCCAAGTAGAGACATTTTTGTTAAAAAGTATGAAATCGTGTACATTATCACATTTTTAATTAAATTTAATTAGTTTTTTTCAAAAAAACTATGTAACTAATTCACATTAATTAAGTATGGCATGTAGTTTTTCATTAATTATATAATTTATGGTATTATATTAATGATGCTTTGGATTTGTTTGTATTTATGAGTTTGTGTCATATAGAAACAATAAAAAAAATATATAAAATGTGTCTCTTCTTCATAATGGCAATAACACAATAGTCGGAATAGATTTGCCGATTGCTTTTAGCTAGAAAGTGACCGCATCATACGCTCTCGATTTCACAAAAGAAAATGGTTTGTATCTTGGCTATTTATTTATTTTAATCCAGCCGATCGGAGATTTAAATCCGTGCTCCCAGATTTGATACTGATTTCTGTATGGCGTCTTAGTATATACTCAGTCGAGACACATGCACAACATCGTACGTTGGCACGTTACTTACATAATAGCGTAGCGTAATATAATTAAGGGTTTATTAGTCACAAAAAGATGTATCAATGCTTGAAAAATATATTTAAAATCAATTATTCAATTCAACTCATACTTATAAAACATATTCATGTATTGTATAATACGTATTAAGTAATATAACATTAAGAAAATATAAAATAAATATTAAATAATATAAATTACACAACTTATTAAGCTATCACAAAATGGGTAATGTTTTAAGGGTAGTTTTCACAATGACTAGAGCATAATTAAAACTGCGCCCGCACTAACAAATACTAGAACTTTGTACATTTTCGCAATCATTTTAATATTACAATTATAATATTTTCAATTTTAAGTAATTTGGCAGTATTTGTTACTTATGTATGTGAATTATTAAGAAAAATCATCAGAGTTGAGGGGAATACCTGATAACATTTGGAACGTGTCCAACTACTGTGAAGATATTTGTTTTGATTTTCATTAATGCCACTTCATCATTTTCATCTTCCGCTTCTCCAACTTCATCTTCTGCATCCTCGTCGTCATCTTCATCGTCATCCTCATTTACCTCACCTTCGGGAAATTCAATGATTATCTCCTCTTCATTAGGTATATTCTGTCTTCCTTCAGTTTCTTCAACTTCTGATTCTTTCGCAACGTCCTTAGGCATATCTAAGATGACTAAATCATCTACGATCCCACCGACATTACTGTCATCTTTCATTATTTCTACAACTGCTAGATTAGGTGCTTGTTCATTTATATTTTCGCCAAAAGTTGTAAAAGTCTGTTCTATTTTATCTGCAATTGTTTTGAATCCCTCTGGTGATTGGTCGTCTTCGTTTTCTTTAACTACTTTTGTTTTTTCTTCGACATCTAAAACGTGTTCATCTTTCCTCGCTTCTCGGCTGTTAGCTGCAATTAGGTATCTTTCTTTAATTGCATTGTCCGATTCCATTTCAAAATCACCGAACCTATGACTTCCAAGCTGAACGAATTCCCTTGCAACAGGTCCTAAAACATTTTGGACATAGTCGTGGAGTAAGAGGCAATTTTCTTTAGTGTTCACATCATTAGTGCTGCCCCATAATATGACGCCGGCAAGACCAGAATTTTTCATATGCTGTATAGCATCATATAGATCGCTCTGAAAACAAAAAATAAATAAATATTAATTAGAAAGATATACATGTAAAATCAATTTTATCGAAAAATATTGCTGTTGCGCTACCGGAGATCTCTTTCCAAGCAGGGGAAGGTGCATTATTCAACTATGCTACAGCGACAATATTTTTAGCGACAAATTTTCGAACCTATATGTTACCTTTTTGATATTAATACATTTAATCGTGGAAAGAGATCCAGATTCGAATTCCGGTGGCGCAACAACAATATTTTTTCGATAAAATTGATTTTATATGTATATCTTTCTAATTAATATATTTAATTAATATTTAAAATATCACAGACCGTCTGTTCTGAATAATTACAACATCACAACAATAATGTTCTAAGGTAGGCAGGTAACTAATTAACTTACATCCACATTCATAGATCTTATCATACAAGTTTGTCAATTATTGGGGCTTCCGATAGGACCATCTTCCAGTATCTGGTTAACCCACGTGCTAAGAATATCTTCCTAAACAATATTTAATTAATTTATATATCAAATAAACGTACGCAGATAACTGTCAAATAATTGCCGTCGTGAATTAGATTTTTTAAATTTCATATCAAGAAGACAATTTAAATGTTTTATTTTCCATTTCATGGTTCTGTATAGATGTAATATATTAGGTCATCCCATAAATAATGCGGTATTTTTATTTTTCAAAATTAATACAAACATAGTTATTTTTTAATCTAAAATATACTCTTCTTCTTGTTCTTTATTACTCTTTCATCTTTCTGGTAGACTTACAAGGCCCCTCTTCCAAAATTCACTTGTCCATGACGAAAAATATTCTTCAAATACTGTTCTGACATCGTCCAAATAAATTTGAAGACTGTAGAATAAATGATAATCAGATATGGCAATGTCCGGCGAATATGGTGGGTGGTGCATCGTTTTCAAAAAAAGTTTAATTCCTGAGACGTGACAGCAAAGAAGTGTACACATTCATTCTCTGCACGCGATTAGACTCCGAAAGTGACCCAATTTGTTGACTTTTTCGATGACACGCAGGTGTCGATGAATGGTAGAATGACGAAATCCAAGCTTCTCTGCTAGTTTCTCAACAGTTTCGACTGGATTTTGTTCAACCTGGGTTTGCAGGACGTCTCGTCGAGCCTTACAAATTTTTCAGGAAGAGGCACGTCTTTTAGGCTATAGTTTTCGGCTCGGAATTTTAGGATCTATCGTTGACACTGGCTTATGCTTATTTTTCAATCCCCATATACTGCATTAATATTTTTTGCATTTCCCGTTGCGTTGTCGCCTTTATTGAACTCATAAATTAAAATATACCGAATATGCTCCTTTGCCAATTTTCATTAGAACTTCACTCTTCACAAACAAGCAAGTGACCTACAACTGTCTCTCAATTCAGTAGAACAACTCATTCATTTCGGATTGGCGCGTTATTGTAGCGCATCTACACTGTTTGCCGAAAGCCGTATACATGGATTCGTTCTGAGACTATACCGGATTCTGAGACATCGGGTTGCGGGCGTATAATGACCGTGACTGAAATGTAGTATTTATATTTTACTTATACATGTGTGAATTTTTTTTTATTTATATTTTTTACTTTTCTTTTCTTAACATAAATAATATTTTGTGACTTAAATATACTATATAATATGTATTATCTTTATGGCGAATCGGGTCTTCATAAAAAAAACAGATCATGCTGGAATAAACGCAGTATTATTATTAGGTAGTAATTTTACCTGATGCACCCACCCCTCTCCGAAACTTTTAGTTCATATAATTGAAAAAACCGCATTATTTATGGGATGACCAATACACAGGACTGTATTACGCATAAATGGAACACTCGCGTTAGTGATTTGTCTTCTACAGTGTTACATATTTTTAAAGCTTTATAACATAAATAGATTAAGTAATATTGATTGCCTCACCTTTGTCAGAAACTCAGTGGTCTCGTCATTATATTTGTACCACAGGTAAGGATATATCGGCCGGTTTCCAGCAGTTCTGCCCTGAATCCTCAAAGCTTCTGTCACTCTCCCCTTGACCATCTGAAGTCTTTCCGCTGCGTTCAGCTGATTTTTTCCCATATAGACTGAAGGTAATAAAATATCCGTACCGTCCCAGAGCCACTGCACGCTGAAAATTTGTAAAATAAAACAAGATTATTTAATCTGGCAACAAAATAGTCATAATATATAAAACGAATTAAATCAATCAATTAAATTTGTCGAAAACTTGATTTGTCGGTATGGTGAAATGGTAACGCGTTTCCTCAGATAGGAAAAGTTTCTGAGTCGTATCCCGGTAGCAACTAAATATTTTTCGATAGATAGATTTTTTCTGTATATTTTTAAAATTTATTAATTTAATTTGTTTTAAATATCACAGAAGTACGTTCTGAAATTGCAATTTTACAATAAAAAACTATTCAATAAAAATGAAATGTTTGTTTAAAAAGTTGATTTGTGTCAATGCACTATCAACCAAATAGTCTAATAACTTTTTAGTATCACCATCAAAGATCTTTAAAATATATAGATATGCCTTGTAGTAGAGAATGGCCACCAGCGCGTCTGTCACGTACACCCAAATACACATAAATGCACATCTATATATTTTAAACATCATTGATCATCATAACCGACTTAACAGAAGCTTGTGATTGAACTCTTTGATTCTGAGGAAAATGAGACGTGAAATCTATCTTTGAGAGTATCCAATTATCGTCAATCACAAGTAGGGTTACCGGATGCAAAAATGGAAAAAGAGGA
This sequence comes from Eubasilissa regina, assembly GCA_022840565.1. Lineage (NCBI taxonomy): Eukaryota > Metazoa > Arthropoda > Insecta > Trichoptera > Phryganeidae > Eubasilissa > Eubasilissa regina. The sequence goes on from JAINEB010000019.1 coordinate 9,319,929, forward strand.
CAATTTACTTTAAAATCAAATATGTAGTATTCTATCTACACTACCTATTTTTGACAAACATTCTTCGTTTCTCAGCTAATAATTATAATTATTATATAAGATAAGATATGTTTACGCGCTTAGATAGGCAGGCCTGGTATAAAATTTTGAATACGTGTTTTCTATTTGTGTGGATTTAAAAACGAAAACAAAAGCAAAGCTGCTTCTGAAAGAGACAGTTTTTCGGTTCGGACGGACTTATTTACGGCGGCGATATAAAAACATTTTACATTATATATTTTCGGATTATTGGTTGTGAGAAAGTTTCGGAGGCTGGCCAGCAGAGTCAAGGACCACCAGACTACAAGGAGAACGACATCGGCGTCTACCAGCCCAGGTTTACAAATGTTTGTGTATTTTGGATTTGCATAGATTGAATTATTGTATTTAACATTATCTATAGAAAACCAAGGACTAACTATCGAAGTATTTACGGCTACAAGATAATTATTATAGAACTATTATATACTTAAAGAACAGTACAGAGTAGAACGAGAAGCGATCTTCGATGATTCCATGTGTTTTGCACGCGAATTTGATTGACGTATTCAATACACACGTACTTTTACGTACTCTCAGAGAGTAAAGTCTCATTGAGAGATCGTTATGGACACGGGCCATAACAACCCGTGCACATCATATCCTCAATTGTATTGTGTGAGTATTTGTATAGAATACATTGAGTGTATTCGGCTGCATGGTTCACTGAGCATTAATCGGTGAAATCATAAAGTTTAGATTCGTGCAGAAATACAAAAATAAAATGAGTAAAAAGCAATCTATATTTTGGCAAGGTTTAAATATTTTAGTAGCTATTATCAAAACTGATAAGATGAATGGTAAAATATAAAATTACAGCTATTATCTATCAATACCGTGTCGCCAGTATTCGCATCATATAGTAGATACATCTTACTCTATCAACCGGCAATATCGTATTGAAGTATTGCTCAAAAACAAACATTACTGTATATCACCCTGACGCGCGGGGAGTTCGGCCGTACACTAGGCCATTTTCCAAGTGATAAAGTACAATTTTCATTATATTTTATTTTTTATCATTGCACGTCACGCTAGTCATTATGAATTGACAAACTGTACGTAATTTTATATTAATGTGTAACTCTTTGGAAGGCTCCGAGAAGGACGAGGTCCGTGACACGCGTGATGAGTAATGTCCATGAAAAATATTACAGAATGCGGGCATTTTTATTGTACGCAGGACCGGCCCGAGAGGGCGCCGGGAAAGTCGGGGCGCCGAATAAGCCGAAATAAAAAAACAAAAAGTGGAGATTGAACTTGTGATGTGACATTTCAAATGCGCAACATAGAGAGCGAACGCGGTCGAGAAGAGAACTTCCGCACGGACCGTGGTGTGTAGAGCGAGCGCCGTGCGGCGTTTCGCCGTAAAAATGGAAAAGGATTATCGCAACAAGATATATTTAGACGCAATGAATTCATTGAATTGAATCACCTGCTAGGACTCGTGTGGAAATTGTCAAGTGAATGAGTCGAAGCCTTCCAACTTCGCCTGATATAAAATGGCGTCCCTTTGATGTCAATCAGAAGCGAGATGAAATTTTGGCCATGAGGACGGCCGCCACCACGACCCTTAGGATGACTAACGTATCAGTGAAATCGAAAACTGCGTGAAGTATCTCCCCGTCACACGGAAGTGGCGAACTTTGTTTCAAAGAACTATTAATTACAGAAGATCTGGAACTCTCTAATGTGCTTACAATGTCGGGTGTCTCATGTTTAATGTTATTAAAATAAATATAAATAATGTGCTGAATCTAGTGTTGTTATTGTCTGAAACCATTCCCATCCTTCCGAGACAGGCATACCGACACCACATATCACCTTACCCACAGACTGAGTCTAGCCGGTAGCGTGGTGCGCTGGCGTTCGATCCACCGGTGCCAGCGCACTACGTAACAAGCTACAGTTTGAACAAAATAAAAAGTTTACGAGCATTACAAAATACATAATACAAGAAGAGCAAGACGAACGTCATATAAAACCATAACAGCCATCTTCTGCTTCTTCAAATATCATCACAAACGTCTCCGCTGAAGTATTGCTCTGGAGAATGGCAGCTAATTCTCCAGTATCACAATAATTACAGTTTATGAGGTACCGTTAAAAGAGACACCCAAATACTCATCTCAGCTGTAATCTTAATAATAACTGGGAAATGGGCTAAGAAATCAGTGAAGATTCGGAAACTGGAATATTTAGCCCATATGCAGCGAAACTTGAGAGATATATGTAAAACAACACTCTCCACCTCATCATCAGTGCAAGATTGAATTACGAAAAAGAGGGTCTGGCAGGAGGTTGAGAGTCTGAAAGAATGATTCAACATATACGCCACAAAGGCTGGGGCCGGTACTGATTGTGTGTAACATATTTATTAAATACATTAATTAGAAAGATATACATATAAAATCAATTTTATCGAAAAATATTGTTGTTGCGCCACCGGGATTCGAACCTGGATCTCTTTCCAAACCGGGGAAGGTGCATTATCCAACTATGGTACAGCGACAATATTTTTAGCGACAAATTTTCGAACCGATATGTTACTTTTTTGATATTTAACAATAAAATTAATTTTATACGTATATATTTCTAATTAATATATTTAATTCATATTTAAAATATCACAAACCTATGTTCTGAATAATTACAACTTCACAATAAGAATGTGTTCTCCTAATAACATATTTATTATTTGTTCCTGGATCCGCTGACAGATTTGAGGAAGTATGTATTCCAAAGCCCGTATATTCCTATATTGCAATAATATCTAATATCAAGGTCAAAACAAGCGAATACATTAAATACATTTACAGATGTTTATTTGACTCATTTTTATTGTTCGAGGTGAAATAATATTAATAACACTAGCACAAAGCAAGCAGCTGATACTATTTAAAGTAAATCGCGTGATTAAAGGAAAAAAAATAGAATACAAAAACAAAGCATACACAAACATAAATAATTGAATAATCGATTATATCCAATAGCTGTGTCCAATTTAACCCTACGCGACATTTGTCATTATTGCTTAATGTTCCCAGTGGAAAAAAAATAAAAATAATGAATTCAATACAACTGGAATATCGATACAACAGTGCGCAAAGAGTTTTAATAATAAAATAGAAGACAGATATATAAGAACATAATTTGACGTTATTGCCCGTGTCAGTAATAATTTCGGTAACGTGCAGGTAATGTGTTGAGATTTTGATCTAGAGATTTTATTTATATGTTTCAATGCTATACATTTTTTACATTTAATTAGGTTTTAGTTTTACTATGCACAGACGTATTAGTCCAATATCACACACTAGGCATGATCATCACCCGCCTACAGAAAAGCATTGACAAACTCCATTATTATTATTATTTCGACAGTTGGCGCATGGACGTGAACCCCAGCAGAGGTGCAGCTATCTTTTTCTCTAGAAGTAAAAAAAAAAGAGTACCCCATACCGTAGAGTTTTTAGGCACGGGGTTTCTATTCCATGGGTCGATACTGCGAAATATCTTGGATTTACATTCACATTAAGCTTCGCTGGACACAACACATTAACAATATTCGCGACAGAGCCCAAGTCTTTTACAACCGACTATACCCCCTCCTAAATTCCTACAGTTCACTATCCCTACTTGTACAATGCAATCATCCGTCCTATACTCACATGCGCGAGCCCCATCCAAGGTTCCAGTAACATAAAAATTTTAGAATCCAAACAAAACTACATCCTTAGGAGAATCACAAACTCACCCAGGTTTGTCAGAAACACAATCATTCACAGAGACTCAAACAAACCCTCACGCAAACGACACATTCACGATTTATCGTCTAATTTAATTTCCATTCCAAACCCTTCCATAAACTCCTTCGGCCTACATGATCCCTCATTCAATCCCCGTCATATTCTTCCCATTTCACCTCTTTACCTTGTTATTGACCCTATTGAATAAAATTTATAAATATATTCTATAAAAACTTTCACTAAAAATATAAAAATTTGTAAAAACTTCAACAAAATCAAACAAAAAAAGAATTAACAAAATTTTTTTTTAAATGTATTACATAAAAAAAACTTTACCAATTTTTGCTACTAATTTATACAATTATATTAAATTTAAAAAAACAATTTCACCACGTTCCCCAAATAGGGTCCCCTAAAAAATTTTACGCCATTGTTGTTACCTCAATGTCGGAGACAAGAGAGCTCAGCCCTTATCCCTCCCCTCATTAACAATCGAATCAGAGTTTTACTATGTCTATTTCGCCAGAAAACTCTGTGTTGAGGTAGCCAAAGTTCACAATTAAGACTAAATTTGATGCAAGTACACAAAGTAAAAATATGTTAAATAAAAACTGATAATTCGTCGACTACATTCTATCACAAATATTCATGTCATGCTTGGAATCATTGATTCACCTTAATGTAATGTTATCTGACAAACGGCGTTCGAGTTGACACTATGCTTGGATGGGTGTCCCAATAACGGGTCGACCCATCTCTCTAATCCTACTTTTTAGGTTCCTCGTATAACTAAATTTGGATACATTTTCTAACATTTTGTTATACAGTTTAGGTGTCTAAAATTTATTCGACCATACGTGGTTCGCACTTTTAGGACTTGAAGAGAATCTTTGTTTGTGCGTGTAGGAATTGTGTTTTGAGTTTGTTTGAATTTGTCTAAGCTAGAACGGTTTTAGCGTAGATTTATCTCACATCGAAAACGTCTAATTTATTAAATATATCATCTTATCAAACCCATATACACAACGTTCAACATGTGAATGTAAATTCCATTTAAAACCATAGATAACTACAGCTATTTAATTTGAAAAGTTAGATATTAAGAAGACATTAAAATACGATAATTGAAATCATTTTTAACTGCTGCTGGGGATTCAAATTCGGTCTGAGATTTGACATTGAAAGATGACTTACAACAAGCGTGAAGGAAGGCACGAGATGACGAATCTCTGAGACTTACGGTGGACTAGAAATGCGTTGTGCTATGTTATAATAAGTGTTTATGTTCTCAAAACCAAATATTATTTCATAAAAATGTAAGTTTAAAAATTTCAGACACTATATTAGAACTTATGACCCTTAACAATTCCTGTCCTGGGTTACAGCTCCTTTAGTCTTATAGTAAATTGAGATCTGCTTCCTGCATTATAATTAAAATATTTACTAACTTATTATTCTCCTGGATGACTTCATCGGGACAATTAGGTTTTTTGGTGCTGCCGTTCATGTTGAAGCAGTAAGGATAGGCGTAGTATCCCCAGCTGGCCAGAGGTCTCATTTCTTTGGCCACGGCTATTGTCTGCTCCACAAACTTCTTTCCAGCTTCTTCAAATCTCTTGGCGGCCTGAAATAATGGATTAATATATTTTATTAAATTCTTTATACTTCAACAATAACAACAATTCTTGCGAATGCTTTATTATTATTATTATTTTAAAATTCATTATTTTAAATTGTTAACTTTGTTTTAATAACCACTTAATGAATTAAAAATACATCTGCATTTTCTTCTTTTTTTTAAGAAGAAAATAATATTTTATTTTACAGTGTTTAATAAAACAAATAAATAAAACAATTTAAAATAATGAATGCTTTATTGTTGCGAAAAGTAAATTCGTCAAAAATGTAGAATGTAGAAAAGGTAGACAAAGGTGGTTCGCCGATATTCGCTTCTTTCAACTGACGATTATGATGATGAGTATGAGGTCGGAAGAAATGAAACACAAAAAACGTTCAATCAAAGTACACTACGGCGACAGAATCGAGAATGTAATCTCGCCCACAGAACATCTCCTTTTATTTTGCATACAAACAAAAATCCAATTGCGCACCGTTTCAACGAGTAGACAGCGACGGGTGCTGCCTGATGTATTTTATCAAAAATGATAATCTCTGTTTACCGAAATCTATCCCGCGTATCTCCGGCGCCACGACGATGATTAAACCTCGTGTCCTTACAACAGCAATTAATTTTCGTCACAACGGCGACCAATCCTGATCAATATAATGTATGTTTTATTCAACTATTTTCATTGAGCCTATTATCCATGCGAGTAATACATGTACTTACTTCCTTTTCAATCCAGCTCGTGGGCCACAAAGGATGTCTCTCTCTTTCCTTGGCATACGAAACATCCTTGTAAGGAGTCAACTTTCCGAAATTCTGACGAAAAACTGGTCTCCATGACTCAAAATCAATGACGGCAAGGCCTAGAAATAATAATATAATTTAAAGAATTGTTATTCTATATCAATGATTCCCAACCGGTTTGCCGTGGCACACCAGTGTGTTGCAAAATTTGTTGTGTCAAATTCAATCCTATTGTGTAAACTATATTCTACACAATTTTAGTTTTATATTTTTTCGTTAATTGTAACGTTATATTACAATACAATACAGTGTACAGTGGCACACCAGTGTGCCGCAAAAATTTTTGCGTCCAGTCAAATTCAATCCTATTGTGCAGACTATACATAATTTTAGTTTTATATTTTTTCGTTGATTGTAACGTTATATTACAATACAGTTTGGGAAATAACTGTATAAAATTTTTGACGATTTTTTTTATCATTTACCACTTTTGTGGCGTTTTTATTTTTTAATTTATTAATATAAAATTTAATAAAAGAGTAGTTTGATATTCCGGTGAAACATAAAAAAGAAATTCGCTTCAAAAGGAGTGAATGATAAAAGAAATCGACTAAAAAAAACTAAAATTATTTGCCAAGCTGTAATTGTTATGGTAAAATGTATTAATTAGAAATATATACATATAAAATCAATATTATCGGAAAATATTGTTGTTGCTATCAGGATTCGAACCTGGATCTCTTCCTATCCGGAGAACAGTGCATTAACCGATAATGCTATACCAACACAGTCCATTGACGACAAATTTTCGAACTTATATATTACACTTTTTAAATTAATACATGTATCGTTCCATTGTTTGTAACATTAGTGTAACATATAGATTCAATCAAAATTGTATCAAATTATTTTAATAAAAAACAATAATCTTTATATAAAAAATCTGATATTCGTGTACAATGATTTAGATATAATTTTAGGATGTTCCAAAAATAATATTATATCATTTTAAACGTTCTTCGTTAAGAATTATTTGTTCAATTGTTTTCGTTTGACAGTTGAGATTCCTCGGTGTTTATTATATGAAATGGGATAGAAAAAATAATAATTACATGTATTTTCTTGCATTAATTTTATATTAATCAACTATAGGGTGAAGAAATCACTTCTGAACGAAAAGGTTAGGAGATGTAAGTCTTAAATATGAGGGTCGAACTGTTGAACTGTTGAAAACGACGAATTGAAAGCTTTAGTGGTAGAAAACCGACTAACAGAAGAGGATCCGTCTTGTCCCATGGCAACTTTTACCTTTTCAAGCACCTCGATAATAATTTAAAGAGAAAATCAATAACAGAGACGCAGTATCAAATGCCTTTATAAAGAATTGTTGGATTCTAGTCCGCCTGAGTTTTATTCTACTGAATATTATGTTCCAGGTCGATTTTGTTTGGCCACCATTTTGTTTTCGCAAACATTTGTCAGTTCGTATTTGAAATTCGTAGAGATTAGTTGATTACAATTTATTATTGAGCATCTAACGCTTCAATAATGTGTTAAAAGTTATTAAAACATTAAACCAAACAAAAACCCGACTTTTGGAAAAATATCATGAGCGACGAATCTCATTTCGACTTGGCGGGTTTTGTTAATAAACAAAAAAGCTGTTATTGGTGCACTGAAAATCCTCAATTACACGCAGAGTTGTATGCTGCGCCATGTGGGCTAGCGGAATAATTGGGTCCTATTCTTTCAGAATGCACAAGAGGCATTGCTGTAAAAACTTCTTGGTGGCCGAATTAGGTTTATTATGCCTGCAACACATGTGGTTTCAACAGGATGGTGCCACCTCACACACAGCCCGAGCTACGCTTGAAATTTTGATGAATGAAACAACGTCGGCCTGGAACATAATATTTACATTGTAATATCGTAATTTATTGACAAAAACGCGTAGAATCAAATTAAATCAAAATTTTACTTTGATCAATAGTTTGAATTGAATTTGAAGGTTAAAATCGGAACCTTACGCTCGGATCATCTAATATATTCTATTTTTAAAATTATAATAATAATTTTTAAAAATAACCCACCATGAAATTTTTTATCAGGAATAAGCTTTTCCAAACTATCTTTGAAGACATTCAAGTGCAGTTGTAAATCCCCTTCCTGAGGTATCCCTCCATTCCTGTAATAATATCCTGGCTGGCTCCCGTTTTCCAAAAGCGCTGGAAAGTTTCCAGGATCGTACAGAATGGTAATCTTGTTACCCCTGAAGGAGTCACCTTCGTTTTGACTGATGCCGAACTTGTTGGAAACGTCGGTGAAAGAGATGCCGTGCCCCCGGCACTGGAATGTTGGAATGTTCCAGAATACACGGAATGAGCTGTCACCCATTCTAGAGTCGATGATGAAAGGCTCGGGTGATTTATAAGTAAGTGACCTAGTTGACCTGGAAATATAAAAATATACACTTTTATTAAAAGAAACTGTGATTGTGTGATCGGTAACTGAGATTTATCTGTTGGAGATTTAGTTTTTGTACAAGTATTTATAGTGACTAATTTTTATTTTATTTTTTAACATTTAGGATGCATTAGAACATACCACGTTTAGTAAAGTAATTACCTTTAGAGTTTTTATATGTTGTATATTGTTAAGGTTATAAAAAAATCAAAAGTTATAAAAAAATTTTTTGTCTATAATATAATTGGAGACAAAACGTGTTGGTACACGTTGTTACAGCACAAATGACAAATTGTCGTAATAATCAAGGCTGTAGTCGTTAAAAAATGTATTATTTACAGACTTTACACTATAGTATTTTGTGCGAGTAAAAAGACAAAGAAACAAACACTCCTCACACACAATTCGTCGTCCAATTTTCAAAAAGGCATATCTCGTTTTTTGTTAAAATTGAGTCACGAATTGTCCAAACACAAATCCATTATTCATTAAAACAAGTGTATCTGAATTTTATTCCGACGAAGTAATATTACACAAAAAAAACATTTTGACGTCACCACTTTTATTTCGATGTGTCATTCTTACTAAAGACAGTAAATAAGTAATATTTATGAAACAAATACACCTCACGCTGTCTTTAAACTAAAAAAATATCCGTAAAAATCGGCAAGATTATTTTCAAAAGTGAAAAATTCCACATAATTTGTCAATATTTTGTTTGCTGTAAAATTAACAAATTCGAGATACGCCTCTTTGAAAGATGAAAGATGTCCGACGAATTCTCAGATACAGTATCGTTTAGCTTAGCTGCATGAACTGTAACGAGAGTAAGCGATATAATTCGCGAAAGCATAAATGTAATAATGTAAATGTGTCCAGTGCGCACACGCAACCGATATTAATAATTCACTTTCGCCTCAAACTTCCGAAGCATATACATTCGTTAGTTCATAAAATACACATGACACTAGGGATGATTAAATCGATATTGTGACTGTGATTGGTAACCGATTATTGCTAATTCTTCGAGCAGTGACTGGTACACTTGAAAGTGAACCTCCAACAGTTATATCTTATTAAGGAAAACACATTCTTATTGTAAAGTTGTAATTATTCAGAACAGACGGTCTGTGATATTTTAAATATTATCCCGGTGACGCAAAAACAATATTTTTCGACAAAATTGATTTTATATGTATATATTTATAATTAATACATTAATTTAGTATTTAGTTATATCTTAGTTACAAATCATTGTTAAATCTCAATTACCAATCATCAATACAATCACAGTCACAACACGGTTTACATCACTACATGACGCGTGTAATGTATCGATCAATAAAGATATAACATCATTTTTAAAATAAGGGGTAGAAGTCAGCCGATTCTGACGATTCCGACTCCGACTCTACAATCCTGGTTATAATCAACACAAATCACAGTTAAAATACGGTTTAGCGCAATAATTTAACTATTTCAAAATAATTATTATTTATTGATAATAGAGAACTTTTTAACGATATATAACACTTTTACCTAGGTACCTTAACACCAAAAACCAACACCCAATCAGTACAGGACGATTGCACAAAATTAAATATGGAAGTGGAATTGATCCTACGGTTAGATTTACCAGCTAAACTAGATTCTAAGGTGAGCGTAATTGATTAAAGACGGTATTCGAATATGTGACAATGAGAACTCCGCCGCCGACGTGCAGCAAGCTACTAAAGTATATAATGTACACAGACCAATGCGTTGTCCTGAGTGAAAAATATAAATACATTTTTACCGCTCTGATGCAAGATCTCGAATTAGTGTGGAATTGAAATATTGCTTGTGGAAATATTGAAAAATCTGAATAGCCAAACTATACAGTTCCAATAAGGTTTGTAAGTATGTAATTCCTGTAATACGTAATTATATTCTTGTGTATTATTTTATGCTTTCTGTAAAACTTATAGAACACGCGCATACATTTAAGTAATCTCTGTGCCAGTGGCGGTCGGTGACTTTTCGTGGAAGGGATGCTAGAAAACAAGTTTATACCTACTATCAAATATAACACATAATCGAAGGATATTCAATGTTTCAATAATTCGACTTCAAGTATTCAAACCAAACTGTCAAAACAAATTTCTCAAAACAATCCGCTCGCTTCGTAATATCTATGATATTTTGTACATTATACCCATAAGCATAAAGTCGTATTTTGTACGTTGGATGCTGTTAAAGAATACGTATAAAGTATTCGAAAATGTTGAAAAAGTCGAATACTTTCAAACTTTGTGGATAGGGAACGAATGATAGAATCCAGTGTTGCTGGTATGTATATGTATGCTGTTGTAGCTCCGTGCGCGCGCTGTGTCATTGTGTGTTTATGACTGGTCTCTGAAGGACAGGACAAATTTATTTGCAGATGTGCAGTTTTCGGCTAGAAACAAAACGTCCAAAGCTTTTTGACTCTAAAACACAAGGGATGCGGAGCATCCAAAGCATGTATGAAACGACCGCGTTTGCTCTGTGCTGGTTCCAGGCATATTTACTATACGTACAATTTGGCAAATTTGTCTATATTAAGTAAAAATTTAGATTATTGGCACCAAAACTACGTTCATTATTAAAAAGGATTAAAGTATTATACTATTTAAAAAGTGTGGAAGTCTTTATCCTCCGTCATAAGTGCATCAGAGACTAACGCATCTTTTTACAAAATCATATCTATAAATTCAAATAACAATATATATTTCTAAACTAAACAGTTTATGTGTAAAGCGCCTTTGAGGTGAACTTTTTTACAAAAATGGCACATTAAAAATTATCCAATGTTATTATTATAATTGAATATAGGATATACTATTATTAATTATATATATATAAGATATACTGAAAGTATTAATTTATCGAAAAAATATTTTAGTTGCTACCGGGATTATTCGATAGCTTATTCGAAATCATTCCATTTTTTAAAATGGAATAATAGATGTATCAAATTGAAAGAGCTGCAGCATATAAGTTAGAAAATTTGACGTCAACTTACTCAGCCGGTGTGGCGAAATTGGATAATGCATTTTCCCGAATAGAAAAAGATTTAGGTTCGAATTCTGGCAGAAACTAAAATATTTTTAATAAAAAAATATTAAAAAGAAAATGTGTAACTTACAAAAAAAGAAACTTACAAAATTTTTTTTAATCTACACCGTTATCTACATTCCCTAATAGTTCTGTTCCCACCCTCATTGTGAAGCGTTGTCGTCCCAGTGCTGTATTTCAAATTTTCGTTATTTACTTTGAAAAAAAATTCACGAATCAAAACACAACATGAGAAAACGCAAAGAAATTTCACTTAGAAAACGCGCGCTTGACACCCCGTTTGTAAGTACGCGTGCTGATTACAAATCGATTACAATCATGAAAGTGTACCGTCATTGGCCATGTCATGATGTACCGTTGTGGTCTATTTAGAGCTATTCTACCGTGTATTGGCGATTGCGTCTACCGATACGTTGTGCCCGCTATCAGTAATTACCTGTACTAAATGTTTTTTTTAATCACTTACATAATTGCATGTGTATAAATAATATAACGTGTTTTATTATAAACGGTATGGATTAAAGTTTATCTAGACAACTATTTTAATCAAGGAATTTCAATTAGAATTGGTATCTTTTTTAGTTAATTGCATCCTCGACCGCATAAATTTGAAATTCACTTTGATTATCTTCTAAATTCACTTTGATTATCTCATTTTATCAGTTTCAATTAATTAAGATAATAAAATATTAAACAAATTGCTACGGTTGTACTATAATTGTCATTCGACAATCAACAAACACTAGCAGATAGTGGCCGTTACATGGCCAATAGAACGGGGCTTCCGTATAATCTATATTTCAAAGCGGAAATTTCTTATTATAATATATTGTTTCAATAATGCACTATGTACTTTATTTCCAATAAGAAATAACAACTTGTTAATAAAATGATACATGCCACAGGTGAATATTATATTCCAGGCCAATTTTGTTTGCCCGCCATTTTCATTTGACAGACACTTGTTAGTTCGCATTTGGTAGTCGTAGAGAGTAGTTGATTACAATTTATTATGGACCATCTAATGCCTCAATAATGTGTCATTAAACATTAAAACAAACAAAAACTCGACTTTTTGAAAAACATCATGAGCGACGAAGCACATTTTAACTCGGCGGCATTTGTTAATAAACAAAAAAGCCATTATTGATGCACTGAAAATCCTCAATTGATATACCAACGGTCTTTACACCCGCACAGAGTTACCGTATGATGCGCCATGTGAGCCAGCGGAATCATTGGGCTCTATTTCTTTTAGGATACATAAGGCAATGCTGTACAAACTTATTGGTAGCCGATTAGATCGATCGGGCCTGCAACACGCGTAGTTTCAACAGGACGGTATATATTATACATATGTACACGTAGAGCTATCATAAATAGGTATGATTATCATCAGAATGTTATTAAAAACATAAACACGAAGGATATAGTGTAAGTTAAAAAAATGAAATACATAATATAGACAGGTGAAAACATTTACCATTATATAAATAAAAATTAACAATTATGTACCTACATATTATATATTTACAACCATAAATATAATTTATTAACTCGCGTTGTCATTTTATTCTTATAATTTCTACAACGTATCTGGTAGGTGTTTTAAATAACATGTATAAAAAATGTTATTGTAATAAATAAAGGATATGCAGCGGAAAATTTTCAAGTTTAATATTAAATAATAAAAAATCTACAATGTTATTTTCATATATTTATACAAAATACAGTTTAACGATGCGGATTTTACGTTTTATAAATAATATCGTCTAAATGCCGTCCATTTTTCTCAAGACACTCTTGCAATCGGACTCTTAAATTTGCAAACACGCGAGAACAAAGCGTTGGTTCAATGGCAGCAACTTCACGGCGGTTATTTCCTTGTAGGGCCTGAATTGTTCGAGGATTATTGCTGTAAATTTTCGACTTAAGGTAGCCCCACAAAAAAGTCACACGGCGTAAGGTCCTGTGACCGAGGTGCTCAGGGTATGTCTCCGTACTTGCTGATTAATTTATTGGGTAAAATTCCCTACAGCTTCCCATTGAAACTCTAGCTGTGTGTGGAGTGGCCCCGTCTTGCTTAAATTGTGTTCTGTTGTTGAACCCAGAAAACAGTTACGGTACCAAAAACTCGTCGATCATTCGGCAATACACGTCAGCAGTGACTGTCTCTTGCTGGTTAAAAAAATAAGGACCAAATATCCCTCGGGCAGATATTGCACACCACACTGTCGTTTTTGGACAATGCAAACGTTTTTGATGGCGTTCCCTTGGGTTGTCGGGGCACCAGTATCTCATGTTCTGTTTATTAACGTAGCCATCGATATGAAAATGTGCTTTGTCAGTAAACAATATGTTTCCAAGCGTTCGTGCTCTTGCAAAACCTTTCAGCATCGTTCTCGCTAAGGTTTCACGTAAATAATAATCATTTTCGTTAAGAAACTGCACGATTTTCAGTCTACATGGGTGAAACTGAAGTTTATTTTTCAAAATAAAGTGCGCTATTGATTTTTTTTATTCCAGTACAGGCTGCAATCTTCCTTATCGATTTACGCGGATTGTGCATAATTTCACGTCGAACTTGTACCACATGTTCTGGCGTCGCTGCTGACGTTGGTGGTGCCGGAGGAGTTTGGTTAACCATTGTTCCTTCTCGTCTGAACTTTTGAATCCAACACCAGATAAGTTGCGTGCTCGGCCCATCACTTACTCGACGAATATTAAAGTGAGTACAAAAAGCGCAACGCGGGCAAACCAATGAATCACCGCACTTTAAATATTGCTCAACCGCGAACGCGCGGTGCGCTCCCGACCAGTGACTCATTGCGACTGGCAAATCCGCAAATCACGCGCGTCGTACAATACCCCTCCCAGTTGCATCATCTTGATGGTTTACGATCAATTTCAATTTAATCTTGAAATCTTTCCGCTGGATACCCTATACGTAATAGGATAATTAATTGGTCTATTAAATATACGCGTTCGTTAAAATACGATGCAAAAAGTGGTCATAATTAAATTACGATGTTTACTGTACACAGTAAAAATTACAATACAAATTAATGTACACGAATATTTATTAATATGTGAAAATGTAACCTATTAAATTATGATGTAAAATAATACGTACATTACTTAAACTCGATGAAACAAATTAACACGATTAAATTGTACGTGTTTAAATTGCGATATAAAAAATTTACACAATTAAATTCTGATTTAGAAATTTCACATAATTAATTCACGATGCAAAAATGTACACGATTAAATAAAAAGTGATAATTTAAGTCACTAAAAATGTACACGATTAAATTAAAAGTGACAATTTAAGTCACTAAAAATGTACACGATTAAATTAAAAGTGACAATTTAAGTCACTAAAAATGTACACAATTAAATTAAAAGTGACAATTTAAGTAACTAAAAATGTATACGATTAAATTAAAAGTGACAATTTAAGTCACTAAAAATGTACACAATTAAATTAAAAATGACAATTTAAGTCACAAAAAATGCATACGAATAAATTAAAAGTGACAATTTAAGTCACAAAAAATGCACACGATTAAATTAAAAGTGAAAATTTGAGTCACTAAAAATGTACACAATTAAATTAAAAGTGACAATTTAAGTCACTAAAAATGTATACGATTAAATTAAAAGTGACAATTTAAGTCACTAAAAATGTACACGATTAAATTAAAAGTGACAATTTAAGTCACTAAAAATGTACACAATTAAATTAAAAGTGACAATTTAAGTAACTAAAAATGTATACGATTAAATTAAAAGTGACAATTTAAGTCACTAAAAATGTACACAATTAAATTAAAAATGACAATTTAAGTCACAAAAAATGCATACGAATAAATTAAAAGTGACAATTTAAGTCACAAAAAATGCACACGATTAAATTAAAAGTGAAAATTTGAGTCACTAAAAATGTACACAATTAAATTAAAAGTGACAATTTAAGTCACTAAAAATGTATACGATTAAATTAAAAGTGACAATTTAAGTCACTAAAAATGTACACGATTAAATTAAAAGTGACAATTTAAGTCACTAAAAATGTATACGAATAAATTACAATCGTTGTAAAATATTTACACGATTAAATTATGACAAATTTACATGTTTCAATTACGATGCAAAAATATCACCTGTTTAAATTACGATGTAAAAGGTAAATTAACTTCTGTGATGTATATTAGTCTTCTTGAACGAGTTTTAGACGCGTGAGAATTTATCTAGTATGTAGTTTCACTTTAGAAGTGGTTTAAGATGGATGATGATTTGATCTCTCCGCGTAAAACCGGGCAATTTCCCTGCTTGCGACCCGTGTACATGGAATGAGATAAATATCAAAGATTTATTTGAAATAAATCTCAGTGCCACATACACGTGTAGAGATTTTGAACTGGAGATTAGTTTGTGATTGGTAAAAAGATACCTTTAAATTTAGATTTGACAACGAGACTCGAAACCATATTTATTTATTTATTTGTTAGACTTTATTGACATACATGTTTTTGTTTGTAACAGAGGTGAATATAAAATATTATAATATAACATGATAAACATAAGATACAATTATATTGCAATTAAGTATTATACTCGTAGTTTATCGTGCGCGATGGAGTAGAGTCCACCTCTGATTATATAGCATTGTCCTGGCTACTTTGGTAGACTGCCGTCTGTGTTAAAGTAGTCAGTTTTTTTCGTGCTGTTGTGGTGTTATTTAATTCAAATAAAAAAGATAAAGATTTGACAGGAATAAAAAAAATATATATAAATAGAAAAATAAAATTAAAATATGTAGTGAGAGTGTTGTATAAACTAAAGTGAATTATTAGTGTAAGTATTATATTCTGATTACGTCGGAATGTCGGACAGCAATGCTTCTGATTGATTGTTTGATATATATATACAACTATGTATTCTGAAAGTTAGATAAATACAAACGTTTATTACAAACGTTTATTCAATTTTAACTATTACTGGGAAGATTCAAATTCACCTAATTAACGAACGGAATATCAACGGTCAATGAACTGACATTCGACGTAACAACAAGCATGTAGCGAGGCGCCAAACGGAGTTGACATATTGTGTAGGTACACTAATATTGTTTTTAAAGAATCTCAGCAAAGTCTCAGAGAATCTTTTGAAAATTGGCCCATCACCTATTCGAACTTTCCTCTGAACTATTAACTAATGAACGTGACACAAATTTTAATAATTCCGTGAACATCTGGACTTTTTACGATCAATTTCAATCAATCAAGAAATTTGAACACAAACACAAATTACTTTAATTGAAGCCGTCGCTTGATTTATCAACTGCGAGTGTGTACTGCCCGATGCTGTGTTCAAACGTAAGTTGAACGGTCAGAAGTCAGGACATGTAATAATGTATGTAGGTTCGGCGAATGACAGCTGTACCATATACGAGTACAGCGGCATTCTAGTAATTATTAAAGATGCTCAATTATGTGTCAAAGCATTTTTTGTATTTTATTAGATACATGGGAAATAAAAAGTTAAATTGTTAATTTAAAAAAAAAAAACAAATTTAACAGCCGTAAAGTGTTTTTTTTTAGAGGTATAGAATTTTAAAATGAAAGAAAGCACATACAAATCGTGGTAATGGGCATGGTATTGGCTTTATTGGAAAGATAATTTTATACCATTCGTGTTTAAACATAATGTGGCCAAGTTTCAATCACTTTTTAGAGCAGCTGGGACCGTAAATCGGCAGTAACGCGACGAATGTTGACTTCCAAGTGGTCTATCGTCTCTGGTTTATTGGTGTAGACTGGCGACGTCACATATCTCGAAAGCGTTAAATCACACGATCTTGGAGGCCAATTCACAGGTCCATTACGCGAAATTATGCGCTCATCGAATGTTTCCTTCGAACCTTTCAAGTGAAGGGACTAATGTTGGAGAAGAGAGGAGAGTGACTGTACGGAAGTACAAACGTTTATGCGATACATATCGATAAAAATCTTAATTTTAAATATGTACGAAATTAGAACGTACAAAAGTCGAGGACCGTTTGTAATCTTATATCTAGGCACATTTAATCAGTTTACCGGATGACGCTGCTCAACTAGGCGACACCTGTATCAGAGCACCCTCATTATATTTATTTATTTCACTGTAATTCCTCATTCACATTGATAAAACCACGTTATACATAAGAAAAAGCGTATTGGTGTCTAGGTAGTCGACATAAAATAGAACTTATTTATTATCTTTGTTTTATTAACCACTTGAGTTGAGTTTAAATACATCTACCGGTTTCGAAAAATACCATTTTCTTCTTCAGGGTGTCATAACTAACCAAAAATATATAGCGTTGTTTCATCAAATGTATTTTTAAAAAATTTAAAAAAATTAAATAATTGTTTTTTTAAAAATTTTAAAAATTAAAGATTCTGATGAAGAAACAATGCTATATATTTTTGGTTAGTTATGACATCCTGAAGAAGAAAATTGTATTTTTCGAAACCGGTAGATGTATTTAAACTCAATTCAAGTGGTTAATAAAACAAAGATAATAAATAAAAAATATGAAGAATATTGATATGACGTGTATTCCGTGCACGCATCTCTATTTTTTTTTTTTTTAAATAATAAAAAAAATAAAAAATTGTGCAATATAACAAAGTAAATATGAAGGAAAGTCACGAAGTTTTAGTAACTAACTGCCGAAACTTAACTAACAGCTCTAATTTTTTAAATATAGTCCAAAAAAAATCTTTTAAGATTTTGTAAAATATTACACGCGTTGCTTTGTTGAGTGGAATCGAAATGAGAGTAAACAACTCTCAAGATAAAATATTTTATCGATAAAATGAATCAACACAGAACTGTGTTCTAAAAAGTTTTAAGGACACATAGTTTGTATGGATTCATGACGGTTTTGGGTGACGTCTGTGGACACGTGTCAGAACGTCAAGTTCACTGGTATGAGTTTTTGTCTCTTTCTACCAATCTCAAGCTGATCTCTGAGTTTATATCCAGATCAAAATCTCAACACGTTTACACTGTATTGAAACGTATCTCATCTATGTAAATCTCTGAGACGATCTCATCATGTTTTCTTCCGTGGACACGGAGAGGTCTGCTATGGACAATCTCAAAAAGATTTGTCAAGATTATTAGAAATATTATATAATCAGAAAAATTTTCATTGTGTTATCACATCAATTAATTGGCGTCACTTCGGCGACCTATCAATCCTGTGTGATACACTATTCTTCCAAATATTTATCTATAGTGCTGATTGACGGACTTTGAGAGAACGGGATCGCAAGAGGATAGACACTCTGAAATGTGCCAGCGACAAACTTTACATAACTTGGGTAACCTGCAGAGAGAAAGCCTCGATCTCGTCAATGACGTCATCCATGATATAATTAGTCGCAGTTCCATGAACACAACTGCTCTTATTGAGAGCAAAACGAAGAAGAAGAACTAAATTATTACACGTCATTGAGTTTAATTTTTGTCACGACTACAGCTTCGAGATGTGTAGTTCCTCTGGTCAACATGTGAAAATGACCTGTTGATGAACTCCAACACCTCTCGAAATCGTAATCGTCGCAAAAATAAAACTTAATTGTGTGTGCATTGCAAAGTTTAATCTTGACAGTTCACACAGTTGATGAAAAAATATTAACATAGTAAAAAGATAGATACATATAAAATAACATTAAAAATAATACTTAAACTTCAGTGATTGATAAATTAATTAAAAATATTTTTTTTCTTAAAATATGTCCAAGAGCTCACAATTACTTGATTTTCACCTACAAAGGCACTGTTATTAAAGAAATAATAGATATCTCGTAGAGACGAACCTATTTTTTATTAATGGAAAAATATGGAAGTATGGGTAATTATACTATTCTCATTGTGACACATAGGCTGTTTCAGGGAAAATGAATTATCTAATTTAGTCCATAGATGGCGATAGTGTAGTGGTACCCGAAGCGAGTCTACATATTAACATATATACAATTTAAAAAAATTTGATACATATGGAGATTGATAGGTAAGAATGGTGAACGTTATATTTATATAGGGTGATCACTTAAGCCAGCCGAAGACCGATTGTAAGCTCTGTAAATACCCATACTTCCATATATTTTGAATTAAATATATATATATATTTTTAAATAGTTTTGTCTCTATGAGATATCTATTATTTGCGCATATATGAGACCACCCCTACAATAACACTGTATATCATTTTTGGGGAGATTCGAGTTATGAATGCCACAATATTGTATATTATTATATTAAACAACCACATAAAATAAATAAAAATGCTTATAATACACAATTTATAATTGATTTTACCTGCAACAACACCGTATGCCATCCAAGATGATCTATATGTTAGCATTTGTAAAAATCGATATACAGTGTTATTGCGGGTGAGGGGTTCTCATGTGTAGAATAGTAATACCGATGGACTCTCTAGACAGGGCTTGAACCCATGAACCATTGAACCGGCCGGTCACTAAACGAGTGTCACCCTATTAGATGTGACAAGCATGTCCATATAATTAATGCGATAAAAAGAAAGACGCAAAAAGAAAAACAAATCATCGTCAATTTTGCAGTGAACCAGGTATGCTATCGTCTACTTAAAATTCTTGCACGACCAACACTCGTTCACGGAAACGAAAATGCATTACGCAAGTTATTACGTAAGTCACACACGACGCTGGCCCCACTTCCATCCGTGTACTATCTAGTTGCCAGTAGGCTGGAATTTTTTTTGGAATCATTCAGTTTCTTTTAAACAACGATTATTTATAAATACTAAATTAATGTATTAATTATAAATATATACATATAAAATCAATTTTGTCTAAAAATATTGTTTTTGCGTCACCGGGATTCGAACCTGGATCTCTATTTCCAATCCGGTGAAGTACACAACCAATTGTGTTATAACGCCAGTATTTTTCTTGACAAATTTTCAAACCTGTATGTTACATTTTTTCAAATTAATACACCTGTCGTTTTATTATTTGAAAGCCATCTACATTATTTTTACAGAATCTCAAATACCTTTGAGTAAACCGACTGCAGACGCCAGAATTATCAATTCATTTTTATTAAATTTTGGACACATTGATACAACATATATTATTAAGGAAAACACATTCTTATTGTGAAGTTGTAATTATTCAAAACATAGGTCTGTGATATTTTAAATACTAAATTAATGTATTAATTATAAATATATACATATAAAATCAATTTTGTCTAAAAATATTGTTTTTGCGTCACCGGGATTCGAACCTGGATCTCTATTTCCAATCCGGTGAAGTACACTACCAATAGTGTTATAACGCCAGTAGACAATGTAGATGGCTTTTAAATAATGGAACGACAGGTGTATTAATTTGAAAAAAATGTAACATATAGGTTTGAAAATTGTCATGAAAAATACTGGCGTTATAACACAATTGGTAGTGTACTTCCCCGGATCGGAAATAGAGATCCAGTTTCGAATCCCGGTGACGCATAAACAATATTTTTCGACAAAATTGATTTTGTATGTATATATTTATAATTAATACATTAATTTAGTATTTAAAATATCACAGACCGTCTGTTCTGAATAATTACAACTTCACAATAAGAATGTGTTTTGCTTAATGATTATTTATAAGAAGATTTTATTAAATATTACGATTATAACGAGGCAGTATACATATATATAGTAGTGCCGCATCAGGAACCAGTGGTTCTAGCAGTTCTGTTTCAATGTCACCAAGTACGTCAATTAAATTAATAATCTGCGAAAATCTAAAATTAAATTTAATGTGCAAATCGATCGTTGTTTCTCGGAAAAAATTGAAAATTATATTTAATGTACCAATTAAATGTATTAATTAGAAAGATATACATGTAAAATCAAGTTTATCGAAAAATATTATTATTGCTACCGGGATTCGAACCTGAATCTCTTTCCAATCCGGGTGCACTATGCTATGCTACAGCACACAGTACTTTTGATGACAAATTTTCGAACCTATATATTACACTTTATCAAATTAATACATCTATCTATCTATTCCATTATTTCAAAGCCATCTATTTTATTTTTACGGAATCTCAAATACCTTTGAGTAATCCGATAGCAGACGCCAGAATTAACGATTCATTTTTATTAAATTTTGGACACATTGATACAACTTATATCGCAGACCTATGTTCTGAATAATTACAACTTCACAGTAAGAATGTGTTCTCCTTTATAATGAAATTCAACTTGTTACCAAGCCGATGCATCCGTATTATTGGCGAGTTAATAACATTATTATTTATATGTTTACCTACAAAGAAGTTTGAGTTGGTACTTTATACGAAACCATTTGTAACAACTCAGGGCAGTCCAACATGTTATTGATCATTTTATATACATATACTATATCGCTCACATCTCTTCTCCTTGCTAATATTTTCAAATGAAGTAGACTCATTAAATAATCTTAACTAATATTTTCTATCAGAATATTCAATTTAAAATTGATAAATCTTAGATATTTTTGTTGCAATCTTTCGATTTTTATAATATATGAGCCATAGTAGGAAGACCGCAGAGTGGAGTTAAATTCCAGACTAATTCTTACAATATATGTTTATAAAGTTGGTAGAGAGCGGAGCGAGTTCAACTCAGCCATCTACATTATTTGATTACTTTCAGATGTATTAATTTGAAATATAGGTTCGAAAATTTGTCGTCAAAAATAATGTGTTCTGTAGCATAGTCGGTTAATGCACCTTTCCCGGACTGGAAAGAGACTCAGGTTCGAATCCCGGTAGCAGCAACAATATTTTTCAATATTATTCTTTTTACATCCCGTGCTTTGACCAGTACAGCGGTCCAAATAAACCACCAGTGCGCGCTTCGGTCGTTCGAAATCTAAAAAAGACAACCCAGCTAAAAGAACAACAACATCGGACCGGAAAGACAGCAAAATTACAAAGGTTAGTGCAGTTCATACATCATATGTGGGCTTATTGTTAATCGGAAACCTGGGAACCAGCTATCGAAGGCATTTACATAAACTAATAGATAATCTAAGGATATTCAATGCTTCAATAATTCAGCTTCAAGTATTCAAGCCAACTATCAAAGATGCGTCACACAAACAAATTCCTCAAAATAATCCACTCAATATCCTTGACAGGCGGAATTGAATACGCATGCGCGAAAGTCGAATTCTTTCAAACTCTGTGGATACGGAACATATGATAGAATCTACTGTTGCTGGTATCTGTGTATTTACGCGATTCATAGATGTTCTAAAGTTGAGAATGTATATGTATTTCGACTCGCTCCGTGTCGTAGTGTGTGTTATGACTGGTCTCTAAAGGACAGGATGAATTTATTTACAGCAGTGCTGATTTCTATTAAGCTTTTTGACTCTAGAACATGCGGAGTTTCATACATGGATGCGGAGTATCCAAACCATGTATGAAGCGACCGCGTCTGATACTTAGGTGTGTTTCTGTAGTTATTAATAAATGTAATTGCGGACACACTATCATAATAATAATAAATAATATTTTAATACAAATTAAACGTATCTATTAGAAAGATAAACAGGAAAATTAAATTAATCGTAAAAAAAAACCCAGATCCTTATCTATCCGGGGAAATGCGTTAATCGATTACACCACACAAACATAGTAAGTTGACGACAAATTTTCGAACTAACAGTTCTTTCAAATGGATACATCTAATATTCCAAATTTAAATGCAATCACCCTTTATTTTTAATAAATTATAATTGGTTATAACTCTTTTGTTTAAGTAACATAGTGACTACAAAGATTTTCCGGGACTGCATTATATATACTCGTATGTTTATATTTATATCATAAAATTTCACATTTAAGTAATTTATAAAAATGAACTCCGAACAGATGGCGTCATTTCTATATAATTCTGAATGGCGCCAAAATATTATATATTATTGTGTTATCACGAATATCATAAATCAGCAATGCAGTCATCATTTGATTAATAACATTTCAAAAAAACATGGACGTGATTTAAATATTGATTAAAATTATTGTTATCAGCGATTAGCCTGTGGTGGACCGTTTACGCCTCAAAGAACTGAGGCGTATCAGACCGGACATTTCAGTCATTCTACGCCGCCGAGTACCGATAGAATTAAGGTGACAATACATCGCGACGCACCCGGTCCGAGAAGCCAGCTGAAGTGATCACTTTTCCACGGCTACTTTCTCGGACGTATCTCTCGGAACTCCGCTAGTCACGAACTTTAACATACAGTTTAACCTTCAAACAGTGTAAATTTATTTGTGCATCGTATGACAATAGACGCCAACTTTTGCAAGTCCTGTACTCACACACACGCTCCGTATCACTAATATCACTGCGATATTTATATACATGCGTGAGAATCTGAGGAGGATTAGGGCACTCAGTTCTCAGTTTAAAAAATCATTTTGAAATATATAACCTTCAAGTATCAGTCGCTCCATCCGAGTGACTCCCGCAACACACAATTAAATCAATCTCTTAAACCCAAAATTTGTGTTAATGCGTAAAAAACGTATTGAAAATTGAATTACACCGGCGGAAAAATAAAAATCTAGGTTAATAAATGAGAAATGCAATATTATCACACATCACCAAAAAAACGTGTTTTTTTAGAGATATAGAACTTTAAAATGAAATAAAACACATAAAAATCGCGGTAATATACCATGGCCGGGTATTGGCTTAATTGAAAAAATAATTTTGTGCCATTAGTGTTTAAATATGATTCCGCGCATATGGGCGCCGCGGCTGGCTCGAATAAGGCGCAATCTGAAAGTCCAATTTTCGACCGACCAATTCTGGAGCAGCTGGGGACGTATATCGGCAATAACGCGACAAATGTTATCTTCAAAGTCGTTTATTGTCTCTGGTTTATCGGCATGGACTTTACATATGCCTGCAGAAAATAATCCACGATCTTGGAGGCCAATTCACAGGTGCATTACGCGAAATTATGCGCTCTTCGAATGTTTCTTCAATAAATTGTTTGTGGCGCGCGCTGTGCGGCATGTTGCGCTGTCTTGTTGAAACCACAGCTCTTCCACAATAATGCCATTCAATTGGGGAACGAAAAAGTCAGTAATCATGGATCTTTTGCTGTGCACGATAGCGAATCAACTCATTCCGGTCCTTCTCAATACTACTCTCCACTGCAGCAACAGCTTCATCATTGCGCACTGTACGACATCTCTGAGGATGCATATTATCAATTAGAGTACGCATGGTGTGAAAATGATTCATGGTTATTCGAATTACTTGCTCGGATGGACGATTATATCGACCGTAAAATGGACGTAGTGTACGGTAAATTTCGCGAACTGAACCACGATTTTCAAAATAAATTGGCACAATTTGCAAGCGTTGCTTCGGCGTCTATTCATAGTGAAATAGCAAACCAAACTGAACACAAATCAGCTGTCAAACTGGCTGTCGCTGGAAAAGTGTTGTCAATTCAAAAAACAAACCTCTAAAAAAAACACCATTTATATAGTCATGAACTAACGCAAATTCTTTGTGCCAATATTTTCATTTTAGTATCACCTACATGATCACGTTGGTACCACTTACACAATCAAAGAGTTCAGCGACTTTTTAAAAAATATGACTCGTTTGGATCGAAAATTTAATAATATATACGCATTAATGTAAAATATACGTCTTGTTTACACAAAGATTTAATTTTTGAATAGTAAATACTACTGTTGTATATAGCATATGTATTAGGAAGAGCAGATATAGAGAGTAAACATTTTTTATATAATGAAATAATTCTTATAATAGCTTTTGTGTTTTGATCTTGCATAATTCCCTTTACTTTAACTTACCTTGCTGTACAAATGTTATGTCTAAATAAATAAATAAAATAATAATAAATGTGTCATAATAAAATGCCCTCGCTCTGTAAATAATGTTCGAAACCCCTCTCCTATATACATGTACTAGTAAGCTAGTCTAATTTGAAACTACCGATCTTACTTAACAAAAGTCATCGATGGAAGTAGTTTGATGTTTATATGATAGAAAATTTGAACTCCGAGGGACCTTGATAGAAAATGCAGAATGTGACTAGTCGGTCAATATAGAGGGCACACAAATGAATGCATAGAATACCGCATTAATTACTATTGAGGGCAGAACATTCTATGGCCAGCAGTTTTGTATGGAAACGTTTGAATTAAAAGGTCGACGGCGCGACACAACTTTATGACATGCAGTTTTTTTCCATTCTATATACTGAGTATAAAACACATATTGCATAATATTTTAGGGGTATAATACTAGAGATTCCAACTGTTCGACATCATCAACTATTCGAATATCGAACGGTAAAACTAAAAATATTCGAACTGTGTGTAATCAATTCTGAATATTGCAAATAAATACGTAACTAGATCAAAATTTATAAGAAAATGAACTAATTTACCATAAACTGTTTATTTATTGTAGTTTTAATAATACATATTGTAAAAATAACAACGCATTGAACGTTTCATATTTAAAATTTGTTTTTATCGTCGCTGCTTGACGTTAACGTTGGCTTAACTGTTAAAAAAATTTCTAATTCCTTTTTTTTGAAATTCTTCAAATATCTCAAATCTTTTTTTAGATAATTTAAAGAAACATTTGTAGTTTCTGTGAGGGATAAAATGGCACTTATTAATTCAGTCTGCAATTCGGACGTCGATGAACTCATCGAACAAGCAACAGGTATCTCTTCCACGTCCGAATCAGAATCCTGAGAATTGTTTAATATTCCATATTTAGAAATTAGTACGAATACTATTCGAATAGCTGCAAAAATATTCGAATACTGAATATACTTAAATGTGCCTAATCTCAACCATGTCAGAGATATAAACATTTTTTTAAATGTAGTTATACGAATATTTCGATTAATTTGAAATATTTCATTGATTGTAAATTATATATTGAACACAAAAAAAAAGGAGCTCATTGAATTTTGACCTGTCGGGATATATTTGTTAGATAATTCAGCAATTTCGAAAATATTTATTTCGAAATACGTAGATTCAAAGCATTGAGTCAAATTAATAGCATTTTCCATAACGATACTCATTGAAAATTATCAGTTATTCAATTTAGTCACCTATCCACCTATTAAATATTGTGGACTAGGTCTGTTTCGCCTTATTTATATTATTATTGCTTAAATTTACCTTAGCTTAAAATTGACTTAAGTTTGACTTCATGCCATGACAACTGGACCCAATACAAATTCACATACATACCATTGCACACATAAACCCAGTTAATCACTCTGCCACGTGATTTTGTATTTTATGAAATTATTATTTAAATCATTTTCAATAGACGAATTGTTTTATTTAATTAATTTTCATTAAGCTATAAGTTGTTCAATTGGCAAAGATAAAATTTATTTATGTGTGTACACGTTATATTAACACTTTCTAATATACATGGTAATTTCCTCACACCTCGTATAACCAGACGCAATACTGAGGTTAAGACTAGAAATTCAACAAAAATACGGATTTTCTCTGAGAGCGTAGATTCGAATTCTATTAGCTGTGAGTTTTTTGTTTAAACTATAATGTTTCAAAGAGTTAAGTAAAGTAACTTTCACGAGATCATTTTTAAAGTCAATTTGCATAATCATCCAATATATAAATATATTATAAATAAAAATGTAATAAATCAATTAGAAAGATATACGTAAAAATATTTTTAGTCGCTACAGGAATTCGAACCTGGACATTTTCTTATCCAGAAAAATGCGTTACATAATTTTGAAATTATATTCTGTAGTCTTTTTATTATTGATATTTTCATTTTTCATTTTCAATAATAAACAACTTTATATTTCAGTGAACCCCGAAAACGTTTGATTTATATACGCTAGGAGACGCCAGGATTAAATCAATCCAGTTTATTAACTTTGATACAATTTACACATTTTTCATGATAACACAAATTAACGAATTTCACGAATTATTTTTTCGTTATTTGTATAAATTTTTCTGTATTTTTTTCCAATTGATTAATTTAATTTGTATTAAAAATGCAACAAAACTATTTTATGAAATTGCAACTTCACAACAAACACACAGTGCTTTTATTATAAATAATATATTCTACTGTCAATCAATCTAGAGTGAAAGTGAATTAGGTCCATTATATGACGTGTGATTAGAGAATCCTACTATTCGACATCAACTATTCGAATATCGAATTGTAAAACTAAAAATATTCGAATATATTCGAATAGTATGACATTTTTGATAGAAATTAAATGTATTAATTCGAAAGACATACATATATATATACACACAGACCGTCTGTTCTGAATAATTACAACTTCACAATAAGAATGCGTTCTCCTTAATAGTATGAAATTAATTTTGAATATTTCAAATAAATCGTATTATACGTAAGTATATCAACACGTACAAAAAAACGAGCTAATTTACCATAAACTGTTTATTTATTGTAGTTTTAAAATTACAACGCATTGAACGTTTCATTTTTTTAATTTGTTTTTATCGTCGCTGCAGTTGAAAATACCCGCTCAGTAGCAGTTGGCGTTGTCTTAACTGTTAAAAGTATTTTAAATAGTAGGTCTAAAGTTTCTGTCCTTTTTTGAAAATGTCTAAATATACAAAATCTTTTTTTAGATTATTTGAACAAATATTTGTAGTTTCTACGAGGGATAAAATGGTGCTTCTTAATTCAGTCTACAATTCGGACGTCGATGAACTCTTCGAACAAGCAACAGGTATTTATTTCACATTCGAATCAGAATTCTGAGAATTGTTTAATATTCCACACTTATAAATTAGTACGAATATTATTCGAATAGCTGCGCAAATATTCGAGTATCGAATAGTAGAAAAAGGGTGAATATAACCGAATATTCGGGTTGAAATCTCTATATGTGATGCTTCGATTTTATTACAACTTTGTGATTGTCCATATCTTCTCTACGCACCCTGTGTTATAAAAGATCCTAGATACATAAATAACTGTTAACGAATTGGAAATTATCGATGTGTGTTAATTCACGTCTGTTATAATAGTTTATACCAATGATCATAATTATTGTTTTATCTCCGTTTATTGCGAGGCCCATTATTTACTCTTTCTAAAACATGTTATACTTCAGGCGCCAGACACTCACGATTATAGATTGGTACTACCATCAGAGATATCGCTCGTTAAGTGAAAATTAACCACGTGGTGGTTCCATAAAGCGTTTCTTAATTTTGTTATTTGTAAGTATCTACAAATGTTCTAACTAGGGAGACGAAAAAGCTTTTAAAATAAACCCTGCACATTATTAGCTAGAACAAACCATTTTTATTGCTAATACTCTCTGTAAATGTATGTAATTATTTCCGTCCATTCATGTCGCACAGCAACGTAAAACAATCATATATTGACAGCTACCTATGCCGCATAGCAA
Source organism: Eubasilissa regina (assembly GCA_022840565.1). Taxonomy (NCBI): domain Eukaryota; kingdom Metazoa; phylum Arthropoda; class Insecta; order Trichoptera; family Phryganeidae; genus Eubasilissa; species Eubasilissa regina. The sequence goes on from JAINEB010000019.1 coordinate 9,349,241, forward strand.
CATCATGTGACATTGAAACAACAATTGAAATTGCGAGAACTGTCACTTTGGACATGTGTGTGTTAGATGAGTGGTGGGGGAAAATGGTTATAAAAGGCGGGAACGGGTCTCTTTTCTATCGCCACTTCGCAATAGTTATTAGTCTACATCTGAATTATACGATTGTCAACTAATTTAATACTATTTATAATAAAATATAGTTGTTACCATGGGACACCGAGTTATTATTACAAGCAACCCGAGAGTACAAAGAGAGGATGGAACCTCAAGGGAAGCTGGCTACTTCCAAAGTTACCATAGATATTTTGGACAAAATCGACTATTTTGGATCAAGATTCTGATAATAATGTTGTTTTCAAAACTTTGTTACAAACTTATCGAATTCCCTAGTAGCTTAAGAGATAACAAAAACAAAGCTATATTTTAGTACCCTTGTAATTATTTTTAGATCACTGACAACTTTGGATTCGAATACAAACAAAAAATATGAATTATATTACATAAGTTGGAGTCCGAAATCAGGAATCAGTTTATTTTATTATTCTAAATTATTTCGTATCTCATATGGTTAACATAGAAAAATTGATATCGCAGTACCTTGGCAGAGAAAAGTTTCAAGTCCCCATCCTGGTAGTAACCAATTTTTTTTTCTGCATCTTTTTAATCGATTCATTCAATTTGTTTTTTAATATTTTATGTACCATGCTTAAATTAATGTTTCAAATGCCAGTGAATACACGGACACTCACGAATGATCCTTAGGACTGGTTGATTGCCAAAATCTAGAATTAAATTAATATATAAAATATTAGTATATAAATACTCCCTAACAAAAAAAAGATCTTAGAGAAAAGCAAAGAGCCATGGACACATGTATGTCGGGCTTCACACGAAGAGACAGGTAATGAAATGTGTGAAGAGAAGAGACCGGAGTGGTTGCTGGCCACATTGCTTAGAGGATGAACAATCGTTGGACAAACGCTGTCATCCAATGGTACTTGATCAAGAGGCCGACAGGCAGTTCAAAAATACACTGGAGTGAAATCATCGTGGCAGCACGATAACCACGGACAGAGAAAAGTGAGAGACACTTGGAGAGGCCTTCGTCTAACAGTTAATAATATTGTAAATACTAATTAAATGTATTAATTAGAAAGACATACATATAAAATCAATTTTATCGAAAAATATAATTTGTTCCGCTACCGGGATTCGAACCTGGATCTCTTTCCTAACCGAAGAAGGTGCATTATCCAACTATCCTACAGCGACAGTACTTTTGACGACAAATTTTCGAACCTATATGATACACTTTTCAAATTGATACATGTATCGTATCATTATTTGAAAGCCATCTACTTTGTTTTTACGGAATCTCAAATACCTTTGAGTTAAACCGAGAATAGACGCCAGAATAACAATTAATATTTTATTAAATTTTGAACACATTGATCAACTTATATATTATTAAGGCAGAACAGATTCTTATTGTGAAGTTGTTATTATTTAGAACATAGGTTTGTGATGTTTTAAATACTAATTAAATGTTATAATTATAAAGATATACATATGAAATCACTTTTATCAAAAAATATTGTTGTTGCGCTACCGGGATTCAAACCTGGATCTCTTTCCAAACCGGGGAAGGTGCACTATCCAACTATTATAGTTGAATATTGTGTTTCCCTATTTTTTATCTATGACTTATTGAATTGTATAGGACTCTAGATCATTTTCCAGTAAAAATAAATATTATTAGGAGAACACATTCTTATTGTGAAGTTGTAATTATTCAGAACACGGGTCTGTGATATTTTAAATATATTAATTAGAAAGATATACATATAAAATCAATTTTATCGAAAAATATTGTTGTTGCGTCACCGGGATTCAAACCTGGATCTCTTTCCAAACCTGGGAAGGTGCATTATCCAACTATGCTACAGCGACGATATTTTTAGCGACAAATTTTCGAACCTATATGTTACCTTTTTGATATTAATACATTTAATCGTTCCATTATTTGAAAGAGGCATCCACCTTATTTTTCCGGAATCTCAAATCCGATTGCTTATCTGCTAGTTGAAAAAATAATGTTTCAATATTTATAGCGTAGCATTCGAACCTAATATGATTCAAATAGTATGATACAAACTCAATTTTTTTTAAATGTTTAAAGTATACGAGGTTGCGATATATTAGTCTGTATTAAATATAAAGTATACCAGGTTGCGATATATTAGTCTGTATTAAATATAAAGTATACCAGGTTGCGATATATTAGTCTGTATTAAATATAAAGTATACGAGGTTGAGATATATTAGTCTGTATTAAAAATAAAGTATACGAGGTTGCGATATATTAGTCTGTATTAAATATAAAGTATACGAGGTTGCGATATATTAGTCTGTATTAAATATAAAGTATACGAGGTTGCGATATATTAGTCTGTATTAAAAATAAAGTATACGAGGTTGCGATATATTAGTCTGTATTAAATATAAAGTATACGAGGTTGCGATATATTAGCCTGTATTAAATATAAAGTATACGAGGTTGCGATATATTAGTCTGTATTAAATATAAAGTATACGAGGATGAGATATATTAGTCTGTATTAAAAATAAAGTATACGAGGTTGCGATATATTAGTCTGAATTAAATATAAAGTATACGAGGTTGCGATATATTAGTCTGTATTAAATATAAAGTATACGAGGTTGCGATATATTAGTCTGTATTAAATATAAAGTATACGAGGTTGCAATATATTAGTCTGTATTAAATATAAAGTATACGAGGTTGCGATATATTAGTCTGTATTAAATATAAAGTATACGAGGTTGCGATATATTAGTCTGTATTAAATATAAAGTATACGAGGTTGCGATATATTAGTCTGTATTAAAAATAAAGTATACGAGGTTGCGATATATTAGTCTGTATTAAATATAAATTGAAGATAAGTTAATTACGTTATGTATATTAATATTTTTCATATACTTATTTTCTCAATATTATAAGGCCCTTTGTAAATAAATAAAAATTGATTAATTAAATTAATTCATTAATATTAATATTTTTAAAAACACGCTGATTTGTCTTATTTGATATTATGAAGAAATAAATGTGAAGCTACGACTTCCTTCGGATTCATCGGTTTTCTCAGCAATGTCGGGCAATTAAAGAAACTTTGGACATTTGCGTACTCCGGAACGTCGATAAGGTTGTTATGTTCTCCGACTCACAAGCAGCTCTTGAATCCCTCTCTGCTAATATGAAAGTTTGGCTAGACAATGAGATAATCTGTTCCATCAAAAGATGTCTATTTAATTTGGACAGCAACAATAAATAGGTGTCATTCATTTGTATTCCTGCACATAAGGGAATTCATAGAAACGAATGTGCCGATAAACTGGCCAAGAAGGCCACTCTTTCCGTAGTTTCCCTCATCAATTCCATATCCCGATGTATGACAAACTTAATATGGTAAAAAAACATACGAATTCTATTTGAACTGCAGAATGGATGAATCCAAATAATCATAAGGATGATCGCTTTCATTCAAATTCAAAGATCTATTCCCCGCACTCCCTGGTTCTCCAAAATAACAATATCAAATATGTCTAGAATGAGAATTAGGCATTGCCAGGTAGCCTCACATTTATTCAGATTGAACGTAATAGATTCCCCAAAGTGTGATTGTGGTCCCGAGGAGGAAACCCTTGACAAAGGTTTTTTTACAGTAATCTCGTCAATGGTAATTTTCAACTGCCGTCTTCTTTCTCTCAACTCGCCACATTTAATCTATATAATAGGAAATTTTTTGAACGACAATGGTATTGACTTGTAATATAATATTTCCCATTCAATAACATTATTGTACTTGTTTCTGTAAAATAATGTTTTAACTTGATAACTTGAAGAATATATTATGAAGGATTTTAAATTGATCGCAAATCATATTAACTATAAAATGTATCAAATATGACTTGTAAGTACTGCTTGATTGAATATACGCGTAATGACACTTTTAAAGATTTTAATAACGTCGAGATTTTTTAGAATTTAATAATTATTATTAAATCCTTTAGATTATGATTATTAATTTTTTTACATTTTTAATATTTTGTTACTTTTTTACACCTTGTGTTTAATTTTCACCTTCGCCGTTACCGGAATCGATACCAGGCATCTCCAAAACGGTTTAGAAATAAAAATTTGAAGGTCAAGTGTCGATCCCAATACCACTCGAATGTTAATGCTCTGCCATCTTGACTACCTCCCTAAGAGACTGTAGTGTCAAATTGTCTTGTAAATATATATTGCTGATTTTTTTGAATCGCAATCATTCTCATATGGTCAAATCGGAAAGAGAGTATCGATCCCGGTACATCTCATACGCTAAGTGAGTGCCCTGCCATCCTAACTACTCCCCTAATAGACTGTGGTGATAAATTATTACACAAGCACACAATGCTGATTTTTTTTGTAATAATTTAATGCATTGATTTATATTCTCATAATGTAATACTATTTTTAAAATGTTATGTAAAAATATAATGAACTTTGTAAAAAGCTACGCTTTAGATATTTGTAAACTGCTATTTTCACGTCTTGATTGTGTTCCTCAGCAATGTAGTGAAAATATTCCCACCTACCGCGCAGAAAACCGGGGTTCATTTTTCCGTCGAGATTTTAATTTTTTTTTTTAAAATAGAGATCATATCTTTATACGTATCATTATTTTCAAATTAAGCTTAATGCTTGTACTATGAATAGGACTAACTTGATGGTATCCTGGAACGAGCCGCGAATCTCCGATCACTAGATAACTAAACCAGCGTCTTAACCACTTACTTCAACAAAGTAATTAATATAGAATATGTTTTTCGAAACAAAAAAATACATTCTATGCAAGAGTGGTATGTTAGAGGTATCTGAGACATTCAACACAATTCCAGTGCTGTAAACTCAGTGTACATGTAGACTTTTGCAATTTTTAAATCGAATAAATATAAATATTTTATATTTATTACTCAAAAATGAGAAAAAACAATTGTCATCAAGAACGACAGCATAAATACGCATAAGACATGTCTGATTCGGCCGGCGCACGCTCTACCACTGAAGTGACGACCGGCATCCGGATACCCGCGCCCCGCGCACTGCGCCATCCACACCATTCCATACGTACAAATACACATATCGACAAATTCACATCAGGTTCTTCGAGAAAACATTTTTTATTGTTGCGTATGGTAATTACTTGTATAATGTAATTATTTAATGTAATACATAAATATATAACCGAGGAATACCTAAAATGTGAACTCTGTATTTAGTATATTTACAGAGATATTAATATAATTAGAGACAATGTCAACTCAGTTTACATTATCGGAGAAGAAAAGTTAAAATAAATACGTGTGACATCCATTTCAGCCAGCTTTATGTATTTTGGATACACCTTACATACAATAATGAAGACAGTAATTAAATAATTGCTTATATTATATATTTAATGATTTAAATAAAACGCATTACTTGTCCAACTAACATATTATGTATTATCCCACCCCTGCATATAATAGTATTTTCTGCTTCACCGTTATAACGTTTTTCATTTTTCGATTACGACCAGGAGACCTCGAAAGCACCCTCTATTAAAAAAGTTATCTATATAAAAAATTATCTGGTAAATATCTCGGTTATGTTCGTTAACCAGCCTGAAACTGCAATCTTATTTCAACAAGTCGCTGTTAAAAAAAAAAGCGTACCACTATTAACGTTGGATCAAGAGAAAAATGTAAAAACACATTCACACACAGACCAAATCTACTTAATTCTTGCGGCCAATACCGGAAGGATTTTTTTGAAACAGTTTCGTCACATATTTTATCCGGAAAACCAAGAAATATAATCATTGTATTTGTCAACATATTGTGAACATAAAAATACAATTATTTATGTTGTCCACTCCGTAAATATAAAATATATATAATTTCTGATGCAGTAATTCCTTAACTATACCGAAATCTGTTCATCAGTTATATATAACAATACAATTATAAAACAATTCAAAAAACTAACCTCAATATATTCCTGGTCTCGCCGAACGCCGGTAGTAGAGCAACACTAAAAATCACGGCACAGACTACAAACGAAAATCGTATAAATGAATCGTTCCTGCGCGCGTGCTTGTCTAGCTTCCTCTCGATCACAATACCATTTAACTGACCAGACTGAGACATCTTCACCGAAATTCCCATAGTTCGAGCGGTATAAGCGTTGCTTCTAATTAGACCACTCCACCGCACGACCACGTATCGTATGCCGCGGTGCACGCTGGAAGTCACTTTATATGGAGTTTACGTTTGATAGTGACTAATTTTTTTTTGCTAGGCAGGCGTCAAAAACTTGAGGAGTCAGTAAGGAGGAAGTTAAAAATGTCTAAACATTTGTTGACGTTCGGAAAATGTTTACGGAGAAATTATACCCCGTACAAAAATTGGCGTGCACGCACAAATACCTGCGGAAATAAAATAGCCGGAAAATGAAAATTATTGAGCCTCTGTGACAATTAACTTGTATACAACCTGTTATATATATATACATAATACATCTGCTGAGTTACGTCATTCTACGGAAAAAGCGAGAACTAATATTATGTCAAATTGACAAAACAAACATATCAAAAAGTAGTAAACACTTCCCTCCTATTCAAAGTACTGTTTGCAATATAATATAAGTAGGAAGTTTGTAGTAATAATAATAATATACATATACAGAGTGATCTAAACGAAATAAATACAGGCATTGTATCATTATCAATATGAATAAAAAAAAAATTATAATTATGTCTCTCATGGTCTAATGTAAAATTGCGCTTATGTGTGTGCACAGTTCACTGGGAAGGCAGTAAGGAATGCAATGTTATTACATTCATTTTTGAAATTTTAAAATTTCATTTGCTCGATAACGGTAGCTTAACATTGTATTTGTATATTTTTTTGATACATCTTTTAGAAACTAAATTCACAAATAAGTTCATTTTCATTTTCGGACATGTGCATTTTGAAAAAATCGTCAAAACGTATGTTATGGACACTGAATTTTACTACAATTACCGCAAAATAAATCTTACTTATTTACTTACCAATACGCCGTTTAGAGCGTTGGCAGAGAGGATAGAGCGCCACATTCCTCTGTCCTGACACACATTTCTCGTCTCATCCACATTCACACATCTTCTCATGTAAGTTTATCATTCATCAAGTCATTCGCCGTTTATCAAGGCTTCTAACAGAACCATCCTCCATTATCTGGTTTACCTGGTCGTGCCAAGTCTTCCGCGGACGTCCTCTATTTCTGGTGTCATATATATTTTTTTACAATTCTCTCCTCATTCATCCGTTCCATGTGACCAAATCACCTAAATGATCCTTTCTTAATCTTACATACTAACATCAGTTTAAGATTTTTATTTCTTCATTCTTTACTATGTCATAAATAGATTTGCCACATATACGCCTAAGTGATCTCATTTCCACTGCAAATAAATCTAAATCTAAATCTAAATCAAATATATAATATTCCGATTTTAATATATCGTAATATTCTGTCAGATAAATATTTAATCACGTTATATTTCTCACAATGCGTAGTTACGTACAGCTTATTTCAATGCACTAACTGCATGCACCTGCTGAACACAATACGTAGCCATCACGGCAACTAATTTAAGGTATTTGTATAATCATTTTTCGTTACAAATGGTTCGAAATGGTAACGAAATGTTTAAGTATCAAAAAAATATATACCCAAATGAAATGATGTTGTTACTTAGACATTTTTGCAACGTTCAAAAATTGATATTTTGAGTATGTACAAATCTTTGTAACAACACAATCACTGGGTCTTATCCCCGAAGGAATTGTCATATTATAGATGTCTCACCGAAACGAAGCTATTATTTATATGGGTATATTATCCATACTTACCTTCCCATATAAACAACAGTTTCGTCCTTGTGAGATATCTATAATGTATCTTAATAATAAAATTCAAATAGAGTAATGTCAGGTAAACTAGGAGGCCACGCGATCGATGGTCTTTTTCATCTGATCCATCTCTATGGGTAATGTAACATTTCGGACGAAATTTACGTACACCATTGTTCAGAATTGCATGTTATATATATATATTCAAAAGGCCCTGAAATTGCGCAATTACGAACCGACATGATTTTCAAAGTTATGTATATGTAATAATAATAATAATAATAATAAAAGAAAAAGACTCGATTCGGCATAAAGATAATACATATTATATAATACATTAAAGTTACGAAATATTATATATGTTATAAAAAGAAAACCAAGGAAAATATAAATAAATAAAAAGTTCTCACGTATTTACAAATATAAACACTACATATATAAATATTTTAGTCACGGCCATCATTGTGTCTGTAGATATTCTGTAGTCGTTGCTATTCTCTAGTCTGGGAACCAGCTTCTCATGAGAGCGCCCCTTGCACCAGAGAGTTGGTGCTGAGCTCCAGCCGCAATTTTACGCCCGCAACTGATGTCTCAGAAGCGGAACGAATCCATGTATACGGCCTTCGACAAACATTGTAGACGCGCTGCAATAACGCGCCAATCCGAACAGTATTCTCTGCGAGTTGTACTGAATTCGGTGACGGTTGTACGTCATTTGCTTGTATTTCGACCAGAGCTCGCAGGTATACATGCTGGTGAATAACGATTTAAAACGGTTTAGGACACCCGTATAGCCCATTTAATGAATCCAATATTAAAATGTTTACGTTCTCTGAGATAATTCCTTAAACGAATAATTGTTGTTTTTACTTGTAGCAAATACTTAGAAATCGGAAATCAAATCTAAAGCTTGTACAACATATAAATTTAACAATGGATAAATACTTTTCTTATCATATATAGTGTGTGTACCGTACCAAGCGTGATTGGTTTCAATATATGGAGACTGATTTGCAGAAGTTGTGTCAACGTGTCCAAAATTTAATAAAAATTCATTATTAATTCTGGCGTCCGCTATCGGTTTACTCAAAGGTATTTGAGATTCCGTAAAAACAATGTAGATGGCTTTCAAATAATGGAACGACAGATGTATTAATTTGAAAAAGTATAACATATAGGTTCAAAAATTTGTCGTCAAAAATACTGGCGCTGTAGCATAGTCGGTAATGCACCTTCCCCGGATTGGAAAAAAAAACATCCAGGTTCGAATCCCGGTAGCGCAACAACAATATTTTTCGATAAAATTGATTTTATATGTAAATCTTTATAATTAATACATTTAATTGGTATTTAAAATATCACAGACCTATGTCCTGAACAGTTTACAATTAGTGGAGATTGTACTGAGTCATTCGTTATGTACTACGTTTATTATAGTGATAAATATATACTAAATGTTCCAAGTTGCATATATGCCTAATTTCAACTATATGAAAGACGTAAACATTTTTAAAAAGTTTCAGTTATAAGATTACTTCGATTAATTATAATATTTTATTGATTCCATATACTTATTTTCTTACTTACTTACCATCACGCCGTTTCTCCGCGGGGGTAAGCAGATAAGATAGAGCGCCACACTCTTCTGTCCTGACACACAATTCTCGCCTCATCCACATTCGTACATCTTCTCTGGTTTACCCGGTCGTGCCAAGTCGCGGTCGCGGACGTTTTCTATTTTTGGTGCCATCAACACTTCATACATCTTTCTTACGATTCTCTCCTCATTCGTCCGTTCCATATGACCGAAACACCTAAGTGATCCTTTCTTAATCTTACTCACTATACTAAGATCAGCTTTACATTCTTTCCTTTTTTCTTCATTCTTTACTCTGTCATAAATGGATCTGCCACATTTACGCCTAAGTGATCTCATTTCCACTGCATTCAGTGTACTTTCATTCCTCTTATGCCAGCTCCAGGTCTCACTTCCATACAGTAGTGTTTGTACCAGAACTGCATTGTGGACCGCTGGTCTTGCCTCAGTAGACAAGTTCCCATTGGCTATAATTCCATTCAAAGCACCGTTCACTTCATTCCCTGCAGTCACCCTCCGTTCGATATCTTTCTCAGCCATTCCGTTTCTATTAAATATACTTCCGAAATACACAAATTCATTGATTCCATATTATACATTGAAAACAAAAAATTAAAGGTCATAGAATTTCGAACTGTTGGATTATTTTTTATTAGATTTAGGGCCTGAAGCAAAGATATAGAATAATAATAATATGTCGAAACAAAGATATAGAATAATAATAATATGTCGAAACAAAGATATAGAATAATAATAATATGTCGAAGCAAAGATATAGAATAATAATAATTTGTCGAAGCAAAGATATAGAATAATAATAATATGTCAAAGCAAAGATATAGAATAATAATAATATGTCGAAACAAAGATATAGAATAATAATAATATGTCGAAACAAAGATATAGAATAATAATAATATGTCGAAACAAAGATATAGAATAATAATAATATGTCGAAGCAAAGATATAGAATAATAATAATATGTCAAAACAAAGATGTAGAATAATAATAATATGTCGATGACACAAATACGTATTTATTTCGAAGTACGTAGATTTAAAGCTTAACATGATTATGTGAAAATTTCACACAAAAATATTTTCTACTCGTAATTTAGTCAGACAGCCCATAAAATTGACTTTGTCTGGTACATGCTGTATATGCATTGTATATTCGTTCTAGTATCCTAGTTAAATTAGCTGATATTGATTTTGTCACTTAATACACAATAATTTTACTTCCAGGAATCGAAAGTCGTTTAAAATAAATACATTCGACTTAAACACCTGTCTTTAAAGATTTTAATGGTCACTTGCCGATAATTGAGTAATATTTTAAAATAACAATTTGTTTAAAAGTACACACAAATCGCTGCTCGCTTTTTTGAGATTTATGACATATTTTCGGAAGAAAATGAATACCTCAATGTCGGTGTGTCAATTTAACCTTGTGTGGAATATCAAGTATTCGATAAGTCTATAAAAACTTAAAAACCTGAAATCCTCGGTAATCACAAGAGCTAAGGTAATGACATAGCTTGTTATTAAAATTAATAATTTATGATTTTTTTTTGCCAGTTGTTAGTAACATCATGTAATATTTGTCTCACTAGTATACATATCGAAAATTATTTAAAAACTAGTGTTTAAACCCCGTCTAGGACCGTCGCCATTAAAGTACATATATACGGCTGGACTGATAAAGAACATGAGATCATACAAAACGTCTAGTTTACGTTTGTTCCCGTATTTAAAGTATATTATATAACGACTTAATGCCGTTACTTTATCGAACTCGTCATTTTTACTGTCGTCCTCTATCTAAGCTTCGCCTTTTCTGAACCGGATCGTCTTTCATATTTATGAAATATCACAAAATTAAACACCACAATTTAATATCAAAAGTTAAATAATTTAATACAAATTAAATGTATTAATTAGAAAGATACACAAATAAAATCAATTTTATCGAAAAATATTATTGTCGGTAGCGGGATTCGAACCTGGATCTCCTCCTATCCGGGGAAATGCATTAACCGATTATGCTACACCAACACAGTAAGTTGATGACAAATTTGGAAAAGATCCAGGTTCGAATCCCGGTAGCAACAACAATATTTTGTTCGACAAATTGATTTTTTATGTATATTTTTCTAATTAATACATTTAATTTATATTAAAAATATCACAGACCTATGTTCTGTAAAATTGCAACTTCGTAATAAGAATGTGTTCTCCTTAAATTTTTTTTATTTTAAATGCATATTAATCGAAATCACTTTACAGCAGCAACGCTATGTAGATTTCTTTGTTTACTCTTTTGAAAAGGTGTACCTTCGGAACCAAAAGATCATTAAACACTATCAAATGGAATGAAATATATGAATTTCCAATTTAATTCATTTGTGACGAATACAGAAGGCCATGAAGATTGTATTTATAGGAAGTGTGTTTATGTAAATGCCTTCGATAGCTGGTTCCCAGGTTTCCGATTAACAATAAGCCCACATATGATATATGAACAGCACTAACCTTTTTATTGTCGATGTCTTTCTGGTGCGATGTTGTTGTTCTTTTAGCTGGGTTGTCTTCTTTAGATTTCGTCCGACCGAAGCGCGCAATGGTGGTTTATTTGGACCGCTGGACTGGTCAAAGCACGGGATGTAAAAAGAATAACGGCTGTCGGTTACCGTCTTCTCAGCTTTCCTAAAAAAGCGCGGCAATACTCACGCATACACATGTACTTTATAATAAACCAAGAAACCCAGTGGTACCAATCGAAGTAACAAGGCGCGTAAACAATGAGAGTTTTCAGAATACCCGGCTAGACCACCAAGTTAGTCCTTTTGTTCATAGCACAAGCGCTTATCTTAATTCAAAAACGGTAAATATATTGATATGATACGCACTCCGTGTGCTTACTTGAATATATATACAGACAAGAGTATGTCAAGAAAATGAAATGGCCATTGGCAGGCCAGATCGATCGAAGGACAGATAATCGTCGAACAAACAAAGTCATGTAGCGGTATACCGCTGAAATTATTACACAGCTGAAATGCGTGGCGTATGTAAAAAGCGAATAACAATAGACAGAGGAAAGTGGTGGATGATGAAAGATGCTGACATTTATTTATATTAAAAAGATTTTAAAAATTAACTTTTTTATATTGCCTTGATAAAATATAATATGTGAGCCATATTTTTTTTGGAAATATACCGCTAGGGACGGAATTACAAACAAAGAACATTACTGAAGTTACTACTAGCATTGGTACACGCCTGCCTCTTGCAGATCCATAATATTATTTTTTTTTAGATTGTTAAATATTCCAAGTTTACGTATAAATAATTAATGTAGATACATATAATGTAATTGCTTCTGTATATTTTAATATAAGAGTATATATGTAGCGCTTAATTCCAAAAATCCCCTAAAACGTATTCAGGATAATTAAGAGTTAAATGTGCAATTTTGTAGATTTTTTTTGTCAGCTACATGCAGAATACATTGTTTCTCGCAAAAGCCGCTTGAATTCATTGACAATACATATTCTAAATCAGGGTTAGTTCCAGAATACCCCCAAGCAGACAGAGTACAAGTTGCTATCCATCAGCCAATCACGACGCTTTTTGATAATCACGTGATCTAAAATCTAGTGTGGCTGCCAGAACAATATATACAACAGAAAAAAAAAATGCATTATAGCATTGTATCTTTAAAAAATCCTAATGTAAAAACGAACATTTCGCACATTTGCTTTCGAAATATACACTTTATTTTTTATTTTTTCGTGGAAAGCTTTGTGGAATCACTTTGTTTGAAACCACGAAATTTATTATACGTCAACCGGTTTCGCTTATCTCGAGCATCATCAGGACGTATTTAAAACTAATTATAAATACAAAAAGAGTGTACTTATATATATACATAAAGAGGGAGACAGAATATAAAAGTACACGCGAAAGAGAGAGACAGAATACATATACATTTAGACAGAACATCAAGGGAGGGGAAAGTACAATGTTGATGGATATTTAATTGATTTAAAATAAAACATACCTAATATGAGGTTAACGGATAAATGTATTTGGTTATTAAGAATTGTTAAGAAGAACAAATCCTTATTGTGAAGTTGTAATTATTCAGAGCAGACGGTCTGTGATATTTTAAATACTAATTAAATATATTAATTAGAAAGATATACATATAAAATCAATTTTATAGAATATAAAATTACATGTGAAAGATAGACAGAATACAAGAATACACATATAGTTAAACAGAGAGTTTTAACGGAACATTAAGGGTATTTTTCCCTCCTTTAATGTTCCGTCTATCTGTATATGTATTCCATCTCTCTCTTTTGCATATTTATATTTATTTTATTTAATATATACATTTTCATCTACATAAAGTCATTTTAGGGGGTTTTGGAATTAGGCGCTACATATATACTCTTATATTAAAATATACAGAATTACATTATATGTACCTACATTAATTATTTATACGTAAACTTGTAATATTTAACGATCTAAAAAAAAAATTATGGATCTGCAATAGGCAGGCGGGTACAAATGCTAATGCGCTCTGTAGTAACTTCAGTAATGTTCTTTGTTTGTAATTAATTCCGTCCCTAGCGGTATATTTCCAAAAAAAATATAGGTCACGTATTATATTTTATCAAGGCAATATAAAAAAGTTAATTTTTTAAATCTGTCCATCATTTCTACTTGATCTAGATTGGTATATTAAATCTAAGCTATCTAAACAATAACCAGGTACTCTTGTATATATACATTATTATTTACAGTGCTCATCTCATCAGTTTACTTATCACAGACTGGAGCAAGGCTGCCAGGGGTCCAGATCTGTTGGTTATGAAGTCATTCGGCCTGAAACTGAACAAAACATAATTTCGATGACCGACCTTATATTTCTGATATTTCCGTACAGGTTCATCAATGGTATGATAGACTGGCCCCAGATTGTTGGTCTGCTTGACTTGAGGTCATTGAGATACAATTCACTGTTCTATTACAGTGGTAATGTCAGAACTCATGCATTAGCTAACTCCGCAGTCCCCAGAATGCATTATTTGGGGAATGAATATGTGGAGGTAGTAGACATTTTTACTGTAAATTTAACTCTTTGTAGGACTACATTATTACAATTGTTTGTGTCTCAATTCAATGGTGACGGATAAATAGCTTTACTTCACATTTTGCATTTATTTTTAATTTTGATTGTGAAAGGACGTGCTGACATTATGCAATTTTTTTCTTTGTGTATTGCACTTCTGGTGAAATTTTCTATTATATTACAAATTATGTTAATGCGGGCGTTTAATAAGGGCATGTATAATAATAATAATAATAATAATAATAATAAATACTGTTGCTGTAGCATAGTTGGATAATGCACCTTCCTCGGTATAGAAAGAGAGAATAACATTTTTCGATAAAATTGATTTTATATGTATATTTTTTTAAATTAATACATTTAATAAGTGTTTAAAATATCACAGACCTATGTTCTGAATAATTACAACTTCACAATAATAATGTGTTCTCCTAATAAAATAAATAATGAATAAATAAATATAATAATACATATATTTTCATCGCTACATTGAAAGTAATGTATGTTTTAGTAGCAGTGTGTTTCACGTAACGTTTAATTCAGTGGCGTGACTAATAAAAAGGGCCCAAATCCAGAATGAAAAAAGGCATTGAGTCCTAAAACAAAATGCAAGAATCGTGTATAAGAATACTATTACTATGCGGTTTATCATTTAAATAGTTAAAAAACTTGATCGCTTGTCTCCCATAATATTCACAATTTAATGAAAAAAACAAAAGTGTATTTTTAGGCATTTATATACACCACAACTGAAAAAATGTATCACTTGGCTTTACCGCGATTTTCACTTTGTGACTGTGGTCTTATCCCTCACCTAACATATTAGTGTGATATTACTGTATGTATCGATATTTTTTTAATTTAATTTCTAGCTGTTGTGATTTTAAAAATTATTAGTTCTGCATTAGCACTGGGAAAATTATTAATACCAAATGTAGTAATGAACGCTTTTTTGATCCCCAATCTAACGTGGCCCCCAATACACTGCATTGGCCTAATTACGCCACTGCTTTCATTGCTATCATAACTAATCATCATAGATGAGCTAAAACATTATTGTGACCATGATTGGTGATCAATTGTAACGTTGATCGTTAACTGAGATTGAACTGTTAAAAGTTTTTGGTACGTACAACTTATTTTTATATTTTCCTCCTGAAATCCGTCTTTTGGTGATATGACATGCCCTAGATCAGCGATGATGAACCTTTTGGGCTGACTTAAGCTTGACTGAAAAAAAATATGGAACCCATAGTATTTGATTTGATGTCAATTAATTAATTGTGTTTTTCACAAAGTGAGACCCGAAAGAGATACGTATGTAATATGTACGTAGTGATAAATTCGGACGTTGCTGTCGGGTAGACGTCTGGTGGCGGGGCACGTGTTCTTGGATAATTCTTGTATTAGTGAACGCTGGCGTGTCGCCCAAAACAGTGTGGGCACGTGTGTCATATATTCGCTATCACTTCTCTAGATACTAGATATGTATATATACGAGAAGACCAATTTTAAGTTTACCCTACAGATCACCAAACAAATAGACATGAACTAATGCAAATTCCTTATCCCAAAATGTTCATTTTGGTGGCACCCACGCGATCACTTTGGTGCCACTCATGCAATCAAAGAGCTCCGTGACTCCTTTTTTAAAATATGACTCGATTGGAGTGAAAATTTAAACGCTGACAATTAAATATGTAAAAAATACGTCTCGTTCACACAAAGATATAATTTTCGAAGAGTAAATACTTTTAATGTTGCCTAAATTGGATTTGTTTCATTGAATATATCTATGTAGAATGCCCCTCGCCCCGAAAATTATGTTCCAAAACCCTCTCCTATATATACACTTCATATCATGTCTATTCATTTATTAATCTGGGATTTATTATCTTTAGCGTGCATAGCTATTTTTCATGACTTGGGATATCTTTATAATCGTTAAAAAATAGCCTTATTCTAATAATGATTTAACTCATAGCTAATTCTGATTAATTCACCACAAGTTGAACCCAGCAGTTCAGGCAATGCAAAAAAAAAATGTCCCAAAAATGTGAGTAAATAATTATCCAAAATTATTTATAGAACGACTAGTGGAAATAAAGGTTGTATAAATAAAGGTTGCTGATTTCAGCGACAGTATACCCCTGCACGAAGGTAGTATATTTTGTAATAATCCGGTGTTTTAGTACATAGTAATAATAAATCAAGATGACGTTCAAGATTGTTTGCGAAAACTTTTATCTCTCGTTTTATTTTTAAGTGACATAAAAACTATGTGCTTGTTTATTTGAAATGGAAATATATAAACATTTTTATTAAATCAAAGATTAAAAATTATATATACCTAATATAATATTTTTTATTTATTATCTTTGTTTTATTAACCACATAATTGAGTTTAAATACATCTACCGGTTTCGAAAAATACCATTTTCTTCTTCAGGATGTCATAACTAACTAAAAACATATATTATTGTTTCTTTACCAGAATCTATTTTGAAAAAAAAAACAATTATATAAAAAAAAAATTTAGTACCTAACTAAAATTGTTACTTAATACAAATTTAGTCGAATAATTTTTAGAAAAAAATTTTAGAATGGGACTCGTAGTTAAATTTAGTTGGTTGTTCATAATTTTTTGATTAGATTTTTTAATTTGTGACCATCACCGAATAAATAAAAAATATGAATTTTAATCACAAAGTTAATAATGCTAATTTTAAAAGTATCCTAATATAATAGTTCATTTGTATATATGTAGTCCAGTGAATATAATGTACGATGTATGCAAGGAAAGTGACCTTATTATTAATGTCAACAAGTCAAAGTGATGGTATTCGAGAAGGAGGAAAGCAAGACAACGTGCTAAATACTTGTAGGTAATGAATGTTTGGAATAAGTAGACGAGTTTGTGTATTTGGGAAGTATTATATATTTGATAGAAACGGAAAGTCTGGGAAAGATATCGAAAGGAGGGTGACTGCGCTAACGACGCTTTGAATGGAATTATATCTAACGGAAACTTGTCAACCGAGGCAAGACTAGCGGTACACGATGGAGTCCTGACACCGACACTGATGTAGGGAAGTGAAATCTGGAGCTGGCAGAAGAGGAACGAAATTAGACTGAATGTAAATGGAAATGAGATCACTTACGCGTATCTATAAAGCAAAAAACGTAAAACACATCTCAATATAGTGAGTAAAATTAAGAAAAGATAACTCAGATGGTTTGGTCAGATGGAACGGTTGAATTAGGAGATAATAAACCTGATACTGGAGAATGGTCCTGTTAAAAGCCTCAATAATCGGCGAACTTGTATGAATGTGGATGAGGCGAGAATTGTGTGTCAGGACAGAAGAGTGTGACGTGATCTTCTCTGCATACCCACGCAAAGAAACGGCGTGATGGTAAATTAGTTTGTTAGTATATAAACTATATCGCTCTCATTTTCAGATAGAAATCCATGATATTTATACTGAAAATCTATCATCGTCAGCTGTTTTCTATCCACTGCAGGATGAAGGCCTCTCCAAGTGTCTCCTAATTTTCTCTGTTCACTATCACTATGTTTGATGGTGTGCCGTCATGATTAGCGGATTTTATTTATTAATTATCAATATAGTGCGTACATTAGTATAATATATATTATATATACTCTATTATAAACAAGATCAAAATTTCCCTTTTTACTATAACTTATCTTCCCCATATTTGGTTAGTTAAATTTTTTTATTTATTTATTTCCATCAACGTCCTCACGGGCTTTTACATAAAAATGTCTTTTTTTAAATTTAATTTAAATATAACAGTACATTTTTAATTAACATTTCAAAATAACAGTTAAAATATAACATAAAAAAATAAAAACTAAGTATAATTCAATACAAATATTTCTTCAGTTCAAGTATGCTCCTGCAACGAAATTCTTAACTTGTTACCAAGCCGATGCATCCGCGATATTAGTGAGTTAACGGCATAATTATTTCTACGTGTACCTGCAAAGAACACTTCATGTTGGCTCGTTTGAGTTGGTAATTTAAACGAAACCATGTGTATCAACTCAGGGAAGTCCAAGATGCTATTGATCATTTTTTATAGATATACTATATCACTCACATCCCTTCTCCGGGCTAATATTTTCAAATGAAGTAGACTCATTAAATAATCGTAATTTATATTTTCTATCGGAATACGCAATTTAAGATTGATAAATCTTAGAAATTTATGTTGCACTCTTTCTATTTTTTTAATATGTGAGCCGTAGTAAGGAGACCACAGAGGACTCTTACAATAGATGTATATAGAGTTAGAGAGCGGAGTCAGTTAAAGTTTTTGGCTGTCACAAACACAAATCCTAAGTATTTCAACGCTTTGTTGGAAATTTCGTTGTGACGTTGAATAAATGTAAATTTTTGTCGAAGAACGATCCTGAATCGATGTAGTTTCTTCGCTTTTCTTATATCATCTTTCATTGAAAATCTTAATCGCACTGCATATCACCGATTTCTGAGATCTAGCCTTCTTCCTGAATGGCAGCCTGTCTATCTCTTCCTCTTGTATGATGTTAATGCTCAATTTTTCCATACTACTGATGTTTTTTAGTGAGGATTTAAAAAATAAATATAACATTTGAATATATTTTCTGTCATCATATTAAGATCATCATTTTAGGGTGTCGTATCGGTCTCTTGAACCTTCTCGATGACTGTGTTTATCCAATGATTGTCCGTCCTTCGAGCGATCCTTAGATTTTCTTGGTATGTTCTATTATTTCGACTACTTTTGTCTCTTCGTATGATGCAAACATTTCTCTTTCCATATCTCTTCATTGAGAGTCCGTCTCGCTGGCATACTATCACTTTTGAAAATCATATTTAGCTACTCCAGTCCAGCTCTGCTCTGTGAAAAATTTTGTCGGATATGAAATATGCTGTCCTAGCCTGACTACCAGTGGCGTGCAGTAGGTTATGCTGTTACCAATGACATTATACAATCATATATAATATATGTTGTACACAGGATTATGGACTTTCCTTTAAACCAACGTCTTTAGATAAAATGAATCCGTCGTTTATACGACCCTACCATGTATTTATTTGTAATTTTATAGTACTATTATTAGTGTTTTTAATGTTTAAGTTTTAACGTAAAATAATACCTTCTTACCCATATAAACATCAATATAAAAAATGTATGGACGTTTTTAAGTACATTTTTTATGACAATATGATTATTTTTATGTTTGAAAATACTTCACGTAATAATTAAACGAAATAATTATTTTGATTTAATTATTAACATAAGAAATATTTCTGCCAATTGCTTTTTATTTTTCCCCAAATCAAAAACAAATTAATGCACCAAATGCAACTCGAACGCAAAGAACGACCATGAAATCAACACGTTAAAAACAGTAAGATAGTAAAATTCGCGAATTAGTAAAAGAAGAAGTAGACACTTCAATGATTTGCACGCAGCTGTAAGCCTTAGCATAAGTAACGACTCCATACAAAACGGATCAACCGAAAGGAATTTTCAATTCAATAAATAGCCAATTGTATGACTTCAGTAATTCACTAGTTTAAATGTAGACGATAGTTACGTGAATAGCTACAATGCGTCGATTGTAACTACTAGTGCTGCGGCTGCAGCGATAGGTTATCGTGGTAGTTTTTAGAATTAACCCATTAAAGTTTCTACTGGTACACAGATGGCGCTAATTGTTATAAATCCGTAAATATACGTTCACGGTCCACATTATAGATTATTTAATTTGAATATTTGTTTTCCAGAATTTTTAGTAATACACAGCGCTTTTGCTTGTATGCACTGCACGCCCCTGCTGACTAAATACATAGCAGTGAGGCAAATTCCAATTTAAAATGGCAGAGATCCTCAATGGATTGTAGCCACGTGATATTGATGTGTGGCATTTAACACCCGTAAAGGATTGCGATAAAAAGTTTTCATTGTTAATTATATATTTAAGTGTAGCGACTTCGTAAATATTAAAATGATCCAACCTAAATACGATTATACAACAATAGACTCGTTATCAGTAGATATCGAATAACATTAGATTAGGTTTTGTTATCAATTTATTATTTTTCATCCTTATCTCACGTTTATGTGTATTTGGCTTACATATTCTTCAAATTCTTCTTTTTTGTCATCATCACCGGTACAAAAGATCTACTAGTTGCTATTAAGGCTGGTAGGTAAGGCGACACCTCTATTCCTGGTATATATCCAAAAACAAACACACGTTGTGTTGCTAATGTTTTGTTCTAACAAATCGGACCGGAGTGCGTTTCGGACGTGGAAAAAAGTACCGGAACGACATACCGACGCGTTTCGGCCCCACTACACACACAACTGACTATTCCGAAGAGATCTTATGAGAGCAAAATCTTTATCTCAGAGATTGTCTCGAGTCCTCGTGCGTCGTGCTGGTCACAGGATACGAAACATCCTTGTCCAGCAACACATTTCAAAGGCGTCCCTTTACACTTGTTGCTATTGCGAAATATTTGTTGCTTGCATGACGGTTGGAAATACAAGATCGTAAACCAACATAATTACAAGTTCTCAAATGTTGAATCTCACCCATGGACATGGGCCATTATACAACAATAAAAAATATTTGCACTCTGCAATTATTCTTCTTCTTCCACGGCACTACAACCCAGAATGATATTTGGTTTCCTCCACGAGTGCTCTCCAACGATTCCTATCCCTAGGCATTTTTCTGTAATTCCCAGACCTTCCCATCGTGTTCCACTCCTCTTTCACAGAGCCAGCCCTCCTCTTCCTTGGCGTGCATCTTGGTCGCTTCCACTGGAGTATTCACATGGGCATTCTTTCAACATGGTCAACCCATCGCAGTCTTTGGGACCTCCAGAATCTTACAATTATTTCTTGCTCAATCAAATTTTCGAGCTCATGATTCATTTTTATTCTGTAAGTTCCATTTTCTAGTGTAGGTCCGTAGATTTTTTATAATATTTTATGCTCAAAGAATGCTAATTTGTTTTCTTCGATTTGGGTTAGGCACCACGTTTCACAACCATAAGTGACTATATGTATATCAACAGTTTGCTTCGACCCCAGCAGTTTTTTACACGCTTAGAAGCTTATATTCCCAGCTAGAAGTAGGATTATCAATTCAATTCAAATTAGAGTCCGGATATATAAAATTATTAACCCCTTCATATAAAGGTTGTTTTTTTAGAAGTTTGTTTTTCGAATTGGCAATACTTTTATCAGCGACAGTCAATTTCACAGCTGACAGCTGATTGCGCTCAGTTTGGTTTTCCATTTCACCATGAATAGACAAACCTGCAAATTATGCATAATTTATTTTGAAAATCATGGCTCAGTTCGCAAAACTTACCATTTTACGATCGACATAATCGTCCATCCGAGCAAGTAATTCGAATAACCATTACTTGTTTACGTACCACGCATACTTTACTTGATATTACGCACCCGCAGAGACGAAGAAGCTGTCGTTTCTAAAATATGATGACGGCCAGAACGTTACAGTCAATGGAGAGCGCTATAGATCCGTGATTACTAACTTGTTTATCCCCCAATTGAATGGCATTAATGTGGAAGAGCTGTGGTTTCAACAAGACGGCTCAACATGCCACACAGCGCGCGCCATAATCAATTTATTGAAGGAAATATTCGATGAGCACATAATTCCCCGTAATGGACCTGTGAATTGGTCACCAAGATCGTGTGTTTAACACCTTTGGATTATTTTCTGTGGAGATATACGAAGTCGCTAGTCTACGCCGAAAAACCAGAGTCTATAGACGACTTGGAAGCCAACATTCGTCGCGTTATTGCCGATATACGTCCCTAGCTGCTCCAAAAAGTGGTCGACAATTGAACTTCCAGATTGTGCTTTATTCGAGCCAGGCGCGGCACCCATACGCGCAAAATCATATTAAAACACTAATAGCATAAAATGATATTTCCAATAAAGCCAATACCATGGTTATTACCACGATTTTAATGTATTTTATTTAATTTTAAAGTTCTATCTATACCTCTAAAAAAAAAGCACCCTTTTACATCCACTTTGTAATTATTTGATGTTTAATACGATGTCCTAGAGATCGAATATATGTGTATGTGTGTGTGTGTGTGTGTGTAAGAGCGCCTTCACCGCCGGGTCGAGATGTATATGTGTGTGTGTGAGCGGAGATAAAAGGGTGACGCGCGCGAGGCGCGGTTTTTTTTGTTACCGTTTGACTCCGAGACTAGTTATATACCTTGTACCTTAACTGTATTATTCGTGTAATAAAGATTATAATTGTCATATAAGAGTTCCTCTTGTACCACCAACAATCTACTACGAAGTGTACAACTTGAGACGTACTTCTTACGCAAGTACGTAATATTTAATAATTATGTGAAAAATTTTCAAAACCAGGCTTTGTCCGAACAACGTGAATGGGCGTGTACATTTTTCTTATATACTCGTATTTACTATCTTGAGTGCTCCGAGCTTGTATCAGACACTTATTTTTGACTCGGTGAACAAAGAAACGTCTGTTATCTGACAGGCGTAATGGGTCAATGGTTTTTGGAAAAAGTGATTGCCTGTAATTGGTAATTATTTTGACAGTTTTAGTAAAATAGAAACATTTTAATATTAGTATGGGGGCTACCTTCACACCGTAGACTGAACTACATGATGAACATGATGCTATGTGTTCTCGGTATTATTTTATGAAATGGAAACTTGAACACTTACCGAAGAAATGATAAGGCGACATGATAATGAGATGTGGATCTACAAGAGACGGATAGAGTTACAAATGAAAATGTTATGGTTCAGATCGTCGGATATCTCGGAGATGTGATGAGACATCCGGAGAAGTGCAAGATCTCATGATGCAGTTACAGATTACTAGAAGTCGGGGCCGTGGAAGAAGAAAAACATCATGGCTATGAGGGCAGACCCGCCGCTTACCCAGGACCGTTTACCGAACCAAAATCTCCCATATCCTACTATGCCAACTGTGGAACAAGGTGACAGGACGGTGCCGCACAACTGTCAACACAAAATTGCCTTCATTGAGCCCGACAATTTCAACTTTATTGAGGTGTAAACAAAAACATATTAAATAAATAAATTTCAATACAATATATACAAAAACAAAAAAGCAAAAGCTAAACACTAAAATAAAAAATAACATTAGTAGAAACAGATTAAATGTATTCATTACAAAGATGTACATAAAAAATCAATTTTATCGAAAAATATTGTTGTTGCTATCCGGGATTCGAACCTGGATCTCTTCCAATCCGGGGAACATGCATTAACCGATTATGCTACAGCACACAGTGCATTGCATATATGTTACACTTTTCATTATTTGAAAGCCTCTGAGTTTTTTCATCAATGCACTATGTGCTGTAGCATAATCAGTTAATGCACGTTCCCCGGATTGGAAGAGATCCAGGTTCGAATCCCGGTAGCAACAACAATATTTTTCGATAAAATAGATTATATATAAACATATCTTTCTAATTAATGCATTTAATTAGTATTTAAAATATCACAAACCTATGTTTTGAATAATTACAACTTCACATGTGTGTCTTTATAAATAAATAAATAAATATGTGTCTTTAGTCGGGGAGTAGAGGGGAAGATGAAAACGCACTCCCGAAAGGGGAAAAACAACAACAAATAAACACAATCTGACTTGCAATCAGAGAACAACTGCCGGCAGATTAAAGTTCAAGGGAACACATGAAAAATCATACAAACATAATTAAAAGCACACTGGGAGACCCCATCAAACATTATGGCTGAAGAACCTGAAGCGATGGTTTGGTCAGTCTACTGTAGAGCCGCACCGGGCCGCAGTAAACAAAACAACGACAACCAACATGATAGTCAACGTCCGTTGAACGGATAGGGCACAAGAAGAAGAAGAAGAAGAGACATGCTCATGTACTTTACGTAGTTTAATTAAGTTAATTTTACGTGCACACGTTATATATTTAAAAACGTAAAAATGACAGACGTGCATCATCATGTGTTATGGCTAAAAAGCGATAGACGGCGCCAAGTGGTACCAATATACGACAGCACCAGAATTTTATTACTGGGGATTGCCGTCGTACAATGGCGCGGATAAAATTATAGAATCAACTCAGAAAGTTTTCATTTGTATTTATCAATTATATCCCATGAAAATAATAATATCCCTTCTGCTATAACAGATTTTTCCGTACAAATATCATTGCAATCTGACTGAGGGGAGGCCAATATCGGCATTGCAGACGTACAACCTGATGTTTTTATTTTAGGTATACAAGCAAAAATAAGATTATTATTAACCTTCGGGTACCGTAATATCGAAAATAGGATCAAAGGCCGGAGTGGGGTACAAAGTGACCCCATTTAAATTTGCGTTTTAATGAAGTATAATGATTTGGGCACATTCCATCATATTTTTAATTTAATTACTTATACAATGCGAACAAGATACTATTAAATTTATCGTCATTTTATAAGAAACCGTAGTATTTTGAAGTGTCATCCACAAACGGCCGGGCCGTCGAGAGCAACGCGAGCGAATGACGCAGCCGAACGTGTCGCGTTCGCGAACACACCGCACGCGTGCACGTCCTGAGTCAGCGAAGAGATCTATGCTACTCATCCAAATAATAATAAATACGTCATATCTGCCGTTACCTAATAAAGGAAATTAACCTAATGGTCCTGGTTTTCCATGGAAAAACATAATTTTTTCTACATTTTACTGTCTTACTAAACATTGTCGTTTTATTTTTTATGCGCGTTGCATTCATTGGGATATTCATGAGGATTACAATGAATACCAGCTCAATATCATTAATATTATATTTAATAAGTTCTAAAAATAAGATTTTTGGGATTATGTTGTGCCCCGTTCCAGAATATTTAATAAGTTCTAAAAATAAGATTTTTGGGATTATGTTGTGCCCCGTTCCAGAATGGAAGTGTTAAGATGCTAGTCTATATTTATATTTAATTTTCTGATAATTAAAAACAACAAAAAAACAAACCTATTAATTGTAGCAGATAAGTAGTAAAACGGTAGTTAAACAACAATTATTGACTAATGAATACTAACTACTGATTACTGAGTACTGCATGGCTAAGGTTGTGTGAATAAGATTATTCTGTCTGGCGCACCGCAAGTGACATGTGCCGGGTCTAGGTGAGGTAAGCAGGTGCGGTAAAAACATTAAATGTAATCAGCTGTGGGTACATAGTAATAATTACAAAACCATTTCATCTTTCCAGAGGCATGCGCAGACTACTGACACGCTGCATCATCGTTGCGCTGAGATTTCGAGTAAAAATATTTTAAAGATATAATATGTATCATATATAGGTACATATTTTTATTTATTTATTTAATGCTTAACGTAATGCATACATAAGCACTCCTATATATGCTCTAATATAAACAATATTAGTCTTTTCTTTTACTAATACTTATCTTTTACATATCTGATCAGTTCCACTTTAAATCTACTCTATTTCTCCTCCTTTCTTATATTTTCTGACATATCATTAAAAATCTTCATCGCACAATACATCATCGATTTCTAAGATATGGCCTTCTTCCTAAATGGCAGTCTTAGTCTATCCCTTCCTTTTGTATGATCCTCGATTAATATTCTCTATATGGTGTGCGTGTGCGCGCGCACACACTATTTGGTATCACAGCGCACGCAAAAAAAATATAGAGCGCACACAATTTTTAACAAGACTTTATCTTCATCTACATATCAAAGGTCGGTGATCATAGTATGTTGATTTATCCTGTATAAGATAACCAACATTTTGGACATTGAAACATTTTCTGAGGTTACACATCTAAGATAATCTATTTCTACCTACCCCTCTGCTTCCTTCTGATCATATCTTTCCCAATTCTTAATATATCAAAATGTTCCATTTTACTACAACCTATCTTGCACATATTTTATCTAGTTTCTCCTCCTTTCTATGTAGTTTCTCCGAATTTCTTACATCTGACATTTCATTAAAAATCTTCATCGCACTATATATCATCAATTTCTGAGATTTAGCCTTCTTCCTGAATTGCAATCTCAGTCTATCTTTTCCTGTTGTATGGTGTTCGTGCTCATGTTGATTTGCATCAATTTTTCTTATTAATTCTGCCGATATTTTCTTAGTGAGGATTTTAAAAATAAATACCATAACATTGAAATATATAATCTTCTTAAAGATCACCGTATTCAGACCTTTCAGCACTGAACCGAGTATATCTATTTTTTCTGGGTATGCGTCTAAATACATCTTCATTAGTAATGTAGTAATATAATTTAATAATTTGAGTAGCTTGTTGGTGTAATGGTCGAGACGTTGGCCTAGTGATCTAGTGGTCGGGGGTTCGCGCCTTGTTCCAGGACACCAGCAAGTTAGTCCTATTTTCATAGCATTTAGCTTAGATTGAAAATAGTAAGAATATTGATGTGACATGTATTCCGTGTACGCATCTTTATTTAAAAAAAAAAAAATTAAATGTGGTCAATCCAGGCCCTACCAGTAATCTTATACTAGGATATGGTCAGTGGCGTGCAGTGGGTAGGTATAGATTTAAGTTATGCTATTTTACAATCATATATAATATATGTTGTACATAGTATATGAACTTTCGTTTAACCAACGTCTTTATACAAAATGAATCCATCGTTTATACGACACTGCCATTTATTTATTTGTAATTTTGGAGTACTTATTAATAGTGTTTTTAAAGTTTATGTTTTAACTTAAAATAATACCTACTAACCATTTAAAAATCAATGAAATAAATGTATTGACGTTTTTAAAAACACTTTCTGCGACTGAATACGATTTTTTTATTGTTTGAAAATCCTTCACGTAATAACTAAAGGAAAAAATTATTTTTATTAAAGGTTAACGTAAAAAATAATTCTGCCAATTGCTTTTTGTTTTTCCCAAATCAAAATAAAACTCATGAACCTCGAACGTAAAGAACGATTATGAAATCAACACGTTAAAAATAGTAAAATTAGCGAATTAGTAAAAGAGAAAGTAGACACTTCAATGATTTGCACGCAGTTGTAAGCCTTTCAAATGTTATTATGTTAAAAAAACAGCATAAGTAACGAGTCCATACAACACGGATTTCAATTTAGTAAATAGCTAATTGTATGACTTGAGTAATAACTTAAAAATATAAGAGAGTAATGTGAATAGCTACGTCGATAATAGCACTACGGATTCAGCGGTGGATTGTCGCGATAGTTTTTAGAACTAAGCCATTTAAATTTCTACTGGTACAAAGATGGCGCTAATTGTAATAAAACCGTCAATATTCGTTCACTTTAATCCATATTACAGATTACTTAATTTATATTTGTTTCACAGAATTTTTAATAATGCACAGCTTTTATGGTATGGTAATATTTTTTATTATTTTTTCCCCCAGGGCACAAATAATATAACTGGTCAATAATATTGTGCTAAAGATTTTTAATGTGATCCAAAATTAGAAAGAACGTTGCATATGATAGTAGAAAGCTATTGTTAAGCGGTATAGTGGTCACCTCGCGGCCATTGCTGGCCGCTGCATAGCCGGTTTTTCTGTAGAACTTATTTTTCTATGTTGAAAATGTAATTTATTAGATAACTACCAAAAAATATATAAAATCTGATGTAATTTCTTAGTAAGAACTTTGATCAAAAATGTAGGTTTCATTAGCTACTCGTAACCTCATCGATTGGATCTCAACCTAGTCGTGGCGAGGAGGCATGTGTATTCTAATGATTCTGAGAGCTATTCTGGCAATAATCTGACTGCTGGTACGAGGTTTCTGACTAAACGAGATCCACTGATGGAGGAAAAATGACTTCGGACCGGTTTGTGTCCGGATTACCTGGACCACAGCTGGAGCCGTGATGATGGATATGGTACTGCGATGTGGTAAGAAACGGGAACCTACCACATTGTGCATCCCACGAGTACAACAGTCATTATCTGATTGAGTTCTTTATATGTCAGTAATGACATGAAAGAAGAAAGAAGAAGAAACTCGTAAAAAAAATATAGTAAAAACAAAAAATATACAGGGTGTAACAAACCTAGTTCACAATACTTTACGACGTTATTCCACATAAAAATATGAGTAGAAAATATTCAGGCGACCATGTTCGATTCTCAACCATTTCGGAAATAATCGAAATTCAATTTTCGATTTTTATATTACAGTTTTCGACTCGTATTGTATCTAATACTTGTACAATTTTATCAAAAATTAATTAAATCGTCCAACAAACAAAGCGAAAATTGCTGTAAAACCTTAGTTGAATTTAAATCACAATTTAATCGTTCTCCACTCGAAAGTTAAACCACCCTCCAGGAATTTGTAACTTCATTAAACCCACTACGCCAAAGGTATCCCTTGAAACGTATTTAAAGTTTTATTTTAAATTACTACTTTAGCCTTCTTACCCGGAATATCTTCATACTTGTATTTCATTGTAGAATTGAAAATTCACAGAAAACAATATTTTATTATGTCTCCTAAAACTGCAGTACTAAGACGGTTCTCAAAACTAAATGACGATATTAAATTTTTTGTTGAAGTAGTGACCGTTAGCTATTGGGATCGTATGGGAAAAGTTGGATGAACTGCTCCATCTTAAGAAACTTTCCAAGTCTGCACTGTACACAATCTTTACTTACTTAAACAGTATACGGTAATCCAGGACCTGCACTTAACGACATCAAAGGTCAATATATTTAATTTGTTTTGCAAATTAAACGAAAAAATATAAAATGTAAACAGTTAATTATTTTAAATGATGTATTGTAAATACATTTTCATCATACACGTAGTTTGGTGATACTAACTAAACTTATAAAAATACCTTTCAGATTAAGTTAGGTGGTAGGTACTGTGATTCATTCGATTTACTGATAAACAAAAATAAATCAGTTATATGTATCTAGAAAACTATAGATAGCGCTGGTATCTACGATAAAACTCCAGATTTTAAAGAATAAACGACTACACATTGTATATCAATATATATATGTACAGCCATACCTAATATTATAACATATTACTAGCCTTCATGGGAGTAAATATGTTAAACATCTATGAATAGTGAGAACAAAAAAATTAAAAAGACGAAGAAAAATTTCCAAAATAGAAGTATCATAAAAACATGTTTTCCATATAAAAAATACGAAGATATAAAGATGACGACATAACAAACTGACTTAATTAGACGTAGTATAATTTTGTCAATCTCCAGAAGTTTTTAAAACGTAAATAGTGCCTAAACTCACAGAGAAAATAATAAGCAATGCGCCTGTGGAAGACAAATCACCAACGCATAATCTTAAACATATTTAATACAACGTCACGGCGGCATAGTAATAATAATATGTGCAGATATCTATGTTTGCAATTGTTTATCTGTAAATCTGACTTGTGCAAAGTCGGCGTGTGTGTAGGTATCTATCTGTGCACTCGTCATGTGTACAGTTGACATGTAATCTTTTAAGTATGCTAATGTCGCATCAAAAAAAAAAATCTGCAATGTAAATATTTATTTATTTCTGCTTTGAATTATTTTATTTTGAAATAAATTGCATAATTAGTCCAGGCTATAAACCCTGCACTGATTTCCATCAACTTGATTGTACCCTACTTCAGCAAGTATATGCGATAATCTCGGTATTTCAGTGGTAAACGTTGCATAATAGATTGTTAATAATGAGTAGGCACCTACCTGACTAACATTGTAGTATGAAATAATAATAAAATATACACACCACCAAGGCCGCGCATCGAAGGCTTCGTTTCAACACGCAGATAACTTTTGGTACACACACCAAAGGACATCATTATCGCCCCTTCACGCGTCGTCACTTCAGATAAATTTGATGGATGTGGGCAACGCCTACCTACAATACATTAATTAAATTTGTTACCATTTGTTACGAAACAAATTTATTTAAATTGTTCTACTTCTTGTGGGCAATATTATTTGCAGCTATCTATAAAAATTTTTTTTTTTTTTTTCGTAGAAAGCAATCACTTAGTGGTTTGACATATTAGATTAAATAAAATACAATCACTTTGTATGAGACCACGAAATTTATTATACGTCCACCGGTTTCGCTTAGCTCAAGCTTCGTCATGACGTATTTAAAACTAACAATAATTACAAAAATCTCTCTTTCGCACATAATTTTATATTCTGTCTCCCTTGATGTTCTATCTAACTGTATATGTATTATGTCTCTCTCTTTCACATGAAATTTTATATTCTATTTCCTTCTTTATGTATATATATAAGTGCATTCTTTTTGTATTTATTGTTAGTTTTAAATGCTTTAAAACGATGGATTATCCGTTTAACGGGTACTAAGTGGCAACCGAACCTGTACGCAATCTTCTTCCAGAACTTACGACTGATCAGCCATATTCATAACATGCTTTTACAATAATTAATCATTGCTGAACCATGTAGCACGCCATTTTGCCATTATAATTATAATAAAGTAGTAATTTGCAGTCAACATTAGTGTCCAGAACACGTATTTTGGTAAAAAGTCGCCCGCGGCCATGTTTCAAAATGCCGGCCTAACAAAATACCGCCCCTAACGTGAGTATGGCGCGAGGGTGACCGATTTAAGAGGCGGCCAATTCATGAGGATGATTTTACAATAATTGAAACCATGGTTTGACATTGCAAAGGGTGTCAAGCAGGATTGTGTAATGTCTCCATGGCTGTTCAACTTGTATATGAATAATTGTGTGAAAGAACTGGAATATATGAATGTAGGATCGAAAATTAACGATTCGATTGTATGCTGTTTATTGTACGCCGACAATGCAGTACTAATGGTGAATAATGAACAAGAATTACAGAGACTAGTTAGAGTAGAATGTACGATGTATGCAAGGAAAGCGACCTTATTATGTATGCAGAGGTATGGTATTCGAGAAAGAAAAAAGCAAAACAAAGTGCAAAATACTTCTAGATAATGAATGCTTGGAACAAGTAGATGAGTTTGTGTATTTGGGTAGTATGTTCGGTAGAAATGGAAAGACAGAGAAAGATATCGAAAGGAGGGTGACTGCAGGGAATAAAGTGAACGGCACTTTGAATGGAATTATAGTTAATGGGAACTTGTCAACCGAAGCAAGACTAGCGGTTCACAATGGAGTCCTGATACCGACACTGACATATGGAAGTAAGGCTTGGAGCTAACAGAAGAGGTACGAAATTAGACTGAATGCAGTGGAAATGAGAACACTTACGCGTATATGTGGCAGATCGTTTTGACAGAGTAAAAAATGAAGAAATGAGGAAATAATGTAAAGCTGATCTTAGTATAATGAATAAGATTAATAAAGAATCACTTAGGTGGTTTGATCATATGGAACGGATGGATGAGGAGAGAACGGTAAGAAAGATATATGACGCAAGTGTTGATAGCACCAAACGTAGAGGACGTCCGCGGAAGACTTGGCACGACCAGGTAAACTAGATACTGAAGGATGGTCCTGTTAGAAGCCTCAATAATCGTCGAGCTTGTATGCGAAGATGTATGAATGTGGACGAGGCGAGAATCGTGCGTCAGGACAGAAGAGTGTGGCGCTCTATCCTATCTGCCTACCCCCGCGGAGAAACGGCATGATGGTAAGTAAGTAAATGGAATCAATAAAATATTTTAATTAATCGAAGTAATCTTATAACCGCAACTTTTTAAAAATGTTTACTTCTTTTATATATTTGAAATTAGGCATATATGCAACATGGAACATTTAATATGTATCTATCACTGTAATACTAAGCGTGTTGCACCTAACATGCGTAATATGTAAGTTACGTCATCACATTGTTTCTATCAGTGAAATCTTATCGGTGACTTTTTAAAATAATTCAATACTTCATATTTACTAAGTAAGAAATCATCATTTTTATTTAAGGACGTTCCCAAGAAAAAATCACTTTTCTTACAATCCTTTTGAAACTTTGAATACACATTATGAGTGTCTTTTATACGTAAAAAATTTTTTCAATAGTCCTTGAGGTAGTAAATTTGTAAATATTGACTATTAAAATGAGCATATTTAACATACAAACTATACCCCGATCGATGTTGTAGCGCACGTTTAATTGAATAGCAATAGTAATTTTCTTACGATTGTTTTGGAAAACTGAGAATCATTAATTGAAAATTTAACAAATATCTTTCTGTAAAAATAACTAAAACAAGCGGTATTCGTTTTGTTATAAAAAATGTTAAAAGTGAGCTACTTTTGAATGGTTTTGACGTTTCCTTTTATAATTTGAATAGTGAAGAGATTTTTGAACTTCTGAAGCGAAAAAGTACACTGTACCTCAACTATTTTTTATTCTATTCATAGTAATTCATAGTAGTTTACATACAGAGGAATCTTCTTGAAGATTGAGTACGACTGCTCTTTGGGAACGTCCTTAAGTTACTCTAGGCCGGAAAAAAACAATCTTGCTCGTGGCGGCAAAAACCCTAGCGCCGGCGCTGATCAACTTCGAAAAAGCTTTCAAATTGGCCGCCTCTTATTGGAACACTGTTACAAGAACGAACGCTGCAAACTGCACATTGCAGAGGTGTCCAATAAAACATCATAACTGTAGGCTTGGGTATTAGTACTTTTATAAAATACAAAAATCTGGAAAATATTTTCTCATTTCTAGTATTCTATCGACCATTATTTAGCCGTGAATCAAGTAAAAGGTCGCGTGGTGTTGTAAGCGTAAAAATTATCAACCACCGCAATAAACTTGCGACATCAATGGGACAATGCGGTACATTGCAGCCCACGTTAGATAGGGGACCAAAAGTTTTTAAATTTATCACACTTACACGTATTTTAAAATTTATAAGTCATTTCTCAGGATAAGATCGAATATCGACGTACCTACGTATGCACAGTGACGGTATAGATTTAGGTTATGCTGTTTAGCATTTAGACAAAATAAATCCATCGTTTATACCCCACCATGTATTTGTATATAATTTTAGAGTACTATTAATAGTGTTTTTAAAGTTAATGTTTTAACGTAAAATAATACCTTTTACCCATATAAAAAAATGTATGAACGTTTTTAAGAACACTTTCTATGACCGAAAATGATTAATTTATTATTTGAAAATCCTTCACGTAAAAACTAAAGGAAATAATTATTTTTAATTAAAGGTTAACGTAAGAAATAGTTCTGCCAATTGCTTTTTGTTTTTCCCAAATCAAAAACCAATATAATAAAATTTGCGAATTAGTAAATGAAGAAGTGGACACTTCAATGATTTGCACGAAGTTGTAATTCTTTATAATATTATTCTGTTAAAAAACAGCATAGGTAACGACTCCATACAAAACGAATCAACCGAAAGTAATTTTCAATTCAGTAAATAGCCATTTATATGACTTGAGTAATTCATTAGCTTAAAGACAGAATAGAGTAATGTGAATAGCTCGACGCGATGAATATACAAGAGCGCCATGGGTACAGCGGTGAGTTGTCGTGGTAGTTTTTAGAACTAAGCAATTAACGTCTCTACTGGTACACAGATGGCGCTAATTGTAAAAATAATGTTTTCATTTATGTTAATCTAATTAATTAATTTATATTTGTTTCCTAGAATTTTTAGCAATGCACACCTTTTTTGCTTGTATGTACTGTACGCCCCTGCGTATGCAGTAATACACCACTAATATATCTGGTCAGAGACTAGACCATCGTCGCTAAGCGAAACAAGGAGTTTTTCAATTTCAAAACAACCTCCGTTATTTTCATGAAAGTTATATTTACAGGAGACAAGAAACGATTTTTTTTCTTGCTATTTAATGTGTAAAACTGCACAGTTATTAATTTTATTATATCTTGCATACATAATTGTACAGGGGGCCCATTTTTTTTGTTACGCCACTGGTCAACAATTTGTTGCGTAGATGCTTTTGAAAATCCAATTTCCCTCAACTCCTTTCTAAAGATGTGCTCCTTGATCAAATGTCTCTAGACTTGAAGGAGACACGATGAGATAAACTCTGAGATTGGTAGAAAGAAACAAAAACTCAAACTGGTGTGTACGATGTTCGATTTGCTCACAAACGTTACCTAAAATCACCATAGATTCCTACAATAATTCTAAAAGTTAGAACTATTGTAGGGATCAGAGTTAGGGATTACCCTAGAGTTAGTCTAGGGTAAATATTATGTTCCAGGCCGATTTTTGTTTTAAATAACTAGGAAATGAAATACATTTTTTTTAATTTCTCGGACACACATTTTTTAAACATTCTCGTAAACTTCGCGTGTTATTTCAGAAATTTAATTTTGAATATTGTTCTTTAGCATCGGAATTATTGTTGACATATTGGCGTAGACTATTCCTTTCAAGTACCCCACAGAAAATAGTCGGGAGTCGTCAAATCCACTTTTTGACATTATGAGGTCGGGAAAAATATTCTCGCAATATTTCGAGCGTAGCTCGCGCTGTGTGTGAAGTGGCACCATCCTATTGAAACTATGTATTGCAGGCCCAATCGACCTAATTCCGCCACCAAGAAGTTTTCCAACATGTGACGATAACGATCACCATTAATAGTTACAGCATTGCCATTATTATTTCGATAAAATGTTTTTATGACTTCAACGCTTTGTTGAGGCGTTAGATACTCCATAATAAATTGTAATTAACTACTCTCTACGACTTCTAAATGCGAACTGAAAAATGTCAGCCAAAACAAAATGACGGCCAAATAAAATCGGCCTGGAACATAATATTCACCCTGAACTTCTTGCGAGCGTGAAATAAAGCGCGAGGAGGATTAAGAGTCGCCTCCAAAGAATTTCACGAGAGCGATGTCCGTATCTCGGAGATTGTCTAGAGTCTAAAATCTCTTAAAAATCTTATCCGTGAACACGGGACAATAATGAAATTTTTATTCGAACAATACCTCGCAATTTGCATACGCTTAAACTCCTTCGACATTAGTCACATTTAGATGCATAATGACCTATTAAGAACGTCAAATTCTTCTTTGTTGTCTTGGAATCTAATTGATGCTCGTTTATCAGCTAAATTTGTATTAGTCAATCTGTTTTCATTTCATCTGAATAAATTTGACATAAAAAATATTATGTGCTACTAAACATTTTTCAATATAATTTTCAACTATTATCTACATACTCGTACATGTGTAACAGACCTACTTATTACAGATATTGCGTAACGTTGCATCCATTGTTAGTGCCATTGTCAGTTTTTGTGAGGAAATCCGTTAGATGGCAGTACAGATTAGCAAAAAATAATAATAATAAAAATAATTTACAATCTTTCCGCATTGTGCGATAGATGTTCCTGTTCCCGAAAGTCTCCGGTAGGTGTCGCTGTTCATATATTCGATTCGTTTATACTACAGTATGAAAATATTTGCCAGTATGAAAAACTAGTGTGAATGATTCTTGAATAACATTCAATAATTTTAGTATTACAGTTCAAAACGGTTTTACACAAAATATCGTATGTACTTGAGATATTAAATTAATGTTTTTTTTACCTCTATGCTTTTAAAAACATCAATTTAAGATAGCTCTAGGTGTACATATGTATATAGCATGTATCATTTTATAGCATATAGCATGTATCGTCTCTTTAGATATCCACCAGATCTTATATTTAAAGAGTACAATGTCCTAGATATAAGACAAATCTTTATGTTGAGACTCGTTCAATATTTCCATACTAACAACAACTCTCCTCAAGCAATAAATCACGGGCACAACACAAGACAAACAACAAACGTCAACACACCAGTTCCGAGAGCAACGACATTTTATCAAAGATTTTACATGTTCTCAGTTCCGAAACTATACAACACACTCAGTACCAACTGGAAATCGTATAATTCCAATGAGATTACACAAATATGGACCCAATATATGATTCAATCAGGTAGAGATGAATCAGAAGCATGGATATCCAACATTCTAATATAATTTATACAATACCTTCACTAATAATTCACTAGTCCTACAACACTCCCATTACATATATTTTTATTATATTTTTACTTTTTTATACATATCTGTAATTCTCTTTTTATCCCTGTCGATAAATAACACCATAACAGCACGAAAAAAAAAACTGGCTACTTTAACACAGACTTCAGTCTAGCAAAGTAGCCAGGACAACGCTGTATATATCAGAGGTGAAGTCTACTCCATCCCACACGATAAACTATGAGTAATGTATTATGTATCCACCACTGTTAGAACAAAAATATGTATGTCAATATATATATAAATAAATAAATAAATTTTACTTTTTTTTTTTTTA
The DNA here is from genome assembly GCA_022840565.1 of Eubasilissa regina. NCBI lineage: Eukaryota > Metazoa > Arthropoda > Insecta > Trichoptera > Phryganeidae > Eubasilissa > Eubasilissa regina. The sequence continues at coordinate 9,386,415 of JAINEB010000019.1, forward strand.
CTGGAAATAAAGACAAAGAACACTGCATGATGCATTGTTAAAGCAATATAATAAGGGATTATCGCACTGACATATAAATACTACGGAAACTCTGGCCGTATAGGCAAAAACTTACATAGGACGGTTGATATAGTAGAGAACATCAGCTGCACATCTAGTTTGCGTTTGTTCCCATCTTTCATGAATGCATTTCATGTATGATAATTTAACATCCCATCTGTTTAATGTCGTTATTTAATCGAGCTCATATTAACGCTATCTTTCTTTATCTGAACGTCGTTTTTTTCTAAACTGGATCATCTTCTATATTAATGAAACGCCATAAACACTTTTATCCGTCGTCAAATTAAGAAAATCAAATAATTATAATTATCTAACTAACATTACAGCAGCATTGTAATGTTTCAATTTTTTCAAATATTTGACAGTAGATTTCTTTGCTTACTCTTTTGAATAAAATGTACCTTCAGAACCAAAATGTAATGTGAATGTGTAATTATATTTTCACTGGCTTTTTAGTGAAATCATATCCATTTATAATCATTTTCACCGTAAAAAATATATTCAGCTTGCGAAAATATGATTTTAACTGATTGTGAAACTACACGCTGCTCTCTACTGTCACTTTGACAATTTACGTGTTTTTGTTTTCGCTTATAATACTGGTTTATGTCGATTAAAATACAAAAAAAGTATTCATTCCGCGTTATTTCGATGTCTAATCATTAAAATAGTACTTGTTTTCGATAAAAAATGTATTTTTATTTTTTTCAAACCAATACATGGACAATACGATTTTACCGATGTGATTTAAAATGAAAGTTCTAAAACTGACACTAGTATAACTTAAACAATGATAACATAACTTACTAACGTAACTAATTTTCAAAACACAGTCGTAGGTCGACACATATATCACCAGCTAATATTAAAATGTTACGACGTCAGTGACATCAATGACACAGACACATAACCACACATAACGCATGCGCGGCAAATACCGGATAACCGGATCGTCCGTTTGCAAACAACACAGTTTCACTGATATTGAAGCAGTGAAATCGTAAATCATTTTAACTGAGTTAGTGAAATTATATATGCACTAGTGAAAATACAACTTCACTGGTAATACACATTCACTATACATTATAAAGGTACATGTTTGACACTTCTCTTCAAATGTATGAATTAGAAGATTTTAGAGTTTTATTTATATGAAAGCCATCTGTGTCACATAAAATGTGTTTTTTTAAAGAGGACAAAATAAAAATTCATCACAACTATCAGACTCAGAGCAAAGCCAATAAATATGTTATTTTAGAAATTTCTAAATTAGGAATAGGATAGAGACATGCATCATACATTGCTCCAACCATTTTATAACCAACTTCGAAAATCAACTAAATTAGCAGCAAATATAAATGTGTACAAAAAAGAGGTTCTAAAAAGTCTTCAAAATTATTGAATTATTATGCTTTTGAAATTAGAAAAATTAACTTTGTGGTTAAAATTCATTATTTTTATTTCTTAACTTTATTTTATTAACCACTTATTGAGTTTAAATACATCTACCGGTTTTGAAAAATACCATTTTCTTCTTCAGGATGTCAATACTAACTAAGTATTGTCAGCATTGACTGTAGATCATAGCTGTAGATGTATTTAATCTCAATAAGTGGTTAATAAAACAAAGTTAACAAATAAAAATAATAAATAATTATGCATTTGACATCTTTCCCAATTTTTAATCTGATCAATTTCTCAACATTTTGTACATTTTGTTATTAATTTTCACATTGCATTATTATAAATGTATGTATATATTTTTTATTTAGTATTAAAAAATGTATTAAATCTGGTAGATCTTGATCTTGTTTTATATATAAGTTGATAGCCACCCCCATAATTCAAGGTTTTCTTATTTGGGGGTGCATAACTCTATTATTAAAATTAAATTAAATATACATTCTGAGGATATCAATTTTGATTATCTCCTTAGTCATCTGAAATTGTTAAAATTATCAGTGAGACGTACGACGACCGACCTTATATTTCTATACAGGATCATCAATGATATGATAGACTGCCCCCAGGTTGTTGGTCTGCTTGACGTAACGCTTGATTGGTTGTTGCTTGATTGTTGTAACGATTGAGGTCATTGAGACACAATTCATTGTCTATTATAGTGGCAATGTCAGAACTCATGTATTAGCAAACTCCACAGTCCCCAGAATGCATTAATTGGAGAATGAATATGCGGAGATAATCTACATTTTTGCTGTAAATTTAACTCTTTATAGGACTGCATTATTACAATTTTTGTGTCTCAACTCAATGGTGCCGGATAGATTGCTTTACTTCACATTTTGTATTTATTTTTAATTTTGATTGTGAAATGAAATACTGACATTATATAATTTTTTTCTTTGTGTAATGTACTTCTGATGAAATTTTCTGTTATTCTACAAGTTATGTTAATGCCTGAATAGGGCGTGTATAATAATAATATTGTCAAATGATAATATATATAAATAAATAAATTTAAGACTAATCAAAGATCTGCTGTTAGATGAAAGTGTGCTGTAATCGTGTCAAATAAAGTAAATTATTCTGCTATTGTATTTATTTTGATTTTTAAAATAAATTTATTAATATCAAGATGTGTCTTCTTGGCAACTCCGGATGGAACATGGCGGATGGGCCACCCCAGACTAAGTTTGGATGAACAGTAACAATAACTTTATTAAGCACTGAAATAGGACAATATCGGGCAAGAGCTAAATGCGATCTGTTACAAATATTTATGTGTTTACACATACATGATTGCGGGATTAGAAGAAATAGGTCATCGAATTCCCCAGAACGATGACCTATTAAGAAATGAAAGGAATCTTGGACATTTCCGGGAATTTATTCTTCTCACGTCTTCACTCTCATCCTCATCTTCCAAGGTCACAACCTAACCTGCTATTTCACTTTAAAAAAGAAAAAAAAAATTTCAGAAAAAATCTATCGAAAAAATATTTCGTTACTACCGGGATTCAAACCTGGGCCTCATTCTATCCAGGAAAGCGCATTCTCCGATTTCACTGTAGCAATCAAATACATTTTCAACAAATTTTGAACTTATATTCAGTAATATTTCCAATTGATACATCTACTATTTTATTTTTAAAAGCAATCCACTTTATATTAGGCAGAATTTTGAATACCTTTGAGTAAAATTCAATAGGAGACACCAGAATTAAATTTTGAATACCTTTGAGTAAAATTCAATAGGAGACACCAGAATTAAATTAATTATTGCATTTTATTAAATCTGGAAACACTAATACAACTTTATCAAGGAAAAAACATTATTTCTATGGAGTTATATTTTCAGAATATAGTTCTGTGGTATTTTAATACAAATTAAATTAATCAACTAGAAAGATATACAGAAAAAATTTATCTATCGAATATATGTTTAGTTGCTACCCGGGATTCAAATATCTTTCTTACTGAGTTATTTAATTTCTATTAAAATATCACAGAACTATATTCTGAAAATGCAACTTCACAGCTAAAATGTGTTCTCATTAACATAAATTGGGGTATGAACTCTTATAAATGTCAAATAAAGGTACCGAAAAATTAATATTCTAAACCATTATGAATCAGAGAATGGTTTAATAAAATATTTTATTTATTAGGAAAAATATTATTTTTCGACACAGGTAGGTACAAATTATTTAATGTAAGAATAAAATAAAGAGAAAAATGTGACATGTATAATTAATTTGCTCCGTCATTGTCTTCACTGCTTACTATATTTTTCTTTCTCCCTGGTTCAAACCCCCTATCATCCTTAAAATTAATGTGCGCTAATAATCAAATAGCTATTTTGTCGCTATTCTCCAACTCTGTCAACCCAACTATTAGATCGGGAACGCTGATTAAGATATGTACACAGTAGTCCAGATGTCTAATTAATTAGATAAAATTCACATACTGTGAAAACCGATTGACTTTTAAAAAGCCAGGTGAATCGGGGTACCTAACTAAATTAAAATGATAATATAAATAGTATACATAAGATTATTGATTAATGTTGACTACTTTAGATGTAAAGATTATTGTATTCTATTCTGAAGAAAATTGTGTAGTTCAATCGCATTTAGAGATTCCAACCCGAATATTCAATATTAAAATATATTTGGCCTTTTTTTACTATTCGATACTCGAATATTTGTGCAGCTATTTAAATAGTATTCGTATTATTATTATAAGTATTCTAAGAATGGAATATTGAACAATTCTCAGGATTCTAATTCAGATGTGGAAGAGATACCTGTTGATTGTTTGAAGAGTTCATCGATGTCCGAATTGCAGACTGAATTAAGAAGCACCATTTTATCCCTCTTAGAAACTACAAATGTGTGTTCAAATAATTTGTAAAAAATAATTTTAGATATTTGGACAATTTTAAAAATAGGACACAAACGTTAGACCTACTATTTAAAACACTTTTAACATTTAAGCCAACATCAACCACTATTGAGCTGGTATTTTCACCTACAGCGACAATAAAAACAAAATTATGAACAAATTTAAAATACGAAACGTTCAATGCATTGTTATTTTTAAAACTACAATAAATAAACAGTTTATGGTAAATTAGCTTGTTTTATTATAAATTTTGTTTTATTATAAAAAAATTATGTATAATATGATTTATTTGAAATATTAAAAATTAATTTCATACCATTGTCATACTTTAGAAACTATTTGAATATTCAAATATTTTTAGTTTTACTATTCGATATTTGAATAGTTGGAATCTGTAATCCCATTATGCGGATATAAAAAACTAATAACAAAGAGATTGAACAAATGAAAGTACATAATACAGTAAAACCGCGATATAACGAAATCCAAGGGACCAAAAAATAAAAATTCGTAATAACGAATTCCCACATATAACGAAATAAATTTAAAAAATCCTACTATATGTTACGCGCCGTCGCAAAAAAATGTTGCGCGGCTTCAAAAAAGATCGCAAATTCTGCAAACAAAGGAGAAAAAAGGCCACAGGGAACTGAATACCTACATATTTTTAGTAGTTTTGTTATTAAAACAGATAAGCAAATGGATAATCAAAGGAATTAAATTAAGAACAGAATCTATTTAACACCAATTGGAAGATATTTTTGTAAATTCCAGAATATTGCAAACACAAAACAATATTTTAATTGTGTTTAAATGTAGAGCCGCTTCAAACATAGTTTTGGGCATGAAACATACAAAATAATTCAAAAATAACAATCTTACAGTTGAATCGCGGCATTTTTATAAAATGATATATATATATATATATATATATATATATATAAAATGATATATAAATTACGAAGGTATTTACCGGTAACGGCGGCAACCACTTCAAAATATATTTATAATCGTTAAAATTGTTCACTTAAAAATTATCGTTAACATTGTACACTTAAAATACACGAAAACAATAGTTAATAGAAATACAAAATACCGTACAAAAATAGTTCATAAAATATTTTAACGAATTATTTATATTATTGACGAGTTCACACGAAAACAATTGTCAAACGAAAATGAATTTATGTAAATATTCAGTTCGGTCATGCAATAGTCGCGTTAAAAGCTGAACAAACTTAACTCTACAGACGTTACACTGAGACTGACATTTCCAATAAGTACATTCTGCAACTTTCGGGGGGGTTCCTGTTAATTTTTGTATTTTACAGCTGTTTGGGTCTGGGTTGCAATCATATTAGAGGCGTATGCATACGTAAAACGTGTCAGAGAACGCCGCAAGAATTATGTCAAATGGTTTTATGGGCCTGCTATGAACCCAATAAGAAGTTTGAATTGTTTTACTACCTTGTCGGCCGACCGCCGCGCACCGCCGTAAAGGCCATAAAACCGTTCGCAAACGGCAGATGCATCGGCGCGGCTTTGTAAGTGCGAAATAATATTTTCATCTTTTAACATTTTTTTATTTCGTTATAAATTTACGTAAATGTATTGGCATTTTTTCGTACGGGACAAAAATGATTTTGTTATAAATATTAACGGGATTTCGTTATATAAATGCATTTTTGTATGAAAAATTGGTTTTAGGGACTAAATTACGATTTTTTTTTCGATATACGTCATTTTTCGCTATATCGGGTTTCGTTATATCGCGGTTCTACTGTACATAGTAATGAACAGCATTAAATTAGCTTTTCATTTACTAGATTTCTCTTTGGATTTTTATTCAAATAGCGACCAACGAGAGTACACTTTTTGGTTTCCCAGGTCCTTATGCCGCGACACGCTGTATGAAAAACAGTAACGTCATTTAGAAATTTCTTATTATTCATAATTACTTCCTCTGAATTGATATCCTCCTTTGATTCATCTAGAAAAATATCAGTAATTCCTTCATCTAAAATGTTATCTTCTTTTGATTTGTTAGGAAATATTTCACCATTAGTTATCGTTTCATCGGTAATGGAATCTTTTTTTCGTTCACCTATTTTTTGATTGCCAAAATAAAATGTAGCGGTACGTATTAGCTCCCATTTTAAATTATGTGAAATTTGTTTGGGATTTTGTTTTTTAGAATTCGGGTGTTCTTGGGAGATAGAATGAGTATCAGAAATATCTTCATTTTTATGGACTTTGTAATTTTCTGAATTTTTTCCCCATTTTGAATCCTGTGAAATTATTTTATGATTATTTTTATTAAGGTTTGGGTGATCTACGCGAAAAGAATCATGGGTATTAGAAATATCGTTATCGATAACATTATCAGCTTCTAAATAAGGTTCGACGAAAAACGGTTCTATTGGTGTGATTTTAAAATCTAGTTCATCTAACCGTACAACCTGTAAAAGAAAATATGATCTATAATCATCTACACTATAACGGCTAGTTGTTTGATCAGTAGTTCATTTTTACTATAGTAACTTTTTACCATCGCCTGTGGAAATAACGTTTGTGGGTTATTTGTACGTCAAATTTATTACTGTCATAGTTAACATTTACAGCCTGGTGGGTCAAAACAAAACACGTCCGGCGGTGGTGGTCATTGTAGACCCACCTCTAGTTTTCGGTTTTTCAATCGTTTTGTGGGAGATTTTTTATAGATATTTCATTTTAAATGAGATGGCATAATGTGCCTTAATGTTTCTGCTAAAAAATAAAATTTAAAAATATAACGAATAATCTACATATTCTCACGCATTAACAAACGCCCTACACAGCCAAAATACAAACATCCACTGAACATGTGATCGTCTCGTCGGAACCCGAGCAGATAGTGTAATAAAACTTACAGGTGGGCACAACACCTCTCAAATAATTATATTACTGTCTAGGGGCCACCAGACAAAAATAAATCATAACAAATATCTTTTGTCTACCTGCTCAAAATGTTGACAATATATGTTTTTGCTTAAGAGCTGAGATTCAATCAGACTGTCTTAGGTCAGTTTTTGAGTATTTTTTCACATTTTTATCAATAACTCATTTGAATCTTGTCTGATAACATTTATTTGTATCTCAAATTATTTAAAAATATTTAATAAAAAATTAACTAGAAGGAAAACACAATTAAACAAATATTTGTAGTGTAGTTCATATTTTTACAAACACCGGGGTCAAATCTGACCGACCACCACAGAGTATGTGTTAATCCCGCCTGATAGTTTGGCGAATAATCATCAATTTTCAAATTTTACCAAAATTGATTTATTTTAATTATTCACCATTGGTAATACATACAATGTTATGCTTTATCTATGGCTTTATTCACCACTGCGTTCGAAATCTGTCATTTTGCTGGCAAAAATCTTCAGTAATATAAATTAAAGAATGAAATCATCATCAAATGAACTCTCATCATTAATATAGCGGGATATTGAATAAATTATTGTATACAGCAATTTTCAAAGAATCAATGAGACAGATAACTTTTGAAACAGCTCTGAAGAATTTGCAGCTATTTGATAGTAAAATGAATTTACTATTGAACATAGTTATGACGAGTAAATACTTTTTACCAACGATTGAACACTTAATTTTATTAAAGTAATTTTTTTTACTGTAGTAAAAATTTACCACTGATCACACAATTGGGCCTAAGATGTTGCTTTTATTAATATGTAATATTCATATATATGTAAAGGTTAATTAAAGTTTTAAGGAATGTGAGGATTCAAGTAATTTGTTATTGAAATAATTCTGTATTTAAATATGTATTAAACCCCTTACAAGATAGTAAAACAATAAATCTTTCTATAAAAAATCACATATTTTAAATAAATTTAGTTATTTTCTTTCAATGATTTTGTTTTAAACTTAAACGTATTAAAAAAATTACCTGTTTACTGAATCAGCATCGAGAATCTCAAAAATATTTGTATATATATACAGTACTGGTACATTTACAACGTTGCAAATCCATTCTGACCAGGTGACGATGGTGAGACGGTCAAATAACGATACATTAAAACCGTCTCAAAGTAATGAATTAGAAAACAAGTTTTAAAAGATCTTTCAAATAATAATATATTCCTTTTTATTAGAAAATCAGTAATAGCTATAATAGATAAATATTAAACATTACATCGTTGGAAAATCAAATGATATTTTTTTTTAAATACTCAAATTTCAATAGTTGGACAGGAAAACACACTGTTACAATTTTTAAAACCTTTAATTAACTTTTACATACATAATATAATACATACAACAGATTTGATGAATTTGAATAATTACAAAATGATTAGAGATATTAAGTACTGTATTAACCCAATTAAAAGATGATATTTTATTTATGACACATGAAAATAAAGATTTTCATTATTACTGTGTGCATGCAGATCAGAATCAATTAATTAGCAGATTTGCCATCCGATATATCAGACATCGGTAGTTGACATACAAAGATTGAACTAGGAAGTGACGAGTAAGAGGAACAAAAGAAAAATCACCCAAAAATTTCATGAATGATAAAAATCTATGAAATGTGTCATAAAATGACAAAGGAATATTTTTGGTGATACGTTTACAAGGTTTAGGTTAGTTTCTAAAATTAGAAAATAAATTAGTTGAATTTGAAATTAATTTAAACACTTCAACTCCTTTTCATAATAATTTCAATATTTAACCCGTATTGAAGAGTGTAGTGAATATACTATTTAATGATTGGAACTTTATACCTGATATGATTTAATAGAATACAAAAACTATTGTGTATTGTGATTTGATTGAATATAGATCCCATTGAGTTGTATTAATATGTATATATTTATTTTTATATATTCAAATATATATTTAAACGCATTATCTTACAAATTGATTGAAATCTGAACCCTCGTCTTTACTGTTTATCATCCAATATGCGATGACTATTCCTAAGAATTGTCTATTCCTAATACTGACTATTCCTAAGACGATGACTATTCCTAAGAACTGACTATTCCTTAGACTTGTGGAAAAAAATTGGCATCCCTGCCCTAGGAGTTATATAGATTAACATTAAAAATTTAATATAAATAACATAGAGAATTTTATGTAGCCTATTCTCTTCAAATGGAATGTGTAAAGTATAAATAACTCTGAGAAAAGTCTCAGAGTAATTTAAACTTAATATGTAGATTTCAGACAGATAAAATGATAAGGGAATTGCTGTTATAAAGTAATAAAAAAGGTATTTAAGGTAGATGCAGCTGTTCATTGACTTCTTTGTACACAATACATTTATACTAATATTGCCTGATTTCTTATTTTATTATGCATTTGAAAAATATATTCTGATTTGGGATTTGATTTTGAATATTTTTTTTATTAAAAGTGCACAAATAATCAGGAGTGGATTTATGGTGCAAGGACCAATCTCACTGGACATGTTGGGAGCTTATCTTAAGACACGGGGTCCCAAAATAATAGTATCAAAACACAATGTGAATTTCAAACAGAAAACAGATATAGAAATAATATTTTAGGTTAAACTATCAATAATAATATACTGGATCCTAGAACTCATGACTCAAGCCGATAAAGACCAAGCGTACAAGAAGTCGTTGGTAGCCGAGCACAATCGAATATGCCATTGCCCTTTATTTTACTTTTCTATTTTCTCAGTCATTTAGAAGCCCTCTGGAAAGCGGGTACCTTGCACGACTCTATAAATCCACCACCATAACTAATTTAAAAGTGTTTACGCTATTACAAGGACATTATAATGAATCATGGATGTTGAATCTATTATGATAACATGGCGTTGCTCTGGGCCCATTTAATAAATCAGGATCTGTGTTAATTCAAATGAATCATTGCTAGGGTTCATGATGACAGGTGATTGGTCAAAAATGTATAATTGTTTGTGGAAAGTTTGGGTAAAATATTTACAGTAGACTAGATCAATTTTCGCTTAAGATATATTTGGAGAACAGCGATAGTGAGGACGCATTGGAAAAAGTAGATATCATCTTGTAATTGGGCTAATACGGTACTTTAATGCGATCTACAGATATTTAGAACATAGGTATGAAGAATAATTTAACCCTATAACCATAACCACTCGGTGCAACAAGCGCTTTTAAGGCTTGGATATTTCTCAGAAAGATCTATGAAAATGTCACGAGAGCGGATACATATTGTTTTAAATTTATTTTTACCTGTATTACAGATTGTATAAAGTAATGAAAGTATAACAGTAAAGTTTTCATCTAGCGGGCTGGGCTGTTGGTTATCACTATTAATATTGGCATTACCGTTTCTAAATATGCTCAATGTCACCTTATATGGTTGTCTCCAATCATCCTCTTGGCTCTCGGCCGGGGAGTACTGCCTATGTTCTGAAGATGCTACTGTTTGGCTCTGAAAGAAGAAATAAAGTAATTAAAAACAAAAAGCATGATAGTAAATAGCTAAAAACATTTATTTTAGTACCTTATAAATAACAGGTTCATGATTGAAGATAAACAACACTGGGTGTACGTGAACACGAATGAGACTAATCTTGAAACTCGTTTCAGAATTCGCATTAGGGATAGTACAGAGTTGAGTGCGAATTGAGCTGTTATTTATTTTCCATTGTATTTTGTATACTGTGTAGAACGACCGACTGATGGATTTGAACCCTTCTTCTTTGTCCTCAAAGAGCCACTCCTCTATGGAGGTTGAAAATCATCACTGCTATTCAACGGTGTAATAAAAAAAATAGGCCCTAATGTAAATTGTAAAAAAAGGAGAATATGGCATTGGGTTCAGGACCGGCCCGAAGGGAGGGCGAGCTCGGGCCCTGCCCATGGGCTCCATGCAAGCCAAGGTGCCGAGCAAGCCGGGGTGACAAGCAAGATGGGGCCACCGTGATGCCCTGGAGAATAGCAGCTAATTCTCCAGTATCATAAGATGTATAGCTTATGAGGTGCTATTAAAAAAGACTGACCAAATAACTCACCTGGGCTATAATTTTAATAATAACTGGGAAATGAGCTAAGAAAGCAATAAAGTTTCTGAAACTGAAATATTTTGCCCATGTGAAGCGAAACTTGAAATACATATGTAATACAACACTCCACTTTATCATCAGTGCAAGACCGAATCACGAAAAAGAGGGACTGTTCGCAAGAGAACATTGTAGCTGCGGAATCTGAGAGTCTGAGTGAATGTTCAACAGGTATACGGTTTTTTTTAAAATCAGGGTTCGGTGCGCCCAGAAAAACTTGCCCGTGAGTGCCACAGAGGCTAGGGCCGACACTGGTCCCAATCTAAGATGGAAGGACCCCTTAAATATGTATATAAGACATTAAGTATTACACTCTATTATCAACTCTTAACCATTTTCCTGAGATGACTCTTTATCTTTCGAAGAGGAAAGATGGTTTCGAGAATCTTGTTGTGGTTCGCCATGTCGAAAGACGAAAAGGAAGAGAAAGAGAAAAATCCCCCACCTGTTGGACCGACCAAGTTGAAAAGGACAATTCTCTAGTAACATCCCTAAGACAAGCAGGATGCCAAGAAAAGTGGAAGAGCATAGTCAAAGAGGCGGAAATTCACAGAGACCAGGATCCTCAGTCATGAGGGACTGACGTGGATGATCAACTGAAAAAATCCATATTTTGCTTTACGGCGACTTTCATTTTGGTCTGGATAATTTTTTCATGTGTTTTTGTAATACACATGAGAAATGATTTTTTATATTTTATAGTTCTATTTCTTGCCATGGTGGATTTTAAAAATCATATCTAATGTTGGCCTTATTGTACCACATAGGTCCAGTTATGCCATTGCTTATATTTGAATATTAGAAGCAGCTTCTCTGAACAATAACTGTACGCTGCAATGGAACAAGTCGTGCTATCAAAATGCGTCATCTTCCTGCACTGCATTTCTTTTGAATTTCCCCCCGCAGTGTCATATTATCATTGTTTATATTTCCCTTCTTGATAGAGATCAGTAAACGTTTCACAATTCACCTTGTTCACCGAGGAGAATTTTATTATCCTCCCATGGTATCACATTTTGAAAGCCCCTATCTTTTTGATGGTGGATTGGGTTATTGTCCATGAATTGGCCTTATAAAGAAGTACTGCATAAAAAGATATAATACCATAAAAAGCACATCCGTATGTCTAAATTAATGTATCTATTACAGAATAGAAACAGCTTTATGCCATTTCTATTCTAACCTTGTTCTCTTGTGCTATCCAGCTCCCCAGATGTTCTACTCCTATTTTCAATGAGACTAGTGATTTTTGTATCTTTTTTCCAATGATCATAAAAAAATTGGTACCTATTTAAAATGTTCATTTCCAAACGTTTCTTCAAATAGTTGAATATACTTCATTCAATAATTTTTTTAGGTATTCAATGCTACTGAATAGAAGGACAGTGTCATCAGCGTAGAAAATATTGTTAATTATTTGACCATTTATGTCAATTCCTTCTGTCATTTCATTTAGTGGTTCTTTAAAAAATAGGTTCATATTAAAAAGAAGAGGAGACAGTGTGCATCCTTATCAGACACTATGGCTGAGTTGTCAATTCATCTTCCACTTTGTATACAGCCTTTTGGTGCCAGAAAAAATTATAAATTAATATTATTATATCCTTTATTTACAATCTCTGAAAGCAAAGTCTTATCTGTGTACATGCACCTTAATAATATGTATATGTAGGGGAAAGTTATATATTATTATGTTATTAAGGAGAACACATTCTTATTGTGAAGTTGTAATTATTCAAAATATAGATATGTGATGTTTTTAATATAAATTAAATGTATTAATTAGAACGATGTACATACAAATAAAATCAATTTTATTGAAAAATATAATGACTTTCAAATAATGGATCGATAGATGTACTACATATTAATTTGAAAAATGTAACATATAGGTTCGAAAATTTATCATTTTTGCACTGTGGTGCTATAACATAATCGGTTAGTACATGTGAAGAGGTTTAAATCCCGATAGCAACAACAATATTTTTCTGATAATACTGATTTTATATGTATATCTTTCTAATTAATACATTTAATTTGTATTACATTATTATGTTATTATATTTATACTATACTATATCTAGTGTATAATTCTAATATCTATTGTAAAGAGGTGGGCATTTTATTGTTTAAGAATATAATACGTATATGTAATTCGACAGATAACGGCAGTGGACAATAAAAGTGATTCAAAAATACTTGTAATAAAAAACCACCACTATATTTGATTATAAAAATATTTCTCAGAATTTGTTCACTTGTTTTTTATGCTTTATTTTGTGTGCAAAAATCTGATGTACTGCTTTAAAATTTTTATTTAAAATACGGTATACGGTGATAAATTGATAATGTCACTTAATGCAACATAGTATTTTTGTGTCACAGTAACTTACAATTTTGGAATGAAATTGTAATTCAAATTTTACGCACATTAATATTGAAGCTGTGAATGTATGTCAATGGAAATGCCGATGTCTCAAAAATATGTTATGTTTAAATGTATCTAAGTAAAGAACAAATGACGATACTGGTATATTTATTTATTTCCTAAAAAAATTTAATATAAACTTTATCGGTTACATGCACTCGTACACACTATTTATGGAGTGGTACCAGAAATTAACCTTTCTCATTCAATATTGTTTAAAAACTTTGTGAGTCATATTTACTTCTACTTTCCCAATTGTGCAATTATTATTTTCTCTGGTTTGAAAAAAACTAATTACATATATATAAGATAAGTCTGTTCTTTCAAAATTGTTTTACTTGGTAACATCACCAATCATATAGTTTTTACATTAACTTCAAATCAGTAGAGTGATTCAAGATAAACTCACCGAACTGCCTTTTATTATTTTTATGAATTATAGTATACAATTCTGTTATTTTTCCTCACATCAACTACTGCAGCAGCATTTTGTTCTTGGTTAATGAAGAAGAAATGCAACAATTGTCAGTGTTGCAAAATAAAGCTTTGAGAATAATACTCAGAAAAAATAGGTACGCTCGAATCAATGCAATACTGAAAGATCTGAATATGATAATTTGAGAGTCATAATTAATTCAAAATTGAAGTCATTGCAAAGTAGAAACATGTGACTAAAACAATTGCTAAAAAATCTCACTTCTTGAAAAGAGCAGAAGATTTATTAGTACTGAATCTTGTAAAATAGTATACAACTCTGTTATTATTCCTCATATTAACTACTACATCAGCATTTTGTTTTGACCAATAAAGAAGAAATGCAAAAATTGTCAGTGCTGCAAAATAAAGCTATAAGAATAATAATAATTATAAATTATTAAAAATTAATGTGAGTACTCGAATCGGTGCAATGCTGAAAGATCTTAATATTCTTAAGCTTTAAGCAGAAAATATATTTCAATGTAATGGTATTTATTTATAAAATCCTCACCATGAAAATATCAACAGAATTTCCACAAAAAATTGATGCAAATCAACATCAGCATGAACATCATACAAGAGGAAAAGATAGACTAAGACTGCCATTCAGGAAGAAGGCTAAATCTCTGAAATCGATCATCATTGAAGATTTTTAATAAATGCCAGAAAACATAAGAAAGGAGGAGAAACTACATAGATTCAAAATGAAACTAAGCAAATATCTGAAAGATAAGTTCTAGTAAAAAGAAATGATTTTTAATTTTATTTATATTAGACCATAAGAATAAATAAAAATAATGATATTTTATTCTGCACATTTGTCTCAAAACAATGTCTATCTTACCACTAGTATTGTTTATTTCTCATACAGAGTTTCAAATTAAAATATATGTATCCTATTGTTGACACAGAATATTATAGAATAGAACTAAAAATAATAATTATTGTTTACGTTTAAACACCTGTTTGAAATAACTGTACCTATCGAAATGTGTTTATTGATAATCAGCAAGATTTTCAAGATTAATGTTCTCTACACATTTATACGGCGATCCATCTTCAGTAACAAAGCAAATTGGTACGCTTTGTTGTCCTTGCGAATACAATCTTATGTACCGAAGAGCTTTGATACAAAAACTGGTGAACATATTTTTAGGTATGTGGCAGTGTCTGTACAGTTTAAACAATGATAAATTGAACTTGTTTTTCTCATAACTATTACTATTAAAACGTTGGCTCATATCTAAGCTCGGCTCAGCCTCGTCAGGGCTTAATGTTTCATTTGAGTCCTCTATCTGTTTTCTTTCACTTGAAACATGTTCAGTTTTATTTGTATTCAATTCATCAAAATCCAAAGAACTTACGACTTCGGTCAATTCTGAATCTTCCATTGTGACGGGAACAACCTGCAGCAAAAATAAACACTAAATATTAATAGTATTGATAAAATAATGTTTTTAGATAAATGGTAAATACATATGATATCCTATTCCATTTCGCAACTCTGAATAAGAAAATGTTGCTGTTTTATTGCTGTATTATTATTATTTCATATATATTTATAACAAAAAAATTAAAACTAATTTTACTAAATTTTTAATAACACAGGATGTCATGTATCTTAAAAATAATAAGCAATATCAAAAACCTTAAAAACATTAAGCATGTAAGGAAATACATTCATGGAAATAAAAAATATTGATAACTGATATTTAATGAAAATACATTTTTGTTGGGAAGTTGCAATTTCAAAATGTAGTTTTGTGATGATTTTTAATATTAATTGCATCAATTAGAAGGATATTCAGAAAAAATCTATTAATAATTGTTTTATTTAATTAGCAACCAAAATAATTTTTCTATACCTTTCCCTTACGGTGCTAAAATAAAAATGCGCATTCCGGTGCTGTAAACTCAGTGTACATGAAGACTTTTGCGATTTTTACTTAACTAATCTATAAAAATTGGGCCTCAATGCACAATGGAAAAAAGGTCCCTAAATAAGATATATGAATAATAGTACTGCAGTTTATGCAATAAATAGTAAGAACAAAATTAGTATTTCTTTTACGAAAAAAAAACATGTGTTTATAGACATTTAAATACGCTTGCAATTTTAAAATAAGTAATTAAGGCAATTTTTATTTCACAGTATCTCCTTTATGATTTTTTCTGTTTTTTACAATTTTATTTATTTTGTTATCTTACATCTAACTTATAATCTAGCTAATGAAACCTAATGGCTACCTACCTCAGAACAGGTACTTTATATGTACCTAGCGAGATAGGTAGCGGCCAACAAGCTTCTATGTAAATGGAATGTAGTATTAATACTTGTACTTTCTGGCGTATTGGTTAATTTAAGGATTTTTAGATTGACACAAGCTCTAAAGGAATGCTATTTTAAAAATAAACGCTGAAATAATGATGATCTGGTCCCTAACCTGACACAGTAGCGGGACAATGATACTGTATACATTGATTATGCTTTTATAATAGACATGAGAAACGATTTTATATATTTTATAATTCCATTTCGTGTGGTGCATTACTATTAAACCAGGGAAAGGTATTGATACTAATATATACTTGCAAAAATATCAATTTAAGTGAATTGTAGAACATAAACTTTTTGGTCTCCTATCTAACGTGAATTCCAATGTACTGCATTGACTGCATCGGTATAGTTACAACACTGAGATGGATTATTAAAAAATGAAGAATTAAGGAAATAATGTAAAGCTGATCTTAGTATAGGGGGTAAGATTAAGAAAGGATCACTTAGATGGTTCAGCCATATGGAATGAGGAGAGAATGGAAACAAAAATATATGACGCCAGTGTCGATGTGACCAGAAGTAGAAGACGTCCGCAGAAGACTTGGCACGACCAGGTAAACCAGATACTGGTGGATGGTCCTGTTAGAAGCCTCAATAATCGTCAAGCTTGTATGAATATGGATGAGGCAAGAATGAGAAGATGTATAAATATGGATGAGGCAAGAATTTTTTATCAGGACAGGAGAGTGTGGCGCTCTATTCTCTCTGCCTACCCCCCGTGGGGAAACGGCGTGATGGTAAGTAAGTACGTAAGTGATATAATTTATTTGATGTATGCAGAGTATTAAGTTGTACATCAAGTGTTAAAGGTTACCAAAATCAAAAATAATTATATTTTTTCAATCTCATATAAAAGGGCAAGGAATACATACCAAAAAGGTCACACAGAGAACAAAAAATGGAACACTAAGAAATATAAATCTCATTTTGACAGGTTAGAAATGTCAACCAAATGTAACTATAATTAAATATAAAGCGTTTTCTCAGAAATTATGTTCTTTTATGGAGTATTGTAAACAATTTAATGCTTTGCGATTTTCAACCACAAATTGATTGATGTAAATGGAAGTAATAAAACTTTATTTGCTATAAAATATGAGAAATCATAGTTCAAAATTTTACAGGGATGTATGTGCATAGTAACAAATATTTTTATTGTACAATCTTCACTTAAATTAATAATGCATATAAATTCTTATTATCAGGTTTGGAATCTTCTTTGTTAAGTTTTCTGGGCTATTGGTCCATGTACAGGATCCCAAATGAGACAGAGTTAAAAATATCCATAACTTTTTGGCTTTATTTATTTTCTTTTTGCACATTATAAAACATTTTTGGAGATACAGGTAACCCCCGTTGATCACGGGGTACACGTTTTAGACATGGTCTAGGGGGGATTTAAAAAAAAACATTTTAAAATCTGAAAAAACACATTAATAAATTAAACATTATTAATAACAACAAAAAAAGACATACATAACATAATTCATTCATTTTGTGCAATAAAGAATCTAAATTCTCTTTCTTGGCCTTTCTACGTTTATTATGCAAAATTAACTGATAACTGTTAAATAAGCCGTTACAACAATGTTTTACAGCACTCACTCGCTCGTAATCTTTGTTGTTTTCTTCTAACAATTCCATGCATTGATTTTTAATTATTTTGAGACTTCACCTTCGCACGGGAATAGGTACCGAGACGTTATTTTATTGAAACATAGTATAGCAGTCCATTTCTTGCATTCGTTAGTTAAGGGTTCGCCATGTGATTTTTAAAGTCTGAATATCATCTAGCGTGCATTCAACACTGCGGCTAAGATTATACTGAAGGATAGACCCAAATGATGCACTGGCTCAACCGTTATTTTGTCTCACTCCCAACTTTACATATATGTATGTGTATGATGTGAGTGAGCAAGAAAGATAGCACGCACATGCAACCACTCAATATGACGATTCCCGGCATGTGTTAAAGCCATATAAGAGCAATGACAAAAAAATTTTTTTTTAAAAAAGATAGCAGTATAACGAATTCGCACTTGCCATGGTCGCAATAAATAAGGTTTATCAGTATATGATGGCTATTTATAATGTGCAGCAATGTCTCAAAGTTATTGCATTTATCTATTCTTCCTTAAGGTCTATTATCTCAACTCAACGAAAATACTTTTCTTTTGTTTTGAGGAACAGGGCTCAGTGACAGATCTTTCAGGAAGAGGTACTCATCAGTCTGTATCCATTGAAGAAGTTGTGGAGGTTGTACAGCAGAGTGTAAATGACGATCCATCTAACTACTCATCATCATTCTACTCAATTGTGCGTCTCCAGAATATCCTTACAATGAATTTTAAAATTGATCTCACTCCCATATCCAAAAATATTTTTTTAAATTTACATGAGATAATATATGACAATGGCGTAAGAAAAATGTTCATATAGCCTAAAATACATAACTATAAATAACATAAGACAAAGTTAATTCTTACGTACTTGCGTAAGTAGTATTTCTCAAGTTGTACACCTCATAGTAAATCCAAGAGATAGGTGGTCCAAGAGAAATTCTCTTGTGACAATTATAATCTTTACTAGCCTGCCCGCCCTCAGCTACTCCATGGGAGTAAACATACCCTGCAGAGACACAGTACCCTGTTGTTAAAAAATTCACTAATACACTTAAATAAAATCATATAAAGTGTTTTGATAGGAAAATAAGAAAAAGAAAAAGAGTGAAAGATAAAAATTTATATCCGTTACACATTTATCTATCACCAGAACTTTTAAATTTAAATATTCACCTAAAGCTGAAAAAAAATCATAATGTGTCCATGGGATATCTCTTTAATTCAAATAATAAGCAATGCGCCTGTAGAATACAAATCAACAACACAAGATGGTATACAAATTGAGTTAAACTGACACCAGACCATTAAACTCATAAAAAAATTATTTTATTCATAAAATCAGGATTTATAGATAAAAAAGATATGATAAAGACTTGTAAGGTAGACGCAGTACACTTTTGTCAATCTCCAGAAGTTTTTCAACATAAATAGTGCCTAAAATCCTAGAAAAAATCATAATGTGTTCACAGGATATCTCTTTAATTAAAAAAATAAGCAATGCGCCTGTGGAATACAAATCGCCAACTCTAGATGGTAAACAAATTGCGTAAAACTAGCGCCACCTCATTATACTCACAAAAAAATATTTTATTCATAAACTCACAATTTGAAGACAAAAAATATTGTGTCATTCTGAACAGATTTGTAATTCCCGTGGTGAAGCTGAATACTATTTAAACAAACTTACAATCTGTCACCTACACCATTTAGTAAAACCAAACCAAACCCAACCTAACCTAACTAACCTAATCTTTGTGTAACCTAATCTAACATAACATAACCTAACCTAGTCTTCAGGTTTAAGAAAAACAAACATTTTGTTAATACTCATTGATAAAACCTAAAACAGTGTTTTGATATGAAAATAAAAAGAATAAGAATTGAAAAAGATAAAAATCTTAATGCGTTCCACGTTTATCTATCACCAAAATTTTTAATTTAAATATTGAACATAAACTGACTGAGAAAAGCTTAAAAAACCAATGTGATGGGGGAACAGAAGAAGAAGAATTAAAGACTACTTTTCTACTTTTTTTAAATGCGTAACACATTTAGCTATCAATAGAATTTTTCAAATTTAATATTGCAATCACCATAAGTGATTTCAACATTGCCTCTTGCATCCTGAAAGAAATAGGGCCCAATGATTCTGCCGGTCCACATGGCTCACTATACAGTAACTCTGCGTAGCTGTATCAATTGAGGGTTTTCAGTCCCCCAATAACGACTGTTTTGTTAGTTAACAAAACCCCCTAAGTAGAAATGAGCTTCGTCGCTCGCTTTTTCCAAAAGTTGAAAGATTATTTAGATAAAATGCTTTAATGACTTTAACACGTTGTTGAGGAGTTAGATGCTCCCTAATAAATTGTAATCATCTACTCTCTACGACTACCAAATGCGAACTGACAAATGTCTGCCAAACCAAAATGGAGGCCAAATAAAATCGGCCTGGAACGTAATATTCATTCTGTACGTACTTGAATACAATAACTAATTCTTTTGATTAGTAATGAGAAAAAATGCTACTTTTGACTCACATATGTGATTGTGATTAGTATTCGATAATACCAGTGATTAAAAACTGTGACTGATCACTATTTCATTACTAATGTTCATGCGCCATACAATATCACAAATCAAGAAATAAATTAAGAAACGAAAAAGACCGAGCGTAAATTTAAAACTTTGTTTGCGTTAAAAACATATTCTAGCCTCAATAATAAATAAAAATCTAATTTAATTATCATCACGAAGAAAATGGAATCTTTTTATAAAATATAAGTGTGCTTTTCGGATCAAATTCCCAGCATTTGCTCTTTTACACATATTTATGTGTAAAATTTTTTAACAGAATTTATTAGATGGTGGTGATCTTGATAATGATGTTATTCCTTCATAAATTTTGATTATCAATTTCATAAGTTTGTGTAAAATTTGAATAGTGCCATTTGTCGAAAAGTTAATGCCAGCAGTTCACTCTTGCCGAGGCGAGGCGAGTGCGTGGCCAAGCGAGATGGCACGAGATGACGATGAGATAGATAGGCGATGATCAACACAAGATAGGCGATGTAAGCCGAGAGCTACAGTACATTCTCGTGCTCTTCTACTCTCACCATGCCTCAGCTAGAGTGGACTGCTGACATGAAAAAATCAATCAATCATAAATCTCAATGTTTTCAAATACTCAATCACTGATAGTGAGCGTGACGCAAAGATATCAGTGATTGACTCACAGTTCGTGACTTTGTGCCCATCACTAATTTTAATATTTAAACACACAAGATTAGTTGAAACTAATGAGCAAACACGGGTTGTATATAGTTTAATAATAAAAAAAATGATTATATTGTTAAGAATCTATTTAATAATTAAAAATCTAATTGAAGAAGAATATTTTTCAGATTCACAAGTCATAGAAAAAACTCCTATGACCTGTGAAGAAACAAAATAAATTGTAGGTTGCTTGTGAGTTCATAGAAATACAATTGATTAATTATAAGAATTAATATTATGAAATTTATGTGTACATTTTCCTAGCAAAAACTAATAGGAATTAAAAATACATTATAAAATACTCTTTCATGAATTACATACAATCAGGCAGGGGCGTGCAGTGTATACAAGCAAAAAAGCTGTGCATTACTAAAAATTCTAGAAAACAAATATAAATTAAATTGGGAAACATTATTTTACAATTAGTTCCATCTGTGTACCAGTAGAGACTTAAATTGCTTAATTCTAAAAACAACCATGACAACTCACCGCTGTACCCATGGCGCTCTCATGTATTCGCCGCATCGGGCTATTCATATTATTTTGTTATGTCTTTAAGCTAGTGAATTACTTAAGTCATATAATTGCCTATTTACTGAATTGAAAATTCCTTTCGGTTGATCCATTTTGTATGGAGTCGTTACCTTAGCTGTTTGATTTGGGAAAAACAAAAAGCAATTGGTAAAACTATTTCCTACGTTAACCTTTAATAAAAATAATTATTTCCTTTAGTTATTACGTGAAGGATTATCAAACAATAAATTAATCATGTTTAGTCATAGAAAGTGTTCTTATAAATTTCCATACATTTTTTATATGGGTATTATTTTACCTTAAAACTTAAACTTTAAAAACATTATTAATAGTACTACAAATGACGGATTTATTTTGTCTAAAGACATTGGTTAAATCAAAGTACATATATTGTATTACATATATTATATATGATTGCATAATATTATTAGTAACAGCATAACCTAAATCTATGCCTTCTGCACCCCACTGCAATTAGAATATCATAAGATATATATTAAAAATACGAATTACTTGTATTAATTAGAAAGATAAATTTTATTGAAAAATATTGTTGTTGCTACCGGGATTCGAACCTGGATCTCTTCCAATCCAGGGAACGTACATTATCTGATTATGCTATACCAATACAGTGGATTGACAACAAATTTACAAACCTATATGTTACACTTTTCAAATTAATACATCTGTCGTTTCATTATTTGAAAGCCATCTACTTTGTTTTTACGGAATCTCAAATACCTTTGAGTAGATCTATGTTCTGAATAATTACAACTTCACAATAAGAATGCATTCTCCTTAATAATATGTAAGTTGTATCAATGTGTTCAAAATTTAATAAAAATGACTTGTTAATTCTGGCATCTAACATTGGTTTACTCAAAGGAATTTGAGATTCCGTAAAAACAAAGTAGATGGCTTTCAAATAATGGAACGATAGATGTATACGAAATATATATAAAAGTGTAACATATAGATTTGAAAATTTGTCATCAATCCGTAAAACTAGAGCTATCTCACGTGCACTACCTATATTCGTTTTGTTTATATAACAGGCAATGTCTATTAAATTTTTACATTTTGCCGTTTTAAGCTAGGTTAAGTAAATAAATTTCCATTCAGAAAAATGGAAACATCATTGCCTCACAATGTAACTAGTGAGCGAACTAAAAAAATACTAATTCCTCTATACTGCAACTGCGGTGATTTATTTTTTAGAAAATTAAGTTGTCAAGTAATTCATTAAGTAAAATAGTTAAAAATAAAATTGAAAAGATTGAGATCTATAACAATCTGACGCAATAATTTGGGCAAACTGTTCCTAATTTCACCCTGATCGTGAAATACAAACTAATCTCAGTTGTGTTCCAATATCACACAATAATGAATTATTTTACTAGCGATAACATGTGAAAGGGGTTTAGTTTATCTTACACATTGAAAAGAAACTTATTGCTTCATGTGGGAGTGAGCATAACGTATATATTACAAATCATTTGCCTTGCTTATTTTTTTATATCTATAAATTTTACGCTTGTTTAATAATTTTTGAAATCACTGGGATGACCACCAGAGTGTATGACATACTGTTAGTCGAGAGGACACTACCGCACCATGAACATATTTTGAAAAAAATATAAATATACATTATCCATTTAAATGACAAATTATTCCATTTTGTATTAATAACATTAAAAGTTAACCTTGGTTAGGCTACTACACTAATACATTTTCATGGCTGTCTAATGATAATATAATATAATATAATTAGTTCATAGCTAACACCAACATCAACCCTGATGATGTAAAATGTGACCTGGAACATTCTAGATAACCCAGAATAAATTAATTCTGAAAGGGAATATATTTTTTAAAGAAAGACTGTCGTAAATATAATATATTATATTAATTATAATAGATAAAAACGGATAAGAATGTACGATGTATGCAAGGAAAGCGACCTTATTATGAATGTCAACAAGTCGAAAGTGATGGTATTCGAGGAGGTACGCAAGACACCGTGAAAAATACTTGTAGGTAATGAATGTTTGGAACAAGTAGATAAGTTTGTGTATTTGGGAAGTATGTTTGATAGAAACGGAAAGGCTGAGAATGATATCGAAAGGAGGGTGACTGCAGAGAATAAAGTGAACGGCGCTTTGAATGGAATTACATCTAACGAGAATTTGTCAACCGAGGCAAGACTAGCGGTGTACAATGGGGTCCTGGTACCGACACTAATGTATGAAAGTGAGGCCTGGAGTTGGCAGAAGAGGAATGAAAGTAGACTGAATGCAGTGGAAATGACATCACTTAGACGTATTTGTGGCAAATCTATTTATGACAGAGTAAAGAATGAAGAAATAAGGAAATAATGTAAAGCTGATGTTAGTATAATGAGTAAGATTAAGAAAGGATCACTTAGGTGGTTTGGTCATATGGAACGAATGAATAGGGAGAGAATGGTAAGAAAGATTATGACGCAAGTGTTGATGGCTCCAGAAATAGAGGACATCCGCGGAAGACTTAGCATGACCAGGTAAACCAGATAATGGAGGATGGTTTTGCTAGAAGCCTCAACAATCGGTGAGCTTGTATGGCAAGATGTATGAATGTGGATGAGGCGAGAATTGCGACGCTCTATCCTCTCTTCTTACCCCTGTGGAGAAACGGCCAGATGGTAAGTTAGTTAGTTAGTTAAAAAGGGACTTATGAATAGTAGAATAAACACAAAAATATTTTTATTAAAATATTTTATTGGCTTCTACATACATACATAATACAATGAATCCAATATGTTACAGATGTTAACCTTAAAGTGGGTGCAGACTGAACCGACCGGAATTGAATTGATCACCCTGGGTGAATATTCCTTCATGAAATCATACTTTTGCTTTGTAGGTATTTTCCATCTCTAGTAGCCTTTGATAGGTTCATTACGCACACAAATTAACTATTTCCATCTCTTTCCTGCATGCCCTATGCCGTACAGATAGCTATTGTTTCGGTTGTGCTCAGGCATTGAATCAGTTAAGCACGCCTAACATTAAAGGAGTAGAAAAAATTATGCGTGACTTTATTCACCCAAGTTTTTTGCTGTCTGTGTCAAGAAAGTTTGCATTGTTGTGCGTATTTTTATTAAAGACAATGACTCGCAGATATATTAGTGATGATGAAATGGTGTGAATTCTTCTTGAAGAAGGTGGAGAAACTGAACCAATGCTTAGTAACAAAAGTTCAGAGGTTTCAGATCACCTATTAGATGCTAATGTTACAATGCCGAGGAAACTGATAATGAAGAAGACTAAATCTGAAATTTAGGGACTGTGAAAAAGATAAAAACTATTATGTAACTTTTTATTTCACTTTACCAAATGTTGATTTTATAATTTTGAGTTTATGATTAGTAATTGTTGAGAAAATGTTTTAAGTTTAAATAAAATTGTCTCATATTATAAAGAGTAAAAGATTATTTTATTAATTTGTGTTTTATAATATGTACATACAAATGAAAAAGGTTGAAACGATTACACGCGATCGCTGCCATTTCAAAAGAACGCGCGCCCACTTGAAGGCTAATTAAAACAAAGGAATCTATAAAATGTGCTTCATTCATGGGACGTCTTTTATTTTTAAATGACAGTTCAAGTCGACCACTCCTGGCAACAAGTACCTTCAATGAATGGGTTCTTGATGACAAGTTCTTTGTAAATATTATGTGCACGAATACAAATTTTGGTGAATCTATTTTTAGTTGTGTTACAAATTGTATAAAGTAGTGAAAGTATAATTTTGAAGTTTTTGTCTGGTTCATTATCTGGTTTGTCATCATTAATGATGTTGCCATTTTTTAAAATAGTTAATGACACCTTGTAAGCTTGATCTTCCCCCCACTCGTTACTCTGGACGTACTGCTTTTCATCATCTTCACGGTTCTATGGAAAAACATAAATTATATTTTTTAACAGAAATTATGATATTCATATGTACACTAAAAAATTTTTTTGGTGTAATTATCCAACAAAATTAGCAAACTGCTTTATTTCTGTATACAAAATAGAATAAATTATATTAATAAATTAATGTATATAAACTCACTACAAGTTTATGAGCCATCTGAAACACATCAGAATTACTCGTTGAAGCTGGATGGATCTGTAGCAAAATATAAATATAAATTAACATTTCATAGGAACATGTATCTAACTTACTACCCCAGATGTTTTGATGTGTTTTAAATAAGCAATATAGTGTGTATAATATATAAAGAAATTCTAAACACAAATTACTGTTTAGTTAGTCTACCCGTCCTAATTAATATAATTATTTTTCCGTTTAAAGAACATTCCATTGTTGTTCAATGTCTCTTTATCGATACATAATCTGTGACAGATCCTTTGTTTCTCGAAAGATTTTGCATCTCCGCCACCACAGCAAGCTAAATTAATGTTTTACTTGGACAATTTCTCCTTCCTTCTATCACTGTGATAACAAATATGTTATGACTAAATATGGGATCCAAACATTTTACACACTACTGTCTACTAAAAAACTGCTGAGGTTGAAAATACAGAGTTAACAAAGCAAATTACTAATATATATAGAACTATATAGTAAGACCAGTGGTCACTTATGGTTGCGATACGTGGTGCCTAACCCAAATCGATGAAAATAAATTAACAGTTTTTGAATGCAAAATATGTATTATTAAAATTAATGGAGCTGCATTAGAAAATGGAACATACAGAATATAAATGAATCATGAGCTCTAAAATTTAATAGAGCACAAAACAATTCTAAGATTATGTAGATCCCAAAGACTGTGATGGGCTGGCCATGTTAAAAGAATGCCAGATGACAGGATACCAAAGATCACGACCAAGTGGATACCTCAATGTAAGAGGTGTGCTAACTGTGTGGAAGAAGACAGGAGCAGGTTGGAAGAGTCTGGGAATTGGAGAAGAGTAGCCAGGGATAGGAGTCAGTGGAGAGCACTTGTGGAGGAAGCCAAATCCCACCCTGGGATGTAGTGCTGTTGAGAAGAAGATTTTGCTATTATACAGCTAGTATCCTCATAACGGGCAAAAGTTTTGCTGACTTTGAAAAATACGCTCTGTAATTCATCATCCATTATTAAACTTAGTGGTCCTGGATGTTATCCTTCTTTCATAATAATTAATAATAATAATAGTAATCCATAATAATCCTATCTTATTTTTCTTGAGTCTTCTGCTGTGTGTGCAAAATGAAGTTCCTGTCATTTGTTTTATTTAATTCCTCTGTATTTTAGCATGGCTTACTTTCAATTTTACAAAAAATCACTAGGTTCATCAGATTTATGATAAATTTATATGTATGGGAAAAGAGTTTTGGGAAGGCTTTGGAGAATTAACAGAAGCTGTGTTGTGCAATTATTAGAGACAGAGAAGGTTTATCAAATATGTATAGATTTGTACAAAATGGACAAAGATTTACACATTATGAAAAGAGTTAAATCCAAAATAAAAGGGAGTATACAAATCCTAATTGAAAATGACCCTGATAAATGGAGAGCTCAAAAAGCTAATGAAATTATACCATCTGTGAAAGTGCAATACGGTCTATGAGCCAAAACATTCAGAAGAATTGTCATCATATGTAAAAAGACATTGGCTTACCAACACAAAAAAAATCAGTACCCCTAGCAGCTGTCAATAGTTTTTGTCCCTTCTGAACATTTTTTCAAATGGTTAGTAATCCACTTACATACATGATATATTGTTATAAACAGCTTGAAAAGAATAATTGCAAAATTGAAAACTTAGAATGGATATATCCACCCAGTTTCACTTTCCAATTCATAAATTCTGATATGGATATATTCTGTATGATAAGTGCTGTAATTCTATAAATTTATTGGTTTTACATATGTGTATGTTTTCTCTATTCTACATGTGTATTTCTGAACGTGCTCTAGAATTTCTCAAATATTTCATAGTTTTATCTTTATGGAATATGTCATGCATATTTAATATGTACTAAATAATGGAAGCAATCAGCGATATTATGGCCGCTTCGCGGCTTCTATGATACGACGCGAGATGACCATAGATGAGAGAGATGGCAGTATAGATAAGAAAAGAAAATGATAGATGGTCAATATACTTGCCAGTCGTCAAAATTCGTACGGTTTCGCTAATGTATGTTTTTTTTTACTTGTAATAAAGACAATATACATGCGATGACACTACTGTGCGAGTCGAATACAGTCCAGTAAGTCATAAATAAAAAGATGGGGAAGCGCAATATTATTATGGATTTATACAAATTATGATTTATGGTCAACTTTTTCAAATCAAATGTTTTCTGTAAAACAAGGTGTGGTACTTTAAAGTTAGTTATGGCAATCTGAAGATTGATCCTCATCCAAACGACCACCAAGTAAGTCATATTTATCGCAGAACAAGCTATCAGCTTAGATTATAAAATTGTCCAAAATTTGATGTAACACATACATATATCGCTAACAGGGCAACTACTTCATTAATTATTATTAATAAAAATACTTATGTACAACGCCTACATATAAATTAAATATAATCTTCAATTGGTGTGGTGAATGTAATATATAAATAAAATTTGCGTGATACGATCTAGAAATTAGATTTTTTACATGTATTTTTTCTATTAAACCCTATTATGACTTTTCTATAGTTTCTCATAGTAATGTTAGATGTGTTTCAATTATTGAAACTATGAATAAAAATTGGTAATTTGATTTATAGTGAAATAAATAAAATATGAACATTAGCATATTCAGTTGACTGCAATCAATTGGGCCATCAGTTAATCAGGGCAGCCTCTGATTTGGGTTAAATTTTACAGAGCAGAAATCATATTGAGGAAATAACAGCAATTTACATGACTTATTTGGGACTCCCCATATAATCTGGGCTATACATTTAAAATCAAAATATGTAATATATATACATAATTACTAAATTTTATAATCTCAAGAAAAACGTTGGTAATAGTTTAATGTGCATTTTTTATAATGTACAGTGGATAACAACACTTGAAACATGATTCAAAACATCACAAACGTTTACTGTCGGCGCGGCACCAGAGATTCACATGTAGACGTTGTCAGGTGTGGTGAGGTTATATGAATATTCAATAATAGCTACACTGCCGTGCTTTTAGACTAAAGCCATTTAGAAATTTATAACCCCTGTCAATGAATGTTTTTTAGAAGAGTGAATTTTATTTAGAAATTTAACATGTCAAGAAATGACTAGACACTTTCAAGTAAAATTGCTTTGCTTGATAAAATTAAAAGCTGGTCACTTAACACAAGTTAACATCAGCTCGCTGACGATAACTAGTATGTCAAAATCTATCATATTGAATCTCATTATGTAAGAAAACCAATTGCATGACGAATGGACATTGGCAAACATCCAAAAAAAATGTGAAGGAAAGGATCCAGATGTCGAGGAGGCTCTAAAATATTTTTCTGTAGTTACTGGACGAGACGTGAGTATCAGCAGCCTAGTATCAGAGGAGTAAGCTAAAAAGCTGGGTCATAATGATTTCAGAGCAACTAATGGTTGGCTGTCTCGATGGAAAGCAAGATGCAAAATCAAATTCAAAAAAGTACATGGTAAAAAGAGCAGCACAATTTTAGTTTATGTTTCTATTTTGGAATTTATTACAATTTTTGTTCCAGAATATGTAATTTTTACAATACATATTATTTTATTGTACATATGTGTGTATTACATATTATTTTTCATGCGCATATTATTATTCTGTATTTTTTATTTGTTTTCTTTGTTTTATTAACCACTTAATTGAGTTTAAATAAATCTACCGGTTTCGAAAAATAGCATTTTCTTCTTCAGGATGTCATAACTAACCAAAAACATATATTATTGTTTCTTTACCAGAATCAATTTAAAAAAAACCAACAATTATTTAAAAAATAAATTTAGTACCTAACTCAAATTGTTACATAATACAAATTTATTCAAATAATTTTTTGGATCTAACATTGATTAAAAATAATAATAAAATTGAATTCAAAATTTTTAAAAAACCAACTTTTACAGATATTATCATACACAATGAATCTAATCATCCATTATCACACAAACATTCAGGGTTCCAATCCATGATACATTGTTTAGTCAATATTCCTGTCAACATCCAATTTCAATATTGAATTGAATACAATTAAAAAAATAGCAATTAATAACGGGTATAATACAGGTTTGATACACTATTTTAAAAAATAAATTAAAAGAATGTAATAATCAATTTTTATATAAATAATAAATTTATATAAATAATATTGAAATTGGATGTTGACAGAAATATTGACTAAACAATGTATCATGGAGTGGAACCCTGAATGTTTGTGTGATAATGGATGATTGGATTCATTGTGTTTGATAATATCTGTAAAAGTTGGTTTTCTAAAAATTTTATTATTATTTTTAATCAATGTTAGATCCAAAAAATTATTTGAATAAATTTGTATTAAGTAACAATTTGAGTTAGGTACTAAATTTATTTTTATATAAAATAAATTTAGTACCTAAAAGTTATTGAGTTATTGAGTTAGTTATTGAGTTAGGTACTAAATTTATTTAAAAAATAAATTTAGTACCTAACTCAATGGTTTTTTAAAAATAGATTCTGGTAAAGAAACAATAATATATGTTTTTAGTTAGTTATGATATCCTGAAGAAGAAAATGGTATTTTTCGAAACCGGTAGATTTATTTAAACTCAATTAAGTGGTTAATAAAACAAAGATAATAAATAAAAAATATGAATTTTAACCACAAAGTTAATATAGCTAATTTTAAAAGTATTATTATTCTGTAATTTATATTTTTGTTCAACAATTTATTGAAATGTAAGAAAAACACTCTTTTATTTTATATGGAACTTTGGATATTAGAGTCAGCCGCTTAATAGGTATATGTGGAATCAACTAAATACTTGTGAGTTTTCAAAGACAAAAAATAATATGATTATTAGAATACCATCACACAAATATTAAAATGGAACCAGTCACACTAGAAAAATAAAAATCAAATATGTATTGTCAATAATTCTCTGCACACTTACAATTTATCTGTCTTCCCATATATTTTGGGATGAGTTAGCTTAATTATTTTAAAGACAGAAACAGAAAAAAGTAGATACTGTGAAAAAATATTTAATGGATTAATTTTGGAGAAATGTTTTCATTAGAATCGTAAAAAAAAATTAATGACAGAATTATTTTCAGCAATTTGATTCCATCTATGCTTGAAAATACCTATAAACTAAGTATCCATGTAAACAACATTTTTTTTTTACCTGTTTAATTATTTATATAAACGTAGGTAAGTAGCTTGTTGGTGTATGGGTCAAGACATTTGTCTAGTGATCTAGTGGTCGGGGGTTCGCGCCTCATTCCAGAACACCAGCAAGTTAGTCCTATTTTCATAGCTCAAGCGTTTAGCTTAGTTTGATAATAGTAAGAATATTAATGTGACATGTTTTCCGTGTACTCATCTCTATTTAAAAAAAAAAAAAAGAAATAAGGTATACAAAATAATCTGTTTAGTTAGCTACTAAGACAGTAAAATGTATTTTCAATACACACATATCCAAATGATGGAATTGATTGTTTAAGATGAGTTACTTAAAATATTGAGATGCTTATTTAATAAATCTATTTAAAAACTGACTTATATGGACAAACAGATGAATAAATATAATTATTACAATTCTTTGGATTCATCTCGTGAAATAATAATTAGTATCTGTCATCCCAGCCGATATAAGAATTCAGATTCAAAAACTATTACAATTCTTTGAATTCACTACGCTTGTGAAATAATCACATATCTGTTTCCCCAACTGATACAAAAATTCCAATCTCAGTCTCAGAATTATTAAAAATCTTTGAATTCACTACCCTTGTGAAATATTCACATATTTGACACAAAAACATATATCCCAAAACTATTATAATTCTTTGGATTCACCACTGTTGTGAAATAATCATGTATCTGTCACCCTAACGGATACAAGAATTCAGATCAAAAACCTATTACAATTCTTCATATTCACCACTCTTGCGAAATAATCACGGATCTGTTTCCCCAACTGATATTGAACTCTGACCCCAAAATTATTACAAATATTTAAATTCACCACCTTTGTGAAATATTCACATATCTGTCACCCCCAACTGATAAAAAAACAATTACAATTCTTTGGATTCACCACTCATGTGAAATAATTATGTATTTGTCACCCCCAACCAATACAAAAATTCAAATCCCAAAATTACAATTCTTTTGATTTACCACTCTTGTGAAATAATCACTGTCACCCGACTGATACGAGAACTCAGACCCCAAAACTATTACAATTCTTTGGATTCACCACTCTTGTAAGATAATTATGTTTCTGTCCCCACAATGACAGAATGAAGCACAACAGTTTCATGTCAAGCCAAGAACAAAAATATAGAAACTATAAAATGAAACAAATTAATTTTGTCACAATATTAGGTTCTTACCAAAAATTTAAGAAATATCACAAAACATGAAGCCCTGAGGAACAAAAACCTCATATTGACCAGCTGGAAATTTCAACCAATACAAAACTTAATTATAAACTTTTTGTGGGAATTAAGTGCTTTTATAGAGAATTACAACCAATTTTATGCTTTGTGATTTGCGACTATAACATGATTGCGTCTTATATGTACTATACTATAATATTATAAAGTGAAAAATATACCAGGTAAGACACATCAGGGATGTAATAAGGAGAAAATTAATATTTTGCTTAATTTAATATTTTACAGGGCCTTCAAGGGGACTGTGCAGTAAATAGAAATTCCTCTGTTTGGTCCAGTGTTATAATCTTTAGTGATGTCAAATGAATGACTTGTAAATGAGGGGTATAGAAACAAAGACACCATTATTTGAATGAGGAAATTGGGATTTTAAAAAACATACAAACATGTTTTCATTTTTTAAACATGTCACCCTCTATTTTCTCTATATTGGATAGTGGCAGTTTTGTTTACATACCCCTCATATACTATTCTAGGATTCTTCTTTTCTATATTTCTCTTCAGCTCATAGGATCTTTGATCCAGTAAGTCATCTTCTTCTCTGGTTTTCCATCTTTCCACTCACCACCAACTCCAAGATGTGTGCAAAAAAAATTAAGAACGCATTTCTGAAAGATCATAGACAATTTGAATACTTAATTGTTACAAAATTTTTGAATTGTAAAATAATTATGTACAACTCTAAATACACACCTTCACTCAACTGTAAGATCAAATAACAGATACTACTGTCATACATTTATACCACATATCAATGATTTTTGGTAAATTACTTATGTATTATTCTACTCTGTGGATAAAATACAACAAGCAATGAATCACAACTCGCTCCTTGCTCAGCTCTGTACTGATCTTAAATGATGTTCAGCACAGGAACAAGACTGTAGCAAATCACGCAGGGGTGGTTCGCCGGTTCACTCTGAGCTCTCGAACGTCGACGTCTGCAGCGGTGTGCAGTGGTCCAGGGGGGTCCAAGTCTTCGTCCAGTGTAGCAGCCAAGTCGTAGAGTCTTCCGGGATCAAAAGTCAAATCCAGGGAAGAAAGTCCAGGGGTATAGCAGGGTCGAAAGTAGAGATGAATAAAATGCAGTTGTTGTAGAGAAGTCCAGCGGTGCAGAAGCGATCGAGGGAAGTGATTTTTGCAACCGCTGGACCGTTTATTTATCCTCGAGAATTGTTACGTGGAGCTTATGGCTCCAGCAAGAAGCTGGGGACCAATCGGGAGGCACAGACATCCCCCGCGCCACCCCGATTCGGTCCCGCGCCGCCACCACCTGGTGGCCAAACTCCGAAACTCTCGTCATTTTTTCCGCCGTCCCGTATGGGGCGGCAGAACTCAATTTTGCCCGCTATTTTCTCTTATTATATTTTTAGCAGACATTTCCCAGACATCGCGAGTACTTTTTATTACAAACATTGACCTGCCTCGCGATGCCTGGTAGTTCTTACTGCGGGCGATGGCCCGGGGAATTTATTAATGCACCTTAAACCTTAAAAATCCATTTTTACTATCTAAACGATTTTTAAGGTGCATTATACTATCTCCGGGCGATCGCCCTCTCAAAACTCTATTTATTTTCATATAACATTTATGCATAACAATTTTTTATCATGAGATATTCCACAAAATGTAATAGTAAATTTTTGGCCGGCGCCGGGGCGTGGCCTCGTCCGCGGCCCGGCTTCCCCCTCTCCTCGGCGGCCCGCTACGTGCAGAGGCGGCGGGATTCCAGCGGCAGGGGGTGCCGGGCGAAATATTGCTGTGAATCGGCCAAGATAGACTTTTTGCCCGGCGCTTTTCTTGAGCCGCGGTTAGCGCGTTCCGCGGCCGTGTAGCTGTGCGGAACAAATGATTTTCGAGTGTACATGCCATTAGATATCTGACTGTCAGGTTAACAATAAAAAAATAATAATTCGCCTATTTTACACATCAATTTTAAAAACTAGTGTAACAGACAGGGAAACATGAAGTGGTTACTTTCTGCCAAAATCCTCAACAGCAAAAATGTTATTAAAATGCAAATTTTGTAATGTAACATTCTCTGAAAAATATTAGAAACCAATAAATAGGTCATTATTATTACTATTACTTATGGTTACTAATCATTATTATCATTATTACTTATGGTAAAATTATGTTAAAATTGTAAATAAAATTACAGTTTTATTTAATAATCAGTAATAAATAAAAAGCAATTTCTTAGGCCAGTAGCAGCAAGTTCCCATAGTTCACCCTAGGCAAAGCTTAAGAAAATAGAAAGAGAACTTGTATGAAGAAAGGCTTGGCCTATAATGAATCGCAGTCACTGAAAAAGCGAAGATGTCTTGTTGATGCGATGAGCTCCAGATCTTCTTAATGGGAAGAAGACGAACAACATACATAATAATAAATACAGAGAACAATCATCAAAGTAATATTAAAAAAAAGATCAACGTTTTTCAACACAAACACTTTTTGTAAAATTCTCAGTTCCCAAAATAGAAAACATTTACAAAAAAATCTCAATTAATCAATTAATTAAAGAAAATAACACCAGCAAATTTGAAACAAGGACATCATTAAGGTTTAAAAATAACTTTAAAATCCCTAAATGTAACACCAAACACTATCAGCAAAATTTTATATACTTAGGGATAAAAAATTTCTATAGCCTACACAAATTAAAGAAATAAAAGAATTTAGAAAGAAATTAAATGAAACTTCAGAAGCACACAAATAAACAATAAATAATTATAAATTATAAATGTATAACTCTATATAAAATTCTTATAGTGTAACTCCCTCTCCAAGCACAAGAGCTAGTCTGTTTTTTGGAGAGGTAAGCGAAAAAAAACATGTAATTTAAAAAATGTAAAATACTTAATTCATATTATAAAAAATTTTTAAAAATGTCAAATAAGTAAAAAAAAAAAAGCAAAATTCGAATTATATTGTCAAATAACATTTACTTTCAGTACGTAATAATGTATGAAGAAAATATGCCTCATGACACAACCGAGCACCAAAACTTCTTCAAAAGTGCTACAACCCAACTCGAGCAATATTCTTCTCAGTCTTCTGTCTCCGATTGTAAGATAAAAAACTATTTCTATCAAATCAATTTGTACACAAATATTTAAATGATTTTAACTCAGAATTCAGAAAAAATACACCAGTTTCACTCTGAACGAATTTATAACTAATCTCGATTGTATTACCATATTGTACAATAATATGTGTATGTTACTTATAGGTGATTATAGATTGAATTTATATTACCGTTGATAACAAATTATTGCAAGTTCACCTTGCACAAAAATAAAATTTTGTAAAATAGGCTACTTCAAATATAGTTTTTGCAATATTGTACATTTTTTTTCATGAATGCAGAAAGTTTATATACAAATTATTTAGTCTGATTGGCAACTGATTAAATAATTAATTAATTGTATTTATTTATTTTTTAAATAGAGAAGCAAACACAAAATACATGTCACATTACAGACTAGTAAATGAATAGACATGATATGAAGTGTATATATAGGAGAGGGGTTTGGAACATTATTTGCGGAGCAAGCGCATTCTATATACATATATCCAACGAAACATAGCAACAGTATAGCATTATTAGTTTTATTTTGAACTGTGAGTAGCAGGGTTGCGAAACAAAAATTAGAATCTTAGAATATGGTATTTTGTAGCTGTGGCACTTGAAAGACTGATTTAAGGTGTTGATTTTTACAAAATTCATCTCGAAAACTAATAATTTTTTACAAAGGTCATATATTGATATTCTGAGTTGCCTTATCGACCCTCTAAGGGATAACGTTGACTTTTGGGACACCTGTATATCATAGAGTAAATTTTCACAACCGCCACATGATAATATTATAGAAATTCTTAATTTATTCTTAAAAATTATAATAAATTCTTAAAAAATATGGACCGAATAAGCTTTCTAAAATATGCACTGTCAGTAGAAATTACAGACGTATAGTACGCCCACATTTATTTGACAGCGGATAAACGTGAAAGAAGAAGATTTCAGAGCCGATGTGATGATGGACCCTGCAATGGGATCTGAGAAGTCGGCCAGAAAGGTCAGATATACACAACAGATTAACCCAGAAAACTGTACACAATAAATTATGATTATTCATGTTATTTCATTAGTGTAGTAACATGTTGTGCATATCATGGATGGCAAGATGTACAAATGTCTCCATTCTGCAGGAACTGAACATCAAGGACATACTCTCAACCATTTGTCTGAGACGAATCCTTACATTTTTTGGGCATCTTGCAAGAAGGGAAGATAGCTTGGAGAAGCTTGTTTTGGTGGACCACCTCAAAGGACGAAGAGGAAGATCCCCTCCCTTTGAACCGACCAAATGGAAAAGGCAACAGGTTCTTCTTTGGTGACAGCCCAAAGATCTGCAGGATGCCGAGTAAAGTGGAAGAGCATAGTCAAGTGGGCGGGACTTCATGGAGATCATGACCTTCAGTCATGAGAGACCGACTTAGATTTGAAAGTAACATTCAGTTAACAAGTAGAGATAAGAATGTGTTGTGTTGCTTATAATGATTTAATTCAGTGCACAGTGAAAGGGTTAAAATATGAGACAGATTGAATATAACAGACAGTAATTGAATATAAAAAAGAATGAATGAAATAGTTAATTTATTAATTAAAATTAATAATAAGAAGATTTTATACAATAGTAGCGGATTTTATGCTTGTAGTAAATATAAAAACAATCCCTACGTAAGATTAATGTTTCGATCCCTTTTCTTCTGGTATTAGAAAATATATAGTGACAGGGCCACATGATGTTTCAACAATTTCTTCATGCCTTATTAGTTGAGTGGCTGCTAATCCATAGAGTAAGCATGGAATTCCTGGAAACATATTTAAATGAATTAAGTCAAACAAACACTATATAAAATATGAAAAACAAGGACAGATTAAGGAAAAAGTGTGCGAGGTTTGTGTTATAAATTCTGCTAATGATTGATGGTGGAGAATTTAACAAAAAAAGTTGGATGCAGTTCACATAATTGAATTATGAAATTAACACATGCAATAAATATTGCATCACTCGCTGACAAAACTAGACCCATCCATACACGCTGCAAAATAAGTGTGTTAGAAATAACAGATTTGACATACGTTGTAACTTTTACTTGTAGAAATCAGAGTTAATAGAACATATCATAACGAGAACAAAATTAAACAGGGTAAACTGAATAAGGAGATAATGGCGGGAAAAGGTCTGAATTATGTACATATATGTCATTTATATTGAAAGTTCATAAGCGAGTGAAGCAGTTGAAGAATTGAAGTACAATTCAGTTGAAGAATTGAATATAAATGAAAGATAACGCAATCTAATACTTCGGAATGTTTCAATTCGGATGCATTCATTACATTGAAGTGAAGTGTCGATTTCTTTTGAAATATGAATTAGATGGATATGTGATCAGTTTGTTCCGAAAACACGTTTTAATAATTTTAACATTATTAAGCTCATTTTGCAATTTCATGCCAATTGAAGTAAATTATTATTCAAAACTGAACTAGGCTATTAACATATACATTCTATGTAAAAGGTACCCATTTACCTCAAGTAGTTTTAGTTTAGAGAAAAATGCATTTAAAAATATGTCAATGGAAGGTAATGAAATGCAAGCAGATGGTAATGGAATTACTCTGACTTAAAGTACAAAATGACCTGGTGCAAAGAATTTCAGATTGTGGATCAACGTACTACGACACACAGGTGTGAAATGAAACTTGTCTTCTACTTTCACCGAAATGGAAAGACTGAATCTCCTGGTTATACTTAAAACACTTTTCAACCAGTGTGTTGTGGTGGAATTCTATTTTTTTTATTTTATAGATATAAATATTAAGTTTGCCCAGGGCTATTTTACAGATAAATAATTTTGTAATCTTCAAATAAATAAAATAAAATAAAACATCGCCTTCCAAAACCTTTCATTACCTTCACCTTCCAAATTTGGATGGTAAGGAAGGTAAAGATTGATTTTTGATTTGATTCCAATTTTGCAACAATAATTTGCCTGATGTTAACTGATCATCATATCTTAAGACAGATAAAAAACTAATCTAGTATGCAGTGAAACCTCTATCTATCATTTTTGAAAAGACTTACTAAAATAAACAATGAATGTGGGAAAACAATGAATGTGGGAATCCAAAAAAGGTTATATATTTCTAAAAAAGATACATATTTCATATGTAAATGAATATGTTGAAATACAAATAATTTTTCGGCATTAGTTATTGAATGTGCACAAAAAAAAGAGATTTAAATTTTTCGAAGGCCATGCATGCTTCTGAAAATAAAGGTACTTCATCGACATATTCAACCTCTTCTGCTATCTCCTCCAATTCAAGAATTACTTGGGCGAGCTGCACAGTTGTCTACTTGTGTTGTGTAAAATATTTTATTAAGGAGAACACATTCTTATTGTGATGTAGTAATTATTCAGAACAATATTTTTCAATAAAATTGATTTTATATGTATATCTTTATAAATAATACATTTAATTAGTATTTAATGAAATATTTCATTGTTTTACGCGCATTTCATGTCAAAGTCCCTTAAAAACTAATTTAAAATATCATCCATGGCTTTTTGTTTGTGTAATATTTTACAGGAAAAGTTTTCGTATTCTTAAAACACCTAGGCTTCAGCGATTTGCCATGACGATTGGCTAGCATATGTCAGTTCCATCACTGTTGACGCAAAACAGAGATCCTCTTTTTCAACCCTTTATCATAAATGTACCGTTAGGCAGGCAATTATAAAACAAGCCAGTAACAAAATATGTTGCGTAATTTAAACAATTAATGCAGTAAAATGATACATAGAGGAATGATCGATGTGATCCATTTTTGCATGTTTTGTATGAAATTAATTCAGGACTGGAAGATAAACGACACATGCATGAAAATGATTATTTGAGGAATGATTTCACTGAATTAGTGTGAGGAATGCTGTGGAATGGTGAGTAATATGCTATGGGTTAGGAGTCACTGCAATGTATCCAGTATTGACAGGAGTTTGGAATGTTAGGAAAGCAACCAGAGGTAGAGTGGAAAATACCAATGAAACACAATTGCAGTTGTTGGTTGAGATGCAACCATAACAGTTTTTGACACAACATTGGATTG
The DNA here is from genome assembly GCA_022840565.1 of Eubasilissa regina. Taxonomy (NCBI): domain Eukaryota; kingdom Metazoa; phylum Arthropoda; class Insecta; order Trichoptera; family Phryganeidae; genus Eubasilissa; species Eubasilissa regina. Next base: position 9,426,412 of record JAINEB010000019.1, read on the forward strand.
TATTCATGACCATGTTCTTACCTAAATTAATTATCTTAATAATTCTCATAAAATTATTATGTAGTTTTAAGTCTGTATATTTCGTCTTTGAACAATGATATTTGATGTACGGATAGCAACCGGTTCTAAGGATTTGATAATTAGAATTTCCCACTTTCCAGTTGAAATTGGCCAAACCAAACTGATCGTCAGTTATACTGCTATACTGAAAATAAAAATAAGAATACATGTAAGCAGTCTTCCCATGAGACTAAAGATTCCAACTATTCAACATCATCAACTATTCGAATATCGAAAAATAAAATTAAAAATATTCAAATAGTTTTTAAAGTATGACAACAGTATGAAATTAATTTTGAATATTATTAAATCGAATTATACTTAAGTACATCCAAATTTACAATAAAATAAGCTAATATACCATAAACCGTTTATTTATTATAGTTTTAAAAATACATATTTTAAAAATAACAACGCATTGAACGTTTTGTATTTTAAATTTGTTCTTAATTTTATTATTATCGTAGCTGCAGTTGAAAATATCCGTTCAGTAGCGGTTGACATTGACTTCATTGGCTAAAAGTGTTTTAAATAGCAGGTCTAATATTTCTGTCCTTTTTTTGAAATTGTTCAAATAATCTAAAAAAAGATTTTACATTTTGTATATAAAGTTCAATTCAAGCAATTCCTCGTAGAAACATTTGTAGTTTCTACGAGGAATTGCTTGAGGAGTGCTTCTTAATTCAGTCTGCAATTCGGACGTTGATGAACTCTTCGAACAAGCAACAGGTATCTCTTCCATGTCCAGATCAAAATCCTGAGAATTTTTTAACATTCCATCCATAGAAAATCAGCTAGGGTGACATTTCTCCATAATACTTTGTGCCAAAAATACAGCTTGTTTTTGGTTGCATATTTTAAATTGTGTATATTATAATTTGCAAAATAATTAATTAAAAATTAGTACGAATACTATTTGAATAGCTGTTTAAATATTCGAGTATCGAGTAGTAGAAAAAGGCTAAATATATTTGAATATTCAGGTTGGAATCTCTACACGAGATGTAAAATATTTTCATAAATAGACAATGAATATATTTGAGAATAATTTTTGACAAAACCGCTGTAAAAATACAATAATATTTGTAAAAACAAGTTTGAATAATTATAAATTTATAATGCTAAATCTGCAGTTAAGTTGCTGGGCACGCGCATTGATTCAGATCTTTGCATGAGGACATAAATCAACAAAATTGGGCAGGCTTTTATCAACTGATACAAGCAAAAGTATTCGAAGACATCTTCCCTCTGAGGCAGCCCGTCTACTCATAAACGCATTTATGGTATCACATGTGGACTGCTTTAATATTATATATGCTGGCACGCCAATGATTCAGCTGGACAGATTATAATCTATTTTAAATGCGGCAGCACAGATAATATATGGAGTTTCTAAATTCTCTCACATAACATATTTGTTGTTTGAGCTACATTGGCTCCATTTCCCTTAAAGAGTTGAATTAAAATTTTGTCTGTTGATGTACAAGGCGACATATAACGTGGCACCTCTGTATCTTCAAGAGCTCTGCATCCCAGACAACTTGAATAGTAGACGACAAACTCTTAGGTCAGCCGCATGAAGGTTTGTAGAACTGATCAGCCCTTGCATCAGTTTAAGTTTAGTGAGCGGGCATTAACAGTGCTAGGCTCAAAAGTATGGAAATTTTTGCTCTCTGTCATAAGGAACAGTGCATCAGAGACTTTATTCAAAAAGAGACTAAAAATGCACCTTTTCTAAAAATCAAATCTATAAGTTCAAATAATAATTGTTAATTTTAAATACATATAAATATAGTACAGGACTAAACAGTTTATGTGTAAAGCGCCCCTGAGGTGGAATTTATTACAATAATGGTGCTATAAAAATATATCCAAAGTTTTTATTATTATTAAAAATCTCATGTTAGCTGTAACATTCTTATCAAAAATGAGTCTTTTCAAACAACATAGTAAATTTTTTTTAACAAATCAATTACATATAACAAAATGTTTGTAGACTTCTCATAAGGTATATTTTTGAAGAAGTGCTAGAGATAATATAAACTTTTTTTAAATATTAATTTTATTGCTACATATGACATTGTAGCTTTACCACAGAACTACTACATAACTACAGATTTTTTATTTGTTTTAATGACTACAGGCTATACTTTCAAATATTCTACTTCTACCTGCTGAAATTTATACCTTGTAATAAAATGTAATCAGAATATTTTGTTAAATTCTTCACCGGCATGATGTTTGTAATTGTAAATATTGACTGAAAAATGTAATCCAATCTAACAATGGAATAATATGGTTTTTACATAACGCACACACCTGGCAGTCAGCACTCGTCTTCATGGTTTTCTAATGATCTAAATAATTTATAATCAGGATAATAAGCTCTGTAGTAGGAAATATAAAATAAACTATTTATAATACATAACATATATTTTACCCGTCGCATTGGTAATAGACCATTCCATTCTTGTTGACAGGTTGTATATACATATTTGTTATCAAGGTTTTCGACATTGGATTTAGTTAAATTATTCCTTCCAAGTCTCAACATTAGCTCTTTGAAGTGCAAAGCTTTCTTTGGAATAATATAAAATATGTTCTGGCGTCTCATTGATGCATGCTACTGTTTTTTTGGAAAAATATTATCATAAAACACAATTTTTTCAAAAAAAATATTGAGCATGTCAATATTGCATATTTTTGGTTTAGGCTTCGCTTACGCCATCTGTTAGGAAACACAAAAACTTTCTATTCAACCAAATGCCAAAAAATGGAAAAAAGCTATAATATATTAATATGTATATATAAATAACAATATTATGTGGTGCAAAAAAACACATAAATTATCATTTTCTCATGGATGTGAAGCTTTGGTTTCTTCACAAAAATATATAATTATGTAAAATAGTTAATATTTTAATAAATGTAAATAATTGTACATAAAGTTAATTCATTTGGTATATAAAGGAGCAATTTGTGTGTGCGACAAAAGATTTTTAGTGTTAACCTTAACAAAATAGGATGTCCAGGGAGGTTCACTGCATTGTTTTAAGTAAGCTGTTAGAACTTCTGAAGATGAAGGTTTCCTATAAGCTCTGGCATATTTTTCTATGTTGTATTTTGGAAGTTTTAATCTAGTTAAGCATTTCATTATCTGTAAATATATAAGACTTATTAGACTCAGTGAAAAGTTGGAGATAAAGTGTATTTTTTAGTAAATGGCATCACAATAATAAAAAATATTCCTGAAATGTTTTGTTTACAAGTTAAGATAAATTATGTAATAATAAAATGAAGATATTAAAAATAAACATAAAAAAAAATACCATTGAATTTAATTTTTGAGTAAGTTTTATAAATCATAAACATAAAAATGTTATATCGCTTTCATTTTAGAAAATTACTTCAGAATCAGCTGACATTTGCCATTTGACAGTTCGCTTTTACAGCTCACATAAAAACAAATGGTGTTCATAAAATGAAAGTTTTGCAAGAAGCAACAATATTATTAATCAAAAAGCAAATTTCCAAAGCACGTTATTATATTTTATTTTATTTTAGTGCACATATTAAGAAAATAAGCTGATTTATGTGCATTGCGTAAAACAACGAATTGCAGCAGAAATACACAATTTGAAATAGTACACATTATGAACAAGTACAATCATTGAACAGGTAGTTTCTAACATGGCGCCGCGAATATTTGGCGTATTGTCAAAATAGCATGCCACCTCTTGTTTTGTGCAAATTTCGCCGTACTCTTGAAGTAAAGTGAAATTATATGTATAACACCGCTAGCTCGAACGAGCGTCTTCCGATTTTTTATTTTTATTATCCGACGAGTGTTCTGTTTGAAAACAATCGAATCTGTCAACGCAGACGCTAGGTGTTTTAAACATTCCACAGGTGTGTGGGTGGACATGTGAAAGTAGTTAGTAAAGTTTTAAGTGTATACGATATTCGTTTTGAATATTTTTAATTACAGTTTTATTGATAATTGTCTATCGTTTGTGTTTTAATTGTGAAAGTGAGGTGCTTTTTTATTGTTGGAAACGATGCTCCATGAACTACACAGGTTTGTTCAACCGTCATTTTGTATGCAAGATTCCGCGGTTTCTTTTTGTTTACTTGCTCGTGAAACAGAACATAATTATAATTTAATGTACATATGAATTCGAATAAATTCTTTCGTATGTCAAACTTTTTATATTATTTCTATGTTTAAACAGATGGGAGTACTCATCAAATATTCATTGTTCTAAAGTTGTCTTTATAACGCTAAATAAGTTTTTATTTTCATTATTGTGATCATTTTTATCCCGATAATATTATTAGGTTACGTAAACAATAATGTGTGTTTTAATAAATGTTAGATCTGTCATTACCTGTTTTGAATTGTAAGAAGTATGTCTACTATTGAATTTTTTTATTTAAATATAAATGATTATTGATTAAATTCATATATAAATTACTTTTATCAACTCTTATTGTTAAAAAAAACTAATAGAAAATTATGACACACGAGTAGAGACCACTTTCAAAAAGCTGTCATTAAATAAGTTAAATTTGTCGTTCGAAAGAATCAGTATTATTTTGGCAAAATGATAGATGGTTGGGCAAATATTTATACTAAAATCAGCTCTTCAAACTTCAATTGCCAGCAGCATTGATGTGTCCTTAAAATAAATATCGCAGCATGACTACATTTTTTTGTTTTTTTATTTATTTTTTAGCGTTAATTGACTTTCTTTTATTCATCTATGTAAATCTCTATATTGAACATATACTTACATTTCAGTGTTATAGAAATATCAGTCAATTCCAACAGTTCACTATCGATACAAAACAAATTACTCTTGTACAAAGCAATCATCCGTCTTATACTCACATATGCGAGCCCCATCTGGGGTTCAAGTAACACAACATTTTTAGAATCCAAACAAAACTACATCCTTGGGAGAATCACAAACTCACCCTGATTTGTAAGAAACACAATCATTCACAGAGACTCAAATATACCTTCACTCAAACGACACATACACGATTTATTGTCTAAATTTTATTCTAAATTAATTTCCATCCCAAACCCTTCCATAAACTCTCTCGGCCTATATGATCCCTCATTCGATCCCCACCATCTTTGTCCTATTTCGCTTCTTTACCCTGTTCTTGACCCTATTGAACAAAATTTTTAAAAAGATTCTACAAAAACTTTCACTAAAAATATAACAATTTCTTTAAAAATTCAACAAAATCAAACAAGAAAAGAATTAACAAAATATAAAATAAAAATAAATGTATAATATAAAAAACTTGACTCATTTTTGCTACTACTTTATACAATTATATACAAAGTTAAAATTACTTGAAATTAAAAAAAAATCAATTTCACTATGTTTTCCAAATAGGGTCCCCCAAAAAATCTTACGCCATTGTTGTTACCTTATATGTCGGAGACAAGAGGGCTCAGTCCTTATCCTTCCCCCCTTTAACAGTCGAATCAGAGAGACATATCCACTCTTGTACTAGGATACATGTAATACTTTTTAGTTACTAACATAGTAGAACTTTATGTATGTATATTCATATGTCTTATTTCATACACAAATTAATGGAATGGTAAAAAGTAACATTTTTGAAAAATGTAAATACTTAAAACTTGTTTTTGTATTTTAAATTCATTGCCAACACTAAATAAATATTTTCCTAATTTAAATTTAGAAATCACATTTTACAATAATTTCCGCTTGTTAATCTGTCAGTTTTTTTAAAAATAAAAATAGTTATTGTGGAAATATCACTATTCACAGTCTAAGTTAAGGCTTTGTGCTATGAAAATGGGGCTAACTTGGATTGATCGATCACCGAACACATAAGCCAAACATTGCCTGTTATTTTTTTATTGAAAATAAAAATCAAATTGAAATTTGGGCATGTTCTAATTGAATACAATAGATTTTAAATCAGTTTGATAAATAATTAAAATTTCAAAATCATATATTATATATGCGTTGCTATCCAAAATGTCATGATAATCATCATGAGTCTTTATACTGCTGGATACAGCCCTCCTACAAAGATTGCCACCTCTTTTCATTCACCTGTTACCCACCACTCTTCTAATGTCATCTCTTCATCGAACTTGAGAATGACAAACACTTTTTCTACCGGTGCGAGGCCTCATCCAATCCAGGACTTTCTTTCTTCACATCTCGTCATCATATTTGTCCAGTCTATTTTATTTGACTACATCTGTAACTTTGATTCTCTGGAGAATTTGTAACATAGCATATCTTCTCTCTCAAAAATATTTCAAGCATGCCCCCCCTTCCATTGATCTTTGGGCAACATTTAATTTGTCTATTTATTTAATTCTTAACATAGTGCATACAGAAGCAGTCATATATATGCTCTAATATAAACAAGATTACAGTCTTTTCTTTTACTAAAACTTATCTTTAACATATCTGGTCAGTTTCACTTTAAATCTATTCAGTTTCGCCTCCTTTCTTATGTTTTTTGGCATTTCATTAAAAATCTTCATTGCACTATACATCATCAATTTCTGAGATTTGGCCTTCTTCCTGAATGGCAGTCTCAGTCGCAGTCTCAGATGCTTATGCTCATGTTGAATTGCGTCAATTTTTCATATAAATTCTGTCAATATTTTTTTATTGAGGATTTTATAAATAAATACCATTATATTAAAATATATTTTGTGCTTAAAGGTCATAAGGTCAGCTCTTTCAGCATTGCACTGATCCAAATATATCTGTTTTTTCTGAGTATTATTCTCAAAGTTTTATTTTGCAACATTGACAATTGTTGCATTTTTTCTTCATTAGACAAAGCAAAATGCTGCTGCAGTAGTTGATGTGAGGAATAATAACAGAGTTGTATACTATTTTACAAGATTCAGTACTAATGAATCTTCTGATCCTTCCCAGAAGTGAGATTTTTTTTAGCAATCTTTTTAGTCACATGTCTTGTATTTTGCCATAGATTCAATTTTGAATCTATTATGACTCCCAAATATTTTATTTTAGTCACTTCCTTCAGACTTTCACCATCTATGATAATTGCTGGTGTGATTGGTATTCTTTTATTTCCAATGTTCATGAATTTAGTTTTAGTTTATTTTTCTTCAGCCATATTGCTATATTATTTATATTGTAGTTTAATTCATTTAGTGTAGTTGCATAATTGTCTCCCGTGATGTATATGAGTGCATCGTTTGCAAATAATCTTATTTTGCAATGTTTTAGTATTTTTACAATGTCGTTTATATAGATAATGAAAAGGATAATTCCAAGAACTGACCCTTGTGGTACTCTTAATGATATAAGGAGGTGGTCAGATATTAATTCACCTACTTTAGTGGTTTAGTTGTATGACATGCAAATACCATATTGTGAAATTTACAGAAATTAACTTTTTCCAACATTTAAGCGTAGCTTTACTACGCTTAAATAGTTATTTTTATGAACCACCACAATTTTAATTTCGGCCAGTTATTCTACCTATAAACACATTTTGCTCTCTCTTTGCAACCTCCCCACCCTTTCTCCCTCCCACCTTTTTTCTTTTTATTTATCTTCTGTACCTAAACATACTTATGTACCAAAACATTTCTGTGGATTTTCATAAATAGTATCACATGTTAACTATTTATTATGTTAGTTATATTAAGTTTACACTGTCAAAATCCCTTAATAAAATAAAATTCTAATTAAAAATTACATTGGTGACGAGGTTCCATGTTTTGGCTCTTTAAGTACTAGGAGCACGCTCTGGTTGGTTAGCTTTTTAGTCTTCAGAGTCACTTTATTATAGAAACTTTGAAATGTCATTGTTATTTTTTCGTTAATTAGGTACATAACTATTATAAATTAATTAGGTACATAACTATTATATTGCACAAGTTTTTGTTTACCTTATAACTATGTAGCATTTCCAAGTTGTCTTTGAAAATAGTCATTTTATTGGTTCTTAAAAGATATAGTTATTTTTAAGGTATTTTCCTACGATCTAGATAATCCTGAAGATTCACTATATTGTTTCCACCATATTTCTTGTGTTTTTTTTTCTAGGTCGTACACACAACTATTAAATGTAAAGGAAGCGGGTCTGAAAAGTAATTAACCATTGAAGGCCTCACCGGTCCATTGTAGCATCAGCGTACTGATCTAACTATTGTTTCTTTGCAGTTCCCATTCATGAGATTTCGTGAGAAATGGATAAATTAGCTGAAGAACACCATACCTTAATTTCTTCGGGTGAGCAATTTAATGTTGAATGTATTCTGGTTTAATAATATATAAAATAATTGTTTTATCAAAATGGAATTGTATTTTTGTTCAATTACTTATGTGTTTTACACAAATTTTGGTTGCAACCCGGAAACGATAAATAGTGAAAATGTGATTGTTTTATTTATATCTATCTAAATCATACTGAAGATGTAACTTAACTCATTTTTCAGCCATCCTTATTTTGTTTGAAAGATATAATGAAATTAATATAGTCGTTGCTTTCTGAGTGTTTTGTCAATATATATTTGTACAGGTAATTTTTAAACATTTTACTTATATATTTATTTAAAACATCACTTTAAAAAAGCAGTGAACTATTCACAGTTTTATTATCATCGCTATTGACTCTACAAGTCTCGGTGTGTCTTAGCCCTCTTAAGAGATTCCCCCAGTGACCTCTGTTTTGTGCCGTTTTTCTCTAGTTTTGGATCTCTAAGGCAGATTTGTCTTTGAGAATATGTCACTTCATCTTGGCTTGGGTCTTCCCAAGTTTCTACATCCGTGGCAGTGTTTGATGTTCGGATTCATTATTGTCAGATAATAACAGAATCTCTAATTTATCACCTTCCTAGAACAATATTCTCAATTTGTTTATTCTTTTATTGGATATGAGCATTTCTTTCCCGATTCGTTAGTTGTAACCATTAATTTTATATAAAACTAGCTGAAGTACCCGGCGTTGCCCGGGCTTTACGTAGAGTAAAGAGGCTTCATTTAGGGGGATGGGGGTAGGTTTTTTTTCTATATCAGATGTAGACAGTAATTTTCCTCTTATTTTGAACGTCATGTGTGCAAAATTTCATCAAGAAGTACCACAATTCTGCATTAAGGGGTGGGAAAGGAGGATGGGGGTGATTTTTCAAAATCTCATGTAGACAGTGACCTTCTTCTTGTTTTGAAGGTCAAGTGTGCAAAATTTCATAAAACTAGAATTGTATAAACAAACCCACAGACACACTTCTTTATATATGTATACATATAGTTAATGCAACTTTTTTGATATATTCATTTTATTCCTGGCCGTTATGTCGATTGTTATGTTGAAATACATATTTGATTAAAAAACTATGAAACGGTATGATTAAATAAATACATATGCATATTTTAAATCACTATTGTTAGAAGTCAACATTGAAAAATGTGCACAATTAATTCATTCCTAGCCAAAATGCCCAAATGTTTCTGAGGCTAATTTTACTTTTTCCCATGGCTGAGAAAAATAGTTTTTTTTTTGTTTATCGTGGATGGAGGGTGTGAAAGTGGAAATAGACATGGGTATGATGTATTCCTTTGTTTATTCTTAATTAATAATTCCTGAAATTTTCATTACTGATGGTTATTTTCTCATACTTAATGAAACTATCTCATAGCTCGTAGGATGGTTGTTTAATTTTAATTAAATATGTATGTCTTAAGGTTTAATTGTTAAATTACAAAATGGGTAAGATATATTTCTTTATTTAGTCTTATAATTAATAATTACTGAAATTTTCACTACTGATGGTGATTTTCTCATGTCTCATATTATAACTAACTAGCCTGTAGTCGTGTTAGGACCACTGTTTAGATTTAAATAAATATTTACATATGTGCTAAACCGTGGTGGATAGATTACACCAGACAAGTTGTTAAGGAAGCAACACCTGGTACTTCAATCTTTTAATTTTCTTCTTTTGTCGATTGATTTGGCTCCGTTATTGAATATATGCCTCCCCTTTCTTGTTTTTCTCATCTCCATATTATAATTGATTTATAAAGTGATAAATTTAATTGAAAATAACAGGTTAATTCCTGGGGAATTGCTTCTTTTTAATTACACCAGAAAAGGGTTAATATGCGAAATCACATACACATTGTAAAAAACTGATAGAAAAGTATTTTTTTAAAATGTAAACATTACAAATGGGTATATCTTAATATTATAAATTTATCAATGACACACACATAATGCAAGGAGTCATATCATATGTCGTCATCGTTAAAAAAAACTTTATTTATTTAAGTCTTTATATGTCTCTCTTTTAGAATCTGTTAAGGTGACAAATAATAATTTTTTATTTTTTTTTAAATGTTATTAATCTTTATGGTTTTATTGTTTATAAGTGAGAACTCATTTAATATTCCTCTATTACATATATAGTTGATAAAATCTGTTCAGTCAAATAGATAATTTTTTAAACTTAGTTTATATTATATATAAGTATAATTATTGTTATTATTTCACTTTAAAATATCGATTTTTATTAAGATGTGTCTCTAAGCTTCATGTATGTACATGTATATACTAGGGCAAGTCAAAAATTATCAATATTTTTCATTTTACAATTATTTATACAGACTTTACGGACGTCAAGCTTGTCGTAGATGATTTGATGGGCAGAACCATGACTGATGTTCAAAAATGTTTCCTTACCTATGATAACTCGCTTATTCGCTAGAACCATCTCTCGAGCTTACTGAATCTTGTCGCCCATGGTGGAGATTGACGGACGCCCTGCTATATTTTCGTGCGTCACACTCGTCTGGCTACTTTTAATCTTTTCAATCCACAAAAAAACTGATATTTATGTGATAAAGCACTGTCCCCGTATTGTGAAGTCTGCAATGAATTTAACACTCTCCGACCAGAGAAATTGGGTCACTGCTCGTTGTTCCTCCTTGGTGCAAACTGCTAGCGTAGCGGATATGATTAAATCGTAATAGCCGAAAGGTAAATGACGCGATCGGGATCAAATTCACACATGTGACTGCAGTCGTACCAACTCTAAGCACGCATGCGCAGAAGGCAGTATTACAATCTTGAAGGTGTGTTATGGTGAAAGCAGTGGCGTGCAGTATGTAAAGATGTAGGTTATGCTGTTACCAATGATATATAATCATATATTATATATGTAATACAATTCGTTTAACCGAAAGGAATTTTCAATTCAGTAAATATCCAATTATATGATTTGAGCAATTCACTAGCTTAAAAACAGAACAGAGTAATGTGAATAGCTCGATGCGGCGAATACACAAGAGCGCCATGGATACAGCGGTGAGTTGTGGTAGTTTTTAGAACTAAGCAATTAAAGTCTCTACTGGTGCACACATGGCGCTAATTGTAAAATAATGTTTCTGTTATGTTAATTAATCCAATTATTTAATTTATATTTGTTTCCCAGAATTTTTAGTAATGCACACCTTTTTTGCTTGTATGCACTGCACGCCCGTGGGTGAAAGAGTAGATAATTTTTGACTTACCTCGTACATAAAGTGACGGTGTATTTACAAATGGGTTGAGAACTCGGCTAGAGAATTATGAGTATATATTTCGCTTCATCTACATCCATACATTTAACACGTTCGTCGGTCATCTTTTAGTCTCGTGACATTTTTCGCCTTTAAAATGTATCCTATTTAGTCCGTATCTTTCGCGGTTACCCTCAACTTGCCGCTGTTGATTATCTAACGGATGTTCGTAAATGGCTTCAGTATTTTGGGACACGCTATGGATTCGAGTTAATTATTGTAAACCGGTATAAATGTCTTTATATTTTAATGGACGCATTGTTCAAACGCGGAGCGCGATGTTTCCCGTGCGGTTTAAATATTAAATTACTTACTCAATCTTGGCGGGAATTTTCGTGGCCAATCTTCTGTATCGATGGAGTGTGTGAAAAACTCTTTTCACCGTTATAGAGCGGCCATTAGCGACGTGCTTGCGTTCTTATTACGTGTATACGAAATTTTCAGACCTGCGACACACAATCGGGAGAAATTGATGTAACGAGTTCGATTGAAACAGACTCTGTTTACAATATTTTATGGGTGGATAATTTTTTTGAAATTTGTGCCAAAAATGGTCAAGCTGTGTGTGCAGAATCTCAACCGTTTTAGAGATATTAATATTTTATTAAATATGTGGATATTAAGGACGTTCCCAAAGAACTCACTTTTCTTACAATCCTTTTGAAACTTTGAATACACATACCTATGAGTGTCTTTTATACGTAGAATTTTTTTCAATAGTCCTTGCGGTAATAAATTTGTAATTGACTATTAAAATGAGCATATTTAACATACGAACCATACCCCGATCGATGTTGTAGCGCACGTTTAATTGAATAGCAATAGTAATTTTCTTACGATTGTTTTGGAAAACTGAGAATCATTAATTGAAAATTTAACAAATATCTTTCTGTAAAAATAACTAAAACAAGCGGTATTCGTTTTGTTATAAAAAATGTTAAAAGTGAGCTACTTTTGAATGGTTTTGACGTTTCCTTTTATAATTTGAATAGTGAGTTTTGAACTTCTGAAGCGAAAAAGTACACTGTACCTCAACTATTTTTTATTCTATTCAAAGTAGTTCATAGTAGTTTACACACGGGGAAATCTTCTTGAAGATTGAGTTCGACTGCTCTTTGGGAACGTCCTTAAGGGAGTTTTGACTGACTTATTTTATTTTTTAATGCCGCCATTTTGAAACACGGTGGCGGATCAGGCTGGCTTCACCGAGGCAACTTCACCGAGGTACTAACAAGATTAATTTTTCGGAAAAGTTTGATGGTAATCTGATAACTACAAGAGTTCTCATAAAATCCATTTTATTCCACATATGAGAGGTCCACTATTCAGGCGACGAAAATAGTGGGTGAGGTCTTTGAAAATAATTATCTGGCGATAGGGGCAGTTTTACAATTGATAACTGCTTTTGAAGTTATATTTGAATGTTTTAAAGGCGTTTTATCACAAGCATAAAACCAGTCTGTATGTTTTTAGCTCCGAAACTATACAACACACTTAACACTAACTGGAAACCATTAACTGGACTCAATAAATGATTCAATTGGGTAGAGGTCAGTCAGAAGCATCGCTGTTCAACATTTCAACTTAATCACAATATTCACTTTAGAGTTACTTCACATTCTCTATTCATTGTCTCTATTTTTTTTTATATATCTGTCGAATGTTACTCTTTCTTTTCTTTTTAATTTTTATTAAATAACACTGCAACAACACGGAAAAAACTATCTACTTTAACACGGACGGTAGTCTAGCAAAGTATCCAGGACAATGCTTTATGTATCAGAGTTGTATCCTACACAGTAAATTAATAAGTGTATTTTATTACTGTTGTACAAAGAATTTACGTCTAATAAATTAAAGTTACAAATACAGTCGAATTCGGTTATAATGAGTGCGAAGGAATCAGCTAAATTTTCTCATTATAACCGTTACTCGTTATATACTCGTTACTACAGAAAATATTTAATATCCAATAAAATTAAAATCAAATACATATGAAAAATCAAAAATCTATAATTGTATGGACAAAAACATTTTAAAGTAAATTACTACATTTAATCACATTATTTCTTAAAATCTGTTTTAAAGTTTAAAACTTACTATGCACACAAAATAAACACGCATTATTTTTTTCTAAGAATTCACAAACCTGAAAGGAATCGTAAACTATAAGAAACCCCGTCGGCAGACGCTGCTTCCGATTTTATGTCTTCTCAAGAATTAGAGTTTTTAGTCCGTGTAGTATATTTTGTTAACTTGTTAACAATATTTTTGTACGTTACATCAGTGACGCGAGCTCACTATAACAGTGAAGAGTTGTATGAAAACAGACCTGAATCAAAATAATAAGTATTTCCTCACTATAACCGTGCACGATATAACCGAGTTCGACTGTACGTTTATCTTAATTTCATCAATTTGCTAGTGGCAATTTTGATTTTGAACTCCTCATATATACCTAAATAAACTTTTACATAATAAATAAACAGAGGTTGGTTTCGGAGTCTCCTAGTAATGATCCAAGAAAGCGTATTAAAATTTTCTGGAAGTTACGTCATAGGACGTTTCGCGGTAGGTAATATTTTTATCGAATTTTACCTAATAATGGATAATTTGTATAGTGCCATTTTCGAAAAAAACTTTCACCTCAAGGGCGCTTTACACATAAACTGTTTATATTTTTATAATTATCTTTTTTCTTTTTTTTTTTTAATTAAAAATTGTTATTTTCACTCATGGAAATGACTTTTTGAAAAGGTGCGTTTTTAGTTTCTACTTTTTCTCTACTTTAGTTTCTCTGATGCGCTGTTTCTTATGAAGAGTTCCGCGCTTTTGAGCCTGCCACCGCAAATGCCCGTTCACTAAATTTCGACTTCTGTCAAACGTTGGTCGGTTCTGCAACCCTTCCAGCAGCTGAAGTAGAGACTGACGTCTACCATTCAAATTGTTTGGGATACAAAGTTCTTGAAGATACAGAGGCGCCGTGTTGTGTGTCGCCTTGTACATCAACCGGCACAATTTAAATTCAACTCTTTCAGGGAATCGGAGCCAATGTAGCTGATGTAAAAGGGATGTTATACGAGAGAATTTGGAAACTCCGTATATTATTCGTGCAGCCGTATTTAGAATAGATTATAATCTATCCAGCTGAAACATACATTTATTAGTAGACGGGCTGTCTCAAGAGAAAGATGTCTCCGAATACTTTGAATTTGTCTCAGTTGATGTCAGCATGCATTGACAGTTTAACTGATTTGTGTATTCATTGAGACATCTGAATCAATGTGCACGCCCAACAACTTATCTGCAGATTTAGCATTTGCAGACATTGGTTCCTGTATTAAGTTTATTTAATATATTATTTTTATCCTTAATCCTTATTTGCAGTTTCGTTCGCTCGAATTTTTACAAATTAATTAAATATGTACCGAAATTAAATATTTGCGCAATAATTCAGTTTTATTTGAATTATATTTTTGGTACCAATACAGAGAACGACCTTGACTCGTAAAAGCAGATTATTCTCAGTAGGGACTTATATTAATACACAAATAGTTTTTTTTCTTTTGTGTGTCATCTGTGGTCAGAGAGACGTGTAGCGGAAATTTTCTGCGGTCAGTTGGATGTTTTTACGGGATCATTTTTCTGATAATTATGAAGAACATTAATGAAATCGATCATAATCGATGATGCACTAGTTATAATCGATTTTGGCCAATATTCAATCCCCACATTTCGGCAGACGTAAGATAATCGTATTTTAATATAACAGCGGATATTTTGACATATTTTGATTGCAATAAAACTTGATATACTATAACTATTTAAAAGAAATATAAAATAATTTTTAAATACTAATTAAATGTATTAATTAGAAAGATATACATATAAAATCAATTTTATCGATAAATATATATTTTGAATAATTACAACTTCACAAAATGTGTTCTCCTTAATAATATATAAGTTGTATCAATGTGTCCAAAATTTAATAAAAAACGAACTGTTTATTCTGGCTATCCTATCGGACTACTCAAAGGTATTTGAGATAGATGTATTAATATGAAAAAGTGTAACATATGGGTTCGAAAATTTGTCGTTAAAAGTACTGTCTTATGTAGCATAGTCGATTAATGCATCTTGCCCGGATTGTACAGAGATCCAGGTTCGAATCCTGGTAGCAACAACAATATTTTTCGATAAAATTGATTTTATATGTATATATAATATTTCTAATTTATTTAGTATTTAAAATATCACAGACCTATGTTCTGAATAATTACGACTTCACAATGAAAATGTGTTCCCCTTAATAAATATTTTTTGTTACAAAACGTGTATAATATCGACAATTAGTATTGTTATTAATATTTTCGCAATTCTCGCTATTGCATACTTTTAAAAATTAATAAAAATTCTATCTACATAAGTAGTTATTGGTTCCTTTGTGATTTTATTACGACGGGCCACTTATTAAGAATTATACGAGTATCTAGTATTTTTTTTTTAGAGAAAATTGATGTTTTGACTAATTATGGCTTACTAACTTTTTGGCATCTCCGCTAGTATTAAGAAGCAAAGTGAATCGGAAGGAACACAATATTTTATGACTAGTGCGATATTGAGGGATACATTCGTTTGTCTAATGTATACTGCATATGGAGCGGCTACGAGACAAAAAGAGCACAGCGATCCGTTTTTTTTTTAACAGACATAGGCTAACTATGCTGTTCCGCACAGCCACAAGCCCGCGGGGGCCGCGACAAATCGCGGTCCAAAAATAGGACGTCACGAGAGGCATCTTATGTGAATAAAGAAACTTCCCGATCATCACTCCACACCACTGGGATCTCGACGCCTCTGACGCCACAACGGACCGCCGGGGCGAGGAGGAGAGGGGCTGCGGACGAGGCCACGCCCCGGCGCCGTCAGAATTTGTTGTTATGATTTTGTAATATATCTCGCTTTAAAAAATTATTATGTCTGATAACGATATGTAAATAAATAGAGAATTGAGAGGGCGATCGCCCGGAGATAGTTTAATGCACCTTAAAAATCGTTTAGGTAATAAAATTGGATTTTTAAAAGTTTAAGGTGCATTAATAAATTCCCCGGGGGATCGCCCGCAATAAAAACTACCAGACATCGCGAGGCAGGTTAATGTTAATAATAAAAAATACTCGCGATGTCTGGGGAAATGTCCGGTTGATTTGTAATTAAGAAAATTGCGGACAAAATAGAGTTCTGCCGCCCCTTACGGGACGGCAGAAAAAATGGCAAATGTTGCCGAATTTGGCCGCCAGGTGGTGTCGGCGCGGGACCGAATCGGGGTGCCGCGGGGGATGCCTTCGCTTCCTGATTGGTTCTAGCATATTGAGGGAGCCATAAGCTCCCAGGAGACGAGTCTCCGAGTTAAATAAACGGTCCAGCGGTTGCAAAATCACTTGGCTCGCTTTTGCCTGCACCGCTAGACTTCACTACTAGAAAACTGTTTCATTCATCTCTACTTTGACCCTGCTTTCACCTGGACTTTCTTCCCCTTGGATTTGACCTTTGGCTTGCACACTTGGACTGATCCTGGAAGATACTTACGACTCTGCAACTACACTGGACACGATTTGGACCCCCTTGGACCACTGCATACAGCTGCAGAATATCGGCGTTCGAGAGATAGAGCGGACCGCATTGAACCAGCACCTAAGCGATTTGATACAGTCTTGTTCCTGTACTGAACATATGCGAATCTATGGTTCTGAAACAGTAATTGACTGGCAGAAAGAAATATCAAAGCTTGGTTCAGATGAACGCTTTTAACCTAACTCTAATGTAAAATTAATAAGTAATGAGTATTATATAATAGTTTAAAACTAACCGGTTTCGGAACAATGTTTATTGTTAAGGCAGTATAAAATGTTTTATAGTGGCCTGGCGAAGGAACAGACGTTCAGAAACCGATTGGTTACGAGCTGTAAAACTATTATGTCAAAAGGCAAACTTTTTGCTTAAAATATTAAATATGCGTAATATTTATTATGTATTTTCCGTATTTGATTTTCCTGCTATTAATATTTTTAAAAAAATTATGAAAATTCAAGCAATCTAAAAAGCTTTTTGATACAAAATTCTGGCTAACTATTATCTACTCAGATCTCTAGTTGGTGTATTTTGAAGAACGTACAAAAGCATAATTATTCTACAAACAAATATCATAGAGACGAAGCTATTTTTTATTATAATTAATGGAAAATGTATATAAGTATGGGGTAATTACAGAGTTTATGATCTGTCTTCGGCTGGTTTAAGTAATCACTTTATATATATATATATATATATATATATATATATATATATATATATATATATATATATATATATATATATATATATATATATATATATATATATATATATATATATATATATATATATATTACCAATTCTCACCCCTCAATTTCTACATTTATCAAATTATTGAAGGTTGTATATATGTTAGTATATGGACTCGCTTCGAGTACCACTACACCATCGCCAACTATGGACCAAATTTGAAAATTCATTTTTTTAACATTCAACATAATAAAAAATAGCTTTGTCTCTGAAATTCTGTTCATATTCTTAATATACGAACATATTATACATTATAAACATTCTTATAAATATACAAAAAAGGCGAACAACCTTCATAATGTAAGAGATGTTCGCTGTCTCCTTAACTAGACCGAAGTTTGTACTAAAGAAGACAGGTTCATCCATTGTCTATCATACAAATATGAAAAACATTATTATTATTAATATTAAATAATTTTTTTATCTAAACCAAAAAAATTAAATAATAAATAGGGTTATAAATAATTCTAATAACATAATAAATAAGTAAAATACTCATCCCATGATTGAAACACGATGCAAAACAAAAAAATGAATAAATAGAAATTATGATCTGATATTTGTTTATTAAAAGTGACTTTGTAGGTAAAAATTCAGTAATTGTTTGTTCTTGGACATGTTCAAATATTGCTAAAATAATTATTCTGTTCTATTGTGTACTATATCGTTCGTACGCATTTTTTATAAATAGTTTTTTTCACGTTTATTGCAAAAATAGATTGTATTTCATAACCCTGACCTAACTAACATCTTGTCCTGTTATAAAAAGCTTTTATAATCGCAATCGGATAAGTATTTAAGTGACAGGGTTACGGGAGCTTTCTGCACTCTCCCGGGGAAATATAGGTCACGGCCCAGCAGCCCAGGGTCAACCCGACCCGACCGCGCGCAAAAGGTCTAAATTATCGACCTCTGGTTTGACAGCACCGATTCGATAAGTGTGTTGTTACGTTGTTAAAGTGGTATACTCGGTTATGGGACAAGAAGCGTTCTAGCTACCTAGCGCTTACCTAGTTTGTTAGGAATAAAGTATAAATAAAATTATCTATTATTCTATATAGGCAAAACTGCTCGTAATGTCAATATTCGTGTCAAAGAACATCTTAAATGTTTAAACAGTAATGGTTTCTCAGAATTTTCCAATCATATTTTGATAATACCATAGGGGTCAATATCCTACATAAAAACGGGTTTGGCCTCCGGTTGGACAATTTAGAAGCCCTTGAAATAAAAAAGGCAATAAATATTGGTACGCCAATTCTTAATAATCAAATCAATTTATCCATTAGATTCATACTAGGTATGTTTCCTTTAAAATCAACTTAATATCCATCAACACTGTATTTTCCCATTCCTTAAAATTCCATTTATCCGTATATGTATTCTGTCTCTTTCGCATTTATATACTGTTTTCCTTGATGTTCAATTTAACTATACATGTATTCTGTCTCTCTTTTCCACATGTAATATTATATTCTATCTCTCTCTTTATGTATATATATAAGTGCACTCTTCTTGTATTTATGATCAGTCCTGGTGAAGCTTGAGATAAGCGAAACCGGTCGACGTACAATAAATTTTGTGGTTTCATACAAAGTTATTATTATTTTATTTAATATAAAATAATTGCGTTGTGGCTTAAGAAAGTGTGGATTATGTCGCGATGTGTGTGTTGATCAGAATATTGTATGCGCGAGAACTGGAGATCCTATTATCTCCCAGTTCTCCACTATGTTCGAGTGATGGCCAGCGGTAATGGCCATGGTATTATTGTTCTTATATTGTATTATTATTATTATTATTATTGGTATTTAAATATGATTTCGCGCATATGGGCGCCGCGGCTGGTTCGAATAAACCGCAATCTGGGAGTCCAATTTTCGACCACGCGTATATCGGCAGTAATGCGACGAATGTTGGCTTCCAAGTCGTCTATCGTCTCTGGTTTGTCGGCGCAGACATATCCCCACAGAAAATAATCCAAAGGTGTTAAATCACACGATCTTGGAGGCCAATCCACAGGTCCATTAAGCGAAATTATGCGCTCATCAAATATTTCCTTCAATAAATTGATTGTGGCGCGCGCTGTGTGGCATGTTACGCCGTCTCGCTGAAACCACAGCTCTTTCACATTAATGCCATTCAATTGGGGAACGAAAAAATCAGCAATCATGGATCTATTGCTGTGCACGATGGCGAATCGACTCACTCGGGTCCTCCTAGATACTACGCTCCACTGCAGCGACAGCTTCTTTGGTGCACCCTGTACGACGTCTCTGCGGATGCGTATTATTAATTAGAGTATGCGTGGTGGGAAAACGATCCATGGTTATTCGAATTACTTGTTCGGATGGACGATTATGTCGACCGTAAAATGGACGTAGCGCACGGTAAGTTTCGTGAACTGAACCACGATTTTCGACATAAATTTATAAACGTAGTTCTGGCGTGAGTTTATTTATGGTAAACCAAACTGAGCACAAGTCAGCTGTCAAATTGGTTGTTGCGGGAAAAAGTGTTGCCAATTCGAAAAACAAACCTCTAAAAAAACATTCTTTATTACGTGTGGTATTACTCACATTAATACAATTATTTCTAAATGGAAATGGGTATACTTCGAAATTGACCCATTATTTTACATTTTTACTTCAAGTCCTAACAAAATATAGTCCGGCCGCTCGAAGTTCATTGACTTTTAATTTTTTTGTGTTTAATATATAATTTGGAATCTGTAAATATTTCAATTAATCGAAATAATCGCACAACTACGACTTAAAAAAAAGTGCTTATATCTCTGATACGGTTGAGATTAGGCACGTGCAGCTTGATCATTTTCTTCTCATATTTTTAACATGTATCTTACCTATAAAATATTGTGCTACACCCGGTATACGTTCTAGCGATTTATTGAAAGGATTGTATCCATTATTGAACAGGTAGTAGAATACTTGTGAACGTTTCGTATATCGTCAGCTAGTATAATCTATGCGCGTGAGATTTGTTTTGTGCCGCGGGGGCCGAGGGGGTTGGCGATAGCTGGTGCGCCACTGAATATGCTCGGAGATTATCGGTATTAAATTTATAGTTTTCGTTTACTTCCACGTGTTTGCTTCAGTTTTGAATTAAAAGCGAAGCTATAAAGTTTAACGCTCCGTGAAATAGTTACGTACACGCCGGCGATAAGGAACGAAAACGAACAGACGAATTTGTAACATAGAAAATAATAATATATTCACTCATGTAATATAGTAGAGCCTATTGTGCTTACACTGCTCGTCTTGCAAGTGATAATTCCTCCTTGATTTCATAAGTGATAAGATTTAATAAAGGCGAAAGTCGCAAATCAAACAGAGTTGAAAAGAATCGTATAAATAAATAAAGTCTGCTCGAATGGTAAAAATTTCATTCTGTCTTAAATAAAGGTGCCATCTAACTTGGATGATTTTTAAATTTATTTAACCTTTTGAATGCCATGAGCGCATTAACACGCCAAACTTTATACGCCACGCCAAGCTATAGGCGTGTTAACGCGCACCTTTGGACCTTGCAAATTTGAAGGGATTAGTCATTTTTAAACCATTTTGCTATCTGCGGATGACAGGTCTCAGCTTTTGATACTTGAGTCAAAACCCTTAGAGCCTAGTCTTACCTTATGTGGTGTTTTCCATTTCAAATAGAGTTGGCAGTTAAAAGGTTAAAACCAAATAGAGGTGTGTATACAGAATACGTGTCGCATCAACATTCTCACTATTTTCAAACTAAGCTAAACGTTTGTGTTATGAAAATAGGATTAACATGCTGGTCTCCTGGAATGAGGATCGAAGCCCCGATTCGTGGGTGAGTATATGCCCAGTGATATTGTTTGTTTGTTTGTGCCGTGGGTGGACTTGTGACATCGCCGTATTGGGATCGGAGATCGGCTCATCCGCTCGCCATTTGTGTGATCTCGGCGGTGACTGCAGGGGTTTACGGAGGCGTCATTTACAAGGTGAGGCGAGCAGTCCTTCCGAATCACGGTTCCCGAAATTCATTGGTCCTTCGATTGGAATCTCTATCCCCTCTACCACGTTTCCCTACTTCCCTCCCTTACCCTGCGGTGATTCCGATTTATGACCGGAATTGTCGTATTACATTCCGCGGGACGTGCGACCCAGAGATTGCACAATTTAAGTGTTTTTAGACACTTGTAATTTATAATTTATAAAATTCTTACTTCGCTGTGAGGCAATATTCATATTACAGCTATGGTCTGGTCCCTAACCCGATATATTAGCGGTCCATTGCTACTGTATGCATTGACAATGTTTTCACATACCTACGTGAGTAACAATTTTTAAAATTGTATAATGTCACTTCTTTTTGTGGTGTAACATATACAGATAACGATAGTCGCAAAAATATCAATGCTAAATGGTTGTATCTAACGTGAGTCCCAATGCACCGCATCGGTATAGTTACGACACTTTATTATAGCATGACTTTAGTGGGGTTCATTTATCTGCTCACAGCATCTATATATTATAATATATGGTGCCAAAAACTCTAGGTAATCCTTACGATGTTGAACATCTTTACATTTTATACATTAAAGTATTATCGACATATGTTTCTTGTTGATATTTGAACTTCGCTAATTCCAGAGTTTTTTTTTTTTTTTTTACCGTTTAGTGTTTTTCGAAGCCTTCCTGGGTAAGGTATATCACGTAACTGTGTTTAAATGCGTAACATTTTATAAAATAACATACAAAGAATAAAATAAAAAGTTTGTCGTTCTTATTTCCAACACAACAAAATAACATAATCTAAATTTGAAATAAAATTCCGTCAATATTTGTAGAAATTAAAACAAAATACAATTATCTGTATACGAGAGGTGGTACGGGGCGAAATAGAAAAACATTATGTGCAAGGGGTGGTATGACATGATATATATATATGTGAGACATATAACGCTTTTCTTCTTTGAATAAATATGTACAGGGTGTAACGTAGTTCACAATACTTTATGGGTAGATACTTGACTAAATTACGAATCGAAAATGTTCAAGGGATATGTGCCTAATCTCAACCATGCCAGAGATATAAGCATTTAAAAAAAAATGTTATTCCGAGATTATTTCGATTGATTGAAATATTATATTGAATACAAACATTAAAGGTTATCGAATTTTGAGCGGTTGAACTATTTTTTGTTAGATGATTTAGGGCCTGAGGCAAAGATATAGATTAATAATTGAACAATTTCGCAAATATTTATGTCGAAGTACATCGACATCAAGTTTAACATGATTTTGTAATAATTTCAAACAAATATCAGATATCTCATAGATGAGATATCTGATATTTGTTTAATAATAGTGCCTTTGTAGGTAAAAATCCAGTAATTGTGTGTTCTTGGACATATTCAAATATCTTAAATATGAATTAAATGTATTAATTAGAAAGATATACATACAAAATCAATTTTATCGAAAACTATTGTTGTTGCGCTACCGGGACTCGAACCTGGATCTCTTTCCAAACCGGAGAAGATGCATTATCCAACTATACTACAGCGACGATATTTTTAGCGACAAATTTTCGAACCTATATGTTAATTTTTTCATATTAATACATTTAATTGGTCCATTATTTGAAAGAGCCATCTACCTTATTTTTACGGAATCTCAAATACCTTAGAGTAATCTGATAGCAGACGCCAGAATTATCAATTCATTTTTATTAAATTTTGGACACATTGATACAACTTTATTATTAGGAGTTAGTGCTCGATGTTTAATTCTTCTATTGGAGGCATTGGTTCTGCAGGTTGGCCATGAAATGCGGAGCATGCGTCGCTAACATCACATATCCAGAGTGTATATCTTCTTGCAATCTCAGAGTTTATGGTTCAGCATTATAGAGAAATATTGGAAAAACAAGGGTTATGATCAGTCCCATTTTTGTTTTCCTGGTTGTGCTTGGCATTCGTTGTATAGGTTGCCATGGTTTCCGAAGCATGTGTCGCCAGCATCACGTTACCAAAACATCTATCCTCTTGCGTTCCCGCTCTTTCAGAATCCAGGTTTCAACACTGTAGAGAAAGATTAGGAAGATAAGAGTTCTAATCATTATTTTATATTATTTTTATGAATTAAATATGAATTTTAAATATGAATTAAATATATTAATTAGGAAGATATACATATAAAATCAATTTTTTCGAAAAATATTGTTATTGCGCCACTGGGATTCGAACCTGGATATCTTTCCAAATCGCACCTTCCCCGGTTTATTAATATATTTAATTCATATTTAAAATATCACAGACCTATTTTCTGAATAATTACAACATCACAATAAGAATGTGTTTTCCTAATATTCAAATATTGTTAAAATAATATTTTCCGTAACAATGCAAAATTTGCACATATTTCTTTAACATTTTAGACTCAGTTACCGTTACAGTTACAGTTACTCAGTTACTATTGAGTGGATACCAGACTGAATTCAGTCAGGTATCCACTCGTAAAATATTGTGGACTAGGTCTGTTTACACCCTGTATATCTCATTCACAAACAAATCTCAATGTCACGATCTAACCCAGTTTTACCAAAATTATTCCAAAATTGTTTTCAATCATATTCAATTGAAACGTAACATTCATTCGTCAGTTCTGTTAACAAATATAAATGTATATATATAATCAAGTTGTCAAGACGGATCGCAGTGGCTTCTTCCACGTCGGGTCTAGAGCATATTTTGAAAAATGATTACTCAGAAATAGATCCGATCCGTTGTATTTCTGAGTACCCATATAATCTATAATGTTAACTGTGTGGTTATTGTTTATATTCCTTGTTCATTGTTACGCCGCAAGCACAACCGCACGGTTGCTGACCCCCATGGGTAATACTATCGCATTAATTATAGTCCCTGTGCCCCGACTCTCAATCTTTGCAACGCGAAAACCTCCTCATACAAATCGGGCAGATTTCTTCGGCTCACTTTCAAAACAGCCCTCGCAATAATAACATTATAATTAATAAGAATCAAGTACAGCTAAATCTCGCCATTCGTACAACTCGGCATTCATCAGTTTTTTTTTCAAATAAAGTTCGACTCGGTATTCGTACAAGTTTCGTGAAACCCGTGATATTTTATTATTATACTAGGTTATTTAAAAATATTTCGATTGAATATGAGTATAACCACGATTATTGATTCAAAAAAATAAAATAAAAGCAATGAGAACGACAATTGAACTGATAAAAGAACTCGTTATTAGATAACAAGAGTGTAGGTAATAGTTCTCTATAATATCAGTTCATTGTAAAATATGTAGAAATACAATTTCATATAACTTACCGTCATACCATTACTTCAAACACACGGATAGAGAGGATAGTATGCAATACTTACTTTATGTACCGACAAACAACTCTTGCCCAGATTGGTAGATTGAGAGAATATTACTCGTTCGCACTCTTATTTACTTATTATTGTCTAGTTTATCTGATCACGCCAGGTTTTTCATTCAGCAATGGATGAACATGGATGATGATAATAGCTTAAAGTACGTGTGCTGGAAATATAGGAAAGAAAGGAAGACACTTAACGTCTGCTGGATGCTGGTTCATTCATAGATTCCTCTACACCACAAGTAACAAGCGTCGCGGAGTGTACAGTTAGTTACACACGCGAAAAAGATTATTGAGATTATTAATAAGTGTTAGCGGAGTAAAACGACGGTGGTGTGTCCGTACAAAGTTCCAAGCGCAACTTGCTGCAGTTGGAAGACTTTAAATCACTGCGTCATTTCTTTCTTCCTTGTGCTTAAGGATAGGATAGGTGAGGAAGAGGGAAGGATATATGAGGCAATAAGCAAAACACCAACAACTTAATAGAATTTATTTTTAAATGGCGCTAACAACACGTAATGTATGAAATTCATTATTATGATATATCTTAACATTGATTAAAAATGACAAAATCATTAAATAACTGAAGCAAACAATTACATACATGACCACAATTACATACACCCACCAATGATGACTGTCAAAGCTTGCACATTGCTCTAGATGATATAATGAAAATAAATAAAGACTTACCATTAAGACAAACTCAGAATTATAAGCGATCGTGGGACGAAAGAAATGTACATTTGTTTTATATACACGACGACGCCAATGGAATAAAAAAATACAATGTTGTTAATCCAGAACACTAAAAAAATAAACAGAATCAACACACATAAAAATTTTTCTTGGAATGTAATTCTCAAAGTTCACATCGAATCAATTCCACACTGAATAGAAAGGGTTAAAATTCACGTAATTTACGGCTCCATAAATGAACACAATTTATTCAAACATTCAAATAGAGTAAATACAGTGGCGTGCAGTGGGTATAGATTTAGGTTATGCTGTTATCAATGATATTATACAATCATATATAATATATGTAATACAATATATGTACTTTCGTTTAACCAACAATTTTACAACGTTTTTAGACAAAATGAATCCGTCGTTTATACGACACCACCATGTATTTATTTGTAATTTTATACTATTAATAGTGTTTTTAAAGTTTAAGTTTCAACCTAAAATAATACTTTCTTACTCATATAAAAATCAATATTAAAATGTATGGACATTTTTAAGAACATTTTTTATGACCGAACATGATTCTTTTATTGTTTGGAAAAATTATTTTTATTAAAGGTTAACGTAGGAAATATTTCTGCCGATTGGTTTTTGAAACGAATTCATGCACCTCGTATGCTACGCAAAGAACGGCCATGAAATCAATACGTTAAAAACCAAACGTAAAATTAGTAAAAGATGAAGTAGATACTTCAATGATTTGCATGCAGTTGTAAGCCTTTCTAATGTTATTCTGTTAAAAAAAACAGCATAAGTAACGACTCCATACAAAAAAGTCAACCGAAAGTAATTTTCAATTCAGTTAATAGCCAATTGTATTACTTGAGTAATTCACTACTAGCACTAATTTAGTACTAGCTTAAAAGTGGACGATAGTAATGTGAATAGCTACAATTCTTCGATTGTAGCTACTAGCGCCGCGGCTGCAGCGGTGGGTTGTGGTAGTTTTTAGAACTAAGCCATTAAAGTTTCTACTGGTACACGGATGGCGCTAATTTTAAGAAATCCTTAAATATACGTTCACAGTCCATATTATAGATTATTTAATTTATATTTGTTTCCCAAAATTTTTAGTAATGCGCAGATTTTTTGCACGCCCCTGAGTACATATTCGCATAATCAGCGATAAAGTGAATGAAGGTATTCTCATGAAAATACATCACGTACATGTCTTTTGTATTTGCTCAAGGTGTGATGCTAAATAAGTAAGCAGCTTCAGAATAATTTACGTTCCACATTTTGTGAACCACTTCCACAGCCACTTCCGATATCGTTCCTTTGTCCTGTTCGCTAAAATTTATTCTCAAACTCTAAATGCAGAACGCCACCGTCGCTCCAGCTTAACAGTACGGAGATCCTGAGCACCGGGAACTTCGCGTAACTTTGGTACTGTGATTCTGATTACACTATTTACTACTCAACGGTTACAGTTACTCGTCGCGTCGGCGGACTGCGCTTCGTATAAGGAATGGGCGAAATTACATCACCGTTCTTGTCATGTATTTGTTGTATATTGATGCAGTCGTGTATAGTATTATCCATGTTCGAATTCTGCGGGATAGTTTTCTAGTACAAAGAATACGCCTTTTCCTTGCGTTCAGATGCACTCTGACATTTAAACTGAAAGAGATATCTTAATCTGCAAAGCAGCTAACTCCATTTTTCTAAAATGTTCAGGAGCAACAAAAAACTGTTTAATTTTGTAATTAAACTGATTAGGAAAACAAAATACACTTTGGTGGATTGTTTATGGAGAAATATGGTGGCTGAGAAATTTTATTGATATTTTGACTTATCTCGTACTTATAGGGAATATTTGGAGTTAGCTGAATTTCTTTAGCAAAATTGTAAAATATTATTAGGTCTTAGCTGATTTTCCATGAATATGTAGTGATGTTGTGATTATGATTTCCGCGGACGTCCTCTATTTCTGGTGCCATCAACGCTTGTGTCAGGTAAACATTTAAAGTTTTTGCAAGAAACAATCTAAAGTTTTTCAGCATATAGTACTTACGTATTATTTTCAATTTTAGTGTTTTAAAATTGATGGGAATTTTCGGCTTTTAGTGTACCATAGAATAATAAAAGAGGAAAATAATGGCATTTGGCAATAATGGCAAAAAACGATTTTTTGAGCATGGGTGGAGTTAGCTGTTTTGCAGATTAAGGTATCGATGTCAAATTTTAATGAAAATATTTGTTTCCGTGCTCCAAGCAACGACATGCATTACAATTCAACTAGAATTTTCGAAAAATAAATCAAATAGTTTGGGGATTGCAGCCTCGTTCCAGGAGGCCATCAAGTTAGTTCTATTTTCATAGCACAAGCGTTAAGCTTAGTTTGAAAATAGTACGAACTTTATATTAATGTGACACATATTCCGTGTACGCATCTCTATTTTTTTTTTTAATAAAAAAAAGTTTTTAGCTATCACCATTGCCGTTGCTAGGACCTATGGACTGCTGTGTTGTAGCACACATTTTATATGTATATGAGTGCTATTTTACACATTAAATAAACTTAAGTTACTGCAGTGCAAATATGCGACTCGTCTTCAGATGATTACAGATTTTTCTGTAAAAATATTGTAATCTTACTGAGGATGATGTGTGATATTAGTTATACATATATATACATCTAAATTGTTTTTGTTACGCGTTTGATTGTTCACATTTTAATTTATTATAATATTATGTAATCTAATACGGAGAGCAATTATTAAAGTAATATTAAAAAAATATCAACTTTTTCAACACAAGCACGTTCGCAAAATTTCCAGTTCCCAAAATAGAAAAAATTTACTAAAAAAATCTCAATCAATTACTCAAAGAAAATAATACCGTAAAACTTGAAACAAGTACGTAATTAAGATTTTAAAATTCTTATATATAACACCGAACAGGGACTTAAGGATAAAAAAATTAATTCGCCTCCCTACAGAAATTAAAGAGATAAAGAATATAAAAGCACGATACAGAATCACACAATTAGATAATAAATAATATTATAGATTACAAATGTATAACTTCTAATCTCTATATAAATTATTACAGTGTAAGTCCCTCTCCAAGCACAAGAGCTAGTCTCTTTTTTTGAGAGGTAAGGGATTCACAAAAATTTATAACTTTAGTTTTGTAACAGATTCAAGTAACTCGTATATTATATAAAATTGTATATAATAAAAAAATTAAAGATTTTGTACGTTTTATGTTGTATTTAGCTACAGAGATCTACTAATTTCAAAATATCTTTAATTTTCTCGACATTTCAGTTATCTATTCAACTATCAAACATTTATAACATTATTCTTCTGCCTAATTACATCCACTGTTGGATAGAGGCTTCTCTTAAGGACTGCCATTTTTCCCCCGCATCTAGTCGCAATTCAACTATTTTTATGTCATCGGAAAAATGATAATCCAAATAAATGTAAATTTGTCGACGTCACCCATTTCCATTACTCACGAAAAGGTCAAACGAATTATAAAATCCAAATATGTATTTTGGCAATTTTGTTATTCCACGAATATCTGGAATCCATTAAAAGGCGTATTCTCCTTTTCTCAGTTTTTTTTTAGCTATACCGGAATCCTTTTAATTATGTGGCAGATTATTTAGAGGGAGTTTTATTTGTACATTTTGTTTATATTTTGGAATGTCCTAAGTTGGAAAGTTCTAAGAGGTACTTGCTAGAAATATGTTCATGGAGGAAAATGTAAGCCTATGTGAGAACAGAGAAATCTTTGCCAGGGTCTCAGAAGTATGGGTTGAAATATAATATATGAGATTCCACGTGGGTTCTGATCATTAGCGAATATGTATATATTACAGTATGTTTATGATTGCGGTGCTGGGGTGGAGGGGGGTTAGGTTAGGACACGTTATTGAAGACGTTTTTGTATCATCATGATTCACAAGTCGAAAATGATAGTATTCGAGAAGGAGGAAAGTAAGACACCGTGCAAAATACTTGTAGGTGATGAATGTTTCGAACAGTTTGCGTATTTGGAAAGTATGTTTGATAGAAACGAAAAGGCTGAGAAAGATATCGAAAGGAGGGTGACTGCAAGGAATAAAGTGAACATCGCTTTGAATGGAATTATAGCTAATGGGAACTTGTCAACCGAAGCAAGACTGCCGGTTCTCAATGGAGTCCTGGTACTTACACTGATGTATGGACGTGAGGCCTGGAGCTGGAAATTCGAATAAATGGATTCAATGGTAATGTGATTAATTAGTTCATGAGGGTTTTAAAAATCAGACAGAAACAGGCAACGTTGGGCAAGTTCTTTGTTAAATCGAGTGCTATTGAACCATCGGCAAACGGAAACCACCACCAGAATTAGAGTTATCTGATGTTTAAATTGTCTCCTTCTAATATTAGTAATTTTCTTCCTCTTCCGCTTCTACCATCATGTCTTTTCAGTACAATAAAGGTAAAGTTTTGACATAAAATTTATTCATTTGTGTACTATTTTTGGGGGCTGGGAATGAATTAATTGAATTTCAGTTATGGGAAAAACTGTTTCTATATTCGTCAGATTCTCAGGAACAGATTAATGACGAATATATAGATTCCAAGAAGAAATGCAACAATTGGCAGTGTCGCAAAATAAAGTTTTAAGAAACTCAGAAAAAATAGATATACTCGGATCAGTGCAATTCTGAAAGAATTGAATATGTTGAGGTGTAAAATTGATGCAAATCAATATGAGCACGAACATCGTACACGAGGAAGCGATAGACAGACTGCCATTCAGGAAGAAGACCAAATCTCAGAAATGAATGATGTATAGTACGATGAAGATTTTTAATGAAATGCCAGAAAACATAACAGATTTAAAGTGAAGCCGATCAGATATGTAAAAGATAAGTTTTAGTAAAAAAAAGCCTTTAATCTTGTTTATATTAGAGCGTATATAGGAGTGCTTATGTATGCACTATGTTAAGAATTAAATAAACAAATATATTTATTATTTCGGGCGCTAGTAGGTTAAAATGGTATCGCGGCACGCTGGGCGGGTGAAGTGAAGTGAAACGATGCGGGCGCGCGGATGTTCGCGTTGTGCTCACTGCGGTTTTATGGTGGCATTCTTCAGTGGATTTGATAACGCGCATCACGTTTTTTTGGTTGATTAGATACCGCACCGAGAACGGGACAATGTTTATTACCGTATTTATCTGTTTCACGTTAGCGTTCAATTTTAAAAAAAAAATCTTTAAATGGCAAAGGGCAATATTTTTGTGGCCTTTTCGAAAGGTTTCTTCCCACCTTCCACCAACCACCAAATACTTAATTTAATTTACAAAAAAATGTATATGGGTTATTTATATCTAGTGATGGTGAACCAGAATGGTGTCACGTCTAATATCACATCAAATATCCCAAGCGATTTTGATTTATTTTGTGGGTTAATTAAGGCGGGTTTCGAAATGTAGTGTCAGCTGGCCTTACCGTGGACAGCAAGATGCACAAATGTCTCCTTTTTGCAAGAACATACATCAAAAATAGACTCTCGACAATTTCCTCCCATTATTTGGAGATTTTGTAACAAGGCAAGATAGCTCGGAGGAGCTTGTTTTGATGGATTGTAAATTTGATGTCTCAGGTTTGCGGGAAGCCGTAAAAAGTGGAAGAGTATGTCCACAAAGATCCCTATCCACGGTCATGAGGGACCAACGAGGAAGTCAAAGTTACATTATTAATAAAAATGTTAAAGGTAAAAAATAACTTAATGAATTTGGGAATGTCATTTTTTAAAAAGTCAAAACAACTCATACCGAAGTAAATCTATAACCCTTCCGTTACGGTGCTAAAATAAAAAGACGTAAACTCTGTGTACATGCAGACTTTTGCGATTTTTAAGTGGGATAAATATTAATATTTTACATTTATTACTTATATTAATCATTAAAATAATAGTAGACATATATCTAAGTGAATATTTATATCAATTATGTCTAAAAGTACTAAAAATGAGATGAAATATTGATCATCACGAACGACACCATAAGACACGTCTAACTCGGCCAGCGCACGCTCTGTCACTAAGTGACTATCGGCATCCGGCGCCCCGCGCACTGCGCCGTCCGCACCACTCCGTGCGTACACATACACGTATTGACATATTCACATCAGGTTCTTCGAGAAAACATTTTTTATTGTTGCGTATGGTAAATACTTAATAAAGCAATTATTTTATCCAATAAATAAATATATTACGGAGGAATACCTAAAATACGAGTATATTCACATAACTAGTTTACATCATCGTCGGAGAGGAAAGGTTAATCAAAAAGATACAAAACAGAGGATATATAAAATAACATGTTTTATTTTATTTTTTTTTTTTTATTCGATACATTGTTTTAGCTCTCGTGATGAGTTTTAACTAGTTTTGGTGACCAACTTATAATCCAATTTACTTTCTTGGATTAATATTAAACATTTATTATACCACACAGTATATTTTCTGATCAACTAATAAAACATTATTATGTAAAAAAAAAATTTAACATACAAGATAACTTCTTAATCATTTGTTAGTTATTCATATTTAAGTGCAAAGTAACAAGGAATACTTTTATAAGATCGCATTTAAATAAGCAAATACAGAAAGACTTTCAGTTATAAATATTATCATATGTTTTCTTTAAAATGTGCGAGTTCATTTATTTGGCTTGATTGACGACTGCCCACATAGAGTATGTTGTTTTCATAGTCTGAAACAAATGAATTAATTAAATTAGTACATAATGAAATTTTATTTGTGAAGTTACAGTTTTACATAACACAACTTTGAGAGACAGACGGTGATGACTATATTTGTTAGATAATTTTTTTTTTGTATATTTCATTTTGATATCTAAATTTGTTTTAATTATCATGGTTTTAATTAATACAAAAATTTACGTTAAAATTTTTTCCACATGTCCTGGTCCTGGCGCCACCTAGCATGTTCTACTCTAAACAAGAAAATGTATCAATTATAAAACATATGTAGATGAAATTTGGCGAATTTCAATGTGTGACTGTAGCTTAATCAGTAAAGCTCTAGGTTCCGATTGTAGAAAACTCCGGGTGCCGAAAGTGATTTAAATAAATGTACGCCTGAATCGCGTTGGTGTCAACGACGTAACATTTCCAGTGATTTATTAATGTTAATATCATTAATTTTCTTTGTTTCATAAATTTTCTTTGAAGCAGAGGAAATTGTTATACGCTATTTTATCACGCGTCAGTTGAAATTATTGATATTTAAACGAAATCTTTGAAGTATGTAGTGTTTATAGTATGCAAATTTACAACTTCCCGTTAATGCTTTCAGCGCGTATTTTTGTATAAATACGTATGACGATGACCCACAACTGCATTCGGGAATTTCCGGTCAAGTTCGTGATGCATTTAGAAAATATTGTGTGAACTTGAAACCTTCCGCGAGGAGGTTCAATATCCGCCGTCTCGAGCGAAGCCATATACATTTATTTATTTGTTTTTACGGCTCAGATTCACATTTTAACAATGCACAATTATAATATATATTAAAACACATAAATTGTCAAAAAAGATTTATATTGATACTGAAATATATGAAAATCTTCTTTTAACGTTAATACTTTAGGGCCGGTTGTGTGATCAATAGTAACTTTTTACTGTAGTAAAAAAAGTTACTAAAGTAAATATTTTTGCGAAAACGGGTTGTTTTGATCGTTAGTAAAAAATATTTACTTCTCGAAAGTACATTCCGTATTAAACTCATTTTACTCTGCGATACCAGATAGTTAAATATGGCGGACTTTTCACAGCTGTTCCAAAAGTCATCCGACACATTGAAAGTTGCAGTATACGACAGTTAATCATTCGATATACCGTTATTTTAGTGATGAGAGTTCGTCCTATGATGATCTCGTTGTTTAATATACAGTATTACACAAAATACGAAAAAAATGTCACCACTAAAGTATCATACATCGAAAAATTCATAAAAGCATATTTCATGATTATTTGTCACACCTATAGACATCTACATCTATGCTTTGACAATAGTAAATTTGACGTTCGAACAACCCGCAAACGATTTTAACCACGGGCGTTAGTAAAAAAGTTACATAAGTAAAATTTACCATAGCAAAAGGTTACTAATGACAACACAACCGGCCCTTAGTCAGTAGTTATCTTGCAAAATCACGTAAATCATTAAAATAAACATTAAGATTCATTCTAATTATTCCACTGTAATCCATGATGTAGTTACTACTGTATGTTAAGGAAAACACATTCTTATTGTGAAGTTGTAATTATTCAGAACATAGGTCTGTGATATTTTTTTAAATACTAAATTAATGCATATATTTATAAGTAATACATTAATTTAGTATTTTAAAAAAACTACTGTATGTGTTATATTTGAGGACATAAATATAAAATACAATGCATGAATTATTATTTACTGAATTAATACACAATTAATGAAATTACACCATTTTTATGAATAATAAGAAAAACATTTTGTTTAAAACCAATATTTATTGATACATCAACATGTTTCGGTATCTAAGATATCTTCTTCAGTAAACTAAAATTAAAATATCAATAAGTGTGAGGTCCAGAATCAAAAGCAGACATTTCCACTTCACTTGTTTTCGAGTAAAATGCAAAAAAATCATTGTACCACAACTGTTACATTTGGGATCATATTGAACATGACCAGTAACCACAGGTCACATGACCAAATACTGACGTCTCATTGGCTGAAAACATATTTGTCCGAGTTTGAATTAATTGTCTATTGGACAAATTAGTAAATTTTAAATGCGTTTTTATACGAAATTCAGCAATATTTGTCAAATTTCGATAGGCAAGTCTTGTACACATTAATTTTTCTTTATATTTCTACATACTTAATTCAAGAATCATAAAAATTAAACAAAGTGTTTTTCTCATTGTTTGTATAATATGTTGCCACAATGTTATGTTACAAATATTGAAGATACTACTTTTAACTAGATACGATGTTGAAACACAACTTGACTTTTTCATTTTATTATGTAATTTTGCCCATATTTTGGAACTTTTATTCGGGTCTACATCAGATAAAATTTCCTTTGCGTGCTCGATATGATCGAATGCTCGCTCGAGTTCTTTTGCAGTTAATTTCTTTACAATCTTTTCTTGTTCTTGCTCATACTTTTTAGCTTCGTTTTATTCATATACACGCTGTTGTTTATTTATTTTTTTAAATATTTTAAATAACACTTATTAAAAATAATGCCCCCTCACTAGGATGATCTTGTGTCGATTTGTACTATTGTTTAAAAGTTATTTAAATGTTTTTTATATTTCTAAGAAAATTTGATGAATTCATTTATTTGTTTTTTTTTTTATGTTGTGCATCACCGTTAGTTCCCTTTTTATCGTCTCGTATAATTTTTTAATCCATTGTATAATTATTTACTTTCATTTTAATTGGTTATACAACAAATTGCCAAACATTTCGTGGAGTAATATTTGATTGTTCTCTACCCAAATGTAGTTTTTGTTATTTTTATTTTAGCTCTTTTAGTTAAACACATTTTTTATTAAGAGTTGACGTTATTTATTAACTGATTCAAGCTAGTAAAATAATTTTTTTCTAGATTGTTAACACTGTTTTATTAACCACTTGATGAGTTAACTCATACATCTACCGATTTCTAAAAATATCATTTTCTTTTTCAGGATGTCAACAATTTATTTAAAACATACGTTATATTGTTTCTTTAACATAATCTATTGAAAAAAAAAAAAAATTTTGTACTTTATTAAAATTGTTACTTGATGATACAAAATTATTAGAATAATTTTTAGGAAAAAATTTTAGAATGCGACTTGTGATTAAATTTAGTCGGTTGTTTATAATATTTTGGTTAGTTTTACATGCTTTGTTTACATCTAATGATTCTAAATTATTCAATTTCAGACCAACATTTTTTGTACGTAAAATAGTCAATCCAAAATTTATATCATAAGTATGATAATTTTCTAACAAATGTTTGTAAAATTCTATAAACATCGGAATTATTAATCTTTGTTTTTGGAATTTATGAGTAAATTTCCTATATTATTAATTGTATAAAATGCCGGTCTGATATTTCGTGGTGACTCTTTGGTAAGGTCACCCACCGCGTTAACTTAATAATCAGCCGCTTAAAGCGTAAAATAATTTTATTTTCCTTGAGCGTGATAATTAATTTTCGCGCCAATCAAATTCGCGTTAAGGGAGATTTTACTGAAATTTCTGAATTCAATACAAAATAAATAAATATCATTAGATAAATAATTATACACTAGCAACATGGTTTCTGCGTCCGGCAAGTACAACACTAACAAACCTGGTTACACACGATTAAACAGCTCTTGCAAATTTCGTAGCTAATTCTTTTGTCGCAGTCCCACGCGCTATTCTTTTGTACACATTGAAAATAATTGTTATTACTCCTTAGATGTGACAAATTCAATTGAATTTCTACTAGGCTAACTCAGTAAGTAGGCTATTTATATGATTTGATTCGTTTCTCTATTCAACCTCCCACCCAGCATCCGCCCCACCCAGATAATGACCCCCATCCTGACTTGGGGCGGCACTTATATGCGTAAATAGAAAGCTCAGCATATAAATGACTGAAATTCGATTGTTATAGGTACGTTTGTTTTTCTTGAAAAACGAAAATATTTTCGCTTTTTTTTTTCCTGAAGGTTGTAATAATTTTTAAGTGTCTTCATTTTCGTATACATACTAAAAATAGACTTTTTGAGTCGCTGACACCATTTCCAGTAGCTGGGATTTAGCTCTGTTTT
Source organism: Eubasilissa regina (assembly GCA_022840565.1). Classification (NCBI taxonomy): domain Eukaryota; kingdom Metazoa; phylum Arthropoda; class Insecta; order Trichoptera; family Phryganeidae; genus Eubasilissa; species Eubasilissa regina. The sequence goes on from JAINEB010000019.1 coordinate 9,463,454, forward strand.
CACGAATTATTACTACGAATTCACTTCCAGACAGACACCATAAAATATTCTTGAATAATATGTAAAAAAAATAACTTCAAAATGAATTAACTTAAGGCTCTACGAAGTCAGAACCTGTATATAAATGTTTGTAAATTAGATTTTGTACTTCAAAACTGCAATACAAATTTACGAAAGATTAGGTTACAGCCCCGGTAGATTCTTTGAGGAATAGGAACGCACGGGTTCGTCCAAATCGATACCGCGAGCAGTATCGGCGTACCGCTATGTCTTTTGGCACTTGGTTGATTTTAGGAATACTGTATTCACAATTTTTATAGAAGTGGTGATATGTAATTCTGGAAAAGAACACAGTGAAGTCATTTCTAGGTGTACTAGATAATTTATTGATAGGCAAATTTGTATCCTTCTGTCAAAAAGTGTTACTCCTCAAAAGGTTAAGTCTGTTCAAGTTATGTAAGTAAAGAATTGTTTAAACTACTGCATTTTTTTTACTTTGTTTTTTATAATACAGTAAATTCTCTACATGCGAACTTTTAAGGGTACGAAAGTCTGTGTCTATTTATTTAAATAAGTGAAAAATTCAAAATTGTACCGGATTTTCAAATTTGGCGGAAGAGCGTAAGATTACTTCGTGTGTCTGCCGCTTGATGGCGTGAAGGACCCGCGCTTTTAGTAATGTTTACAGTAGTCACTCCTCTTTAGTAAGTGTGTGTGTGTTTTTCAGTGTAGATACTTTTTTTTTTTTTTAAGAGAACACATTATTATTGTACAAATTAAATGGATCAACTAGAAAGACGTACAGAAAAAATCAAATAATATATTTTTTCGATAAATTGATATTTTCTTTTTTTCCTTCTTTCTAGTTCTAGTTGTTGACTCATTTAATTTGTATTAAATACATTTTGTTTAAATTGCGAACGAGTATGTAGAAAAATTATATTTGTCTTTTTTTAATCAATACAAACAGCTTTATTATGACTACTTCCTATTTCTGTAGTGTTCATAGATAATTCGTGTCATCGTTGGACCTCAGTGTACCGTGCTGGTAACATACCGTGGTGAACATCTCCCTGGAGAAGTTCCCGAAAAAGCCCGCCCTGATGTTGAAAGGTTTCTGACACTGCTGCACGATCTGCAGCACGCTGCGCTTGTCCCGTTGCGACAGCTCGTACCAGCGGCACCCGAACAGCTTGTCTCCCAGAGCACAACTCTGAAATAAGGACACGTTAGATACTTCATTTAAAGTAATGACGTCATTTTGATTATTTAAATATTAGGACATTTCCGGGTATTTATAAGGGTGTGGGTGTCCCGCTGGGAGTTGCTGGGATGGAATAGCAGTGACTAGAGAGACCTAACAGAGTATTCTACCGGGTTTCGCTCTCTCTTGCGACCTGGACAGGGTGAATTTCTGGTGTACTGTGACCGAGTTCTGCGACTGCAATACATAGATGTGACGTCTACCCTCCCCTTTTGGTGGTGCATGATTTCTATAGCTTCTCTCTGGTCGCCTTCTGAATTTAATATGATAATAACGAGTCTCACGTTAAATTGTAGAGGCAATGGGTCTGGTACGATGATACCGGAAACAACCTATGATGGTATTAAGATGTTAGTAACTGAATGTAAAATAAATAAACAATGTAATATTGACGAATCGAAACGAGAGTAAACAACTCTCAAAACGATTCGGAATAGGGTATCAATAAATAAAAATATTTCAATATTAGAGTATCTGAAAGTAATACGTTGTTTTTTATAGATATACATTGATTATTGATTGTTTCCTTTGTTATTCACATACGTACAATTGTTTCCGTACAGTAACTTAATTTCTATCATCAATCTGATACGCGCATGGTTGATTATTCATTCATTGTTTTGTCTGTTTAACATACAAGTTCGCGTAACGATTTGTTATCGACTATTCAGAAACCTGATGAATATCTCAACAGTGTGTCTAGAGTCACTTCCGATATTATGCAGATGTTCTTAAGTAGTATTCCACGAGGTATCAAGGTTACCCGCTTCCTGTTCGTATTAATCCACCTCACTCGGTTATTTGCAATTCAATCCGTATAAAAGAGATGAAACTCCACAGACTATCAAATATGTGTATAGACATGAACTAACGCATATTCCTTATTTCAATATTTTCGATTCGGTGTCACCCACGTGATCATGTTGGTACCACTTACGCAATCAAATAGCTCGACGACTTTTTTTAAATGTATGACTCGATTGCAACGAAAAACTAAACGCTGACAATATAATATGCATTAATGTAAAAAATACATCTCGTTTTACACAAAGATTTAATTTTCGAAGAGTAAATACACAAACTATCGGATTTATGCCTCCACAAATAATGTGAGTAAAATGCCCCTCGTTCCGCAACTAATGCTGTGATTATAATCACAAAATTGTAAATTTTTAACTGACATTTCTATTAGCTGTACAAATGGTTCTGTTTCAAAGAAATTCAGACAAAATAAAGGACCAAAGTCAATGGGGATTTTATGGGATCGGAGGTACCGGAACTGTTCGTTAAAATTCCGTCGATTTGAGTATTGAATTCGTAATATATTGATACTTGCCGATAAAAAGAAATGCAGCTATTATTTTTTTGGCGTTGTATGATTTCTTTTGAACTAAATATTCTTTGATAAATATGTGACGTTTTAATTCGAAAGAAATAGTCTCCAATAACAAGGCCACAATGATTTGGGATATACCATTTCTAGACTGGTTGTTAAAGTTTCAAATCAGAGTATTACATACAAATAATTATTTTATCAGTTCTATAATGTAGACAATGGTGGATCGACGATGATGATGATTATGAGATCAAAAGAAATAAAACACTAAGGCGATACGACACAATCGAGAATGACTTCCCGCCTGCAGAATATCCTGTTTTTATTCAGATACATAACAATACATACAGTCATATTTGCAAGTACCTACTTAGCGTAGGCTGCCGCTGTAACGTTAAAATAATATTCTTTGTTTTCTTGAAATCTATCCCAAGGGTATTTTGGCGCCACGCTGACGACTACACCTTTAAATTACTGACACGTGTCTTATCATATAAATTATGTGGCGTCTCTGCTGCGACCTCGCAATTATGTGCGATACAACCGTTAAAGATTGAAATATTTATTGAAAAAAAAATCTGACTCGGATGTCTGACGTCTATGGTGAACATTATTATTTATTTGACAGGGGTGAACTTCTTTCACGTGTAGCGCGCTTCCATCGATTGTCAATTTCAGGAATTTGGATTAAATATTAACGGCGTGACGGTGTACGGGGTTAATTTACCGGTCCGGATACGTACAAAAAACTTTTTTTTTCGAAATGTTTTTATAACGTTCAGCGCTTTGTTCCAACATGTGCATTGTTTGGAAAATAATTGATAACAAAGAATTCGCTCAACGTTTTTTTTATTACTTTTAAGTCGTTTGTTAATTTTCTTAGTACTTTTTTTGGGATCAGTGTTGACCGTCCGTGCAACTGCAACTTCAACTGCTTTTCAATCAATCGACATTTTATTAAAGAGAACACATTCTTATTGTGAAGTTGTAATTATTCAGAACAGACGGTCTGTGATATTTTAAATATTAATTAAATGTATACGTATTAAATTATATTTTATTGAAAAATATTGTTGTTGCTGCTTGGATTCGAACCTGGATCTCATCCAATCTTGGGAACAGCATACAGTGCATTGATGACAATGTTTCGAACCTATACATCACACTTTTCAAATTTATACATTTATCGTTCCGTTATTATTACATATTATTGTATTGTATATAAGCATTCAAAAATTTATGGAAATCCTCAGAATTACAATGAATGATGTTGTCCCTTTTCATCTCATGCAATTAAAATGGTATAGCTGTGCTCCACTAAAGACATAAATACAAGTAATTGAGTTAAATTGTTAGATTGACAATGAATGACCTTACAAGGCGAAACGCGTCTCAAGTAAATTAAACGAGTTGAATAAAAAAACAAGTATTTTATTTTCACACATGTTTTTTTTATTTTTTATTTCTTCTTTATTACTTATATTACATAGTTAAATATATTTTATTATATAAATAAAATATAACAAGTGGAAAAAAATTAGATAAGGAGATGTTAGATGGATTACTTAGAAAGATATATAAAAAAAAAAAATCTTTCAAAAAGATGGACCTAGTCCACAGTATTTTATGGGTGGACACCTGAATATAATATAATATAACAAAGAAATAAAAAATTAGATAAGAATACGTTATTTTACTTTGTATTTTAAGGTGGTCACTAGGGCCTCATCATTTTTTTAAATGTTTAATAGGTCTTCACTGATTTTGTTAATTATTCTTTGCACATACACATTCTCTCGTTCTTTCACCGTGTACATTGTTACCTGATTCATTCAGTCAGTGCCTTCAGGGATTTTTTAATGCATAGAAAATTGTTTTGAAGTGAATACATTTTTGCAAGAAAATTGATCGTGTGTATATTTTCATACAGACACAAATTCATTGCGAGTGATTTGTCAAACGGAACGCGGCCGTCATTCGTGCGAATACGATTCCCGCTAGCGGTCATTGATATTCGCGATATTTTTTGCGTTTTTTCTTGTATTTTGCTGTGAGTACATCGGCACGTTAAAAATAACACTTCTTTCAGAGCCGGAATACATTGACATGTTTTCTGATGCGTGCATCAGTAGGCGAGCGTTTTACTTGATAAATGTGGCGAGTATGTCCGACCTGAAAGCCAATTTTGTTGACCCCGTCTGTAAATAATCGCGGTTTTGCTTTCTCGTTTGCCTTGTTGTTGCCACCGGTGATGGGATAAATTGCTACTCTTGACTGACTGACTGGTGTGGTTGATATTCGATGATGTTTGACTGACTGGTGTGGTTGATGTTCGTTTGCAATAAATTCGAATGATTTTTCGAAATCATAATTCATGCACTCTACTCCATACAAAATACGATTTACAATCAAACTTATTGTCTCTCTAACTGTTCAATTTTGAAAACAAAAAATAAAATCAAATATTTTGACGGAAATATCAAATTTGTCAAGTTGTTGAAAAGATTTGAAAATTAATATACATATTTTTAAGAATCAGAGCATTACTATCGATAAAAAATTTGTACTTAGTATGCTATGCATTTATTCAATCATTGGGGATCAGCTTATAATATTAGCCCCAAAAAAATGTACAAAAAGTTATCATAAAAGTAAAAAACCAAAAGATTATTCGACAAAATTACTTTTTGAAGAATTAAAAGTACCAACATTTTGTGATGTATTTAAATGAAATTATATTCTTCAGATATTAAAAGAAGAATGGCAAGAAAGATATGACTCTACATAGTTAACGCCGATTGCCGCATATTATTTTATCTTTTTCTGTTTCACCTTTTTTTATGATTTTTTTCGTTGATAGTAACTACTTTTTTAAAAACATTAATTTCTGGTGATGTATGCAATTCTGCCGCATCGTTTACTTCTTCTTTCATATTCAACAACTTGGCTTACCGCATCTTAGAACGATTAAAATACTAGTTATATAACTGTAAATGGAATTTTCAAACAAATAAGATTTGGTCCAATCAGGTTAGGAATATTATACAAAATTTATTTTTCTTTGGTCGAGCCATTATTAAGATATAGGATCCGATCGTGGGGTCACTCCTGTAACTCAAATATAAAACAAATAAAAAAATCTTTAAACAGTCATAGTGAAAAAAATTGTAAGCCTGGAAGCATTTAAATTGAGGTATAAACTAAAATTGTTATATTCTTCCGTATTCATTCCTCCTGTACACGGGCTGTTACTGTTTCTTTTAATAAAATACAATTATAACAACGATGCTCTAAATAGGGTGGCTTCACATGGAAAAAATACAAGAGTGTAGCTAGTCTGAATTTAACAAATCTCAAAATCACTAATATGTATGATTCGAGGACAATATAATGTTTTTTTTTTTACAATAAAAAATAAACTACCTGTGTTTTTATAAAATAGCACGCTTTCTCCCAATTTAGAAAAAAATGGCTTATCGATAATAATCTGTCTTATTTGTAAAAATGAAATGAATTGTTTAAACTGTAACTTATTAATTGTTGTTTTTGATTTTATTAAATGTGACAAAATGGATATAAATTTACCTACAGACAAACGTCTATTAAGACATTTTGTGGGTATAGTGTTAATTAAAAAAAAAAAATTAAAAAATTATATATATTACATAATAAGGAATACATAATAGGTTTAGAAAAAGTATGTCGGTGCGTGCGGTCTGTTTATTAGTTATTTTAAAAGCTGTAATTGACTACTACGAGCACATAACACAAATAAATGTACTCTCAATACAAAAAAAAAAAGGTATTTTTAAAAGTCTCCCCGGCATCCACAAGTGAGTCCCCTTACCTTTTCAGCAGCCAGTTCACCGGCGTAACAGTATATGAAGAACTCCAGCATGTGGGCGATGGCTATTCCGGCGAATGATAACTGAAATAAAAGGGTAAATGTCATTCGCAAGTGGAAAACAAACTATCCAAGCATCGTGGGCGTGATTTTATTGAACATTGATGCGTATCGGTCTCGGTTTGCGAAGGTGGCTCCGAAGTGGCTGGTGTATTGTTTTTCAGAATCTCTCTAAAAGCTGGTCGTAATTAAAAAGCTTGAGTAACTGTATGTATCAGGGGCGTGCACTGTATACGAGCAAAAAAGCTGCATTACTAAAAATTCTGGGAAACAAATATTAATTAAATAATACATATTATGTTATAATTACGCTAGCGCCCACCGTATATCAGTAGAATCATTAGTTGCGTAGTTCTGGATGCTACCGCGCTACGCCACCGGAGCGATGTAGTCCTCTACTGGGTTATTCCTCATTTATTGCTACTACAATTGCCAGCCACTGTTTTAATCTATCATTCTATTCAAGCTATACAATTGCTACCTACTGAATTGAAAATTCTACTCGGCGGAGTCTGAAATGGATCAGCGGATCCACGTTGTACGGAGTTCTTATCATCCTGTTTTCTAATGACAGAATGTCATTGGAAAGGTTTTGAACTTGGCTAAATTTTACTACCTTACTAAACGTGTCATGATTGTTCTTTGCGTCTGAAATTAATGCATTTTTATTATGATAGATTAATTTTGCTTAAAGACATCGATTAAACGAAAGTTCATAAACCTATGTACATGTATTATATTGTTTGTATTATATAGTATGTATTATATAATATCATGGTAACAGCATAACCTAAGTCTTTACTTACTGTATACCCAATTAGCATCGTCGGTAACAGTTTGCGCTTATTGCACGCCACTGGTATGTATGCACTACTTTCAGAATTTAGCTCTCCTTAATAGTCTACGGACGGTAGCGCACGTGTGTCGCGTCATGGCTGGAACGGTACATTACAAATCATATTGAGAATTAATCTGTTTTGGTATTTATTTGCGTCAATTGGATGAGTTAAACCCTTAGCAACAACACGTGTGCCTTATGAATTAAAACAATGTAAACATCTCTTACGAGTACGAGAGGCGATAGACCTCCACAATCATCAACACCGCTGATCCCTGAACGCACCTTGCAGGTACCCAGGTGTTTGGGATACATATTTATTCTTGAACTAAAATAATGCACTGTCCTTCTCCCCTTCCCTTCCCCCCGACCTCGCCACGAACCAGTCGATTACGGACCTTGAATCAGTGTGGTTATACATGTACGGAAAGGATTTCAATATTATACTAATTCTAGACTTCGTGTCTATTCTGTGTCGGAACCTTTGACGAAATAGTGAATAACATATGCAGTCCACATTTTGGAGATGTCTGCAGAATTCGGATTATGGTGAGTGCCTATTCCTTTCATAGCCTAAATTCTTCCGGCATCTATGCTTGTACGCAGTACTGGGTATACAACTAGGCTCCTATCAACCGCAACACACCCGGCACCGACTCCAGCATGTGCCAATATAGTGCGTCTACCGTATATCCGCAATATCTGGAGACCGGCCCCTGAGCGCTACTCCTATCGCGGCTGCTTTCCCGTAAAGATCTTTAGCGAACGCTCCTCGGTGTTGCGTTTTTTTTTAACTAACTGCTCAAGCAACAATAAACTTATGACAGCAGTAAGTAGTTTTTCTTGTTCAATTTACTCTGGCCACACACATACACACGCTGCGATCATATACAAAAGAACTAGTGAAAATATGGGGGCAACAGGCTCTTACATACATAACCTTCAGATTCTTACAGCATATGTACCTAATCTATCCATAACTTATCATATCGACGTCTAAGAAGCAGTATGATATAACTCATTTTACGTCATTGACGACAAGTTTATAAATGGTATTCCCAGATTGCCATCCAATTATTGTCGCCAATCAACAGGGAGATTGTACAATTTGTAACATTCGACAATAAAATAAAAAACAACGATAATAGAGTTATGCACCCCCAAATAAGAAAGATCTTAAATTATGGGCTGTCAACATTTATATAATCTACTAGCTAGAAGAATTTGTTTTCAACAAATAAATATATATATCTATCTATAATACAGTGAAATCTCGATCGATCGTTCCTCGAATAATCGTTTTCCCGTATGTATCGTTTATTTATTCCAGTCTGTTTATTTGCTGTTTGCCGCTTGACATTATACAATACAAAGTTGAATATAGAATTTTTTTATTTAAACAAATTATGTTATGTGTATCTTTTTTTAGAATGTGTATTAAACATTAAACTTTTAAGTATGAAAAATGTAACTCATTTCTATATTGCTGCATTCAAGGTTTATTTCAATAGGTCTCTTCAAAAACGATAGATAGAGGTTTCACTGTAATACATTATGAAAAAATTTAAAAATGTTGGGAAATCAGATTAGAACCAGGAAAAGATGTCAAATACATAGTTTAATCATTTTGAACATCTTTAATCCATTTTCGAAATTCTTTTTTGTAAACATTTATATTTGTTGTCAATTTAGTTGATTTTGACAGTTGGTTATACAGTCTAGGAGCAATGTACGATCCATGTCTCTGTCCTATTTCTAATTTAGACATTTAAAAAATATTATATTCATTAGCTTTGCTCTGAGTCTGATAGTTATGGTGAATTTTTATTTAACCTTTTTAAAAAAATGAAATAAAACATTTTTTTTTTTATATATAAAGAAGATATGTAAATAAATACAGAAAAATTTTTAAAAACTTGTTTTGGTTAAACTGTTGTTTCGTTTTGTCGTTTCTGCTACGGAGAAATGGAGTGATCATATGTTAGCGAGCGACTCGATTATTCTCGATTACAGTTTATTTTATTACTAATTATATAATAAAATTTCACTTTTTATTCAAATATAACATAAAATACACAAAATTAAATGTCTATCGAATTTGTTCTTATATATATATATAAATTCGATTTATTTCACTGAACATTATCATCATTTCGCGCTATGTGCCATCCAATGGCCGACTTCACGTACATTTTCCAGACATGCCTAAATCTCCAATCGGAAACCTGCAATACGTCTGTATCTTTCTTCACCGTATCCGCTCGTTTCATTCTTGGATGGATGGATTTCAAAATAATTAAATATATATTTATTTACACGCTGCTTGGTGAAGTATAGTGTACATTTATGATGGTCGCCATTAACGAATCTGTTACCTACTTCTTTCTTTCTTCACGTGGTCTCAATCAGATGAGACTCGGCACGTAATGTATCTTCACAAATCGGTGCTCACAGCTAACTCCAGCCTCTCCCAGGGCTGTGAAGTCGGAGCCGAAGCCGGAGTAATTGATTTATGACATTTTAAGCAGACTCGATTTCTTTAAATAATCGATATTGTATTTATCATAGGTACTTTATAAAGTAACGAATGCGTATGTTTCAGATATCTGAGGCGAGAGCGAATCATTAATACCGGATACATTTATTCGCGAATTAGATCGCTTTTCTCTCGCTCTAGCGCATGCAGCTGAACTTATTTGTGCTGCATCTGGAACAGTATGTGAATAATATTTCTTTATTTGTCTTTCTATCTCATAAAATCGTATGAAGTCGAATTCCGTAGATTTTTAAACGATCCTTAAAGTCATGGTCTCTCTTCAGCCAGATACAATGCATCCATTCACCTTCTTTGTCCTAAGGTTGTCCTCGAGATAATTTTACTTTCTAAGCTGACATATTAACACGTAATGTATCCGAAAAATTGGGAAATTCTTTTTTAAAATTTAATTAATTAGGTGATTTTAACAGTATGCAGTCTCATAATATATATAAACATAACATAAATATATTATATGAGACTAATTATAAAAATCCACAAACAAAAGTGCATTAAACAAATAATAGATATCTCATAGAGACTAAGCTATTTTTTTAAAAATATTTAGGGGAATATGTTTGGAAGTATGGGTAATTACAAGCCTTAAGACCTGTCTTCGGCTGGCTTAAGAGATCATTTTATATAAATATAACGTTCACCATTCTCACCCATTAATCTCCATATCTATCAAATTTTTTAAAGTTGTATATATGTCAATATGTGGACTTGCTTCGAGTACTACTACACTATCGCCATTTATGGGCTAAATTTGATCGTTCATTTCCCTGAAACAGCATATGTCACAATGAGATTTTTTTTTTTTTTTAAAGTCCTGTATTTACCCATACTTCCATATATTTTCCATTAAATATAATAAAAAAAATAGCTTCGTCTCTATGAGGTATCTATTATTTGTTTCAAGTCACCGATATTTCTATGGTGTCCCATGACTGGTAAAATGGTCAAAATATATCTGAGGATTTGGAGTCGTGCAATTGATAGACTCTGCTCGATTTTTTATTCTTTTATGATGCAGGAATTCGTTCTGCGGGGTGACCACGGCATTCAGAGCATGTGTTGTCAGCACTACAACATCCTCTTGTGCTCAAGTTCTCTCATAGTCATAAAGTACTACTTCTGGATAGGGTTCAGGATAGAGACGTACGACAAACATTGCACCGACAAGAGCATAGTATTTTAATATGAATGAAGAAAAGATAAATTCAGAGATATCGCAGTAACCTCCTATGATCAGTCATTATTTTTCATATTTCGATTTGCCAAAATTAAAAATGTTGTGTTTTATGTATCTCATTTATCGGCCGACCGACCCCTACTGGGTGAACAATGGTTGTTTGATCCATTTCCGTGACGCCACATACGGCCGGGCCATTGTCGTTAAACCTTACACGGCACATCTCTAATCTCTCTCGTGTGGTTAACAAACTACGTTACACCCGGTACCACGAGAGGGTGCCTTTCAGCAAACTGAGAAAGGTTAATATTAGGACCTAAATGTTAATTGCGTCACTGATTTTAGTTTCTCGGCCCAAAATAGATTTGTGTTTGTACATACATACAAAGAACGTATCAAATATGATATTATATCGGGTTTCTTTGTGTTTGAACCGTAACATAAGTATGGCTCGAGTCATCGATCGGTTGCTTAATTTAAAATCTAACAACTTTGTATCTTCTTCGTTCCTCCTTCATGTCGTTATTGGCCAGGGGGGTGCAGGGCATATAAGCAAAAAAGCTGTGCATTAATAAAAATTCTAGGAAACAATCAGGAAGTCAAATTTTCGACCACTCGTATATCGGCAATAACGCGACGAGTATTGGTTTCCAAGTCGTCTATTGTCTCTGGTTTATCGGCGTAGACATATCCCGGCAGAAAATAATCCAAAGGGGTTAAATTACACGATCTTGGAGGCCAATTCACAGGTCCATTACGTGAAATAATGCGCTCATCGAATATTTCCTTCAATAAGTTGATTGTGGCACGCGCTATGTGGCATGTTGCGCCGTCTTGTTGAAACCACAGCTCTTCCACATTAATGCCGTTCAATTGGGGAACGAAAAAGTCAGCAATCATGGATACATTGCTGTGCACGATGGCAAATCGACTCACTCGGGTCTTCAATACTACGCTCCACTGCAGCAACATTTTCTTCGGTGTGCATTGTGTGACGTCTCTGCGGATGCGTATTATCAATTAGAGTATGCGTGGTGCGAAAACGATCCATGATTATTCGAATTACTTGCTCGGATGGACGATTATGTTGACCGTAAAATGGACGTAGCGCACGCCAAGCTTCGCGAACTAAACCACGATTTTCAAAATAAATTTTCACAATTTGTAGGCATGGTGATGTAGACATGGTGAAATGGCAAACCGAACTGAGCGCAAATCAGCTGTCAAATTGGCTGTCTCTGGAAAAGGTGTTACCAATTCGAAAAACACTCTTTAACATTCGCTAGTACGCTTGAACTTATTAACTTGCAATTGCGTCAAATTTGAAAAAACAATCAATACTTATTTGCTATGTTCTTGAGTAATTAATTCATTTACCTACATCTAATTATGTCCTTTTTGTTACAGTGAATCAATACTTATTACTATTTCCTTGAATAATTAATTATTTAAACTAATTTCTCTATTGTATTTTTTCGTTCTTTGTACAACGGTAATTATTTTTAGTTAATTTTATGAGACATATTTTGGTTGATGTGATATGTGGTTTAGACTGTTTTACTTTTACTCACAGATTGCTCTGTCCCATCATAGACCAGTAGAGATGTGATAACGCTGACGCATGTGTAGAGTGGTTGTGTCGCAGTCAAAACGAAGAACAAGTCGTTTAAAAGACCTGTAAATCTGAAATTAATTAATTAAACATTTAAATAAGATACGTGAGCGTAAAAAAAAATAATTTTAGTGGTGACCTGAAAATCACGATCTGTAAGTCAGTCACTGATATCCTTTCAAGTCATAATGAGTAACAGTGATCGAGTATCTGAAATTATCGTGATTCATGGTTCTTGCCTGAAAATATTATCAACCAAAATACATTCAGTAAGTCATCCTTACTTTGACTAATTTTGATTTTTCAATCTATTGTGAAGAACGGCATTCTTTCGTCTCACCGGTTTGTCAGTGGAGAACTCAAGAATTCACCTCAGAAACGCATACCCACTATAGTTTGTCACATTCTGCCTTCGTTCTAAACTGGGAAAATGTATTAATAATACCTGAGAGAGATAAATGAAAAGATGTTTAATTTTATCTAATGGAATCTAACCATAAAGGAACATCATTAAAAGTGATCATTTTTGTAACCTTTAAAAGAGATCGCGTTACCAACATGAGGGCGCTATTCGTGGTTACGAGCTACTTGGCATTAAAACTAGTGACGGGGCAATTTTGAACGTGACATCAGTTTGTGTCTCACTATATACATATAATATTACAAGAGTAACATATTTTAGACGTGTAAAAGGAAAAATTCAAAAACATGAGGAAGTTATAGGTATTTTTTAGGGTGGTTAAAGTTAATAGAACTTAAACCGTAAAGTGACCGGGTATTGTGTTAAAAACTCAGTAGCGGTCCAAGATAAAAATATTTCAAATAATTATATTTATAAATACAAATTAAATGTATTAATTAGAAAGATATACCTATAAAATCAATGGTATTGACTTGTAATATAATATTTCCTATTTTATAATATTATTGTACATTTTTCTATAAAATAAAGTTTTAACTTGATTAATGGCACAAATCACTCTTGAAGGGTGGATTATCTATCTAAAAGAAGAAGACGAACAAATTGTAATCTATTTTAAACATTAAAATTCACTTATACATTAAGATACTCTTTATTTTCAACATATCTATAAATTGACAATTATTATCGTTGTGAATAAAACCTACATTGATTTAAATATATCTCAAAAAGTCCGCATAAATTTTCAATAGCCAGTAAACCATTCAATTTGACGTTCTTAAAATTATTTCTTCCAACTTTTATGAAATTATTGTATTTCGGATTGCCGGAAACCTGTACAAATAATGATATAATAATAGAAAGAGCCACATACTCCCTGATACGATTATACCGATTGACGACGGTCTCTAAGACTTTTTGAGGAGGTGCCGAACCAGGGTCTGCCGACAGGCCCTCCAAGTCCTCGGCCATGCAGTCCAGGTGTGCGCAAGCGCGGACTATCAGCGTGAAGAACAGCATGTTCATGCAGAAAGCCATGGTGATGGAGAATACATTCCTCCATATCTGAATAGACAAAAATAAGTCAGTTGCTTATGTAAATATGTATATATTGCGAGGGTGAAGTTCGGCGTTCTACCCTCTCACCGGCTAGTCAGTGGTGAACACAAGTTCGTAACATTCTGCCTTCGTTTTATACTGGGAAAAATTTATAAATAATACCTGGAGGAGATGAATGAATTCGTTATAAAATGGCATCTAATCATAAAAATAACATAAAGGAAGTTAAAATCAAAATACAATTCACATTAAAAAATCCTAATTTTGTCGGGTTGGGCGCGAGTTCGACGTTCGAGGTGACAACAAGATGTTACAATAGACGGCATCACTCCGGTCCATGCCCGTCTCCCGTCCGAGCATCCCATCTCCTTAGCTCATCATCGTAGTCGATTCTCAGCATCTAGGCCGACGCAATAGGATTCGTATACAGAATTGCAGAAAATCACATAGCCAGAGGTAGTAATGTGAACCGAAGGAGAGAAAAATGTAACCTACGGCGAGAGTAACCAAAGGCAAAGGTAACCAAAGGGAAACGTCTCGTTTCCTGTAAAGATTATTCACCATGCGATTAGATTAACACATTATAGTAAATTATGCACTAGTAATGTAATAACATTGAAGTATTTAGCCTTTGGTTACGTTGGATTGTTGACCCGCGTAATTTTGACAGCTCTACTCGATGAATTGAAAACGAACCATAGATGGTGACCGTTTTCATAACTTTCAAAACAGATTGCGATACCGATTTCGAACGTAACCCTAGTTTGCAATGTCACAATATTTTTTAATGAATCATTGAAATATGGTGTCACCGTAAAATTCCTTCGATAGTCAACCCCCTTTGTTCTAGAATAAAGAATGAACAAATTAGGAGGGAATGTAAAGGTGAATACGATTAAGAAAGGCTTGGATGGATGAATGATTGAATTAGCCTGGAACATAATATTCACCCCGTACGTTAAGGTTACCCGACTGTTACTCTGACGATGCATACAACGAAAGCCTTCCGTGCAAGGCTCTCATCCCGGTATTATATTGCAAATGCAGCGAGCTAGCGAGAGGTCGACGGTTAATAATTATCTCTGTTTCGAGATATTAAAAACACATTTTCAATGGAACTGATTGTTTCTGTTTTTCATCTCACATTATTTGAGCTTGCTACTGGGAAATGAGTTTCTTTACCGAGTAGTTTTAGTTGCGTATATTTCTAAATATGTGCATTATTAAGTATACATTTTGAACAATTCAGTTTTTTTTTTAAAATCAAAATACGACAAACAAGTCAATAATTTTAATTAGGAGAACACATTCTAATTGTGAAGTTGTAATTATTCAGAACATAGGTCTGTGATATTTTAAATATGAATTAAATATATTAATTAGAAAGATATGCATATAAAATCGATATTATCGAAAAATATTGTTGTTGCGCCACCGGGATTCGAACCTGGATCTCTTTCCAAACCTGAGAAGGTGCATTATCCAACTATGCTACAGCGACGATATTTTTAGCGGCAAATTTTCGAACCTATATGTTACCTTTTTAATATTAATACATTTAATCGTTCCGTTATTTCAAAGAGCCATCTATCTACCTTATTTTTACCGAATCTCAAATACTTTTGAGTAATCTGATAGCAGACGCCAGAATTATCAATTCATTTTTATTAAATTTTGGACACATTGATACAACTTTATTATTAGGAAAACACCTTAATTAATGCACCTTCCCCTGTTTGGAAAGAGATTTCAAACATTAATATGATAAATTCTACGAAAATCAAAACATATTTTGTTTTATAATTTCTTGGTTATGTACCTGAAATATGTACGTGATCTGATACCAGGGTGATGGTTGGCTGGGAATCCACGGTAGGGTCCCGAGAGGTTCCTGCATCATGAGGGTGTATTGATGGGAAAATAGGGGTCGCAGTATCAGCAGACTACTTACTGCTACCAATTGACCTGTTGATATCAAATGAATGAAACCTACGTGAGTTTAGCAATTGCGGAAAAATAACCAAATATTATTAATGATACGAATACTTGATTAAATTAATTAGGTTCCTAGTATTTTATATTCAACTTTCGAAGGTATACTGCTTAACCCTTTCTATCCTGACGGTACTTTAAAATACCATCAACTTTTTCTAGTCATATATCTTATTATGGTATTAATTAAATCTACGTAAATAATAGTCTACTCGATTTATTTAGACTACTAACATTAGTTATTTTTTTGTTATGTCAATACTGCGACAGGTGAAATGTCAGTTGCGCATTGTTACAAGGTTAAGTTTGGCGCGCTTGTATTCCTCGTGCTTATTAATAGTTATTTTGATTAAATTTTTTTTCTTCTTAAATTTTTAACTATTCCTCTAATGTTTTAGAATATTTATTTCATATGTTTTGTACTATGCTATATTTTTTGTTTACGTCATGTAAGTTCTAACTATACCATAAATTATAATTAATTATATTTAAATACCTAGATTGGTTTATTTTATATTTGAAAAATACTACATAAAATATACAGTTGCCGTCACTTAAATTTAATAATTCGAGGGTAGAAAGAGTTAACGCGATATATTTTTGCGATGTAGCAATACATATTTTCATTTCGACGTGTATTTTAAAACTATGAAGATAGGTCAAAAAATACACAACCTCTAAAAACCACACCAACTCAAATTAATATTTTTATCAATACGTTGAACGACGGTGTCATGGTGGATGTGAAGCAGTATTTTGAAGACCTTGATTCATTGAAAACTACAATTTATATTTTATAGTATTGTTGGGAAAAGTGCATTCAGCATCAAAGAGAATGAAAGACATTCTCATTTTTTGTAATTGAACAAATGATTATAAATAATTTGAACAGATGATTAAAATAGTTTAAACCACTATTTATTGATAATTCAACATGTATCGATACCTATGGTGTCTTCTTCAGCAAACAGTATGTACTGAATTAAAAATACAAATATAGATAAAAACTATAAAGTGGTGGGTAACTAAGTAGGAACTAATATGAAAACTTATTTAAAAGGTTGTATGTATAAATTCTAAACCCTTGTTAATATCAAAAGAATGTTTCCAAAAGGTGATTATCATGTTGAATTATCAGTAAATAGTGGTTTAAACATAGTATTTTGTTCAATTATTTATATAAAATGAGGTAATTTTGCTAATATTGAAGAAGTGAAAAAAGTAATTTTGCTAATATTGAAGAACTGAATAAAGTTATTTTGCTAATGTTGAAGAAGTGAATAAAATTATTTTGCTAATATTGAAGAAGTGAACAAATGAGTAATTTGAATTACCTACAAATGCGTACACCCAAAGTAGTAAAAATGTTACCCGAGTGCATCAAGTAGATCCACGTCCCTCTTTTTGTTTTCTCATCCAACAACTTCTTCATCTTGTCATCTGTAGTCCAGCGAGGAAACTCCTGAATAACATAGTTGATCAGTTTTTCGAATTCCCGTCTATATCTGATAACCAGGTACACCCTGTACGTGGTTATGATCTCTGTCTGCATGAATGTCAGTGATTCGGCATCCTCTGGGATTGTGAGGCTCCCTTCCATGATTTTAGCCGTGAAGTGGATAATGTCCCTGGTGTAGGAGATGCACAGGAGAGAAATGAATATTACACAGCGGATACTGAGTTTCCAGCCATCCAAGAAACAGAGCAGTCCGTGAAAGTTCAGGATCTGCCATATCATCACTAGACGGATATCACCGAGTGTGGTTTTATGTATCAACGATTGGTTGGTAGTGAAAAATTCTTTGAACTTCATGATTACGGTCTTAATTATTGAACCTTCTAATGGAATAGATGTTTAGGAATGATTTTATTTAATAGTAAATACTGTATTATTGTAGCTTAATCAAATAATATTTTTTTTTTTTATAAATAATTAGACAAAATACTTCTTTTAAAATTAGCAATATTAACTTGGTGATTAAGATTCATATTTTTTATTTATTATCTTTGTTTTATTAACCACAATTGAGTTTAAAAAACATCTACCGGTTTCGGAAAACACTTTTCCTTCTTCAGGATGTCATATCTAACTAAAAATATAGTATTGTTTCTTCACCAGAATCTATTTTTAAATTTTTTAAAAAACAATTATTTAAAAAAATAAATTTAGTACCTAACTCAAATTACTGCTCAATACAAATTTAGTCGAATAATTTTTAGGAAAAAATTTTAGAATAGGACTCGTAGTTAAATTTAGTTGGCTGTTTAGAATTTCCTGATTACTTTTACATGCTTTATTTATCTCCAACGATTCTAAATTATTTAATTTGTGACCTACACCGTTTATATGCAAAATTGACAATCCCAATTTTTTATCAAAACCATGACTATTTTCTATCAAATGATTAGGAAATTCTGAAAACCCACTATTGTTCAAACATCTCAAATGTTCCTTTACTCTTATATTCAAATTTCTACCCGTTTTACCAACATAAAATGCAGCACAATCCTTGCAACTAAGTTTATAGACGCCAGAATTGTTAAATTTATCATCTTTGTCTTTAGAATTTATGAGTAAATTTCCTATACTATTATTTGTCTAAAATGCTGGTCTAATGTCTCGTGGTAGGTGTTTAGATATTTGTTTCGAAAAGTTATTTATGTATAAAATCCTACGCCAATTATCATTATTATCATTATGTTTTATCTGTGATTTATATAAAAACTGATTATTATATTATTTTTTAAACTCAATTGTGGTTAATAAAACAAAGATAATTAATAAAAAATACAAAATACTTCGTTTAAACTACTATTTATTGATTATTCAATATGCTTCGATACCTGTGGAATCTTCTTCAGAAAACAATGTATGCTAAAATTAAAAATACATGCATAGATAAAAACAAAACTATAAAGTGGTGAATAAGTAAGACGTGATATGAAAACAAAAAGATTAAAATATGACTATTTGCAAAGAGGATTTGATTATTTATAATATTTAGCTCGCTATTAACATATTTTATTTCTGTTTTCATCTATCCTTGTATTTTTAATTTCAGTAACATTGTTTCCCGAAGAAGATACCATTAGATATCGAAAAATGTTGACTCATCAATAAAAGTGGTTTAAACAAACTATTTTGTCTAATTATTTATATAAAATGAGGCCACAAAGTAATTTTGCTAATATTGAATAAATATTTTTTTTTATTTATGGAGAATAAATTAAATTGCCGGATACAATTCGCATTTGGTTGGCTCTCTGATCTTTTTTTTAAACTTGCACCAATTTTTACCAGATGGCGGGCGGTATGATTTTCGAGACTCTTCGGAAGCGAATTACACAATGGTAATTTTTGAAATATGCCGGTGCCATTTATACTCCTTTTTTAATGGTGTGAAAATATCAAAAGAGCACACGTGATTAGAAGGCAAAGTAATTTTAATAAATTGTCCACAACCCTTTGATCCTTCACGGTATTTAGTACGTATCTAAAAATACTTACCCCTTTCATTTTAAACGGGTATACAGAGATATTAAACCTGTTCGAAATGATTTTTTAAATATGAATTAAATATATTAATTAGAAAGATATACATATAACATCAATTTTAACGAATAATATTGTTGTTGCGCCACCGGGATTCGAACCTGGATCTCTTTCCAAAACAGAGAAGGTGCATTATCCAATTATGCTACAGCGACGATATTTTTAGCGACAAATTTGTTACCTTTTTTCGTATATGTTACCTTTTCCTATATGTTTCCTTCGTCACCTATATGTTACCTTTTTGATCTTAATACATATAATCATTCCATTATTTAAAAGAGCCATCTACATTATTTTTACGGAATCTCAAATACCTTTGGGTAATCTGATAGCAGACGCCAGAATTATCAATTCATTTTTATTAAATTTTAGACACATTAATACAACTCGATTATTAGAACACATTCTTATTGTGAAGTTGTAATTATTATTTTCCATTTAATGTATTTAATTCATATTTAAAATATCACAGAACTGTGTTCTGAATAATTATAACTTCACAATAATAATGTATTCTAACGATTTTGTAAATATTATTATTTAATATAAGTAAAAATTCTGATGTAAATAATGTTTTTATATAATATTTATACTAAAAACATTTTACGTTACGCTCGCAAACTATATTTTATATTGAAAATACATATAAAATATACAATCAAATTGGAAATAAAATTATAACAAGATGTCATTACTAACTAAAAATAAATATTATCGTTTCTTTACCAGAATCTATTTTTAAAAAAATAACATTTATTTAAAAAATAAATTTAGTACCTAACTCAAATTGTTACTTAATACAAATTTATTCGAATAATTTTTAAGAAAAAATTTATCAAAACCATGACCATTTTCTATCAAATGATTAGAAAATTCTGAAAACCCACCATTGTTATATTACTTATATTACAATTTCTTCCCGTTTTACCAATATAAAATTCTGCACAATCCTTGCAACTATGTTTATAGACACCAGAATTTTTAAATATATCATCTTTGTCTTTAGAATTTATGAGTAAATTTCCTATTTTATTATTTGTATAAAATGCTGGTCTAATTTTTCGTGGTAGGTGTTTAGATATTTGATTCGAAAAGTAATTTATGTATAAAATCCTACGACAATAATCATTATGTTTTTATTATATATTATTTTTATATTGTTATTTACATAAAAAATGATTATTATATTCTTTTAATTTATTTTTTAAAACAGTGTCTATCAAACCTGTTATTAACTGCTATTTTTTTAATTGTATTCAATTCAATATTGAAATTGGATGTTGACATAGGAATATTGACTAAACGATGTATCATGGAGTGGAACCCTGAATGTTTGTGTGATAATGGATGATTAGATTCATTATGTATGGTAGTATATGTAAATGTTGGTTTTCTAAAAATTTTGAATTCAATTTTATTATTATTTTTAATCAATGTTAGATTCAAAAAATTTAGGGTATAATTATTTTCCATTTCTAATGTAAATTGTATTTTATTATTAAATGAATTTATGAAATTTAAGAATGTAGTTAGTTAACGTTGTGAACCTATTCTTATAGCTGCATTTTTAATGCAGTGTGTTTTGATCTTACATATTTCTCTTTACCTTATATGTGCTTACATTATTTTACACATTGTATTGCACATTGGTATTTTTTTCTCTTTTTTTATATTTTCGCGTTTACTTGGCTTGTATGTTACGGGTTCTATTTAATTGTGTTTTGCCTTCAATGAGTTATTTGGTTTTGTGTAATGTAATTTGTTTATCAATTTGCCCTAGAACAGGCATGCCTAGTTGGGTAATCCATTTTAAAATCTGTGTAAAATATATGCAACAAACTGTCTTTTTTTTAAAATACATGTAAGATATCTATATAATCAAAAAACATTAAATCTTTCTTCAATCATATTACTTTAGTGCAGTAACTTTGTCTTTGATTCTACTCGATTGATAATGCTCTTACAAGGCGAAATTAAATTAAATGAGTTGAATAAAAAAAATCAATTGTTTTATTTTCACATGCGTAAGAATGGAAGAAGTCGAAACACATCTTATTTCGTATTTCAAATCTACTCAAGTCTGGATCTCAGTTCTTTACCCAGAGTCAGTAGTCAAAATATTATTGTTTATTTTTTATACCCTCTTGCCATCGATTGTCGAGTGAACATGCTGACTCTTTTGCTGATATCACATTATTTAATCCATTCCTGTAGCAAAAGTTTTTTTTTTTTCTGGGTTCTGTGGTCAGACCTGGATTTATATAGAGTTAGTTTTCTCAACGTTTTAAATTACAAAGGAAAACATTTAATTATTTAATTTTACCGACATTCAGAGTGATTATTTTCAAAGCTAAATTCACCGTTTTCCACCCCCCTTTAACCCTTTTATGTTTCTTTGTTTTTCAGCTTGTGTCCAAAGGGCTGTAATTTTCAAGTCGCGGTGAAATATAAAAATGTATGCAGAAGAAAAGTATACATCATTTCATATTCATTGCAGAGCGTCAGTCACGAAAAATTGTATAGGGTTGTCATAAAATGGGCGTTAAATTCAACTTTACATTTGTGGAATTTTGGTCGAATCGACTTCAACATTTTTGCGTCCATATTTATTTATTCTTAAACAGAGAGTAAGTTTCTTGTATGCCCGTCTTTTTCGGTCTTTTTAGTTACTTAGCGCTGTAATATTCTATGCTATTATGTTATAATATTCGAAGAGTTGATAAATAATGTAAATATAAATACTGATCCTCACCATAGCTATTCGACCAGATCGTCGGGTCGAACCGTGAGAGTACCGATTGCGAACAATGTGTACGGCGAGAGAACTAAAGAAAGTGTTGTGCTAAGAATAATGAATAAAATCGATAAAGATCTATTAAACATTTAAAAAAAATGACGCGACTCCAGTGACCACCTTAAAATGCAAAGAAAAGGAACATATTCTTATCTATTTTATTATTTCCTTGCTGTATTATATTAATTCGGTATTCACCCATAAAATTCTGTGGACTAGGTTTGCTACATCCTGTACAAATTGTTTATCTTTTCGAAAGATAGATTTTTTCCTTATATATATTTAATTATTTACATCTTCCTAAGTAACATCTCCTTATCTACTTATTTCCCCTTATTATATTTATAAAAAAAATGTTTAACTATGTAAAAGGCAATCCTTGCCGTAAAACTGCCATGCAGTTTGACAAATAATAAAAATAAAATGAATATATATGTAATAAAGAAGAAATAAAAAAAACTGATTATTCGTAATTCCTCGAGCAAATGATTGGTACATTAGAAAGACCACCTTAAAATACAAAGTAAAATAACGTATTCATATCTAATTTTTTATTTCTTTGTTATATTATATTATATTCAGGTGTCCACCCATAAAATACTGTGGACTAGGTCCATCTTTTTGAAAGATTTATTTTTTTCTTTATATCTTTCTAAGTAATCCATCTAACATCTTCTTTTCTAATTTTTTCCCCTCATTATATTTTATTTATAAAAAAATAAATGTTCAACTATGCAAAAGGCAATCCTTGCCGTTAAACTGCCATGCAGTTTGTCAAAAAATAAAATTAAAATGAATATATAATATATGTAATAAAGAAGAAATAAAAAAATGACTTGATGAAATGAATGACTTGTTTCACGATCATTTTTCGAACGACACTTCACCGATAAGGCACTATTTCAAGATGGGTAATGACATTTACCCGAAACGTTGGGATAACTATATTATGTCTCAGGACCAACAGACGCGGGATAGTCTAGAAACTTTATCTCTGACATTATACTCGACTCTTGAAAACATTGACATTTCATTTTCTTTAAGTATTCAATTAAATCAATCAATGTACATTCTCTTGTCCTTGTTCCTGTGCAATGATACCGAAAGATTGTTTGGTGATATTCTTCACAAATACTCGATCCAAAATTTAAGCCTTTTTACGATGGTATTTTTTTATTTATTTGATTTCTAATTTTGAATCTCTAATGTTATATTGAGAGGCGTAAAAATATGAATATTTTAATTTGGAACATTTAACTTGCAAGACCAACGACAGTTATAGTTTTCAGGGATTTCGTTCTAGGTAAAAATAAAATTTCCCATTCTTTATTATTTATTTTTACGCAAAAATTATACAACTATTATTTAAACATATTACACTTTTTATTACATGGTATTAATTGGTATTCTTATTTCTAACATTACAACAGGTCAATGAGGCCTAACACATCATAAAAACACTTAGAATTGAGAAAATGACATGTATGTATTGTATCCTCACCGGGTGTTGAACCCGGAGCCCCCGGTTTGAGAAGCCAGTGTCATGACCACTGGACTACGAGGTCCGTCACACTAGTATATAAAGATTTAAAAATATTTCATTACTTTGTTGATCGTCCTTTGAAAACTGTCCAGATCGAGTACGTCATCTGCATACTCTGTAAAAATAAATCGAATGAGTACAATTGCTAGGATTACTAGGATGAAAGGAAACAATTAAATTTTATTACATTTATTTATAAATATAAATAAAATTTTGTAAGAATTTGGTTGTTGTGTAGTTAGGTACTATGTATGTATTTTTTTTAAATAATTTTTCGACCTGTACATTGTGACCAGAAAATTCTTTTGGTTATAAAGTTGTTATACATATGTGTACAGTTAAAATCTCACCTTTGCCGGGTAGCTCATTTCTGGCAGAATCATTTGCCTCGCGACCCAGATAATGACTGACGTTTTAAAATTTAGTGCGTGAATATATTTAAATTTGCATTTGGATACGAGCATTCACCACTTTTGGGGTTGTGTTACGCACGGGAAAAGCGCCCTAACTTATTTCAAATACTCCGTAGTCAAGGGTCAATGTGGCGCGACATACATTGCGGGGGATTGAAGGGGGGAGAGGTAAACGGACGAGTTCACCTTTACAGTAAGAAGGGGTGTTTTTGAACACGCGCGTGGTATTTATTCTCCTTCGTGAGAGAAATTGTACTGTATCGGTCTTTGAAGGATTAAAATTGATTTTTTATTTTTTTTGTTTGGAAATGATTTTTAAAAATAAGCATGTATTATTGAGATAGAAATATATATTCGACACATATTTTCACATACTCCATGAGGTTACTGTAGTACAAAATTTTTAGGGAGAAGTGAGATGCTAGCTGAGATGTTTACATATTAAAAAATAACAAAGTAGAATGGATGTTTAAATTATTTCTTTTGGTTTATAATTTTTTAGGCTTCTGTTATTATCATCTTTTTCCATACGCTCTTTCGTGATCTTCTCGATTTCTTGTTCCTTCCTCGCCTTATTTATCCGACTACCTTTCAGATTATATGTAAATAGAAAAAATAATTTTTTCACCCCTTTTCACTATTTTTTCGGTATTTTACTCATTCAGTCTTCAGAATGTGTAATATTTATCAGAGAAATAATTTAATGTTTAATATGAATACATGAACTAACGCATATTCATTTCCTGGTTTCTATATTTTCTATTTGATGTCACTCACGTGATCACTTTGGTACCACTTACACAGTCAAATAGTTCCGTGACTTTTTTTTAATATGTGACTCGATTGGGAAGAAAATTTAAACGCTGACAGTATAATATGCATTAATGTAAAATTACTTTTACTGTTGCATAAATGTGTCAAACGTATCGGATTTATGTTTCCACAAATAATGTGTGAAAAATGCCCCTCGTCCCGCAACTAATATTCCAAACCACTCTCATATTTGTACACTTTATTTCATGTCTATTCATTTATTGGCCTGTGGTTTGGTACGATTCTACCAAAGAAAAGAGGAAATACTGATAACATAGATCAAAATCTTAATATTTAGAATTTGGCAGTCAAATAAACAAGTCCCGACTCTCAAAAAGTTACATTCTCTACTGCGTCAATTGTTGATCATGGGGTGGCCCACGTCGTTACTGACGATCCCCGATTCTCTAATACTCCTTCATCAGTCTTCTTTATATCGTCTATCCAGCAAGTGTGAAAAAGCAGTGTCCAAGTTATGGCATGTGAGCTGATTCCAAATAATTGAAGTAAAGCGAAAATTAAAGAAGAATCAAATAAAAATGGTGATCTGCAAACATTTTTTAAAATTCCTTTACCGAAAGCTGGAAAGCGCGATTTATTTAATTGAAATATGAAATATGAAAGTCAAAAGTTATCTATATTTTTTGCCCTATAATTTATTTACATAGACTTTACGGAATCCAAGCTCCTCGTAGTTGATGGGCAGATCCATAACAGATGTTCAAAGAAGATGCTACCTTACCTATAATAAATCGCCTATTCGCTTGAACCATCTCTTGAGCTTGCTGAATCTTGCCGTCCGTGGTGGAGGTTGACGGGCGTCCTGCTCCCTCTTCGTGCGTCACACTCATCCGCTACTTTTAACTACTCGATTCACAAAAACCATCTTTACGTGATAAAGCACCGTCCCCGTATTGTAATAAAAGTCTACGATGATTTTCAGCCCTTTTCACACCCTCCGACCAGAGAAATCAGATCACTGCTCGTTGTTTCTCCTTAGTGCAAACTGCTAGCGGAGCGGACACGTTTACGCTGTAATAGCCGGAAGACAAATGACACGATCACGTTCAAATTTCGCACACGTGACTGCAATCGTACCAACTCGGACCACGCATGCGCAGTGAAAGTGTAGATAATTTTTGACTCGCCCTCGCATATACACTATACCTTCGAGTACATCTCCATGGTGAGCGGGCCAAAGATTCCCGCGTTCAGAGTGAAGGGCTTCTGACATCTGTGCATCATCTGCAGGACTACTTTCTTGTCTTCTTTGCTAGCCGAGTACCAAGGGCTGCTGTAAAGCTTGAAACTCAAATCAGTGCTCTGAAATTGCGTTAGAACAATATAACTGTTCGTAATCATTAATAATAATTATTTGTTATTCATTATATATAGTATTTGTTGTAGCATTTTCGAATGTAAAATGTAAAGTAAAAATAATTATATAACTGCTTAAACTCTTCAATTTAAAAATTAATTATTATATGCTATCTCTGTACCTATGTCGATTACAACTAGTGATGTTGATTGTGACGATGATTGGTTACTAAGATTAAACTGTTGTGAGGTTTACTTTCTAATATACCAGTCATTGCTCGAGGAATTACGAATAATCAGTTTTTTTTATTTCTTCTTTATTACATATATATTCATTTTGTTTTTATTATTTGTCAAACTGCATGGCAGTTTTACGGCAAGGATTGCCTTTTACATAGTTTAACATTTTTTTAATAAATATAATAAGGGGAAATAAGTAGATAAGGAGATGTTACTTAGGAAGATGTAAATAATTAAATATATATAAGGAAAAATCTATCTTTCGAAAAGACAAACAATTTTTACAGGATGTAGCAAACCTAGTCCACACAATTTTATAGGTGGATATCGAATATAATATAATACAAGGAAAAAAAAATTAGATAAAAATATGTTCCTTTACTTTGCATTTTAAGGTGGTCACTGGGGTCGCGTCATTTTTTTAAATGTTTAATAGGTCTTTATCGATTTTATTAATTATTCTTAATACAAGAATATTCTTAGAATGATATAAAGAAAAAAATCAAACTTTCGAAAAGATGTATAATTTTTACAGGGTCCACAGTATTTTATTTTATGAAAGAATATTTTATGAAGAATATGTTATTTTACTTTGTATTTTAAGGTGGTCATTAGGGCCTCATCATTTTTTTTTAATGTTTAATGTGTTTTTATTGATTTTGTTAAATATTCTTGGCACGACACATTCTCTCGTTCTCTCGCCGTACACATTGTTCACGATCGGTACTCTCACGGTTCGACCCGACGGTTATCAATTACAATCGAACACGATCACGGTCAAAAAATCGATTCAGCTATCATTCATTAGCACGTACATTATATCTACTTTTATATAAGTAAATTTCTGTCTGTGTCGCCTTAAATCTCGAAAATGGTTGAACCTATTTTGATGTGATTTTCTCAGTCATATTAGGCATTTTTATAGATAGCTTTTCAGCTTTATGTATCACGGTACATCAAGAGTCTGAGCAGTCAAATGATGTGTTGTCCGAGTCGGAAAAAAAAACGTAGGTGCGGGAAATATATTACATTTAAATAAAATAAATATTGACAAATTATATATGAAATATTTTAAATTATGTACCTTTTCTGATACCAAATCTCCAAAGTAGCAGTACATGAACAATTCAATTATGTGGTCGAAGGATATTTGAAGAAACAAGTTCTGAAAAAAACATATTCAGAATCTTTATAAAGTCATACATTTTGTTTATGACGTATATTTATTTTCGTATATATTTATTTTGAACGAAAATAATGCACTGTGTATCCCCCTCCCATTCCTTTCCCCTCCCAGCACGCTGTCGAACCAGTCGATTGGCGACTTTGAATGAATGCTGTTATACGTGAATCGAAAGAATTACAATATTATACATTTGAGATTTCGCGTCTATCATGTGTCTAAAAGA
The DNA here is from genome assembly GCA_022840565.1 of Eubasilissa regina. NCBI lineage: Eukaryota > Metazoa > Arthropoda > Insecta > Trichoptera > Phryganeidae > Eubasilissa > Eubasilissa regina. Next base: position 9,491,693 of record JAINEB010000019.1, read on the forward strand.
ACCTAAGACGAAGTAGTGACTAAAAATACAGTCCACATTTGGAGGTGCCAGCAAAATCTGGATTGTGGTGAGTGCCAAACTCCTTCCGTGTCCTGACTTCTTCCGGCATCTATATTTATACGCAACACATTTGTTGCAATAAAGTAAGGAGGTCTGTGATTGCATAAATATACCACATTTTAAAATATTTTCTCGTTTAGTGTCATCGTAAATTTTTAATTATCGAGTGTTAGGGACGTATTAACTGTTTCCGATCTAAGTCTGTAGAACTCCATAATCACGTATGTGAAAATAAAACACTTGTTTTTTTTTGCTACTCTTTTAATTTACTTGAGACGCGTTTCGCCTTGTAAGGGCATTATCAATCTATCAATTTAACTCAACTACTTGTATTTATGTCTTTAGTGGAGGACAACTATACAACTTTATTTGCATGAGATGAAAAGGGACAATTTTCATAAATTTTTTAATGCTTATCATGATATTTTAATGTCATAGGTTTATACAATGTTTGCATGAATCTAGGTAATAATAGGTTGTTGGGTTATTTTGTTAGATTGATAATGCCGTTACAAGGCGAAACGCGTCTCAAATAAATTAACCGAGTAAAATGAAAAAACAAGTATTTTATTTTTACATATGTGTTAAGGACGTTTTAAAAATGCATTAATTTTCTAATTACTACGTTGGTTAAATTATAATTACATTTGAAATAAATGTAACTATTTCGTAACGTGCTCGAAACTTTCAAGATATGGTTTTGGAGTCACGCTGCTCATGTCACGGACTGCGAGACGGATGAAAGTCTCCGTTCTCCAGGAACTCTTAACGTATTAAACTAAACACCAAGTTGCACTAAACAAGGAACAGGATTACGAAAAGTGATTAGCGGTGTAGAAACAGATAATGAAATAGACGCAGAAGGACTACAATGCTCAGACATGAGCACATCCACTAATAGACAGCTGATTTTGTATATTTTTCAAATCGGTTATTTGAAATAAGTCATTATTGAATATTGAAGGAAATATGTTTTATTAAAGAGAACACATTCTTATTGTGAAGCTGTAATTATTCAGAATATAGATTTGTGATATTTTAAATTCAAATTAAATGTGTTAATTAGAAAAATATACACGAAAAATATTGTTGTTATTATCGGGATTCGAACCTAGATCTCTTCCAATTCGGGGAACGTGCATTAACCGATTGGAAGAGAATCTCGGTAGCAACAACAACTATATTTTTCGATACAATTGGTTATTTATATAATATATCTTTCTAATTCATACATTTAATTTATATTTTAAAATATGGTTTAACCGATTGTTGAAAGAAATAGATTTAACTAAATTTTGAAGGAAATAAGTTTAACTGTATGTTGATCTTTACCCGTTGATGACCGGCGATTAAATTATGTTTAAGCTGACATGCGAACCACAACTGTCATCAGAACCTGGGTTTTTTTTGGCAGTGTACTGTTAACTTACGATATTATGAGTATGTCGGATACGACATATTCTTCTGACGATGAAGTAATCATTTAACTGTACATTCTTAATAGGAAAAATAAACGTTTCAGACCTCAAACGAATCACGTTTTGTGGAAAAATTTGATTTTAATTGCAAGGGATCCGCGTGTTCAAAAATTGTTCAGCAATTTTGAGTTTTTAAATACTGATTTAATGTATTAATTATAAATATATACATATAAAATCAATTTTGTCGAAAAATATTGTTTTTGCGCTACCGGGATTCGAACCCGGATCTCTACCAAATACCGGAAATACACTACCAATTGTGTTATAGCGTCAGTATTTTTCGTGATAAATTTTCGAACCTATATGTTACACTTTTTTCAAATTAATACATCTGTCGTTCCATTATTTGAAAGCCATCTATATTGTTTTTACGGAATCTCAAGTACCTTTGAGTAAACCGTCTGCAGACGCCAGAATTATCAATTCATTTTTATTAAATTTTGAATTTTATTAAAATTTGCGTTAAATATTAAAAAAATAAATTATTTATTATTTTAACTGATGCATTCAAGGATGTACAGATAAAGTACAACTTGTTTTTTTGTCAAACTGACCGTTTAACACCTGTTGGCATTAGTAAAATATTTGCACATGAATCCTATATTACATTGTACTATACATTCTAATAACGTGCCAGCGTCGTACATTAAATCTCTGGCCGCCCGGTATTAAAAAAAATAGTAGCCAAGACGTAAACCACTTTATTTAGCGTAATCCTGAATCTGCCCTCGGGCGGTGTCAGAGCTGTGTGTACTAGTGTTCTACCAGTTTTTATATAAAATTAAAAATTATTTTTTTACCATAAATTTCTTACTTAAACAATTCTAACGTTACGACTATAGTCTTTAAATTAATTTATAAAATAATATAAATTAAATGTATTAATTAGAAAGATTTACATATAAAATCAATTTTATCGAAAAATATTGTTGTTACTACCGGGATTTAGAACCTGGATCTCTTTCAATCTGGGGAACATGCATTAACCGATTATGCTATACCAACACAGTGTCATAATGACAAATTTTCGAACCTATATGTTACACTTTTCAAATTATTACATTTATCGTTCCATTATAAAAAGCTGAAACAGTGTACTAACATAAACGATAGCGTTAGTTTTGAAAATCTTTTAAGGAGGTTTAAATGTTTAACTTTAATTATATTTTAATCTAAGTTAATGCAATCGGTCCTTAGTACGAGGATCAACCCACAGCGCTGGCTTGGCTGTATTGTACATCCACCAGAAGGCTCAAGTGCTTCACCTGATTAATGTCTCAGCAGTTGAAAGAGCTACTGTGGTCTATAATTTAATACAAATTAAATCCCCTCACAGATGTTCAACTATCTAACTAACTAACTTACCATCACGCCGTTTCCCTGTGGGGGAAGGCAGAAATGATAGAGCGCTACATTACCGCATCATGTGCATTCATACATCTTCTCATGCACGGTCGATTATTGAAACTTCTAGCAGGACCATCTTCCAGTGCGGTTTACCTGGTCGTGCCAAGTCTTCCGCGGACGTCCTCTACTTCAGGTGCCATCAACACTTGCGTCATATACCTTTCTTACCATTTTATCCTCATTCATCCGTTCCATATGACCAAACCACCAAGTGATCCTTTCTTAATCTGACTCATTATACTAACATCAGCTTTACATTCTTTCCTTAATTCTTCATTCTTTACTCAATTATAAACAGATTTGTCACATATACGCCAAAGTGATCTCATTTCCACTGCACTCAGTCTACTTTCGTTCATCTTCTGCCAGCTCCAGGCCTCACTTCCATACATCAGTGTCGGTACCAAGACTCTATTGTCGACGAATTCCTGTTACATATAATTCCATTTAAAGCGCCGTTCACTTTATTCCCTGCAGTCACCCTCCTTTCGATATCTTTCTCTGTTTTTCCGTTTCTATCGAATATTTTTCCCAAATACACAAACTCATCTACTTGTTCCAAACATTCACTATCTACAAGTATTTAGCACGATGTCTTGCGTTCCTCCTTCTCGAATACCATCACTTTCGACTTGTTGACTTTCATAATAAGGTCGTTTTCCTTCCGTACATCATACATTCTACTCACTAGTTTCTGTAATTCTTGTTCATTATTCGCCAATAATATTGCATCATCGGCGTACAATGAACCTGCATACAATAAAATCGCCCATTTTCGCTCCTTCATTAATATATTCCAATTCTTTTACACAATTATTTATTCGTTCTACGTGACCAAACCATCTAAGATATCCTTTTTTAATCTTATTCATTATGATGACATCAGCTTTACATTCTCTCATAATTTCTTTATTATATTAATTCTATCATAAATGAATTTGCCACATAAGTGATCTCATTTCTGACGGATTCATTCTACTTCCGTTCCTCTTCTGACAGCTCGGTACCAATGTTCAAAATGATAAATATTTAGTTTAGTCCTCGCTCATTTTGCTGACGTTCCAAAACCCTCCTTTGTTTATATAAGCAGAGCTAACATCGCTGACATTTGTATTTTCAGGATGCCGTGTGACTGTGAACGTATTAGCGTATTTGATATTAGTTTTTAATGATATTTTTATTATAAATATTCACCGATTGTTGGCTACCATCGTACAGAAGGGTGCTGGCTATGATGATCACCCCCGTGTAGATGGGTTGCATCCCCAATATTGTCCCGTAAAGGTCACCCAGTTGGGTGACAGTGCTGGAAATTAATATTTTATCATCTTAAATGATCTGTAAAATATTAATAATTAGACAAAATACTTTGTTTAAACCACTATTTATTAGAAATATTTGAATATATACAAGAACACTCGATTACTGTTTATTGATTATTCAACATGTTTCGATACTTAAGATATCTTCATCAGGAAACAACGTATACTGAAATTAAAAATACGAGCAAAGATAAAAACAAAACTATAAAGTGATGAATGAGTAAGAACTAAGATGAAAACAAGTTTAAACGGCGACTATTTGCAAAAAGGATTTGGTTATTTATAATATTTAGCTTTTTCACTTTTTTCTTATTTTCTTATTTCTATAATTTTTAAACCCTCGTAAATATAAAAAAAAAGTTTTTTTTCCAAATGGTGATTGAAAAATTCTGAATAGTTGTTGCTATTTAGGCATCTCAAGTGCACCGTGTTGTCCATGCAACATGTAGAATAATCAGTAAATAGTGGTTTAAACAAAGTATTTTGTATAATTATTTATATAAAATGAGGCCATAAAGTAATTTTGCAAATATTGAACAAGTGATCTGTTAATTGTTATTAATTTTGGCATTTTACCCGAGATATTATAAAAAAATGAATAATAATATGTATTCGAAATCAGATAACTGCACACATGACAACTGCACACATAGATAACTGCACAATGTGGCACACTTAGTTCACAAAATGATTGACTATTTGGTAGGTTAATATAAATTATATATAGATATATAGATTACGTTTAGTTATTTTAGGTGATTTAATACAAAATCACGGCAGCAGAATAATAAGCTGACTTCAGTTGTCATGTGTGCAATTGCCGTTAGTGCAGTTGTCATGGGAACATATGTATATAATTTTCATTTTTCTCTCTTTTTTATCGAATATATCAATCAAGTAGGTCCTGGTGGCCCTTATTAATAGACATGAGAGAATACTAGTTTAATATAAACAATGGTTAAAAATATATACAAATTGAAAATACATTGATAGCTAAAATCATATTGAAAATTACAGTGTGAGGTATTACTTTCGAGAATTGTGTTTTTAGTTTTGAGAATATGTCTGTCTGCGTATTCATTTGGATCAATTGGTTTGTAGCACCGCATTATTATAGAAAATATGCTCGGACTGTGATAGTTTATTGAGAACGGAATGTAGTTTCGTAATGTTCATTTAGGTAAGGAAATACTTATCGCAGAGATTAAATCTAAGGAATATATTTTCCTACTAACTGTCTTATGACTATTGAGCGACTATTGGCGAGTGGACCCTCGAATCCGAGGCCCGGTACCAACTTATGACTGCTGTCGAATTTGCAGATTTCCCATTTAATGTCCTTTTTTTTTTATTCTTTTTTTTATTTTTTAATTAAATCTAGATCCATAATATGTCTTGCCATTTGTAGGTATATTTATATCAATTTTATTACATTTCATATAATCAAAACATAACAACTAAATCAGTCACAGTTTAAACAATACATTTCATGCTTACAAGTAAGACAGTTTATTATCGATAAGACTTTTTTTTATTTTTTATAATTTCTTTCAAATTTAAAGAAAGCGTACTCTTTTGTAAAAACCCAGGTAGTTTATTTTTTGTGTAGAAACAACTAATTCTAATGTCCTCGATTCATACTTATTGGTGATTTTGAGAATTGTTAAATTCAGATTAGTTACACCTCTTGTATTTTTTCCCTGTGAAGTCATCCTCAACAGTCACAGTCCGTGTACAAGAATACGTACGTGTACGTGTACGTTTACGGAATAATATAATAATTTTATATTATGCCTCAATTTAAATACTTAATTAAGTATTTAAATACTCAATTTAAATACTTAATTAGGGTTACAATTTTTTCACTATGGCCGTTTGAAGATTTTGTATTTGATTTATATTTGACCCCACGATCGGATCCCATATCTTAATAACGACTCGACCAAAGAAAAATAAATTATTCGTAAAACCGGCTTTAGAATTACGTAATGAATTATCTAGAATCTTCCTAACAATGACTTGAGATTGGAGCAAATCTTATTTTTTTTGCAAATTCCATTTGAAGTGTTGATCAGTAATTATTACAAGGTATGTATGCGACTTAACAGATTCAACAAGTTAATACATTTTATATTTTTACAATTTTATATGATATATGAGTTACTTGAATCGATTACCTCTCCAAAAAAGAGAGTAGCTCTTGTGCTTGGAGAGGGACCTACACTATAAATTTCGTATATAATGCTTAGGTTACAAAAACAACTATACACGACACTAAGGAACGTGTCCTAGGGCTAGTTGAGTGGCAATATCCAACATTCAAAACAAAAATTTAAAATGTTTTAACAATTTTATTTTGTAATTTAATGTAAATATATGGATTTTTTAAATAAATAAATTTTTTTAGAAAATAAAATAAAATAATTAAAATATCTTACTCGTATATTTCTATGTGCTTTCTAATAAAGTCCTTTGTTTTACAGCTCGTATTTTCCGCTCTTCCGATTTCAGCAATTTCTCCCGGTGTCACATCTTCGTTTCCGACCGTGTCATCGACTGTTTCTTTTCTTGATTCATCATCAGCGGCTTCTTGTCGGGCGTCGCCCAGCTGTCGTCCAAGTACTTCAATGTGACCACATATAGCCACAGCAAGAGTGCAGAATAGGTTATTCCAACAGAATGCTATCGCTATCTGGGCAATTATAATCCACATCTGAAATATTTTGATTAAGCTCTCAATATAACTCTCAATAACTTTTTAAATCCTTACTAGTTTTGGATATGAAACAACTGTTTAAAATAAAATAATATTGAATACCAAATTTGGTCAACGAACTTTCTTGTTTTGTGCACCGCGTATATTTAATTAATTACCACTTTACCTTAAAGTGTCTAAAGTGATTAACGATTTTAAACCAAAAATAACAAAGTGTTTACTTAATGTGGGTAGACAGCAAAATTAAACTAATTTGTCATTTGTGTTAACCTAACTACCTACACATTTAGTCTCTAACTATATTATAGACAAAAATCTTTTTATAACTTTTTTTACAATAGCATTATATAACTTTCGATTGTACGTTTTTTACATAAGATTTTATAACTTGCCTTACATTAGGTATACTTACTTACCTTACTTTATAACGATTGTATCTTAACAATTACAGCTTTTAAAAACTGTACAGGTAATTGCTTTAAAACAGACCACGTCTAGTAATTTTCGTATGTATTATTTATGCTTAAAAAAAAAAAAAGTTCTAAACCTTACATGTAACACGAACAGTATCTCATAATATGGACTTTCTTCGTTGTTCACGTTAGGGATGATAAATCCAGAGGCTGGGGATGGTAGAGAATGATCCTTGATAGACCTGGCCACAAAGAAGATAGTGGTCATCATCAGATTCAGCAGGTCCATCCAAAAGATCTCCCAGCCCATACTCGCGGTTAGAGCCATTGTCTTTGCAGACTTTTCGTCTGTGTTCCACTTGCAAAAGTCCACTCTGAGCTTTTGAATAACTGCCTTGTGGGAGTCTCTGTGCCTGGAAATGTTATAAGTACATATTTTACATCACTTACTGGGCTGGTTTTCAGTTTTAATAATCAAAAACATATTTTTTAAGTTTGATTTTGTTAAGCTTTGATTTAAGTGATCTTAAATATGCATGGCTTTTATGTAAAGATGTTTTTTTTTAGAGGTTTGTTTTTCTAATTGGCAATAATTTTTCCAGCGATACGCAATTTGACAGCTAACAGCTAATTTGTGCTCAGTTTGGTTTGCCGTTTCATCACGAATAGACTTAAGCCAGAACAACGCTTGCAAATTGTGCAAAATTATTTCCATATAGATTCATGATTACTGACTTATTCCTTCCCCAATTGATTGGCATTAATGTGGAAGTGCTGTGGTTTCAACAAGACGGCGTAACATACCACACAGTGCACGCCATAATCAATCTATTGAAGGAAACATTCGATGGGCGCATAATTTCGCGTAATGGACCTGTGAATTGGCCTCCAAGATCGTGTGATACGCTGATAAGTCAGAGACGATATTCGGCTTGAAGCCAATATTCGTCCCGATATACGGTCCCAGCTGCTCCAAAAAGTGGTCGAAAATTGGACTTCCAGATTGCGCCCATATGCGCGTAATCATATTTAAACACTGATGAAATAAAAATATTTTTCCAATAAAGCCAATACCATGGCCATTACCACGATTCTTATGTGTTTTATTTCGTTTTTAAGTTCTAGACCTCTAAAAAAAACATCCTTTATAAGTTCTCAGTTTCTACTGAACAAAAAATAATTAAAACAATTCTCACCTGACTAATTTGTACAGCCTACAAAGAGAGATTACTTGAGTAGAAATGAACACTAGAGCTTCGACGATATCGTTAATCTTTTCATTTGCTCTATTTTCTATCAATACTGTTCCCCGTTTTATGTCGACTATCAAGGAGACCACCAAGATCGCAATAGTGCCGACTAATATGGGTCTGATTTTCCAGTCATCACTGTAAATGTCGAACCCGAAGAACGCCATCACTCCTTCCATGACGTCCAATCTTTTTTGGATCTTGCGTGTGGGTGTGTCGTTCAGAGCGAACTTGGACTTGAGGAATGTGAACATTTGAAAATTTTCAGCGAAAATAATTAAAAATATCGAAACTTGATTAGCTGAAATGGTAAATTATTACAGAAAGCGATCGGTTATTGATTATTGTTAGGCCGATTACTTCGCAGCAGGCGAGCCATGTCGGCAGCCAACGGTAGCCGCTGCGCGGCCACGGCTGTAAAACTTATTTTCAATGTTGAAAATATAATTTATATTAGGAGAACACATTCTTATTGTGCTGTTGTAATTATTCAGGACATAGGTCTGTGATATTTTAAATATGAGTTAATTGGACTCAGTTTAATTTGTGTAACTGCCATTTAACAAAGGTCGGGTATTCGAAATAGTGATAAGAAAAAATGCTACTCTTGACTGACTGGTGTGATTGTGATCGGTATTCGATAATATCAGTGATTGAAAACGGTGACTGTGATCACAGTTTCATTACTAATGCGCACGCGCCGCACGATATCACAATACACGAAATAAATAATAAAACACGTTTTAGTATAAATAATTAATATATACCTAATTCAATATCATCACAAAGAGAATGAAGACGCTTTAAAAAGTTGTGAGTTTATTTTTCGGGTAAAATTCTCAGCGTTTCGGATCTAATGCGTAAAAGGTTTTGGCTTAATCTACTAGATGGCGCTGATCACGAATTGTAACGTCATGGAATCATGTTTCACTACCAAATATAAATAAAATTAATCACGAATCACGATGTTCCCAGATATTCAATCACTGATAGTGACTCAAAGATATCACGGTTCGTGATTTTGAGCTCATCACTAATTCGAAACAAACCAAGGGTGCGAGCGGATATAGAGACAGCGGCGTGGCTGCAGCTATTGTTTCCGTTAACCTGTTTTTAAATAATGTGTATTTATTTTTACGACTTTTTTCCATTCGCGCCATCCAGCGATTAATTCGCGTGACATCCCTTGAGGGGAGGGATTAGAGGCTGTTTCAGAAAAATTGTCAAATACATTATTATAGAGTCTCATTATGAGCGTAATTTCATTATGAGCGATTCGAACCGCGCATAAACTTATCACATGTTTGTAACAAAAATTATACATTATGTTATAATGGATCGAAAATATAATAACGTATTATATAAAATGCAATTACGAATTTATTTTTTGGTATAGTGTCTTTGAAGAATATCCCTAAGAGGGATTATTTGTTGGTTTATAACTCGGGTCATAAGGGCCACAGGCGTCGACCTTTGCACGAGGCTAATTAACCTTTCATCTGTAAAGTTTTGTGTACTTTTGGATTGTGAAACCATAAGTCGATTTTTTTATTAATTTGAATTTGAAGTTGAATTTCCTGGGCAACCTCTCACATCTCCTGCTAGTGTATTATTAAATATTTTTACGTTATTTTATCAATGTGAACAAAATTTCAACTAATTTGATTTAAAGTATTTTTTTAGAATAAAATTCTCGTTTTTAAATTGATATTTTAAAACTGCTCTATTCCTATTTTTTAAAAATTGTATCTCGTTTTCGATTTGTCATTAATCGAATACCGATCACAATCACACCAGTGAGTCAAGAGTAGCATTTTTTCTCATCACTATTTCGAATACCCGACCTTTGTTAAATGGCAGTTACGCAAATTAAACTGAGTGCAATAACTTTATTAAAAATACTATTTTGAAAGATTTTTTCAAGATAGTATTTAAAAAATGTTTATTTTTTAATCAATACGAAGCAATTTTGGTGAAATAATTGTTTCGGGTTTACCGAGTAGAAAACTTTCCGAGGTACCTCTAATCGTTGCCGCAACTACCTAGTTCTTTGTGTCGATCCGGCTGCCTTTATAAAGAAAACATCCTCAACCGCCCGCCTTTCTTTGTACCTGTTGAGTCTGTTCCTGTGTGAAGTGATTCCGTCTTGTATTATTTTTATCCGAACTTCGTAACAAAATTTTAAAACGGCTTTACGTCGTACTTTGTTTCGACGGTATGAAAACTTTGAACAATTTCATTTATTTAATTAAATAATTATTTAATAATATTAATTAAATATTTTAATTACAAAGATATACATATAAAATCAATTTTATGGAAAAATATTGTTGTTGCGCCAACGGGATTCGAACTTGGATCTCTTTCCAAACAGGGGAAGGTGCATTATCCAACTATGCTACAGCGACGATATCTTTAGCGACAAATTTTCGAACCTATATGTTACCTTTTTGATATTAATACATTTAATCATTCCATTATTTGAAAGAGCCATTTACCTTATTTTTACGAAATCTCAAATACCTTTGAGATTTCTATTAGCAGAGGTAGAATTATCAATTCATTTTTATTAAATTTTGGACACATCGATACAACTTTATTATTAGGAAAACACCTTAATTAATGCACCTTCCCCGGTTTGGAAAGAGATTTAGGTTCGAATACCGGTGGCGCAACAGCAATAATTTTCAATAAAATTGATTTTATATGTATATCTTTCTAATTAATACATTTAATTAGTATTTAAAATATATCACAGACCTATGTTCTGAATAATTACAACTTCACAATAAGAATGTGTAACAATAAAACAAAATACTTTATTAAAGAGAATATATTCTTATTGTGAAGTTGTAATTATTCAGAACATAGATCTGTGATGTTTTAATATGATATAGGTTCGAAAATTTGTCGTCAAAAATACTAGCGATGTAGCATAGTTGGTAATACATCTTCCCCGAATCCCGGTAGCGCAATAACAATATTTTTCATCCTTTATTTGAAAGAGCCATCTACCTTATTTTTACGGAATCTCAAATACCTTTGAGTATTCTAATAGCAGGCTCCATTTTTATTAAATTTTGGACACATTGATTCAACTTTATTATTAAGAGAACACATTCTTATTGTGAAGTTGTAATTATTCAGAACGTAGGTGTTCTCCTAATAATAATATTACACTTTATTTTATTAATAAATATGTCATCTTGAATATGTTAAAACATATTCACAAACAATATTTATTAAAATACTCTGATACAAGTATTGTAGGTACTCGCTATATCGTTCAGAACTATAGAAATATTCTACGAAATTTGCCAACGGACATGAAATATGATGTGGTTTTGAGTTGCTAAGAAAGTCTAATCCTCTCTTTGTGAAGTGGACCACACAATATGAGTATGATACATTTATGGTTTAATGAAAGGTGTCTAGTTTAGGTAATAAAAATATTTTTGTATTACGATACTGCCACGATATATAATATGAATTGGGCGAGTGTGGAGGGTACTAGAAATCGGAATTGTGATCAACCAAATAAAAGATAATAAATACTAATTTAATGTATTAATTATAAATATATACATATAAAATCAATTTTGTCGAAAAATGTTGTTTTTGCGCTACCGGGATTCGAACCTGGATCTCTATTTCCGATCCGGGGAAGTACACTACCAATTGTGTTATAGCGCCAGTATTTTTCATGACAAATTTTCGAACCTATATGTTACACTTTTTCAAATTAATACGTCTGTCGTTCTATTATTAAATTTAAAACATCACAGACCTGTGTTCTGAATAATTACAACTTCATAATAAGAATGTGTTCTCCTTAATAAAAGATAATATTTTATTTATGTTTATAGCGTAAACTTTGTAGTTTAGTTAAATTATTTATTTATTAAAATAACTATTTTTATATTTATCACGTTGATTACATTGATGTCGACCGATTTCGATAGCACTGTATCTTCGTAACGCCGGCCGTACACTAATTAGTACGTAATTAGTGTACGTCCATCCTAACGAAGATACAGTGGTATCGAAACCGGTCGATGCTAAAATAATTAATGTGGTAAATAGAAAGTTATGCAGAAACCAACATATGTCGAGGTCCATAACCAAAGATCCAGTCTTACCTCCTCAAATTTTTGGTCCGCGTAACAAAATATTTTTCCAATTTTACTAAAACTTAGGAAAACTTTGACGTGCCATGTAATTACTTTTTTTTAACAGGTAATAATTCTAAGCCGTCTATTAAAACGAAAACTTTCTGTTAATGTATGTATTTAACATATTATTAACATGTTGTATGTGATAATTAGGCATTTATATTTTTTTACATAAAACACTTCATAATTCTCTTATTACCCCATAATAAGTACAAACGTATGTAATTATTGTGAAAATATATCATTATTCTTTAGTTGAAGCAGTATATTTGAAAACCACCTAATCGATCCTTTCTTAAACCTTTTCACTATGTTAAGAATTACTTTTGTTTTGATGTAATGTTATGAATGTGAAAACCTGTCATTTTGATTTTGTGTGTTTTCATATTCAGTTTATTTACATATTACTCGTAAATCAATAATAATAAGTCGAATCTACACATACATAATCCTCGGCGATCAGGATATGAATCCCCGGCGCCACTCCGACAGCAAACACATGTGAGTCTGATAAACGTGATTTAAAAAAAAAAACGCGTTTCAAGTCCTGTTATCAATACTTTATTTTTCTTGAAATTATAAAATTTTGCAATTGTATTACATGTTTTGTTTTTATATTTACTATCCCGATTAAACAGAATGGGGAAAAAGATGTTGCGCAGTCATGATTTCAACCTTAGATTACGAATGAGAAGAAACGATAAGGCGACTTGAAGCATTTGAGATGTGGATCTACAGAAGAATGCTTAAAATAAGCTGAATGAATAGACTTACTAATGAAGATGTTATGGTTCGGATGGATAAAGTAAAGTAAGTAATTAATTAAAATAATAAAAATCCAAAAAATTCAATATCTCGGATATGCAATGAGAGATCCGGAGAAGTATGAGATCTTGCACCTCATAATGCAGGGAAAGATTGCTGGAAGTCGGAGCCCCGGAAGAAGAACATCATGGCTGAAGAACAATGGTTTGACCGGTCTACTGTAGAGCTTTTCCGGGCCACAGTAAATAAAGTCATTATTGCCAACAACAGGGCACAAGAAGAAGTACAAAACAAGCGATGTAAATTAGTATTATTTTCTTGATTTCTGTTCTCCAAGATTTGGCCCAAATAAGTGGCTGCCCCGTGCCTACTGCGTTTTGATTTTGATAATAATTGATTTTCCGATAATAATAAACTTAATACTTTTAAAATTAGCAATATTAACTTTGTGGTTAAAATTCATATTTTTTATTTATTATCTTTATTTTATTAACCACTGAATTGAGTTTAAATACATCTACCTGTTTCGAAAAATATTATTTTCTTTTTCAGGATGTCATAACTAACTAAAAATATATATCATTGTTTCTTCACCAGAATCTATTTTAAAAAAAAAACAACAATTATTTAAATAATAGTTGTTTTTTTTTTAAAATAGATTCTGGTGAAGAAACGATATATATTTTTAGGTAGTTATGACATCCTGAAGAAAAAAATAGTACTTTTCGAAACCGGTAGATGTATTTAAACTCAATTCAGTGGTTAATAAAACAAAGATAATAAATAAAAAATTAAAATAATAATATACTTCAATATAAATGTTGAAGAACAAGTGACGGTGGGGGGAATCTCCTCTCAAGGTTGGGTATTTCTTATTTTTTTGTTTGAACATTTCACGGTTCTTAATGCTATAATGCTTAATATGAAATAGTTCTTAGTATATACCTAAAAACGTCCTTTTTTATTCCAAAAAACTACTAGTGAGTACCTAATGTTATTTCCGACATTGTCCGGTCCGAAGGGTTAAATGTTTGATTGGGAATCATAAAAAATACGGATAAGTATTTTTCCATGTTTCATAGTGGGTAGTCGACCAAATAGAGCCGTGGAAAAGTAATCCGGAAATTTTTATTGGCTACTACTGCGCTACTCGTAAAACTGCTTCGGTCTGCTTTCGTCAGGTTTTCTTGGCCGACATCAAAGATATTTGCTGTCGAACAATAGTGATATAAATTGATGAAATAATTTTAAAATGAGTGAGATAAACGATTTAATTTTTTTTTTAAATTAGCAACGTTAACTTTGAGGTTAAAATTCAATATTTAATATTCTTTTCGAGAAATGTTACAATCACGTCAAATAAATAATGTAAAACAAATAATACGAGATGAAGCTATTTATTTTTTATTATATTATATTTAATGGAATTATGGGTAATTTACATGGCTTACGACCTGTCTTCGGCTGGCTTTAGTGATCACTTTATATAAATATAACGTTCACCATTCTCGCCCATTAATCAATATCCATATCTATCAAATTAAATATTATTAGTTTAAGAACAGTTCCTTTGTAGGTGAAAATCCAGTAATTGTGTGTTCATGGACATATTCAAATATTGCTGATAAATAATGTACGTACCTACTACATATTTATTTTTTACTCGAAGAAACGAATAATATGCCGTGTGCGGTTTCAGAGTTTTATATTAATTTCAACACTACACCAGGACGTAAGTTTATAAAAATAAAAGTTTTTTTTTGGATTAAATTATTATAGAGCGGGCCTCATTTTATTTACAGCGAAAATAATGTGACACCGTTGTTGTTCTATTATCTAAAATATCTAAATTAATTTCGACAACGAGCTGTCGGAACTATTTTTATATTTTTGACATTTTTCAAATTATATTTTTTTCAGTTCAGGTTTTCGTGACCTCTCAGAATTTTATGTTGGGTTTTCTGACAGTGTATTTTCTATCTCTGATTATTTCCGTTTTATCTATCATCAGGACTTCATTGTCCATTGATGCAGCAATAAGCATATTAGTGTATTCTATAAAATATCGCAATTGTAACATGTTCTAAACGAAATTTATTACTTATTTTTCAATATTTCTCCGATTTTCGTAAAGTAAAAGTTCGCAACCTTTTCAGAAGTAAATATTGAATTTATTTTCAGCCCGCCATACTTTGGAACTCAAAATTTGCGCGAAAAATACAATAACGCAAATTCATTTCGCGCACATCAAAAGAATTCCGTTTTGTTGATTTCTTTTCCACGAATATTTTCATCGTTTTTGGTTTATTAATGATTCTTTTATAAATTTTTTTTTTAAAGTCGCACCCTTCCGGCGTTGCTCGGTCAATTTCAGGCGATAAAATAAACGAGACGAATGAATATTAGATGTATATTATAATATATTTTTTCTCATTAAATGTACATTAACATTTTTAATGTTTACAGCGTTAACTTTGTGGTTAAACATAATTATTAATTTAAATAAATAACTGACTTTGTATTGACGACCGGTTCAGATAGCACTGTATCTTAGCCTTAATTACTGTATATGTAAATATATAGCAATACTCTAGAATTAATATAAATTAGGAGATTTATTCCTATGTATTGTATTTTATATCCAATAATAATTTAAACATGCTTATAATCATGAATTGTATAAACCAAAATTTTATGCGAAAGAATTAAAAAATATCAATAGACAGTTTAAATTTCACTAACCTAACTTAACAAAAACAACGTTTTTTTTAGTTTATTTACACAAAACTGTCTTTCTTTCAGAACGATTTGTTTTTTTTTTAAAACTGTCCTTCTTTCAGAACGATTTGTTTTTAGATTTTTTTCATGTAATGACTATGTTTTACATTTAAAATACTTTTTAAAATATAATACAAGGGAATAAATGCCCTCATTTACTTTAGAATTATTGAGCGCTATTGTCGGCGTGCAGTTGTTTTGCGCGCAATTGTCGGGACACCATTTTGATCGTATCAATAATATTAAATGTCATTATTGAAGGCAAAATTGCTAACAGAAGAGGTCCTGGATGACGGATGACATCCTAGCTGAAGAATCTATAGGCAACAGTTCGGGAAGCACATAGTCGGAACTATTTCGAGCTGTTGCAACATAAAACAATGATCGCTAACGTTCGATAACCGGGCAAAAGGGAGAAAAAAGAAGAAAATACTGTTATGTACCACTCTTGTTTTTCCGATCGTCCTATATACAGTAGAGGCCTGGATGGTACGTAGTAGCGACAAACGGAAAATAGAAGCCTTCAAATTGTTAAAATTGATTTTATGTGTATATCTTTCTAATTAATACATTTAAAATATCACCGACATGTTCTGAATACTTGCAACTTCACAATAAGAATGTGTTGTCTTTAATATATTTTTTTTACGTATATTTATTTATTAATCTGATATAAGTACAATTTATTTATTTATTTATTATACTTTATTCACATACATGGTTTTATTGTAACAGAGGTGAATATATTATAATATAACATGATAAACATAAGATACAATTATATTGCAATTAAGTTTATACTCGTAGTTTATTGTGTGGGATGGAGTAGACTCCACCTCTGATATATGCAGTATTGTCCTGGCTACTTTGCTAGACTGCCGTCTGTGTTAAAGTAGCCAGTTTTTTTAGTTCTGTTGTGATGTTTATTTAATTCAAGAAACATAAAGATTCAACAGGAATAAAAATAGAGAAAAAAAAATGTAGTATGATTGTTGTAGAACTAGTGAATTATTAGTGTAGACACTATATAATACAATAATTAATATTTTTTTCATGCTATACTTCTTTTGAAAGCATAAGCTTGTGCAGAAAAGTGGGATGTATATTAAAGAAAATTATTGTTTACTATAACTAGCATATAATAAAAAAATAAATTATAAATTAATAGCAATAACGATATAAAAATATTATAAATTTCGGGATACATGTTTATCTTTAAATTGTTTTTAATACCGTTGATTATATCTTTATTCCTGATGTTTTCGGGTAAGCTGTTAAATTTAATGACACAAACATAACTTTATACTAATTTTTTTATTATTTTATTTAAAAAAAAAAAATAGAGATGCGTACACGGAATACATGTCACATCAATATTCTTACTATTTTCAATCTAAGCTAAATGCTATGAAAATAGGACTAACTTGCTGGTGTCCTGGAACGAGGCGCGAACCCCCGATCACTAGATCTCTAGGCCAACGTCTTGACCACTACACCAACAAGCTACTCAAAGTGATCAGAAATACAAATTTTTGGACAAATGCCTGCAATTCTAAATCTTTTAACCGTCTTAAAAATGTGAACTATTAATTTTTTAAACCACTTTTCTCGCTGTAGACGTGATCTCGTTATATCCGCGCTCGTTACAATAAAATTTGACTGTGTAAAACTCGACGTCTTGATACGATCTCGTCATAATATAAGTAGCCATTCTCATGTTGCTATTTGAACCCACGTTTATTTAATAAAAGTATTTTATTGTGATACATAAAATATTTTTATTTTTATCGCATTTTATTCCCGCACGCGAGGTGCTGTCTATGAAACTGTGTGAAAGATAAGGAAATTAAATTGAAATGAGACAATTAAGATGTTTGATCTGGCTCTATGTTTTTGAGATTCGTCTTGATTGTGAATTCATGGTCTGGCTCCTGGGCGACATGCTCGTTTCGTTATGGTCAATGCACGAATCGTTGGAGATCGCGTTGCCACTCATCCAAACGCTGACGCAAAACGTTGCTTAAGAACATTCTGAAAGTAAGTTAATTTAGTTAGTTAGTTCGTATGTTTGTGTTCTCTATACAATCATACTTCGACCGATCTAAATTTTGAATTGTTATTCTTTAGGATTCTGCGCAAACGTAGGCACCCTCTCTTTTTCTGGTCGCCCCATACCGCCCTCTAGATATTAATAGAATGCCACATATTCATAATTTTACTCAATTGCGTTCTAGGACCCTTAGGAAAATATAATCACCCCATCTCCTTGCATCAAATTTTGCATATATCGTTAATTTTGAGGGTCCGCATAAAACTAAAGCACTCCCCACTCTCCAACCCCTGTAAATATATTTTTATTTTATTTGATATACAGGATGTAACAGACCTAGTCCACAATATTATATTGTTGGATACCTGATTAAAATACGAGTCGAAAATGTTTATGGGATTATTTCGATTGATTGAAATATTTTATTGATTCCAGATTATATATTGAATACAAAAAATTAAAAATCATCGAATTTCATGCGGCTAAATGATTATTTTTTGTTAGATGATTTAGGGCCTGAAGCAAAGATATAGAATATTTATTATGTAGCTTAACACGATTTTGTTAAAAATTTAATTTAATTTTCCGTAACATTGTAGAATTTGCACATATTCCTTGAATATTTTTGACTCGTAATTTAGTCATGTCATAAAATATTATGGTCTAGGTTTGTTTTACTCTGTATATTATATGTACATGGTGCAGTTCGTTTTAATGTTAGGAACCCCTGAACACGTCGTCTGATATCTATCATCCATCCGCTTTCGAAACCACCGTAAAGTTTTAACCATGTTTTCCAACGATGCATAATGCTTTCGAGAAAGTTCCACTCGGCGTTCTATTTATGCCATGAGCCAACATTATATCGAACTCGACGAAAATACAATAGCCTTTCAGTACACTATTCTCGCGTATCGTGTTTCACAGTGTTAAATTGTTTTTTTTTTTTTAATAGATCTTTGCAATATTCGCTATAGATTTCCTCTCCTGGATTCCAAATAATAACAAAACGATCTCACACAATTGTATTGCACACTAGTTGCAAAGTCAGCATTTTTAATACAGTTTTCTTCTTATGTAGCTTTTACGCGTTGTTATTTATCAAACAATGATGTAAGGTGAGTCGAGGTAAGTGCATCATCTAAGTCTTCTAATTATGTTGCTGTGCCGTAATCTATTAAAGAATGTTATAAATCAATATTTGAAGAGACATTTGATGGTGCAAATCCAAACATTAGTTTTCCTGTAATAATACCATTTTAAATTATGACAATTGTATGATGTCAACTTGCGAGTTGTGTATGCTTTTTTAATCTATTGTATATTATTATATATCTCGAATATCTTTCGTATACACATAAGACTTACCCCATACATTTTACACAGTGGGGAAGTGCATCTACTCAGTGGTTGGTATGATACCCCATATTTTGCATGGAAACATTCCCATTTAGTGAAGTGTAGACAGTTCCACTATTTTTTTTATAAATAATTAACCAATTTCAAAGACAATTATTATGATATGTCACACTTCCTCCGTCGATTTTTTTGGAACTCAGCACACTTTTGCCGTCATTAAGGACCAAAATAACTAATTCATATTGTCATTAAACAGATCAGACAAGACATTTTCATTATTTTAACAATTTGTCAGAAATAATACAATTAGATGCGTTACCCCAAATTTGGGGTAAGTCCATGGATCAATGATCCTTCTATCAATGTTTCAGAGTCATAGCATAGTCTTATGAAGTTTGAGAACAGTTCAAAGTTTATGTCGATGATTTATATGTCACACTTACCCCGATTAACCCTAAGTTCCTTTTTTGCCTGTTGCCATTTATTGGGATTCGACCGATAGCCGCATTTTCATAACTCTTAAGTTTAAACGGCTGTCAGTATGGAAACTAGCTTATTAAAATGAGGTGTTGCATTTATTTTGTGTTTTAACCTAGATTATAACGATTGTCATTTATATTAATAAATATATTTAATATAAATTAAATTAATCAATAAGAAATATATACAGAAAAAAAATTGTTACAATACAAATTAAATAGATTTTTTCTCTACATATATTTTTATTTGATTAAAAATACCACAGAACTATGTTCTGAAAAACTGCAACTTCACATAAATAATGTGTTCTCCTTAAACATATTGTAGCTACAACCGGGATAAAATATATAATATTTTTTCTGTATTTCCTTTTTGATTGATTAATGTTACGTACTATAGTGATAGGTTGTATACCTCACCGTAGATTGTTGGTAGTCCAATAAGAAAGTCTTTGTGTAACAATTATAATCCTTATTACAATAATAATGGTACTATGTATACACCTATTTACGGAGACAAACGGCTGAGTAATAGGACGCGCTTTGCGCGCGTCATCCTTTTAAGCCCGCCACACACACACATACATCTACAACCGGCGGGGCGGTGCTGGCGCGCTGACACACACATATTCACACAATCTCAAGGACATCACAATTAATGTAATTTTTTTTAAAAATACCACAGAACTATGATTGCACTTTGATACATGCCATTAAAACAAATTATATTTCGGTGAACTGTGAGGTAATTCAGGCAATCCTCTCAAAAGTTCTAAGTTAATTCACTTTAGAATTATTTTTTATAATAATTCACATCACGTTGGTAAAATAAAAACTCGTGAAAGAAAGTATTATATCAACGAATTTAGTGGTTTTTATATTCTATTTTTGTATGTATTTTTATCTTGTAGTTAGAAATTATTCGAGCTGCTCGACCGATGTATTTTATGATAGATTTCAGCTAATCTTGTAGTTTTGTCATATTATATTCATTGACTTTCAAACTTTCCTATGTTCGTTAATTTCACCGTCTTTTAGGGCGTCTGTCCATCAGAATAAAATGATAATGAAAGCCTCTTGAAGATTTTTCCATTAACTCCTGTCATACACACTTTGTCACTCCCCTCCTGCGATCAAATTCATTACGTCTCATTAAAAATAAAATTAAATCCAATCTCAGTATTTTGATGGTGTTTCGCAAATTGTGACAATCTAGTGAATTTTGAGATATATTAGAGTTTAATATGTACTTGTACTATAATTAAACTTAAACACGATTATTATAATTTTTCATTTGTGTATTACCAGGGTTTGGCGCTTTCTGATTCAAATGCTACTATAAATTATAAGCAACCATTTATAATAAATAACACTTTAATAAGTTATATTCAACAATTAATATTATTTCCAATTATTACTCGTTATATATTTTGTATTTCTATTTAGTGTACTATGTTTTTTGCCAATGCAAATTATTAAGAAAATGAATTGATGAAAATAGAGTAATTGGCACTATGCCAATAACATCCATATTTTACTCAATCTGCCGATAAATGTGTTATTGGCACATGCCAATAACGTCCATATTTTACTCAATCTGCCGATAAATGAGTTATTGGCACATACCAATCAATCGTATAAAAGTTAATGGAATGTGTGAATTAAGTTGAAACGTTCATAGACTAATATAACATTTGCAGAATTAAAGAATGAATTTGAATACTTTTTGAGGGGGAAAATTAATGGTGTATAATATTATAACAAAATTTTCTGCTGGTTGTTGGTTG
This sequence comes from Eubasilissa regina, assembly GCA_022840565.1. Taxonomy (NCBI): domain Eukaryota; kingdom Metazoa; phylum Arthropoda; class Insecta; order Trichoptera; family Phryganeidae; genus Eubasilissa; species Eubasilissa regina. Next base: position 9,513,732 of record JAINEB010000019.1, read on the forward strand.
ACATTTTCATTCACAGGTGGTAGAACTGTAGGCATTATCCCTGAAAATTAAATAATCTCAATATATATTTATTTATTTTTAAGATTGGCAAAATTAACTTTGGTTAAAATCCATTCTTTTAAATTGTTAACTTTGTTTTATCAACCACTTAATGAATTAATATACATCTACCGGTTTCGAAAAATATCATTTTCTTTTTCAGGATGTCAATAACTAATCAAAAACATATGTTATTGTTTCTTTAGCAGAATCTATTTTTTAAAAAACAATAATTATTTAAAAAATAAATTTAGTACCTAACTGAAATTGTTACTTGAAGAATAATTTTTATGAAAAAATTTTTGAATGGGACTTGTTAATTTAGTTGGTTTATAATTTTTTAATTAGTTTTACGCGCTTTATTTATCTCCAACGATTCCAAATTATTTAATTTATGACTAACACCGTTTACATGCAAAATTGACAATCTTAATTTTTATCAAAACCATGACCATTTTCTATCTAAACCATGATTATTTTCTATCAGAACCATGATCATTTTCTATTAAAACCTTGACCATTTTCTATCAATACTATGATCATTTTCTATCAAACGATTAGAAAATTTTGAAAACGTACTATTATTCAAACATCCAAAGCATTCAAAGCATTCAGAATTTTCTAATCATTTGATAGAAAATTGTCATATATTTATTTTGTTGCTGTAAGTTCTACCTAGTCTAATATTTTATCCCACTTTAAGGGTAGTTTGTTTCGTTGCGATATTATACAGCGACATTGTTCGTGGTACATGAGCAGCATGTAGCTCTTTTGATAGCAGATGTGTTTCGGCTCTAGATGCATCAGGCGGGCTAGGCCGCCACAAGTGTCCGGGGGTGTGTGTGTGCGGGGTGTGTTCTGTGAGGGTGGGCGGTGGGGAGGGAGGGGAGCCGCATCGATCCACCGCCCACGTGACCTCCCCGCGCCGCCCCCGTAACCCCTCGAGAGTGGCCGCCCCTGGACTGGCACAGGGATGAATCGGGGAGCCTTAGGAGAGCTGTCTATTGTTGGGAATTCGGGATATTTGGGACCTCGTTGCACGTTATTTTTTTTTTATTATACAGGTACTCCTCACATAACGACCGTCTTGTTCAACGACCGCTCACACTTACGATCATTATCGTGCACATACCAATACTTAAATTTCTGCTTCACATTAACTTAATAAGGTTATTCGAACCTTTATATCCTCTACGTAATCAAATAAATAATTCAAATTTTATCATTAAGTTAAATTGTCCGTGTATTATTTAGGTGGATTTCGAAGGAATTACAACCTATTGCAAAAGGTTTTATGAAGAATCAGGTGACGCCGAAGCCACCCTCCGTTAAAAAGTTTACACACGTATATATGTTTAATTGAAGGTTTCCGTGAACACTAGTGTGTGGTACTGGTGTGTCTCCTAGGTTAGATTGCGTTTATTGTAGATGGTTTATTTAAGGAAACCTTTAAGGTAACACGTGCCATTGTCAAGGCTTTGCCACAAAAAGTTACGATACAATACCTTTTCGACGGAGATCTTAATCAACTCAACTCTGGGAGATATAGGTATATATCCCGCGATAAGTACGTGTTATCATACCGAAATGTCGGCTTGGGAAACCGTCTACAAAAAACGCGATCTAACCTAGGAGAGACACTAGTTCCATATGTGTATAGTTACGGTATATAAATATCAATGTTCTAGAGAAACGTATGCTGAGAACAATATACATCGCTCTCTGTCAATCCCTTCGTAGCTATGCGATCTTAGGTTGGGGTGGAGTTGGGAAAACTGCCCTTAACCAATTAGTAATTACACAAAAATTCATTCTCAGAATCATCTACAGAAAACCATATTGGTTTCCCTCTGATTCACTGTGTGAGGAATGACAGCTTCTTGATATTCGACAACTCTATGTAAAAAGGCTGATCCTTTATTTTCATTCCAACAAAGAGTTTACTTAATACCACCCAAGGAGCCCCGACGTGTCACTCATACCCAAATAAATTCTTTATATAAAACAAGATTCGTCCCATTACTAATTAGGTCTAAGTCCAGTCAAACCACCAATCATACGTTTACGTGCATCTCTAAGTATCTCACAAGTCCACAAAATATGCTCAGTCGTCTGTTCCGCTCTCTGTGGACTAGGTCTGTTATACCTTGTATAATAGTCTGATTCGCCATCTTGTTTAAAAACTTGTGACTACATTTATATTGGTCCTAGAAAACAAATTATTAAAAATATGAATTAGAAAGATATACGTATAAAATCAATTTTGTCGAAAAATATTGTTGTTGCGCCACCGGGATTCGAACCTGGATCTCTTTCCTAACCGGGGAAGGTGCATTATCCAACTATGCTACAGCGAAAATATTTTTAGCAACAAATTTTCGAACCTTTGTGTTACCTTTTAGATAATCGATCCATTATTTGAAAGAGCCGTCCACCTTATTTTTTACGGAATTTCAAATACCTTTGAGTAATCTGATAACAGATGCCAGAATCATCAATTCATTTTTATTAAATTTTGGACACATTGATACAACTTTAATATTAGGGGAACACATTCTTATCGTGAAGTTGTAATTATTACAATAAAAATGTATTTCCCTAAAAACAAATTATTACTGAAGGGATTTTTTTATATCAAGTTTCATATTATCATTATTATTACATGAATGTAATTTTCAATGTTTTTTCCCTCATAAGCTAGACCACCGAATAGTAAGTAATCTTTGCAAAATGAACATCGACGGTTCACGTGTAGTATTATATTCCGCTTCGGTCCTGTGCGCACACGGCTTAGCCGTCACGACGCCGACGGCAGGGTGGGCGGCGCCGCGGCACCTCCTCCGCCGGCCCAGTCGGCCCGGCGGAGCGGACCTGCCTACACGGAACCCGCGCGGCGCACCCGGTGCAGCTGCTTCATCCCTTACGTACCCTCAAAATCGTGCCTAAGTTTACTTAAAACAATGGACCGTTTATCGCGAGCTCAACGCTTTCAGACAGTGTAAGGAACCCCGTTAGATTTCGGCAGGTGGAAAAAAAAAAAAAAAAAAAACAACTTAATACCGTACCCGTAGCAACTAACGTACAATGTAAATTTTTTTTTGCTTGATTTTTCATTTGACAGTTTGTTAACCTTGCGCACTCTTGGGCTACCTCAAGGGTCACGTTTAGGTCCGTTTTATAACGTCAGTTAAACTGGGGTGTCTGATACCGACATGTTGAATACACGAGGGTGAGGATCGTGTCCATGACATCCAAATGACATTAAGAAGTAGTAAACAGAGGCATGGCCAATAGTCGCGTGAAAATTTAGAGTATATTCATTTTGAATTATTCCATTTTTGGCTCCATTTTAAGCAAACAATGTGATTTTTTAATAATCGTTTTTTATATTGGTATACGTTGTGTTTTTGCAACAACAGGTTATATTACATATATTTAAATATCATTGTCCTTTACATCTGAAAAAGTTTGCGTCTCTTAAAGTTTTATCTGATACGTCATCTCGATTAATATTTTCTTGACATTATCAATTCAACATGTTATTTTTTGAACTATTCATATAGATCGTTGAATCTGTTAGATGTTTGATAATATTTATATATAGAACCTTACTATTTTTGTCTTAAGGGTCTCAAGGTTTTCATTGTTAATTTGAATTCAGCAACGGCGACGATTGCCATTTCGAATGCATATAAATAATTTTATTTATTTTGAACGTTTTAGCGCATTATTAATTCAATTATATATATTTTTAAATATCTACATCATAAGATCTTAATTATTTTTTTAATTACCAAACAACTGTTTTGTTAAGTTTTTTTTTTATAATTCCACTTGTCGTCTATTCAGGTGTTAATTCTGTCTGTTACCATGTAACACTAGTAACTAACCACGTATATTGAATAGGTTCTGAAGTGCAACACTGAGAGACCGATAAGTTTTGGTGAATCGATATGAGAATTAGCAGTGTTGAACAAATATTTGGAAGCCTTCAAAGTGCATTTGGATAAGTCACACCGCGCACCTGTACCAGGTAGACAATTTGCTTTATTACCTTAAGTTACTTTAGTATTGTCTTGATTTGTTAAACGAATATTGCACCGACTTCATAAACTTTATTAGTTCGCATATTTTTTGCCTGCATATTAAATGAATTTTTAAATTGTGATGTAGTTGAATACTACGAAGCTTCTGTGATATCCTGGACATGATCAGGTAAGATACAAGGATAGAGTTTCTGGATAGTGTGGCAGTCTTAAATATGTATGTATCTTCACTGGAAGAAAAGTGTAATCAACTATATACAACTTTCAAAAATTTGATAAATGTGGAGATTGAGGGGTGAGAATCGGTGAATGTTATATATAGTGATCACTTAAGCCAGCCGAAGACAGGTCGTAAGCCCTGTAATTACCCCATACTTCCATATATTTTCTATTAAATATAATAAAAATAGCTTTCTCTCTATGAGATATCTGATATTTGTTTGATAAAATATAGGATCTTTTTATTGCCGGTAGTGAAAACTATATATTATCTTTACCAGCAATATAATGTTCCGAGTAGGAGTCGATGTAATGATTATATTTATTTGATAGTTACATAGATTTTTTCTATGTAACTATTTTTCTTTCTAAATCAGTGATTTATACATCTTTGTTTAAATTACTATCGAATTATATTTAAAAAAAAATAATATTTTTTTACATAAATTTGATTTCATATTAGGGAGAACACATTCTTATTGTGAATAGTAATTATTCAGATCTGTAAAATAAGGAAGATGGCTTTCAAATAATGGAGAGATAGATGTGTTAATTTGAAAAGTGTAACATACAGGTTCAAAAAATTTATCGTCAAAGCACTGGGTTGATATAGCATAATCGGTTAATGCACATTCTCCGGATTGGAAGAGATCCAGGTTCCAATCCCGGTAGCAACAACAATATTTTTCGATAAAATTAATTTTATATTTGTATCTTTCTAATTAATTTGTATTAAATATGATTTTAAATATTAATTAAAAAGATATGCATATAAAATTAATTTTATCGAAAAATATTGTTGTTGCGCTGCTAGGATTTGAACCTGGATCTCTTTTCAAACCGGAAAAGGTGTATTATCCAACTGTGCTACAGCGACAGTACTTTTTAGTACGGTACAGACCTATGTTCTAAATAATTTACAACTTCACAATAAGAAAGTGTCCTCATTAATAAATTTGATTTCATTATAAATTTAAATTATTAATAATTATTTTAGTTATATAAACTTGGTGTGTCCTTATTTTGATAAAGCAATGCTTTATTTTTGCCATACATACGATCACAATTCATTTTCATAGATTAGGTATGATGCACTACTAATTGTGAATAATGAACAAAAACTACAGAATTTGGTGAGTAGAATGTAGGATGTATGCAAGGATGAATGTTAACAAGTCGAAAGTGATGGTATTCAAGAAGGAAGAAAGCAAGACACTGTGCAAAATAATTGTAGGTAATGAATGTTTGGAACAAGTGGATGAGTTTGTATATTTGGGAAGTATGTTTGATAGAAACGGAAAGGCTGAGAATGATATCGAAATGAGGGTGACTGCAGGAAATAAAGGGAACGGCACTGTGAATGGAATTATATCTAACGGGAATTTGTCAACCGAGGCAAGACTAGCGGTGCACAATGGAATCCTGGTACCGACACTGATGTATGGAAGTGAGGCCTGGAGCTGGCAGAAAAGGAACGAAAGTAGACTGAATACATTGGAAATGAGATCACTCAGGCGTATATGTGAAAAATCTATTTATGACAGGGTAAAGAATGAAGAAATAAGGCAAGTATGTAAACTGATGTTAGTATAGTGAGTAAGATTAAGAAAGGATCACTTAGGTGGTTTGGTCATATAGAACGGATGAATGAAGGGAGAATGGTAAGAAAGATTTATGACGCAAGTGTTGATGGAGCCAGAAATAGAGGACGTCCGCGGAAGACTTGGCACAACCAGGCAAACTGGTTAATAGAGGATGGTTATGTTAGAAGCCTCAACAATCGGCGAGCTTGTATGAGAAGATGTATGAATGTGAATGAGGCGAGAATTGTGTGTCAGGACTGAAGAGTGAGGCGCTCTATCCTCTTTGCCTTCCCCCGCGGGGAAATGGCGTGATGGTAAGTAAGTAAGTAAGTAAGTATGTAAGTAAGTAAGGTATATAATAATCTATAAAAATGAGGTTTTTGGAGATAAAAGTATGTTGTTTTACTAACTTCCGTCCGATCTTCGATTAAACTAACTTTTATTCACAAAACGGATAAACAGAGACCCAAAACACACTTCTAGATTGTGAAGTTTATTTAAGATGAAGAAAATAATCTGACCGTAAGCTAATCTAATTGTTACGGGATGAACTGGATAAAAGACTTCAACAACGGAAGGGAGAATTTGTGTAAGAGTGGCTAACTGCTAGTATATATGGACAATATTATAAAAATATTGCTGAAGAGGCTTCTATCTCTGATTTTATATTTTAATTGTTTATCAAAACGTTGCTATTTTTTCAATACTTTAGAATGTGTATGAAAATAAATAAAATTAGGTCTTGCAAGCAGATTTGCCATACTCCTTAACTCGAATACTGAATCTATTTCGACGGCACATGGCATTTGTAAGAATAGCTTACCTTGAATCCCATGAATAATTAATTGCTGATACCAGTGGACAATGACTCAAGGCCGGGGGAATGAAGGCGTGTTGTGCACTGAGTTACAGATGCATTGAGCATACGACGAAGAAAAATTTGGCCCTTTATTAAATGTATTTCAGCAAAGGCAACAGTTGTTTTTTTTTTACCGATCGCGGTCACCCTAGTTGGTGTAGCAATTGGATTGTTATATTGCTCATGCAATGTAGTCTGCCAAATAATATCGATTCCCTGTCTATATTAGTCATGTGCAAAATTAATAAACTGTGTGTGTGGCGGGTTTAGATGATGATGCGCGCCGAGCGCGGCTTCTTTTCTCTACCGCTTATCTTCGTGCCGCTTTATACTATAACAGTATTATTATTATTGAGTAGCTTGTTAGTGTAGTGGTCAAGACGTTGGCCTAGTGATCTAGTGATTGGGGGTTTGCGCCTCGTTCCAGGACACCAGAAAATTTGTCTTATTTTCATAGCATAAGCGATCAGCTTAGTTTGAAAATAGTAGATTATAATTGAGTTTCTCATTGGACTGCCAATAATTTACGGTGAGGTATACAACTTGGAAAACACTGATCATGAAAGTACGTAACATAAGCAAAGATAATTTTGCAGCACAACCTAGTTCGAGTTTTTACAATGTACAAACTTTTATTCGTTAGGTGAATCGTTGATTATATTACGCTACAAATGGCAGTTTTACACTCTGTATTGTCAACAAGAAAAATGAAATCTACGAATACAACGACGAAAGTCCATATATTATTTTGCAAGTGTTACCACCGGAATGGTACATTATGTATTTAAATCATTTTTAAGAATGTATCTGATTGGGTAATTTATTTATTTATTTTAGCATTTATTTCTTCTCTGTAAGTGTTAAGACTCGTGTATAGAGAAGGAGTATATACCAGAATTTATGTTTCAGTTAGTCTGTGTACATTTTTGTTTTTACTTCAGATATGAATTTATACTACTTTGTTATTTTTCTAATTGTGATGGGGAGATTTTTAAAAAAATTGATGCCTTGATAAATATAGTGATTTTGGGTTGCGGTATATTTTAGTTTTGGAATATCAATTTGGTCTCTAAATCTTATAGATCGGAATTCGCATCTAATATTTAATTGATTTTTAATTAAAAAATTTGAATTATTTTTTTTGTACGTCTATTATTTTTGGTACTTTGAAATTTGTGAAGAGTTGTATATTTGGTTGCTGTTGCTCCTCCCCATCCAATAATACCGTATTGGAAATGTGACTGTACAAACGCGTATATATATAATATATTATATTAATTGATTAAAAGATAAGTTTACGTAATGTTATATATAGATCACTTCTTTTTTTTCAAAAATAAATTATATTTTCTAACTGACTAACTTGTCGCGCTGTTTTCCCTGCGGGGATGAAGTGCCGCATTATTCTGTTCTGACATACAACTTTCGCTTCATCCACATTCATACATCTTCTCATTCAAGCTCGTAGATTACTTAGATTTCTAACAGTATCTTTCAGGTTTATCTGTTCAAGTCGAGGCGTTAGATACTCAATAATAAATTGTAATCAACTACTCTTTACGACTACTAAATGCGAACTGATAAGTGTCTGCCAAACCAAAATGGCGGCCGAACAAAATCGGCCTGGAACATAATATTCACCTGTATTTTTCCCACTGAGGGCGGTGGGGAACATGGGCCATTCCCGAAAGGACCTATTACCTATCAAGAATGCCCCAATTGCCTTCCTGTTCAAAATGGCGAATGATTCATCACTTTTCTTACGAGTCCGCCTTTTGAAATCATTACCCGTTGAATAGTAAATGATTATTTTTATATCCCAATAACATCTCATCATAAACACCACGCCATATTGTGGGCAGCGAAAGACTTCGACGTAATCACATTAAGAATGTTTGTCTAAGAAAACCCACATTGTGCTAAAAATTTACAATACATCTTCGTGAATGACGAACGGATTTCGTTATTTAGGTCGATATATTATGGGAACAATTTATTTTTTATTATTATTCTTATTAAGCGTCGCCCACTGCTGATATTCTGTTATTTTTATACTCTTCCAATATTAACTTTCGCAACGTCCGTGATCCGTACGTAAATGATATTAATTCAATACAATTTAAATTAATCGACTGGAAAGATATACAGGAAAAAATCTATTTATCGAAAAACATAGTTGCTAAAAAATTCGCGTAAATGTGTTAACCAATGTTTTAATCTTGGATGCTCTTTTTAAAATTGATATATCTATTATTCCATTTTTAAAGGCAATCAACTTTGTGTTGCGACGAATCCCAAATACCTTTGAATGATACACGCTAGCAAGAATTGGTACATGCGTTTATTCTGGAAGCACATCTGCATACTTAACACAAAAACGCTTTTATTGTATATGATATGTTGATATGTTTTTGTGTTATTAAGCCATTGTTGTTATATGGTAGCGAGTAGCTTGTTGGTATAGCGATAAAGACGCTGGCGTAGTGATCTAGTTCGCGTCTCGTTCTAGGACACCAGCAAGTTAGTCGTACTTTCATAGTACAAGCGTTTAGCATAGTTTGAAAATAGTAAGAATATTTAAGTGACATGTATTCCGTGTATGCATCTATTTAAAAAAAATATATGTATATCCCAATATACTTCTATGTGTTACATGTTGGGAAAGGAGAATGTACAATTTGTCCCGATGAAGTGTTTTAAATGAATATATGTGGCAAATCCATTTGTGATAGAGTAAAGAATGAAGAAAGAAAAAAATAATGTAAAGCTAATTTTAGTATAGTAAGTAAGATTAAGAAAGGATCACTTAGGTGGTTTGGTTATAATGATACTAAGGAGAATGGTAAGAAAATGTTACGATGCATTCTGGCTTCTGGATAGAACGCCACCGGCTAGACAGTGGTTTACATGAAAATGTGGGTTCGGCTGGAATTGAGTCCTGCGCAGTTGTTACCTTCAGCTGACGACCTTTGTTTAATCTGTGGTAAATTTATTTCAGTGTTGTGTAATTCGGACTACGAATCAAAGCTAATTTGAAAGAGGTTAATTTACAATAAGATTGTTTAATACAAAATAAATTTCAAGTAATCGATCTGTACATTCAGGCACCTGTACACAAATCATGAAAATGGTGTGGAACAATAATAAACCCAACATTGCAAGCACGATTTCTGTGGCAAGCCTCTCGGATGGGACGCAAGGCAGATCATCACCCTAAGATTAATCTCAACTCCACGATGGTGAACTGTCGTTCTTTCTTGATATTGCAATTAAGTTAAAATGATGGTCACGTAACCTCAAATTCCGTGCGCCGTAACTACTGCACACATAGGATTGTGGCCGTCACGCTGGATGTGCCGAAGCTTCCTCCATCCCAAATGGAGATTGCCGTTCATCGCACATCCCAGCTATCCGCGACGCCAACTCCAGATTAGAACTATGCAAACACAAATTAGATACTACAATATTCTATAGATGATGCACTAGTATCAATAAAATTGAAATATTACTCTGATATTCCTTCGATCGTGTACGAATGGATTTGCGACCGCAGCCGCGTGAGGCGCCGCTTCGCGCATCTTCCCTAGCTCAAGTGGCGCTGTCAGCCGAGCGGTCCCGCGCGTCATCACCGAACTTGCTACTTATCTGAAATTCAGTGTTTAACTCATATAAACGTGGCGAGTTGTAAAAATTACAACTTGAGCAATTAAATTGTGAAAAAGTGATAAGAATGAGAAAACGCATTGATTATACGGATCGACAGTACAAAGACGCATAAGACACGTCTAACTCGGCCAGTGTCCATTCTGCCACTAACTAAAGTGACGATCGGCATTCGGCGCCCCGCGCACTACGCCTTCGACACCTCTCCGCGCGTACACACACATGTATATATGTATTGACAAATTCACGTCAGGTTCTTCGAGAAAACATTTTATATTGTTGCGTATGATAAATACTTATATATCGTAATTATTTTATCCTATACATACATATATTACGGAATACCTAAAATGTGATTTCTGTATTTAGTATATATATATATAGATATTCACATAATAGAGGTAGTCGACATTTTTGCCGTTAATTTAATTCTACTTTTTAGAACTACACTATTATCATTTTTTGTACCTCAACTCATTGGTGATGGATAAATTGCTACATCACATTTTATATTTATTTTTAATTTTGATGATGTAAAAATATGGTGACATTATGAATTTTTATTTCTTTTTGTATTGCACTTTTGTTATAATATACTGTTATTTTACAAATTCTGCTAATGCCTGAATAGGCCGTGTATAATAATAATAAATAAGTAAAAGTATGGGGTAATTACATATATTTTCCAATAAATATAATAAAAACAGCTTTGTCTCTATGAGATATCTGACATTTGTTTAATAACAGTGCCTTTGTAGGTAAAAATCCAGTAATGTGTATTCTTGGACATATTCAAATAGTGCTAGTTAAAATTGAATTATGAGTCCTCGTCATATTTTTTATTTCGTCGCATTTAATGCCGAAATCCCACAAATGTTCGGGCAAAAGTATTAACATTTTGTTACACTGTTTACTCGCGTGAGGTTACATTAAACGAGTCGCAGATTTAGAAGTTATTGACCTGAAAAATCCGCATCCATCTATTTTCGTTTACATTATTTGCCTAATTTTGGAGAAATTTTCCTGGAGCCGTTTGCGTTCTGGGAATATTTCAGAAATAAACTAAAGATGTTGCAGTGCAAGTTATTAATTAGCATTTTTGTTTTTATTTCATGTATCTATCTAAACATTTTATGTGGATAAGAAATAATTATTCATTTTCTCGCTACGAAAGTCTCAATTATGACGGAGCTTTGCACGAAATCATGTAAATATAAGTATTAATAACTGAATATTAGTAATTATTATAAATAACCAGTGGCGTGTTGTAATAGGTATAGATTTAGGTTATGCTGTTACCAATGATATTATTCAATCATATATAATATATGTAGTTTCGTTTAACCAACGTCTTTAGACAACATAAATCCGTCGTTTATACAACCGTACCATATATTTATTTGTAATTTTAGAGTACTTTTAATAGTGTTTTTAAAGAAGTTTTAACGTAAAATAATACCTTCTTACCCATATAAAAATGTATGGACGTTTTTAAGAACACTTTCTATGACTGAATATGATTCATTTATTGTTTGAAAATCCTTCACGTAGTAACTAAAGGAAATTATTAATTATTTTTATTAAAGGTTAATGTAGGAAATAGTTCTGCCAACTGCTTTTTGTTTTTTTCCAAATCAAAAACCAATCCATGTATAAAATTTAATGAAGAATCATGAAATCATTGCGTTTAAAGCAGTGAGATAGTAATATTAGCGAATTATTAAAAGAGGAATGATTTACACCCAGTTGTAAGCCTTTCTAATGTTATTCTGTTAAAAAACAGCACAGGTCCATACAACTCCATACAAAACGGATCTTCCGAAAGGAATTTTCAATTCAGTAAATAGCCAATTATTTGACTTGTGTAATTCTCGAATACCATCGCTTTCGACTTGTTAACATTCATCATGAGGTCGCTTTCCTTGCATACATTGTACATTCTACTCATATACCTAATTCCTATAATATTCATTACGTGATTTTCGCACTCATATGACGTGTTCTCTTTTGTCAAGCTCATATGACTGTCTGCGCATTTGTCGTACGCTATTTTGTTAAGCGCTCTTATGTCGCAGCGCTCATTTAACAGCGCTCATATGACGGGGCTCATTTGACCGGTCACCGTTTGTTTTATGTTACCGGACAACATGGATAATTGTCAATTAGTTGGTTTTACGTCACGAATAAATTAAATATGTTTTAAAAATGTACAACTATTGTATTGACACCAGAATATAGTAATTTAATAAATTGTTACATTTAATAATAGCAATCCGTTCTATTACTATTATAAATTGATATTACTTGTAGAAAATACACATTAATATTATTTTGTTTTAAAAAAATTAGCTCTTTAACTTTTCGTAGTGTCGTACTCGTCCACCGAGCCGAGCCGGGGTTTGGTGCTTTTTCTAATTTTAGTTTATTTTGCATAGAACTGCGCCACACCCTCTCCCCTCCCTCTCCAGCGAGCTGGCCTTGTGCCGGCACGCCAGCACCAATACCGAGAAGTTGACAGGATGCTGGTGGGTTATTGTTGAGATTCATCTGAAGAAAGTACTGCGAATAGAATTTATGAAATCACAACAGATACTACGTCTGTAGAGTGTGAATGACTTAGGCCCGGTTGTGTGATCAATGGTAACTTTACCACGGTAAAAAAGTTACTTCAGTAAATTTTTACAGTACATTCTGTAGTAAATTACTTTGTGGCCACATTTATATGAATAATAAGACAAAATAATTTGTTTAAACCACTATTCGATACCTATAGTATCTTCTTCATGAGACAATGTATACTGTAATTAAAAATACAACTATAGATTTTTGTTTTTATCATGTTGAATAGTTAATAAATAGTGGTTTAAACGAAGTTTTTTCTTTTATTATTTAATTAATTTTACTCTCCCTTATCCTATGGTAAAACTGTAAATCGTTATACATAAAATGGCGGACTCTTTACAGCTGCTTCAAATGACATCTGACACATTGATACTTTGTAAATTGCAGTCTACGATGATGAATCATTCAATATCTCGCTCTTTTAGTGATGATAGTTCGTCTGATGAAGATCTCGCTGTTTATTTTATATTACCGAAGATTTTTCGCCATCAGAGTGACATATTTCGAACGCATGGGTCAAAAACCACGGATGAAGCATGCAATTGTATGTATTGCCAGTGGTGAATATTTAAAATAAATCAATTTTAGTAAAAATCGCTGATATTTGATGATTATTTGCCTTTCCGCACTATTGACTTTGGCAGTTGTAAATTTGACGTACGAACAACCCGCTAATGGTTTTTTTTTTACCACGGGCGATGGTAAAAAAAATTTTCAAACTTTGCTTCAAAATGTTGAAGCAATATGCACAAAATGTCAACCGTTCCAGAAGCGTTTTATTTAAGTCGTGGACATTCTGATGTTTCGATTTATTTCTAACATTATATCGAAAACAGAAATAGTAGCAGAGAAGTTGGTCTTTAACCAGCAAATCCGTTTTTTTTTATGAATGTGTGGACCTAATGAAAAGTGCCGTGACAAAGGAGACCTTCGGTATGAATACTATTTTTACATACAGAAAGTTCTCAATTGAGGCGGCTTGGATACGTCTTGCGAATGCCAGAGGATCAATTACAGTCTCGTACTCGAGGAAGGGATATACTGAGACTGTCATTCAAGAAGAAGGCCAAATCTCAGAAATCAATGATGTATAGTGCGATGAAGATTTTTAATGAAATGCCAGAAAACATAAAAAAGGAGGAGAAACTGAATGGATTTAAGGTGAAACTGAACAGATATGTAAAAGATAAGTATTAGTAAAAGAAAATACCTTAATCTTGTTTATATAAGAGTGCTTATGTATGCGGTATGCTAAAAATTCATAGCGTTTTTATCGTCCCCAGGCTTGAGCGCTGATTCAGTACTTGATAACCTCCATATGGACTAAGATCTGAAGTGTTTGTTGGTATTTATTCCAACTCGGTCTGTGGTAGCCAGTAGGTCCCCCCACCCTCCGGAGTTGTCAAGCAGAACCCCGAACATATTTTCTTCAGTACGGGTAATCAGTACATCGGTTCAGAATGAATCACTTCTGTTGTAGAAGATTTTACTGCGTTATTTTATTAAAAAGGGAAAAAAAAATCTTGTATATTTTTTTAAAAAAGGCAACGTCCGTCTGCTTATCTTAGACCAGTGAAATTAGACAAAAAAAAGGGACCAACTTCCAAATAATTACCAGAAAAAAATATATAACAACAATAATTGAACAAGAAAAATTCATATTTCAAATATACATATAGCGACACAATCATACACGCAACCTCGTACCACCCCACCCCACACAAAATGGCTGCGTTTAACTTGATGGTTCGTAGACTTTTGTCAATTTCACTAACAGCAGAAAATTACACCAAAGATAAAGAAAAAAATTATGAACATAACAAAAAACAATAGCTACCTAAAGAAAACCATCAAAACTATTATTAACATGTAGAAAGTACAAATATCAATATACACATACTTATATCACAAAATACCAACGACAAAAGAAAGCCATGGAGGAGAAAAATGTTTGTAGGAAAACTTGCAACATATTTATTAAATTCCTGTAAAGACAAAAAATTTAACCCCGCCTTTTATACAAAAGACAATATAAAAAATATATCTTGAATAATAAATCAAAATACCCCAAGAAGAAAAAAGCGGAGTCTACAAGTTGAGTTGCAGGGATTGTGCAGTTATGACGTATTTTATATTGGACAAAGCGGAAGAAGAATAAGTAAAAGATTGGAAGAACATAAGAAAGCTATAAAAAACTTCAGTCTAAACTCCGAAATGATTATATCTCCTATCTTATCCAATTTAACTCCACCCCCACCCCTACCCTCGTTAACTCCAACCACACCATATATTACTGTCTGAAAGTGTTTTTAATTTTAGTTGAATTATAATATTGGTAATGGGAAGATATTCCCGAAAACATTCTAACGTTTAAATAAAAATATATATTATATAAAATATAGTGGAATAAAACAGTATTTTATCTCAAATTACAAAATTCCCAGAAAGTTGGATTTTGGTATGGGCCTTGATATTGTGGTTTTAAACAAAAGTCCCCATTGATACGAGTGCCGTCAAAATTTTTACGTGAAGTCAAAGGTCACACAAAAATGGTTTTTCGTGAATAACTTTCGTTTTGAATCAAAAATTAATCATTGAACGAATACAAATTTGATTAATGTTTTTTCTGTAAATGTGAGCTTTATTGAGATATACACGAAAAACCATTTTTTGGTGATCTTTGACCCCGCATAAAATTTTTAGTGACTCTCGTATCGATGGGAACATTTGACATTTTGTTTAGAACCACAATATCAAGGTTTATACCAAAATCCAGCTTTCCGGGAATTTTTTGGAAGCGCAATGTCTAATTTCACTGGCCTATCAAGAGCCGAGATCGGTTGAACTTATTTTGATGTACTTTTCTCTTGGGTATTAGAAGGATATTATCATCCTTCTGGAAACCAAAAAATCTGGAAAAAATCTTGCGTGCGATACTTTGAATTCGTTTCGACGGCTAAGCTGTAATGGCTATATCGAAATAATCTGTATCGACGAATTATTAGGTTAATAGTTCATCAAAACAGTCCGTGTATCCCAGATAACTAGACATTTAATATAAATAATTAATGTATTGTACATCCAGATAAAGCCATTTTTTTTTTGTAAATTCCTGATACTTACGCCAACATTCGGCCACAAATGAGATGGTGTATAAATTAATTAGATTTGATTACGCTTTCCAAATTTAATTTTAATATTACATTTATATGTACCTATCTATTTATACCACACTTTGTCTCTTATTTTTATGATTCTGTTGCCGCGCAGCTATTTTAATCATTCTGTTTCTTTCGACTTGGACCAGTTTGCCCCTCATCTGCGGTCTTTGTTTAAGATGTATATATCCGTTGTCCATCTCGATGTTTACTTAATTAGTGTTCATTGAAACGTTTAACAGAAGCAACGCGCTTCTTGCTCACGCCGCGGATACTGTATTCATTAAATACAAATAATTAAAACAAGCGGGAAACACAAGTACTATTTGAATTTAGAACAGTGATGAGATTATTTTGATTTTGTGATTTTAATTTTTATGCTATAGTGATGTTGTTTGATTTCATCGATAGAAACTGTAAGTGATCTATATATCTTAATCTAATCTAATTTTAAAAATATTATTTTAATTATTATCTATCTATATCAGAGAAGATATAAAGTCTTAATGTTGTTAATTATTATGTGGAATTTTGTGCTTTGAATATTTTGTTTTTCGTAGATCTTTTGCAATAAACCAGGGTTTGATTCCCCTCTAATTTTTGGAAAGTATTTATTGCCATTTTAAGGTCAATGTTATATTGTCAATGTGGTCAATGTTATAATTTGTGTATAATTATATTGCCAATGTTATAATTTGTGCGCTGGGAGAGAAATTAAGAAAAATATTATAATACCAGTTTATAGTTATTTATCAGAGTTTTTGTACATAGTGTTTTAGTAAAAATTGCGCGTGTTATATATATTTTTTTGTATGCGTTGTATTGGAAAATCTTGGGTGGGAACATTGGTTATCATACATTTCTATTTTTATGACTTTCGAAGCGAATGGCTTGTGTAGTTGAGTCCTTTGACAACAACGGTCGGGGTTCGGTTTTTATAACGCTAGTGATTGAATTAGTCTGAAGATAATCAGAATATTAATGACGTTCATCTTAATTACAATATTTATATGAATAATAAATTGTCTTGACACAAAGGTAGAGTAAAACGGTAGACAGGATACGATTATATCACTATTAAAAAATTGAGCTAGTACAATTAGTTCTCTCTTCAGAGCTATGTGTTAATATCAATAACAATTCAATAGTAGGTAATTATAGAAAAGGGTTATGAAAAAATAGAAAATTTCATTACAATCCGTGAAAAGTAAAATTTCGGTGAATTCTGTCCGCGGAAAAACGATACTTTTTTACTTCAATATTTCCAAAATTACTTTGTGGCCTAATTTTATATTAATAATTATACAAAATACTTTGTTTAAACCACTATTTATTCATTATTCTATATGTTTCGATATCTGTGGTATCTTCTTCAGGAAACAATGTATACTGAAATCAAAAATACGAGCAAAGATAAAAAGAAAACTATAAAATGGGGAATAAGTAAGAACTAATATGAAAACAAATTTAAAAGGTGACTATTTGCAAAGAGGATTTGGTTATTTATAATATTAAGCTCGCTATTAACACGTTTTCTTATTTCTAAATTTCAAATATATCTAACTGTAAACCCCTAGTATTTATATGTAAAATTTCTAAGCCTTTATTAATATTAAAGGAATGGTTTGTTTCCAAAAGGTGATTGGAAATTTCTGAATAGTTATCGTTATTTAGGTATCTCAAATGCTCCTTAATTTTAATATCAAAATTTCTGCAAGTTTTTCTTATATACAAACAATTGCAATCATTGAAAATTTATTTGTAGACCCCCGATTTTTTTTAAATATCGTTCTTATTCTTGTTATTTAAAAATACATTTTAGAAATAAGAAAAGTGTTCATTGCAGGCTTAATATTATAAATAACCAAATCCTCTTTGCAAATAGTCTCCTTTTAAATTTATTTTCATATTAGTTCTTACTTATTTTCCGTTCTATAGTTTTGTTTTTATCTATTCTTGTATTTTTTAATTTCAGTATACATTGTTTCCTGAAGAAGATACCAAAAGTATCTGAACATGTTGAATAATTAATAAATAGTGATTTAAACAAAGTGTTTTGTACAATTAGTTATACTTTTTTAAATTACCGAAACGAATATCTACCACAAATATTTTGTATTGGAAAAGCATTTAGTTTACTTTGTATTATATTAATATGTTGCTAAAATAAGGTTATAAAATTAAATATTACATAATTATTGTATGTATCTAAGATTACCAAACGAATTGAGATTTTGCATTATTGGCATCCGTCATATCACCGTTATTTTTTCCCAACATCGATGACATGATCGATATTGGGATAGTATAACGGTGACATTGATCATTCTGGTGAAAGGTTAATTTGTAAATCACTTGTATTACAGATTGTTATTTTAGATTATTTTATTTGGAATCTAAGATGCGAAGTCGTAAAATGGAAAAATGTATGTGGAAATTTCTATGTTTTATAGATACAGACTTCCTTTCAAAGTAGGATTTATGAATAAATAAAATTAATATAGTATTCTAATTAAAAATTAAAAACGAACACAATCGCAAGAAAAATACATAAAAGGTAATTTACCCTGGGAAAAATACATTTCAAGAAAACTCTTAAAAACTGTATAAAATTTTTTTCCAATGTATGCAACAGATGAAAGAGCGCCTAAAAAATTCAACACCTAGAGGACTGAAGAGACTCTCGTGAAAAGTTCACATTGTTGTAGAGGACGGTTCGCAAGAAAAGATGCAGACTGCGATAAGAAAATGTATTTTTTAATTTTTGGCTTAATTTAAATTCTTTCATAGAATCATAGATTGTTATGGCGTTGCTTAATGTTAACACGGCTTTTGTTTCGAATCAGTCGCTTATAACTCGTTTTTCTATGAACATAAGTAATGAAATAAATAATATAATATTAATCTGAAATTGAAATTTCCTTCGTAAATCTATTATTTATTTATAGTTTTCCAATTAAGCACTTGTCGACGAGTATTTTTTAAATACAGTTTTCAAATTTCAATTAAATTATACCATTCATTAAAATATTCAAGACGGTTAAATTTTTCATTTTCAGAAGATGTAGTTCCGTGGTTTTAATATAAAGTCAATGAATTAATTTGAAAGATATACGGAAAAAATCTTTCTAGTTGATTAATTTAATTCGTATTAAAATACATATATTTATCTAAATTACTTACACAGTTAATAAAATATGCATTTATGATTGAAAACTTTTGTTAGCTGCACATTACGTAAATATTTTTTTGTAATATTGTAAAAATTGCACGTGTTAGCCGTTTAATACATTTTCACAATTTGTTTTAAATAATGTAACTCTTTTAAGTATCGTAACTGATGACGTACCTCCGCTACTTTAAAACTGTTCATAATAAATTGTTAGAGTTTTCTTTTCTAAGCTTTCCTTAACGAGTTGACCTTTACTTCTTGTTCGGTGCTCGTTAGTCGGCTCGTTGCCCTACTTGGACCAACAGGTAAACATTTTTCTTCCCTGCGGATAGTTTCCTCCCCGTCACGTCTACCTACATACCTTTACTTATTTCAATAAGGGCTCTTAAAACAGGGTCCAGCGTTCTCGTTATTTTTTTTTTGCATATCGAATCCTGAAAATATTTTCGAATCGAAATTAGGCTTTTTAAAATATTCTATCAATATATTTTATCTTTTGCGTCCATCTCTATGTACCTAAGTTTCTCATTTGTTTCTGTCATTTTCACTTTATTTCGTTTATTTTTCGATTATTAATCATATTCTTGCGTGTACCATAATTGTCACACGCTACAACGCATGCCAGCAAACCTTGTATGTAGCATAATAAGGAGAAACGTAGATTGAATGCGGTATAACACATTTCACAGAATTTTTTATTATTTAGTGATGGTAAATCGTTATGTGGCTGTGATTGTTTTGATGGCTGGTAACTGAGATTTAACTGTTGGAGGTATACTTTCTGGTGTAGGTACCAGTCATTTCTCTAAGAATTATGAATAATCAGTTACCAATTATCGTTACAATCTAACATAGACAGTAACAATAACGATTCAACCAGTTGTAAACATACATGACTGGCGGCACAGGCAACAAGAGAACTCAGTGCGGTGGGAAGGCGCCGACTCCGAGCCATTTTACCTGCGCATATTGAGGTGAGGCAGGGCGGGTGCATGGGACTATCTGAAGCAAAAATTGGCTGCCACATGAGCGGGACCAATGTGAACAACATTAGTTA
Organism: Eubasilissa regina; assembly: GCA_022840565.1. Classification (NCBI taxonomy): domain Eukaryota; kingdom Metazoa; phylum Arthropoda; class Insecta; order Trichoptera; family Phryganeidae; genus Eubasilissa; species Eubasilissa regina. The sequence goes on from JAINEB010000019.1 coordinate 9,534,150, forward strand.
TGCCGATGATATGGTTATACTAGCGCCATCTATAAAAGGGATAAGAAAGGTTTTACAGGTATGTGAAACATATACCAGTGAACGTAATATTTTATGCAATGCCAGCAAATCGGTCATAATGGTATTCAAATATGGTAAAGGGCCAGATAATATCCCTCTTATGTGGCTGGACGGGACGAAATTGAGCGTTCAAAATAAGGTCAAATATATTGGCCGTATATTCAATAAAGATGGACAAAACGATGATGACATATAACAACAGAGAAGACAGTTGAGCGTTCGTGCAAATATGCTGTTACGGTATTTCTATCGATGCAATGAGAAAGTGAAGAGGATCCTTTTTAAATCGTTCTTCACTAGCATGTATACCTGCGAGCTCTGGTCGAAATACAAGCAAGTGACATACAACCGTCTCCGAATTTAGTACAACTCCTACAGAATACTGTTCGGATTGGCGCGTTATTGTAGCGGATCTACAATGTTTGCCGAAGGCCGTATACATGGATTCGTTCTGCTTCTGAAACATCGAGTTGCTAGGGTAAAGCTGCGGCTGGATCTCAGCACCAACTGTCTAGTGCAAACGACTACAGATACAATAATGGCCGTGACTGAAATGTAGTATTTATATATTTGTTGCTTTTCTTTCCATGACATAAATAATATTTCGTAACTTAAATGTATTATCTTTATGGTGAATCGGGTCTTCATAAAAAAAAACCTGATCATGCTGGAATAAACTCATTATTACTCAGACACGTATATAATACCACTCGTACGTGCAATATATTTGTTCCTACTGTTTACCTACGATGGATTGATGCCTTTGAGATGTGGTACTGTAGGCATATGTTGAGCATACCGTGGACAGCGAGACGCACGAATGTATCCAATCTGCAGGAATTAAACTTCAAGGACAGACACTCAACTATTTGCCAGAGACGAAACCTTTAATTTTATGGGCATTTTGCGAGAAGGGAAGATAGCTTGGAGAAGCTTATTGTGGTTAGCCACGACGAAGGACGAAGAGGAAGATCCCCCAGTGGAAAAGGCAACAGACACTTCTCTGGTGATTTGATCTGATTAGTCAATATTTTCCATACTTATAATAAAGGTAAACGCTTAGATAACTTAGAAATCTAGAAGTCCATAAATAATAATTAATGCATATTTATCAATTGCATAATTATCGTCTGTCTCCCCCCTCCCCAGTCACCCACCACTTTAACACCTGACACTAATGTATGATAGCCCATAATCTGTAACGCTATCTTGTACACCCTGAAGATGGAACGGTGGCTCCAAAACCGGTTGGTGATAAGCAAAAATAAAATGGTGTTTAAATAAAGTGAATTGTTTTTAAATAAATAATAAATATCTTATAGAGACGAAGCTATTTTTATTATATTTAATGGAGATGTATGGAAGTATGGGTAATTACAGGGCTTATGACGTGTCTTCGGCTGGCTTAAGTGATCACTTTATACAAATATAACGTTCACCATTCTCACCCATTAATCAATCTCCATATATTTCAAATTTTTGAAAATTGTATATAAGTTAATATGTGGAAACATTTCGAGTACTACTACACTATCGCCATCTATGGACTCAATTTGATAATTCATTTCCCTGAAACAGCATATACGTCACAGTAAGAATTTAATTATTTAATCATAATGTAATAAAAAATAGTTTCGTCTCTATGAGATATCTATTTAATAACAGTGCCTTTGTAGGTAAAAATCCAGTAATTGTGTGTTCGTGGACATATTAAAATATTGCTGTATTGTTTTTAATTGCAATATTTATATTTTTTAGCGTTCTGGAGGAGGCTCCGATAAAATATATTTATATTTTTTGTTAAAAACTAAGTTTGCTACTCACCGCTTCCCATTCTAATTATATATAAATAGTATCCTTTGTTATAAGTTGTGGAGTTGAATCGTTAAGTTGTCCGAAACGAAATCCAATCAATTCCCAAAATCTCGCTGAGTCCTCATCTAAAGACAATTTTAATTCGCCATCCTTTTACATTTTTCCATTTTTTTTTTTCTAATATCACCCTAATATTATATTCGGTTTAAAAATGGATGCACCAGATTCACAGTTAATATCACGAAACACCGCCCACCATTTTACACTTAACGTATCTAAATCTTTGATCTGTATGACTTGTACATAAAGTTTTAACTTTGATATCGGTTTGTAATTCGACCCTTTTTAATGTATCCTTTTATATCCTTCATAGACATTTTCCACTTGCCAGTAAATGCTCCGTTAATTCTTCCATCTCGCTCTCTCCAAGGATTTTTCTCGCGATATTTCATCTCCCATTCGTCCTCGACCTGAGCCTTACAGCTATCTCTTTTTATTGCCCGTAAAATTTCATGTTTTTGTCTCTCGCTCGCTTCGGCTGAAATCTCGATGTACAGTGATGTGAAAAAGTTAAGAGACATCTTAGAAAAATCGTATTACATTTTGTTAAATATGTGATTAAAATGAACAATTATATTGTGTTTCTTCATATATTTTTATATACATCAATTACTGCAATTGATGCTTGACGAAAAACTATTATTTGAACAGTCGAAATCAGAAAATTGTCAGGCATAAGAATATTAAAAATTGTAGTATTTTCGATAATAACAGGTATCAAGACAACATTTGGAAAGATACCAAGGAATGCGATGTATGGTTCCATTTATAAATAATATATATGGAATTGGCATCAAAATCACTAATAAGTATGGATCTAGGACATTAGAATTTATTGTTCCTCCACTAAAAAATAAACTACCTGGGCCTTTACAAAATAATACGCTTTCTCACAATTTGAAAGAAATTATAAAAAAAGTGGCCTATCAAAAATAGTTTGTCTTACTTGTAAACGTGAAATGAATTGTTTAAACTGTGACACTGATTAATTGTTATGTTTTGATTATATTAACTGTAATAAAATTGATATAAATGTATCTGCAGACAAACGTCTAATAAAATTTGTGGGTCTAGTTTTAATATCAAATATTTTTTAAAAATAACAATAAAATTTCGTGTTTTTTGTAGTTGGTTGTAGTTGTCCTATAAAAAAGTACGGTTGAACCGTAATTTTTTGAGGCAACGCCTTGACAATGGCACGTGTTACCGTGACGAAACGTCGGCCGATTTTTTTGAGGATACCTATCCTCAAAAAAATCATCTACAAAAAACGCGATCTAACCCAGATGACACGCCAGTTTCATACACTAGTGTTCGCGGAAACCTTAAATTAAACACGCATATATATATTTTAAATAATACAATTGGATTTTACCGATGTTTCCAGAATTTTGCAACATCACTGTATTCATATGTTTCCTACGGTTTATACCGAATGCGGTAACATCGCGGCGGCCTCGGCCCATGTCGCTAGCTCTTTCATTCTCTCACTTGTTTGTTTACAGTTTCATGTATTTACGTCTCGTTCATTCGCACCCTAACCGACCGCGACCCGACCATGCATCCCTCTCTAGCAAGCGTGAATATCACAACTGTAAAGTGAAAATTGAGCAGTCGGTTTTAAGCCATCAGATTCCTAATGGAAATCCTGTTTCGGAGACTGAAAATGAACAAATCATTGTCTGAAGAGTCAAGTTTACCAAGTCTGTAGAGGAGAATGTACAACTGTTTAGTGAGACCGTTCTGTAGTGAATAGTTGATGAATTTCAGAGATTATTTCAACCGATTGAGTTATTTTTTCTCCGATGGTGGTTGGAAATGTCGCCGGCTAGCGCTCGTGGATTCTCCAGGTAATGGCGGCATATCCATTAAATGATTAAACGATTAGGTCAATATAATATATATATGAGGCGATAAAAAGGAAAACTAACGACGAGCACTACATACAAAACAGAAAATTATCATCAAATTTTCATACAAATATAAATAAACACTCAAATAAGTTTTAAATAATGTTAGAAATGTGCTTTTGTAATATGTTGAAAATCATACTGGCGGGATAAGATCCCGTGGATTGGGTAGATTATTCGAAGCGAAGTGGATTCAAGAAGAAAAATAACGGCAGATGGATCTGGCCTGCCTTGCTCTAAAGTCCTGAGTTGGATGTCGTTTTCATCTCCAGTTGACTAGCACGTTTTTTGTGAAGAACCGAGATATAACTGCACTTCCCGAACTGTTGAGAACACAGCCTTTTCGTGGTCCGAGCGTTACGCAAGACATGACAAAAAATAACAAGATCTTGACAATTCGGTGTCAGAAGGCAATCTGTCCCCCCGTCGATGGTTGGCCAGAGCGGGACAGGTATATATTAGAAGGCCAAAATGAACAGGCAGTAGGTACTCGACTTGCGTCAACACATGATGATGCATGTTTTTCACATCCGTTGTGATTTCTGAATACATGTGTATATGTGTGTGGGGGGGGGAGTCTTTAGTAACATGATAAATTTTGGGATGGATCCATGTCATTGTTATATTGGAAATGTATATCATTTTTTTTTTTTTTTTAATTTATTAATATTATAAATATAATAAAATTTCAATAATCAGTGGATGTATATATAAATATTTAAACATTTGTTTCTTCTCTATGAGAGTAAGACTCGTGTATAGAGAAGGAGTATATTCGAGTTAATTTATGTTTCAGTTAGTCTGTGTACATATTTTTTTTACTTCAGTTACAAATTTATGATAGTCCGTAATTTTTCTAATTGTGATGGGGAGATTGTTAAAAAATTTGATACCTTGATAAATATATTGATTTTGAGTTGCGGTATATTTTAGTTTTGGGATATCAATTTGATCCCCATATCTTGTAAATCGGAATTCGCTTCTAAAATTTAATTGATTTTTAATTTTGAAAATTTGAATTATTGAATTTTTTTTGTATACATATGTCTATTATTTTTGGTACTTTAAAATCTGTGAAAAGTTGTATACTTGGATAGTCTTTTTTTTAAGAATAATTTTTATTATCATTTTTTGAGTTATTTCTAATTTTGACATTGAAGTTTTATATGCACCTCCCCATCCAATAATACCGTATTGCAAATGTGACTGTACAAACGCGTAATATATTATTTTCAGATATGTAAGTGATAAGATGTTTCTGAGTCTAAAAAATATGTAGGCAATTTTCCTTATTTTGTTTGTGAGATTAGTAATATGTTCTTTCCATTTGAGATTGTTATCTATTATGATTCCAAGGTACTTGATACAGTATTTTTCTTCAATTGATGAACATTGGTCACAAGTGTTTTCTCTTGGTGTGAATTTTAATATGAATTTCGGTGTTTTGTTTCTGTTGAATAGCAAATCGTAGAAAGTATGTTTTATAGGTATTAATTGATAGTAAGTTATCATCCGTCTATAATCTTCCTAAATAATTATTTTGGAGTGTAGTTTTAAATTTCCTCTCATTGTTTGACGTTAAATAAATCCATTTCGTGCCCTGATATACCGAAAGCCCTTGTAATCCGATAGCTCGTGTCATATTACCGCACGTGATTTATGTCACGAACTTTCTGAACCGCTACCGTTTGATCCGAGTTTCGTTTGATTGATCGTCTTTTTCTTAATCTACTCCATTAAGTAAATTTGTTAAACTTTTCTTTCAATATCATTATATTATTACGGAAAAATTATCACAGTTTTGACGTTTTGATATCAGTGCGAAGATGATTTAATAGTTAGCGATATAATAAATAATTATTCTTTGACTTTTTTTGACTTATATATATATGAGAAGATATAGGTGTTGAGATTTTGATCTGGAGATTTGGTCTTGTGATTGATTTATCCAAAAAGAGACGAAAACTCAAACCAGTGTACGACGTTCGATTTTATAGCGAGACTCAGCACGTGCTTACAAACGTCACCTAAAACCGTCGATCACTATTTATTTTGATTATTAGACAAACAGAACGCATTAAATTACAAACAATTCCATTTTAACATAATTATTAACTTTTTCAATATTAGTAATATTATTTTGTGGCCACATATTATATAAATAATAAGACAAAACACTATTTTTTGATAAATCCACGTGTTTCGATATCTACGGTATCTTCTTCAGGAAACAATGTATATTGAAATTAAAAATACAAGCATTGATAAAATCAAACAATGTAGTTTTAAACAGTTTTTTTGACAAATTTTACCGGGGACCCGCAGAATAATTGTATTCTGTTTTTAAAAATTTAAAGGTCACGACAAATCTGTTAAAAATTTGCCGAATTTATTCAACTACTATCGCATATCACGTAGAAAATTTAAAAAAAAAGGCAATTTTTATTAAGGTAATTTTTCTTTGCTATACCTTAATTAGAGACACTAAGGGTCGTTCACAGAAAATACCTGAACTAACTTTATTGTGGTTTTTACGGGGCATATAGACTTCACAAAATTCAGAAATAAAACTAAATCAGAATATTTTGTGAGCGTGTGCGGGTCGTGTGTGCATGTTTATTTTATATTTAAATCGGAAGAATTTGTAGACCCTAAAATAATACTAAAATCGGATGTGACGTCAGATAATTTATTCGAAGGAGAGCGACACGCGACGTCTTTCGATATAACGAAAAATCACGCTGAGATTTTAGTTGACAAACCTTTTAAAATGTTCAAATCGGATTTTAGTAAAAATCATATCCCCCAATAAATACGGTTTGACCTCGTGTTGAATATTGTGTGAATGTCACTATTTCCATATTTTACATACGGTTGAATCTGGAACGAAATTGTTCTTGTGTAGGCGCCTTTCTCACTCGTTGGTCCATGGACGATTTGTTTTCGTGTAGTTTCACCGTTATATATTCCCAGGTTCATCTGGGACGTCCCACCGGTCGTCTAACTTCTGGAACAGTCGAAATAATCTGCTTTATCATTTGTTATGTGTGTAAAAAAGGTTTATATTATTTCGACCAAAACAGTAAAAAAGGTTTCACGACCCGGGGATTCGCAGACGCAGAATGAAATATTTTTATTCATTTGACCCCCTTTTATTTTATTGACCAATTTGATTCATATTTTTTTTATATCCAAACTTCGTATATTTTAAACATTATCATTTGTGAAGTTTTTCAGAACATTGAGTTCGAAAATTTATCGACTATTTACGAGGCTGACGTAGTGTAATTGGATATCGCACTTCCCCGTATAGGAAGAGATCCTGGTTCCAATCCCGGTGGTAGTTAAAATATTTTTTCGATAAACTGAGTTTATCTGTATGTATATCTTTCTAATTACTGAATTCATTAGTTTTCATTATTTATTATTTCAACATACAAGACATCATCTAGGGTTCAGGCGCGAAACACTTCATATAATCGGGATCTGGCCAGTAAATAACGCGACACCCATTTATCAAATATACCTATGTAGAGGTTGGTTGGTGGTCGTTTATTAAGTAAGGGATAGAAAAGGAGAATATGGAAGATGGCGAAGTAAGAAGACTTAGTGGATAGGGTTGATGTAGACGTCACAGGGGTAACTTCTACACTAGACAACAAGTTGTCAACAACAAGTCGCACTGCAACGATTCGACATTACGCCACTTTCTGAGGTAAACAAGATAGAGTATTTTTATCTATGCCTCAGCTACCTTCCCCAATTAATGAGTTGTAAGAATTGCGAATAAAGTGTTTGACGTATGCACTTTTTTGTTTGATAGAAGATACTTTGAGTCGACCCCAACATGCGTCAATACAATGCATCCGCAGCCGTCAGGGATACCGCACTCTGAGCGTCATTTCTCTCACGGCCGCCTTCCTGGCAAGATCTCTAACAGACGCTCCTCGGTGTAAACTTATTATTGCATATTTTTCTATCTGTAACTGTGATCAAGCATCAATAAACGTATGTCTAGTGTATGTAATATTTCTTGTTCCATATGCTTTGGCCACACGTACGCACACACATGATCATATTCAAAAGAACTTGTGAGCGATGGGGGTATATATGGGGGCACTAGACCCTCACACACGCAACCTGATTCTTACAATATATGTACCGATCCATAATTTATCATATCATTCAATCATAACCGCATCCTCACAGATTGAAATTGGTCAACAAGTTATTAGTATATTATTAAGGTGAACACATTCTTATTGTGAAGTTGTAATTATTCAGAACATAGGTCTGTGATATTTTAAATACAAATTAAATTAAAGTTAATTCTGGCATCTCCTATCAGATTACTCAAAGGTATTTGAGATTCCGTAAAAATAAAATAAATACAGAAGATGGCTTTTAAATAATGGAACGATATATATTTTTATTTAAAATATCACAGACCTATGTTCTGAATAATTACAACTTCACAATAAAAATGTGTTTTCCTTAATAATATACTATTAACTTTATATATATCGATTTGAAAAGTGTAACATATAGGTTCGAAAATTTGTCATCAATGTACTGTGTTGCAGTAGCATAATTGGTTAATGCACGTTCTCCGGATTGGAAAGAGGTCCAGGTTCGAATCCCGGTAGCAACAACAATATTTTTAAATAAAATTGATTTTTATATGTATATCGTTCTAATTTATACATTTAATAGTATATTATATTGTACTGAAACCATTATAGATCATGTTGGACGGTTTACTTATTTAAATGTTTACTATAATTCCGTTTGCCGTGTATGAATTTTATTGTTTTGGGCGAAACGGATACCTATCGGGTGTAACACCTAAGAATATTCACCGGAGGCAGTGTCGGCGCTTTGAGGGAAGAGTGTCGATAAAACAGGTCGTAAAATATTTTTTATCTCGCCGAACATCGACATGTAGTTGTGGTGTCGCAATCGTAAAAGTTTACGCGGTTGACATTTTATTTCATCTAACCCTACTAAAAAATAAATATATGCAAATTTATCCATCTTTACTGGCTTATATTCGAGATCCTTGTTACTTGTTTATATAACATATTCATATATCAACATTCAGAACGAATTTCTATAATCCGTTGCCAGAGAGCGTTGCATTACAATACCTACGAAAATTAGGAGCATTGTTGCTGAAAATTTTGGCAGTAATGTAAAACACTTCATTCGTTGTCCTGCCTGCTATATTAGTATTTTTATATATTATAGCAGAGTACTTTTCCGGTATGTTAACTAGTGCACACATTATGATTAAGACACTGAAATTAATGTAAAAATACCGGTGGTAAAGTAAAAAAAATATTTTTAATAGTAATTAAATATATTAATTAGAAAGATATACATATAAAATCAATTTTATCGAAAAATATTGTTGTTGCGCTACCGGGATTCGAACCTTGATCTCTTTTCTAACCGAGGAAGGTGCATTATCCAACTATGCTACAGCGACAATATTTTTTAGCAACAAGTTTTCGAACCTATATGTTACCTTTTTGTGGCATAGTTGGATAATGCACCTTCCCAGGTTAGGAAAGAGATACAGGGTTCGAATCCCGGTGGCGCGATAATATTTTTCGATGAAATTGATTTTATATGTTTATCTTTCTAATTAATATATTTAATTCACATTTAAAATATCACAGACCTATGTTCTGAATAATTACAACTTCACAGTAATAATGTGTTCTAAAAAAAAAAATTTACTAGGATTCAGTTAAATATATTAAAATTATGTGTGGACCTTAAAAATGTTTTTGGCGTGATTTTTTTCTTTTTCGTGGAGTCAGAACATCATTGTTGTTGTAAAATATGCAAGGCTATGGTTACAACTATTCAGGTTTGGATTAAGACTGTTGTATATTTTTGGTGCAAGAAATAATTGAAATCTTTGTGCAAAAGTTTTGTTTATTTTTAGCATAAGATGGTGACCGATTTCTTCATTGGGCTATCGATTTCTGACGCTCAACATGGATAGATCTTTATTTATAATTTTGGGTCTTTCTACGAATTTTATGACTTTTGGTTCATCATTTCTGATTGAGCCACAATCTATTTTCTTTGACAGCTTCTAAAATTCTTCTGAGTATATTTCTTTCACATGCATCTAATGTTGCTTCACATTTCTTTATTAAATTCGGGTACATTCATTATTTTTTTTATTATTGCATGTAATAGAATATCTGCTAATGTATGTAATAAAAACTCAGTTTTGTTCGCTTTTTGATTATTATTTCACTACCTAAGGCCATGTATTAATTACCCAGACTCCCCCTTACAAAATGCCAATTTTCTATACCTCTCTATTTCCCTCCATTATGAATCAATAAAAATAATGCGAGGCGTGGTCATACAATTTTAAATAATTTAGTTGTATGTCAAAAAGCTATTGAATTATATTGGAGTGCGCATATTATCGACACGATAGAAAAAGTAAATTGTCGATCGTCTTTTGACATCTATGTATATTGCCGTGTATTGGCGTGCGCATACACTCGACTAAATAGTCGATCCGCGACCGTTCAGTTGTATGAGAGCCCGCACACGAATGTTGGGAGATATTATTTTTTATAAGGTAGCTGGAGGGGAAGGGGGACCCACCCTTTCCCGGGACCGGTTTGGAAGCTAAGGCTTCCTTGTCGATCCCACTCATAAATGCTAATAAAAATACGCGACTTTAATTCAATAACATAATAAAATTATGCAGTATATAAAACTAAAAGAAATTTAATGTAGTTATAAACAATTTTCGCAAAATTTAAAATTTAGACCCTCCAGCGTCCTTTAAGTGCTGTATTTATTCATAAAAAAAACGTATAAAAAAACCCGTAGAATACATAATTTAACATATAGATGGAAAATTAAGGTGCAATAGTTCAAGCCAGATACTCAGGGATCCAGTCATCAAAAAACATCCCCAAAAGAGGGACAGTGGACGAGACACAAAATGGATTGAGTCACACTTACACGGACAGACTAACGGAGTTGTAAAACACGAGGTATGGAGTATGAAGAGAGAGAGAGATGTAGGCGCGTAGGTGGAGATCCCACCCACGCATGCCGGCCTAACTACATGCCTAAGAAGCTCCAACGTGTCACCCATACCCGAATAAATTATTTATATAAAACAAGATTCATCCCATTACTAATTAGGTCTGGATTCCTGGGCGAGCGGTGTCAAGTCTAGTCAAACCACCAATCATACGTTCACGTGTATCTCACAAGTCCACAAAATATGGTTAGGCGTCTGTTCCACTCTCCCACATGTACACCACGGAGCATCCATAAGTCTAAACTTAAACTGTTTTCTCCGGAATTGTCCATGCCCCGTCTCATTAGCAACTGATTGATGATATATGCACTTCTAACAAATAAACAGTTTAGTCGACTAGAAATCTCGGGGTTCATCGATTTCGACTCAATAGTTTAGTTGTGGTAATAATTGAATGTATGTAGCCTAACATACAGGGTGCGCCGTTAGAACCCAGACAAAATTGTATTTGAAGTTCCCGCTATATTTGAATTCAGGGTTAGGCGCTAGTTGGCGCTAAAGTTAGCTAAATATGTCAGTAATACTTTCATAATCTCAAAATGGCCGAGCCTGTCAACCCAAGCATGGAGTACGATAGAAGAGCGGCGATTATAGAAAGCCTTCGTGCCGGAAGAACTCCCACCGAAATTATTAAATTCTTCAGATACCCATGATCGACTGTATATGACTGTATGGGACGTCCACAACCGCAAGGACGTCCTTGTGGTGAGCAAGACCAAGTTTCCGGCCAATATCCACGTCCTGAGCGTCGTCTCGAGTGAGGGTGATGTCATGCCGCCGCACTTCTTCCGGAAAGGCGAAACGGTCACGAAGGAGGTTTATTTAGAAGTCCTGAGGACAGTGGTAAAGCCGTGGATGGAGACTGTATATCCTTTAACAAGATGGAGCACCCGCTCACACGAGTCATTTAGTGCGAAATTGGCTCTCTGACAACGTTGACATGTTTCGGTCGAATGACTTTTGACCTCCTAACAGTCCCGATCTAAACCCTCTGGACTACTAAGTGTGGGGGGTAGTCGAGAGACAAACCGACAAGCCTAGGCACTCTAACGTCAACTCCCTTCGGGCCGCTATCGAGACAGAGTTTACGGCCATGAACAGCAATCAGTTGAAAATAGCGTGTTCGCGCTTTAGGGTGACGATCGAGAAGGTGATAGAGGCGCAGGGTGGCTATATAGAATGAATGTTCCCAGCAAGGATCCTTTAAATGAGATATAACAGCATTTTTTGTTATCTTTGTATATTGGCTTAAATAAACAACTTTTTGCGGATTCTACGGCGCAAAGTGTACATCGATAAATAAACACGCACATGTCACTACATTTAAGACATGATAATGACTTTTAGGGTGGTCAAGGTTTCGAGTGTGACCATTAAATGTACCGTACGCTTGGTGGAGCAGTGATCTAATGCGTGACTGGAATGTATCTACTGTTTGTCACGGGACGTGAACCCAATCCCAGTCCCGTGGTGTGGAACAGAGCGATCACAACCAACGATTTGTGGAAATTTATAACAAATCACTGGCATCACTTACATTTTCGCATGCATCTACGTATATATTAGAAATCTGTAAAGAAAACCATTTTACATACATATGTAACAAGAGTCATTTGATTGTAGTTGATACTAAAAGAAACGCACAAGATTTATGCTACTTCTATAAAATTTTAAATAACTTAGTTGACTCGCCCTATTTATTAGATCAAATAACTTTAAACTGTCCCACACACCCGACACGATCAAATAATCTATTTTACCCGAATTTTGGCAAAACTAATTACTTAACAAATTGTTTTGTGACCCGCTCTACATCAAAATATAATACCGTAAATTCTTCTAATAACTTGGACATTTTCAACGATAAATTGCTTCCAGTTAAAATTAAACTACGCCAACTTTTTAATAACTATTGACATAAATTGTATATACATGCTTGTATGTATATATATACATACAAGCATATATTTATATTTAGAAAATATATATTGCATCCCTCCTCTCCTTACCCTTTCCACTTTATATGTTCATTGTAAAAAAACTTTTGTTTATCACATTTTTAAATCTTTTTAGTTTGTATTATACTCTTCTTTGTTAAATTCAGAAGAAACTTCACCGGTATTATTTTTATATATCAGTTATTATTATCGTACTGTTTGTTTCTCTCAAAAAAAAATTCGAAAGCCACTATCGACCGCGAAGCGGTCAGAATAGCTGCCCGCAGGGCCTAGCAGTAAGCAATCAGCGACAGCTTATTTGCCAGTATTGTTTATTTTGGTTAGCTGAAATTCACCCCCCAAAATATTCAGTTTATTTTAGATTTGTTGATCTTTTTTTATTTTAGAATGTACTCTTAATGAATATACGAGTATAAGAAAGCTAACTAAACTTTAAGTACGAAATTGTTTACTCCTAGATAGATGATTAATATAACCGGTATATTGGTACCGGCTAATCTGACAATTGATATTGGAGAAATCTTACGTAGGTATAGCCATACCTTTTTCACGTACTTTTTTATATGTATTTAGAATCTACTTATGATTATTAATAAATCATTTTGCTTAGTTAATAGGCCAGAAAATTCTCCGTAGATGATTCTGAACAGCCACGGAATTCTTAAAACGTACCATTGCATCCTGGTAGGATATTGTGAACGTAAATGAAACTCCGCGCTAAAAAATGGTTCGGATGCAATCCCATTAAGTTATTAAAACGAAGTTCGCTTCGATAATTGCCAACCTCCGGCAAGAGATGGCGTATAAAGGAGAAAAAGTATAAGCTGCCAATATCTGGTTCAATTTAATTTTCATAAAGTAATGGTTCCGAAAACCTATTAGTATTCGGTTCGCTAGCTTCTCTGCCGGTCGCTGAACTGAACAGATTTGATCAAATTCTCCTTGGTTTTGATTTAATTTAATTTACCTTATTTATTTATTTTCTGGATCTCTAAAATAAACAGAAATTCGAAAGAAAAAAAATCGAGTGTGAAGCGCAGCGTTGAAATATGCATACACACTGTTGAAATGAAACTTTTAAGTCTCACAATATAAAAATGTTATTACTACTATGATAAAGCGCATGTTAACAAAATATTATCTAATGACAATATTTATTTATTATTACAAATGAAATTATAGGCTAATAAAATAACAAATTACGACTGCAAATGCAATCCTGCTCGCTGCGAGCATGATTGATAATTGTGTGGGTAATAACACTATTACCAGAGTTTTGCGAATGAAACGACAAGAAAGACAACGAAGACGCAACTGATGTCGTCTCTTTTGCACGCACTGGCATATGTTTGAAATATTTCAAAATGTTACATCTGTAATCGTTGTAATTTTTTTAATAGTATATATTAAAAGTTTTAAGGTATATTTTTGATTATCTATTTTTGTTTCAAATCCGTGTGACCGTGATCTTTGACTGTTTTGAATTTACTATGCCATTAATTCATTCATCTGAAACGTGGTAACAGAAAAAAAAATTTGGATGCAAAATGGAGTAAACAAATTGTATCGCACAGAATTACTCGCCGAGGAGGCGCCAATTAATTGATTTGATAAGGCACGTGTCAGTAATTTAAATGTATAATCATCGTCGTGGCGCCGACAAACCCGTGGGATAGATTTAATTTAATTTAATGAAACGTCACAGCGGCGGGCTGTCGCTATGTACCTACTTGCAAATATGGTGGGAAAAATATTATATGAAATGTATGTATCTGAAATAAAAACAGGGTATTCTGCAGGCTGGAAGCTCATTCTCGGTTGTGTCCCCGTAGTGTACCGATATTGAACATCTTGTGTGTTTCATTACTTTTGACCTCATAATCATCATCATCATCACCTTGTCTACATTACTTGTTTCCTGTACGGAACACGAGTGTTTGAAACTTGTCGGTTGTGTGTGAAATTTAATAATCGATACAGAAAAACAGATCGAACAGGAGGCAGACTTAAAGGATTATGATATAAATGAAACCGAAAATCATAGTGACACCTCGCCTCATCCACATTCATACATCTTCTCATACAAGCTCGATGATTATTGAGGCTTCGAACTGGACCATCATCCAATATCTGGTTTACCTGGTCCTCTACTTATGGTACCATCAACACTTGCATCATATATATTTACTTTTCTTTTACTGTTAATTTTAATATATACCTATCTACTAAATAGACTTGTTTGTTTGCTATTTTGAAAATGTACATTAAAAAAAAAGAGCCTACATATTCACGATTCAAAGGAAATTTACACTTCACTCCAATGAGTTTTCCTATACATATGAGACGGCTTCATACATTCTTTCAATGTTTCTATGTGTTTTTAGTTCCGAAATTGTACAACACATTTAACACTGACTGGAAATCGTTCACTTACAAAAAAATTACGCAAATATGAACTCAATACATGATTCAATTGGGTAGAGATCAGTCAGAAGCATCGCTGTTCAACATTTCAGCTTAATGACAATATTCACATTAGATTTACTTCACATTCTCTATTCATTGTCTCTATTTATTTTTTATATATCTCTGTCAAATCTTATTCTTACCATTTAATTTTAATCAAATAACACCGCAACAACACGGAAATAACTGTCTACTTTAATGCAGACAGTAATCTAGCAAAGTAGCCAAGACAATGCTTTATACGTATATCAGAGGTGGATACCTACTGCATCCCACACAGTCAACTAATAAGTATTATATTATTGTATGTTCACTTCTGATGTATAAAAAAATAAAGGGTGTTGTTTTTTTTTTTAGAGGTGTAGAACTCAAAAAACGAAATAAAACACATAAAAATCGTGGTAATGCCCATTGTATTGGCTTTATTGGAAAGATAATTTTATGCCATTTGTGTTTAAATATGATTTCGCGCATATGGGCGCTGCGACTTGTTCGAATAAACCGCAATCTGGGAGTCCAATTTTCGACCACCCGTATATCGGCAATAACGTGATGAATGTTGGCTTCCAAGTCGTCTATCGTCTCTGGTTTATCGGCGTAGATATATCCCCACAGAAAGTAATCCAAAGGTGTTAAATTACACGATCTTGGAGGGGTCTATTCACACGTCTATTATGCGCTCATCGAATGTTTCCTTCGATAGATTGATCGTGGCGCGCGCTGTGTGGCATGTTGTGCCGTCTTGTTGAAACCACAGCTCTTCCGCATCATGATATGAAATTGGGTAACGAAAAAGTCAGTAATCACGGATCTATAGCGCTCTCCATTGACTGTAACGTTCTGGCTCGCATCATTTTCGTAGAAACGACAGCTTCTTCGGTGCGCACTGTACGACGTCTCTGCGGATGCGTATTATCAATTAAGAGTATGCATGATGCGAGAACGATCCATGGTTATTCGAATTACTTGCTCGGATGGACGATTATGTCGACCGTAAAATAGACGGTAAGCTTCGCGAATCGAACCATAATTTTCGAAATAAATTTGCACAATTTGCAAGCGTTGCGAACCAAACTTAGCACGAATCAGCTGTCGCTGGAAAATGTGTTTGTCAATTCGAAAAACAAAACTCTGAAAAAAAAAACTCAGTATTATTTTTTAAATTGATTTTTCTCATTGTTAAATAAGCCGCAAGTAAATCAAACATACAAAAATTAACGAGGCCGGCATTAAAGATTCAACTGTGCGCAATTACAATGTGAAATATAACAATTGATAAATTGACTTGCGTGCGTGCTTCTCGTCAAAAATACGGCACAAAGAAATCTCGGCTAATCGAGGTGCCGTGTCAAGAACGGCCAAATATTACATTTTACGATAAATGCGAATGTGGTGAACGCGAGAAACAAAAAAAAAATGTAAATCGCCGTGAAATAATAATGCCAGTACCTTGTAATAAAAAAATGTTACACGAAACAATGCAGATGGCGAGCATATTGATTTTATACGGGTGGACAATGCGGCTTTTAGTTTCTCCGTGTAATTATTTTTACCCCCGTGGAGGTGATGTCGAGTGCTATGTGTGCAGATTATATTTCTCACTAAGGGTTGTGTCGAATTTAAAGGTTAATTTTTTTTTTAAAGAAATTATCTTATTATCTTATTCAAAACACAGCGATGCATCAATCGCTGTTTTGGAATTTTATACCCTAAATCATTCGTGCGTTCATTTGATCGAATCGTATGTCCAAGAATATACAATTACTTGATTTTCACCTACAAAGGCACTGTTATTAAACAAATAATAGATATCTCATAGAGACGAAGGTATTTTTTATTATATTTAATGGAAATATATAAAAGTATGGATAATTACAGGGCTTACGACCTGTCTTCGGCTGGTTTAAGTTTTCACGTTATACAAATATAACATTCACCATTCTCACCCGTTAATTAATCTCCATATCTATCCAATTTATATGTTATATGTTTATTTATATGTTAATTATATGGAAACACATACATCGAGTACTACTACACTGTCGCCATCTATGGACTAAATTTGATATTCATTTCCTGAAACAGCATATATGTCACAAAGAGAATCTAATTATGATTATTACATTATTACATTACATTGTATTGACAATTACATTGTATTACATACAGAAAAATGTAACATATGAGTTCGAAAATTTGTCGCCAAAGGTACTATCTGCTGTTGCATAGTACCGTGAGCGTGCCCGAGAAAATGTATAAATACGAATCGAATGAGGCGAGAGTTGTGTGTCAGGACCAAAGAGGTGTGGCGTTCTATCCTCACTGCCTACCTCCGAGTAAGTTACTTAGCGAAAAACATTGAAGAAGTTGTGAAGACCATTCTGTAAATATTCCGTCAGATGTCGCGAGTATTTTTTCGATTTGAGAACATCCTTGGCTGACGGTATCAAAAATCCGAGACGAAAATGCAAAAGTCACTTCCAACTAGTCGCTAACCTTGAACTAGCTTATCTGTTTCTTATTGGTTCAATCACGTTTCAAGCTGTTCGATTTTAACCTTCCCTCTCCGATGATGTAATCTGAGTTGACATTGCCTCTAATTATGTGAATACCTCTGTAAATATACTAAATACAGAGTTCACATTTTGGGTATTCCGCGGTAATATTGTATTGGATAAAATAATTACGATATATTAGTATTTACCACACGCAACAAATAAAAATGTTTTCTCGAAGAACCTGACGTGAATTTGTCAATACGTGTATGTACAAGCGGAGTGGTGTGGACGGCGCAGTGCGCCAGGTGCCGGATGCCGATCGTCACTTTAGTGGCAGAGCGTGAACTGGCCGAGTTATACGTGTCGTTAGTGATGATTAATGTTATTTCACATTTTTAGCACTTTTACACAATAATTAATATATATATTTTAACTATTACTTTAATGGTTGATATAAGTAATAAATGTAAAATGTTAATATTTATCTCACTTAAAAATCGTAAAAGATCGATTTTACAACGCCGGAACGCGCGTTTTTATTTTAGCACCTTAAGGTTAAAAAATACACGATTTTGTTTATATTTTGACGTCTGTTATCAAAAATATATCAATATTGTTTGCATTATGTTGTTTTGATAGCCTTCACGATTCACAACCGAGACTTGTGACGGATTGTTGAGATATTTTCTAAATTACTGTTATTAATTAATTTCTCTTGATGTTTTTTGTTTATTGTTTAATGTCGTAAAATATGGCGGCAAGTGCCGTTACCGATTGATCGCCACCGCTATGGACATCAAACGATTAACGAAGCAGCGCATCCCGCCATCGGAGAGTGATGGTAACTTAATGATGTCATCTGGCTGTATGCACCATTACATCACATCAGTATCGATCTGGTATGAACACATTAAATATTCGTCCCGGGCGCAGGGAAATGACGAGGTTGTAATATTATGTGAATTATAATTCAATTTTATCTAATTTGCAATTAATTAGATGCCCTCCAGGTTTCGCGCGCTTCGAAAAGTAAAAAAAAATAATGTATATTATTTTAATTGAATAATGTAGGTACTGGGGAAACCTTGCTTTATTGGTTGTAAAAAAATATGTGAAATTTTCTAGAAGATAATTTTGTCATTTTGTGTGTAGGACTTGCTTGCCAATGTTTCAACTGGATAGATTACAATCCATTCTAAATACGGCTGCATGGATAATGTATGGAGTTTCTAAATTCTCTCATATAACATCCCTTTTACATTGGCTCCGATTTCCTGAAAGAGTTGAATTTAAATTGTGCTGGTTGATATACAAGGCGACACATAACATCTTCGAGAGCTTTGTATCCCAGACAATTTGAATGTCAGACGTCAAAATCTCAGATCAGCCTCCACTACAGCCGCAGGAAGGATTGTAGAATCGACTAGCCGTTTCCAGAAGTCTAAATTTAATGAACGGACATTTGGGGTGGCAGGCCCAAAAGCATGGAACTCTGCGCTCAATCATTACATAATAATAATAAATTTTGAGTAGCTTGTTGGTGTAGTGGTCGAGACGTTGGCCTAGTGACCTAGTGGTCGGGGGTTCGCGCCTCATTCCTGGACACCAGCAAGTTAGTCCTATTTTCATAGCACAAGCGTTTAGTTTAGTTTGAAAATAGTAAGAAATTTGATGTGAAATGTATTCCGTGTACACATCTCTATTTAAAAAAAAATACATTAAAGTTACAAAATATTATTTATGTTATGAAAAGAAAATAAATAAAATGTTCACACATATATATAAATATAAACAAAATGTAAATACTACACATATATAAATGTAATACTTCAGCCACGGCCAGTATTGTATCGGTAGCTGTTTTGTAATCGTTGCCATTCTCTGGTCAGGAAATCACCTTTCCACGAGAGCGCCGCTTGCACCAGAGAGTTGGTGCTGAGCTCCAGCCGCTGTTTTACGCTCCCAACTCGATGTTCAAAAGCGGAACGAATTCGGTAAACATTGTAGATGCGCTACAATAACGCGCCAATCCGAACAGTTTGCTGTATGAGTTGTACTGAATTTGGAGACGGTTGTACGTCACTTGCTTGTATTTCGACCAGAGCTCGCAGGTATACATGCTGGTGAAGAACGATTTAAACAGGATCCTCTTCACCTCCATACTGCATTGGTAGAAATGTGACAGCATCGAACATCATTTGCGCGAACGATCAACTGCCTCCGCTGTCGTTTTATGTCATCATCGTTTTGTCCATCTTTATTGAATATATGCCCAAGGTACTTGACCTTATTTTGAACGCTCAATTTCGTCCCGTCCAGCCACACGGGAGGGATATTATCTGGCCCTTTTCCATATTTGAACGCCATTATGACCGATTTGCTGGCATTCAATAAAATATGTCTCTGAGAAATTATATTAATATACAAACGTCTTCACGAGAAACCACCTAATTACCCATAGAAGAAGGGGTAATTAAAATCACTTAGATATGTCGATTGTCCGTAGTTTATCCACAGTTTGAAATTAGATTTTTAAAATTTAATAATTAAAAAAAACTTAAAAAACGGAAAATGTGGAGAAATCGTTTTTAATCCATTTTAAAAATAAACAAATTCCGTGGTATTCTGGAAATGTGGACATTATTAGCATTTTTTTTATACACAGTTTTTTAATTCATGATAATATGTGGATAATAGATTCGTTTGCAGCGAACATTCAATATAGTAATTTAAGCATGAATCTAAAAGAAAGCCTCATCGTCAGAATCACATCACAAGAAAGCACATCAAGACCCCAGTTTTGCCTTTCCATAAAAAATGAATACCCTTTGGTTATTGAAAAGGCGATGAAAATTCTGATTAAATTCTTCACAACTTATTTATGCGAAAAGGCCTTTTCGTCTGTCACAGCAATCAAAACACGATACCGATCTCGGGTTAAAATAAATGCAGTTCTCTGTCTTGCAGTAACATCATTGGAGCCAAATATCCATAATCTTATTTCAAGCTAGCCAGAGAACAAGAAATGTATAGTGTTAAGTTTTATACGTAATAATTAAACCATATTTAAATTGGTTTGTTTTTATTAATAAATCTTTTATAATTTGGTTACAATTAATAGTTTTATTTTATTGATGCATTTTATGATGTTTTTTGATCATTTTTTTCTAAATATATTTAACATCAAATAAAATACAATCACTTTGTATGAAACCACGAATTTTATTATACGCCACTCGGTTTCGCTTAGCTCAAGCTTCGTCAGTACGTATTTAAAATGAACAATAAATAAAAAGAGTGCACTTTTATTTACATAAACATGGAGATAGAATATAAAATTACACGTGAAAGAGAGATACAGAATACATATACAGTTAGGCGGAAGATTAAGGAAGCTGAAAATACAGTCCGCGGGATTTAAAATTATGAATTTAGTCGTCCTAAAGTTAGGCGACCGCAGATCTATAGCTCTATATGTAATGGAAATATGAACATTCAAAAATAAGGAAAGGAATATGATGGATGCCTTCTAGATGTGGTGTTGGAAACGGATGCTGCTTACTCTTGGAACGCGAGGCGCGGAAGGATCCTCCAGGAAATGAATTCTTACATACTTTGGACATGTTGCCAGAGAAAACGGTGAGACTCCTGAAGAACAGTTGAGAGGACGGTCCTTTACAAGATGGGTATATCAAAAAAGGAGTTGATAGGGTCCTCTCTAAATGCAGCAATCAACATGGCTCAAGACAGAGAGAGATAGAAACGTATTTCGCACCAATTTCCAATTAGATCAGGGGACCATGACTCTCAATATTGATAACGCGTTGAAGAAGAATAATTATTTTGGAGAAAGGCTTTATGCTCGTTGCATGTACCGTATATGTATTAATATTTATGCGTGTTTCGCAGATGAATGAGAAGGATCTGTTTGAATGTGAGGCCGGGACCCAATTCTCCTCAGTGCTCACTGTGTTTGTTGTATGTGATATCGTGGAATGTGTGTACAAGTGTGCGGCGGATATGTGTTTATATGTACGGTCGGTAGAGGTAGATGAAATAAGATAATCGCTTACAGTTGATGGCATTTATGATGCACAACTTAAGGTGAAAATAAAGATTAAGTCCATGGCGAGAAGCGTTTACTGGAGGTGTGTTCTGGAAGCCGGCCGCGAGAGAATGTTAATGGTTAAGGCTGGTTCGCGGGTCGATACCAGGTGTACCTTTAAGATAGATACGAGCCTGCATTACCAACCAGATGACTGAGGCGCGTTCAGAGCATCTACGACATCAATAGCTACGCCATCTATCGCCTCGTTTAATATCTTTAATTTGAATGATTTAAATAAATGTATATTTGAATTAATACGCGTATAATAAAGTAACTCGTATTCAAACATCCAAAGTTCTCGTATCTTTAAACAAGCTATCATTGCGGCCTTCGCATCGCTTCATATTATGCAAATTGATTTTATCGAAGCTCCGCCACCAAATAAACGAGGGTTGAGAGGCAGTTTGCCTCTGCGCGTGCCTGTCGAAATAGCTATCGCTGAAATAACGCTTGCCCGACCAATAGCTGGCTTTATCGCCGATATTTTACGACACTTGCGCCCAACTCGGAAACAATTAAAACTGTATTGTTTGTATCATGGAAATTTCTGATAATGTGACATAATTTAGATATGGCAGAATGGATATTATCGTATCGCATAAACGAGGTATTTTTGCAATAAAATTCGCGTAAAAGTAACGTCAGCTGCCCGAAATCAACGAGAACGTGGGACCGTTGTTCCAAAACACGAAATTAAAATTAAATGTAAATTATAAACACACTAAAATACATTTTTTAACTTCTTCAATAATTGATAAATTTTTTATGTATGTACCGGTTTATTTTTTAAAAAAACAGCATTATTTTTACACGTTACTTTACTTTCTTCAGACGCTACACACCTTAAAGTACTTCTCAACATAGTCGCCACCATATTAAGGCTTTTGTCATAAGGTTTATCAGTTAGATTAATTAGTAATTTTAGAAATAGGAAAAAATGTTAATAGCAAATTAAACATTATAAATAACCAAATCCTTTTTGCAAATAAACACCTATTAAATTTGTTTTCATATTAGCTCCTAATTAGTTACCCACCACTTATATTTCTAATTTTATTTTTATATCCTGAAGAAGGGACCATTGGTGACAAGTGGGAGGGACCGTTGAAACATGTTGATTTATCAATAAACAGTGGTTTTAAACAAAGTGTTATTATTATTAATACATTTTTAAAATTTAGTTACAAGTACTGAATTCAAAAATATTGTTCATAAAATGTTTTGTAATTTATATAAAAATCTATCATATATATTTTTATAATTATGTATCATATTTTGAAAATACTTCAGGGACATATATCAGGTTAACATCTCTAATAGCAGCCGATTGATTTATTATATATTTACTATTGAAATTATGTTATTATTAAAGGTTGCTCGGGATTCAGGGGGAGAGTTAGGGATGAGCAGTGCCTCTGTTTTACATACAGCCACTGAATTGAGGTGTATGGCAAAATTTGCTCTAGGAGATGGAGGGTGAAATGTCACGAGGGCACTATATTTTCTTCGGGGTTCTAGAGTGCAGCTGAACAAAATTTGATTTAGATCGCTCAAAGAGTGTATAAGTCCAAGAGATGAACGATACTCTTTTAAATTTTTATTGTAAACGTTCAGTTAACAGTTTATCGGTAACGTATTCAATTATTGGATTCTGATATATTTGTTTACTTCGAAACCATAAAACTGTAATATTTTTGCAATGTTTCTCAACTATCTTGAACTTATTAAGAAGAAAACATTCTTATTGTGAAGTTGTAATTATTCAGAACATAGGTTATTATGCTTTTAAATAATAGAACAGTAGAAGTATTAATTTGATAAATGTAACATATGGGTTCGAAAATTTGTCTACAATAGTTGGATAATGCACCTTTCCCGGATTGGAAAGAGATCCGGGTTTGAATCCCGGTAGAAACAACAATATATTTCTCGATGAAATTGATTATATATCTTTCTAATTAATACATTTAATAATTAGTATATTAGTTGTTGGTCAATTTTACTCAATTTTTTTATTCAGATAAGTAAATTTTCTGTAAAAGTGTTTTGTATATTTTATTATATTTTTATTATCTATTATACACACACTAAATATATGTAATTCTAGACTCGGTGCAGAAGGTATTGTAATAATTGAAATAAATTAGATTTAATACTTAAATCGATTAAAAAAAAAATTTTTTTTCAGCATACCTTTCTAATTGTTGATTAATTTAATTTGTATTAATAATTCCACAGAACTATGTTCTGAAATTGCAACTTCACAATAATAATGTGTTTTAATTACAAATGTTTTTTTTTGTTGCGAATTGATTTATTTGTCTAACTTTATTATCAAATTAAAAAAAAAAAAACTGGAAGTACGTTCTCACAATTATTTATTTATATTATACCGCTTGTGGTCAATTTTTTAATAATTCATAATTACTCCATTTCATGATTTGACTACCAACGTTGAGTTGAACGCACCTATGTTCACCGCAGATATCATTACCGTAGGTACTAATAAAAATGAAAGTCGGTTACAAAATCCCTGTGGGACACCTGCATTAACAAGGTTCAATTCCTTCTGTATAAGCTAAAAAACAGCGTGCTGTTGGAATTGATTTCCTAACGTTTGTTTTGTAGGTTATTTTTACTTTTTTTTTTATATACATAATGAATTTAATCCGGAAAACACTGGACATTTTATTCATCGAACTTAGAAAGAAACACTGTATCGAGATATTGGTATCGTTTTGAAATTCCATGAAATCACTTATAGCTGCGTTGATTCGCTAAACTATTGATAGATCCGCTGTCGTAAACAATCTGAAATCAAAACAGACATAAACGTTGTTTACAAAACAAACAGATTCGTTCTAAAGTACCCGATTGACTTATTGGAAGCTGATGATCGAGACTGCGATTCTTTGTGATCGATGGGTTTCTTGCATCATAATTTAATTACTGGAAAGGTCATGGACTGTATAAAGTAAGACATAAAATATATTTTATGAATAACTAGCTATCTGTCCAAATTCAAAGTCGTAAATATACAGGGTGAATATTATGTTCCTGGCCGATGTTGTTTTTGAATAACTAGGAAATGAAACACAATTTTTTAATGATTTAATAACACTTTTTAAACTTTTTTACAATATTTATTATTTTATGAACATTATCGGTTTCAGCCTGTTATGGCCATCTTTAGACTGGTACATTTTTCTCTTAAACTAGGATATTTATACAGTTCTATGCAGGGGTGTTTTTCAGTGAGTTTATATAATTAGATTTTTGGAGCTGGCTTTTG
Source organism: Eubasilissa regina (assembly GCA_022840565.1). Lineage (NCBI taxonomy): Eukaryota > Metazoa > Arthropoda > Insecta > Trichoptera > Phryganeidae > Eubasilissa > Eubasilissa regina. Next base: position 9,559,404 of record JAINEB010000019.1, read on the forward strand.
ATTACTGAGCGTGTCTTTCAAAACTGCTGAGAGGGTTAGAGTTCCGTCTAACGTTGCTCAGGATATCTGGAGTCCTGGTACCAACACTGATGTATGAAAGGAAATAAAGTAGACTGAGTGCAGTGGAAATGAGATCACTTGAGCGTATATGTGGCAAATCTATTTATGATAGAGTAATGAATGAAGAAATAAGGAAAGAATGTAAAGCCGATCTTAGTATAGTGAGTAGGATTGAAAAATGGCAAGAAAGATATATGACGCAAGTGTTGATGACACCAGAAATAAAGGACGTTCGTGGAAGACTTGGCACGATCAGGTAAGCCAGATAATGGTGGATGGTTCTGTTGGAAGCCTCAAAAATAGGCGAGCTTATATGAGCCGTATGAACGTGGATGAGGCGAGGATTGTGTGTCGGACAGAGGAGTGTGGCGCTCTATCCTCTCTGCCTACTTCCGCGGGGAAATAGCTCGATGGTAAGTAAGTAGTGTCCATGGATGGACAGTAGAAGCACAGTTCGGCCACAAATGAGGTGCGTGTCGATCTGGAGACCGAACATGGATGAGAACTACCCGACCGGCAGCAGATGTTTAGTGATGCCTGTACTCAAATATGGATGCAAAACAGCTAAAGAAGAAGAAGTAAAATAAATACGATCTGAGAGCATTACTAAAGAATACTTTTGTTTATCTACCGATCTCGCGTACTACAGATTGTTTCGCCGATCTCATTTGAATATTTGAATGCAATCTCGGCAGGAAATGTTCTCGCCGATCTGTAGCTCACTAAACAATGAACACCCGGTCGTGTCATGGTAGAATTGGCTAATGTTATTCACCGGGATTAGAACGGTTCCTTCATTGTTTTTGGATCATGGCGAACATTGCCGTGGAAAATTTCTTAATGACACTATTAAAGACTTATTCTTAGTCGCTTTCCTATTCGTCAAAATTATGTCGTTTTTGGACGAAATTTTAACACAACAAAGTTTTACGTCATCAGGCCAAATCGTGTAAAACATATATTGATAATAAAAACTCAACTACGACGTAACATTCATATCGTGGTGTGTGCAGGTGTCCGCATTCATCTTGTTTGATATCTGGTAAATGTATTTTAAGCAATATTTGAATATGTCCAAGAATACACAATTACTGGATTTTCACCTACAAAAGCACTGTTATTAAACAAATAATAGATATCTAATAGAGACGAGGCTATTTTTATTGTATAATCTCAACTCTTCAATGATTTGCACGCAGTTGTAAGCTTTTTTAATGTTATTCTGTTAAAAAAAAAAAAACAGCATAAGTAACGACTCCATACGAAACGGATCAACCGAAAGGAATTTTCGATTCAGTAAATAGCCAATTGTATGACTTGACTAGCTTAAATACAGAATAAAGTAATGTGAATAGCTCGATGCGGCGAATACACAAGAGCGCCATGGGTACAGCGGTGAGGTGCCGTGGTAGTTTTTAGAACTAAGCAATTAAAGTCTCTACTGGTACGCAGATGGGATCTAATTGTAAAATAATGTTTTCGTTTATGTTAATCCAATTATTTAATTTACATTTGTTTCTCAGAATTTTTAGTAATGCATAGCTTTTTTTTGCTTGTATGCATTGCACGCCCCTGTCGCATTGTTGAATTTGTATATACTACTTAAAGTTTTTGTCAATTAGAATGTCGTCATTATCTCAACTCGTCATTTTGAGGAATACCACGTTCTCATCGCCCAGCTTCTCATTTGCTATATTTTCAATAAAATAACCATATTTTTAATATGCCTTTTTGTATTTCCTAAATATTACAGTAATTCGCTTTTATTACGTAACGGGTCGTTAAAAATATATTTAATGCCAGAAACACGCGCGCGTTGTATTTTGCACCCGACTAAAATAACACATTAAAAATACACCGACCATCATTATCAGTAAGTAATATTCATACTTTCATTTTATGAAGGCAGCCGAGGAAGGCAGCGATGCATTAATGGTTCAGTTGGTTTATATTCAATCGAATATTATTTCTCAAATACCGCCAATTGTTTGCGGTATTTGATATCATATTTTTCATGCAGAATCATATCATATTTTGATCGGTGTTATATAATATTTAACGTTTTGTCAACTGTATTACATTTTTTATAATGATTCCTTCATAATTATATAACTATATTAAAAGCCCATCTTCTCAAAATAGGACAATTTTACCAATTTCAAAAAAAAAATTATAAAATGAGTGTTAGAATAGAGATTTTTTTAATACATGTTTGAGAATTCGTTTCATTAATATAAATAAAACAGTTCAGAATGTTCTCATGTTTTCACAGCTTTTCAGAATTTTCTGTGTACAGTTTTCTGAGAGCTATTCAGGCGTACGTATCTGACATCTTTATAATAAAATTAATTGAATACTAATTAAATGTATTAATTAGAAAGATATACATATAAAATCAATTTTATCAAAAAATGTTGTTGTTGCGCTACCGGGATTCGAACCTGGATCTTTTTCCAAACCGGGGAAGGTGCATTATCCAACTATGCTACAGCGACAGTACTTTGGACGACAAATTTTCACAGACCTATATTCTGAATAATTACAACTTCACAATAAGAATGTATTCTCCTTAATAAATTAATTGAGATAATGAAAATATTTATATATTTTTTTTTTATAGTTACGTGGTAACGGATAATTGACTATCATCATCAGTAATTAATATAATAAAAGCCTAGGTATGCGTGTCTGTCATGTGTCACTATTATATCTGCGGAAATCTTAAGGGGTATTTCACGACACGGAGGTTGATCAAATTTCGCTGCACTTTTTCAATTCTTTTACGAGTTATTTACAATGTTAATAATTTAAAAAAAAATTATTTGATATTTTTACAATTTTTTTATAACATGAATTAAGTATTTTACATTATTAAAATTACATGTTTTTTTCGCTTACCTCTCTCTCCAAAAAAGAGACTAGCTTTTGTGCTTGGAGAGGGAGTTACACTATAATAATTTTATATAGAGTTATACATTCTTCTGAAGTGTTCTATAATATTATTTTTCTAATTATGTGGTTCTGAAGTGTTCATTTAATTTCTTTCTAAACTCTTTTATATCTTTTATTTCTTTAACTTGTGTAGGGAGGCTATTGCAATTTTTTATCCCTAAGTATATAAAACTTTGCTGATAGTGTTTGGGTGTTACATTTAGGGATTTTAAAGTTATTTTTAAACCTTTATGATGTCCTTGTTTCAAATTTTTCAGTGTTATTTTCTTTAATTAATTAATTAATTGAGATTTTTTTGTAAATGTTTTCTATTTTGGGAATTTTGAAAAAAGTGTTTGTGTTGAAAAAATTGTTTTTTTTTTTAATATTAAATAAATAATTTGTAAAAAAGATAATAATATGAAAATGCCGCTAATGTCATTAATTATCTTCTTTCTCACTTCACGTCAGTATTAACATACTGGCCTCAATCAGATGAGACTACGTTCGTAATGCACCTCCACAGGGTCGCCCTCACAGCTGACTCCAGCTCCAGGGTAGGGTATCTCCAGCCAGATTCAGCGTTGTGGCACTCTTCCAGGTCTTCTTCGGCCCAAAGTTGACCCTGGAATAATCTCCTTCATAATGTGGTCGAAGAATTGAAGGATTATTTTATTAGCAATATTTTAATATGTCTAAGAACACACAATTATTGGATTTTCACCTACAAAGGTACAAACAGATTGGAAAGACAGGAGTGTGAACCACCAACATTAATGTTATGTAAAACGTGCATTAATTATTAACAAACGGAATGGGTAATGTATTCACATTGAACCACCTTAAGAGATTTGACGCGTTCATGAAATATGTTCAGCGGAATACAATGTGTACATTGCGAGAGTGAACAATAGAGTTGTACAATAGTTGTACACCGGCGCACAGGAACATTCGCCCCACCGCTTCCGGTTTGGGCGCAATCTTCCCGGGAAGACCAGACGTCTTCCGCTTACCGAGAACTGACGTCAGCGAAGTTTGTGCCAGGTGCACCTTTGTTGTCCCGAACTTTGCTAAATCCGTAATAATTATTTGGATCATGTTAGTCATCTGATACTTAGTTGTTTGTATTGGTTGCCACGATCTTCTGAAACCCTTGAAAAATATTAAAATATTGCCTTTTATGTTGGCATGAAAGATGCACTGAAAAATTATTTAACCCCGTTCCAGCCCAGAACAAAATTAAAGTGCGTATTTATACTTAGAGACAGGACTCCAATAGGTGTAAATAAAATACAGACGTGTCAGATAAATAAGTTAGTCACGACGGATATATCCGACGCTGGCCGCGGTGGAAAGATTTTTTTTGCGATGGATTTTTGCATTACCCTATTATCGGCGCCGGCTATAATAGGGGGTTTTAATTTGTCCATGGACAAAAATATCAAAATTTGTATAAAATAACTACAGAAATTATTTTACAAAAAAAAAAACGCATTAGGTCATACATATCCTTGCATATAATATTTCAATTTTTAACAATATTTTTGTATATTACAGAACCTTATATAAAATGTTCCGATATTTTTTAACTCTATTTCATTCGTGCTATTTCTATCATTATTTTTAACGTTTTGGGGAATCTACCCTAAAACATATTCTATGTTAAAAGGAAACATGTTTCTTTATTGTTATTAATTCTATATGTGTTTAGCTCCGAAACTGTATAATTCACATACCACTGAGGGCCGGTTGTGTGTTCATTAGTAACTTTTAACCATAGTAAAAAAGATACTAAAGTAAATTTTTTTTGCAAAAACGGATTGTTTGATCGTTAGTAAAAAAATAGTTACTTCTCGAAAGTACATCCCGTAGTAAACTCGTTTCCAATAGTAAAAACGAGATTCGACAGTTAAATATGGCGGACTTTTCACAGCTGTTCCAAAAGTCATCCGACTCATTGAAAGTTACAGTATACGACAATTAATCATTCGATATACCGTTATTTTAGTGATGAGAGTTCGTCCTATGATGATCCCGTTGTTTAATATACATTATTACTAAGGGCGTTAGTAAAAAGTTACCATAGTGAAAAGTTAGTACTGATCACACAACCGGCCCTTGACTGGTTTATAAAAAAAATCACTCCATATATGATATCCACTCAATATATGATCCAATTGGGTAGAGATCAGTCGGAAGCAACGCTGTCCAACATTTCTACTTAAACTCGACACAATACGTTATTAATTAATTAATTTTAGATTTGTAACGCATTCGTAATATCTCTCACTAGCTACTGTATATACCGGAAAAGCACGCTGTAATACAGCCAAATACTAGTGTAGCAGGCAGGGCACCGAATGAAGTATTTTACTTTCAGAAAACTATCAGCAACAATACTGCTAATTTCAGTATGTATTGTAATACTGTATGTCAAAGAATTATGGAAACAAAAATAAATAATTATTATTGTTTTACATGTGTGAGGTCTATTTATCGCCTCCACAATCTACATATACCTGGTTGCAAAACGGGGCTCTCATCAATTTCAAAAACACGCCTAGTACCGACTCCCAACAGACGACAGTATATACGCGCCGCAGCCGCCCAGGGAGCCGTTGTAGCTTCACTTTTATACTTGTATCGGTAACTGTTTTTCAAGTATTAATAAACATCGATCTATTTTTTTTTCTTTCTTTTTTTATTAATATTAAAAATATAATACAATTTCAATAATCACTGGATATATATATATATATATATATATATAAATTTTAACATTTGTTTCTTCTCTATGAGAGTAAGACTCGTGTATAGAGAAGGAGTATATTCGAGTTAATTTATGTTTCAGTTAGTCTGTGTACATATTTTTTTTTTTTTACTTTAGTTACAAATTTATGATAGTCCGTAATTTTTATAATTGTGATGGGGAGATTGTTAAAAAATTTGATACCCTGATAAATATATTGACTTTGAGTTGCGGTATATTATAGTTTTGGTATATCAATTTGATCTCCATATCTTGTAGATCGGAATTCGCTTCTAAAATTTAATTGATTTTTAATTTTGAATTATTGAATTTTTTTGTATATGTCTACTATTTTTGGTACTTTAAAATCTGTGAAAAGTTGTAAGTAGTCTTTATTATTCATCCTGCTCTGACCACACGCCCACACACTCACACGCACACTGCATTATAATTCAAACGAACATATGAGTGTATGGGTAAAATATAATTGGGCATTCATTTACTCACGCTAAAGTACATACTTCTGATCCTAATACACACATTGAATATTACATGTTTTTCTTCAAACATGTAATAATATTAAATAAATAATAAACAGGTGATTTCGATTCATGATCTAACAAATTTACAAAATACACCGCGGCTCGCGTCACGAACATCCACTAAAAAAAGAACACCTGCGAATTAGCCCTCATGTCCCGTTGGGTAACGTCCATTTAAATTGTATTACAGCGGGTGTTCCGCAGGGCTCGTTCTTGTGCCCTGTATTCCCCGCTTTTGGCCGTATTCGGTCGAATCCGACTGAATAATTGATTCATATCCGCACTGTCGATGTCCCTACGCAGTCGTATGCAAATTCTAGTCAGAGTTGTTCAGGTTAACACGGATGAGCAAACCAACCAACCGCAACAATTATAAACGCAGATATTCCCCTGTGAAAATTATTAATATATTAAACTATAATATTGTAAATTTAAATTTGTACGCGGAAACATGTCAGTGAGAGGTGAGCCACCCACACAGGTCCATTTTTTGAGCTAATGCTTCCATAACGGTCATTATTATTCGCCGCCAGGTTGGCATTTTTTTAATGCTAAAAGGCAACCATGCCTACTACGTGGGAAAAGGGCGACGATAAACCCCTCACTGTCCTCCGGCAAGAACTTTATTTATATATTTATATAGCACAATTTTACAATTCAGGTTGGACTGTGCCACAGTACTGCGTGGTCTGGAAACGTGTCGCAGAAATATTCTTACAATATTTCAGTAGACTCGATTATCTGTGGTGGCGGGGAAAGAAATGACCCGGATAATCTCCGTAAAAAAATGGAAATAATAGCTTTCATTATAGTAAATGTAAACACTGAATAACAACATATAACAAATAATCATTTGCAATCAATCGGGATTTCCGGTCGATGGCGTGATAGCAATTTCGCTGGTTTCGTTTTCTGTTAAATAGTATCAATTTTCTGCTAAATATTATGTAGTCGGATGAAACATTATTTTTACATGTTTTTATTTTTATTTAAAAATAAAATTTTTAGTTTTAATTTTATAGTTTAATCAATTTTATATTTAAAAATATAACAGTACATTTTTAATTGACTTTTCAATATAACAGTTTAAATATAACATAAAAAACTAAAAACTAAGTATATTTACATAGAAATATTTCTTCAGCTCAAGTGTGCTTCTGCAACGAAAAATGTCAACGAAACTCAACTTGTCACCGAGCCGATGCATCCGCGATATTGGCGAGTTAACGGCATAATTACTTTAAATTTTAAATGTGTATTTTAAATAATATTTCGAAATGTTCAAATTTCCTTTGTTTTTTACTGAAACCTTATATAATATTTAAGATTTCGGTCTGCTCACAAGAATTAAAAAAAATTAATAAAATTTTTTTTTTTTTTCAAATTTACATACTATTGGGTAGGACCTTACGTATGTAGGTAAAATTATCAAATCCGGTTGATTTATTTATTTAAAATATTTTTATGGCTTACGCTCGCTGGCCACTTTTTAAAGTGTGACGTACATACGTACTTAGTTTACCATTACATAGGCAGAGAGGATAGAACGCCACACTCTTTTGTCACATTCTCGTCTTGTCCACTTCCATACATCTTCTCATGTACGCTGTTAGATTATTGAAGCTTCTATAAGACCGTTCTGTCTGATCATACCAGGTTTTCCGCGGGCGCCCTCTGTTCCTGATGCCTCCAATACTCGCCTCGTATATTTTATTTACTACGAATGGTAACTGAGATTTAACGATGATAAATAACTAAGGTTTAACTGTTGTGGGTTTGTTTGCTTTCTAGTGTATCAGTCATTGCTCGGTGAATTACGAATAATCGGTTACCAATCATCAGTGGCGTGCAGTAGGTATAGATTTAAGTTATGCTGTTACCAATGATATTATACATTCATATATAATATATGTAATTTCGTGTAGCCAACGTCTTTAGCTAAAATAAATCCATCGTTTATACGACCTTACCATGTATTTATTTATAATTTTAGAATACTAATTATAGTGTTTTTAAAGTTTAAGTTTTAACGTAAAATAATAGTAGATTGATAGATGATTTGCACCTTTCTAACGTTATTTATTCTGTTAAAGAACAGCATAGGTAACGACTCCATACAAAACGGATCAACCGAAAGGAATTTTCAATTCAGTAAATAGTCATTTATATAACTTTGAGTAATTCATCAACTTAAAGACAGAACAGAGTAATGTAAATTGCTCAATGCTGTGAATACAAAAGATCGCCATGGGTACAGCGGTATGTTGTCGCGGTAGTTATACAATAATGTTTTCGTTTATGTTATTCCAATTATTTAATTTATATTTGTTTCCCAGAATTTTTAGTAATGCACAGCTTTTTTGCTTGTATGCACTGCACGCCCCTGCAAATTATCAAACTTACTGATTACAGTCACAATGACGGTTTAAATAACGATTTAACAATCACTATTGTTTATTTATTTCCTAGACACATATAATATATAGTGTAAATAAAAAAACAGTTTGTTACATATGGATTTTTTTAAAACACATTATATAAATAATAAGATAAAACACTATTTATTGATATATCAATATGTTTCCTATGTTATCTTTTTCAGGAAACAGTGTATACTAAAATTAAAAATACTGGCATAGATAAAAACAAAATTATCAAAATATAAGTGATGTGCAAAATATAACTAGGAACTACTATGAAAACAAATTTAAAATGTGACTATTTGCAAAAAGGATTCAGTTATTTATAATATTTAGCTTGCTATTAACACTTTTTTTTATTTTTAAAATTTATCTAACTGTAAACTTCTAGTATTTGTATGTATAATTTGTTTCCTGAAGAATATACCATAGGTATCGAAACATGTTGATTTATCAATAAATAATGGTTTAAATAAAATGTTTCTTTATCTAATAATACACTTATATCTACAACTGTTTACTTTCAATTTCTGCTTTACCTAATATTAACAACCAATTGAAAACATTATTTTTAAAAGCTTCAATGTCATTAATATTATTTCCAATTTGAGTATATATTCTGAAAGCTTGAAAAGTGAATAATCTTTCACTATTTTTTTTATCATTTTCTCCTCGTTCGTTCCACATGACCAAACCACCATACGTACGGCGAGAACTATGTTTATGTAAATTCTTTTAAAATTTACCTTAAAGGAGTTTTAAAATGTTACGCGTACCTACATACCGCTAAGTTATTACAAATATTTTCGAGTTAAGGTATTTTTGCTGAAAATCTGCTCACGGCGCGGAATGTTGAGGTGCATTCTGCCCACGTTATCCGAACATTTTACCTTGACTTCCCACAACTCGCAAATTGGAATTTCCCGTATTACGCTCGTATCTCGTACCGGGAACGCTGTAAATGGAATTTCTTTCTGTAAAGAGATTTGTTGGTGGCCGTGTATTGCGAGAAATACACCATCGCCCCGTTACACGGGGGATGAAATATACAGGGTGAATATTATGTTCCAGGCCATGTTTTTGAATAACTAGGAAATTAAATTTTTTAAATTTGGTTTATTACAATTATGTATGAAATGTGACATTGGAGCGGCACAAATGAGTGCTATTTTAACTATATTTTTCAAAACACGCGTGTTCTTTCAGAAATTTCATTTCGAGTATTGTCCTGTAGCATCGGAATTGTTGTTGGCTTATTGGCGTAGACCCTTCCTTTCAAGTACCCACACAGAAAATAGTCGGGAGCCGTCAAATCCACTTTTTGAGATTATGCGGCCGGAAAAACATTCTCGTAAAATTTCAAGCCTAGCTCGGGCTGTGTGTGATGTGGCACCGTACTATTGAAACTATATGCGTTGCAGGCCCAATCGACCCAATTCCGCCACCAAGAAGTTTTCCAACATGTGACGATATCGATCACCATTAAATACCATTATTATTTAGATAAAATGTTTTAATGACTTCAACACGTTGTTTCATAATAAATTGTAATCAACTACTCTACGACTACCAAATGAGAACTGACAAATGTCTGCCAAACCAAAATGGCGGCTAAACAAAATCGGCCTGGAACATAATATTCACCCTGTGCAAGATTCTAATTTATATCACTTAATAACGATATTTCGCCGGTTTTTTTATTTTTAATGTACTTTTACATATAAGTATATATATACTCATGAATAATGTTGCGTACAGGCTCGTTGAGATTAGTTTCAAAGATTTAATTTAGATAAATCTCAGTGGTGGGATAAGATTCCGTGGACTTTATCGATCACAATAATGATTAGTTGACGCAATCCGAATTAGATTCAAGAGAGGAATATTGGTAAATGGATCTGGATTGGACGTCGTTTTCACCTCCAGTTGACTCGCACCTTTTTAGTGAAGAACCGAGATATCACTGCACTTCCGATGCTGTTTAGAACACCGCCTCTTCGTGGTCCTGGCGTTATGCACGGTGCTGGTTTCGGACGGTAAGAAAAGAGCACAGATCTTGACAGTTCGGTGTGAGAAGGCAATCTGTCCCCCCGTCGACGAAATCCATAAGTTGGCCAGAGTGGGACAGAAGGTTTATATTGAAGGATAAAATGCACAGGGAGTAGGTATTCGACTTGCGTCAATACTCAGTATCGTATACACGCGTTGAAATTTAGATTATTAGACAAATCTGGAGATCAATAGGACGAAACAAATCGTAAACCCGTGTACGACGCATCTGCACAAATGTCACTCAGAGCCATAGATACCTACAATTATGAAATTTATGATAAGTTTTACAAATAGAAGGCATTAAATTACGAACATTTATTCTGTTTTAACCGCTGCAAGGGAAATTTAAATTCACCCAATCTATCATTGAAGTGACGTTTGACGTATAATAAGCGTGAAGTGAGATGCGAGACAAAATAATTGGCGGGAAGTGTGAGTGCTTAAATCTCTGAAACTGTACATGACGAACTACGAAAACCAAGAGTAGTTTCCATACAATCTCACGGGAACGTAATTCAAATCTCAAGAGATTGTATAACTAAACCAAAGGATGACAACTTCGAAAACGGGCAATTAGACCGTCGTGAATTTTATTACTTTCGATTAAGTTTTTTTTTATCCGGCTGCACCAATTGTAATGTCTTTCGGATGATGATTATTGTTTCGTGTACATGTAAAAGTGAATACTCGTAATTGTGAACAATTATTATTTATTAAATAAAATATCTACATATAAATGAGAAATACAGGATTAACGCGCGTCTTCTTTTTAAAAGCCTTTGCCCCCCCCCCCCCCCCCCCCCCAAAACTACTCGCGCGGTCGCGATCGGCAGGCCTAACATTAATTACAAATCATATATAAATACACCACAACTTTCGAGCATTTTTTTTTTTTTTAAATTTGTACGTGTGATGAAATTAGAATAAAAATCAATCCATTTTGTTTGTTACTTTATTATCTTGGTCGATAATACTATTGATAAATGAAATACAGGAAATACTAATACCACGTATTATTATTTCTGTTGTATTATAGTTTTGCTTTCAAATGTGATTACGTGCAAATTTTTCATGAAACACGATTTATGCTTTTTGGAGTTTTATAAATCTATACATTGTCCCATAAAACCGTATTGTTTTACATTAAGTAATTTGCGTTTGAAATACGTCAATAAACAAAATCAGATAATTAAAATTATTGTAAACAAATTGACTGTTATGTAAATAGAAAACATGGGCTAAATAGGAAAATTAATTATGATATTAACAATTTTGTTTTATAATTTATATCAGCAAAAATGTATCATTTTGTAAAATATGCAAAAGTTGTTGGAATTTTGCTGATTTTGGAGGTGAACAACGCTAGTCCACAAAATTTTATTGGTGTATCTGAATAAATTACAGGTCGAAAATTTTTACTCAAGTCTACGTAGGTACTTCAAAATAAATATTTGCAAAATTCACCCATTATTATTATTATCTTCGCTTCAGGTGCTTGAAACATGTAACAAACATCTGGTCGCTCGTAGTTCGATGACTTTTTATTTTTTGTATTCAATATGTATTTTGGAATCGAAAAAATATTTCAATTAGTCGAAATAATCGCATAACTATAATTTTTTTTTTAAATTCTTATCTCTGATATGGTTGAAATTAGGCATTACAGCTTGAACATTTTCGACTCATATTTTTAATATGTATCTACCGCTATGTATTGTGCACTAGGTATGTTGCACCCAGTATATTGAAGTACATAATATACTTACATTAATTATCCGGATACTGCCCGGATGTCTATGAATTTCCATACTCTGCTTCTTGAGAGAACAATCATTCTTTTACTGTATCTATCTTGGTTCGCAGTAGTCAGAGATTAATATTCTGTTTTGGATAATATGTTCTCTGTTGTAATGAATCTTTTTATCCTGTCCGCAGATGAGGCTGGCGTGAGCTCGGGCTCGGAGAGCTCCGTGGCCTGCGCCGTGGCGGCCGCCGGGGCGGGAGGGGGGGTCGGTGGCGGGGCATGCTCCGCCCAGCGGGCCCCCGTACCCACCATCAGCGTCACCCCGCACTCCCCCGGCATACTGGATGAGCCACTCCAGCAGCTGCAGCGGATACACCAGGCCGTGCAGCGCATGCGCCACCAGGCCTTCAGTCCTCAGGTATTGTCTTTTCCCGAGCACTTAGAGAATGTACTAGTTTTGCTTTCAGATATGAGTGCCAGCGTGTTTATTCTTGTTATTAATAATCTTAATCTTTTTTATCAAATATTTTATTTGTCTGTTCTGACCAAAGAGATTATATCCAGAGAGTTGAACTATGATTTTGTACAGAGAAAAATTTTGAAGCCAGGTCTTGTATGTGTGAAAGTTATTCGGCTATGATTGACAGTTCTTGAAAATACCTGAACGTAAAGGGCGTTACTTACAATAATACCATAAGTAAATTTTCACAAAAACAACGAATTACGTAAATTTCTTTTATTTTCACACTAATTTTAAAGTACGCCCTTAAATAATTTAATGCCGAAATAGATATTTCATACAATAATTTTTACATTAACAGTGTACGTACAGAAAGTATGATTCTTGTTTTGATAAGTAGAGATAATTAGTATTTAGAGTATGAGATAATTACAATAAATTAATAAATGTGATTTTCCATTTAGTTTCTTTTTTTTATAAAACTTCAACTGGTCTAAAACCACAGAGAACATCACAGATAAAGGTCATATTCTGGGTATAAGGGATGGGGAAACAGGTAGGTAACGGAAAATAACCATTCTATATGTCGCGTTCACATGTGATCCATAGAATCCTGTTATGAAGATCGAACAATATCTAAATAATAGTAATACATAACATAATTAACTGAATAATTTTTAATTCATAGGTGACAGCGCAATGCGCCCGGCTTAGCACTTCGTGCCCATCCCTGAATAAAGATGGTGAGGTGGACGTCGAAGGTGAAGGAGATGGCTGTCCCTCTCCAGCAACACCATCTCACTCGCACATCTTGGCACATGATTATCCTGGAAGCAGAAAAGGAAGTGGTATGTTTGATCATTCGAACAAAATTGTTTCATGAAAAAATGAAGTATTGAAGAGATCTGATGTAAGAATAAATGAAGTATGAAAATTAATTAATGATAAAGAAGGAAGTATTCTAAGTTCTGGTCACTTTAGAATATTTTATGAAAGGATTTTAATTTTAAAATAGACTTTACCACTTTAAGTCAATTTTAAAATACTTATGTTTGTATGAATGTTTTCGTGGTGTAAAATATTGGTGTGATGCAGTCAACCAAATGGCAAAACGTCCTGGAACGGTATTGGATACAAGTTAACACTGCCTGGCGATGCTCTCCATTCCAACGTATTATAGAGGGGAATAAAAGGAACACCGATTCCACTCGCTGCATGTAGTACCGCATCAGCCACTTCTCTCCAGTTTACTTCCTTGAGGATTCTTCTGCCGAAGAAAGCTGACTTGCCTATGCTGCATTTCGTCTCCTGCTTTTGGATGAGGGCGAGCTTAAGTAAGTGAGAGGCTGGCAGTCATTGTGGGTGAGCCATCTGACTATTCATTGGGTAAATTTCCCTGTGATACAGGTGATGGTTCTGAGTATTACCTGGGCATCACATGTGTGTAAATAAGTGTCCATCTAGTTAGACCCGAGTGTATATATATATATATATACTCGGGTCTCTTTTTATGTGTGCTATTTTTATGTGGTATAAGTGAAATTCGGCATGTCTGGACGCGTTTCTCCCCTCCATTGTTTTCAGAAACAGTGAGCATAATGCAAGGATAATATCATGAATGACAATGGTATCATTGGTATAACTCTTGGTATAACATTTAATTGAAAAAGATGATAATTCTGAACGAGCATTCAAGTTTTAACGCGAGCTTCAGAATTGCATTTCTGGATATCAGGAATTGTACAAAAAATTATCAAAGTCATCATAAAGTTTAGTCACTGATTATATTGTCAAAAGGAAAAACCAACATGCGAAGTTGAGGCTAATTTTATTTGTGAAGAATGCACATAGATCTGATGCGCTGATTATCTCTTCTAGTGATGAAAGTGATTTCCAACAAGTTCGCAAATTATGCCCAACATTGTCATATAGCGATGATAATTCTTAAGAAAAAAATATGCAAAAAGAAAAACTTTTTTTTATAAAATTTTTATACATAAATTTGGAAGGAATATGTCAAGATTATACTTTTCTAAAATTTAATAAACTTTTTTTATACATTTTTCGGTATATTTTGATTTATTGAATTAGTTTTATGCGATTTTAGAAAATTATAGAACGTATCCTATATTTTTATACGTGTGTAGTCTTTTTTATGCGTTTTTATATGGAACGTATCTACCGCATAAAAAGAGACCTGAGTATATATGTTGTTATTTTAATGTGAGACTATGCTTATAAACTAAATCTATGTGGAGTCTACAAAATAAAAGTTAATCTTTGACTTATAAAATATAAATGGAATTAATATTCTCTTGTTTTTATTATTTTATGTAAATGATGTCGGGGTTTGGTCAACTTTCAATATAAGTTGAATTTCAGAGCATAACATACAAATAACTTTTTGAGAATTGAAATAATGTAAAGAATGTATTATGAAAATTAAAATCATATTTAAATTGTGCAATAAAATCAGTTGAATGTAGGTAATTACATAATGAGAATGTAATAAAAGTGTTCAATTGTTAAAATTTCTTATGAATGGTTGTTATGACTGTATTAACAGTAAAAAAATACTTAAATAGAATTTTTTTGTCTATATGAAGTACCAATGAGGTTTTTTTTATAGATTTCACAACTAATCAATCAAAATTCTTCAGCTTTTATAGCTACTCTTTCAATAAAAATTTGTACTAATAATGTCATTGCACTTTATTATTTTACTAAAATATTGGATCTCCTTCATTTTCTAGAATGCTTTTCCATTTTTCTGGTAGACTTGCTAGGCCTCTCTTCCAAAATTCACTTGTCAGTGGCAAAAAATACTCCTCCATTACTGTTCTGACCTCGCCTACATTCATATTTTTTTCGTCAAATTGATCATGAAGACTGCGAAATAAATGATGGGGCAATGCTCGGCGAATATGGTGGGTGGAATTACCAAAATAGGTTCATTCCTGAGATGCGACAGCAAAGAAGAGCACAACGCTCTCTCATGCGATTGGACTCTGAAAGTTTGAAAAAAATTAACCCAATTTGCTGACTTTTCTGATGGCACGTGGGTGTCGATTAATGGTTGAATGACCAAATTCAAGCTTCTCTGCTAGTTTCTCAATAGTTAGGATGTGATTTTGTTTCTCTAGGGTTTGCAGGTCGTCCTCGTCGAGCTCTACAGATCTTCCAGGGCGAGGTTCATCTTATAGGCTGTAGTTTCTGGTTCGGAATTTCGGTCGGCGATTGTTCGATTGTCGGTCGCTTATTGTTCGATTCCCATATACTGTATTAATATTCCTCGCACTTTCTGTTGCGTTATTACCTTTATTGAAATCATAAAGAAAAATATGCTGAATTTGGTTGTATGTCACTTCCATTATAGCTTTGCAAAACCATTATAACTGTTAAAATCGAATTGCACTCTTCAAAACTTGTACTTAGAATAAGGTACTAGTTTATAGCAGGCGGTAATTAAACTTGATGCAGGTAGTTTATCCCGCCCCCGCCCGACATTTTGTTCATGTAATTGAAAAAACCGCATTATTTATGGGATGACCTGATATATTTGACAGCTATTTTGGGTACATTTCTTGTGTGGGTACCGAATCTAGAAAGGAATTAAGTATAGGTAGATTTATTTATATTTTTTATATCTCTATCCAGTGGCATTTGCTTTTGTTAATTTTCATTAAAATTTTTTAATTGTATTCATTGTTAAAATGCATTGGGGTTCAATGTAATACATATGAATTTTGAAATGTTACTCATTAAACCTATCTTGAAATTCATACTTATATTCTGAAGGCTTTTTTGCCACCTTAATTTCTGTTTTCTATTCATGTTCGAGCAATACATATTTTAATATTTTTATTTAGCTGGCGACGGAAGATGTTGGCTGTCTTGGCGTGTCGAGTCGGAGATCGGAGAAATGTCTCGCAGGAGATCTTGGACCGGCTTGGAGGACCTCAGTTCCAGGCATAAGCTGGCTCAAGAGAGAACAAGACAAAGGAGGTATATCAGAAATGCTGGACACTAACTATGTAACTAACTTACCATCACAACGCTTATCCGCGGGGGTAGGCAGAGAGGATAAAGTGCCACATTCTTCTGTCCTGACACACAGTTCTCACTTCATTCACATTCATACATCTACTCATACAAGCTCGCTGATTATTGAGACTTCTAACAGGACCATCCTCCAGTGTCTGGTTTACCTGGTTGTGCCAAGTCTTCCGCGGACATCCTCTATTTTTGGTGCCATCAACACTTGCCTCATATATCTTTCTTACCATTCTCTCCTCATTCATCCATTCCATATGACCAAACTTAATCTTACTCACTATACTAAGATCAGCTTTACATTCTTTCCTTATTTCTTTATTCTTTACTGTCATAAATGGATCTGCCACACATACGCCTAAGCGATCTCATTTCCACTGCATTCAGTTTATTTTTGTTTCTCTTCTACTAACTCCAGACCTCGCTTCCATACATCAGTGTCGGTACCAGGACTCCATTGTGTACTGCCGGTTTTGTCTCGGTTGACAAGTTCCCATTACCTATAATTTCATTCAAAGCGCCATTCACTTTGTTTCCTGCAGCCACCCTCCTTTCGATATCTTTTTCAGCCTTTCTGTTTCTATCAAACATACTTCCCAAATACTCAAATGCTGGACACAATGTTGCCATACTTGAAAACATATAACGCAATTCTTTTTTTAAAATTTTTCTTGAATTACATTAGAGTGAATACATGAATACAATAGTATTTTTATTTTAAAAATATATTTATCTTTGGATTAATCTAGCACATGTAATAATTTTAGCTAAATCTAATTCAATTGATTTTAAATATAACTCAGCCACTCGTCAAAACAATAGGACTGCCAGTAGCATTTTTGATCTGGTTGGTGCATAATCCATGTTGAATCTTTGATTATTCAAAATTTGAGACATCTAAGTATCTGCTTCCAGCACCACATTTCAAATATGTCATGTTTCTTTTTCTCAAATGCTTTCAATATTCATGTTTCCACTCTGGAGTATCTAGTGTATTAGTATATGTCGGCATGTCAAAATTTCAGAATCTAACTTAACTTTGCTGGAATGTCACCCACCCCCCCCCCCCCCCATATAAGTTTGAAAATTTGTCATCGACTTTGTTGGTGTGGTGTAATTGGTTAACGCATTTCCCCAGATAGGAAGGGATCCCTGTTCGAATCCCGGTAGCAACAGAAATATTTTTTTGATAAATTGAATTTTCTTGTATATCTTTCTAATTGATACATATAATTTGTATTAAATAATATTTATTTATAAATTGACATAAATATTGTTTCTTCTTCCCGTTAGCAGCATGTCGCTCTCGTCGATGGAGAGTGAATGTGATGATGTGGACAATTCAGCGTCTAGTGGGCGCGGAGGGGGCGTCACTCGGAGGCTTCTAGGGTCAGCTGCCGCAGCCGCTGGAGCTGTCAACGGCGCTGCTAACGGACGCCGTCGGCCGGGAAGGCACAGTGCAGCGCAGAGCACGCACTCATTGAACGAAGCCGACCTGCAGGTTAAATCTCTATTAATAAATTAGATCTATTTATATATTAGAATAATAATATTTATTCAAACAAAATATCATTTCATTACAAACCAAATGGAATAATTTTTATGTTTGTTTTTTTGTCTTTTGTAGAAAGATTTCCAGAAAATCGTGGCATTACGCGAGGCAGAATGTTCGAGGTTAGCCCCGAGACTGCCTCTACAGAAGTCAGTGTCGACACCTAGCATCGTCGCTTTACCTCACGAGGCTCCGCCTGTTGCTCCACTGTGAGTTTCAACATCTTTACATTCCACTCCCATTGTCGAGTCTTTAGATTATGTACATGTTTACTGTCTTGTTCTCTTGTGTTGCCTTATTGTAATTTGTTACTCGTGCTTGTGTAAGTGATCTGCGTTATTTTGGTTAGGACGTAGACAAATATCTTTTGAAACATGTTACATTATTTTCTTAACTTGATTACATTATATAAAAAAAAAATCTTATAAAATACTGATTTAATTTTCTATACAATTTTTTTTTTGTTCTCAGTATTTAATATCACTATTAATCAGTTTTATTTGACAATTCGTGTATTTCTTCAAATGAGTTCTATAAATCTCTCTATTCACATACTTGCTGTAGGAATTTTCCTCCATTTTGTATTAACCAAATATAAAGTTTTGTATTAAAAATCATATGCCCATCCAATTTTTAAAATATTCATTCATAGAGGTTTTGCATGATAAGTGTATATATTATAATATGCATCCTTTTTGATTTTTATGTAGAATATATGTTTTAAAGATTTTTAAAATATTTATATACGAGGCTTGTCCGTAAAATAAGTTCCACGGACTGCCGCTGGCGCTAGGATCGTTTCTATGCGCGACCAGACAGCAGAGGCAGGTTATTTGGTTCCCCCACTACAATTCCTCACCAAGCCAGCGTCGCTGCGACATTTAGTCTAGGCCCAGCAGCCGTCAACGATGGAGCTTCCTCTTGCGTCTCCCGCCAGCTGCGAGTTGCGGTCTGTTATTCGTTTCCTGGCCGCTAAGAAGAAATCGGCGAAGGAAATTCACGAAGAACTTTGTGAAGTGTATGGAGAAGAGTGTATGAGCTCCGGGATGGTGCGCAGATGGGTCAGGGAATTTAAAAATGGCCGAACAGACGTCCACGACGAAGCCCGTGCAGGGCGGCCATCGGTTTCCGACGAAACAATTGCCAGAGTCGAAGCGGCAATGCTCGAAGATCGACGGATTACAGTTAGGGAGCTGTGCGAACAGATTCCGGAGGCCAGCAAAACCACAATCGACAAGATTTTGACTGAACATTTAGGCTATTCAAAGGTCTGCGCCTGATGGGTACCAAAAATGCTCACTGCAGATCACCAGCGGCAGCGGGTTGAAGCGGCCCAAGAATTTCTCGCTTTTCACGGAACAACCGAAGAGGAATTTCTGGACTCTATTGTTACTGGCGACGAGACCTGGGTACACTACACCACACCGGAAACAAAGGAGCAATCGAAGCAGTGGAAGCACCCTTCTTCGCCAAGAGCAAAGAAGTTCAAACAAATCCTGTCTGCCGGAAAAATCATGGCTAGCGTTTTTTGGGATCGAAAGGGCGTATTGTTGTGCGAGTTTATGCCTCGCGGGACAACAATTAATGCTGAACGGTACTGTGAGACCTTGAAAAATCTTAGACGTGCAATTCAGAACAAGAGAAGAGGAATGTTGACCAAAGGAGTGCGTTTTCACCATGACAACGCCCGACCGCACACCGCCTATCGAACCACAGCCCTCATCGAAAAATTTGGATGGAAAATGGTGTCTCACCCACCCTACAGTCCAGACTTAGCACCAAGTGACTTCCATCTCTTCCCCGAGTTGAAGAAAAACCTTGGCGGAACCCAATTCAAGACAGATGAAGAGGTACAAAATGCGGTTGTTAGTTTTCTACGCGGACAGGCGGCAGAGTTCTATGACTCTGGTTTAAAGAAGTGGGTGCCTCGAATGCAGAAGTGCATAGAACGCAACGGCGATTATGTAGAAAAATAAAAGAAGGACTGAACTTTCCAAAAATATACTTTTCTTTAAAATTAAACCAGTTTTTTTATGTGAAAAAAATTCGTGGAACTTATTTTACGGACACGCCTCGTACATATCTATTAAAAAAAATTTTGCTTGGAAATATTTCTAGTAATCAAACATTTTACACCAATCAAGTAATTTTTCTTAGTATGCGCATACACGTATATAATCTTTTTTCTTTCGGCTTGTTAATGCTGCCATCTATGCTTTTTATCAGTAATTTACTGTGTTATGTTACATGGTTTCACAAAATTTATCCAATTAGTCCCACAGGGTAGAATATTAGATCCAATACTATTCTTAATATATATTAATGACCTATGCAACATCCCTTTTAACGGAAGCGTTATATGTTTTGCGGATGACACTGCTCTTCAATTTCGAACTGATATATGGTCAGCAGTATTTAAAAAAGCCGAGAAAGGTATAAGTATTGTTAAAAAATGGCTCAATCTGAACACCTTAACAATTAATACCAATAAAATTAAATACCTAACTTCGAGTAAAAAAGAAAATGGACGACCCTCGTATGTTTATAAAATAAAAGTTCACAATTGTTCCAACTCATAAGACGATATGTGTCAATGCAATTATATAGAATGTACTGACCAAATCAAATATTCAGGAATTATATTTGATCCTTATCCCAAATGGAGTCATCGTACACAACTCATTACAAATAAAATAAAAAAACCATTTACCATTTTAGAAATATTAGGAATTTTCTTAATATAAAACTTCTCAAAATGGTGTATACGCAATCTGTCAATCAATCATAGAGCATGGTATAATTGCTTGGGGTGGAGCGACTATGTCTGCAATTAATTCAATAATAACAGCTCAGAAAATTATTTTAAAAGTTATCCTCAAAATCCCAATCACAACTAGCACTGACAAAATTTTTAATAAATTCAATGTTTTTGATATAAGACAAATATATGCTAATACTACTCTTAACTACATATATATACTCAAACAGACACATTTTAAGACAACTCAAAATATAATTGCCACATGGACAAATACACATAACCTACAAGCCCCAAGAGCACATACAACATATGGCCAATATTTTGGACCTAAACTATTTAATAGGATGCTGAAAGATTTAACCCAATTAAATTGTCCCAATAACATGAAACTGAAAATAAAAACTTGGATTTGTAATATGGGTGATCTAGTATTGGTGCACTCACCCAAACATATTGATTCAAACCTTTAATAATTATTGTCACAAATTTCTTCAAAATAATTTATTTGAAAGTCCACTTTGTGATTGTTTTTTATACTTCTAATAATAATTTATTTGTACAATTGCATGTAAACTATGCCCGTCTCAACACAGAATGTCTCTAGTACAGTCCAACCACATTTTTACGCATTATGCATTATGTAGTTACCAATAAATAAATAAACAAAATTCAATTTTTTCCTATGAGTAGAGGCTAGGGTTTCTGGTACTTCATCTTGATTTGTGGTTCTCTAGATCTCAAACTTTGAACACCTTCCGAGAATGCACTCCACAATTTTAATTTACACTTTTCACTTGAAAAAACAACACTAATTTAAGGCGTTGTCCTTATAAAACCACATGTATTTTAGAATTTATTTTCATTGTTAGTAAATGTTAAAAATTTGCATTAATTTAAATTTAACATACTGTGTGTTTTTGAGGGAGGTTGGCGCTAGGGGTCGCAATACCGGTCCCTTTTACCAAACCCGGTATTTTCGATATTGAAGTTTTACAAATACCGGAATCCTGATATTTTCCATATTTAGAGAAGCTCTTGTCGAGATTAGAGGTGATCAATGAAATAAAAACATTCTGAAAAATCACATTTTAATATTTAATAAGCTTTTAACAATAACACAAATGTCTAACTTCAGACTTCTGAATAACACACTGTTGCTCGGACTGTATTCCTCGTAAAACCGCTTTTTCTCCTTTGACAAACTGATAGTGCTAACACTGCTAATATCTTCGTCTTCGTCAAAATTCGATCTTCATTTGACTATATAATGAATTATTTATCAATAATATGAAAACATTTAGTTACCAATCCTGTATGTTTGCATTTCCACTTACACACACACACACACAATTCAAAACAAAACTATCATAATACATAATACATATCAAAACTATATATAATCACAGAACATAGATCTAGTCCGTTGGTTGATCGCAACGACAGCTAGCACAGTTAAGACACTTAGTGTGAGGGGTTCGCACATAAATTATTGATATTTTTTGCTTTAAATATCACATGGAATTTTGAAAATCTCAGTTTTCATAAATCCAATCCGGGTATTTTGAAGTATCCTTTTTAGTCTGGTATTTTCGAGAGTCGGGATCCCGATTTGCGACTCCTAGTTGGTGCTTGCTATCTGAAAATAATTGATTCCGAAAGTGAATGTGATGCAATTTTACATCAATCAGACTTAAGTTTTTTTTTTAATATTTTAAAGTTTCTCATTCTTCTGAATAATTACTTGATTACTTCTTCTAACCTTTTAAAATAAGAGTTAATTCCTAAAACAATGAAAAAATATAATTTATGATAAAAGATTAATTTATTTTCTTTAGCTATTATTTTATGTATTTATTTTATTGTAGACTATTTTAAGTTCTCGATATGTAATTAGCTTTTGCCTGTATTAGCAAATTTATTTTATTTATTTTGACTGTTTTTTGTTTTTTTTCGCTTCTCTTTTGTTTTGCAACGGCCGTCAGGCTGACGACCTCCGGTGCCCTGACAGAGAGTGAGACAGAGGAGGAGTTGGCCATCATAGCTGGCGACAGCTCCGGGACCACCTCAGGGCATCTGATGCTACATGAACTTCTAACACAGTGAGTACAGAACGAGGGAAACTTGTATGTGATCATTGGCGAAAGGAAACAATGTTATTTATATCGCATTTTGTCTTCAGTCCGCTTTCTCTGTAATATTATTGCTGCTAAATAATGCATATTCTTAAAGCTTATTTATTCAAAATAAAATTGTCTGCATTTTCAAGTGACGGTTTTAATCAACGTGATTCCCGATTCCCTTTATTCATTGGGTAGAAACGATTAGTAAACATATGTTTAAATACACCCAATCCTCGTCCAACACAGATTTGTCTAATGTAAAATTAGTTGTACACTGGATGCCTAACATCCTGCTGTATTTCACAAATAGCACTATCTATGATTTTGTCTAATAACTCTGACCTTACTTCCATGATCAGTGTTTTTCAGTCTTTTCTGTCTTTTTGTGTGACTTTATTCAGTCTTCCTCTTCTTACTTCGCCACACTATATTGCCACCCACATTATTGCCTGTGTTTTACTGTATTACGCAATTAAATTTATTTCTATCTATATTTAATTATATAATGTATTTCATAGTTTATTCACAAGTAAATATAATTCTAACATATTCCTAAATCAAAATATGGATCAATTGAATTCTCAGTTTTGGAGGATTTTGCCTCATGGGTTCAATGAGATTAATGAAAATATTAACAGTGGTAGAAGCTTTACTGAAAATTATAATAGTAAAGGTCTCTTACAGTTCTTCTATTCCTTAACATTTTGAATTAATTTCCAATTTACAACTTATTTTATGATTCTTAATTAAATCTTTTACTGTATCTGACCTACAGTCTTTCCAGATAATCTAAATTAGTCAAATTTAAGGACAGTTCTCGATAATTTATTAGTAGGAGCCATCTCATTGAAAGCGTTCATTCAATAATTGTTTACCTTTTCTCAGTATGCATTTTTTTTGTAGACTTTGAGATTTAGTATATTTGCATGTTATTTTTTAAAATATTACATAATTTTATCGTCTGTAATGGCTATCTACAAATTTTACAAGAATGCAAGTCGCAATGGAAGAATTAATAAATTTGTCAATATTTGTAACCATGTATTTAATTGATATTTTATTTTTAGAACTGTCTTCGACCCCCATGCAGAGAAGAGGCGGAAAAGGGGAAGTTTATTCTTTAGGAAGAAAAAGGTACTTTATTTATTAAACATTAATATTATTGGGTAATACAATTTTTACCATTATCAAATAATGCAACTTTGACCATCCTTTGTATAATTTCAGGACAAAACAAAGAAGGTGTCTCACCAGTGGGTTTCGGCATGCTATGGCTCAGCTCACGCATGCGATTGGTGCAGTAAACCTCTAACTAATAAACCCGCACTGTATTGTGAAAGTAAGATATTGCTAGATTATATATGTATACAGTGCTTTTTTGTCATAGAATGCACTGGAACAGCGTTCCGGCACCTTTTTTGGGCGTATTAACCAAGTTTTAAAAACTAACAGCAATAAAAGGAGTCAAAAAGATTTGTCAGACGAAAATTGGACAAAACTGTGGAATTTACTATGAACATTTGTTTTAAATACAATAAATTATATCTATGTTAAGAACTGAATATATAATTTGTTAAATAGAAGATTAACAAGACATGAGTTCTGGCACTTTTTTCTTTGCAAAAAAGCATTGTGTTTATATTAATTCAATTTAATGTGACATTTTTGTTGGTTTTAAAAGAGGTACATATATATGTATATCATATGACATTCATTTAGATTCAGTGAAAATAATCTGATTTCATAGTTATGAAATATCTTATTAGTAGAGGTTTATTATTTATTTGTTAAATAGTAACCTTTTCAATTATTAAACTAGTATGTGAAAGAATTTCACTTTTAAAGAAAAGTAAATTTCACATGGTAAAAATTTGTAGAATAATCTTACAAATTGAATTCTCAAATATCAAAACTTATATTTTAATCATATGTACATACGTGTCAGCAACATGTATCATACCATCTCTACATAGAATATATTTTTCTGGTTTACTCCACTCTACCTCATATTCAGATCAAAACCTCCTATAAAATATTATGCATTTTCTTAATGCACTTTGCTAGTATAGTTTCATGACACATTTTATCTAAGAAGTCTTTAAAAATACAGTAAAATCCCATTCATTTGAAGTTGAGGGGACCGAAAATCAAGAAAAAAGTTTGAATAACGATTTACGATAATGAAAATAAAAAATGTAAAATTCGTAAAGAAAACAAGCGAAAGAAAAAAGCATGCAAACTGAGTTAATACGCCATGGTAAGGAAGATAAAGATTTAAAAATCGAAGATGC
Organism: Eubasilissa regina; assembly: GCA_022840565.1. Lineage (NCBI taxonomy): Eukaryota > Metazoa > Arthropoda > Insecta > Trichoptera > Phryganeidae > Eubasilissa > Eubasilissa regina. The sequence goes on from JAINEB010000019.1 coordinate 9,585,139, forward strand.
AACCACAATCAAAAATTGATCACAAGACATATTTGTCATCTTTCTTTAGCATACTGTAAATGAATGAGAAAACAAACAATGCAAATTAACTTTATGTGTCGTGAATCGGTAAAGGAGCGGATACTACCCATCGGATGGACTTTGACAAACACATCACGTAGCGCACGTGTATTTTCCAAATTATGAACATTTGACAAAAAAAAAATTATGCGAAAAATAGATCGATAAATTCATCTGGTAACATCCAAAAATATTCGATTTATAAGTACAATTTAGTATGAAAACTTTCCAGAGGGACCGCATTCTGCTCCAAAACTTCGACTTGCGGCAAATTACAAATAAACGTTTTTCAAAGGCGTTATTACATATATGTACACAATTTTTTAGCACGTATTGAACTACTGAATGTACTTAGATTTGTGAAAATTATTACATAAATGTTGAATATGATTTAGTTCTACTTTGTCTTTTATTTTCACAAACATATAATGAATAAATAGTCATTTTAATACATAAGCATTTACATATATGGCCAGGCAGACACATACAAATAAATTCTTTTAAGTATCTAAATATTTTTAAAAAATAAAAAAATTCTCTTTCCCAAGATAGTTTATGAAAACAGAAACATATTTATGATACATATTGTGTATTGGACCTGTGATTTTCTATGCTGGCAATAAAAAAAAATGTAACTTTAACCACATATTTTTATTTTTTCAGATTGTATGACAACGGTTCATCAGAATGCATGCAAAGACAATATTGTAGACTGCAATAAACCAAAAACTGTAAAGGTCAGTCAATTAATAATGTATGTTACTAGCCATTAATAAAGTATGTTTAAATGTCATCACATTTTCTTTGTTTTCTCCATTGCACAAAGTGCATTTCATTTTAAAGAGAACAGTTCCATTGGAATTATGTATTTGTGTACCTTCATTCAACTTTTGTTTTATTTATGATAGTTAAATGTGAACAAATATAAATTTTTTAATGAAAACACATTTTTATTGTGAAATTGCAATTTCAGTACATAGCAATATAATGTTGATTGATTTAAAAAATGGAATAATATATATATCAATTATAAATAAATACAGAATATAAGTTATAAATTTATCGTAAATGTAATCGATTGCTGTAATTGAATGGTAATAAATTTAATACAAATTAAATGTATTACTTAGAAAGATGTACATATAAAATCAATTTTATCGAAAAATATTATTGTTGCTACTGGGATTCAAACCTGGATCTCTTCCAATCTGGTGAACGCGTATTAACTGATTTTTCTATAGCGCCACAGTGCATTAACGACAAATTTTCGAACCTATATGCTACACTTTTCACATTAATACATCTCATTCCATTATTTGAAAGAGCCATCTACTTTGCTTTTACTGAATCTCAAATACCTTTGAATAATCAAATTATCAATTCACTTTTATTAAATTTTGGACACATTGATACAACTTATATATTATTAAGAGAACACATTCTTATTGTGAAGTTGTAATTATTCATAACATAGATCTGTGATATTTTAACTATTAATTAGAAAGATATACATATGAAATCAATTTTATCAAAAAAATTGTTGTTGCGCCATCTATGTTCTGAATAATTACAACTTCACAATAAGAATGTGTTCTCCTGATAATTGAAAACTATTTGAATAAGTATTTATGTTTACGATCAAGATCACAGATACAAGATTTATCATGACTACCTATTGGTCCATGAATAAAGTTTAATAATTCATCACACACCTATTGGTCCATGAATAATGTTTAATAATTCATCACACACCTATTGGTCCATGAATAATGTTTAATAATTCATCACAATTTTCAATTTTGAAATATCTTAATAATTTAAACTGATTCCTTACTGAAATTTCTTGCTGCTTTTTAACCTATGGTCTTTAAATCTTTCCAGAATGCAATCACAAAGTCGACAAGTTCGATATCCAATAAAGGCGTACCAAAGAGGGGTTCACTTCCCGGCCACGCGCAGAATACAACCGGTTCAAGGTATTTTTTCTGTTGATTTTTATTTTTTAGAATAATTGAAAAAATATTTTAATACGTTTTTCAGATATCTGTTTAATTCGGACTCATAAAGATTCAGCAGATTCTCAAACTATCAACATATTATTACAGACCACAGTGTTGATTCAATACCTACTTTTTTTTTAAAGCTCTTTTTTTGTTGATTATTAGTTGTATTTTAAAATCATTATTTTTATTTTAAAACAACTCTGGTTTGTAAAATTTTGCTTTTTAAACACTCTGTAGTATTGGATTAACTCAGTGTCGTTTTTACAATTTAATCCGTATTATTTAAAAATGTGTGTTTTAGTACAATTTGATAGATTTAAAACATTGTTGCATAGGAGACAACAGAAAACATTAGAAATAAAATTGTAAGTAATAATAAGTGTCTCTCTGGTGAAACGATCAATATTTTATAGACTTTTATTTAATAGTGAATAAGTTTTAATGTACAAATTAATATTCAAATTTTATGTAAAATATATAACAATATATTTTGAATATTTTCTTTCTTTTGTTTCTGTATTTTTATGTTAATTTAATCCAATTCATTTTTAAGTCCCTTTGAATTTGTACACCATGTAATTTTAGATAAAACCCCCAACTAAATGTATTTCTATCACAATCTTTCTTAATTTGATACATTCCTATAGATTATAATTATTATTAGATTAAATATTCTTCCCAATAGGTTACTCAGTTCCTTTACATTTGATTCTATATTAATAATTTTGTAAATTTAAAAAAAAAGATGTCAAATTAAGCCAAATTAAATATAATACATGTTCATTCTTTATTTTGATTTGTTTTCTTGTTATAAAATTTTTGTCAATTATAATTTTTTTTATATAAAAATTATATTAATAATATTATGGAGCTTAAGATGTTTATTAATATATTTGTTTGATTGATTTTATTATTTAAACACATAAAATATTATAAAGCAATGAAAAAAATTATACAACATCTTGGCTGGGAAAGGCTGTCTTATTTAATAAAAGTCTTGATTGATTACATTTGTATGCATCTCTTCTGTTTTGATTTATCCGTAGCATTTCCCTATAAAAATGCTCGAATATTATATAGCATGTCTCCCCTTTATGTTATGATGATGCAAACTAGATACGTGAATGATACTTCTTCATAGATGACCTGACTTTTCTATTTAACTCTCCCAAATAATACTATTTTTCGAAAAAAATTGTTTGTTTTCATATTTAGTTACTCTGTATTAAATATTGTTTTATAGACATTACTATGTAGTTAAAGCTAAAGTGGTACGACTGATTAGTGTACTTAATCGGTAGTTTCATTTTAACTTTGTTAATTTCAGATTAAGATTCAAAGTAGATTAATCCCTTGGTTTAAAAATATGAGTTATGAATTAAATAATGTGTATGGATCATTTTATATTTTTCCATGCAGCATTGTTATTAAATAGGTAAAATAAAACTTAAAATTATAATATAAAAATCAAATAGAATCGTTAAATATCAACAAGTGTATACTAGGTATGTTTATATGAAACCCGGAATTTGCCCCTAGCTGGCAATGTAATTTCCGTCGAACCGCGTCATTGGCGCAATCTTCTTGTTTTGACATCTGACAAAGATTTTCAACTCATAACAATACAAGTTTCATACAACAAAATAGTTTTTAATAGCTTTGAACATGTCGAATTTTGTGCCAGGAAACTACAATTTGCGGACAGTATTGATTTTTTGTTACCATTTAAAGAAAACTGTTGCAGAATCGCAGAAGCTTACGGTGAGTATGCTCTTGATAAATCACAATTCTTTGAGTGGTTTAAAAAATTAAAAAGTGGCAATTTTGACGTGAGAAATGAAGAACGTGGGATACCACAGAAAAAGTTTGAAGACAGCGAATTGCAAGCACTGTGGGATGAAGATGATGCTCAAACGTAAGAACAAATCGTGGATCAATTAAATGTGACACGAGAAGACATATTCATACATTTGAAAGCCATGGGAAAATGGGTTCCACATGAATTGAATGAAAGACAGCAGGAAAACTGAAAAACCACTAGCGAAATGCTGGTGAATTAGCTGGTGCTCCATCGAATTGTGACTGGCGATGAAAAGTGGATATATTTCGAGAATCCTAAGTGTAAAAGATCATGGGTAACTCCAGGCAAACCATTGACATCGACTGCAAGGCCAAATCGCTATGGACAATGCGTTGTGTTTGATGGGATCAGAAGGGTGTGATTTATTATGAGCTGCTAAAACCTGGTGAAACCGTTAATACTGAACGCTACCGAAAACAAATGATCAATTTAAATCAAGCTTTGCATGAAAAATGACCAGAATATAAAAAAAGGCAACAAAGTGATTTTGCTTCATGATAATGCACCATCACATACAGCAAAACCGGTTAAGGAAACGATTGAGGCGTTTAGTTAGGAAATACTTTCGCATGCGGCTTACTCACCAGACTTGACTCCATTCAATGACTACTTATTTGCATCAATGGGACACACACTTGCTAAGCAGTGCTTCACTTCTTACGAAAATGGGTCGATGATTGGTTTTCCTCAAAAGAGCAACAGTTTTTTTGGCTTGGCATCCACAAATCGTCAGAGAGATGGGAAAATAGCTAGCGATGGGCAACACTTCAAATAAAATATTTTGTTTCATTTTCGTACAATAAATGTGTATTTTCTATATAAAAATTCCGGTTTCATATTTACGTACCTGGTACATGTGTATATTCTCAATATATTATTCTGTTTGAGCAAGAATTGGCCAAATGTTACAGTAAAACTTCATTTTAATTAATTAATTCAAGACTGAAAATAAATCACATTTCGAATTATTAAAAATCCCGCTAATTCTAAATTTACAAAAACTTCATAAAAATAAAAAAAAAACAAAAAATATTATCTAATTTTATCTGGAAACTCTGTTATAACATAAAAAATTCCAAAATGATTGAAATTGAAGCATGAAATAAAGGTCTAAATAACTGAAACACTAACCTCAAATAATTGAAAACTAATAAAACGTAAAAATATCTGTAAATTATGTAAAATTCAAACGATATAAAAGCAAACAGTCAGAAATGCACAGTATGAGTGCATTTATTATGAGAGTATTCAGATATGTAAAATATTGTAAATAATAAATAGCTCATTTTTAGTTTTAGTATTTCGCATCTATTTGATATATTTTTACATTGTCATTTTTTTTTTACATATTGTGTTAAATATAAAATTTTTTATAAAAAAATCTAGCTTTTAAAAATGTGTCAAATGCATGCGAAATACTAGAACAAGTAAATATGATTTACTTTTTAATTAGTGAAAGGGATCGAATTGCGTACTGATTTTTTTAATGATCTTTGAGTGTTGAAAGCTTGGAAGTGGAATCACTGGGGAGATTAATATCTGGTACACAATGGCTGATAAATATTTAGGTTAATCCCTGGTAATAAAAAAAAATTCAATTTTATCTTTATTATGTTTTTAAATGTTATTGATTTTCGTTTAGTTTCAAGAGCGAGGGCTTTATGATAAATGCCTGTGTTTAACGACTGATGCAAAATTTGTATACCATTGTTTAACACCATCTTTGGAACAACGCCTGTCAAAATTTCAGACAGATTTATCGATTAGTTTTGAAAGTGGGCAAGATTGTGTTTGTTTGCAACCGTGGAACTTTGTCAATATCGGTAAGTGATTCGATTTCTTTTTTTTTTTGATGGGAAAACATGTGAGGAAATCAAAGTGAAGTGGTATGCTGTTTATAAGGACCATGCACCTTCGATGGCTATCATTAGATAATGGTTTAATGAATTCAAGTATGGCCAAACATCCATTTCTGATAAAGAACGCTCAATTCGTCCGATTGAGGTGATTATGGAAGATATCATCAACAATATCCATGACCGCCGGGTGAAGATCAGAGTGATTGTTGACATTGTAAACATTTCAATTGAACACATGCAAAATATCATACACAAAAAATTGAGCATGAGAAAGCTATTGGCGAGATGTGTGCCGCGTTTGCTCACTGTGAAACAGATGCAGAATCACATGGCTTCGGCAAACTGTTTGGACATGTTTAAGAGTAATCTGAAAGAGTTTCTGCAGTGTTTCGTGACTGTTGACGAAACATGCATCTACCACTAGACACCAGAAACTTCACATGGTGAACATGCTCCAATGAATCCAAAAAGGGTTCCATCAGCCGGAAAGGTCGTGGCCATCATTTTTTGGGATTCGCGAGGCATTATCTTCACTGACTATTTCAGAAGGAAAGGACAACTGTAAGGCAGTACTATGCTGATTTTTTGGGCCGATTCGACGCTGAATTGATGAATAAAAGTCATCTTTGTCAAAGAAAACAGTGCTCTTTCATCGTGATAACGCACCAGCTCACCCGTCCGCAATCACCACAACAAAACTGGTTGAATTACTGCGAATTGGTGCCCCATCCACCCTATTCTTCAGATTTGGCCCTATGTGATTTTTTTTTGTTTCCAAACAAGAAAAAATTACCTTGCGGAAAGCGGTTCACGTCAAACGAGGAAGTCATCGCCGAAACAGAGACCTGTTTTGCTAAGTTTGATAAATCATATTTTTTTAATGGCTTAACAAAGTTGGAATATCATTGAACTAAGTGTATCGAGTTGAAATGAGAAATATATTAAAAATGTGTTTCCTTAACATGGATACTTATCATGCAGCATCAGTTGCAGTAATACAGCATAATAACTATTTCTATTCAAATCAAAAGACTACATACTTACTATTACATTTACCAAATTTATTATTACTACACTTTATTTTACTACATTTTAGCTTAGTCCCCAGAAAAGTGTAAAATCAGGGTTCCACTGTATTTTACATTAAAATGATGTATTGATTTATGATGCAAGGAGTTCATAATTATTCAGAATTATCAGGATTAACAAAGTTATTTTTATATAAATTTGATCATTTGGCTGATTGGATGAAATATTTTCCAAATTTAGAAATTGCGAATTAATGGGGTTCTACTGTAATGATGTCATTTTTCTAACATGTCTCTTTAATGTTGCCTCTACACTTGCATATGTGGTATCAAAATATTTGGGTTGTTACATGGCACTGTAATATTTATACATATACATATAAACCAAGGGATTATTGTACTCGACTGAAGAAATATTTTATTCTGAAAACAGTTTAGATCACTTTTGGATACCGCCTTGAGATTTATTATTTATTAAATGTCCTAAATGTAGTCTGTAGTTTGAGACAGTTTTAAATATAAAGATAATATACTTCCTTTAAAATCGTCAATCAGCTGTGAAGATTTATTATTTCACCTCCCAAAATGCCAATCTTTGCTTGTTAGATGTCTTCATTTTTTTTATTTTAAATCTTCTCTCGATTATTCTCCATGATAATTATAACAAACTACTTACTCACTTACCCAGGTACTTTTTTAATATATTGTGACTGCAGTTTGATTTACCACATTATCCCAAATAACAATATATTTTGTTTTCAACATTAATGTTATTTTATGTTTGTACATTTTTTGAAATAGATTTTTTTTCAATGTTAATTATTTTATGAAAATATGTTTTGTTAACTATAATGAATTAAATCAATGATTTTTGATAATTATTTTTATGTACGCTTGCATAGGTTTTTTTTTTAAAAATATTTTGTTATAAAAGACACGGGATGCACTTTAATTTAATATTATTTAAGTTTTGTGCAATTGTTTGTTATGAATGTGAGATAAATAGGCGACACATTTAATATTTTCAATCGTATAGATTGAAAGAGATTATAATAAGACAATTATTTGATGCATACATTAAATATATAATCTACGAGGTGTCAGCAAAAGTTGGTTACATCATTTTGGCATAGTTACTCAAATTACAAATTTACATATTAATTTGATTGATTTTTGTCACTGAACAGGGCATAAGCCTCGAGTTTTATATTTAATTTTACATATTTTCTGTATGATCATACAGACTTTACCTCATAATGCAACATTTTCTTTACTACGTATCATCTTAACATGGTGCCCTAAAAAAAATGTAAAAATTATTGGCAAGCAATATTACAGAACCCAATCAAATAAATTAGTAAATACTTAAAAACCTCCCACTTTTGCTGACTCCTGCCCTAACATTATGGGGTGTGTACATTATCATTGTGCTTCCGCCTGGCCTGGTTTCCCTTCCAACGCACTGGCCGATCCGTAAATGACTAACCGTATATTGTGTGTCGTGTGTTCCGCCGCCAGCAAGCGACTGACGGGATGTTACTCTCCGTGGCGGCGCGTGGCGACTAAGCTAGGAGTGCAGTAAGTCACACAATTATCACGCGCTTCACTCTCAATTATAAACAAACAGAATTCCACAAACATTACACAAATACTTGCTTCAATTTGGATCCTACCAAAAGAAGAAGAGAAGAATTAGGTAAATTACATTTTTCAGATTCATCGTCAGATGAATTTTTTTTAAACATTTCACAATCATTTAAATATATTATTTGAATACTTTTGTGTAAATCATTAGTGTATTTTAAAATCGCAAATCAAATCGTACTACATATTTTGCTACATTTTGTTGAATACCAACATATTAAAAAAATTACATGAGCTAAGTTATGTGTTATTTGTCTCTCCTTACTGAAGATTTTGTTTTCAATTACATTTAATAAATAAACCAAAATAATTTATTCAAATACAAGAAAATTGTATAGTTCACACATATTAACTTGACTGTAAAAAAAGCAACTAATTAAAAATATATACAATATATACAGGTGTAACAGACCTAGTCCACAATATTTTATGGGTAAACACCTGACTAAATTACGAGTCGAAAATGTTCAAGGGATATGTGCCTAATCTCAACCATGTCAGAGATATAAGTATTTCAAAAAAATTGTAATAATATGATTATTTCGATAAATTGTAATATTTTATTGATTCCAAACTATAAATTGAATACAAAAAATTATAGGTCATCGAATTTCGAGCGGCTAGACTATTTTTTGTTAGATCATTAGGGCCTGAAGCAAAGATATATATTAATAATTTAACAATTTCGCAAATATTTATTTCGAAGTATGTAGACTTCAAGCTTAACACGATTTTGTAAAAATTTCATACAATAATACTTTCCGTAACAGTGAAGAATTTGCACATGTTTCTTGAACATTTTCGACTCGTAATTTAGTCAGATATCCACTCATAAAATATTGTGGACTATGTCTGTTACACCTGTATATGTATGAATATGGATAAAACCCTTTACCTTGTGAATTTTGTCCATAGTATATAAATGACAAATTCAATACGATATTATACAAAAAAATACCTTTTTTTGCATATTATCTATTTTACACTGAAAGCAAATTCAATATTACACTAACAAAATTCGAACACCACACCAAATGTCAAACAAAACAAATCAGTTTCTTTTTCAGGTTGTCACTCGTTCAAAATTTGGACTTTCCATATCTCATTTGCTTTAATTGTTATTTCTTGAAATTTGTCTAAAACTCAAATTTTGCGACAAATTTCATCAATAACTTTGCATCATTTAACTCAAGATCTTGATTTTGTCAAGGAACCCCCCTCTGGTGATATTTCTATTGTAAAAATAAATCATTTATATTAAATAGACTACATTTTATACTAAAAACTCAAGTTCTTTAATTTTCCATCATCTTGTTTATAAAATGTTACATAAATATGTCACTTGGGGATCCAAATTCCCCGGTATTTCTTCAAAAATGATTAGAATACCTAAAAAGTTAACAATTGGAATTGCATAATTGTTCTGAATGCTAACAATTTATTGCAAGAGTTATGCAATGCAAAGTTTTGATTTCATTATATCTTTTTCCTGTCTCTTTGCCTGTTGTTTTTTGAATGATTCTTTCGCTTGTTTGTCGCGAATGGCAAGCTTTTCGCTTAGAATATTATATTTACAATGCTTTTATTTTGTTGATTCTCTGAGTCGCATCGTTCATAAGTATTTTATTATTATTTCAGGATAATTAAATTGAAGTGTTTGGTAAATTGTTTATAAAAGGTTACACCATAGTTAAGTAGTTTATATAATATTTTCAACAAGAATTATATGTAAAATAAAATAGCCTATATTCCACTTGATTTACTTTTGAAACTAAGTTTATTTACCAATGGTACAGTTCAATAAAAAAATCTAAATATGTAAAGTTCATAATGTAATCTATGTTTTGTTTTTAATTATATATCTACATATTTTATTTTAATTTTTTTTTTTCGTTATGTTATTTGCATATAAATTATTTTTCTCATATTAATAATACTTCTCTAACATAAAGATATTCTATCCCAATTTATATCCTCGGGTGCTAGGGTGTATTCATGTGAGTCCTTTGATATCTTAAGAAACTCTAGATTTCAATTATTTTCTATAATGTCACCATTGTCAATTTTATGGAACATATTTTGTATGTTCAAAGCGTTAATTCAGATTTTTTAAATTAAATTTGAGGAATTTAATAATTTACAACAATGTTTGGAAAAACGCATTCTAGATTCTAAGATATCTTAGACTTTATTTTGATTAGGTTATATATTTATATATATATATACATATATGTATAATTGGAGATATGAAATTATTTTTTTCAAAATTTATTGTATCTGTTTTATTTATTTCAAAGGCTCAAAGTGTTTCCGTTGTAATATTATTTTCAAAGTGTATAACATATAATTATTGTGTGTATCATTCATTTTGTCTTTGTAATTATTACTCTTATTTCAATGTACTTTCAGGGATCTAGCATCCGAGGTTGTTTGAATGCAGAGTTTATAATTTGGATTGCAAACTATTTCTCTTTATTTCAGCACATCTGTATTTTGTATCTGTCGTATTGTTGATTCAACTCCATCAACTGTTTGATTGACTTGTTTGATGATTCATTTATAACAAAGTCTTGGAAACCAAAGTCACATTAAACTAAAATATGCCACTATATCTTTTTTTCAAGTCAAAACGGCCACCACATTTTATTCCATCAAATTATTTGTTTCGAGTGATATTGTTACTTTATAAAAATATGTTCATCAACTTTATAAATCGCATGGTTTTTTCTTACTTTTATTTCCAATGACTTATGTTGAATAATAGAATGAACATTCAATATGTTGTTATAGATTCTACAGATCATTCACAGTTTTCTACTTCGTACTACTCTAGATCAAATTAATTGGAGGATAATTTCAATTTAAATCGAACATCTACGATATTATAACAATATAATATGTTCCATCTGTTTAAAAAATTGTTCTGTAAAAATTAAATGTTGCCGTTTGCAAAAAGTATATGCATACATATATATGAATGCTTATTAAGTAGGTTCCACTCAATGTCTATAAATGTATTATTTTCTTTATCTCAATCAATAATTGTGGCACAGGTTGCCATTATAGTTAGACAATATTATTTTGGTGAATGCAATTATTTTAATTTTCTAACTAATCGCAAGCATTGTCCACGATAAAAAATATACTTTTAATGTTTGTGATATGAATAACTTTGTTATAGGCTCTTGGGGATTTGTGATCAAACCCTTGGACCTTTGGGTCAGTAGGAAAATTTGCACCCACACATCCATCACGTCATCCAATTTACTAACAGTTACATATTCAAGCTATTTTTTTACATTGTGAAATTTTAATTCTAATTGATTTTTCAGCCACTATGTAGTTAGTTCTTCATTAATAACATTTCTTGCGTTGTTATTATCCTCCAATAGACTTTCAATCATTAGTATTATTACGCATATTTTGTAAAATATTGCTCTTCAGTTATGAAGCATGTTCTTCTATAAAAATCATTCTGTCTCTGCAAACACAAAATAAATAAAATAAAAGTTACATGTATTTCACTCGTAATACGTGTCTCAATACGCTTGACAAACTTGGTACTTTTAAGTGAACACACTGTTACACATGTGATCACCTATTTTGTAAATAAAATATATAATTGTACACAACAATAAAATAATTAAAAATAATACCTCCTGGAACGTAGAGCGTTTAAAAATGGTGTAGAGTTTTTTTTAAATATTTTGATTGTGCTTTCTCATCGTGAAGTGTTTAGAGACAATATTATAAATTGTTGATATTTTCCTTCTCTCACCTGAACACAAAATTACAGAATCTGTGTCTATACATTATATTTGTATAATGTATTTGATCATATGAACATGTTTTCAGGATTATTTTATTATGATTCTATGTAACTTAATAATTAGAATTAATTATGAAATCACTGCTAAAAATATTATTTATTTTAAATGGTACTTGTATGTTATAAGGACCCCATTTGTGCGCGAGTGCACCTCCGAAACATATTTTTAAAAAGCACGTTTGAATATTGTTGTGCAATAAATTATCTTTTTTTTTTTTAAATTTAATTTAATTATATAACACATTCTGTTCTGACAATGTGCCCTCAAAAAGGTAGACCAGGTATATAAAATGTGTATTGCGTGTTTTATGATCTTATTCATCTGCTTATATTGGCAGTTTAGCACCGTGATCAAAGATATCGCTATTCCGTTAGGATTATTTTTCATATGAATTTGTATGAATTTAATTAGTGAAACTGTTAACCTTTCCCATACGGTGCTAAAATAATAATGCGCGCTCCGGTGCTGTAAACTCAGTGTACATGGAGACTTTGTGATTTTAAGTTTGATAAATATGAATATTTTACATTTATTACTTATATTCATCATTAAAATAATACTTGATGCGTGTGTATATATATATATATACTGAAAAAGTACTAATAATGAGAAAAAACATTAGTCATACGGAACGACAGCACAGAGACGCATAAGGTACGTCTAACTCGGCCAGCGTACGCTCTGCCACTAAGTAGCTTGTTGGTGTAGTGGTTAAGATACTAGCCTAGTGGTAGTCGGTGGTTCGTGCTTCGTTCCAGGACTCCAGCAAGTTAGTTCTATTTTCATAGCACAAACGTTTAGTTTAGTTTGAAAATAGTAAGATCATGTATTCTGTGTACGCATCTCTATTAAAAAAAAAAGCGATGATCGGCATCCGGCACCCCGCGTCTCGCTCACTACGCCTTCCGCACCTCTCTGCATGTGTACATACATGTATTGATAAATTCACGTCAGATTCTTTGAGAATTTTTTTTTTATTGTTGGGTATGGTAAATACTTATATATTGTAATTATTTTATCCTATACATAAATATATTTGGGAAGAATATTTAAAATGTGAACTCTGTATTTAGTATATTTACAGAGATATTCACATAATTAGAGGCAACGTCAACTCAGTTTACATCACCGGAAAGGAAAGGTTTAATATTGTTTATTTTTTCGTAGACAAAATCAAATTACAAATGCCGGCGTATATTCAGGAAAAATGTCTATAGTGATACCGTAATATATTACGGAGGTTACTAATAAAATGTGCCTGCATAACGTATAAGTACTTTTTAAACTGTATAGATTTAAAACCATGTACGTGTTTATATGATCAAGTCATTTTAAATGTCATCTTGTGTATTCAATGTTTTTATTTTATCTCTGTTTTTACAGTCTTGCTATTATTTTTCAGTGGTGGCCAATTCATAAATGACGAAAAGGATGACCATCACAAGCCTGAAGGGATTACGTATGTTAATACTTTTTAAAAGCTTAAAATTTATCTTCATTTTTCAAATCTTCCTTTTCATTTTTTAACAAAACTGTATTTGATATTGATAGTACAATACATATTCACAATAATATAGCACTTCCTTATCTTTTATCTATGACTTACTGGACTGTATTGGATGTATTGGACTGTGGTGTCAATACCAGTAAAAAAATCGTCATTTATTTACTATTATTATACACACCCTATTCAGGCATTAATATATAAAAAATAATAGAAAATCATCAAATAATAGAAGCGCAATACTGAAATAAAAAATGTTAAGTAAAGCAATTTACCCGTCACCATTGAGTTGAGACACAAAAAATGGTTATAATATAGTCCTATAAACAGTTAAATTTACTACAAAAATGTTGACTCTTTCTGCATATTCATTCCCCAGAGAATGCAATCTGGGGACTGTGGAGTTAGCTAATAGATGTTTTCTGACATTACCCCTGTAATAGAACAATGAATTGTGTCTCGATAACTTCAATGGTGCGTGAAAGTCAAACAGACCAACAATCGGAGGGCAGTCTTATTATGTCATTGATGATCCTATATAGAAATATAAGGTCGGTCACCATACGTCTCACTGATAATTTTAACAATTTCAAATGGCTAAGGAGATTATCATAATTGATATCCTCAGAGCGTATATTTAATTTAAAATGAATCCATCTTAGAAACTTTCTTTGGATTCTTTCAACCACTGTCGAGTGAACAACGAAGTGTGGCGACCATATGACCGAATTATATTCTACCTTAGGTCTGACTAGAGAAGTGTAGAGGATTTCATAGGTGTGCAGGTCTGAAAAGTTTTTTGCAGTCCGTAAAACAAATCCAAACATTTTGAGACCTTTATTAGTTATCAAATCAATGTGGAGAATGAATGATAATTTACTGTCAAATATTATACCCATCCATTGATCTCCCTAACTGATACTAGGTCAACATCGCTGATGGAATACGAAAATTTCACAGGATATATTTTTTTTGTAAAACTAATAGATTGGGACTTGGAGATATTAAGATGTAGGTGATGTTGGAACAACGTTTAAATAGGGAATTCAAATTGCTTTGTGTTATCATACAATCAGACATATTCGCCAAAGTAGCATGTTTGTCTGAATAACTACTTAAATGACTACAATTTTTTAAAATATTTACATGATAAATAGCATAAAATCTAAATCAGTTAATCTAATAAGTAATGGGTTTTTCAATAGGGACGCTCAAACTTTCTTTCAACAGGGACAAGAAACTACGCCATATTTCTTCAATTTTTTTTGAGGTTAACACTCGTACTTAGTTGGCAAATCATCATGGAGCAGTACACACCGGAGCAACGCTTGCAAATTATTCAAATCTACTACCAAAATTCGCGTTCGCTCACCGCAACTTTAAGAGCATTACGACCATTTTATCGTCGTCATCACTTGCCTGCCACATCAACAATTCAACGTTTGGTGCAAAAATTTGAAAGCACATTGTCGCTACACAATGTTCCAGTGCCAGTGAGACAAAGAAATGCACGAAGTGAGGAAAATATTGCCGCCGCTAGAGCATCTGTTCTTGATGACCCAAATGAGTCACTAACACGACGTTCTCAACAATTGGGCATTTCTGTGACGTCATTGTGGTGAATTTTGCGAAAAGATCTTGGCCTACATCTATACAAGATCCAGTTGACACAAGAACTAAAGCCGCTTGACCATTTGAAGCGTCGCCAATTCCTCAATTGGGCTGCACAACAATTTGAAAATGATGCTGAATTCCATCGAAAAATCATCTTTAGCGACGAAGCTCATTTTTGGCTCAATGGATATGTAAACAAGCAAAATATGCATTATTGGGCAGGCACCAATCCACACGTGCTTCACGAAACACAATTGCATCCCGGAAAAATCACTGTTTGGTGTGGATTACATGCCGGAGGTGTCATTGGACTATATTTTTTTGTTGATGATGCTAATCGTCATGTTACTGTGAATGGTAATCGTTATCGCTCCATGATAACTGATTATTTTTGGCCTCAATTGCAAGGTATGGACTTGGCCAATATGTGGTTTCAACAAGACGGCGCTACCAGTCACACGGCACACGCAACAATTGACTTATTGAGAACCAAATTTGGTGAGCGTGTTGTTTCGCGAAATGGACCAGTTCAATGGCCGCCTAGATCATGCGATTTAACACCATTGGACTATTTTCTTTGGGGCTATGTTAAATCTTTGGTCTATACCAACAAGCCGGCGACGTTACAAGAGCTAAGAGAAAATATTGAACGCGAAATTGGTGCGATTCGGGCCGAATTATGTGAAAAAGTGGTGGAAAATTGGATTCAACGATTGGACTTCTGCAAACGTGCCCGCGGTGGTCATGCGAGGGAAATTGAATTTCATACATAATTGCCACTAAATGTACTTCAAAACATAATAATTTTTTTTTAGATATATTCATTCGTTTTTGTTTTATTTTAAAAAAAAGTTTGAGCGCCCTTAATGAAAAACCCTTTATAACAATTAAAACAACAATCTGCTTGGTTTGGCAGTGAGCTCCACAGTACATATTATAAAGATGCATTGTTTATTAGCAATCTGTATTTTCAATACAAATTAAATATATTAATTAGAATGATATACAGTGGAACCTCTATATTCGTCTGGTTTGATATTCGTCACATTTTGTTTCCATGTTCGTTCATATTTTCTATATTTGTCACTTCCACCGCCCGGCAATGCTGTCTAACTGGGCCAAAATGCAGAATATTGTCGAAAAGTGGTACCCAAATGTTGCCATAGTCAACCAAAACATAAACGGATTCAATGGTAATGTGATTGACTACTTCATGGAGGTTTTAAAAAACAGGCAACATTGGCCACGTTCTTTGTTAATTCGAGTGCTATTGAATCATCGGCAAATGAAAACTATCACTTACCTTATTATTACTTATTAGTAACTTTCCTCTTCCGCTTCAAACATCATGTTTCCTCAGCACAATAAAGGTAAAGTTTTGACATCAGAATTATTAATTTGTGGACTATTTTTGGGGACTGGGAATGAATTAATTGAATTTCAGTTATTAGTTATGTGAAAAACTGTTTCTGTATTCATCAGGCCCTCAGGAACGGATTAATGATGAATATAGAGGTTCCACTGTACATATCAATTTATCCAAAAAATATGTTTGTTGCTACCGGGATTCGAACCTGGATCTCTTGCTATCCAGGGAAATTCATTAACCGATTATGCTACATCAATACAGTGAGTTCATGTCAAATTTTCAAACTTATATGTTGCACTTTTAAATTGATACATCTGTCGTTCCATTATTTGAAAGCCATCTTCTTTATATTTTTGAAATCTTAAGTACCTTTGATTAATCCGATAGGAAGAGATCCAGGTTTGAATCCCGGTAGCAACAGCAATAAATTGATTTTATATGAATATCTTTCTAATTAATATGTACATTTAATTAGTATTAAAAATATCACAAACCGTCTGTTCTGTAAAATTGTAACTTTTCAATAAGAATGTGATCTCCTTAAAAATATGTGGATGGTGTTCAAGAAGAATATAATAAATAGTATAATATTAAATGAATCTTGCATTTATAGAGATATTTTTTATCCTTGGTATAAATCTCTGCATTTTAGTACATAGTTTGAAAATATGATGTAAAGGTTTGCTGATATTTATTTGTGTTTTGATAGGTTTTTTTTATACAATCAGATTGCTGAAACGTAAAAAGTATATCACTAAGTAAATTTAATAATATAATAATATTGTGATTTGGAAAAATATAGTTTCAAGTTTAAAGTCTGAATTTTCGAAAGCATAAGGCATAATCCCGTGCAAACATGACCTGTTGTGAAAGTAAAGCTGTCTAAAATGTCAGCAGGGCCTAGCATGATGACATTTATTTTAATATTGATCAATTTTCTGTTCCAGTGTATCAGATGACACCTATTCTGCTGTATCAGAATGGTCGGAGGCCAACCTTTCGGCTTCAGAGCTCGGTGCGGATCCAGGGCTCGGCCTGGCCAACGAGGAACCCGATTCCTGGAGCCCTGGAGTTCCGCGAGAATTGACACGAGCACTCAAGGAGAAGGAGGTCAAAAGGCAGGAACACATATACGAATTCATCATGACAGAAAAGCACCATTGCCTGACTCTGCGTGTTATGCAAAAGGTTGTTAATAAATATAATTTGAATGATTACAAACAAAATGTACAAGTAGGCTCCATTAAACTGAAACATTTTTAAATATTCATGCCAATTCAATGCAAAAACCAGGTGAAATAGCATCATACTACCATATTGGTGCCAAAATTCTTAAAATTAGGGCCAGCTTTTTCCAAATTTTATTTTTACGAAAATACCATAAAAACGTTGATATCACTAAAAGAAAAAAAAACCTAGGTACTATTTCATCATAAGCGTCAATCGACCGTGATTTCGTACGATTTTGAGATGAAAAAAAGTTGGAAAAAAGGAAAAAATAAAAGTTTATAGTGTTGGCAGGCCATAATATTTAGACAACTTGAGATTTTATTAGCATTACTATTGTTATATTTAATTTAATCTTTACCTAGAACATTTTATTTACACTAATATTATTGTGTTTAATGTAATGCTTAAAATGAAAAAATATTAGCACTTCCATCACAACTACGTACATGTTGCACTTATATAGCACTAACAATACGCATATAATGATGCCGCCAGCTATGGCAATGACCAATGCTGCCTAACGATGCTCCTATTTATGGTAAAATGCATGTATTATTATTTTAATTAATAATTAAAAAACAATATCTTCTTCACTTGAATTACTTACCAACAAAAACGAGAAATATCGCAAACGTACATCAAAATCAAACTGACAATTTACTCAAATTGGAAACTTCCAGATACTGTCCAACTTATTGCGTAATTAAATCGCTTGACAAAGATGTGAACTGCGCTAATTGTTTCTACTTATATGTTTTTTTGGAATATTTCCCCGAAATATGCAAAAATATAATTATTTTTTTATGAAATTATCGCAATATTTTTAGAAATTCTGAATCCATTAATTTGGTTAAATTAAATCAATTTCGTACAATAAAAATTTTTTTGGTTTTGAATTTCAAATTAACGAGGTTTTATATTACTTCTAAATCTTCTTATCTGCTTTACATATATTTATTTATTTATTTATTTATATATATTTTGACATCCATATTTTTGTAGTTACAGAGGTGGATACATAACATACATAATACATAGTTTAATGTGTGGGATGGAGTAGACTTCACCTCTGATATATACAGCGTTGTCCTGGCTACTTTGCTAGACTAAAGTCTGTGTTAAAGTAGCCAAAATATAATATAATATAATAAAATATAATAAAATAAAATATGAATGGCATTTAAGACGAATGATGTGATAGAATTGATTTTTTATTATAATAGCAATATAAATCTGTCCTTTCAGATGTTTGCTGATGGCTTACAGCGTCACTTCCGACTGGGTGGTGGGGTAGAACGCATGTTCCCTCGTCTGGGTGAGCTGTGGCGCCTGCACTCGTCCTTCCTGGCACGACTGCGTGCACGGCAGCGTGAAGGGCCTGTGGTGACCACCATTGCTGATATCCTGCTTCACCAGTTTTCAGGGCAGACAGCCCAACGGCTGAAGAATGCTTATGGTACTATCGCATTAGTAAATTACAAATGAAATGAATGTGAAAGTTAATGTTCTTTAGATAGAATGAGTGATACTGTGATCAAGTGAAATCAGGGTCCAGCTGTACATGTCACAATGGCAACCAATTTTATTCCAAACTCTGTTCACTGAGCATGCATTTTCACCATTTTGTAAGTTTTAAAAAATATATCTTTATTCAGACGCAGTACATATATAATATAATTTGACCAATTAAATTTGATTCAATTTGCCTATTGTTTTTTCCAATTTACCAGGTGAATTCTGCAGTCGTCACCATGATGCTGTTGAGGTGTACAAAGAGTGTGCCGCCAGGGAGCCAAGGTTACCGCAATTCGTTAGGCGCTGTCAGGGTAACCCCTTACTGAGGAAGAAAGGCGTGCCCGAGTGCGTGCTGTTTGTGGCACAACGCCTCACCAAATACCCACTGCTTATCGAGCCTCTCATCAAGGCAGCCAGGGATGATAGGACTGAGCAAGAGAACCTTCATAAGGCACTCGCCCTCGTTAAGGTAATTTATATCGCGGATCGTGAAACGAATTAAGCTTGTGGTACGAGGCCCCACTGTAATTAATACTTAATATTCTATTCAATTTATAATTACTTTTCTGCTTTTAGGAAATCCTTGTCTCGGTGAATGGTCAAGTAGCAGAGAAAGAAAAAGAAGATAGAAAGTTGGAGATATACCACAGGATAGACGCCAAATCCTACACATCACACAGGGGGATGAAATTCAAGAAGTCAGATATTTTGCAGGGGAATAGAAGTCTCAGGTGAGAACATCGGAAAAATATTAACCTCATCTCAAAAAAAGTTTAATTATATTTTAAAAGTAGTCTTTTCTTTAAATCATTAATTAGCTAAATTCCTGTGAACTCCTAGGGTTGAAATATCTAGTACCTATCTTTAAATCATAATCATATTCTATTCACTTATTAATGTAATTATTATTCCTATCAATTCCTATAACCCTTCTTTTAATACTGTGTAATTAAAAATGTAATATTTTCAAGAAAATTTTGCATTAGATACACCCAGAATTACACAAGTGAAAATCGGAGATATTTTTATTCAGATCACTTTCTTTTTATATCTAATATTAACATCATATTTTCAGGTTCGAAGGTTTGGCAACACTGATGCAGGGCCGCAGTAAAATGCAGATGGTATTAGTGATCGTTCTATCTGACTGTTTGTTCTTTCTACAAGATAATAACAATAAATACACTTTCTTCACTCCTGACAATAAGGTTAGTATGAGAATTAAACTCTATCTTGAAATCATTTGATATGTTGTTTCAACTTGGATCAAAGTAACTATGTACAGTAAAACTCCGTCAATTCGTAATTCATGGGACCGAAATTTAAAAAAAATCTGAATTACGAATAATGAGAACAAAGTTTTTTAAAGGCAACATTAGAAAGAAATTTTTATAAAAACGCGTTAGTTTACCGCATCCGCGATTTAGTGCGCGCCGCCACTGTTAATGTCGTGATTTTCATACTGAAACATTATGACTCCATTATTTCAGCTTCTTACGTGTTGAAATGTTTATCAATCGACGTATTTCTCCTGAATAAGAAAGGTGTGTGGTGAGTGGTGACGCGGCAATCACTCAACGCAATATAAGCAAGCACATTAATTTGATTGGCGGTCAAACTCACCCTTTTCATCCAAATTGGAATACATATTTAAAATGCGCGAAAATGGTTGAAGCTTATAATTTTCCTGCAAATTTTCAAGTTCGAACCCAGAGAGATATTCGGGATTCGATTTTTTCCGCCAATTTTATCTTTGTTATCATTTTTTGTCAGTTTTCAAAATAAGCTCCATTTATCCACCGCCGATGATTACACCTTTAAATTACTGACACATGTATTATCATATTAATTACTTGGCGCCTCTGCTGCAATCTCACAATTCTGTGCGATACACAAAGCATTGATGATACAAATGATGCATAATAGTCTCAGAATAAATATTCATAAATCTCTCCTTCCCACATATAGACTGGCGTAGTCTCGCTGCAAAAACTACTGGTAAGGGAGAAAGCCGGTGCTGAAAGTAGAGGCATCTATCTGATTTCCAGTAATCCTGCTGATCCGGAGATGTTCGAGCTAAAAGTACATAAGCCAAAGGACAAGGCTCAGTGGATTCAGGCCATTAGGTAACCAAATTATCTATGTACCAATTATTAAGCATGCTTGCCATTTAATTAGTTATTTTTACTCTTTATAACACAGACTGTATGAAAGTAAATGAGAAGTTTACTTCATGGTTCAACATTACCTCTTCACGTAGCTGGAGGAGAGGAAAGATGTAGGGAGAATAGTTGTGTCGTAAGCTCAAAGTAATTTTTAATAAAATCACATTTTAAAATGTGAAGTTGCGATTTTTCTTACTTGTTTACTTCCTTACTGTGAGAACTGTCACTTTGTATGTGTGTGTGAGATGAGTGGTGGGGGGCAGAATATATAAGATGCCGTCAATGGGGAACGGGTCTTTTATTCACCTTTCAAGCTCCCAGAATATACAATCAAATTGGAAATAAAATTAGAACTTTAACCGGCATTAAGGCTTTTATTAAGAAGAGCAGATATTGAGAGTAAACTGTTTTACATAATGAAATAATTCTTGTAACTGCATTCTGTGTGTTTTGATTTCACATATTACCATCATCTTGTAGGTTACATTACATATTGTATTACACATTGGTATTTTTCTTCTCTTTTTTATATTTTTTTAAAATATTTTCACATTTACTTGCCTTGTATGTTACATATTTAATTTTATTGTGTTTTGCCTTCAATGAGTTTTGGTTTTGTAAAATGTATTTGTTTACCAATTTGCCCTAAAATAGGCTTGCCTAGTTGGGCAATGCATTTTAAAATGTGTGTAAAATATGTGTAACAAACTGTCTTTTTTTTGCAGCTGTACAAATGTTATATATGTCTAAATAAATAAATAAGAAAGTACCGAATCTGTATTTGCATTTCAAAATTGTTTATTTTCAGAGCTGCGGTGCAAATATGCCCAGAAGAAGAAGATGAAAACAATGCATCATTGAGTGCTGAGGAGAAACAGAGGTTATTAGAGGCCAAACAGGAAAACATCAGACATATTACAAGTAGGTCCCTCACCATCAACTATTATTTACCGAGCTTCTACTGGTTTTATTCAAATCTGTTTCTGAATAATTTGATACATATTTGCCTTCAGTATTTGAAAAATTGGCACCCTAAAAGTTTATTCTTTGGCCTAAGTATTTTCTGTTTACTTAAAAATAATTCATGCACCGTCATAAAAATATGCTGTCATAAACTTATTTTGTAATAACCTAGCCTTGATCTATGACAATACTTATGGCAAGGTATGTCATTGACAGGGGCGTGCAGTGCGTACAAGCAAAACGCTGTGTATCACTAAAAATTCTGGGAAACAAATAAGAATATGTTATAATTACGCTAGCGCCTATCGTGTATCAGTAGAATCATAGTTGTGTAATTCTGGATGCTACCCTGTGATGCCATCGGAGCGCTATAGTCCTCTTCTGGGTTATTCTTAATTTATAGCTACTACAATTGTTAGCCACCGTTTTAATCTATCGTTCTATTCAAGCCATACGATTGCTGTCTATTGAAATGTCAGAAATGGATTAGCTGATCCATGTTGTATGGAGTCCTCACGTATGCTGACTCTTAACAGAATGACATTTGAATGGTTTTGAACTTAGCTTAGAGCTGATCGAATCATCTACTTTCTCATTTACAAATTTTTCTACCTTATCAAACGCGTTGTTTTCACGATTGTTAATAATGCATTTTATTGTGCTGGATTCATTTTGCCTAAAGACATTGGTTAAACGAAGGTTCATAAATCTATCTACTGTGTAGTATATAGTAGGTATATTATATAAGATTATGGTAACAGCATAACCTGAGTCTATCTATATCTACTGCACGCCACTGGTCATTGAGACCTTCTAATAATGAATTGCTTATAAATCTTGGTACTCTCTTATTAAAATTATACTCATTTTGAAAACCTGCCTGCCTCTTATTAAAACTACCATAATCATTTTTAAAACATATATTTGATTAAACATAGTCATTTTAAAAAACCCACCATCTTGTAGTAATGCCATATTGTAGTAAAACACTTATATTCTAATGTAAATATTAGTTTAAAAGGTGAGTTCTAATAAGAATTATCTTTTCCCCTTAAAGATCAAAAAACAAACTCGGAATTGGAAGGTAAAATACTTCTCCCTGTGAACAAAAGATTACAATTTTTATGTTTTTTATATTTGCCTGACACTTTGTAGGTATTGAATTATTTTTTACATTATCTGTTTTCAGTATTTAGAAGGTTGATTTGGTTCTTTCTTTAGGTGTATCTATGTATATAAAAATATTTTGTGTATGAAATTTTTCAATATAATTTTACAATAAAGTTCACATCGTTTTGTTATTAAAGTGTTATTTTTAATATTTTGTCAAGCATGTGATTATCAAACAGTTTTTAATTAATTATTTATTTATTGTCACATTTTTTTTGTATATTAAAATAAAATATAGTGTCATTATTATTTTAATTTATTACAAATATAATACATTTTTATTTGATTGCATGTCCCACATTATTATTTTAGTTATATTATTTATTTAAAAAAACAACGACATTAAAACGGCATGAAAGAGTAGTCATTATTTCTTTACTTCAAAATTAATACATAATTATAATGATTGTAGTTCATCTTTACATTATATGTATGATATATATATATCTAACGATATATAAAAAGGAATGGAAAATATGCAGAAAATAAATGTATATTGAATTATATATAGGTTGGCCCAAAAAAGTGAGAACATCTTGTAACACATGAGTTATTTCGAAACATAATATAATTAATTATAATTCTTAATGTAATTTTTTTTGCACAATAATTAGCTAATCGGGAGTCATCAAAACACCCCATTTTGCATAATCTCCTGGGTTTAAATCTGGGCTCTTCGGTAGTCACGTGTCTGGCTCGATGAAATTAACATTCTCATGATGAAGAAAGTTGATTGTATTTCTGGCTGTGTGAGATGGAGCTCTGTCCTGCTGTAATGTCCAGTTGTTCCGCACAGGAACAAGACTGTATAGTATCGCTGAGGTGCTGGTTCAATTGTCGCCGCTCTTTAGCTCGGACGACGATATCCTGCCGTTCGCAGAGTTCCAAGGTGGGGTCCAAATCGTGTCCAGTGTAGTCGCAGAGTCGTAGGGCTCTTCCAGGATCAGTCCAAAGGTACAGCCAAAGTCGAAATCCAGGGGGAAGAATGTCCAGGGTGAAGGCAGGGGTCAAAGTAAAAGAAGGTCTAATCCAGTTGTTGTCCAGCGGTGCAAGAGGCGAGTGAGAGAAGAAGTGATTCTGCAACCGCTGGACCGTTTATTTATACTTAAAACCTATACCTGGGAGCTTATGGCTCCCTCGGGATGCTGGGACCAATCAGGAGGCGCAAGCATCCTTCGCGCCACCTCGATTCGGTCCCGCGCCGACACTGCCTGGCGGCCAAACCCCGAAACTTTCCTCATTTTTTCCGCTGTCCCGTACGGGGCGGCAGAACTCAGTTTCGTCTTACATTCTTTTTAGTAACAAATGAATACAACATTTCCCAGGCATCGCGAGTACTTTTTAATATAAACATTGACCTGCCTCGCGATGCCTGTCACATTTTACTGCGGGCAATGACCCGGGGAATTGATTAATGCACCTCAAACTTTAAAATCCTTTTTTATTAGTACAACGATTTTTGAGGTGCATCAAACTATCTCCGGGCGATCGCCCTCTCAATTCTCTATTTAATATCATTAACATCTTATCTCTAATAATTTTTTATACAAAGATATTAACAAATAACGAAATAGTCTAATTCCTAACGGCGCCGGGGCGTAGCTTCGTCCGCGGCCCCGCTCCCCCGCTCCCCGGCGGCCGCGCGATGTCCCAGTGGCGGCGATTCTCCAAAGGCGGCCCGTGCCGGACGAAATATTGCCGTAAAGCGGCCAAGTACGATTTTTCGTCCGGCGCTTCCTTGAGCCGCGGTCCGCGCGCTCTTCGGCCGCGTAGCTGTGCGGAACACCAGTTATGCTGTAATGTCTAGCTATACTCCAGGCATTGTTTTGAAACTCTTTGATCATTTTCCTAGCACCCCAATGTTTTTCAATTCACAAATTTTTGATTAGAATACGGTCTTCTGCAGTGATTTTTGTCATTCTGGGCAACAATTTGAAAAAACCAAATATAAACAATGGGAAAATGAATAATTAAAGACAGTAACCGGAAATTGTTGAAATAAAACGTAATAAGGGTAAATAGGTAAACAAGTAAAATAGTAAACTATTTAAGGTATTATTGATATAGTTAAATTAATTTTGATGTAATTATATTACATTTTACGAAATGTTCTCACTTTTTTAGGCCACCGTGTATATCATACGATACAACTCAGGTAACTGTATATATTTAATTAATGCTGTTTATCTTTCGTACTGTATTTCAGTTTTTAAACAGTGTAAAAGAAATTATGTAAGAATATGTGACCCAGTTTCTTATGATAGATTAATGTGTAACATTCCATTGGTGGATATTCAATGCAGGAGGCACATTGGACAATGTCAATATGAAAGAGGGAAATGGAAATGGTTCATTTGAGAGGCTGTACATAATACCGAGAAATTAAAGACATGAACTTTGAATTGTAAGCGACAATGAAAGGGGAACTAATGAAAACTAGTGCATGGTTTATTTCTGATTTTTTTTTTCAAAAAAATATTTTTTATTTTTCTAATTTTTTTTCGATTATTGAATTATTATTTTCAATTAGATAATCAATGTTATTAAACTTGCTGTCATTTATATATTATTAGTCAATTTTTATAATTAAATATTATAAATCCTAATTTAGTAGAAATAATTGTTTAACCATCTGAAAAACTGATTACTTATAGTTTCAGTGTACAACCAAATATACAACTTTTCACAGATTTCAAAGTATCAAAAATAATAGACATACAAAACAAAATCAATAATTGAAATTTTCAAAATTAAAAATGAATTAAACCTCAGAAGCGAATTCCGATCTACAAGATTTAGAGACCAAATTGATATTACAAAACTAAAATATACCGTAACCCAAAATCACTGTATTTATCAAGGCATAAAATTTTTTAACAATCTTCCCATCACAATTAGAATAATTACAGACTTCTACCAATTTGTATCTGAAGTAAAAAAATATATACACAGACTAACTGAAACATAAATTATCTCATATATACTCCTCTATACACGAGTCCTACTCTTATAGAGAAGAAATAAATGTTAAATGAAAAATATATATATTCTACTGATAATTCTAAAATGTATTATATTTTTTAATATTAAAATAAAAATAATACACTCTCGATTGTATCAAATTCATATACAAAATTTATTTGATTGGACCTGATTTATTAGCATATTAAGTGATACCGATTAGTAAGAATGTATACAATTTGTTTATTATACCTTACACAAATGAATAAATTTGTATATGTACTATATATGTTTATGTGATATTTTTATTTATCAACAGAACATACGTAATACAAGGTCGCTGTTGTATTTTTAAGTTTACCCTCTTTTTCTTAATAGTTTATGAATACATTATATATATGTAAAAATTTCAAAGAATAAATAAAAATATAGTTATTTATTTATTATAAATTTGTAATGAGTTTTTTAAGCATTTAACTGAAACAATATAATTCAAATGTAATCTAATTATTTTAACTTCAAATTTTTTGTATCTGTATATAAATTTAACTTTACAGGCCTCTTACGGGACAAGGATTTAGAATATGCCCTCTTGTTGGAGGAGAAGATGGCGCTGCAGATGAGGTTACTAGCTACTTCAGGCCTGACACCTCCTCTCATTCCACCGGACTATACGCGACTGGTCAGCGAACAGCATGACACTCATTCAGTGTGGAGTCATGTCTGCCAGGCTATCAAGGTTGGCTAAATTATATAATTGATAACATGTTTCTTGAAAAGTTTGTGCATGCATATATTTTATTTGTATATGTGAAAACAAACTAGCTGAATGATTACATGATTTTAAATATTTAAAAAAAAAGATTATGCATATGATCAGCCTAACAACAGAACGTACATAATAATCTAGAGTAAATATGAAACAGCAGTAAACAACAGTGAACTAAATAAAAATCATTCAAAATAAACTATTGTAAATGAATCACATAAATAATTAACCAAATTATTATAACTCAACCTACCTCATTAAACATAGGTAGTCACACATTTTTTAAATTGCTACTATTTACTAGAAATTTGTGTATTTTTATCTATATCTTTGTGATTTATTTTCTTTATAAATTCTTTTAAGAAAATCTAATAATTTTTATTACCTATTTATTATTTACACGGTTTATTTCTTATTTATTTTTGTATTACATACATATTAATCAAATTAAATTTATTGTGATTACTGTTTTTATATTTTACTAGAATGATTATTATTTTTATTTGTTATCTTTGTTTTATTAACCACTTAATTGAGTTTAAATACATCTACCGGTTTCGAAAAATACCATTTTCGTCTTCAGGTTGTCATAACTAACTAAAAACATATATTATTGTTTATTTACCAGAATCTATTTTTAAAATCTATTTTTAAAAAAACAACAATTATCTAAAAAATAAATTTAGTACCTAACTCAAATTGTTACTAATACAAATTTAGTCAAATAATTTTTAAGAAAAAATTTTAGAATAGGACTCTTAGTTAAATTTAGTTGGTTGTTTACAATTTTTTGATTCGTTGTACACGCTTTATTTATCTCCAACGATTCCAAATTATTTAATTTGTGACCAACATAGTTTATATACAAAATTGATAATCCCAATTTTTTATCCAAACCATGACCATTTTCTATCAAATGATTAAAAAATTCTGAAAACCCACTATTGTTCAAACATCTCAAATGCTATTAATGCTCAAATCCCTTACTCTTGTATTAAAATTTCTACCCGTTTTACCAATATAAAAGGCAGCACAATCCTTGCAACTAAGTTTATAGACACCAAAATTGTTAAATCTTTGTCTTTAGAATTTATGAGTAAATTTCCTATATTATTATTTGCATAAAATGCCGGTCTAATGTTTCGTGGTAGGTGTTTAGACATTTGATTTGAAAAGATATATATGAATGAATGAATGAATTTTAACCACAAAGTTAATATTGCTAACTTTAAAAATAGAATGATTATTATCTGAGCGACAGCTGATTTGTGCTCAGTTTGATTTGCCATTTCACCATGAATAGACTTACACCAGAACAACACTTACAAATTGCACAAATTTATTTTGAAAATCGTGGTTCAGTTCGTGAAACTTACCGTACACTGTCCATTTTACAGTTGAAATAATCATCTATCCGAGCAAGTAATTTGAATAATCATGGATTGTTTTCATACCACGCACACTCTAATTAATATACGCATCCGCAGAGACGTCGTACAGTGTGCACCAAAGAAGCTGTTATTTCTTCAAAAATGATGCTGGCCAGAACATTACAGTTAATAAAGAGCACTATAGATCCTTGATTACTGACTTTTTCGTTCCCCAATTTAATGGCATTAATGTGGAAGAGGTGTGGTTTCAACAAGACGGTGCAACATGCCACACAGCGCGCGCCACAATCAATTTGTTAAAGGAAACATTCGATGACCGCATAATTTTGCGTAATGAACCTGTGAATTGGCCTCTAAAATCGTCTTATTTAACACCTTTGAATTATTTTCTGTGAGGATATGTGAAGTCGCTAGTCTTCACCGATAAACCAGAGACAATAGACAATTTGGAAGCCAATATTCTTTGCGTTATTATTATTATTACCGATATACAGCCCCAGCTGCTCCGAAAAGTGGTCAAAAATTGAACTTCTATATTGTGTTTTATACAAGGCAGCCCCGCGTCGCCCATATGCACAAAATCGTATTTAAACACTAATGGTATAAAATTATCTTTCCAATAAAGCCAATACTATGATTTTTATGTGTTTTATTTAATTTTAAAGTTCTATACCTCTAAAACATCTTTTAGTTGGTAGAAAAATGTAGATGAAAATAGATACAATAAAATAGACCGTTTACAGTAATTCCATTTATAATTCTAATAAAGATCTCTTTTATAATATGATTAATTTACAGGAAGTGTCAGTACTGGCTAGTACACTGTACGCCTCAGGTACTAATCTCAGCCGGAGTATAAGTTCAGCCGGGGAAAGGCAGAGCAGTGCATATGTGTCGCCGACTTTACCCAGAAGAGCCGAAACTTTTGGGGGATTTGACAATCAGCATGGGAAAGGTCAGTATCTTTCATAAGGTAATGTTAAGTTACATATATAGGTGTGTTTCATAATAATGGCTTCATAGGTTCCATGCAAAGGCTGTTGAGAAAAAATATTTGACAGTCTTATTTTCACTTAACGATGCAGATATTGCACTATAATTTTCATATTTGGACACAACCGATGAAAATAATCTGCAATTTATTTTTTCATCTGGTCTTTATTGTTAAATTATTTTATATTTTAATTGTCAGAAAAAAGTTAAATAAAAATGATGATGTGTTAATATTCAGTACAATACGGAGGCATGTTATGGCTGCTAGGGAGCTGTTAAGGCGAATAAAGAGATCATAATGGGAGAGCACAGAACAAAGAAAAATTCATTTTTACATCGCATAATTCAAAAAATTTGCTGAAGAATAATATAAAATTTCAATTTCTGTCAGTTTTCATATTTTGTCTGCGTAAAGTGCATAATTTGTTGAAAGTTGGGTCATTTGTGGATAATTTTTGACCGGACAGATTCCACCGTGTTTAATAAATTCATCTGCTTTTTGGATTTTATTTTTCTTGAATATTTCTAGCTAATCCCAAAAAACCCGAACAACTGGACACAGCATCTGTTTCGGATCCCACTGAAGAGCGTCCCGATTACCTGGTTCCGCATGAAGGGGGCATGTTAGATGAGGAGCAGCTTCGCATCCGGTTACAGCAGCACTTTGGGCTCCCCTGGGCTGGGGGGCCCCTTCCGGCACCACCGGGGCCTCCGCCTCTGGAGGGCATAGGGAACGAGCAACAGTTGGCTGCCTTCAGGTTATCTCACTATGTGTACACGCTTATGTGCGTTATATGGCAGCAACTAACTACGATACACAGGTGGGTGTTTGCTTCTTGACCCTTATCAGTTTTTATATCCTCACATAATATATTATACATAGATTATTTAATTAAAAAATGATGTACTAGAACCAATAAAACAAATGGGCTGATTAAAATTTCTGGTTTGTCTTTGAATTAAAATTATTACAGTACATTTTTTAAAATTATTATTTAAAAAATTGAGAAAATCGTAAAAAATATATATTGTGTGAGAAAAAAGTGTGTATTTTGAGTGCTTAGTATACCTTCCATGAAATGGAGTTGAATATTTCAATCACATACAAAAATGCCTGATTAATTTAAAACTTGTATTGATGATGTTTGTAGAAAGAAAAAGTTGCTTGTTAACTCAGTTGAATACATTTACCGAAATCATAAATCCAGGATTTAATGATAAATTTTCATGTTATTTTTTTAATTTAAAAAAATATAGAAATGCGTACATGGAATACATGTCACATCAATATTCTTACTATTTTCAAGCTAAGCTAAAAGCTTGTACTATGAAAATAGGACTAACTTGCTGGTGTCCTGGAACGAGGCGCGAACCCCCGACCACTAGATCACTAGGCCAACGTCTTGACCACTACACCAACAAGCTACTCAATACTCACCAACTAGCTATGTTGTAATTCTTAAATATTTTTATTTATTTACACCCTATCCCGGAATCGTTTACTCTCATTTCAAATTGTCAATTTGAAATTTTTATTTTTTATTACATTCAGTTATTAACATCTTAATACCATCGTAGGTTGGCTCCGATATCATCCTACCTGAGCCATACCTGTACAATTTGACATGAGACTTGTTTTCACATTAAATTCAGAGGACAGCCAGAGAGAAGCTATAGAAATCATGCACCCCAAAAGGGGAGAGTAGACGTCACATTTATGTGTTGCAGTCGCAGAACTCGGTCACAGTCCGGCAGAAATTCACCCTGTCCAGGTCGCAATAGGTGCGAGGGAGAGCCAGTAGAATGCTCCGATAGGTCTCTCTTTCTCTTAAACATTAAAAAAATGCTTAAATAATGACAAAACTTCTCCAAAAGGAAAGTCTCCAAAATAACAATATCAAATATCTTTAGATAAGAATATAGGGCATTGAAATAAATAAAATAAGAATAAAGAAGATAGGGCATTGCTAGGTAGCCTCATATGTATTCAGATTGAACTTAATAGATTCCCCAGTGTGTGAGTGTGGTGCCGAGGAGGAAACCCTTGACCATATCTTTTTGCCTGTCCATTGCGGATCACAGGTTTTTTTACAGTAATTTCGTCAATGGTAATTTTCAACTCCCAGTTAACTTGTGTCATCTTCTGAACTCGGCACATATAATCTATATAATAGCAAATTTTTTGAACGACAATGGTATTGACTTGTAATATAATATTTCCTATTCTATGATATTATTTTACTTTTTTCTATAAAATATAGTTTTAACATGATTAATGGCACAAATCACTTTAAAAGAAGAAGAAGAAGACAACAAAACAATTTTTTTATGTCAATATAGACATGTAAAGTAGGAAATATTTGAATTAGAAATATTTGAATCATTTGTGAAACCACATTAACAAATGTGGTATTTCAAATTCTCGAGATAAAAATCATTTTAGTATTCAAAATATTTTTTAATACAGTAGTGTGAATCAACATTATTAACTATTCAAATTACATATGTTCAACTACATATTCTATCGTTACATTTTTTTTAAAGATATCAATTTCTGACCATGAAATTGTGTATTTCATTTCTTGGTGGTTTATATGTAAGTTTATAAGTTTTATAAGCTTTTTTTTTAAAGCATATTTGAAAACAATGCTCATTTTAAATCTATTATATAGCAACGGGAGATATGATGGTGAGATAGCCAGGAGAATCATGGCTGCTGGTGGGGTTTTACTTTTCTTTATAGTGCAATGATAAAGAAATCAGAGTCAAGACCAAACGGGCAGTTTTTAAAATTGTGTATAATACATGGTCACCAAATGTGGATCCTTACGGAGAGAAGAGAGTAAGATCAAGAATTCTGAGTGACCGAGTGAGAACTTTGGCATGGATTCCATAATTCTACATATAGAAAAATTTCAATTAAGATGGCTTAACAAGATGGATAACAAATACCGAAGCGACATGAGACAGGGGAAGATGGAAGTGCCTCGTCGAGACTTTTAAGGATAAGGAGAGACGAGACGATACGGAGAATGTTATGCTTATATAAAAATAATGATGATGAATTATATTACAATAAAAATGTATTTCATATTTTTTCTAGTTTGGAAGCTCAATTGTCGGCCTGCAAGATTGGTGGAGGGGATAACAAACCTTTCTACAAACACAACCAGCAATTAGAAGAGTTAAGAAATTTACAGGTAACTAAAAATTTAATAAAATAAAATTGATTTATTTGCTCGTAGTTTTGTAATACAATAAAGTTCAAATATGACAGTCCAAGATCGTGATGTGTGAAGAAAACTGGTGAGGTGAGAGAGTTACAATGTTTAGTGACGATAATCCGACCGAGCAGATAAAATTATATATATATATAATATAAAATCAATTAATAAAATAATTAAAATAAATCAATCAATATTATATAAAATCAATTCAATCCGGGGAACGTGCATTAACCGGTTGTGCTACTGCACTCAGTACTTTGATGACAAATTTTCAAACCCGTATGTTACACTTTTCAAATTAATACATCTATTGTTTCATTATTTGAAAGCCATCTACTTTATTTTTACGGAATCAACAATATTTTTCAATAAAATTGATTTTATGTGTATCTTTTTAATTAATACTAGAGTGCCCGCACAGCTACCACCCGGTAGCAGACGTATCCTGCAGAGACTCAGTTCTCTGTTGTCAATCTCACCCAACAAAAAAAAAACACTTTTCTCGGTATCCCAGAATTGGAAAAAACATGGTCGACGTACATAGCCAGCAACCCAAGAGAAAATACGAGGTGTGTGAGAAAAGTAATGAGACTGATTTCATACTAACCAAAGTTTTTATTATTTTCAAACAACAATGTTATCCCCTTCAAAGTAGTTCCCTTGGGCAGCTATACACCGGCGGAGTCGTCGTTCCCACTCTTGGTAGCAGCGCTGGAAGTCTTCAATTGGTATGGCTTTTAACTGGTTGGTCACAGTCTTTTGAATGTTCTCCAGAGTTCCAAAATGACGTCCTTTTAGGACATGTTTCAATTTCGGGAAAAGGAAAAAGTCACAAGGACTCAAATCAGGTGAATAGGGGGGTTGAGGAACAACAGTAATGCGTTTTGAGGTCAAAAATTCACGGATGGAAAGGGCCGTGTGACACGGAGCATTGTCATGATGAAGCATCCACTTGTCTGCAATGTCTGGTCTCACACGGATCACTCTTTGCCTCAACTTTTCAAGGACACTTTTATAAAACACTTGGTTGACAGTTTGTCCTGGTGGAACAAATTCTTTGTGCACGATACCCTTGATGTCAAAAAAACAAATCAGCATGGTCTTGATCTTTGATTTGCTCATTCGACATTTCTTCGGCCGAGGAGATGACGGAGTGTGCCATTCTTCGCTTTGCCGCTTTGTTTCAGGATCGTACTCAAATATCCAGGATTCATCACCGGTGATCACACAATTGAAGAATTCTTGGTCATTGGCCATCCTCTCAAGAAGATCAACGCGCACGTTTTTTCGAATGTCCTTCTGTTCAGTTGTGAGATTTTTCGGCACCATTTTGGCACAAATCTTTCGCATGTTCAAATCATCTGTCAAAATTTGATGCACGGTGAAAGTGTTTAAATTTAACTGTTCACTGATCATCCTTATTGTTAAACGACGGTCTGATCTCACAAGAGCCCTCACACGATCAATGTTTTCGTCAGTTTTTGAAGTCGAAGGTCTCCCTGAGCGAGGTTCATCTTCAACGTGTTCTCGGCCTTCCAAAAATGATTTGTGCCAGCGGAAAACTTGTGCTCTCGATAAGCACTGTTCCCCAAAGACCTGTTTCAACTTTTCAAAAGTACAACTCGCGGATTCACCAAGTTTAACACAAAACTTTATTGCACAACGTTGCTCAAAATTCCGATGCTCCATTTCTGTGACGCACAATGAAAACACAACTTTACTAATGGCGCTGTCAAAACTAACGTGTTCACTGTACGGAGTTGTAACTCGGACTGAGGAAGTGGAAGGGATAAACAAACCGATTTAGCATAGCCTGGTAGACACAACGTTACCACATCTCCCGCAGTGTTGCCAATCTCATTACTTTTCTCACACACCTCGTATACCATTTTTCTTGGTATAATTCTTTTCCGGTAAATTTTTCCGTAAATAAAATTAATTAATTTATCGTAATACTCTAAAAAAATAATTAAAATCATCAATAAACTTTGTAAAACCATAAAAAGTGTTTTGATAGGAAAATAAAAAGACGAAGAAAAAGTTTAAATCTCAATGAGTTAAAAATTTAGCTATCAATAGCATTTAAAAAAAGAAAATCGCACTTAAACTAATATAATCAAAAAACCCATTGCGGAGGAAACAGATTATTACTACGATTTCACAAAATGTTTCTAAAGAATATACTACCATACTGCACATCAAATAATATTATCAATCATTTCGACATCTTACTGCCCTCTGTTGAATAAATTTAGTGGTTTAAAAGTAAACAACATGGCTGACCAGAAATGTCATTGTCAAAAAAATGCGCATGAATCATCTACAGCTGATTTCACAATCCAAAGTGCGAACTAAAATCATTAATTTCAAACATCAAAAAAGGCCGCAAAATAAAACCAATCAATGCGTCGCAAAAATCAAAATCAAACAGCTGTAAGTTGTCAAAAAGCAGGCAGCAAAATGTTGTATTTTGAATTCGGCTCCCTGTTTTGCCGACATTTTGCTGGAATTCTCTCGCATGTCTGTTTAAAATAAAGAATTCGAATGCATCTCAAGAGCGGTCCATAAGTAACTGACCATTTTAAAAAATCACCAATAATCAATCAGGTGTCCCCGCGTTATTAATAGAAGTAGAAAAAAGTTTGAAAGGGAAAAAGTTGCAGTAAACCTTAAGCTGCCGGGGAAAATTTTCAAAACACAAATCGTGCGTGAGATTACAGAGATATAACCGATCTAATGTGTGACTTGATTGGTTACATATAAACATCGCGGAACATGGCTTGTTTTTTTAATGTATATGACATTTAATTAGTATTTAAAATATCACAGACCTATGTTCTGAATAATTACTAAGTTGTAATTATTCAGAACATATTCACAATAAGAATGTGTTCTCCTTAATATTATGTATGTTCTTTTCCAGGATAAATTATCTGAAGAGAAATCAGCGTGGGCCTCCCGGCACGAACAAGAATCGCGTGCCCTGCTGGAGAAGGGTGAGCAGTTGGCTCGGTTACAGCGCTCTTTAGCCGAGCAGCAGGGAGATGTAGAGCAGCAGCGAGAACGTCTGTACCGGCGGCTCGAGGCCCTTGCCGCTCGGGGTCTATTGCCTGATCCGGCTGGTATGTTATCACGTGTAATGAATTTTTAAGGTTTGATTATACTGGATACAATATTTGGCCAGCTTTATATCTGAAATACTCACCAGCACCATTGCTTTTGGGTCATGATTCAAGTACAACTGAATCATCGGTGCAAGACCTGCCAGTTTTCCAGGAGGTGGTCAAGATGTAAAGAAATTGTAGTGTTTTAGGGATTATCTCGTGGACTGTATGAAAGAAAATATGGAGGGAGAAACAGGATGACACAGTACTTTGAAAACTACCACTGATCTTTTATAGTCCCGCCTTTCTCTCTACGCACGGCAATTGAAGGATCTCTTGATGGATGCTGGGAGTCACTTTTAAGACACTCAAAGTTGTTGTAGAAGGTACCGTAGGCCACTTTGCAAAGTATCTCGCGATGTAGGTAGATGACCGGTGCATGTTCGAAAAAGGTACACAGGTTGTATTACTTACAGGACGGCGATCACCGATTAGCACTGATTCCGGCGGTGATGGACGAGTAGGTAGAACAAGTATGTGAAGAGAAGTTGGAAGGGATCTATATCGGGATTATGAACATAATTTCTCTAACATACAGTAACATGAGTATTAAAACCTCACATTTTTTCTAGTATAAACTACTAATATTAGTAAGATTGAAGTAAATTCATTAGCAGTAATTATTGATTTACCAATTCCACATATCAAATACATCAGACAAATATGATTAATTTTATGAAATATCAAATAACTTTTAATAGGTGTAATATTTATAATACAGGTAACCCCCGTTGATCGCAGGGGATACGTACTGGACATGGCCTCGATAAGCGAAATTTCACGATCAACAAGAGATGTAACAAAATCATTTTAAAATTCGAAAAAACACTTTATTAACATGAACATTATTAATAACAAAAAAATGTCATGCATAACATAATACATTAATTTTGTTCCGCGTTGCAAAAAATAATTTAGATTCTCTTATAGGTTTAAATTTTCTGCCTTTTCTAAAAATTTGTTTATGTCTGGTGTGAACTTTTTATTTTTCTTGTATTAGGTGTTTAAATTGCTAGTTTAATCTAATCACTTTTCCTGTCGTATATCGTTGATGATATGTTCCGTACCAGTAAGATCCTAATGTTTCCAGTCCGAAGATGTACACGCTCCTACATGCTCTATCTTATTCAGACTGCGGTCCTGAATATATGCTTGCTCTTATTTCACAAAAATTAAATTAGTTCTGACACGTGTTTGCTTTGTTTTGCATCACAATTGACTGGGAGGTCTATTTGTGTTTTATTTCTTAGTATGAATGGAATATACATTTTAAATTCTGTAGCCTTTTCAAATGCTTTGTTTTATATATTTACAGTGGCTACTCAAGAAGAGGCAGTCGGAGGGGGGAGTGCAGTTGGATCACCCCTTAGTGAGACATCGCCCACAGATACACACAAAAGAAAAGATTCCAAATGGAAAAGTAAGTTTTTCATTTCAAATAATTATATACTTTGTTATATACAGTATAATATTGTCAATGTGAAATTCTAAGGGTAAAATGTTTTTCTTTGAATTATTAAAAATCCCGGTAATTTCATTAAGTGAAAAAACATGTGCATTATAGTTGATACTTACAAATGATTTAGATCAAATACAGACTGAAATGCATTAAAGTTTGTAATTATTCTTTCGGAGAATACATTATTATTGTGAAGTTGCAGTTTTTCAGAACATGGTTCTGTGGTATTTATAATATAAATTAAATGAATATACATATTAGAAAGATAGATATACAGAAAAAATATTTTAGTTGCTACTTAGACCTATACCTATTTGGAGAAATGTGTTATTCAATTTTACGATATCAACCATGTAGGTTTGTGACAAATTTTTGAATTTATGTTCTATACTTACTTACAATTACGCCGTTTCCCCGCGGGCGTAGGCAGAAAGAACAGAGGGCCATAGCTTCTGTCCTGACACACAATTCTCATCTTATCCTTATTCCTACATCTTCTCATACAAGCTCGACGATTATTGAAGCTTCTAACAGGACCGTCCTCCAGTATCTGGTGTATCTGGTTGTGTCGAGTCTTCCGCGGACATCCTCTACTTCTGGTGCCATCAACACTTGCCTTCCATATGACCAAACCACCCAAGTGATACTTTCTTAATCTTACTCACTATACTAAGATCAGCTCTAAATTTTTTTCTTATTTCTTCATTCTTTACTCTGTTATAAATGGATCTGTCACATACACGCCTAAGTGATCTCATTTCCACTGCATTCAGTCTACTTTCGTTCCTCTTCTACCAGCTCCAGGCCTCACTTCCATACATCAGCGTCTATTGTGAACCGCTAGTCTTGTCTCAGTTGATAAGTTCCCATTAGCTATAATTCTATTCACTTTATTACCTGCAGTCACCCTCCTTTCGATATCTTTCTGTCTTTCCATTTCTATCATGTGTTCTATAGCTCTTTCAAATTGATACATCTATTATAAATTTACATCCCAGTAGCAACTAAAATATTTTTTTGATAAATGGATTCTTTCTGTATATCTTTCTAGATGATTAGTTTAATTTGTATTAAAAATAATCATTTGTTTGCTTGTTTTTCTTTTGCACCTATTTTGTGAGTTCACTATGCAATAATTTATTTGTTATTCTAAGACTCAGTCAAATGATTTTTTTCTCAAATTTTATCATATTTACAAAGCCCGTCTCTTGATTTAAAGCTCATAAATAATCAATTCAAAACTGAGGCTTGTGAATTTTTTTTTTTTTTGTATAAATTATGTTTATTGGATATTTTTTTGTAATTTCAGATCAAACCACCACAGCAACCGGGGGCAAGCAACCACCACTACCGATTAATCTAATTAGTGCTCAAAACCAACAGAAAATTGTCACGGCACAAAACCTTTCTATAAAACAGCAGCTACCTCTAAAATTGGCATCAAAACTGAGCAATACCAATCCAAACAGCGTTGGGCTACCGAACTCTGCTAATTCTGCCGTTTCGGGCCAGAATTCGAGCAACGTCAGCCACAATGTTGTGCACGGGAATCAGTTGTTGCCCTTGAGGTTGAGTCAGGGTCTTACGTCTGTCGGTGCTCCTCAAAATCCAAGCGACAGGAGGTATAGTGGTGGTGCGAGTATGGCGACCCAGGGATACCATAGATTGGTTGATAATGATGTTAGTTTGATATTATTTCTGTTATTTTATAATGAAAATATTCTAAGATATTTTTATTTGATTCCATGTTATTCTACTGTGACCCCCAAGCGAAATTTAAAGTTGTGTTAGAAAAATATTTCTTCCACCTCTCAATCAGAATTGAATCATCTTTCTGACATTCATTATGTCAGTAAGACGATTTCTAAATTCCTAATAAATAGACTTTTAGAGAGTAGTAAATTTTTACCAACGCCCGTAGTAAAAATCCTTTGCAGGTTTATCATCAAATTTACTACTGTCATATTATCATCAAATATCATCAAATTTACTACCGTCAAAGATAGTCAGACAATTTCGCCTCTCAGTTTGGCTAGGCGAATAATCATGAAATGTGCTCTATTTTCTATTTTTTGCTTTATTTATTCACCCTTGCATTCAAGATCTGTCACTTCAGTGGCAAAATTTTTCAGATTATGTGCTAATGTATATTAAATAACGAGATCATAATCGGACAATCTCTCGTCACTAAAACAGCGGGATATTGAATAATTAATTGTCGTATACTGCAACTTTCAAAGTATCAAACAGATGACTTTTGAAACAGCTGTGAAAAGTTCACCATATTTAACCATTGAATATTGCTTTTACTATCGGATATCGGAGAGTAAAATCAGTTTAATACGGGTGTACTTTCGAGAAGTACATATTTTTTACCAATGATCAAACAACCCGTTTTCGCAAAAAATTTACTTTAGTAAGTAAAAAGATACTACTGATTACACAACCGGCCCCTTAATGGAGCACATGTGTGCACATGGATGGATGGCACATGTGTGCACGTGAGCGAGTCACAGTATTTTACATCATCATTATCATTGGCACTGCAGGCCATCCAGGTCCAAGGTCGATTGAACAAATATTCTCCAGGCGTCCCTATCCCTGTCTCAAGTCAAATCTCCAGACCAAAATTTATAATCTGTACAGATGCTGATAAACTTTTTTACGAGATAAAAAACTATTTTACTTTGAAAATTTTGGCTTTTTTTAAAAAAAAAACACATTTTCAACTT
Organism: Eubasilissa regina; assembly: GCA_022840565.1. Taxonomy (NCBI): domain Eukaryota; kingdom Metazoa; phylum Arthropoda; class Insecta; order Trichoptera; family Phryganeidae; genus Eubasilissa; species Eubasilissa regina. Next base: position 9,625,650 of record JAINEB010000019.1, read on the forward strand.
TCCAAAATATAAAAAAAAAAACTATTTCTCTTTCATGTTTAAATTGTGTTGAATTGTAACTAGTGATTAATAGTTCATCAAAAAATTTAAAATAACATTATGTTTTTTTTATTGTTGGCGATTTTGGCCATTAATTTTGGTTCAAAGTTCAATATTTCACAGAATAGTTTTTTTTTTTTGAGAAATTCACTAAACGGTAGTTCTACTGTACCCTTTTACCAGCTCCAAGCAATTACATTTTGTATAGGGATGACTTAAATAAAAAAAAGATTTTATTACTTATAATAAATTTATAAATTTTCAATATTATTTATATTTATCAATCATTATTAGATTCTTCTTCTCCTCGAGGGACATTCCCCTACCGCTGTAGTTCTTTGAAAATATTCATTCCATCTATTTAATTAATATTGTATCCGTAAAATATCTTCAACACAACCCTGGTTTTCTATTGGTTATTTTTATTGAGAACAATCACTTACCTGCCGTCACGTCCCAAATAAAATAGAGTACACATACTCAAGGTTTTTAAAAAACAAGACTAAAAACCAAAGCATATATAATGCCTAAACAGATATTTAAAAAAAAAAATAAGATTTGGTTTTTAATTTGCTAGCATGGTTTAATATCTAATTGTACAAACTTTTTATCTTCAGCAGTCTCCGGTGAGTTCTCACAGCCGTACGGGCAGTAGTCCGGCAACGATGGGGTTTGGGACCACAGGGACAACTCCCAATTCTTCTAACAAGGCCACCAGGTAATTAAAATACCAAACTGAAATTAATCTAATGCTAATTGACATTTTCCATCTGTAAGAATATGTTAATAATAATAATATTGGATAATTTGTATGGCGCCATTTTCGTAAAAACTTTCACCTCAAGGACGCTTTACACATGAATTGTTTATAGTTACATTATCATTGTTTTTAAAATAAAAAATTGTTATTTTCACGTATGCAAATGATTTTATGTAATAGTGTGTTTTTGGCTTCTTTTTAAATAAAATCATTGTTGCACTGTTTATTAAGATGGAGGGCAAAGAGTTCCACGCTTTTGGGCCTGCCACCGCAAATGCCCGTTCACTAAATTTAGACTTCTAGCAACGGTTGGTCGGTTCTACAACTCTTTCTGTGGCTGTAGTAGAGGCTATCCTGAGAGTTTGACGTCTACCATTCAAATTGTCTGGGATATAAAGATCTTGAAGATACAGAGGCGCCATATTATGCGTCTTCTTGAACGTCAACCAGCACAATTTAAATTCAACTCTTTCAGGGAATCTGAGCCAATGTAGCTGATGTAAAAGGGATGTTATATAAGAAAATTTGGAAACTCCATATATTATCCATGCTGCCGCATTTAGAATGTATTGTAATCTATCCAGCTGAAACATTGGCAGGCCAGCATAGATGCTGTTACAATAGTCCACATGTGACACCACAATAAGTAGACAGGCTGCCTCAAGAGGAAGATGTCTCCGAATACTTTTAATCTGTCTCAGTTGATGGCAGCATGCACTGACAGTTTTACTGATATGTGTATTCATTGAAAGATCTGAATCAATGTGCACGCCCAACAACTTACCTGCAGATTTAGCATTCGCAGACGTTGATTCCTGTATTAAGTTTTGCCTATTATATTAAGTGTTATGTATATTTAAAATCTAATTAAAACCTTGTTGAACAGGACTAATACGTATCCAAAGCTACCTGAACGATTTCGGGTGAGGAGTCCTGATTCGCTGATCCAAGCCGTGAACCTCTCACCCACACTCATTAGCCAATCGCAGGCCGGGGCGATGCCGGTCAATCAGGCAATGGAAGAGAACAGGCCTACTAACCAGAAGGAGGAAGAGATAATATTCTTCTGACGGTCCTCCTTCAAAGCTTTCTTCAGTGATTTGATCAAGACGAAGGTGTGATTCCATCATTTCACTCGGGTTGGCTGTGGAAATGTTGTTTGACTTGTTTGTGTAATGTGTAGACGCATGGTTGATTTTGTTAATGCAGATATTTAAACTAAACTATATAAATCGAAGCGAGATCGTTTATCATAAACCCACATTATAATTGCACTGCTGAAATACATTTTTCATACAGAAAACTAATTTAAAAACGGTTTATTAAAAACATCATAAATCCTCATGAGAACTGTAATTCTTTTGTATATATTAATAACCTAGGTTTGTCTCAATGTGGTCAAAAGAATAATTTAAATTGCACTAATTTTTCCTTCTAAAGATAACATTCTCAATACTTCACTTACCCTTGTGACTCAATGTGTTTTAATTATAATGTCCATTATGAGCTTTTTCATACCATTTTATTAACTATGCTGCCCTGAATGAAATAAATGATCTCACTTCAATCAATGTACTTTAGTTTTCTCTCTTGTTCATTTTCACTGTCACTTCATTTAAATTAAAAGTTTTTTTTTCGTCATTTGTGCTCTGGAAACATCTGCTTTGCATTTTCTCAAAAACAATATTATTGTATTTATTTCATTTTTTAGTTGTTGATATTGAACATTTAATAATATCTATAATAACTGCAAATAGAATAACATTTGTTGAATTTTTTAAAGGATAAATAATGCTATAACGACATACGAGTAGTGTGCGGCTTGCCGGAATATCCCGAGGTTCGTCAAGTTCACTGGAATATTGTTACGAGTGGCGCACCGAGTGACGTTTGTAGCGTAACTACAAATAAAAACTCTAACCGTAAATTGATAACTTGAGACCATCGATGATTTGAAAGGTCCATTTTTGGATTTCCCAGCGGAACTTAAACAGTGCCACAGTGAGAAGATAAAAATACATTGATACAAAATATAACCATGTGTCTTGGTGCGAAGTTGTTTTGTTACAAGAGATTCGTATGGCTATCTTAAAACTAATACACCTAGTTCACAATCAAGGTGGCTGTTCAAAAAGATGAAGACATTTATTGATTGATGCGATTTATTTTTCGAGATAAAATCAGTTTTCTATTTGAACAGATATCTTAATAGTGTGACACATTATTTTCTTAAGGTAGTTCAAGAACTCCTAGAGAATTCAACCTCCAAAACATTTTATGTTGAAACAGAATTTACAATATAAATTTGTTCATCTAGAAATCTTTTTAAAAAATCTGTGCAATCGCGGAAGTTGTGTTTTAAACATTTTAAATTAATTAGCAAATATTGTCATAGAAATTATTATTAATTATTCAATATTACCTACGTACGTACTTATTCAAAAATTGACAAATAATTATGAAATTATTAGATTATTTTTTGAACGGAAATGGTCATCACTTACCACGCCGAGATATATATTTTACTACAAAAATTTTATTATTACATATTCTTCTATTAAAAAATATTGACTACGTTTTCATTTATGTAACGAAATATAAAGAATTCTCAACAAATATTACAGATTTTGTTAAATTATGAAGTGAGTTTAAATTGATAATACTCTGAACCAAAATCTCTTACCTCATACAGCAGAATAAAGTGTGTTGATATTTTAAAATATATATGAAATATGCACAAAATTACTATGTCCTGAATGGAAAAATCTTTGACAAATGATAAATGTTTATAAATAAATATTGGCTTAACTGAATCTAGTTAAAAATATACAGTTTCTGACCACCGGCAATAAAATAATAGTTATTTTCTATTAGAATTGCAGTAGAATGTTGGATGAGTATAGTATAAGTTGTCATATCCTAAATATTTTGAATTGGAAATATGTACTCAAATTTGGTAGAATTCAAACTATGTAATACAAATAAACTTAAAAGACTGTTGTTTTTAGAAAATATATTAAGGGACACATTACCTGTAGATAGAATTTCCACATTTCTTATTAAAAAAGTTAATCTTTTAGTAATTACCGATTAATCTTGTTAATCTTTAGTGATTATTGATTAGCCTTGTTAATCTTTAGTGATTATTGATTAGCCTTGTTAATCATTAGTAATTATTGATTAATCATGTTAATCTTTAGAAATTTTTGATTAATCTTGTTAATCTTTAATGATTACATGAATTCAATGGTCTTAAAACTTAAAGTTGGTATGGTTTTACACATTATTAAAAAAAGGGATTTTAAAATTTGAATGCCAGAGGTCAGAGACTAATGTTTAAAGTAAGAAAAGAAATTGTGATGTGTAAAGTAGGTTTATATTTATTTGTTACAAGTTTTGGAATGAACGAATTAGATTATACGACATTGTTTCAAATGTTGCCAAATTGTTAGTAGGAGAACTCCTTAAAATATTAACCCTTTAATTCTAAGAATAACTTTTTGGAACTTACAATATATAAACTTCACGATTTCTTAATCCATGGTATATTTTATAGTCATTTATTTAATTGAGACATTTTTGAAATCATAAAACTTATTCTTGTAGTTTTTTTTGTCAATTTAAGTCAATGTTTTCCTCACTTTGCATTTATATTATTTCAATAATTTGATAGAATTTATATTATAAATGTTGAAAATATTAGAAAAATATATATTTTAGTCGGGTATAAAAATAGGTTACAATTATTATTTTACTCTATTAAATATTGCAAGTGATCTCAATATTTTGTCAATTTAATTTATCTCTTTTATTATAAAAAAAAAAACAATAATTAGAACTCACTTACTTTAAACGTCTTAAAATAAATAATTTATTATAAAGTTCAAATATAGACATCTTATAAAAATAATATTATCTTGTGCCAACACAATGTTTATCGCATTGAAATAATTAGGCTTTTATGCCTCTTTATTTTCATAAGAAAGTTCAAGTCGAAAGAGGAAATGATGTAGATCGATAGTATATCTGTATTATTGTGTGATAAAAATTTTGAGTTATTATTTAATAATATTATGCTTTTGTATCTATAGTTTTTGTTTAATTCAAATACTTGGACATTTCAAACATTTTTAGATTTTTTTTTATGAAGCAATTAGAAAGTGTTTTTTGAATCATATTTTAGCATTAAATTTATACATATTAAGATTTTTTTTATTCCGGTTTGCTAAAAAAATTGTTCATTTCCAACCAGAAAGACCAACACATTAGATTTCACCAGGTTTAGTCAAGTTTTCTTCATTTCATTATTTGATGAAAGTAATTTCATATTTTGAATGAAGTATTGAAACGATGTTGGTCTTTTTGATAAAGGATTTTATTACAGTAGACTCTTGATTTTCTGTAGTGGTTGGGAAAAAAATTGACCCGGATAAAAAAATAAACTCCGCCAAAAAAAAATTTACAAAAATTATGAAAAATATCACAAAATAGAGGATATAGAATAAGAATAAGAATAAAAAGTGAGTAATAAATAATAATACAAATTAAATTAATCAGTTAAAAAGATAAGTTGCTACCAGAATATGAACCCAGAACTTTTAACCAGAATAGTCAATTTAAAAAAATATTTTTACATTTAAAAAAATACTGAAATGTTTCAAAAATCTGTAATTTTTTACTGCCCCGTTAATCCTGAACCCGATTATTGCGACCGATAATCAAAAGTCTGCTGTATATGTAATATCTCGTGATGAAATATTATTTTTTATTTGACCGGAACTAAAGAAATCAGTCTGCATAAACTGAGTTTTTAGCATTTTCCAAAAGTCGCCCTATTTATAGTGTTTTAATTTATTTTAAAATAAAAAGCAGTATTTTTGGTAATAGTTTTAATAACCTTCTTAAATGTAAGAATTTCTCGTTTTTAAATAATGTTAGAAAATTACGATAAATGTACAGACATTTGTTACATATATCGGCTGATAAGTATTTTTGTATTACCTTAAGTCACTTGTTACTACCAGTAATTGTTGTTACTCTAAGTGTAAACACTCCTAAATATAGATTATTCCGCAGTATGAAAATACATAATTCGCTTATTCAAGTTTTTATACATTCTCAGCTAAAATTTTAAAGAAAATGTTTACATAAAAGGGCAATCGTTAGGAGCCTGACTGACTGGCATCTGTAAATAGGTGCGTGGAATGTAGAAGACACGAGGTTGAATGTTTGTCAGGATGTGAATATATGACACTATCCTATCTGCCTACTCCTACGGAATTATAGTACATATATTATATTTGCCTCGCTATTTTAATATTTTCAATTATTGTTTTGCTAGCAGTCTCGAGAAATTTTACAAAAATGGTTTGAATTACTCCATGAATGTATTATTAATATGCGTAGTAAATATAATAGTGATTGTACCGTACAGAATACATTAAGATAAATCATTAAATACTTAACATATGATGTGCAAAAACTTACTGTAGAAAACATGTTATTAATATTTAAAGTGTTATTTATATGATGCAACAATTCATGACTGAATTGTAGTCTGGATACTATTAAACATTTTATCGATCGTTGTTATTTAACTACAAGGGATTTTGGAAATAATGTCTATATAAATAAAAATCTTTGTTTTCATTTCAATTTAAGTAAGGAATTTACATTTATTTCCCAACCCTTTGGAATCATATATCTCCTTTTTATACTACAAGTATTAGAAAGAAAAAATGCATTTAAGAGAACAGTGGTAATGTAATGTAGGATAAAGGAATTTAAAGATTACTGTGCGGTGCCTTCGGTAAATAATTACTATCCTTCCTTCTCATTCCTCTATAAATAACTAAACTGCTGAATATGGCACTTGAAGAGCTGTGTCAGTATTCATCACCATGTAATGTCTGAGAAATGTACTAGTTAGTATTGTAAATATTATTATATTATATGTTTGAATGATTTGACTGTGGACAATCCAACTTTTGATAGATCTATCGACTGCTATTCTCTAACATATTTACTATTTTTTGAGTCTTTAAATATAACTATTGATATTGACAGATTTTCAAATGTTATTATTTTGTATTAAAATCATGTTTATAAATTTCTGTAATAACACTTACCTCCCAGTCTAAAATTATAAACAATACGACCTTACAAAAAGGTGATTCGCTGACAAAACATTTCAATAAGTTAAAAGGATAGATTTCAATATGAAGGGAATATTTTATTTTTCAGTGTTTTAAAAATATTAAATTAAAAAGTTATATCGTTATTTATTGTGAATAAAAATGTATTTCAATAAATAAATTACTGATTTGTAAATAAAAGTAGCAGTCTCATGGAAGACTTACAAAAAATTGAATTTCCTGTTTGAGATAATTCTTAATAAGTTTTAATCAATATGCAAAGTAATAAATATATACAGAGTAATAATACATACTTATTTAAATAGGTCTAGATTTAATATACTCTAAATTAATGTTTTTAAAATGATTAAATATTAAAATTGATTTATTTGATAATCTTTTTAATTCCGCAATATTTTTTTCGGGTTTGTTTTCATATATTTTTTTGAAAGATATCAGATGCAAAAATAATTATTAAGATCTTTGTCTTAAAGATACTGTATTTGTTACATTAAAATACTGTTTTAATTGCATTGTAAGTGTGCGTGGTGTAGTATGAATATGTTTGATTTATTTTGATAATGACTGCAATTTTTAATATTGTATGCCAGAAATCACACTTGAAGCATTTATTTTAGATAATATTTAAACTAAATCAGTTTTAGAATTCACTTAGATGTATTTTCATCAATTTTTAATATTTAGTCATTTCATCTCAGATTTTAATACGCTGCTCCCTAAAAGTTAATAACTAATGACATAAAGACTGGCATTACATACTGAGGATCCTGTCCAGTTAAATGCTTACTTCATTCATCTGATTCACCAATTGCATAAAACTTAAGCAAAATAAGAAATTCAACCAAAATCCATTATTTAAAGTTGTTTTGCTGTCCCTGCCTATAATAAAAAAAAAAAACATTTTAAAATTGACTCTTTCTGATTTTCAATATTTGAATATGTCCCAAGAGACACAATAACTGGATTTTCATCTACAAAGGCACTGTTATTAAACAAATAATAGATATCTCATAGAGATAAAGCTTTTTTTAATTTTTATAATTACAAAGACAGGTCGTAAGCCCTGTAATTATGCATACTTTCACATCTCTTCATTAAAGATAATAAAAAATAGCTTTGTCTCTATGAGATATCTATTATATGTTTAATAACAGTGCCTTTCTGATTTTCATTTTCACAAATTTAAAAATAAATTTCTCTGAAACGCTCCAGTCATACAAAAGCTTGAAAATAGTATTTTAGGAAGCAACTTATAAAATATAAAATTATTTTCATTTAAATAAATAATACATACATATATACAACCCTGCTAATGTGCATTATTTACGAAGAATAGTTGCTAATTATGTGTCTTGCAGTTATATATTTATATACTATCACACATTATTATGTATATTATTCAACTCTAAATATTTCTGTGCATTTTTAAAAACAGATGTATATTATGCACAGTCTTGACGTTCTATAATATTTCAGATGTATTAATTGAAATCACCGACTGCTTTACATTCCACAATTTAAACAAAAAATAATTAATTTAATATATTTTTTCCAGATTGCAAATGAAAATTTAATATAAAATATTTAACGTCATAAAGTAAATTAGTCTTTTGATAATTAATCTTTTTGACCCAAAGGCAATGCAAATATTCTTTCCTAATTTCCTCATTGTATTTTCTTCCTATAATAAATATAATGTGAACTGATGCATTTATTTTGCGATATCATTGAGTGTTTGTTGATCATTTTATTTTTAAGAAATGTGTAGCAATTTTAATTATAAATATATTGTAAAACTCTTGGAAAGGAAACAGAGACAATAGTGCATGTGCGTTCTTGTTCTTGAAGTATGTTAGTATGCGTAGTAAATACCTTATTGTATCTAAGCTCCAAAACTGTTAAATCTTATAATATACTTCTTTTAAAAAATATTATCGTTCTATTATTACTTACACATATCTCATCCTGGGTTTTGGTCATTACGGTCAGATGACCGAGTGAAGCGAGTAGATTAAGTTTCCGATCATTATAACATTTTATCAAGTGTCACACATTAACATTAAAAAAATAACTAAGCTTTAGTCAAATAAAAAGGAACTTAAATAATATTAAGCAAATTTTATTATGGTAAAAGTAAGTACAATTTTAATAAACAATCTCAAAATATATTAAAACAGATCATAAAATGGACATGTATATAAAAAATAACAGAAAAGGAGAATTTGATGATATATTTTTAATTGGCTTATAATTCTAAGAAATGAGAAATTACAATTTTGGGAAGAATGTAGTGGGCATTTTTATTAGATATAAGCATTGTTTATAAGACAGTAGACATTCATATACAGAAATCAAGTGCCCAGTCTGAATTAGAAGATTACTTTGTTGAAGAGATTCGTGGGTTGACCAAAAATATACATACAGTGAAACCCCGATTTTACATGTCCGGAATTTACGTTTTCCCTCTATTTCCGTGTTATTTTTGCAGTCCTTTGTCATTTCAGTACATTAAAAACAATAAAATATTTTACGTTTGTCTTTTCCACGATTAACATCTAAAGTTAATTGAAATTCGTTCAGTCAGTTCGCTATTTGTTGTAGAGCAAAGAGTATGTTGGTCATTTGCTTGTTATTTTTCATTCTCATACCTACGTAATTTTTACGTTTCGTTTTTTTATTAGTTTTTGGAAGCTGAAATCGGCAAGAAAACTACCTAGAAGATAGTATAAATAACAATTATGGCTGGGAAAGAATTCATGAATAACCCTTGCAGACTTAGACGTTGACTCTAACCTAATAACATTGGACGTAGTGGAAATTGATGAAATAGTGGATAGTCGTATAAACGAAAACTTGACAGAAGAACCTTCATGTTCATCCCATAAATTTAGTTCCTACAAGAGACGATGCCGCGAGCGATATTGAAGGCTTCATACCACATTTTACTAGTATTAGTAACGTACCATCAGAAATCTTTAACTTTCATTTATAATATTGAAAAAAACTATTTAAAAACAACAAAAAAACATACATCAAAAAAAATTGTTAGATTTTTTCAATAAAAAATAAATATAATGTTTTTTAATACCCCTCCGATTTACATTTTCTCTGTTTACATTTTATTTTGTTGGTCCCTTCAAAAACTTAAAATCAAGGTTTCACTATATTGAGTTTTCTTACAAAAACTGCCAACAAACACACTTTTAGCTATCACATAACTTCTATAAAGTCAGAGTATCTCAATTGAGTTCAGGAAACTTAATAAAAACATTATGCCTGGATTTTTACAACCTATACATATGAAGAAATTAATTGTCAAATATTCAAGCGGTGCATGCATCAGATAATCAAATGCTGCTAAGACTCGGAAAAACTGCAAAAATGATCCAGTTCATTATTAAGATTAGGAAATTTTAGTATTTAGGCCATGTTTTAAGAAGAGAAAAGTACTCACTTCTGCAGCTCATAATTCAGGGAAACATTGCGAGCAGGAGCATTGGAAGCAGACCTTCAGACAATGGTACAACATATTCCGAGTGGCTGTCAATGGATAATAATATGTGCATATAATTTTCTTATTTGTTTGAAAAATAATTTTGAGATAATAATTAAATAAAAAAAACAGAGATGTACCCGCAGAATATGTGTCGCATTAATATTTTTAACATTTTCAAACTAAGCTAAACACTTGCGCTATGAAAATAACCAATTCAGTGGTCTGCTGGGGCGAGGCGAGTGCCTTAACCACTAAACCAACAAGCTAATTAATACAATAGCTATATTCTTACGACATTTATTTCTTAGAATATTTTTATTTACTGTTATAATTACAGTACTGAATGTCTTAATAACCGCTACATTACTTTGCTGCTTATAATATTTTGACAGGCGTAAAATCATTTAATCATGTCCATATAAAAAAAAATTAACATCAAACTATGACACAATATATATACTATTTGATTTATACAGGAAAAATTTATCAAATAATGTCACTAGGTCCTAAATAAAAAATTGTGCATACTTCTCATCATTATTTTGTTTAAAAAATTGAAAAATTTGCGGAATGAATACCCTATTTTCATGCATAAATTTTCAAATTTTAAACAAATGAGTTACATACTAAAATATAAACAGGTTATCACAATAATCACTTGCTATTTTGAAGGAGCATAAAAAGTTATAATTATTTAAAAAAAAAAATATCCTTAAGTCATGAATAAAGGCAAATGTATTTTTTGCAACTATGTGAATACCCCATTGCTGAAAAACCAAAACGACGTACACAAAATGGTCAAATTTCTGACCATTTGACTACACAAGTCAGACTTACATTTTCTACATTATTGTAGTGAAATTTAATATTGGGAATAATATAAATGCTACTTATTGTATTTGTTTAATGTCAGCCTGCCTATTTTCAGAATTTTTTATTAAACTCCTTGAGTCAAGGAAAATAGTTCTAATCTGATTTTGACCAATTCTAATTATGTAATATTATTTAAACATTTCCGACATTAAAAGCGTACATAAATATTTAATTTGTAGCATTTTAACTCAATAATAATACATATATGTACTGAGATAGCAATTTGCTATTGTTTAACGAGGCTAATGGAAATTTGACCACCATACAGACAAAAAGTGGGTCCCAGTTATGAGACAAATATGGAGCTCCAAATGAGGCACTTGTTTATTACTAAAAATACCTTTAGAATGACATTTGTCTTAAAAGTCGCATGAAAGACAGTACAGAGTTGAATGTGGAGCAAGCCATGACTACACAAATCAGTAAAACTGTCAGTGCATACTTTTATCAACTGAAACAGATTAAAAGTATTCGGAGACATCTTCCTCTTGAGGCAGCCTGTCTACTCATTGTGGTGTCACGTGTGGACTATTGTAACAGCATCTATGCTGGCCTGCCAATGTTTCAGATAGATAGATTACAATCCATTCTAAATATGGCAGTACAGATGTATGGAGTATTCAAATTCTCTCATATAACATCTCTTTTACATCAGCTACATTGGCTCCGATTCCCTGAAAGAGTCGGCGACACATAACACGGTGCCTCTGTATCTTCAAGAGCTTTGTATCCCAGACAATTTGAATGGTAGACGTCAAACTGTCAGGTCAGCTTCTATTACAGCCACAGGATGAGTTGTAGAACCGACCAACTGTTGCTAGAAGTCTAAATTTAGTGAAGGGGCATTTGCGGTGTCAGGCCCAAAAGCGTGGAACTCTTTGCCCTCCTTCATAAGAAACAGTGCATCAGAGACTTTATTTAAGAAGAAACAAAAAATGCACCTTTTCAAAAAGTCATTTCCATAAGTGAAAATAAAATTTTTTAATTTTAAAAACAAAGATAATTGTAGAACTGTAAACAGTTTATGTGTAACACGCCTGCTCTTTAGGTGAAAGTTTTTACGAAAATGGTGCTATATAAATTATCTATTATTATTATTATCTATGTGTTTTATACGCAGAGTATCTTTACTGACAAATCTGAGACGAGACTCATTTTTGTACTCACACCATTATGAAAATAAGAAAAGTTCCTTTTACCCCTAATAAGAAGCTGACAGTACTACTGGCTTTTATTATGGTTGACAATATTGACAAAATGCTATTAAATCAAAATATGATTTAAAATAAATATAAATAACAAATTTTTATTGAACGTTTTATTATATGTACTCAAATATGAGGTAGGTACAGTATTTGTGTCTTTATTTGTTTTTCAGGTTAAAAAACAGTAAGACTTTTATTAAATATGTACATATTTTTTCTCATATATTTGCAAAACTAGTTTGCCTTGTATTAAGCATTCATTATGGAATCGCAATATGTACTTCACGAATTGAGAGAATTATAAAAAAACAATTTTGGAATTCAATATGTTTCTCATATGATAGGATCATTACCAGTAAAAGTTGATTTTTCTTGCAAGTCTGTAACGTTTCACGGTTCTTCAATTTCACTCTCAATCAAAACATTATTTATTTTTTCCACGTCGGTAACAAGACAGACGTGTGCCGTATCATCAAAGAAACACGTGATGCTGAGCCCTTCGATGGCACAGGTGTAAGGATCTTCCCCATATCTTTCACGAATGTAAACAGAACGTGGATCTTCAGTAAGAATGGAAACTATTGAAGTTTGTATGTTTAGAGATGCCACCTGAAAAGAGATAGAAAATATATCAGCCAAATAATAGAACCGCATTAATTCAAACCCCTTTTATTTGAAATCTAATATAATTCGAAACACTTCAAAGACCCAAATTGTTAGTTTCATACTTAATCAACCTCTTTAATGCGAAAACGTCGTTAACATGTACAAAATGATCTTACTTACCATCACGCTGTTTCTCCGCGGGGGTATGCAAAGAGGATAGAGCGCCACACTTTTCTATCCTGACACATAATTCTCGCCTCATCCACATTCGTACATCTTATACAAGCTTGACGATTATTGAGGTTTCTAACAGGACCGTCCTCCAGTATCTGGTTTACCTGGACATGCCAAGTCTTCTGCGGACATCCTCTACTTTTGGTGCCATCAACACTTGCATCATATATTTACATACATTTTTACATCACATAATTTAAAAAATTTGAGCAGATTATAAAAAATTAAAGATCATGGTTTTTTGACCACACACACCCGTGTGAAACGTTCTTCATGTATTTTGCGATACTTGCTGATACAATGCGTGTCTCAGTCTACTTGTGTGCTACCTCCTTTATGTATCTTGTATTATATAAATGTTGAAAGCCACCCCCATAATTCAAGAACTTTTCTATTTGGGAGAGCATAACTCTACTATTGTTTTTTTATTGTCGAATATATAAATAAACCTAAATAAGTTTAAAAATAATAAAAAAATACAAGTATATATATATTATGTCACGATAAAATTGGGGAATTCCGGGTACACTTACTTCAGTTGGTTGTTTTGGCAGTTTGGCCGGAGAAAAGAGACATATTCCCCTTCATAGATAAAGAATATACTTTCTCTTTTCGATTCTTTTTACTAATAACAGTGTTTTAAAAATGTTTTTTTGTTGAAAGATTTCACACATTTATGAACGATTGTATTTCTAATAACTGTTTTTGTTGTGTTAATAATACATAATCATTTTCCTTATCTTATTATTTCATGAGAAATTTTTCTAATGATCCCGAGACACGTGCCCTCATTTAATGCGGTGATAAAATTTGTATTGCGGAAGTGTCGAAAAATGAGACAAGGAAAAATAGATGATTTTGTCAAGCCGAAACATGCCTGACAATTAAAAATGTTTAAATTTGTTCTTATTATTCTCAATTTAGTGTTATAGTTGTTAGTTATTGTATTTAATGATTATTTAATTTCCCGAGAATATTTTAAGGATATTTACTTATTAGAGAATTACATCAGGATTTTGTATTAGTATAATAAATATTGCGTTTCAATATGATTTAGCGAAATATGCCAAAATATGTATGCTTTTCATGAAATTAACTTTATTTATTTTATTAAATTAATTTTTTATGACTTGTGATTTTTTACACAATCGTATCATGAAATTTGTAAAATGAAAATTTTTTTTGGTCCCTTAAACTTCGAATTAACGCGGTACTACTGTATAAGAGTAACTCTGATTCTGTTAAAGTGGCAAGTAACTGTTAATAAATCTAATTATACCTGAGATTCCATAAGTCTTTCAATCTTTTCTAAACAGTCATCAGCAAACTGCACACTCAGTCTCGACACAGGTGCATTAGTAATCCAATTTGCCACTCGAATATTTCCTGAAAAATTATTAATATAAATTTATGTAGATTTTTACAGTCTAGAAATAATGTCAGGTGGACATTTTTAACATTTACTGTTATGTATTGTGATTAGAGGACTTATTGGGTAAACAGAAGTAACGGTTATAATTACTCATTACTGATACTGTTACATTGTATTGGGTGGGTCTATTAATACATTTGTTATTATTGCTGCTAATATTACAAACATTTTCTAAATATTGTGCAGATGATAAGCAAAGAGAATTAGTTTCAAGCAAGATAGTGAATTTGAATTTGTATTGGTAATTGGTATATTATATTATTGGTAATTAGTATATTGAATTGCGATAATACCTAACATAGTGGGTGAGGGAGGACCTTCACTACCTTCAGGGGCTTCCCTTTGCGAGGCAGACCTGGTAAACAATAAAGAAAAGAGAAACATAAAATTTATATCACCCATGGCGGCCATAAAATGTATTTATATGTCATCATATCAAATCTCTTTATTACAAAGTACATGTGAGTAGATTTAAAAAATATACATCATTTTTAATTTTCTGCATATTGCAATATTTACTGGTACCATGATCAGCTATGTCAATGGCGGAAAACTAACAAAGCTGCTGAACGACTAAACATTAAATTAAACACTTCGGACTAGAAAAATAGAAGAACACCAACAGTGCTTCAAAATGCAATACTGTTGGTGTTTAACCATTAATACTGCAGTCCATTGTAAGAATGTTGGTCAAAAGAAAACTTATTTTTGTCATAACAACATAAAAAACTACCTGTCCAAATAACTTGTTTCCAAATCTGAAGTGGTTTGAATGTCCTGGGGGTGTATAAACACATCATCCGAGTCCCTTCCATCCAGAATTCTAATGTTGGAGCCGTTTGGACTTGAATCTGACAACACAGGTCCATCAATTTGATCACCGGAAGAATTAGATTCTCCAATCAGCAAACGATCTATAAATACCCGGAAAATGTTTAACATTGACATTTTTTGACTATAAGATAAATATATCAGTATTCGGAAAGTTCACCGAAGGCAATTCGTTGACGGAAAGTCCACCAACAACAATTCACCGACCTGCAATTTGTCGAAAGGAAATTTCACCGATTCTACAAATGATCATCGATAATTTATTTATTATTACAATATTAAAATATAAGTATCTACTAAAAATTAAAATAGTATTATTTAAAAATAGCATATTTGAAAGATCACCAGTTTTTGATTTTGTCCCATTACACATAGGTATATATTACATTACTGGCACTCTGTACTAACAATTAATTAATTATTTATTTATTAGTTTATCTCAAAATCGTGTTTCATTAAGAAACATAATGGACTTGTACTGTTTCTTAAAGAAACATGATTTTTAGAGTACCAATTTAAATGTAGGGAACATGGGTTCAGGTTCCATTTTTTGACAGAACATCAGCACACTATCAAAAATAAAAATAGCATTCACAACTCATTTCATCAATTTGTATCGCTTATTCTGTTTGATACAAAATAAATTAATATGCTTAAAAATGTTTTCCGTATTTCATAAATCATTGGCGATCATTTGTAGAATCGGTGAATTTTCCTTTTGACAAATTTAGGATGGTGAATTGTTGTCGTTGAACTTTCCGTCGGTGAACTTTTCTAAATCCAAATATACCTATGCTTCAATCTTAAAAGTATATGTAAAAAAAATGGATCAAAATAAGAACAAGATCACATTTCATTGCTTTTTGCAATTACTTCTAAATTTCTATCTTTGTATTGCTTTACGTTTCTCTATTTAATTATAAATGATTATGTTGTACACACACTTATTTTTTTAAGATTATTAATTATAAATATTAATAATTAAAATGTCTATACGTTACATTACAATATATAATTTTCAAGACCGTTCAAATTATTTATAAAAGAAAAAGTAGAAGATTAAAGATAATAAAATTAGATGCAACAGGTGCATATAGTCCATATTTTAAAATAAGCTGTATATGATGTACATATGTATTTAAAATTGTGTACAATCAATATATAGGTTGCACATATCAGATAACTACGTAATTTTTATTAATATGCTTATATTAATATACAAACTGCACCTGTCATAGGCAGTATCACTGTATAAATAATGTACTATTAAATAAAGATACATTCGTATTTATTTGTATGAATTGAGGAATATGAATAATAACAGTATACAGTAAGATGAAAATATGCAAACAAATTATAAAAATAAATGTCTGTATTAATGATAAAGATTAAATTTTACCTTGCAAATCTAAGTCGACATCATCTCTATCATTTGAAGAATCCCTGTGCAACCTGTGCCAGTGCAGCCTGGCTGGGGGCCGGCTGAGTTGTGCAGGGTATGGACTATCATACTGAGGGATGAAGGGTTTGATGTCTAGCACAGGCGTCCCGTCCACCATGTCCACACCAGAAAAGAATATGCAGTTGTCTAGGAGAACATTTTGAATATTAAGGATAAACCAATTAATAAATTTATTGAAAAAATATTATTGTTGCTACTGCGATTCAAACCTGGATCTCTTCTTATCTGGGGAAATACATTAACCGATTATGCTACACCAACAGTGAGTTGATGACAAATTTTTGAACTTATATGTAGCACTTTCAAATTCATACATCTGTCGTTACATTATTTGTATACTTAAACCTGTAAAAAAGTGTGTACAATAAAGAATTTGGACAAATCAAACCCAAGCATTGGTAACAAATCAAACAAAATGCAAACATATAAAAACATGTGCACTGAGTATATCAAATCAATTAGTCATCATCATCATCAATATCAAAATATATAATTCCGAACTTCAGATTCAAAGGAAAATAGCAAAAAATGGTGGTGAAAATGGGAAAAATCAATTTACCATCAACACTATCAATCTTGACCAGAGACAGGCCGATAGGACTGGGTCTATGTGGAGATCTGGTGGCAAACACCCCCATTCTAGTTCCATTGAGGCGTGGTGGAGCCACCTTCGCTCGAATGTGCGTGCTGTCATTCGCATGGAAGTAGAATAGTATCCTGTCAAATAAATAATAAAGTGGTAGATGAATGAGGAATGCTTTGAATAAAAGAAAAAAAAGAGCACAAGATTTTTAAATAATAACTAATCAGTGCCAATAGGTATTTTTTAAATATATAGTTTAAATATATCTCCTTTTCCTTTTTGTTATTATAAGTGCATAAAAATAGCAAAACAAAATAAGCTCAATTTCGTTGTTTACTACATGTTTTATAGCTTCACCACCTATTTGTATATTTCTATATTACAGTACAGTAGAACCTTTATATTCATCATTAAACCGTTCTCAAGGGCCTGACGAATATGGAACCTGATGAATATAGAAACAGTTTTTCCCATAACAAATAACTGAAATTCAATTAATTTGTTCCTAGACCCCAAAAATAGTACACAAATGAATAAATTTTATGTCAAAACTTTACTTTTATTGTATTGAGGAGACATGATAGTAGAAGCGGAAGAGGAGAAGAGTTACTAATATTTAAGAAACAATTTAAATATCAGGTAACTATAATTCTGGTAATGGTTTTTGTTTGCCAATGATTCAGTAGCACTCGACTTAACAAAGAACTTGCCTGATGTTACCTGTTTTTTAAAACCTTCATGAAGTGGTCAATTACATTACCATTGAATCCATTTATGTTTTGGTTGATTATGGCAACATTTGGGTACCACTTTTCGAGTATATTCTACGTTAAATATGACAAATATAGAAAATATTAACGAATACGGAAACATTTGTTTGTTATCAGAATGTGACAAATATAGAGGTTCCACTGTATTAGTAAATATTATTTACAGAATTTCTTCTGAGTTGAGGAACTATTGTTTTTATGTCTTTAATTAAAATAAAAAATTATTTTGTTTAAATATCGAGGTGTATGTGCTTATTAAAAATATTTCATAAACTGTTCATTTTATTGTTTCATTATGTAATTTATATTTTGGGTTCAGAAAGAAACATTTTATAAATAAATATGGATAAAGCTAGACATGTAAATGTAAATAATTATTTATTATAATAATCTTTACAGTTGATTTGGTAATTAGCTAAAATTGGCATTGGCAAAATTGACAAAATAAAATATTAGTACAATTTAAATAATAAAAAAATCATTAAATGACATGGTCTCATATCACACAAACATATTCTTCTAAATGATGTACTCACCACATATGAGAAAACTGTTCTAATCCTTCTAAAGCATGCTGTGGATTTGTCAGAACTCGGTTATCAATTCTCACAATTCCCTGAGATTGTGACAATATTCCTGGCTGTCTCGGAACGGCTCTTTTACTTGCAAAACCTGTCTCCACATAACCAATAAATTTATGCGGGAAATCTGAATCTTCCAAAGAATCCATAGAAGTATTTGTGATGCTTGATGATGGCAGAGAAACGTCTAAAATAAAATTTAGTAAATAAATACAAATAAGCATGACAATTATCAATTTTAGATAAGCTGAATAAAATTAATTGACATTCATGAAAATCTTTCACAAAACTCTCAGCACATTCAGGCATATTACATACTAAAACCACCAATATCGACGATTGCACACAGGTCAAAAATTACAGTTATATTAGAAAAACATGGTACGACTGTTGGAAACAGCAAAATTAAGAGTTTAAGAAATATTGTAATAAATAAGAATATTACCATCCGTCGGACATTTGCCACATGCCCAAGATTTAATTGACTGTTTAATTTGCTCGACATCTTTCCTGTGCGTATGTTTAAGAGATACGAGTTGTTGCCTGAAATGTATAAAATACTGTTATTGAAATGTCTGCAAACATGTAAATACGGTAGCCAGATTAAAATACAGGAATCGCTCATACCTTAAATTATTTATTTCATTTCGCGCCGATGATAATTGATTCACTAAAGCGATAATTTCACTGTTTCTTGAAGATGATTCCATTTTACAAACCCGATAAAAAAGGCTGGAAATACTGCCCGGCTGTCAGATAAACCGCCATAGAAAAAAAGCAATATGACAGTTTAATTTAGTGTTGCCAAGATAAACATTAATTTAACTACGGAGTTTTTAATCCAAATTTACATTTTTTAAATAAAAATATTATTTTTAGTCAGATAGATATACACATATAATGTAAGTAATATATTATAGAGATCTGAACACTAAACAGATACATACCTAGATGTTTACTTGAAATAAGTTGATTTCTCGATTCACGAGAAAAACAAAAAGTTTAATACATACCTATTTTCTTATTTAAAAATTGAGAATAAGGAAAAATCATTTAAATAAACTACATATAGTTTTTACAGTAACTGGATAACGCTTTTACTTACTATGTCAATGACTTTTTAACATCCATTTATTTTGCCGTTTCAATTCCATAAATGAATGGGTTTAGGAATTATGTATTAACTCTGGACTAATATTTTTTGTTTCAGTACACCATAAATTAATGGGTTTAGAGGCATTTCTTAGATTCTAGATAAATCAAACTGAATATTGTGTATATTTTATCGTGTTTAAATTTTGTAATCTAATCTCGACATAAATCATTCAAGACATAGTATAATATGAAATAAACGTAAACATTGTTTAGATGTAAACTAAATCATGTAGATGGATATTTAGAAGAGATTTATTAATAAATAGTGTTTATCATTTATATAATATTATGTTCATCAACTTTTCCGTACAACTTATACGTCACACTCCATCTTACATGTATATTATTCTCACACGCAGTAGGATTAAAAAAACCCACTCTACCCAATGGTTTGTTCATCATAACGACCCCTTGGAATAACAAGGTTCCAACTAACATTTTGGGCTAATTTGAGTTATTGCATGAAAAGGGTTCCAAATGCACAATTCTTTATTTCTTCCATACACAACAACTCTATTTAACGGATATTTAAGGAAATAGCAAGAGCTGCCCTTCCTGTTGCATCAGTTATTTATTTCAATTTATGGATCATTATTGTTAATTTACAATATTTTTAATTTTCCTCATCTTACAGTGGTCATTGATAATATTGAAAATAAGTGAAGACGTTAAAACTGATCATATTTGCATACTTAAAGTAAAAAATACACGAATATATGTTGAAATTTAATAAACAGTGTCAGTGTCAGATAGAACCTTGTTATTCTGAGGGATCAATAAATTAGCTCGAAAATGAAATAACTTAAAACTATTTGTTGAAATAAACTCTTTACATAGTAAATACATTTATTTAAACGTTTCAAAAGTGATACAATTTAGGGTACAAAAGTAATACAATAATCAAAAAAAAAAAATTTAACTCAGCCATCATTGTTTCATTCTCTCCACAAATTAAAGTATTTGTTAATACTAAAATGGTTTTTAATATAACGATACAAACATCTTCATCGCGTCGATAGACACGCATTGGATTAACAAAATAAATATAATTTTGTCAGCACGCAGCTTTGGGAAAAGCGGACTTCGGGTGTTCTTCAACAATGCAACAACAGCACCCTGCAACAAAACATTATAAAAAAAATAGTTGCTAAAATACAAGTAGACAATATATTTTTTAAAGTCCGTTGATGCAAAAGCGTGATCTGTGATAGCGATGGCAAATCTTTCTCCGCAACTGGATTAAAAATATGTATTTGTAAAAAAATATCGTCACGTGTCAAAATAAAGTCCTATATTGATCGTACATGTCAACACTTACATTACAAATAATACAAAATCCATTATTTTTTCAACATTTAGATACAAAATCATACTTTTCATTCAGACATTTTATTTAAATGATATAATTGTTATAAAAAATGTAAAAAAAAAAATCATTTCATTTAATTAAGCCCAATTTGACGATTTTGTAGAATATAAATTACTGGATGGTGTTACATTATATATTAAATAATAAGGATAAGGACGATTTAAAAAAAATGGGGGTCTACAAATTAATTTGCAATGATTGCAATTATTTTCATATAGATAAAACTAGCAGAAATTTCGATATTAGAATTAAGGAGCACTCGAGATGCTTAAGTAGCAACAACAATTCTGAATTCCCAATCACCTTTTGGAAACAAACCATTCTTTTGACATTAACAAGGGTTTAGAGATTATACATACAAATATAAGGGGTTTACAGTTAGATAAATTGGAAATTTTAGAAATAAGAAAAAGTATTAATAGTAAGCTAAATATTATAAATAACCAAATCCTCTACAAATAGTCACCTTTTAAAATTATTTTCTTAGTAGTTCCTACTTAGTTACCCACCACTTTATAGTTTTGTTTTTATCTATGGTTGTATTTTTAATTTTAGTATACATTGTTTCCTGAAGAGGATACTATAGGTATCGAAAGTATATCTCTTATCTATGGTATCGAAACATGTTGAATAATCAATAAACAGTGGTTAAGTAATTTGTCTTATTATTTATAATATATTATAATTTGCTGTTTTTTTTTTTTAAATGACAAATCATTCAGTATTATAATAGCAATGAAAACGTAATAGGCGAGAGCCGTAAGCGGTTGGGGATATTTGAGATAAGCATTACTGTTGGGGTTTTAGTTGTTTTTTGTAGACGCGTTTTTGTTGCTGATAATTTATTTTCATTCTTCTCACATAATATTATTCTAAAGAAAAATTTCTATAAGAGCTAATTACTACTGAACCCTAATTAATATTGAACAATGTTGACTCCAATTTCAGTTTCATCAGATATTTTTACTTTCCTTAGCGTTTATTTTGTCCTTCATATATATCTTAACGTTATTTTATTAAAACTTTAATATTTAGTCTTGAACTTATGATATTGATTAATCATCATCACGTCGGTTCGTCATGACTGAAGATCGCGATCTCCATGAACTCCCCGCCCTCTTGACTATGCTCCTCCACTTTTCTCGGCATCCTGCAGATCTTAGGGCTGTCACTAGAGCAATACATGTTGCTTTTTCCACTTGGTCGGTCCAATGGATGGGGGATCTTCCTCTTCCTCTTCGTACTTCGACGTGGCCCACCACAACAAACTTCTCCAAACTATTTTCTCTTCTAACAAGGTGTCCAAAAAATTGATGGATTCATCTCAGGCAAATGGTTGAGAGTTTGTGTTAAATATTGATTAATATTCATAAGAAAACATTACTTTTTAATTTTTTTACTCGTCTCAAAATTATAATTAATCTAAAAGCTACCAGTACCTATCTAATAATTATTACAATAAGTTAAGTGATATCTACGTACAAATAATTTAACTGATTTTAAGTGATGGCGATTTTGGGCAGACCTGAGTTATGAATGCCACAACGTTGTATATTTTCTTGGGAATCCAATGGTGTATTAAATAACCATATAAAATAAATAAAAATACCATTTACAAGTTAGATTCGCCAGTGGCGTAACTACAAAAATTAAGGCCCAATCCAGAATGGAATAAAGGTCCCCCTAAATAAGTATCGTATGTTTATTTATTATTATTATACAACCCTATTTAGGCACTAATATAATTGATTAAAATAGAAAATTTCATCAGGAGTGCGATACACAAAAAAAAATATATCAGCATGTTTTTACATAATCAAAATTAAAAATGAAAATAAATAAAAAATGCGAAGAAAAGCAATTTATCCGTCACCATTGAGTTAAAATACAAAATATTATAATAATGTAGTCTTATAAAGAGTTAAATTAACAGCAAAAATGTCGACTACCTCCGCATATTCATTTCCCAAAGAATGCATTCTGATGTCTGCGGAGTTAGCTATTGCAAGTGTTTTGACATTATCCCTGTAATAGAACAATGAATTGTGTCTCAGTGGTGCGTGAAAGACAAGCAGACCAACAATCTGGGGACAGTCTATCATACCATTGATGATCCTGTTAAAGAAATATAAGGTCGGTCATCGTACGTCTCACTGATAATTTTAACAATTTCAGACGGCTAAGGAGATAATCATAATTGATATAGAGCGTATATAATTTAAAATTAATGAATCTTAAAAACTTTCTCTGGATTTTTCAACCGCCGTCGAGTGAACCATGTAGTGAGGCGACCATATAACCGAATTATATATATGATACACGAATATTAGCACTGCGTGGTTTATCCATTAAATATTATGAACGAAATTAGTCTCTCGTTTCATATAATATTTACACTTTGCAAGGCATTTACATATGCAATTTAAAAATTACTTCTCATTACGGCGATAGACTATTCTTGAAGCCGACGTATTAGCGGGGCCTTATTAAATAATCGATAATGTTTTCACCTGTTTTTGCAATACTCATGAGAAACGATTTTTAAATTTTATATTTCCATTTCTTGCCGTGAATTACTACTAACGCCGGGAAAGGTATATATACTCACAAAAATAACATTTTAACGAACTGAAGCGCGCGATCTTTTCGGGGCCCCAATGCACTGCATTGGCTGTATTGGCATAGTTATGCCACTGAGCAACATTTTATATCATGGTCTCATTTATTAACGCATGTAATTTGGGTACGAACATAACATGGGCAGGCCTTCGTCTAATAGTCGATCGATAGTAGTTAAAGATGTTGATGACGGTGATATATATACGCGGGGAAAGGGGAAAATGTCAGAAACGCATTATGACGTATCAATATAGGTGTAGAAATATTAATTATAATAAATTACAATAGTACGTTTTAAAGAAACCGTAAGAAATATAATATAAAATGGTGAAAAATTATATAAAAATACTAAAAAAAAATCAATGTAGTAAGTACCCTGTGAACAGACTAATGAAAATGTGCAAAAACATGACCGCTGGGTAAACAAGTTTATCTCATGTAGCTCAACGAAATGAAATCTGCGATGAAACATTAAAAATTCTAAAATATTTAATAATTATTATTTTAATTCAAAATATAAATAGTTTTTAACCATGCTCCCTAACAGCTTCTCACTGGCCGGCTGAGAATCTATTATCCATCCACGTCGGTCCCTCATGACTGAGGATCGCAATGTCCATGAACTCTCACCCACTTGACTACGCTTCTTCTTTTTTCTCGACATCCTGCAGATGTCAATGCCTGTTGCCTTTGTCGTTTCATTTCTGGCTTGCAGCTACCGTCGCCAGTAATTACGTATCCGAGATAATTGAAATCCTTGACAATTTCAAGATCTGGAAGGGCATCTAATCATGAAAGCTGGTTATGTCGATCAAAGATCATTAGATTTTTTATTTCCTTGTTTATCTCAAGGCTCAATTTTCTACTTTCTTCTCCAATGCGACAGTTTAGTGTAATCATTTATTCTTCTGATGCAGAGATCACAGTTGTATCATCCGTGTACCTGAGATTAGAAATCTTTTTGCCTTTAATTTTTACTGCACCATTCCAGTTTTCGAATGATGTATTTTTCACATATGTTAAAAAGGTCTGGAGACAATATATAATACATTCTGTCTGACTCCTTATCACACTTTAAGCTTTTTAGAGGAGATGGAATATAATTTAATAGTGTATTGAAACATGTATATACATATGTTCTATACTCTTTGTGCATTTGTCCTTCCAATATAAACCTTAATATACCTGTCCCGATCTGACCAACCAATGACTTAGGAATTTCGCCGACGAAGGGTCAGATTACCTTTTGACATCGAACTGTCAAGATCTGTATTCTTTTTCTATCGTCCGAAAACAGCGCCATGCGTGACATTAGGACCACGAAGAAGCGATATTCTCAACAGCTCCTGAAGTGCAGTGATTTATCTTTTCTTCACAAACAACGTGCTAGTCAACTGGAGGTGAAAACGACGTTCAACCCAGAACTTTAGTGCAAGATAAACCAGATCCATCTGCCGTTATTTTCCTTTTTGAATCCACTTCGGGTTGCGTCAACTAATCATTATTATAATCTATACAGTCCACGGGATCTTATCCCACCAGTCGCTATGTAGGCATTATTTAGGCAAAATTATAATTTGCTAATAATGTGATGCGAAGGAGGAGGGAAGTAGTAATCTACAGATACAGAAATAAGAGCGGCAAAATCACGAACAGCTTCAGTGCATCACGGTCTTAAAGATTTAAACGAGGCCAAGAATGCAGCCCAGGACATAACGTAGTGGAGCAAAACGATTAGAATAGTCGACACCAGATAAACTGGATTTAATTTAATTTAATTTAATTGTATTGAGGGATTTTGACAGTGTATAAACTTATTATAATTAACATAATAGATATTTAACATGTGATACTATTTATGAAAATCCACAGAAATGTTTATGTACATAAGTATGTTTAGGTGCAGAAGATAAATAAAAAGATAAAAAAGAGGGAGAAAGGGTGTTGAGGTTGCAACTATTGTTGCAGTAAAGGGAGAACAAGACTTATTTATAGGTAGAATGATTAGTCAAAATTGAGATTGAGGTGGTTCATAAAAATAACCCTTTAAGCGCAGTAAGGCTAATGTTGAACAAGTCAATTTCTGTCAATTTCTCATTATGGTATTTGCATGACCGGTGAATGAATGAATTTTGTATGTAAGATGCTCTACTTCTGGAAATGTGGAAAGTACGGATTGCCGGGTCGATCTAGATGGCACATGGAGATATAAATTCCAATCGGTTGGGACAATCAATATGGCCTTGCAGTAGTTTGAAGAGAAGTATTAGGTCAGCACGTGTTCGTCGATGTTCTAGGGTCTTCACATTGTGGAAGTATGCTGCATCTAAATAGGAGCCGAATGATAGATTAGATCTAACATTCAGATGTCGAATAAACCTATTTTGTATTCGTTCTAATCTCGCAATATATGTAATCTGCCATGGGTTCCAGATTTGAGAAGCGTACTCTAAGTGACTATGATATGGCGAAGATGAGGAATAAAAATTACTGCACAAACATTACCACGTAATAATGAACATAATGAATCTTTCTTGTATAAGAATATTATTGTAATGCGCCCCATACAATTTAGGTTCACTAGCGAATATTCGTGTATGTAATGCGTCCCATACAAATTGAGAAAAAGGAATCGATGCACTAATTACGAGAGAGATAAAAAAATACTAAGTCGCCGAGGTAAAGTAATTCGTGCTAAAGCAAACAGAGGCATGCTCGGCATACATTAGAAGGGGTCGTTAAGGTCCACAATTAGGTTCAGAGACACATTAAGGACAGAAACTGACTCTTCTTCCTCCGGGGAACGGGTTGACTTTTTTTCAAGGGGTGGATTCGGGAGACAAACGAGTCGGACACGGTACGAAATCGGTTGAAATTATTAAAACCGCTTTATTCGATCGAATGTAAATCATTGATGGTCATTGATTGCACAATCGCCAAGTTGTTTTACAACATTTAAAATCATCATGGCGATTTTATTTAGAGGTGGGCAGAGGAATAGATCGCCATATTAACTTTCTTCGTGTTCATGCACACACTTTCTTGCACCGTCTCATTGATTTAAATATTAAACACGTAAACTTTTCATACTACCAATATAATAAGTCAAATTTGTTATTAACCTTGCCTTCCCAAAGCGCGGTATTCACATTCCCAATAGATCGCTTTAAACTCGTTAACTCAATAATTGTGCAAACGATTTCATTCCTATTTTTTATAATCTTCACTGAAATAATGACGAACATTTTCCCATTTTTTGTTTTTCAAATTTCTAAGCGCATAATATTTCAAAATATTGTTTTCGGTCTAGTGATCTTAGCGCGGTACATACACTTGCGCATGTCGATACCATACTTCTGTATCTTATCTTTTAGTTATTTTACTTATTATTTGTTTCGCTCTTAACTAATGCATTAGGTATCCCCATCCTATAGACGCGAACGAGGGAGACAGCTATATCGCTCATCGCGACTCGCGACAAGAACAAGACATTCGGACAAGAAACGTCCGGCGAGGTAGTTGGGTCCGTGTCGCCCGTCATGAACTTTTTATTATCGTTTGTATGAATATGATCTGGGGTGTTTCTATACCCCTCTCGGACCACATGAAAGTTCTGGCCGCTTAGTGACGAAAAGGTTAAATAAATATCATATATCACATAGAGACGAAGCTATTTTTATTATATTTAATGTAAAATATAAAATAATTACAGGGCTTACGACCTGTCTTCTTGGACATATTAAAATATTTACAAAATAAAATTTGTATTCATTTTCGGCGATATTTTCCCAAAAGCAACCCTTTCCAATGAGGCGTATGAATTTTGATTTGTTTTGTCCATGTCACGCCCCGATCCGCCCCTATACACCCTTGTACCCCCCGCGGGGAAGAAGAAAAACTGAGTTTCTTTTTCTCGCAAAGATTGTAACAGAAGTTAAAGAAAATTGGCGATTTTCTCAATCCACTCTAAAATATTGCCGAGCGGAGCACCACAAAGTGTTTTGATAAAAATGCAAATTCGCAGACAAGAATCCACGCGGTAAAACATTTACCAACCCTTTATCGTACGATATACAAATAGACGCTTGATATATCAATTACTGTAAGGGGCAAATGTAATTATTCATAAGAGTGTCAAAATGTGTTAAAAAAAATTCATAAATTTCTGTGTACTGCTGCTTTATATAACTAACTGCGCGTGCAAAAAAGTTAATGTTTTCACGTACTCGATGAATTTAACTTTTTAAACATACAGCAGTCACATGAGTGTGCTCGCGTGCAAAATTTTGCATACCTAACAAATTACAAAGGTACATAAATTATATTAACCTTTACCATACCGTGATATAAAATACCCATATGCAACCATCCTGTCAACGCGTGTTACCGTTAGAAATTTTTAACATTTTAAACGTGAAGAAAGCTTTTATTGGTTTAAATGGCAATAAAAATATTAATTCTATAAACTTACTTTAAATATTGAGCATTAATTAAAAAAATGGGATCAGTATCCTGATGTAATTCGGAGCTTTCAACAAGTCCCATAGAATACTACCTTTTTTCTTATCTCTCTTCATAAAATTAGTGAGAAAAAGAGATCATATATTCGTTTTTTTGTTATTATTTTTATTGTGAAATTAATGTACGATCTCTATTTGTCTTAGCACAAATGGTATTTTTTCCAGCATATTAATTTTATTAACCGATTGAATTGAAATATATATTTTTTTGTAGGATTTGCTCCACACAACTGATGTTTCAATAGTCAGTTCTAAACATAAACATTTTCCTAAGAATTAACTAAAACATGAGTTTTATGTTACGTATATTAACCGAAATATCACAGTTTTAATTGCGGCGATAGACATATGTTACTGCATGGTTTTGGAAGGGTTAAAAATATTTAACAATTTTATGATATACAAAATCTACTAGTGTATTTTGGATGTCGGTTATTTCATTTAACCATGAAGAAATCAAAACAAATTAGATTAATTACTCAGAAAAAAGTATATATGGTTACACTAACTACCGAGAGAATGAGATAAGCTAACTAATTCTCAACTTTTAAACCATTCTGTCGACGCGAAAACGTTCCGGGTTCGAGTCGGGTGGTAACCATATATTTTTTCGAAAGATATATTTGTTTGTTGATGGATTAATTTGTTTTAAATAAATTCAATAAAAGTATATTATGAGTACTTAAAGAAAAATGTACTCCCAAAAATCTGATACATATTTTTGGGACATTTTGGTAAACAATATTTGTGGTTGTATAAATCTTGTCTAAAATCCATTGTGGAGAATCGGGGATTTTAAGTTGATTTTTTTGGTGTGAAAGTAATTACACCAAGGATTTTCTCGGGTATCCACGATCTTTATGATCGTGATATAGATTTAATAGCGTAAAGAAAAGTTTATCATTCTTGCATTCAGGTTCGTCTCGGATTAATCGTTTTTTCCCAGCATCTTCCACTCCCACATCTTATATACGTCGGTTCAAGCCTCATTCTAAGATACCAGTTAGTCACTCCTATTTTCACAGCACAAGCGTTTAGCTTAGTTTGAAAATAGTAGATATTTTGATGTGGCACGTATTCCGCGAACGCATTTGTGATTTAAAAAAAATTGCCTTGCGGCTAGCGCTTTCTTTGCAGTCAAATTTAAAAAAAAAACTAATACACTACTTCGGTTCATTAATTTACAGAAAATATGATATTAAATGAGATGTTTACAATGCAAATGAATATTAATATCCAGAACTTTCGAAGCAACAATACGCATCCAGGTATAAATTCTATTTTTATTTGATCCACTTATGTACTTTCATATATGTTGTTAATCACAACATTCTAGGAGAGACTAACGTCTATATCAATTCACAGACCACCAAATATATACACGTGAACTAACGCAAATTCCTAGTCCCAATATTTTAATTTTAGTGTCACCCCCGTGATCACATTGATATCACTTACGCAATCAAATAGCTCCGCGACATTTTTTAAAAAATATAACTCGAATGGAATGAAAATTTAAACGCTGATATAATATGCATTAATGTAAAAGATACGTCTTATTTCCACAAATATTTAATTTTTGAAGAATAAATTAGTATTAATTAGAAATATACAGGTACATATAAAATCAATTTAATCGAAAAGTATTGTTGTTGCTACCGGGATTCGAATCTGAATCTCTTCCTATCCGGGGAAGTGCATTAACCGATTATGCTACACTAATACAGTGAGATGACGACTAATTTTCTAACTTGTAAGTTGCACTTTCAAATTGTTACATCTGTCGTTCCATTATTTGAAAGTCATCTTCTTTATATTTACGGAATTTCAAATAGGAAGAGAATAGATAAAAATAAATAATAAATAGGAAGAAGATAGGAAGAGATCCAGGTTCGATTTTCAGTAGCAACAACAATATTTTTTCGATAAATTGATTTGATATACAGATTGAGGAGGCAATAGACCTCAACAAACATTTAGGGTTCAATGAAAATGTAATTGTCGAACACGTGGTAGCAACTAAATATTTTTTCTAATTAAATTGATTTTATATGTATATAGAAAGATATACATATAAAATCAATTTAATCGAAAAATATTGTTGTTGCTACCGGGATTCGAACCTGGATCTCTTTCCAATCCGGGGAAGGTGCATTAATTACGTGTATATCTTTCTAATTTATACGTTTAATTTGTATTTAAAATATCACAGACCTATGTTCTGTAAAATTGCTTCACTTCATAATAAGAATAAGTTCTCCTTAAAAAAATAAATTCTTTTACTGTTGCATAAATGTGTCATAATCTATCGGATTTATGTTTCCACCAATAATGTATGTAGATTGCCGCTCGTCCCGCAACTAATGTTCCAAACCCCTCTCCTATATATACATTTCATATCAGGTCTATTCATTTACTAGTCTGTGATATCAATTACATTATAAAAAATACACATAGAGTATTAGAAAGAGCGAACCCCTACTTCTATAATATATTATTTTCCGATTATAGTTATCTGCAGGAAACATCCCCAATTTTATTTTCTATCTTCCAGTCGTCTTATCTTAAGTGTTGCGAGTGCCAGGGCGCAGGGCATAGAACGCTGATCACGCTCTATGGAACTGCCCAATCGTGGATTCCGAGAGCGAGATGAACTCTTTCAAGAGGTCGAGACGTTTACGATATCTATTTGCCTTTCATGTTCACTCAATTGGCATATTCTTGAGCTTGTAAAAATATGCGGTCTTTTTCTGAGAAAGATTCTCGTTTAGGTACTAATTCTCATTTTTATTTGGCGTACCAACTGTTCGCATTTGAGGGAGATACTCACAAATACAAGTTTAAAAAAAAATTAAGCACGGTAATTGATGTATTAACCTTTACCACACCATGATAGATATAAAATACTCGAACGCAGCCATGCTGTCAACTCGTGTTACCGTAAATAACAGTTAGAAAAAATGTTTTTATTAGCTTAAATGGCTTCAATGACACGAATTTATTCTAAACATTGAGCCTTCAGTTTTGAAAAAAAATATTAATAACATAATTCAGAGTATTATGTGTCCTTCCTTCTTATCTCTTCATTTAATTATTGAGAAAGCGAGCGTGTGTGATCTCTGTCTTTCACATCACAAATTGTATTTTTACCAACGTATTAATTTTACAACGGATTGAATGGAAAAAATAATTGTTTTTGTATGATTTTCTTTTCATAAATGGTTTTTAACTAGTCATTCCTACGCGCTAATATTTTTTTAGAATTATCTAAAATATAATTTTTATGCTGCATGTATTTACTGAAATATTACAGGTTTAATTGTGATGGTAGACCTGTGTTACTGCATGGTTTGGGAAGGGTTAAACTGCACACTGTTTGAATATAGTTGAGTAATTAAGTCTATATTGGATCTTGAGATATTTTGTTTTGAAGAGTTTATTCAATGTACATTTTGTTACTTAATTTAATATCGAATACGCTGCCGGTTTCGACACGTCTGTCATTTACAAGCGTTGTTTAAAATAACTCAAAATATACAAGTAATTAGTTGTCTTTGGGTGGGAGTAGTAACTTAAAATATACAGTAATTAGGTGTTGTCAGGTGGGAGTAGTATAAAATGAGATAACAAATGTACATTATTAAGGAGAACACATTCTTATTGTGAGTTGTAATTATTCAGAACATAGGTCTGTGATATTTTAAATACTAATTAAAAGTATTAATTAGAAGATATACATATAAAATCAATTTTATCGAAAAATATTGTTCTTGGGGAACGTGCATCAACCGATTATGCTAGAGCACACAGCACATTGACAGCACCTATATGTTATACTTTTTTAAATTTATATAAATTTTTATAAATTTTCGAACCTATATGTTATACTTTTTAAATTGATATATTTATCGTTCCATTATTTAAAATTATTGGGAGGACCGTTTTCAAATAATTACGCCCCTACCCTGATTATGGCCATCAACTTTAGATACTGATGGAGAGGAATCGGTCAAGAATCCAGGCTACAGAGATAAAATAACTAAGAAGAGCAGCAAAAGCGATGTTAAGAGATCAAATCAGAAGCGGTATCACTCGAAAGGGTCTTGGGATGAACCTGCTTCTGCTACAAATATAAAAATATTAGCTAAATTAGCTTGGATATGAAGAACGCCTGTAGAACGATCCAAGAGAATATGCAAACAAATGGACAGATCCGAAGAAATATGGAATTACCAGTGGTCCCCAAGTAATCGACACAGCGCAGGACAGAGAGCGGTGGAAGAGTGATTAAAATAAAGAAGTAACTTAATCACCGAAAAGATACCATTTTGTCAATAACTCTATTTAATTAAAAGTAAAATAATTCTAGAATTAAACAGGCCTTCATATAAATAAAAAAATTGGAATTAATATTAACGAATACATTATTTTACAATTAGTGCCAACTGTGTACTAGTAGAGACTTTAATGGCTTAGTTTTAAAAACTCACCGCTGTACTCATGGTGCTTTTTTTTATTCCCCGCATCATGCTATTATATTACTCAGCTCTGTCTTTAAGCTAGTGAATAACTCAAGTAATGTAAATGGCTATTTACTCAATTGAAAATTCCTTTCGGTTGATCCGTTTTGTATGGAGTCGTTACCTACGCTGTTTTTTAACAGAATAACATTAGAAAGGGTTTCAACTGCGTGCAAATCATTGGTCTAATTCATATTACTGTTTTTAACCTGTTGATTTCAAGATTGTTCTTTAAATTTGGTGCATGGATTTGTTTTTGATTTGAGAAAAACAAAAAACAATTGGCAGAACTATTTCCCACATTAACCTTTAATAAAAATAATTATTACGTGAAGTATTTTCAAACATTAAATGAATCATGTTCAGTCATATAAAGTTTATATGGGTAAGAAAGTATTATTTTATGTTAAAACTTAAACTTTAAAAATATTATTAACGGTACTCTAAAATTATAAATAAATACATGATAGGGCCGTATAAACGACGGATTTATTTTGTCCAAAATCTTTGGTTAAACGAAAGTACATATATTATATATGATTGTATAATATCATTGGTAACAGCATAACCTAAATGTATACCTACTGCACGCCACTGCTTATAATATAATATGTTCAAATGCCGAGTTGAGATTTAATACAGGCGAGTGAATTTCTCTCTTGGTTTGGTTGATGTTTTTTTTGCGTTTTTGCTATAAGTTAGAGGACCTTCGGTCATCCAGTAGCTGCGATGGAGGGTTCTTAAACTCTCGAGTTTTTTTACAATATGAAAAAAAAACAGAGTAGTTGGTCAGTTGGTCACACCTCTCAAGCAAAGGCACACTTTGAAAATGAATTTGAAAATTGACAAAAGAAGAGGTAATATTTTTTTGTTCCCTAATACGCAAGCTTTAATGTTAGTTACTTATAAAACAGGTAATTATAAGATTTGCGAGGTTTAAATTTTCAAATAAATTATTGCCTATCTGTAAAATAATCAAATGGAGATTGAAAAGATAACATAATTACATAATTTTATCCGTTAAGAAAAATGTATTAATATCATTATAATTATACTTACTTACTTACCATCACGCCGATTCCCCGTGGAGATAGGCAGAGAGGATAGGCACTCTTCTGTCCTGACACACAATTCTCGCTTCATCCATATTCATACATCTTCTCATACAAGCTCGCCGATTGTTGAGGCTTCTAACAGAAACATCCTCTATTATCTGGTTTACCTGGTCGTGCCAAGTCTTCCGCGGACGTCCTCTACTTCTGGTGCCATCAACACTTGCATCATATATCTTTCTTACCATTCTCTCCTCATTCATCCGTTCCATATGACCTAACCACCTAAGTGATCCTTTTTTAATCTTACTCATTATACTAACATCAGCTTTACATTCTTTCCTTATTTCTTCATTCTTGACTCTGTCATAAATAGATTTGCCACAAATAATATAATAACATAATTATAATGCTTCTATATACGCCTGAACATTAAATTTAACCAATACAAAGAAATTAACTTTGAGCGTATTAGTGTATGTAACTGAAAATATGAAATTTTTCACTTGACTCATTCTGCCGCCGTGCGACTCAATTCATCGTTAGTATCTACACGATAAACGAATGCCCTTCAGGGCGTTCAAAAAATCCATACATTGTCTTAATTCTTACAAATTTTGTAGAGTTTATCATAAAAGTTTTATCTATGTGTGTGTTAAAAAAAATAAAAAGAATATCGCATATATCTTCGTTCTTTTGAACATCTTCGTTTTCGTAAAAAAAAAAAACTTTAAGATGAATCGGTATTGAGAGTAGGCCCGCTAATCGAAAATTAGTTTACAAAGAAATGGTTTCTTGGATAAAGAAAAAAATATATTTTCACCAAATTAAATGGATAAATTGAAAACATGTGTTAGGATGCGTATCCACAGCGTGTAAAATACGCTAAAAGCTGGTTTAATCATCTCTACATATAAAATGTAATATACAATGTTTATATGAGTGACTTAATGCGAAAAAGTGTCGTCCGCAGCTCTTGATGTACCCTCATGAGCGTCGGACACGCCCCCTAATATACAAATTCATGTCAATGATTGTAAAAGTAAGAAAATTGATAGATCGTAAATTTTTATGTAACTATTTCGAAATTTAACGATTTATCTAACACATTTAATTTGCAGGGGAAGCTTTTGGGAGGTTCAAAATTTAAAAATATAATTTGAGAACGAAGATATTATGATGGTTATAATTGTATTGATCTTATTTATAAGATTATATATATTGTATCTTTCAGTGGCGTTCGGCAGGTATAGATTTAGGTTATGCTGTTACCAATGATATTATACATTCATATATAATATATGTAATACAATATATGTACTTTCGTTTAACCAACGTCTTTACACAGAATAAATATGTCGTTTATACGACTCTACCATGTATTTATTTGTAATTTTAGAGTACTATTAATAGTGTTTTTAAAGATTAAGTTTTAACCTTCTTACCCATATAAAAATTGTATGGACGTTTTTAAGAACACTTTCTATGACTGAATATGATTAATTTATTGTTTGAAAATTCTTCACGTAATAACTAAAGGAAATAATTATTTTTATTAAAGGTTAACGTAGGAAATAGTTCTGCCAATAGCTTTTTTTTTTCTCAAATCAAAAACCAATCCATGCACCAAATTTAAAGAACAATCGTGAAATCAATACGTTAAAAACAGTAAGATAGTAAAATTCGCGAATTAGTAAAAGATAAAGTAGACACTTCAATGACTTGCACGCAGTTATAACCCTTTTGTAATGTTATTCTGTTAAAAAACAGCATAGGTAACGACTCCACACAAAACTGATCGACCGAAAGGAATTTTAAATTCAGTAAATAGCCATTTATATGACTTGACTAGCTTAAATACAGAATAAAGTAATGTGAATGGCTCGATGCGGCGAATACACAAGAGCGCCATGAGTACAGCGGTGAGTTGTCGTGGTAGTTTTTATAACTAAGCAATTAAAGTCTCTACTGGTACACAGATGGTGTTAATTGTAAAATAATGTGTTCGTTTATGTTAATCCAATTATTTAATTTGTATTTGTTTTCCGGAATTTTTAGTTATGCACAACTCTTTTCCTTGTATGCACTGCACGTCCCTGTATTCTTAAAGCACACACACGCCGAATATATTTTTCAATTCTGAGAATTTTGTACGCTAAGATATGTACGATAGAAACAAAACTCGTTAGTCTAGTGTTTAAGACACTCTCCTAAAGGGTTTGAGCTTCGTTCCAGGATACCACAAAGTTAACCTTATTTTCACAGGATAAGCGTTTTGCTTAATTTGAAAATAGTAAATATATTAAACAAATAATAGATATCTCATAGAGACGAAGCTATTTTTTTTTAATAATGGAAAAATATGGAGGTATCGGTAATTACAGGGCTTACGTCCTGTCTTCGACTGGCTTAAGTGATCACTTTACACAATGGAACGTTCACCATTCCACCCAATCAACCTCCATATCTTTCAAATTTTTAAAAGTTGTATATACGTCAATATGTGGAATCACTTCGAATACCACTGCACTATCGCCATCTATGGACTAAATTTGATATTCATTTTCCCTGAAACAGCAAATGTCACAATGAAAATCTAATTTTTTTTTGAAATTATTTAAAGTAATGTTTTTTATCTGTAAAATGTTTTTAACACATTATATTTTCAGATAGATAAGATATTTTCTGTATATATTTCTCATTGATTAATTTGATTTAGTATTATTCACAGATCAGTAAATGAATAGACATGAAATAAAATGTACATGCGGTGAGAGGGGTTTGAAACATCAGTTTAGGGACGAGAGGCGTTCTACACACATTCTTGGTGAAAACATAAATCCGATGGTTTATGACATATTTATGCAACAGTAAAAGTATTTACTCTTCGAAAATTTAATTTTTGTGTTAATAAGATGTATTTTTTACATTAAAGCAGCGTTTAAATTTTCGTTCCAATCGAGTCATATTTAAAAAAAAGTTGCGGAACTTTATGATACCAAAGTGATCACGTGGGTGACACCAAAATGTAATATTGAAAGAAATAATTTGCTTTAATTCATGTCTATACATTTGGCGGTCTGAGAAATTATTGATAATGTAGAACCTTACTGTTATCAAAAAACTCTGCGAATTAAATCTAGTATAAAAATATTCTTCATAGTGGTTTGTGAATTGTTACAGCATACATACCATCGTACAAATGTTTAGCGTATAAAGTGCTGGGCATATAAATTTCTACTCATATAAATGTTTTATCGTACAAATAATATTGGTGTACAAAATTTTGAACACGGTATATTTCATCATCTCATATTGACACGAGGGCAATAACGTTAGTGCGATAGAGATCATATAACATTTTTTTTATATTGAAGGCGTGACGCAACGTAAAAAAAAATAATATTTAGTGTACGCGTATATATGTACATAAAATGCAAATCAAGATTTTTGATTTTATAATTACCTCATCTGTGAAAAATAAATTTATTCTGATGACGATTGTGTAAAGCTCTGAATTTATAAAATTAAAAATTGTTGTAGTTAAAATAAGTGTATTTGTGAGATACACTCGTTTAACTGCAACTACACTTGGATCGTAAATGTGTGTTAAACACTGTACCAATTATTATTGATACAGTGATTATCACAATTAATCAATGTACCAATTATTATTGTAATAAACCGAGAATTGTTGTATAGCAGACCGAGTTTAATTGCTATAGATTCAGACTGAGTTGTATAACTCCATGCGTTATAACAGTATTGCAATAAAGTGAAATTGAAATCGTTACAAACTGTCTCCCATGCAACAACACTGTATATCGGTTTTTACAAATACTGTTCATAGATATACTTATGGAGCATTGGTCATCTTGAATGATATACATAAATAAATATAAAATTCGAGTTTCGAGTTTCAAGTCCCGGGACACGAGACAGCAAAAAAACACGTAATTCTCGAGAATTTATTTCCGGGTTGTCTCGACACATATTCCCTAGTGTGTATTGTTGTAAATATTACATAAAATAGACCTGTGTTACTGCAAGGCTAGAAAAGGGTTAAATCATAGCGCTATTACTGTATGAAGGGTTAACGATCGCTCTGTTACCTTCGCAGCAGTTGCCACCCCCGCTTCCATCGTCACCGCACTCCTCGCCCGGCGCCAGGTAGGAGGCTCTGTAGATGGTGTTGCCCTCCATGGCGGCGCAGGGGTGCGTGTAGACGGGTCGTATCGCCCACGGCGGGATCCAGCGCGGCCGAATCTCCGTGGGCAGGTAGCTCAGCTTCTGCACGGTGGAGCACTCCATCTTGGCGCAGGGGCGCGAGTACTGGTTCACCGGGGCATACGAGGGGGGGCGCTTCTGGGCGCCCGGCGCCGGGAAGGACAGCCTGTTCACAGTTTTGTCTGCAAAACGGAAACATCTTTTAATGCAAGCATGAAGAATCGTAGACACCTCTAGATCTCTAGACAATTTATAGGGAGATAATTTAACAATAGTTTTTTATTGTTATTGTAGTATCAAAAATGATACTTAGCGATATCGATCGATGTTAACAGAATTGTTGTTGCCAAATCTGCATGAATTTGATTTGAACGACACGTGGTTCCAACAAGATGGTGCCACATGTCATATTGAAAATCTCACTATTAATTTATTTCAAGAAAAGTTTGGTGGGTCTTGGAGGCCATTTAACAGTTAAATGGCCTCCAAGAAGTTGTGATTTAACTCTTTTGGATTAATTTTTGTGGGGTTATTTGAAATCAACGGTTTATTTAAACAAACCACAAACACTTGATGATTTAAAATTGTATATCGAACGCTGCATTCACGACATTAGGCCTAATTTATTTTTTAGTCATCGAAAATTGGGTTCAACGAATTCACTCCTTCAAACAAAGCCGAGGTAGCCATTTAAACGACTTGTAATTTAAAACATAACGTGATTGTTTAAGCTTCAAAATAATAAAAAAAAAATTGTTTAATCTTAAACAGTTCTTGTTTTATTTAATTTTAAAATCATACCGTTCTTATTGAAAAACCTTTTATATCAAAATACAAATTAAATGTATCAATTAGAAAAATACACACATAACTATGTTCTAAAAAACTACAACTTCACAATAATAATGCGTACTACGTAAAAATATATAAGTTGTATTAAAGTTTATGCAAATTTACTAAAAATGAAATTGATTTTATTTTTGACGTCTCTTAGCGTATATTACTTAAAAGGTATTTGAGATTAGTCGTAATATAAAGGTGATAGATTTAAAAAAATGGAATAACAGATGTATCAATTTCAAAGAGCTGCAGCGTACAAGTTCGAAAATTTGTCGTCAGCTTACTCGGTTGGCCTAGTGTAACTGTGGTAATGAAAAGATCCAGGTTCGAATCCTTGTAGCAACTTAAATATTTTTTAATTTTGTATACCTTTCTAGATGTTACATTTAATTTGTATTGAAATACCACAGAATTATGATCTGAAAAAACTGAAACTTCACAATACTAATAAAATGGTCTCCTTAAAAAAATGATGTATATCATGTATTGGGTATAAGGCTTAGATGGAGCATTCAAAAGGTTTTAGGTGTGAGTGTATAGCTGCCCTATAGATCAACCGCTATCTTCGTCTTCGTATCGCAAAACGTATGGAATATTTGGACTATGTACAGTAATGCAGATGTAACAGACAGTTGGTAGTATTATGGATTGAAACTATGCGCTAAACTTATTGAATTTATTACACCTCTTATTATTACATTCTACCCCAAGCCTACTTTCTAACCTCCCCCTCTCCCTTTCTCCCCACACTTTTTATCTTATTTTATTACATATATAAATTACATATGTAAATATAAAATTAATTAATAATTAGATGAAATACTTTGTTTTAACCACTACTTACTTACCATCACGCCGTATCCCCGTGGGAGTAGGTAGAGAGGATAGAGCGCCACACTCCTCTGTCCTGACACACAATTCTCGCCTCGTCCACATTCTACATCTTCTCATACAAGCTCGCTGATCGTTGAGGCTTCTAACAGAACCATCCTCCAGTATCTGGTTTACCCGGTCGTGCTAAGTCTTCCTCGGACGTCTTCTATTTCTGATGCCATCAACACTTGCGTCAGATACCTTTTCTCTTCTCATTCATCCGTTCTATATGACCAAACCATCTAAGTGATCCTTTCTTAATCTTACTCATTATACTAACATCAGTTTTACATTATTTCCTTATTTAATCATTATTTACTCTGTCATAAATAGATTTGCCACATATATGCCTAAGTGATCTCATTTCCACTGCATTCAGTCTACTTTCGTTCCTCTTCTGCCAGTTCCAGACCTCACTTTCATACGTCAGTGTCGGTACCAGGACTCATTTGTGCACCGCTAGTCTTGCCCAGGTTGACAAATTCCCGTTAGATATAATTCAATTCAAAACGCCGTTCACTTTATTCCCTGCAGTCACCCTCTTTTCGATATCATTCTCAGCATTTCCGTTTCTATTAAACATACTTCCCAAATACACAAATTCATCCACTTGTTCCAAACATTCATTACCTTCAAGTATTTTGCACGGTGTCTCGCTTTTCTTCTTCTTGAATACCATCACTTTCGACTTGTTAACATTCATAATATAGTCGCTTTCCTTGCATACATCGTACATTCTACTCACTAGCCTCTGTAGTTCTTGTTCATTATTGCATTAAGTTCATTACAAATGTAAACACGTCGCCTCTCAGTGGGCTAAATTAGCATATTTTCAATAATAATAATAATAATAATAATAAGATAAGAATAAGTCGTTGAAGAAAAATCAAAATCACTTTCTGTAGTAAAAATTCTAATTGATATTCTTGCTAACATGGAAAATTATGAAATACGAAAGGTCTAAACATAGAAATAGTTGCGTTATATATAACACACCTAGTCCACAGTATTTTATGGGTGGGTTACCCGACTACATTATGACTCGAAAATGTTCAAGGAATATGTGAAAATTTTGTACAGTTACGGAAAATATTATTTTTGAAATTTTTACAAAACCATGTTAACTTATTTACGTACTCGAAATAAATATATTATTTGTAAAATTTATCTATTATTAATCGATATCTTTCCCTAAATTATTTAACAAAAAATAGTCTAGTCGCTTGAATATCGATGATCTTTAATTTTTTATATTCAATGTATAATCTAGAATCAATAAAATATTTCAATTAATTGAAATAATCGTATAATTACGATTTTTTTAAAATGCTTATTTTTTTTAAAAACGTTGAAATTAGGCACATACTCCTTGAACATTTACGACTCGTAATTAATTCAGGCATCCATTCATATTGTGGACTAGGTCTGCTAGAGATTTCTCTCAGAAACTCGTCTCGAAAGCGCGTAAAGAATAGTAGAGACTTGACCAAAATTATTCTCATCACTATGATTCATCGCCGCGTGTATTTTGTATGCAGCGTAGAATGTCGTAACATAACGACCTTTACCGATAAACACACCATTAGAGCTCTATAGTATTACAAATAGTAACATTTCCATCTTGTCTGTAAAGTAAATGTAAAGTACAAGTAAAATAATTTATTGGTACAGATTAATTCTATCTACGTTGGCCAGATGTCCAGTGAACGCAACATTCATCATCAGTATCTTGATAAATTAGATCGGACGATCAATGTCATAATAATCACATTATCCTAATATCTAACTCAGTTTTAGGCAGAACTACTACTCGTAATAGAATATCAGACAAACGTCTGTCAAATGGAGGAAAAGCGAAAAATATAATCGGTATAGGTATTGGCTACTATGTCTGATTTCACTGTTCTATAATTCAACATATCAGTGTTAGTGTCAGTGAAGGTATACATTTATTAGTGAATGAATATTCTAGTGTCCACTGTAAACATTTAATACAGATTTAATTTAATGTTTACTTTGATTCGATCACAAAGTAACTACAGTTATTGCTAACTTTTTTCTCATTGGTGTTAAAATATGAAATAATAATGATCATACCTTCGAGCGGCATTTTGGAGTTGCAGATGCTCACGATAGGCATGATGGGTGGCCTCCTGCTGGCGGGCTTGGGCACATAGTCGTGCTTCTGTGTGGTCAGGTCTTGCATGGGACCTCTGCCGTTCAGGTCATGGTTGCAGGGTAGGATGAGACGGGTCCTCTTCACATCGTTGGGCAGGTAAGACAACTGAACATAAAGAAAAATGGCTCGAATACATTTGGGCTTGTTCTTCAATGATGTTGGTGGTAATATAGGTGTTGTTATATATCGCACACCTAGATCAGAACCAAAACAACTCAAAAAGTCATTTTTCAGTAGACAAAAAAATAAATACATTTTTCTCCATTTTTTGTTACTAAAGTTGTGAAACTAAATAACATTTTACGTCATTAATGTATCCCAAAATGACACTATTTAAGAATTGGGGCTTAGTTGCGTATATAATAGAGAACCCGAATACAATAATGACTCAAAATTCTAGTTTTTTTTAGTTGTCTTAGTTTTGATCTAGGTGTGCGATATGCATATCGTTGTTTGATTTAGTATTATATATAGATTTAGTCTGACTTCAATACGATAAAGAAGATTTACATAGTATAAAAATCAAATTTTCAAGTTTGTCAATATTTTTTTTTATAACCTAGATAGATAGATGTCCCTCTTGTAGAATACTTGATATTTAGATTTTTTTCAGTTAAATATTAAAAAAATATATATCTGCATTGTATATAACAGAATTAGCCCTTAAAATAATTTAATAAAAAAAACTTTAAAAATAATCTCTTTCACTGTGGCCTTCGTCGGGTTGGGTGAACAGGATTGGTCACAAAAGAAAAGCAAACAAGTGCAAGACAGCCGAGCCCCGGGCTATGCAAGAAGCTCTAAAAATAAAAAAAAATAAAAGTATCGTATTTATTTAATATTGTTCAGATTTTTTGGGGTTTCAAATTTATATACATATATAATATATCAAATTTAGATTTATTTCTCAGAAATTATAGTCATGTATAGCTTTTTTGATTGTATGGAGTGCACGCCTCTGCACGCACACATCTAATAGATAATCAGACAAGACTAGAAGTAATAAAATGAGTATAGTGATATTGTTTGTCACTTATACTTAATCAGCAAGCAACATCGTGGCGATGCTATTAATCATAGATTTTACCTTTTGGATAGTGTCCCCAGACATCCTGCCACAGGACCTTACGAAGTTTCCAATCGGGAGCACCGGCGGTGGTCTAAAACCTTCCACCTGCTTGTACGACAGGTTGTATACTGTACCCCCTTCCATGGCCTTGCAGGGTTTTTGGTAAACATTTCTGGGAGCGAACGATTCAGGCACTGGAGGCTGGCAGTATTTCTGTTAGAATAAGGAACATTGTACTATAATGCAGTAGAAAACTAATGCAACACGTATGACAACTAATGAAATATTCACTTGCACGTCGAAAACCCTCACGATTTAATTTCAGATTCACATATTTACATGTAAATACTAATTATACAAATAAATTAAATAATATTTTAAAGAGAGCACATAATTATTTAATAAGTTGTAATTTTTTTCAGAACATAGTTCTACAATATTTTAATACGAATTAAATATATCAATTGGAAAGATATACATACACATAAACTCAATTTACCGAAAAAATATTTTAGCTGCCATCGGGATTTGAACCAGGATCTCTTCTTATCCGGTGAAGCGCGATAACCAATTAATTAATCAATTGATGAATTTAATTTTTATTAAAATATCACATAATTATGTTCTGAAAAAACTACAACTTCACAATTATAATCTGTTCTCTTTAAAATATATACAAGTTGTATTAAAGTTTTCTCAAAAATGTAATAAAATTAAATTGAAAAATCTCTGGCGTCTCCTAGCGTATATATTACTTAAAGGTATTTGCAATAAAATGTCATAGCTTTTAAAAAAAATTGAATAGTATATGTATCAATTTGAAATAGCTGCGACGTACAACTTCGAAAATTTGTCGTCAATTTACTAGGCTGACATGGTGTAATTGGTTAGCGCGCTTTCTCGGATAGGAAGAATTCCTGCATCAAACCCCGGTAGCAGCTAAATATATTTTCGATAAATAGATTTTATCTGTATATATATATATATATTTCTTCTTAATGCATTCAATTCATTGTATTAAAATAAATAATAATTAATTTGCCTTTATTTCTCGCT
The DNA here is from genome assembly GCA_022840565.1 of Eubasilissa regina. Lineage (NCBI taxonomy): Eukaryota > Metazoa > Arthropoda > Insecta > Trichoptera > Phryganeidae > Eubasilissa > Eubasilissa regina. The sequence goes on from JAINEB010000019.1 coordinate 9,670,156, forward strand.
TCTACATAGGTGGACCAGTTTTCATTCGAAAAGAACAACAGCCCGTTTCAAAAACATCTAATACTTTTTTTATAATCAATTTTTTAAATATGAAATAAATACGTGGTGTCGGAAAATTCGTACGAAATAGAACATACTACACATACAGAGCTCAAAATATTCATATATATCGTTTTTTTTTTGCGATATATTTTATGCTTTCCGTCGCCGTGTATATGTGATAGAAATAGGGTTAAGTATATTTATGTACAGAGAAAAAATAGTTTATTGGAATGTATAACACTTTTAGGAATATTTATTTTTGATGTATAGCTTGTATTGTATAAGTACGTAGATATATATTTATTATAATAGAGAAACCAACAAATACACTCGATTATGACAGACAAAAATATAAATATAAACTTTCTTAATATACAAAATTCAAAGATAATTTTTGTGGATATCATGTTTTTAACTAATTTCAAACGATAACTGACTTATTAAAAAACAGCACAGCATTACTGTCACAATGTGTATATTACATATGGTAGTACTCACACTAATACGATTGTTCTTTCTAAATGTAGAGTGGTATGTCTTCCAAAATTAATCCACTCACAGAGACACGGTAAAGACATTACATTTCTGTACGAATATTTCACTTTTTAATTTATATCCCATCAAACATTGAAAATGTAAGATATGATCAAGAAAATTTCTCATATAAATATTTGATTTTTAAAAAAAATGTAAATTAGAGATCACTTTTGCTACGATAATTACTTATAACTCTTAGTGAGATTTGAAGCTTCATGTTGACATTATGTTATCAACATTCATTGAAATAAATTATTTAAACTGTATATTTTCCTTACGTTTAAAATTCTGTTGAATAATATTTCAATATTATTAAAAATAATTTATTCTTGTTTTGGGGAAACTTGTAATAACTTATTCTTGTTTTGGGGAAAAGTAAGAAGAATTTAATTTAATTTAAAATTAATTAAAATTAAAAAAAAAAAAACTATGTAATCAGCTTTTTGGTGTAGGTATGTGTTCTTAGAATTACTTAAACTAATAAGGAATTTTAGAAATATTTTTAATATTCTGAGAAGCTAAAATTTTTAATCCCTAAGCTTGGTTGCCGAGCTACTTTTACTAAAATCTTATACTGGGTAGCGCATCAGCGTCGTCTACCGTTATCGCGACCAGTCCAAACGCTGCATTCGTAACGCATCAATGAATGTCATGTCAACTCGTGTCTCTAGCGATATACTCTGAATAAGGCTGCTTGTACCCAATGAAACGATAACTATAATAGGACACAGCTTCTTATCAGTTATCTTCACGAGTCCATGAAGATAACTGATGAAGTTGATCTGGAACTTGATGATGATATTTAGATCTACAGTAAGCAAGATAAGAAGATAATAAAGATAATTTTTACCGTCTTTCGCTTTTTAGGACAGCAGCAACATTTTGGAGTCTTATTATCGAAGTTTCTTTCTGGTCGCACTGTGACTGGTTTTCCAGTATAGTCACAACAGAAGTGGTTTTTTGACTTAGTTCTAGAAAAAAAAAACAAAATTTGGAAAAATTTGTGGAATAAGAAAAAATATTTCTCAAAACAGACACGTGACGCGCCTCTATTAATGTTTTATATTTTTATACAATTTTTGTTACTTACTTACTTACTTACCATCACGCCGTTTCCCCGTGGGGGTAGGCAGAGAGGATAGAGCGCCACACTCTTCTGTCCTGATACACAATTCTCGCCTCATCCACATTCATACATCTTCTCATACAAGCTCGCCGATTGTTGATGCTTCTAACAGAACCATCTTCCATTATCTTATTTATCTGGTCGTGCCAAGTCTTCCGCGGACGTCCCCTATTTCTGGTTCCATCAACACTTGCGTCATATATCTTTCTTACCATTCTCTCCTCGTTCATCCTTTCCATATGACCAAACCACCTAAGTGATCCTCTCTTAATCTTACTCACTTAATTTTTGTTCATAATTATAAATTAGTTTAAACAGAGTAAAATATTTACTAATTAGAATTTGTCAATTGAGGCAAGACTAGCGGTTTACAATAGAGTCCTAGTATCGACATTAATGTAAGGAAGTGAGGCCTGGAGCTGGCAGAAAAGAAACGAAAGTAGACTGAATGCAGTGGAAATGAGATCACTTAAGTGCATAATATGGTATATCCATTTATGACAGAGTAAAGAATGAAAAAATAAGGAAAAAATTTAAAGCTGATCTTAGTATAGTGAATAAGATTAAGAAAGGATAACTAAGGTGGTTTGGTCACATGGAACGGATGAATGAGGAGAGAATGGTAAGAAAGATATATGACGCAAGTGTTGATGGCATCAGAAATAGAGGACGTCCGTGAGGTAAATCAGGCCAGGTAAAGCCTCGATAATCGTCGAGCTTGTACGAGAAGATGTACGAATGTGAATGAGGCGAGAATTGTTTCAGGACAGAAGAGTGTGGCGCTCTTACCTCTCTGCCTACCTCCTCGGAGATACGGCATGATGGTAAGTAAGTAGATATTTACATAATTAAAAAAATATTCATTACTTTAATTTTATATTTAGCATTCAAACATATGATAAATCTAAAATTTTAATGTTGGTTTTTAATTGTGAAATAATATTATTATTTTGTACGATTTATAAAGCTTAAAGCTTAAAGTGAGTTTCAGTGAAAATTTTACTTTGATAAAATATTTACTATTGCCAAAATATTCCCTTTTATCATTTTTTCAAAACAAACAATAATATTCAGCATTTAAATGGTTCACGGACATATAAACGGACGGGTATAAAATCAACGAAACACAGCAATAAATAATAATACTTATATAATAAGTAATATTCAACTAAATAATGCGTTACTATATTAACATATTAAAAAAACCTCTTCGAACAATAATTGTCAATAAGGTAAAAAAAAGGAATCCATTAAAAATCGTTAATTGCGAAAGTTTTCATTTTACTTTATAAAAGTATACCAAAGTGTATCAACGATATTGAATTTTGATAAAAAATAAAATTCTAAACTGGTGTATTTATTTTTTGAAAATCTGTTCCTAAAACGTCAATATACATATTCTTAAAACATGATTCCATTCAAAGTAAAATACATAAAATTTTTCAAAAATGGGTTGACATGGCACACAAATAAAATAATTTAAATATAAATATTTCAATACTCACCCCGTCATTTTTCAAATTAAATCGATTGCATAAGTTTCAAAATATGAGACTATAATTTATATTTTCCTGAAATAACAGAACCTTAACAATCTTATCAAAACTTTACAATAATGTTGTACATTTTTGGTAAAACTATATACGAATATGTAATTTACACCTTTAGAATTTTAAGTAATTGAAAATTAGAGAATGTTCCTCAGTTTTCACTTGTCTTGCAAAGTGAACAAAAATATTCCAACAGATTTGAAATTAGAAACAGCATGTTATTAAAAATACTCACGAAGTACTTACCTATATTTTAATCTAAGAAAAATCAAGAAGTATCTATGCATAAGTGTCTATACCGTAAAATAATTGTATGGATAATTTTTTTTGCTTACGTAAATTCGTTCAGGAAGACAGTTTACTTTTAATTGCTATTTAAATTTGAGTCGTTTATGAATTATAAATTGACAGACGTGACAAATGTGGGATATGTAAATATTTGAAAGTTGTGTTATTTAATATGCCATTGGCTGATGTTCTAATTCAGGTAGGTGCACAGGTATCGTGGAATCAAGTTACAGGACTGGTCTCTGACCACATTGCCGAATTATATATGTTACTGTGGATGTGTATTACCAGTGAGAATATATTTTCACTTACGTTTCAGTGAAATCATATCCGAATACGTTTCCACTAGTGGAAATATAACTTCACTAGCAGATTTTAGCAAATGTATATCTACCCTAACCTATAATTGAACCTAACCTAACTTAACCTATGTGTTGAAAAGGAAATAAAAGTGGTTGAGATTATAAACGCGGTAGTTTATGCAGTAAATAATTTTATTTAATATAAATGAAAATACTATAAGCGAATAAAAGTGACAGTAGTAAACGCCACCCACGCCACCAAACTATTTGTTGCCATGCTGTAGGGCGACACATCGACACTTAAAGCCAAATATTCCCGCGCGGCGTATTCTCGCTTATCAACGAATACAAACTCACTAAATGTAACCAGTTTGTATCTTCATTGTTAGATATACATCCACTGACCGGCTTAGCGAAAATATACTTACACCAGTAAAAATATATTCTCACTGGTAATACAGATTCACTGTAACATATGTATTAATTAATTTATAACCTGAGATTTTATTATTATTCTTGTATGAGAAGTTGTATGAATGTGGATGAGGCGAGAATTGTGTGTCAGAAAAGAAGAGTGTGGCGCTCTATCGTCTCTGCCTACCCCCACGGGGAAACGGCGTGATGGTAAGTAAGTAAGTATAACCTGAGATTTTATGAAGACGTTATAATTTTTCTTTCTTAGAGAACACAATATAAATTATGTATATTATTTGTGGACAGCACGAATAACATATTCTTACAACACATCTAGTCACGTCGGTTCTCAGAAGATTTTTCCAATTTTTCGGTCTCACTTTACCCTATAAAAATAAATTAACCTGGACGCAACTTTAAGCCAAAGAAGACTAGAGAAGAAAGAGTATCACAACTAGGACTTGCATTACAAAATCAACCAAAACGCACCATAGGTAATTATTTCATTGTTATTCAGAGAGAAATGTCATATTGGGAACTCGAGTAAAATCGAGGTAAATATTTGAACATTGCATTTCAAAATCTGATGACTTGCCGACAGACGAGCATTGAATCAGAACGAGCGTTTTCATTTGCGGGACAAATATGTACAAAATTCAGGTCAAGATGAAAGTATTGATACAATTTGTTTCACGAGAGTATATTTTAATTCAGAAAAATTATTACTTTTTAAAATAAATTCAATAAAAACATCCAGTTGTAATATTATTTTAATTATGAATTTATATTAGGTGTATAAAAAGTATGTATTCATACATATAATGTATGTTTTACATACATCAATAAGTTAATGGATAAACTAATAATACTAACTAATTAACTCCTTACAGACAGGTAAATCAAATATTATACAGTAGTTATTTAAATTAACCAAGCTCGATGTGGCATATCTATAAGTGATTATCCGATCTCCCATTACCATATTTTAGTAAAAACAACAAAGACATCATATACATATGTATATATTTATATGACATTTTTCACCTGAAACCTATTTAGTCTAGAATACCGTTTTTAGTAAACGTAGCCACATACAGTTATACTTTAATAATTTAATCTACGTTTATTTTTTACCGGTAAATAACAGGTAAACAGGTAATGGGAAGAATTATTTACCGTTTACCGGTAATTGCAATTTGACGGTAAATTATAAGCCCTAATCACAATACTAGATAGATGATCGCATTTAGCTTTAGAAACCCTGGTGCGAGTAGAGTCTCATTTAAATAATAAATATAATTTTGGTTCTACTGTCAGTTGCATAAATATGAAAAAAAAAATGAACTGGATCATCATGAGTCTTTAGTAGATATTGGTACGATTGATGCCATATCTTTAATCTTCTTCTTATTCTTCGGCGGTCCCTTGTTATGAGGATGGCGTCTGCTATGGTTTGTCGATTGCGGGTCCGAGTGTGGTTGGGGAGCCCTATTATCGAACCGCGAACCTTTCAACATGTTGGGGGCAGGGGGTCTTGAGGGACGGATCTTCCTCCTTTCCTTTCCCCTTTCTCTTATTATTATTTTTATTTCTTTTATTAGTTTACAGGTATCAGACGGAAATTAACTTTTTATTCTTATGCATACACCTTATACATATATCATATATTAAGTGTATTTATGAAAAGCAATTGCAAATTGGATTATTATAGATTTGATCAATTTATTTGGGTGAGTGCATCAATACTAGCTTTACCCAATCCAAATCTTTATTTTCAGTTGCATGTTATCGGGACAATTTAATTAAGTTAAATTTTTCAGCATCCTATTAAATAGTTACTTACTTACCATCACACCGATTCCCTGCGGGAGTAGGCAGGGGGGATAGAGCGCCACACAACTCTGTCCTGACTTCTATAATTAATTATATAATGTAATTCTTGCCTCATCCATATTCATACATCTTCTCCTACAAGTTCGCCGATTGTTGAGGCTTCTAACAGAGCCATCTTCCAGTTTACTTGGTCTTGCTGAGTCTTCTGCGGACGTTCTGTATTTCTGATGCCATCAACACTTGCGTCATATACTTTTCTCTCCTCATTCATCCGTTCAATATGACCAAACCACCTAGGTAATCCTTTCTTAATATCTTACTCACTATATTAACATCAGATTTACATTCTTTCCTTATTTCTTCATTCTTTACTCTGTCATAAGTAGATTTGACTCATATATGCCTAAATGATCTCATTTCCACTGCATTCAGTCTATTTTCGTTCCTCTTCTGCCAGCTTCATGCATCATTTTTATACATCGTCGGTATCACGACTCCATTATGCACCGCTAGTCTTACCACGGTTGACATAATTCCATTCAAAGCGCCGTTCACTTTATTCCCTGCAGTCACCCTTCTTTCGATATCATTCTCAGCCTTTTCGTTTCTATCAAACATACTTCGTTATGTTTCGTTATTAAATAGTTTAGGTTCAAAATATTTTTAGTTTCTTTGGTCATATATTGTATGTGCTCTTGGGATTTGTAGGTTATGTTTATTTGTCCGTGTGGTAATTATATTTAGGGTTGCTTAGAAATGTGTTTATTTATATTTATTTATATATATATATATATATATATATATATGTAATTAAGAATAGTATTAGCATATATTTGTCTTATATCAAAGAAACAAATTTATTAAAAATTTCATCAGTGCTCGATTTTATTGAGGTTTTGAAGATAAGACTTTTCAAATAGTTTTCTAAATTGCTATTATTGGATTAATTACAGACAGACATTATTGCTCCTCCCCCAAGAAACTATGCCATGCTCCATGATTGATTGACAGATTACGTAGTACGTAATTTTTAGAAGTTTAATGTTAAGGAAATTTCTAAAATGGTACATTGTTTTTAAAATTTTGATGATGATTTAATTTGAGATAAGTATCAATTATAATTCCTAAATATTTGATTTGGTCAGTACGTTTTATATAATTACATTCACATCTATTGTCGTATGAGTTGGAACAATTGTAAACTTTTAATTTGTAAACATTCAAGGGTTGCCCATTTTCTTTTACGATCGAAGTTAGATATTTAGTTTTATCAGTATTAAGTATTGAAGTGTTGAGATCGTGCCATTTTTTAACAATACTTATACTAATTTTGTCTTTTTTAAATACTATTTTAATAGCATCGGCCTTCTTCCGTTGACATATTTCCCTGGCGCAATGCAATGATAGAACAGAGAGTACAAAAGCATTCATTATTAGGACCCTCTTTCATTATTAGGACCGATCACCGCTTTACTAAAACTGTTTGTTCAAGAGTGCTGGAAGCAGAATCTGGACTGGGGTGACGGCAATTCGAAAGCGGACCCATTTACTCGGACAATTAAAAATACCGCGTCACGCAGGTATTTCACGATCTCGCCCGAATGTAACACTCGTTGGTTTCGCTGACGCCAGTGACGCGCAGGCGCTGTCCTGTACATTCGAGTTAGTAATGACGACAGTGACGAAGGTCATGTCACGCTGTTATGTTCAAAGTCGAGAGCGGCTGCGCCGAAATATGTTCCTCTTGTGTTCAGGCTCATATTCGGTTTTATGCCGTCTTTGAATCTTTTCCGTGGCCCATCCTGTCTTCTTTTGCCGTGTGATAGCTGCGCAAATATAACTTTCTTGGGAAGCTGTGTATCATACACACATACACAATGACCTGCCCATCATAGTTGGTGTTTCAGGATCGTAATTTTGACACTGACAATGTTTGACTCTTCCGGGATACTTAAGATTGTTCTGCGCTGTTCCCATTTAATATCTAAGATCTTCATTAAGAATATATTGTTACATTTCTCGAGGGACTTTGAGTTGAGATTGTATTACATCTATGATTCGCATCAATATAGCAGTGCGGGCAATACTATAGCATGATAGGCTAACACTGGTACTTTTGCGCAGCTCGTGGTTGTCAAACATGATAATTTAATGAATCTTTATGGTCTAGTTGTAGATTGGCGCAGAATTTTGGTTTAGGTTGAGACCCACTTTTATGAAGAAAAGATTAAGGTTTGCTGAAGATCTTCCTCAGTTTTAGGCAAAATGATGCAGTCATCAGTGTATTCCAATTCTGTTATGGGTGCAACTGTTGTTTTATTTTTTAATCGCTTTTTGATAGTTTTTTATAAGATTTTTTCATTTCATGTAGCCGATTAAAAATCAATAAAAAATACACATCAATATGATCGATATAAATATTATTCAGTATGTAATTATTATGTTTTTGATATAAAACTTGATTTTAAATAATAACAAAAGCCTCAAATCATGTAAGTAAATACAAACAATTATAATAATAATGTTTTCATAACGCCGAAAATTGATAATATGTCTTACAAATTGAATAATATATAACTCTATTAATTATTAATATTTTTCTAACTTATTTTAATGCAGATTTTTGTCCGTAATCTTGACTTCAAGATTATAAGAACACATATTTCGTATATGAAAGGATTTTCTATATTACGGCAATTTTGTGGCACGCGGAAAATGAATTTAATGGTCGCGGTCTTTCTTATAATGCTTGTATTTTCTTTATTATGGCAAATAGCATTCAGTTTATTAGTTTTACATTGGTATAAAAGTCTTATCTAAGTAATAATTTTGAAAACAGTCCAATCTATTGAATAACTTCTGATATACATGAAGAATAATAACCTACATTTTCGCAAAAAACGCGAAAATATGAATTATTATTGAAAGGTAAGTTTTAATAATTGTAATATTTCAACGTATGTAAAAAAAATGTTACCGATTAGTTCCAATTTTAGTTAAAATTCATTCTTGTTTCATAACACATGGTTAAGAATTGACGGCTTCAGTGATAGCTGAAGGTTATATTTATTTTTTCATTTAGCAGAAATTGACAATATAAAGGGCAGTATAAAAGCAAGTATGTACAGAAATTGCATTTTAATTTGATAATATAAAATATATCGATTCCTTGAAAATAATGTAAAATTTTTGTTAATTTTTTATTTCTTACTTCTTTAATAGACTAAAAAAAATTGGTTTACATAAAAAAATATAAATGACACGTGATTTAATACATTTATTTTCTTTTAACATTATACAAACAATGTTTAACATGAAAACATTTAGCTTTTTAGAAGAATGCAGTAATATAGCGGCAACCATATCCGAATCGAATACTTTCTCTGTTCTCTAGGTTGACATTTGATAATAAAAAAGAATGCTGCTTATCACACTTTATTCTTACCATTTTAATCATCGGATAGCTTATTGTTTACGACATAACTTTCTGTTGATTAGGCTGTCGCCTGTCATGTAATTCTTCTAACACGAAAAAATATTTCGAACCCAATGGTTTCATGTTAAACGATTTCCACTGTATAGTCACACACTTCTACACTGACAAATAACTGTAGTTTGATCTAGATTCATACATCCTATCTTACACGATCGTTGATTGTTGAAGCATCTGACCATGAGGACTATCTTCCAATTTCTAGATCCTTCTTATCCTTATTATTAGTAAACAAGCAACAAAACATCTCTGTAATAAATTTTTCTTTCAAATTAAATATATTAATTAGAAAGATATACATATAAAATCAATTTTATCGAAAAATATTGTTGTTGCGTCACCGGGATTCGAACCTGGATCTCTTTCCAAACCGGGGAAGGTGCATTAACCGTTAATGGCTTTCAAATAATGGAACGATAGATGTATCAATTTGAAAAGTGTAACATGTAGGTTCGAAAATTTGTTGTCAATGTACTGTGTGCTGTAGCATAATCGGTTAATGCACGTTCCCTGGATTGAAAGAGATCCACGTTCGAATCTCGATAGCAATAATAATAATTTTCGATTTAATTTGTTTCTATATGCATATCTTTCTAATTAATACATTTAATTAGTATTTAAAATATCACAGACCTATGTTCTGAATAATTACAACTTCACAATAAAAAATGTGTTCACCTTAATAATATTTTTTCACCCATAATTCTATCGTTACTGATAAAAATAATTCGAAAATAGTAAAATACAGCAGATGATGGCTGTGCATGTATAAATAAATTATAACCAGGTTATGTGTGAATAAGATAATCAATCAATTTTGTTATTAATTATATTAATAATTCACGCCAATAAAAGATTTACAACAATAATAACAATGACATAAAAAATAACGATAACAATATTATTAAAAATAGAAAAGATTCCACCACCTTTAAACAAGTTAAACAACAGACGTATTTATAAGAGAGTAAATCTTTTATTAATTAATACATTTTATCACGCTTATAACACACGATTTACATCATGCATCTCCTTTAGGATAAAGATTACGTAAATATTTTTGCAATATTGTGTTGTCAACAACATGTTGGACTATCTCGAAACATAGAATATTTGATTTCGCAACGAAAAAGGTCATTTGGACTTTGTATTTTCCGAAAAAGAATCTGTCTCCCATGAGCCATTTCCCCATGTCGGCCAAATCAGTTCCGTCCAGTACCGTGACGCCCTGAAAACACACCATACATATTAATTGTAACTCAACACAGTTTTGAGCACAGACCACCAAATATATAGACATGAACTAACGCGAATTCCTTGTCCCGATATTGTCATTTTGGCGTCACCCACGTGATTACTTTGGTACCATTTGCGCAATCTTATAGCTCCGCGACTTTTTCAAAAAATGTGACTATTAAAACGAAAATTTAAGCGCTGATAATATAATATGTATTAATGTAAAAAATATATCTTGTTTACACAAAGATTTAATTTTGGAAAGTCAATTCTTTTACTAACTTACTTACCATCACGCCGTTTTCCCGCGTGGATAGGCAAAGAGGATAGAGCGCCGCACTCTTCTGTCTTGACACACAATTATTGCCTCGTCTACGTTCATACATCTTCTCACACAAACTCAATTATTATTGTGGTTCTAACAGGACCATCCTCCAGTATCTGGTTTTCCACGGACGTCCTCTACTTCTGGTGCCATTAACACTTGCGTCATATATTTCTTGATTACTGTTACATAATTGTGTCATAAACTATCGGATTTATATTTCCCCCAAGAATGTGTGTAGAATGTCCCTCGTCCCACAACTAATGTTCCAAAACCCCTCTCTTATATGTACACTTTATTTCATGTCTATTCATTTATTGATCTGTGTTTTTGAGCATGTTTGAGGTGGAAAATACGCGGCGCATAACTTTCTGTTTTTTATACTTTTATGAAAAAATTAATATTGAAACTAACATTATTGTTACATGCCCAATGCCAGAGGTTACGAAAGCCGAGAGTCGTCTACAAAAAAGCAGGAGCAAAATGCATACCTTAGAGACAGTCGCAAGTCAAAAATCATTTGAAAATCTAATTCGTGAACATGGGTAATTAAATTCTATGTTTTATTCAAAGTCGTAAAAGGTTTATTTAATAAATTAAAAAATCTTGAATTTAGCCTTTTCTACCCTGACGGTATTTTAAAGTACCATAAACTTTATCTAGTCATATATCTTACTATGGTGTCAATTCTCTGACGATACTATTAATTATTATTAGGTAAATAATAGTCTACTAGATTAATTTAGACTACTAACATTAGTTATTTTTTGTTATGTCAATATTGCGGCAGGTGAAATTGGTCAGTTGTGCATTGTTATGGAGTTTGGTTTGACGCGCTTGTATTCCTTGTGTTTATTAATACTTATTTTATCCTAATTTTTTTTCTTAAATTTTAACCATTGTTTTAATATTTAAGATAACAATAATAGTCAAACGATTTCAGTCAGCTGTTTTATATTTTAATACTAGTAGATCCTAGTTTTATTACCAGTGATAATGGTGGTATTAGAGGACGAAGGTGTTATGTTATAATTTAAACTAAATTCATGAACATTGGAGGTAAAATAATCCATCACACCAGAATGTGAAAGTCTGAAGGAATTGACTGAAATAAAATATTCGGGAGTCATAATAGATTCAAAATTGAATTTATCATAAAATATAAGATACGTGACTATAAATAAAGATTGCTAAAAAAAATCTCACTTATGGGAAGGATCAGAAGATTCATTAGTACCGAGTCGTGTAAAATAGTATACAACTCTGTTATTATTCCTCACATCAACTACTGCAGCGGCATTTTGTTTTTGGCTAATGAAGAAGAAATGTTACAATTGTCAGTATTGCAAAATAAAGCTTTGAAAGACACTCAGAAAAACAGATATACTCAAATCAGTGGAATATTGAAAGATCTAAATATGATGACCTGTAAGGAGAAAATATATTTCAATATTTATTTATAAAATCCTCATTAAGAAAATAGCAGAATTTATACGAAAAATTGATGCAAATCAACATGAGCACGAATATCATATAAGAAGAAAAAAATACACTAAGACTGTCATTCAGGAAGAAGGCTATATCTTAGAAATCGATGATGTACAGTGCGATGAAGATTTTTAATGAAATGCCTGAAAACACGACAAAGGAAGAGAAACTACATAGATTCAAAATGAAACTAAGCAAATATGTGAATGATAAGTTGTAGTAAAAAGAATCGATTTCGGTATTATTTGTGTTTCAAAATTAACGCAAGATTTGAATTAAATAGAAAACACAGTTTTTAGTCTTTAGATTTTTTTATTTTTATTGAATCATAAAGTACATGGGATAGAGTTAATTATGGAATAACACATCGGGCAAATGGCCTCCACGGCTTTGCTGGCACATACGCACTCTTTTGTCGAAATTTTCCATGACCATTTTGTATAATTGCTGACTGGCATGGTTTTGGACGACTAGTGTGTTTAGCGTCTCCAACTGATCCAGTCTCTATAAATTTTTCAATTAATCTCTTCGCAGTTGATGAACTTAAAACACTATTCCGACCATATTTTGTATTAAATTTTTGAATTGCGGCCGCCAAACTTTCATTATTTTTGAGATATTGTTCAATCATGAAAACACGTTGTTGTATCGTGTAACGCCCCATTTTTACTAACCCTTAACTCTCAGCTGTCAATTTTTTTTTTCAGGGTTGCCAACAATTTATTGCAGAATTGGCGGCAAATTCAAATCTTGCGTTAATTTTGGGACACCCGTTATTAGAGCATATATAAAAATAATTATGTATGCACTATATTAAGAATAAATAATAATAATAAACATACAGTTTATAGAAAATTGATTATTTTTTTATTTTTAATTAAAAAAAATATAATCCTTTTATTCACGAAATAACTGATTCATACCTGTTACATACACTCTTCATTCACTTATATCATTCTCAATTATTTCACTTAATTATTCTGTGGTAGAATAAAAAGACGGAAAAAATTATGAAAGAATGTCACATAATACTTTCATTTACTGAAGGTTTCAATTCTGTCGTAAAAATCTTAGCGATCTGTATCAAATTTGTTGCGTGACGTCAGCTGATTTTCATCTAATAGTGTTGAATTTAAAAAAAAAAATTATTTCAAGATATCCCACCGACATTCTAATATTTTAAACTAACACTTATACTATTACTCGATGAACTTTTTAATTTATGAACGTACGTCTATGACATGCTTTTACGTAATCGAAGTTGACGGCATCCATAATGTATGTCGTATTTAATATCTTCAAATATGTTTAACTAGAAACTTAACAATCGCCCGAATCCTAAAGTTAACAGAATTATGTAAATTATTGTTTGAATGTAATTTAACAGTGCCGCGAATAATATATATTGCGGATGTCAACAAGTGTACACTCATATTAGCAAACTAAGCATATTATTGCCTAGAGTTAACAAACGAACACCACTTTACGTGATTTTTTCGCACAACCCTCGTAGAATATGGTTACTACCTATCTCTCGTATAATTTCGATTACAAATGTTTGGTATATACTTTTTTTTTTTTTTAAATAGAGATGCGTACACGGAATGCATGCCACATCAATATTCTTACTATTTTCAAACAAAGCTAAATGCTTGTGTTATGAAAATAGGACTAACTTGCTGGTGTTCTGGAACGAACACCAGCAAGTTACCGAACCCCCGACCACTAGATCAATAGGCCAACGTCTTGATTATTACACCAACAAGCTACTCATATTAAATTATATAATATTATATAATAAAGAATTGTAGAATTCATATACAAATATTCCCATAAATACGATTAAAATGTCATATTATATTTTAATAAAAACACAGTTTGCTGTGAAGACGCAATTTTTAGAACACGGTTATATGGTAATTTAAACAAATTTAGGTATATTTTGTGGTAAAGATTTTCCTAATTAAATAAAATTCGTTATATCAGGGAAGAACTTTTGAAAAATGAAATAGATGTCACATTTAAAAAGGATATATATTATCGTAGCGTAATGGTAACGCATTCTCCCAGCAAAATAATGTTCCGGGTTCGTATCTCAATGGTAACCAAATATTTTCTCGATAAATAGATTTTTTCTGTATATATTTCAAATTGATTGATCTAATATATTAATTATAGCTATATTTTATTACACTACACAAATTAGAGAAATAAAGGATATAAAAGAGTTTAAAAAGAAACCAAATGAACACTTCAAAAACACATAATTGTAAAATAAATAATATTACAGAACACTTCAGAAGCACACAAATTGACAATGAATAGAATATGTAAGACATTATATACAATTATTGTAGTGTAACTCCCTCTCCAAGCCCAAGAGCTGGTCTCTTTTTTGGAGAGGTAAGCGAAAGAAAAACCATGTAATTTAAAAAATGTAAAATACTTAATTCATGTCATAAAAAATTGTAAAAATGTAAAAAAAAAAATATTCAACATAATTAATGCAAGCTATCAAATTAAAAATAATTCGAGGACCTACTTACTTTTTTAAGGGTGCATTTGGCGTCCAGCTTGAGGAATTTATCAAACACCATTTTCTTCAGCTCCTTGTAATCGCACAAGTTGTCACTGTTAAAGGTCACGAGGGCTTCGTATCTATTGTCAGACCATTTGAAAAAACGAACTCGACCCTAAAAAATTATTAAGAATGTCAGAAAAAATGTATACCATTTTGATACATTGTATTGATAATTTTTCTCGATGGTGTTATACGTTTTCTTTGCAGTACGGTGACAAAGAAATTAATAACAGTCTGACTGTTTTAAAAGCTGGTTCACATTAATACAAGGTGTCGCAAAAAATGTAAACACTGTTTAACGGGTCGTAACTTTCTGATTTTTTTTTCTTTTCGTGGTGTTATTAATTGGAAATAATGAGTGGACCAACTTTTGAAAAAAGGAAATTTATTTTTAAATGCTATTGGAAGTATGAAAATGTAGCAGAAGTGCAAAGACAATATCGCAGGGAGTTTCAGGCAGATCCAGCAACGCGACTCACAATTAATCGGATAAAAGATAAGTTTGAAATAAATGAAACTATTTGGAATGCTCCGCAAGACCAAGAACATCGATGAGCTTCACCAGCCAAGAAAGAATACTGGAAAGTTATTACGAAACATCCAAATAATCTGTAAGACTAACAAGTCAAGACATCAGCTAATCAAGTATCCATCGCATTTTAAGATATAAGTTACATTCCAACAATGGTACACGCTATCAATGAAGATGAACCTGACCGAAGAAAACAATTTTGACAATTCAAACAGAATGCTCAGTTTTCAGGGAAGATTGTTCGGAGCGATAAAGCTACATTCAAATTAAGTACCACAATTAATCGACATAATTGCACTTACTGAGCAACCGTAAATCCACGTGTTACGCAGGAATACCATGCAAATTTACCAAGAGTTTCAGTATGGTGCGGCATTTTAAGCAAGGAATTAATTGGACCATCCTTTTTTGATAGTACAACTCACCGTTATTAGCAGTATATTGATCAAAACGGTAATAATTTTGAATATCTACAATAAGAGGAAAAGTTTACATTTTACCTAGATTCTTTTGCAACTTAAATATTAATTATATGTGAATAAAAAATGAAATTATAGTATTTTTTATTTATTATCTTTGTTTTATTAAATACTTAAGTGGTGTTTCACTACGTGATCACCACCTACGTTTCACTACGCGATCACCAATTTATCCATCTCTTTTAGCAACATGCCCAAAATAAGAAAGCATTATTTTCCATTCTTTGGTATGGAGTTCTTGGAAAATTCGTTCGATTCGTAGTCTATGAAATATGTAGTCCTGTCTCGAAGGCGTCGAGCATAGTTTGAAAATAGTAATAATATTGATGAAGCGTATGTTCTGTGTACGCATAGTTATTTATTTTAAATGTCAATACTTTGATGAACGATTTATTTCCCTTACGTCATGTATGAAGATAAGATACCAGCATGTCACTTAGTTTACGCAAAATGAGTGAGCACAAGTTATTTCAGGCACGTCTTCACGTTTCACGTCTCACCCTCGGTCTACTACGCGTCAACAGGCATTCACAATTGAAGAGTGGAACTCAAATACCATCTAATGACTAAAATATGGTACACAACTGTGTATACATTTGTTCTTTACCTTAAATTTCATCTCAGTGTAAGTAAATTTTATTAATTAATTAATAAAGTGTATGTAAGTGTGTAGTAACACGCAGCGGTCGAGTTTCTGAAATTATCGCCAGGGGCGCTACACGGCACTGCCGACAAGCGCGCACCAAGCTGACTACCCTGTTGTAGCGAAAGCAAAACTTCATTTTGTAATGAACGCTTCACGAAATGCACGTTCATTAATGCTTCATTCGAAGTATGTTGGTACCGCTGATTGGCCCACTTCCGATGTAGGTTGAAATCGCACTTCGTTTCGCTTCGTACTTCATGTAGTTCAATGAAGAGTGGTTAAGTCGTTATTGAACCGTTATTGAACTATACTAAGTGTCTGAAGTGCAAAGCGAAGAGCAAAGTGTGCAGTGTGATACTTCGCGAAGTACACACTTCAATGAATTACACGAAGTGAGCGGCAAACTCTTTCGTCTCTATACATACACAGTTCGCAGTTGATTGTGTGCGTTGCTGAGTGAGAGCTTCGTTGCTAATGTGAGTGAATATGGTGTGAAGTATTGAACTATTGAAGCGTAGTCACAATTTAAAAGATGCGAATTACGAAGCGTGAGTATAAAGAACTAGTTCATTGAAGTTATTTCTACAGTGTGCACCCATCGCTACTGACTACCCTGTCTTTGATTTCAGCACGAGGTAGTTGTTAGGTCCCCGCAGTGCTTTAAATATAAAACAACTATTGTATTCTTACATGCAAGTGAAACAAAACCTGTAATATAGTAGTAAACAACCTTTGTATCTTGTAATATGGCATCAGGAAATTTATAAAAATCAGTTATTCGATCTCTAATTCACCACCATTTTGATCTACAATACCTAGCATCCAATCCATATATCCAGCGGGGTTGAACGCAAATGTTATTCCTCCGTAACCTCTACGTAAATTTATATCATAGACTACCAAAGACATAGACATGAACTAACGCAAATTTTTTGTTTCATTATTATCGTTTTTATACCATTTACGCAATCAAATAGTTCCGCAACTTTTATATATGATAAATATATGACTTGATTGGAACGAAAATTTAAACGCTGACAATATAATATGAATTAATGTAAACAAGAATGGTAAGAATATGATATGCATTATGCAATATAATATGCATTAATGTAAAAAAGAATGGTAAGAGAGACATATGACTCAAGTGTTGATGGCACTTGGCACGACCGGGTAAACCAGATACTGGAGGATGGTCTGAGAAGATGTATGAATGTGTATGAGGCGAGAATTTTGTGTCAGGACAGAAGAGTGTGGCGCTCTATCCTCTCTGCCTACCCCCGCGGGAAACGGCGTGATGGTAAGTAAGTATGTAAAAAATACGTTATGTTTACACAAATATTTATTTTCGAAGAGTGAATACTTTTACTCTTGCGTAAAAGTGACATAAACTATAGGATTTATATTTCCACCAAGACTCCCCTCGTTCCGAAACTAATATTCCAAACCCCTCTCCTATATATACACTTTATTTCATGTCTATTAATTTATTTGTCTGTGATATATACGTATTTTTATAAAATTTCTAAATACTATATTATATACAAAAATATTTGTTATAATTTATACTAAATAAATAAATGACTTAAATTTCATCTATGTATATTTCCATTTTTTTTTTGTATCAAAGTGTTTACTGTATACTTGTGCATTCATATTTGTATTATTCGTATAAAATAAAAAAAAGGACCAAATTTAATTGTCCATAACTTTTTTATTTGATTATCACAAAATGAAAATTTTGGTATTGTTCACAATTACTTAGTTTAATATTTTCATGGTGAGTTGTACCAAAGTTAATATTGGCAGGACTGTACTTGTAGACGTGAAATATTGCCACAGTAACAATAATGTTAGTACATATTTTCATTCGATACCCTTCCGTTAGACATTTCTACACGCCTGGCAACATTTAACATTAAAAGTAAATGTATTGAAATAGTTACCATAACGGGGCCTGCCTCCCTTTTAGCGGATGTGTTGCCATATATATAACTTCTTCCAGTTGTTGTGTTCCTCACAAATCTAAGGTAATTATCAGTAATATTGGTACTTTTCGCACCCTTACACACGGTTAGGGACTCGATCACGTCAGTGTAGTCGCCCTTAAATAAAAAATAATCATTTAGACGAAATAGCACACCACTAAAATACTCACCCAAATAATAATCCAACCTAATATAACTTTTAAAAGTAAATCTCATAAATACAATTCTAGACAGAAAATACAATATAGTTTAATTGTATTGTAATTAAAATTATGCACAATGTTTAGGCATCGTACAAGCTTTGGTGGTTAGCCCTGATTTTTAAAAACCTTAAGTATGTGCACTCTATTTTATGTGGGTAAACTGCAAACTTGCCGGTTGTCAGAATAATTTGAGCCTGCCTAGGTTGAACATCATTGTGCGAAGTTGCACGCGGAATGCAGATTACGTTTTATTTTTGGGTGTTTATTTATTAATATGTTCTTAATATGGTGTATACATAAGTATATTTATAAAATAAGCAAGATCAAAATCGTTTCTTTTTGTTCTTATTTCATACTTATCTTTCACATATTTGCTTAGTTTGATTTTGAATCTAGGCAGTGTCTCCTTTTTTATGTTTTCTGGCCTTTCATTGAAAATCTTCATCTTACTGTACTTCATTTTTCTGAGATTTAGCCTTCTTCCTGAATGGCAGTCTCAGTCTATTTTTTCCTCTTATATGATGTTCGTGCTTATGTTGATTTGTATCATTTTATAATAGTATCGGATTAAGTTCTGGAAGCTGGCCAGCCGGGAGTTGGAGCAAATTGAGAAAGAAAACATAGAGTGAACAGCGGATTACCAGCCGTGATCGCAGATAAGGCAAGTGAGTAGTTTTTTTCTAGATAATTTGAAGAGACATATTCAATAAAGATAACCAGAGGTAGCATCGAAAGTAATTTACGGATACATAAACTATGCGCATGTTAAACCAGTGAGGTATATATATTTTTATTAAGAGAAACCATTCTTTTTGTGAAGTTGTAATTATTCAGAACGCAGGTCTGTGATATTTTAAACACAAATTAAATATATTAATTATAAAGATATACCTATAAAATCAATTTTATCGGTTTACTCAAAGGTATTTTAGATTCCGTAAAAACAAAGAAGATGGCTTTCAAATAATGGAACGATACATGTATTCATTTAAAAAAGAGTAATATATATGTTCAAAAATTTGACGTCAAAAATAATGTCGCTATAGCATAGTTGGCTCGACTCGCTCCGGCGTTTGACCATTATTCGGTTCATCTTGTTTCGGGACATGGTGAGTTTAAGAATAAACTTTATGATTTAGGACTCGAGGACTCCTCGGTGCGCCTGTGGCCGGGTGAAGCAAACGCCGGATCACATTCTTTGGCGATGTGAAATATTGACGGATGTAAGAGAGGATATGATTGAAGCTTCGGTGAGAGTGGATTGGGTGCCCTTGGTGATAACAAGATTTTGATATATAAAAAAAGATGGAGTAACCTTAAAATCGTAATTGTTCATAATTACAAATGTAGTTGGCATTAAAATATCATCGGGGCGATTTCGAACATAACATTATTTTTGTTATCATAACAAAAATTGCTATAAATAAAGAAGTAGAATAGATATTGCTGAAGACCAAATGCCTAAATGATATCTGGTAGACAACTTTATAATTGTTACATACTTGTCTCTCAAGTATGTCTTCAGTATACACCTCGTAATGTGAAAGTCCAAGAAATACTCTTTGTAATATTACACGTATATTACAGTAGAACATGATTCAGTTACAAGGTGTATCACTAGTACAAGTCAAAACGATAAAGTCGATGGAGACGCAGAGAGAGAGCCGCGCCCTTTATAAACCCTCACACGCACAACTATACAATCCCAAGGACATCACAATAATATAAAAATGTTTATTTTGTGCATAGGTTTCGCATAATTTTTTGCAAAATCTATCTCAAATGTATAATAACTAAACGCAATACTTATCAAGCTCGAGCCGCGAGGTATTCCGAATATATATCTTCATTCGAACTGACGTGTCACAAAATGTATTTAACCACGTAGCGGAAGCGGACTTATTGTGAGTGTTTCATTAAATTATAAACTTGGAAATATTATATTATTTTTAATAACGAGTTTCCCTATAATAATAATAGCGATATTTTTCAAAAACAGATAATAAAACCAGGAAATAATATTCTTTTTCAACAAAATAACACTACAGATGAATTTAACACCTACTGGCAATATAGGCCACCATATTTGTAGAGTATTGATATTAGAAATGTAACTAAAATTCATGCCTTGTGCATATTATTGAGGTATAATCAGTGGGGTACCTACGCCAATGTAGCCAATGCAGTCTCTGATTCGAATGTTAAAGGAGGGAGAGATAAGGGCTGAGCCCTCTTATCTCCAACATGAGGTAACAACAATGGTGTAAGATTTTTTGGGGGACCCTATTCGGGGAACATGGTGATATTGTTTTTTTTTAATATCTGGTAATTTTAACTTTGTATAGAAATGGGACAAAGATGCCGGGGATCGGATGAGGGATCATATAAGCCGAGGGAGTTTATGGAAGGGTTTGGAATGGAAATTAATTTAGAAGATAAATCGTATATGTGTCGTTTGAGTCTCTATGAATTATTGTGTTTCTGATAAACCCAGGTGAGTTTGTGATTTTCCTAAGGATGTAGTTTTGTTTGGATTCTAAAATTTTTGTGTTACTTAAACCTTGTATGGGGCTCACATATGTATAGGATGGATGATTGCTTTGTACAAGAGTAATTTGTTTTGTAGGGATAATGAAGTGTAGAAATTTAGGAGGGGGTATAGTCTGTTGTAGAGCCAATGCAGTGCACTGGAGCTCTCATTATGTAGGGGCTCAAAAAAATCACTCCCTACCATTAATTTACATTAATATTTTTGAGAGAAATGATACCCTGTTAAAATGCAAAATCACCCAAAACAATATTTTGGTGTTCAAGGTTGTAAAAGCACTTAGCCAAAGTAAGGGACGAACCAGCCATAAAAGTCGGTATTTTTAGACCCCCAAGGCGGCGTGGGAACGCCAATAAAATCCGGCGTACACGATTTTCGGCACGTAGTGAAATGCACCATAAGGGATGCATCACCTTCATGTGGCAGTCTTTCCACCAAGCTCAACCGGGAGAGATCGCTCCGTAAATGCGATCTAATTTTCAGTTAGAAAACGAAATTAGGATCGTCTCTGTAATTTGTAATTACGGGGCAAATGTAAACTGTGCGCCTCGAGTTTAAGCTTAGACTATGATGTTCTCTGCGTTTAATCGTTTGTGTGAAAGCACTCAAGTTTCATGATCCGATCAAGTCAAGGTCCCGTAAAAAGCCAAGACAAATCATATACGGTACGCGCAAATTGTGATTGAGAAAATCGCGTCCAGAGTCCCGGTTTGCCTGGTTAATTGGACATCGTCTGGTGGTCAATCCCGAACTTCGTCACTCTACCCTGGCATCACATCTATTGGCGACAAATTACTTCAAGGACCATCATCAGCACGTGGAAGACATCACCGGAAAGGTAATCCCTTACGTGAGGGACCTGCAGTAAATATTAAACAAGAGTCACACACAAAATTTGGCAATTAACTTCATGTTGGCATGATGGGCTCGCAAATAGTGTTGAATTAATAGTTATCATTTTTTTAAATTTGTATTATTAATAATAAGTAGGTAAAATGTGTTTTATTGTTTTAATTAATACATGCAAGTCACAAATACAATAAACTTTATTATAAATATAATTTTTTTGTGATTTCTTTTCATAACCAATTGACTTGATAATATTTTTAAAAAAAGAACCATTTAACAACCCTTCCCAGCTTTAACAGTAATCCACAGTAAGAAATGGAATTATTAAATAATTTCTGACTTATATTACATAAATTATTATTATTATCGATGTAGCAGTACCTATATAGTAGCAGTACCCAATTACTATGTCGAGTGATAAGCATTTTTAAAATTACTAGTGTTAATAAATGTCTTTTAATACGTACGTTTTTTTAAGTTATTGTGAATATTATATGAAACAAAAGACTAACTTTGTTCTTACTATTCATTGGCTCTTAATATTATTAACACAGTAATTTGTATTATATTATATATGTATTTAAGGGGCCCTTTTTTCTATTCTGCATTTGGGTCCAATTTTTGTAGTTAAGCCATTGTGTATAATGTTGATTAGAATAAATAAAATTAATTTGTTATGTGTTATAAATAGTGAATGAAGGTTTAGAAAAAAACAATATATATAAATATTAAAAAAGTAAAAGAATGTAACAAAGAATAAGATATTATTTTATGATATAGAAAATGTTTATTAGCGGCTACACAACGCATTAGATTATTATTATTTTGAAACTCTTATTTTGATTTTAACCGGTAGCAGGATCGATACAAGGCGCTTCCAAAACCGTTTTAAAATTAAAAAAGATTTTCATTTCTATTTTCCCTCATATAAAGCAAATGCGCTATCATCTTACTATTCTCCTAATATACTGTGGTGTCAAATTATCATGTATGATGAATATTTGTGATATAATTTAATTTGATTAATTATTCATATGTTCTTAACATCAAATTTTAAACAAAATTAATTGAGTCAATTATAAAGATATACACAGAAATAATCTATTTATAGAAAAAATATTTGATAGCAACTGGGATTCGAACTAAAAACTTTTCTTATCTGAATATATAAATTGATTCAAAAAAATAGTTATCAGTGTTGGACCTTATAAGAAACTAGAATTAATAAAGAGTTAAAAATATTTGTAAACTGCTATTTTTATATTTCATTAATTTATCGGCAGTACAATGCTTAATATCCCCGCTAATTATGCGGGAAACGGGAGTTCGTTATATGCCGATGTGGCGTGTAGCATGTGTAGTTCATTTTTTGAATTTATTTATAATTTAGATCCAGATCTATTGCTAAATTCCCACATTCTCTACAGAAAAAATAATGTTGTAACAAAAATTACCAAATTTAAAAAAAAAAATATTTTTACCATTAATATTGTCACTTACAAAATTCAATTTATCTGCCGAGACCGCATTTTCCGAATGGAAAGAAAACAGGAAGAAAGCTAGGATCAAAATATAACTGTTATACTTTCGCATGATTTGCGATCTTTTTCACTTGTGGATAACTACTAAATTAAACCCGAAACTCCCGCTATGATTTATCATATTTTGGCTTCATCTTTTCCGAGTTGAGTCGTTATGGATAATATCTGTATGGCAAAATTGGGTTTTAGTAAAAAATGCTGCGTTGCGGCTCCGACGCGCCTTGTTTTAACTGCCGTATTTACGACCTTTCCACGCGGACCACATAGATTTAACGGACTTGTGTGCTGCTGTTCTAGGAGCAATCAGAAAGTAAGTTCCGTTAACAAGCTTACTAATGGCGAGAGCAGAGGTAATTAGAAACACGTACCACAAATCTTGCAAGTTTTTCCAGAACTGTACATTTTCATTATGATTTTTCTACTTTAAGCGTAGTGAAACAATTCAAAGCTTATGTAGTTTTTTTTAGAGATGATTACACTTTAATTTATACTACAACCGATTCTTTTTTGAACTGTATACTATCTCAGATATCCTGAGGAAGGTTACGTCAATCAAGCTGAACATGCAGCGAGAACAGATAAGTCTCGTAAAGACGGCTACACACGCAACGGTATACCTGACAGGTAAACATGACAAGTTAACCGAAGCTCAACTTTGGCTATACACGTAGCGGCCCATCTGTGACAATCTCTCAGTCAACCATGCCATCGGTACAGTGCAATTACGACAATGCGGTAGTGCTAGTAAGTGAGAAAGAAAGAAAACCGCCACAAAAGTCGTGTACAGAATAGTTGTTAAAAAGAAGTCAGTACAGTCACGTCAATTTGATACAGAAATTAAATATACAGTCTCAAGATTTATTTAATAAATTAATTAATTTATCCTCCACGAGCGCAGAAAAACAATCGCTTTTCGAATATTTCTTTGACCGCAGGAACGATTAATGTAGAAAAGGAAGTAATTCTTCAAGAATATCATTAAAGAAATAGAAATCACCGGAGGAAAATAATGGCAGAACCATAAAATCGACTGAAAACGGTGAAGTTGCTTCTACAAGCGGTAAGAGAAGAGGTTTTTTTAGTGAATTTGCTTTTCAAAAAGGATAAAAGTGTCAATTTGTATTCTTTGCTCTCTCAGGATTCTTCCGAAATATGTTACATTGATGAAAGCCCTAAAATGAAAATAAAATAAACATATTTGTAAATCTTGTGATGAAGTGCACGGATAGTTTCGATAGCTACGTAGAAGTTTTGGTCAGAAAAGAAACCCTAAACAAGCAAAATACTATTTCCAAAGTGAACATGAAGCTTCATGGTGCCCGGCGGACTGGATCATAGAGACGATGTCTAGGGATGAATGGCGCTTCATTATAAGGTCAAATACTTTGGCCATATATTCAATGAAGATGGACAAGACGATGATGACATAGAACGGCGGAGGAGACAGTTGAGCGTTCGTGAAAATATACTGTCACGGCGTTTCCACCGATGCAGTAAAGAGGTGAAGAGGATCCTGTGTAAATCCTTCTTTACCAGCATGTATACTTTCGAGCTCCGGTCGAAATACAAGCAAGTGATGTACAACCGTCTCCGAATTCAGTGCAACAACTCATACATAATACTGTTCGGATTGGCGCGTTATTATAGCGCATCTATAATGTTTACCGAAGGCCGTATACATGAATTTGTTCGGCTTCTGAGACATCAAGTTGCGGGCGTAAAACGGGTTGGAGCTCAGCACCAACTCTGTGGTGCAAGCGACGCTCTTATGACGTTCCCTGACCAGAGAATGGCAACGCTTACAGAATAGCTACAGATATAATAATGACCGTGACTGTAGTATTTATATTTTGTTTAAATTTGTATATATGTGTGAACTCTTTATTTAAAAAAAAATTATTTATATTTTCCTTGGTTTTCTTTTTCATAACATTATATTTATTTCGTAACTTTAATGTATTATATAATATGTATTATCTTTATGGCGAATCGGGTTAAAAAAAAACCTGATCACGATGGAATAAATGCATTATTGTTATTATTATTATTATGACTATAGTCATGGACTTCCGAATCCTTCAATCAGACCGTTAAAAAAGAAGAAATTGTTTTGGTTTTTTATAGTAAAATAATAGTAAATAATTGCCAAGAAGAGTGGTGGCCAGGAAGACTTAACGAAGCATTCCATTGGCTCTTCCTCGCACCCTCTTGCGACCTGAACATGGTGAATTTCCGCCTGAATGTGACCGAATTCTGCGACTTCGACGGATAAATGTGACGTTTAGCTTCCTCTTTTGGGGGTGCATGACTTTTATAGCTTCTCTCTGGCCGCCTTCTGAATTCAATATGATAACGAGTCTCATATCAAATTGATACAAATTGATACAGGTATGGCTCTGGTACGATGGATGATACTGGAGCGAACTTATATCAGTTAATGACTGACTGTAATAAAAAATGTAATAATGACCAAATGTAATAATTGTGGCATATAATAAAGGAAAAGAAAAAAGTTAACTATGAAGGATAGCCACGGAACTTAACTAGCTAACTTTAAAATATATTCCAAAAATGGTTTGAAGATTTTATTGACTGGAATCGAAGCGAGAGTAAACAATTCTTAAAATGATTCCACCACCACCCTATTACATTTATTTATTTATAATATTTCAACTTTATTACATCCATATATATTATTACATTACAATTTTATTTTTTTGCTAAATTGCAGAAACAGTTTTACGACAATGCTTAATACAGTATGGTGGTAGGGTACGGTTGTCATGGAGCATTAAAAAAATGACAACCTGGCAGGGAATAAGAAGTCAGGAAGTCGAAAGCGATGCTGGGTAAAAGAGACGAGAAATACTAAACAATATTATCATCGTGGAAAACATTAGCCATTGTCTTCCGCTAATCTTTACCATTTCAGCTTAAAGTAAAATGATATGGTACCACAATATATAGTGGTACATCAGGTTTTCGTCGATAATCCGTCCGAAAACAATCGTTGAAATCCGAAACCTACAAAAACAGAGGCAATTATTTTCATACGAATTAATGTAAATCCATTTAATTCATTCTAGACACTCTAAAATACATATCAAAAACACATTTTATATAGAATAAATATATTTTTTATTTATTATCTTTGTTTTATTAACCACTGAATTGAGTTTAAATACATCTACCGGTTTCGAAAAATACCATCATCATGTTAGTTATGACATCCTGAAGAAGAAAATTGTATTTTTCGAAATCGGTAGATGTATTTAGACTCAATTCAGTGGTTAATAAAACAAAGATAATAAATAAAAAAATTGAATTTTAACCACAAAGTTAATATTGCTAATTTTAAAAGTAGAATAAATATAGTTTTTAATACTGAAAACAATAAGAAATTAATATAAATGACTAATGATATTATTGTTTGGAAGGAGAATCCCCATCCATAAGGACTAAAGGTATCAAGGCACCATCTGGGGTCACTAGAACTAGCTTCAGAGTCAGTGGACCCATGTCGCACGAGAAAGGTGTCCAACGAGATCTGTTTCTGTCGCCTTCATAAGATTTGCCTAAAATGGGGTAAGATATTATCACGACACGGTTTGCAACTTGTTTAAACATTAATATATTATACATAATCAATGGGATTCCGAAAACTAACGTTAGTTCACACCGATGTGACATATGAAAAGAACCAATCACTTCGCAGATATTTTGAAATAAACGTTTTTAATTGTACTCGTAAATAGAGTCATCGATGGCGTCAGCAATTGGCGAGGCATTAAATAATATTAAATAAATATTTATCACCAATATATACTAACATGTTTTCAAAAAAATGTATCGTATAAAAGTTTTCAGTAGCTTAGTAATAAATTGGAGAATATATCCAACTCATTTATTGTGTCAATTTTACTGTACAATCTACACATGCGTGAAATCAGATAAAATAATGCAATATTGCTATGGTAGGCATCTAGTCTGAACGTTTCATGCTTCCTTAATGATCTGGCACTTGCGTGAGGCTTTACTTTAGAGGTCAGTGCGGTGTCGACAGATTATTAACAATCTTGTACGGAAACATCAAATCAGAAATATCGCTCCCCGTGTTTAAACTTTTTAATCTATTGTTTATCAACGATTCACGGTATGTTTCAACATTTTTGCTTAAACCTGAACTGAATGATAAATTCTTAAAGATTGTTGTATACTGCATAATGACACTAGATTAGAGAGCTATACTCTAATATGCTGCCAACTAAGGACACAAATAGCAATATTCGATACAGTATGAACAATATTGATCTAGTTTATGTCGTGGTTATGCGGGATTTGGGTGTGTTAAGGACAGCCAAAAACTTTAACTCGCTCCATTCCCTAACAATTTTATAAACATCTATTGTAAGAAGTACGCTGGAATTTAACTCCACTCTGGTTTCCCTACTATGGCTGACATATTATAAAAATCGAAAGAGTGCAACATAAATTTCTAAGATTTATCAATTTTAAATTGTATATTCCGATAGAAAATAAAAAATACGATGATTTAACGGAGAAGAGACGTGAACGATAAAGTATATCCATATAAAATGATCAATAGCATGTTGGACTGCCCTGAGTTGATACAAATAGTTTCGTATAAAGTACCAACTCAAACGAGACAACATGTAGGTACACATATAATTCTCTTAATTTTCCAATTAATTAATGTTAATTCTCCAATATCGCGGATGCATCGGCTTGGTAACATACTTGAGCTGAAGAAATATTTGTATGTAAACTATACTTAGTTTTTTTTTTGTTATATTTTAACTGTTATATTGAAATGTCAATTGAAAATGTATTGTTATATTTAAATAAAATAAAAATATATTTTTATGTAAAAGCCCACAAGGGTGTTGATAGAAATAAATATATAACTTTAAATATTTCTAATTGGTTTTGTGGTAATGATGAGGATGGCGATGATGATAAACTTATTTGATTTAAACTTTTAATTAATTTTTGCAGAGTTTCTTGTATTGCTAGTAAATTTCGCCAGGCCAAACTATTTGATTGAAATAGCCCACGGCGATATCTCCCATGTGTATGTGTGAAGTCCTACATTCATGTTTCTGGCAATTAATTTAAACTACATACATTTGATGGTTATCGGCTTGGAAATTGCAGGAATGGACTGAATTAATAAACGATAATGGACCTCCAACAATAGCAGTGATTTTATCTTCAAGAGGCTAATTTATTCTCCGCGATTTACTTTACAGGAAATTTGAATTTTGCCAAAGTCAGTCATTGTATTAACTGTGATGGGCCATTAGCCGAAATTAAATGATCCACTTGGTCATGAAATCGAATGGATAATGGCGTATTGATTGACCGGCGAAAATAATTTATGTTATTTGTCATTAAGGCCCATGTCTGCGATGATCTCTTGATGAGATTTTGATCTCTGATAGTCAATAAAGGTGCGCGTGTATCGGATGCGTTCTTATAATCCACACGCCAATTATACGAGCATAAATCGATTCGTTCTGAACTCTGTACTGTGAGAGAAATTTCATCTGTGGATATGGACTTAGTCTCATAGTTTGTAAGTCCCATGTTCTGAATAATTACAACTTCACAATAAGAATGTGTTCTCCTAATAATAAAGTTGTATTAATGTGTCCAAAATTTAATATAAATGAATTGATAATTCTGGCGTCTGCTATCAGATTACTCAAAGTTATTTGAGATTCCGTAAAAATAAGGTAGATGGCTCTTTCAAATAATGGAACGATTAAATGTATTAATATCAAAAAAGGTAAGATGTAGGTTCGAAAATTTGTCGCGAAAAATATCGTCGCTGTAGCATAGTTCGATAATGCACCTTCCCCGGTTTGGAAAAAGATTCAGGTTCTAATCCCGGTGACGTAACACAAAAAATTGATTTTATATGTATATCTTTCTAATTAATATTTAAAATATCACATACCTATGTTCTGAATAATTACAACTTCACAAAAAGAATGTGTTCTCCTACTAATTAAATGTATTAATTGGAAAGATATACATATAATTAATGTATATTCCCCGGATTGTAAAGAGATTCAGGTTCGAATCCCGGTAGCAACAACAATATTTTTCGATAAAATTGATTTTATATGTATATCTTTCTAATTAATACATTTAATTAGAAAACATATTTAGTTGCTACCGGGATTCGACTCGCATGTTTTACAATTACGTTATCATTGAAACCTAAATGTTTGTAGAGGTCTATTGCCTCCGCAATCTGTACGCACTCTGCATATACTTGGGTGCAAAACGGGGCTCTAATTAACTTCAAAAATACGCCTGGTACCGACTCCCAACAGAAAACAATATAATGCGCCGCAGCCGCTCATGGAACCAGCCCTAGCGCGTCACTTCTTTCGCAGTGGTCTCCCCGACTACTTCTCTAACAAACGCTTCTCGGTATATACTTCTTGTTGGTTATACTTGTATCCATAACTGTGTTTCGAGTATCAATAGACATCGATCTACTGTCAGTAGTCTTCCATTGTTCATCCTGCTCTGGTTCGTACACGCACAAACCCGCACGAATACTCCACGTTATAATTCAAACGAACATGTGAGTGCATGAGTGAAATAAAATGGGGCATTCATTAAAGCATATCAACATACCCTTACATACCAATCTACACATTAACATTACATCTCTTTCCCAAATATTCTTTCACGTTCCAGTGGGTAGGAAAATATGAATTCAGTGTCAAACAATAAATTTAAAAAAATATATATATTCGTACGTATGATGGTATGCAACCGTAAACATATAACCACTAATTGTATACACTCAATTTTAAAAAAAAATTATAGCACGGCGTGTAATAATTCAACGCTGTGTAGAATTTATAGAAGCGAGCCGATTTTAATAATTACATCTTTATGAGAAGTTTCCTCCAAGCGAAAACTTTGAACTTTTGTAAAAACAATAAAATGCTAATCACGCAATAAGGAAATCTTAAAAGTATTTTTTATTCGGAACAAAAATAATATTTTCATATAAATATTTATTCTAAAGTTTGTATCGTGACGTGAATAAAATATCACAATTTTTTCAGTGGACTTCATCATGAGTTATGTAATGAAAAATAAATTATGTAATTCATTATCATTCGGCATCATTTTCATCCCCTTATTCTTAGAGGGTCGGTGGTCCAAAGTCACTTTTCTTATCAATTTAATCGAGGCCTATTTAATATGTGTTCACAAAGTCTTTATAGCTGTTTAGCCCAATATTGTCCTTTCCCTCGAGAGTTACCTAGAAAATACTACCTGTAATAATTCCTCTAACATTTATAACATATGTTCAAGGAACCTCAATTATGATTTTTTTGTATGTAGAAGTAAGGCTTTCTTAACATACTACCTCTTACTCGGGCCATTAATATCGCTTCCGATATTCCCTTGAGGTATTTCATTTCGGATATAAAGAAGTGACTTGGCGAAATAATGATTTTTGACTGTGTACCTGGGAACATCGGCCTATTGTTGATTCGAATTAACAGTCTATAATGAGCTGAACATGGGCGACATCTACATAATGCATAGCAAAATTAAGCACCGTGTTGTCCATTGCGGCGTCAGAGCGCATCTCACTGGCGTATCTAATAGCGCCACGAGCGGTTTGGCCGGGCATTCCGCCGGCTCGTTGCTTTCGGGGCGCCACTTCTCTACAGTGCCCCATGCAATAGTCGATGGATTTAAAATATAATAAATCTAATCTTACATGACAGTATTAGTCAGCAACTTACATTATTTTACTATTGTAATTTTTATCAGTATACCTTTGTAATTGATACATTAAATTTGTATTATATCTATATCATTCAAAATTACTTTTGCTCACCGCCATTTACATTAGGATTCGACCAATGGCAGTCTTCGCTACTCTAAATTTTAATTTGCCGAAAGTACGGGAACCAGTTTGTATTTAGAAGAAGGTGCTGTATTTATTTTGTATTTTAAACCAGATTAATGGGACTATCGTTCATAATATAAAGAACATTAATAAATATATAGTTCTTTAAGCTCTTAACATGCAGTATTTTTTTACTTTAATTTTCTTAAGGGA
The DNA here is from genome assembly GCA_022840565.1 of Eubasilissa regina. Classification (NCBI taxonomy): domain Eukaryota; kingdom Metazoa; phylum Arthropoda; class Insecta; order Trichoptera; family Phryganeidae; genus Eubasilissa; species Eubasilissa regina. Next base: position 9,702,282 of record JAINEB010000019.1, read on the forward strand.
TACAAGTAGGGGCGTGCAGTGCATACAAGTAAAAAAAGCTATGCATTACTAAAAATTCTGGGAAACAAATATAAATTAAATAATTGGATTAACATAAACGGAAACATTATTTTACAAATAGTACCATGTGTGTACCAGTAGATACATTAATTGCTTAGTTCTAAAAACTACCACGATAACTCACCGCTATAGCCAAGGCGCTCTTATGCATTCACCGCATGTGGCGATTCATGTTACTCTGTTCTATCTTTAAGCTAGTGAATTACTCAAGTCATATAATTGGCTATTTACTGAATTGAAAATTCCATTCGGTTGATCCGTTTTGTATGGAGTCGTTACTTATGTTGTTTTTTTTACATAAAAATATCAGAAAGGCTTACAACTGCGTGCAAATCATTGAAGTGTCTACTTCCTCTTTAAATAATTCGCGAATTTTATTATATTACTTTTTTAAACGTGTTGAATTCATGGCCGTTCTTTGCGTTCGAGGTGCATTTAGTGCATGAATTTGTTTTTGAATTGGGAAAAACAAAACTATTTCCTACGTTAACCTTTAATAAAAATAATTATTTTGTTAGTTATTACGTGAAGGATTTTCAAACAATAAAACAATCATGTTCAGTTATAAAAAGACTTAAAAACGTCCACACATTTTTTATATTGATTTTTATATGGGTAAGTATGTATTATTTTACGTTATAACTTAAACTTTAAAAACACAATTAATAGAACTCTAAAATTACAAACAAATACATGGTAAGGTCGTATAAACGACGGATTCATTTTAATAATCCTACGTACAACATATATTATAGTACATATATTATATATGATTGGCAACATCAAAACATAAACAAAACCTTGATAACAACATAACGACTCCATACAAAACGGATCAACCGAAAGGAATTCAATTCAGTAAATAGCCAATATAATATATAATGACTTGAATAATTCACTAGCTTAAAGACAGAACAGAGTAATGTGAATAGCTCGATGTGGCGAATGCACAAGAGCGCCATAACTACAGCGGTGAGTTGTGGTGGTAGATTTTACAACTAAACAATTAAAGTCTCTACTGGTACACAGATGGCGCTAATTATAAAAAATGTTTCTGTTTATGTTAATCCAATTATTTAATTTATATTTGTTTCCCACAATTTTAAGTAATGCACAGCTTTTTTGCTTGAATGCACGCCCCTGAATTTTTCATATGTATATATAATATATTATATTTAATGATTTTCATTAAAGGTGCAATTGTACACCGTATTGTAACTGCCAAAGTAATAAATATTAATCATGTAGTCTAGACACATTATTAGATTCACATACAATGCTTCAATATAATTATCTATTTTTATTGAGAATCATCCTGAGGGTCTACTAGGTAAAATTTTAATATTATTGAATAAAATAAAATTAAATAATAGCAGACTACATCACGAGCAATCAACTTCTAATGATGGTATGGTACGCTCTAATTCAGCCATACTCAACCTTTTTTTTTCTTCGGGTCACATAGGTATGTTAGCTAACTTACTCGGGCCGCAACATTATACTGATACGACGAAAAAACTAATTCATATAGGAAAAACAGTATTGGTTGAAATCCGTTTGATTCAAGATTAGGGCGCCGCCACTTGATAAGTCAACAAATATATTTTTTTTAACTAAAATAGAAAATTAACAGCGTATTTAATGATATATTTAAAATTAGTGTGATTTTTGATACTGAGATAATTTTTTTACTATTTTAGACAAACCGAGTTTATAATTGCTACATGCTACCCTCAATACGTCATGAAGGTGAGAATCGGTAAGTCGATTCCTGTATACGTTTTTCGCATATTTCATTTCAGAATAGGTTGATTCACAAAGATTCGTTGATGCGAACAACGGGAGCAGCAGGAAGGCACACTTTTGTACAGTTTTGTATTTTTCAGGGACTAATTTCCAAAAATCGATGTATTTCTTTCCCTCTCTCTTTTCTTTCAGATTAGTATCGTTCTTAAACTCGATAAATTCATCAAATAGCTTTGCATAATCATATCCCAATGCAGCTGTATTATAGTTGCTGTTTCTAGGTGCCAGGGATTTTCTACAAGCAACAAACAATTCTTGATACAACGAAAGTCCTGAAATCTGCTCTTAAATTCCTTGGCTAAGGCAAATAAATGCGGCCGCATGTGGCCCGCGGGCCGCAGGTTGAGTATGACTGTTCTAACTCATAATTGAATATGCAATAGAAGGATGGGGCTGCGTGACAGAAATTGCCCTAAAATCTCTATCCGTATAACATGTACGAATTATGATTTTCTAATGAGCTTTCTAAATTTAACTAACTTGTCGTATATAAGAACTTTGACTGATTTATTACTTTTATTCGAAATATTAAATGGCAAGTTGGACATTCTTAATTTAACTGAATTCTATGTTTCTACGCTAAGTATGTCGCTGGCGCTTTTTCACGTAAATGCTTCAAATACAATTTATTATAGTAACGCATCCACACAAAGACTTCACAGACTCAGTAAAAAATTTGGTCTTGTCCATATATTCCTATGTTCAATATTTAAATGTCACAGTGATGTGATGCTGTATTAAGATAACAGTGCAATTGATCAAAATATTTAAGCTGACTGTTGAACCAAAAATTATATTTTTTGTTTAATTTTTTTGACAATTATAAATATTTTTTTATTTTTCTCTTCTTAGTAATTCAATGTTATATATAATATAATATGATAGGATAAGATCCCGTGGACTGTATCGATTATAATATTGATCAGTTGATACAACTCGAATTGGATTTATGAAGGAAAATAATGGCAGATTGATCTGATTTACCATGCTCTAAGTTCTGGGTTGGACGTCGTTTTCACCCCTAGTTGACTAGCACGTTTGTTGTGCAGAACCGAGAGATCACTGCACTTTCGGAACTGTTGAGAACATAGATTATTCTTGGTCTGAGCGTTACGCACGGCGTTGCTGTCAGACGGCAGAAAAAAAGGCACTAGATCTTGATAGTTCGTTCTTAGAAAGCATTCTATCCCCCCATCGGCGAAATCCCTCAGTCATTGGTTGACCAGAGCGGGACAGGTATATTAAACCGTTTGAATGCTACGCGTCGCAAAAGCGCTGCGATCGTTTGTATTGAAAATTGCTTAGCACTAAAACGGTTAAGGTATATATTAAGGATTGTTGGAAGGACAAATGCAAAGTGGATGCTTGACTTGCGTCAGTACATACATTGTATTTAAAATCTATTACGCTGAAAGTATCATTTTTCTTTAATCATTTTATTCATTCAGACTGCTCTTCAAACAGTCAATGAGAATGAGTTCGAATGCACTTTTTAATAGTCACATTTTGAAAAACTTCGAATCATGTCGATTGGGTCTGCAACGTATGCGGTTTTAACAGGACAGTGCTACCTCACACGCAGCCCGAGCTACGCTTGAAATTTTGGGAGAAATTTTTTTTTAGGAGAAAGTTGTAATATCGACTGACCTCCTCGATCACCTGATTTAACGGTTTCCGACTATTATCCGTGAAGGTACATTGAAAGAAAAGGTCTATGCCAATAAGCTAACAACAATTCAGATGCTGCAGGACAATATTCGAAATGAAATTGCTAAAATTATACGTAAAGAGTGCGAGAATGTTATGAACAATATTATTAAAAGAGCACGCAGTTGTGCAACTACAAGAAGCAATCACTTTGCCAATGGCATATTTCATAGATAATTGTAATAAACCAAATAATTGATTAATAAAAACAATTTATTTTTATTTTATTTCTTTATTTCTTTACCTAGTTATTTAAAAACAATAATATTCAGTCTGTAGTGAAAACAGTAGGAACAGTTGTTGAAAGATAGTAGAAGAATAAAAAAAAGTGGGATGTAAATCGCATGATGCGATGTAGAGAGCTAGAGATAATGAAATGCCAGAAAACATAAGAAAGAATATGTATATCATGAATAACATATATCAAAAAAAATCTTTTAAAATTGCATGATGTAATAATATAAATATAACCTAATATATAATAATGACATGTTTGAGACTCATCACCAAGTTAGTCCTATTTTCACAACTCAGAATATTGACGTGACATGTACTCAGTGTTTGCATCTCAATTAAAAAAATAAATAACGTAAATTTATTTCGTTATTTTGTGACAACCGTGTTTTGTATATAACACAATGGATACCATTATTGCGGAAAATATTGAATTTAAAATAATTTGAATAAGAGTTTGTTTTTCTAACTATTCAACCGTATAAAGTTCCGATTGGTCTACGCTGAAACAGTAATCAAAATCACAGTCGCGCAAATATCGACACTGCACAAAAATGAAAGCATAATTGTATTAATGTTTCGTCGGTTAGCGCGGGGGAAATGTGGCTTTTTGCGCACGGCTGTGAATATATTTTCGATGATTTTATCGGGACCCGAATGTGCACGGATTGAAGCTGCCGCATTGCATTTTGAATGTCTTTCTCGCGCCATTAGGAAATAGACGCATACAGGACGGAACCGGCCAATGGGAGGGCCGCTCGCTCGGCGCGTGCGCACGACCAATCACGGAGTCGTGAATTTTGTACTAGCTTCGTTCGGTACCTTTGAAAGTGACAGTCATTTGAAACGATTCCTCTGGCGTGTTCCGCGCGGCGGGAAGAATCCGTTTTCTTTATGAATTACGTAAATAATTTAAAGAATTACCATTTATCCAAGTGTTTCACTAAAAATAAAATGATAACATATTTATTTACTATATTATGTAGGAAAATACACGTAGCGATATTATTGCGAAGTGATAATTAATAAAGTTTAAATGTTTTCCAAAATGGATTATAGTTTTTTCAATGTAAACATCGTTTAATGCGCTAAACGAAAATGTGATTGAAATATTTTTCTGGGGAATTGAGGTAAGATTAATTTATATTTTTATTGATTCTTTCATATTAGGTAATACTGTTATAAAATTGTTTACTTATTTTTGTGTATTAATTATTCAATTTCATTGAAATTATGTTTTGTAAAAAAAATGTCGTTTTTATTTATAATGAACCGAAGGTATATTAGGATTAGAGGTACTTACATTAATATATTTTTTTTGGTAAAGGTTTCATATAATAATATAATAAAATTTATACTAATAATAATAATATTATTTTGTCTAACCATTATCGTTTTGTATTACAAATAAAATTATAAAACAATTAAAAATACAATTTAAAAAATGTATAATTAATTATGTAATCTAATACGATAGTTATCGAATATGCAACGATTAAAATAGTTTCATTTAAAATACAAAGAAGAAATTATCAAAAAATTTGATAACTAGATCTGAAGAGTCGGTAGATATTTTTTAAGAGACAGCAGAGAAAAATTTCCACAATAATATATTGTTTCTACAATTAATGGTATTGCATGTGATTTATTAAAAATTAGTCGTCAAAAATTCTATATATTTGAAAAAATATTTTGATTGATTTTGCGCTCGTGCGGAGGTATTTCAAATTGAATAGTAGTTAAGAGTGTGGAGGGAGGTTGTATTATTCCAAATATGAGGAATTTCTGTAACTAAATTTTGAAATGAATAAGGTTTTAGACATATTGGTGATGGTTTGTCGAGTAACATTATATGAATCGCCGACTCACCTTACATCAAATTTATATTCCATACACATATAATTAATTTGTAATTTATCTCCTTATTGTTGTGTCTTTTATTCAGGATACACTGCCTACTTAAGCTAATACAAATGCTCTACAGACCAACAATAGCGTTTTAATATCAAGTTAATTTTTTTTAATACATATTAAATGCACCAATTAGAAAGATATTAAAAAAAAAAGATTTTATCTGTAAACCAATCTAATTAACGCATTTAATGTTAAAAAGATTACTGAAAAACTACAATTTCACAATAACAATGTTTTTTACTTAAAAAAATAATTAATTAATTAGTAATATGATACTGCTATTTTGTATCGAATTAGTCGATGTATTGTAAGTGAAATTTTATTCCTAAGGAGACCGTGAACATCTCTAACATCATGTACATATTACTGTATCAGAAAATTGAAAATAAAATTGAAATAAATTTTATATAACGAAAGTATATTTACACATATGTATTAAAAAAAAACTTAATTTAATTATAAAAAAATTAATTGATTTTATCAAATGACTTTGAAAATGAAATGACTTGAGAAAAATCAGCTAAACTGGCGAGCCGATTTAAAAAATGAAAAAAAAAATAAGGCGCTCATTTATAACTTAAAACATTGAATTTTCACCATAATAATTTCTGACATTTGACATACGTTAACTAATAACTTCTAAAATTTCTGTAAAAGGTATGTTTCCCAATAGATTTAGTTTTTTAAATTTAAAATACACAATTAGAATCCTTAAGTTGAAAATATTTTAATAAAAATTAATCGGGGTACTTAGTTTTGCAGGAAAATATATATTTTTTGTAAATATTAGATAAAACATCATATTTAACAGTTATGGCGATATATTTGCAAAGAACTGGATGATATTAAATTGAATAAATATGAAAAGGTTCTACGGTTCAAGATGTCAGGGGCGATCACGTTAGACATCACAAATTACAAGCTGTAGGACATCGTATGGTTGTACGACTAGAAGCCTTAGGAATCGATTATGAAGCTAGTTTAATCATGGTTGGGAAAGACGTGTGTCACACCGGTGTACCCACGGGGGTCACTCTGTTCATCCCTGTAGAATACTAGGGGATGAACGTGTCTTGGATCTTCCGAATATTATAAAATAATAATTCGATGTAATATTTTTCTAGTTATCTTCAAATATTTTTACAATTAATTTAATTTTAACAATTGATGATATGCCATGACAAAAAAAAGTTAACATTTTATTAAAAGCTTGACTTCTTTTGGAAGGTTAAAAATCATCGAGTAGATCGTCTTGTTTCTACATCACGTCTCAGTTGAATCTTCTACGTCTTGTATTAATTCATATTTCTCGCCTCTGATCACTTATCAAGGTTGGAAGGGATGATAAAAAGTTACATTCTTATGTCATGGCATATCACTGTTACCTCTACACTTTCTAACATATTTTCACATATGATACGACTGAGAGTAAAATTGTTACGAAATTTTCTAACGCAATTTTCGTGATAAATTATCCTGGGGATGACTCTGTACAACACATTCTGTATTACAAAAATATGACCTAATGTTGTATTTAATTCATTTGAATCTTTTAAACTGAAAACTGTGGCGGGTTTCTCAAAAAAAATATAAAGATAACATATATTTTTAGGTAAAACAAAAATTTCATTTGGAGATCGAAAATTGCCGTTAATCATAAATTAGATAATCAAAAATACTAAACAAAAAATAGATATCTCATAGAGACGAAAGCATTTTTTATTAATGGAAAAATATAGAAGTAGGGCTTACGACCTGTCTTCGGCTGACTTAAGTGATCACTTTACACAATGTAACGTTCACCATTTCATCCAATCAAACTCCATATCTCTCAAATTTTTTGAAAGTTGTATGTATGTTAATATGTGGAATCACTTCGAATACCACTACACTTATCACCATCTATGGACTTAATTTGATATTCATTTTTCCTGAAACAGCATATATATCATAATGAGAATCTAATTATTTTTTGAAATTATTTAAAGCAAATGTCAGTAAAATATACTGGAATATGTCTAAAAAATTTTTATATATTTTCTTATTTTGACCAGTATAAATATTATTAGCAATATTTTTTTTATTTATTTGACATTTTTACAATTTTTTTATAACATGAATTAAGTATTTTACATTATTAAAATTACATGTTTTTTTTCGCTTACCTCTCCAAAAAAAGAGACTAGCTCTTGTGCTTGGAGAGGGAGTTACACTATAATAATTTTATATACAGAGTTAAACATTTGTAGTCTATAATTATTTATTGACTATTTGTGTGTTTCTGAAGTATTATATAATATTGTTTATTTTCTAATTGTGTGTTTATGTCATTTTATTTCTTTCTAAACTCTTTTATATTTTTTATTTCTTTAATTTGTGTAGGGAGGCTATTGAAAATTTTTATCCCCAAGTGTATAAAATTTTGCTGATAGTGTTTGGTGTTACACTTAGGGATTTTAAAGTTATTTTTAAACCTTAATGATGTGCTTGTTTCAAATTATACAGTGTTATATATGTCAATGTATCCATGAACACACAATTACTGAATTTTCACCTACAAAGGCACTGTTATTATTATTATTTTTTGTTTAATAACAGTGCCTTTGAAGGTAAAAATTCAGTAATTGTGTGTTCTTGGACATATTCAAATATTGCTAATCAAAAATACGTTTACTACGTTCCACGTTGCTTGTATAATTGCATTAGCCCCTACCATAATGACAGAATGCAACCGGCAGGACACATGCTATACATTAGATTGCAACGCCACTAATTAAGGCATCGTCAACGTCCCGGGAGGATTATATGTTATTATGTATTATAAAATGCGACACAGCCACGTCAAAATAATCTTGTTATATTAACAGGTGCAAACATTAAACATATAAATTAACTCATTTGTAATCTCGGAAAATAGATCCAATTAGTGTGAAAACGCCCTTTGATTAAGTATATTTGAACACGACACGAATGAAATTTACTTAGAAAAAAAGATGAAAGTAATTATTCTCAACAAGTAATTATGAACATTTACCGGCGATACTGATCTTATTAATCCAAATTAAAAAAGAAAATGTACAAACGAATCATGGCTATTTTGAAATAAAATTTTTGTTTTTTTGTATTTCGGATAATAGTGTTAATAGTGTTAGAACCAATCTTATCGCCAAAATGATATAAATATAGAAATTTTTTGCGTAGACAATTAGAGGTGTTAAATTAATGAGCATGTAATTTAAATGAACTGAAATAGGAGTTGGACAAAGATATGTATAATAAAATTCTCTTTACAATACAAAATCAATTGTCAAAAACAAATGAAATTGGAAGTAAATGTAAACATGTATAAAAAGATCCTAAAATTGGCTGATATTGAACATTTTTTTATATAGTAAAGTTCAAATGTGATAATTTTCTCTTTCTTTTTCTATTTTTACGTGTAAACTATCCTTATTCTTCTTCTTCTACATCCACGGCAATACTCCATAAGTGCTCTCCACCGACTTTTATCCCTGGCTATTCTTATCTAGTTCCCAGAATCTCCCATTTTACTCCAGTACTTTTTCACACAGTCAGGCCACCTCTCTTCTTTGGACGCTTCCATTGGGGTATTCACATAGTTATGATCTTTGGTGTCCTGTTATCTGGTATTCTTTCGAGATGGCCAGCCCATCGCAGTCTTTTGGACCTATAGAATCTTACAATTGTTTCTTCCTCGATCAAATTTTCGTGTTAATGATTCATTTTTATTCAGTATGTTCCATTTTAGGTCTATAAATTTGTTTTCTGTATATTGTAGGTCAATAAATTTGTTTTCTGTAAATTTGTAGGTCTATAAACTTTTCTTGATATTTTACGCTCAAACAGTAGTTTTCTTATTATTCTATTCTATTTAGGTTCGGCACCATCTAAACTACATAAATTAAGATTATTCCTATTTGGGGTGCAGAAAATAAACGTAGTTTAAAAACATTATATTATCAAACATTTATATTTGGAAATAAATGATCATATTATAAACACAATAATACGATATATTAACATAAAGAGTGTATATTATATATCTTCATACTGAAAATCACAAATTAACAATACTCTAATTTTGGTTCCTGAATGCTTCCTTAATAAGAGTTTAGTGAGCTGAGAAATTAGATCTCAAGAGATTCTCGTTGGTATTGTGACATTCTGACTAGTGCTTTTAAATGTACATTTTATTACGTAAATAGTTCAAACGATTTAGTCAGATCTTATTTAAAAATTGTAGAATTATAAATATTGTCTTAATTGAAAATTTAATTGTAAATGAAGAAAAAAAAAATCATATTTTAAAAATCGGTTTATCTGAATTAAACAAGTTTTTTTATGAATGAATAAATTTTTTGAATAGGTTTTACACATTTTTGCGATACGAATATTAATAAAATAAATAAAATCTGGCAATAATAAATAAAATTTAATATCAATGAATTTTAAATTTCAATATTCCTATTTATCGTCTGGGACTCACTTTACTTTTTCTCGCTTCGTCAGTTGAAAAGTTTTTTTTTTTAATATATATTGTAAAAGAATATTGATTAAAATATTTTTTTACAAAATCCTTACACAATTCAAAGAAAATAATGTTATATTAATATTATTTCTTACTTCAACAGCTCTGCCTCACATACAAATTCTCACATGCATAGTAGCAAATACGTACTCAACATTATCCACTCAGTCGTTTAGTATATTATTTACGTATCATGATATGACAACTACAATTTCATGTGACTCATGTTATAGGTATATGGATATATATTACTACAACAAACATACATGTCTATCCGGAACGCTCTGAATTTCATTCGAACTGTCTAAAAATAGATGTAACCCCAATTCCGCATTATAGTTATCGATAATAATCAAGGTGAGGCGCACGCGGTAATTAAAATAATTTTATTATGATATAGTGTTGAATAAATATTGGTTGCTAAGGAAAGGTGAAGATTATACTTTTGTTTGTTGATATAACGGTAAAGATTTATTAAATTTTTATCTTTTTTTCAGAATATACACCTACATACATTTTAGTTTTGTTTATCCCAAATAATTGCCTTGTAACAGTTCAGAATCGATATTTACTAAAAACTACTGAAACCGTAGATGGCACGGGTTAATCGTTCAGAAAATAATTTAAAAAAATCATAATTATAGTTACAGTTAATTATTCATAATCTTATTTTTCTTCTATCGGAAAGCGGATATCAATTAAATAAGAATATATAATGTGATTATTAATTATTAATATAATATTTATTATTATTTTGAGTATGTCCAAATCTTTGCAGAAACTAATAACTACTGAGATTTTATCTCCTGGGGAAATGTTATCAAGATATAGATGTCTCACAGAGACGAAGTTATTATTTTTACATGGAAAGTATGGAAGTTTTGGGCATTACAGGGCTTACGACCTGTCGTCGGCTGCCTTAAGTGATCACTTTACACAATGTAACGTTCACCTATTTACCCATGCTAAATAGGTGAACGTAATATTGTGTAAAGTAATCACGTAAGGCAGGTGACGACAGGTCGTAAGGCCTGTAATGCCCAAGACTTCCATACTTCCCATGTAAAAATAATCGCTTCGTCTCTGTGAGACATCTATATATTTATTATTATTCTAAAAATAAAAAAAAACATACATTTTTAGCACCGTATTCTTTTAATCGTCTTAAAATGTTTTAAAATTATCCCTTAATGTCGTAATAGGACTATCTGTCAGGGTTATTAACGATCTGTTGATAATCTGTATTATAAAAAAAAAATATACTGTTTAACGCTTGAAATGGAAAATATTATTTTAATTAATTGCTCAATTTGATTTTGGGAATGCTATGTATTTGTGAAAGAGTTTTATTAGGGATAAGGTACGGTAGAAGATAAATATTTGCTAGAAATAAAGTTAATATAGTTAAGTGCTTAGTTCTCGGAAATAAGAACCTTTAAAGTAGTCCGCAAAGGGTGGGTGCTCATGTGTGCCATCAAGCTCGAGGGAGAAGTGGGAGAAGTAGAACACTTCAGTTTGAATCAAGCGCTTGAGTTTCGCTCTCTAGTATTTCTTTTTTTGATATTAAAATATATTATTTATGTCGCACCTGAAATGACACAACATAAATTCCAAATTATAAAATGTCTTAAATCAAATGCTGAATCTCAGATATTTAAAACTACGTTAATATAATTTACTACCTGTTATACTCAGTGTTGCATGAGTGTAAATTAGGAATGAATGCGGTTCTGTATATAGAATAGAAGATAGAGTTAAAATGTGAGGAACATATGAGGAAAGAATGGTAAAGATAATATATGAGTCGAGTGTTGAAGATATCGAGGTCTATCGCCTCCACAGCCATCGTTACCGTCAACGACCCTTGAACGTACCTCACATTTATCAGAGCGTAAATCCACAGCCGCAAAAACATGGCCGGTACCGACACAATATCCGTGCGCAAATGACATGCGTCCGCAACCAAGAAAGACTTCACTGTACTCGCTATCATCTTCCTGATCATAAGTTCCGCGAACCGGCTAATTCAACTACTAACTTTATTATACCCGTAAGTGGTCTTTCTCGTCTCTAATCTGGTCTAGTCAATTCACACACACGTACACATACACACACTCTGCGATCATAATCAAACGATCATGTCATTGATTGGCGCGCTCATTATTCACAACACAACAAATCCTTCTGATTCAGCTGCCATACACCATCATAAATTTTAAACATCAATCCGCACAAAACACTCTTTTATAATCGCATTCTCAATAAATACAACAGGAATAGGCGCGAAAGATCTGGTATGTTCAAATAAACTAGATATTGGAGAACAGTCGTGTTATAATTCAAACAACTGAAAAGTGGGCATGCATGAAAGTAAAATCCTAGATTGGAGGGGATGACGGTCTATCCTCTTTATCTACCCTTGCTGAGAAAAGATGCGATGACAAGTCAGTAAGTTAAGAAAAGCCGAGCTTTCTAACAAAGACAAGGGACTTAAATATTAAAATTTATCCGAAGAGGTGAAGAAATAGACCCTAAGCACAGAAAAGCTAATGGTCTCACGCCAGAGATAGGAGTAATTTACAAGAAATACTGAGTCAGCACATCTTTAAGACTTTTAAACGTAACTGTATGATATTGAGGTGAATCCAGCTCGGGTTTTATTATTTGAAACTCAAATACGGAATGTTTCTGAATTAGGGAGGACATTAAAATATCGGCGCGTAATTTTAGGACGTTGATTAGGGATGTTTTGAATTGCTTATTAATAATTGTGGGTAAGCACTCGTAACCCATTAAATGTCGACGTGTAATACTTAGCTGAATAGTATTAAATAACAGTTTAAATAACAGTTAAAATAATGGTTTGAGTAAATAACGATTTAAATACTAATTAAATGTACTAATTAGAAAGATATACATATAAAATCATTTTTATCGAAAAATATTGTTATTGCTTCTGGGATTCGAACCTGGATCTCTTTCCAATCCGTAGAAGTGCATTAACCAACTATGCTAAAGCAGACAGTACTTTTGATGACAAATTTTCGAACACATATGTTACACTTATCAAATGAATACATCTATCGTTTCATTATTTGAAAGCCATCTATTTTGCACCTTCCCCGGATTGGAAAGAGATCCAGATTCGAATCCCAGTAGCAGCAATAATATTTTTCGATAAAATTGATTTTATATGCATTTCTTTCTAATTAATACATGTAATTAGTATTTAAAATATCACAGACATTTTGAATAATTACTAGTGATAAGAATGTGCTCTCCTTAATAAAATAACGATTTAACTCCTTGATGGAATTATATAACCGATACAAAGTCAAGGTCAGTATTTTACACATTTTATGCGCAATTTAAAAATAAAAATGAATACAAGCCTTATGTAATAAAAGTAATACTCAAAATTTTAATTCGAACTAACCCAAAAAAAAAAAATTCAATGTTGCGAATACACGCATGAAATTTATTACTCTACCGATATAAAAAATTTCGAAAACTATGTAATCATACAACAGGGTAAGCCCCATTAGACAGAAATATAAAAAATATAAAATAGCATCTAGAAAAAAAAAATATTTGGGCAGAGAACCATTAAATATTTTTCCACAAATTTATACATACTCCGAATGAAAATAAAAAGTAAAAAAAATTGTGTAATTTTTATGAAATAGTTACGAGTGCATTTTTTTCATTTTTCCAATTTTAATTTTGAGATATTCTACGCTAATTTCATACTCTGTCTACGCTAAGTGTCAATACTGAAATACGTTATTTGTAACGCAAATCTCGCCAGAGAGGAAAGTTATTATAGAAAGACACGACAATAAAATTGTTGATTTTCTCACATTCGAGACAAGTGTCAAAAGTAACTCGTGTCTAGAGTCTTATACAAGTTTTTTCATATTAATATTGTGGAATGAAATAAAATGCGTGTTGCCATTGGAATTAATATATCGAAAATAAAAAATAATATATTATATAATTTATTAAAATATCTAATTCATATCTATAAATTATGTTTTGAGATCAGTTAAAAGTACCTGCATACGAGTGTTCCGAATTCAAAATGATTGTGACAGCTTCAATTTATAATTTTGTGTATAGAGATTTAAATATACCACGTTGCCGTTTTGTGATCTGTTTATTTCATAATTAGGTAGTATTTTGCCTTGTTTAAAAGACAATAGTGTTAAATATACAGGTACGAAATATTTATTTGCAACCATATAATATACGAAATTTGCAACTTATGTTGGTAATATGTTCACTGTTAATTCTCATATTGTGGCTAAAATATGCGAGAAAACGTATATTTTCGGCTTTTTTTAACGAAAAAAAGGCACGAATTTGTTGTCCATAATGCCGGCAGAATGTAGAATGTAGAATAAATAGTAGCTGAAGCAATAAATTATGTTAAAACGTATGTTTTCATTAAAACTAAATATTTTAAAACGTTAAAAATTGATCATATATCCTACAAATTTAACGGTTTATAACTATTAGTTTTTAATATTTTCCTAATTAGTTAAGTTCAAATTTGTTTTCATAATCTTAGCTTTAGGTTTATTAGAACATATATTTCGCTAATGCAAGAATTTTCCGTGTTAAGACAATTTTGTGGCACACGGAAAATTAATTTAATGGTTGCGGTCTTTCTTACAATGTTTGTATTATCTTAATTATGGCAAATAATATTCAGTTTATTAGTTTTAAATTAGTGTAAATTACTAATCTGAGTATATCTAGTTTATAACTTTAGATATAAATGAATATTAAAAACCACATTTACGTAAAAAACGCAAAAAGTAGTATTATTATTAAAAATGGCGCTTTAAAAACAATGAAATAAAAAATTAGACAATAATTAGATAAAAATGGAACTAACAACGCGAACTGTATCATCAATTTTTTTACAAATATATATTCTACTTCTTCTTCGTCTACTTACAGCTGAGCGTTGTGGTTCCCTATCTGTATCGAGTAATTGGCACCCGATGTACAATTCGTCTCCGTTCCTTGCGGTTTAGAGCCATGGTCATAACAGCTTATCTATTCATTTTGCAGGAGAGCGTTTTCTTACTTTCATTCCTCATCTGTGATCAAGAGCTTGAACAAGTAAATACTCAAAAATCACAAATAAAAATTAGTACCAAATAACAGAACAATAGCCCACTTAGACACAGGTTTATCCTAGTGAGAAGCATTATTAATATTACTGTTAAAATATACTAGTAAAAGAACGGAAAATATATCTTAGGTTAATCAATTTTAGATTGAGATTCCTGGTTTTTTGTATGGTAGTATGTCTGTTTATGTAGTGTGAAAGTCATCGTGTTTTTAGACTGGTGCCAATGATTGTCAGAATCTCGTCGGGAACGGATCACTAACAAGCGGCGCTCCCGGTAGTTTATTATCTCAAGCGCTCGAGATAATTCGCGGAGATTGATCCGAGCGCAAACGATATCGGAAATCTAGTTCATCCAATATCGGAGGTCAAGTTCATCTAACATCGAAGATTAATCCATTATCAGCAGAGGTCAATAGCCCAGGTAAGTGGTCATCTATTTTACTATATAGATAATCAAATTGTCAGTAGAAAACCCAATGACAATAAGAAGCTATTGAAGGAACTCACACGCACAGATACATATTATAATATATATATATATATATATATATATAGGGTCTTTCAACGAGGACGCTCGATTTTAAAATGTAAGTTAAACAGGTTGTGTGTGAGATATTCACTCAATTTTTCTTTCATTTGAAAGTATATTTTATGGCATTAAGTGTGGAATATAACGTTGTTCGAATATCCGCTGCAGTTTTGTTCGGTGGCAGGTTTGGGAGGTCCAATTTTCTATGACTTTATCGCATAAATCTGGCTAAATTTGCTGGATGGCGTTTGTTATGTTGACTTTGAGGGGGTCAATTGTTTGCGGCTTATTCGTAAAGACTTGCGATTTAAGATAGCCTCAAAGAAAGAAGTCTAAAGGCGTTAAATCGCACGATCTCTGTGGCCAGTTCACGTCACCGCCGCGCGAGATAACCGTGCCCTCAAATCGCTCGTGACTTTGATAATAAAATTTGATGATTTACACACGTTGTTCAACCTTCCGTGGTGATTTTCCGTATACTACTTAACAATTGACAATAAATTTGACAGATGTCACTTTAACAACATGGCTGCTATAACCTAACAAATTTTGAGCGTCCCTATTAAAAGACCCTATATATATATATATTGTTACACCCTGATTATATATATCAACACATATCAAGGGCAGATTAGGCAGACCGCACAGTTTAGTAATACCGATATATAGAAAACGTTTCATTATCAGATAAAAACACGTTCTAAACTTTCAAAACTTTGCAGACGGACATTATTTAGTTATAAAATAAAAAAGTGAAATAAAAAAACATTTGCGATGGACGGTACGTGCGTGCGACCGACAATTAAAAAAAATATAGTTGCAAACTTTTTATACTCCAAACATTTGGGTACATTGTATTTGATCTGCGCTTGTTTTATCGTCGCGTCAGCATCTGATTTGTATATTAGGCAACGGGCTTGATGAACTGGTCTATCATATTAAGAATTGTTACTATGCATTATGCATTACTTTGAGTATGGCCAGCGTAAGAGTGCAGTTGAAATTATCTGCACAGATACGCATTTAAAGATAGGGTGTCACCGAGTCTGATTATTTTCGTACTTAGCCGTATGCGTGTGGTAGAAATCCCAGAAACATTCTTGAATAACTTTACCTATAATTTATGTAAATAACACTGAAACATTATGACCTGTGTCCATTGAAGGAGATACGATGAGATTTTGATCTGGAAATAAAATCAGAGCTCAACTTGAAAATGGTAGAAAGATACAAAAACTTAAACCAGTAAACATGACGTTTAATTTGATAGCGAGACTCGACACATAAACACAAACGTCACCACAAAATCATCATCTATATTTATCCTGAAAGTTAGACTTACGTCACTAAACATTAACATCAACATTAAGGGCTGGTTGTGTGAGCAGTAGTAACTTTTTAATATGGTTAATTATT
The DNA here is from genome assembly GCA_022840565.1 of Eubasilissa regina. Classification (NCBI taxonomy): domain Eukaryota; kingdom Metazoa; phylum Arthropoda; class Insecta; order Trichoptera; family Phryganeidae; genus Eubasilissa; species Eubasilissa regina. The sequence continues at coordinate 9,719,640 of JAINEB010000019.1, forward strand.
ATTGTATTAAAATTTTTTGCGAAAACGGTTTGTTTGATTGTTGGTAAAAAACTAATTTTACTCTCGAATATCGGATGGTAAAAACCGAAAAGGGTCGGTTAAATATGGTGGACTCTTCACAGCTGTTTCAAAAGTCATCTGTCACATTGATACCTTGAAAAGTTGCAATATACGAAAATTAATCATTCATTATCCCGCTATTTTAATGATGAGAGCTTGTCCAGTGATGATCACGTTGTTTAATATATATTAGTACATAATCCGAAAAAAATTTGCCAGCAAAGTGACAGGTTTCGAACGTAGATGCGAATAACGCCTTAGATAAATCATATTTCATGATTATTTTTTTAGTCATACTGTGAGGAGAGATTTCTTATCTATAATAATTATAATAATATATATATTTTTTTGATTCATAGTACAGTATGTCATACTGTTATAATCGGATAACATTGCAGCAAAGTAAGACATATATTTCGGTACCCTGTTTGCTATACTAGTATTTTACTGTATTATAGCAGACAGTGGTTTTTCGATATAGAAATAAACAAAGTGTAATGTTCTATGCACAAAAAAAAAATAATATAAAGAGTAAAAAAAAAGTTAAAAAAAAAAGATGCAAATAGATAACATATAAAAACATTGTAAAATTTATAGTAAATGCATTGTTCAATGTATTAAAATGCTTAGATAATAGTAAATTTGACGTACCAACAACCCGCAAACGTTTTTTACTACGGGCGATAAAAACTTACGATGGTAAAAATTTACTATTGATCATACAATCGGCTCTAAGACGTTAAATTATGAACATTTATTACGATATAACTGCTGCTAAAGAGATTCAAAATCACTCAACTAACGAACGACAATAACGTTTGTTGTACGAAAAGTGTAAAAGTACGACGCGAGACGGCGAATCTCTGAGACATGGTGTTGTACACAGGGACTATAAAAGCTGAAAGTTGATTCCAAAGAATCTCATGGGAGCGAAATCACTTAAAAATCTCATTTATGGACACAGGCCATCATACTCTTCTGTTTCTATTATAGTAGAGAATCACGAAGATCAGTTGTGGAACGATATAAGAAAAATATACGATCTCTTTTTTGCAATATTATTTTTTATTAGTTCAAATTAATCATTCCATTCTAAGAGTCACTTTCAGGGTACCAGAATCACGTTTGAAATAAATTAAATCTAAGGATGCGTGTACACGCACGAAACTTTATATTGCAGTGTGGAGCGCGGAGCGAATTGTAATTCGTCGTCAATTGTTTTTTATACGCAGAGCAGAAACACAAAACTGATGCATACCGATCTACGAATTGCTAAGAGTATATTTATTTATTTATTTTTAATTTAGTGGATACATGAGTATATATATATATATATGCTCTAATATAAACAAGATCAAAATCGTTCTTTTTTACTACAACTTATCTTTCAAATATTTACTCACTTTCATTTTAAATCTATGTAGTTTCTCCTGAGCTTTCTTATGTTTTCTGGCATTTCATTAAAAATCTTTATCGCACTGTATATCATAATTTTTCTGAGATTTAGCCTTCTTCCTAGATGGCAGTCTCAGTCTATCTTTTCCTCTCGTATGATATTCGTGCTCATGTTGATTTGTATTAATTTTTCTTATAAATTCTGCCGATATTTTCTTAGTGAAAATTTTATAAATAAATTCCATAATATTGAAATAAATTTTCTGATAAATTTTAATAAATTCATATCTTTCAGCATTGCACTGATCCGAGTGTATCTATTTTTTCTGAGTATTATTCTCAAAGCTTTATTTTGCAGCACTGACAGTTTAACCCCTCAGAATAACAAGGTTCCATTTGATACTGACACTGTTTTGAGATAATGAGCTCAAAAGTGTTGATTAAATTTCAACATATATTCATGTATATTTTGTTTTGAGTATGTAAATATGATAAGTTTTAAGGTCTTAACTTATTTTTAGTATTATCAATGACCGCTGTGAGTTGAAGGAAAAAAAAAAAAAATCTTGTAAATTAACAATAATGATCCATACATTGAAATAAATAACTGATGCAGTTGAAACTTTCAGCTCTTACTATTTCCGGAAGAAATAAAGAATAATGCATTTGGAACCCATTTCACGCAATAACTCAAATTAGCCCAAAATGTTAGTTGGAACCTTGTTATTCTAAGGGGTCGAATTGTTGTCTTTCTTCTTCATTAGCAAAAAACAAAATGCTGTTGCAATAGTTGGTCTGAGGAATAATAATAGAGTTGTATACTGTTTTACAAGACTCAGTACTAATGAATCTTCTAATCCTTTCCAGAAGCGCGATTTAAAAAAAAATCTTTTTTGTTACGTGTCTTGTATTTTGCCATAGATTCAATATTTAATCTATTATGACTCCCAAATATTTTAATTCAGTCACATACTTTAAACTTTCACCATCTATGATAATCGCTGGTGTGATTGGTATTCTTTTATTTCCAATGTTCATGAATTTAGTTTTAATTTTTTTTTTCTATATGCACTTTAGTAAGATAATATATAATATTAAAATAAAATAAAATTCAGTGGATTTTAGTCATTCAAAATGTCTCATTCAGAAATTTTCAGCGCACTTACTTCGATCATGACCAGAAGACTTTGAAACCAAAAAGTATAACACTATGTATGTATATATGTTACAGTGAATGTGTATTACTAGTGAAGTTATATTTTCACTGGTATTTCAGTGAAATCATATCCGAATACATTTTCACCGGAAGATATAATTTAATCGATAGGCGCTAGTGAACTTATATGCTACTTTAAACTGTCAATTTGACAGTTGTGAAATGTCAATTTTCGTGTTTTTGTATTACTTTAAAATACGGGTTTATGTCAATTAAAATACAAAAAATGTTTTCAATTCGAGTTATTTTGTCAACAAACTAGTGCTTATTTTATATAAAATATGTATTTTAATATTTTAGAACCAATCAACACATGGACAATACAATTTTACCGATAATAAATAATAATGATGATAATAATTATATAAATTATAACCAGATCGTCTGTTTGTGAACGAATCCAGTTTCACTGATATTGAGCAATGAAATTGTAAATGAATTGTTTTCAACATTTTAATTGGCTGAATTAGTAATAATGGTAATAAAAATTTACCGTAACATACATATATTGAGTAGCTTGTTGGTGTAGTGATCATGACGTTGGCCTAGTGATCTAGTGGTCGGGGGTTCGCACCTCGTTCCAGAACACCAGCAAGTTAATCTTATTTTCATAGCTCAAGTGTTTAGCTTAGTTTGAAAATAGTAAGAATATTGATGTGACAAGTAAAAAAAAATAAATGTATCAGATTTTGTTCAAACTTTTTTGATAAATTGTTCTTATCATTTATTAATTGATCTCGGCTAAGTTCGTTAGCCAGTCAGCCTAATCTGTTATCTTGTTTTATAATGGTGTTATTCAAAGTCTTTAATCATTAATTTAAACTATTTAAATTGTAAATATCATTTTTTTTCACATCCTCATGCATGTAAAATCTACCCTATTTTTGTAAAATTATTTACTAGAGTTTTTTTATCCTCAAATCAGTAAAGCGTAAAGATAAAGTAGAAACGGGAATCTCATGACATTTATTACTCCTAGCACTGTTGTTAGCTATACTAGATTTTAATTTTGTAAAGAGGATTGGATACAAATGTTAATGGCGCCACGCTAATGTGTAAATATTATAGTTTCGTGTGTTCTGCGTCCTCAATTTTTATTAGAAGTAATGTGTGCGAACTCTCCTTTATGTTCAATTAGAGCTGACGTCACAGTAAGCTTAATATATATATAGGGAACGCTAATAGGTACCTACATTTCGCTCGTTAGTCCAGTTCAGGATATTTATATTCTGCTTGCTAAGCGATTATATTATATAACTAACCTTAGGTCGGGGAGCGTCTACCACATATTTTCAGAAGTAATCTTCAGCTAATTGTCTTTGTTGTGGACAAAGCGACTGTGGAGAGGTCACCGATTCTGTCCACTTAAGAGTCGACGTCTTAAGAAATGGAGGGTGAAAAGCCGGAGACCGAAGGAGGATTTAGGACATGGCTAGGTCTGCTTTGTTGAAATTTATTAATATCTGTAAGAACCGGACTACCACAAGAAACACAAAATTGCCCGATTAGATAAATATCTTGTGTTACAGCTCTGTACGGATATATCCTCGAACATGATGCCACCGTGACGTGTAAAAATAATAAAATTGATTAAAAATCCTACCTACAGGGACGTTGAGTTTCGAATATAAGTTACTTACATTAAAACGTAATTCACGTCACCAAATTAACAAGTATGACGTATTTGTTTGGAGATTTAGGCTCGGTTGTGTAATCGGTGAATTTTTTTTATTATATTAAATAAAATTGCAGTAACGGATTATTTGAATGTTGATAAAAAGTATTTACGTATTGAATAAAAAACTAATTTTACTCTCTTAGTTACTTAGTTAAAATTGACCGACTCTTTACATCTGTTTCAAAAGTCATCTATCACATTGATACTTTGAAAATTGCAGTGTATGACAACGAATTCGCAGACCACCAAATAAATATACACGAACTAACGAAAATTAAAACTAACGTGATCACTTTGGTGCCACTCACGCAATCAAAGAGCTCCGCGATATTTTTAAACGAATTTAAACGCTGACAATATGATATGCACTAGTAAAAAATACGCCATGTTTACACAAATATTTAATTTTCGAAGAGTAAATACTTTTACCGTTGCATAAATGTGTCACAATCTATCGGATTTATGTTTTGTCGGATATATATGTGTAGAATTCTCCTCGCCCCGCAAATAATGTTCCAAACCCTTCACGCTTCATATCACGTCTATACATTTAATGTCTGTGCAATGAATTATTCAATACCTCGGTATTTTAGTGATGAGAGATCGTCAGATGATGATCTCGCTGTAAGTGACTGATTTCGAATACAAGAATGAATAAAACCATAAATAAAGTATACAATTGTATGTATTACCTATGGTGAATATTTAAAGTAAATCAATTTTGGTGAACTTCGCAGATATTTGATGATTAGTCACCGTGCTCGCTACTAGGTGGGATTGATTTTGACAGTAGTTTATTTGATGCACGAATAACTCGCAAACTCGTAAAAAGTTACCATGGTCGAAATTTACTACTAATCATATAACTAGCCCTTAATCATCACTTATTTTTCTGAGATCATTTAATATCTAATACGAATATTTGTGTAGGGAGAGGGTGTAAGGCGGGAAGGCGCGAGCTAAGTTAATTACAAATTAAAAAAAATACATATTAGATTTGATTCTACTTTTCGTACCTTTGAAATAACAACGTATCATCTGACATTTAAATCAATCTGAGATATTGAACTCTAAAGCTTTGAATATTAATTTTTATGTTTCTTCCGCATAGTTTGGTTCATCACCCATAGGGTAAAATTTTTACATAAATATTGCTATATAATTTAGAATAAAGACTGATTCCCGATTTCGGGCATATTATGTAATATAATTTATACATTTTTATGTACTAATTTAATGTATTAATTATAAATATATACATATAAAATCAATTTTGTTGAAAAATATTGTTTTTGCGCTACCGGAATTCGAACCTGGATCTCTATTTCCATTCCTGGGAAGTACACTACCAATTGTGTTAAAGCGCCAGTATTTTTCATGATAAATTTTCGAACCTATATGCTACACTTTTTCAAGTTAATACATCTGTGGTTCCGTTATTTGAAAGCCATCTACATTGTTTTTACGGAATCTCAAATACCTTTGAGTAAACCGACTGCAGACGCCAGAATTATCAATTCATTTTTATTAAATTTTGGACACGTTGATACAACTTATATTATTAAGGAGAAAACATTCTTATTTTGAAGTTGTAATTATTCAGAACATAGGTCTGTGATGTTTTAAATACTAATTTAATGTATTAATTATAAATATATACATATAAATAAAAAATGAAAAATACTGGCGCTATAACACAATTGGTTGCGTACTTCCCCCGATTGGAAATAGAGATCCAGCTTCGAATCCTGGTAGCGCAAAAATAATATTTTTCAACAAAATTGATTTTATGTGTATATATTTATAATTAAAACATTAAATTAGTATTTAAAACATCACTGACCTGTGTTCTGAATAATTACAACTTCACAATAAGAATGTGTTCTCCTTAATAACATTTATATGTATTCAAATCAACAGTTGTTTTTATAAAAACTATTACAAGTGCTGCTAAAATATTACTTTATTTTTTTGTTATATCGCAAAGAAATGAAAAGAGAATCAATTGTGTATGAACATTTAAAAAGTTTAGATAATATACAGAGTTCAAAATATTAGAGAACATTAATAACATACCTCTCAATTTACACTGTGTATTTATTATTATCAACATATAGTGGAAATATGAGGAAGAAAGGAAGGTAATTAATTTTTCATCTGTCGGATGCTGGTTCATTGATAGATATTCCTCTCCATTAGTACAAGCGTTGCGGCGTGTATAATAAAACTCGCGATAAAAAGATTATTGAGTATAAACGGAATTTAAGGTAAGATTATTAACTAAAAAGTCAGGTGAAGCGACGGTAGTGTTTCCGTATAAAGTTCTAAGCACACTGAACTTGCTGCAGTTGGAGACTGTTAATTACTGCAACATTTTCTTTCTTCCTTGGATAGGTTAGAAAAGAAAGGGACGAAGATAAGCTGGTTCAATTTTGTAAAATTGCGAATTGAATGTATGCACGAGTGAGGCAATAAATCAAACGCCAAAAATACTAACGGCGCTAACAACATGTTTATTTTTAATAATATTTTTATTAGTCAAATTAATTTATAATTTATTTTTACATATTTAGCCCTGTTTACACATATTCAGTAAAAAACTAGTGTAACAATGAAGGTCACGAATTAACTATTTACCTACTGAGTTACCAAAATCCTTACGCGCTCACGATCACGCCGTCAGGCAGGGAGGTAGAGCGCCACACTCGTCTGTCCTAATACACAATTCTTGCCTCGTACACATTCATACATCTTCTCATACAAGCTTGCCGATTATTGTGGCTTTTAACAGAACCATCTTTCAGTATCTAGTTTATCTGGTCGTGCGCGGACGTCCTCTATTTCTAGTGCCATCATAGTGTCATATATCTTTCTTATTCTCTCCTTATTCATCTATTCTATGTGACCAAACTACCTTAGTGATCATTTCTTAATTTTACTCACACATCAAGCTTACATTTTTTCCTTATTTCTTCATTTTTAACTCTGACATAAATGGATTTGCCGTCTGTGAGGGTGAACCCGCCGCTTACTTAGGACCGCTTATAAGCAAAAGCTGCTATATGGTCCAATTCATTCGCCGCCTGTATGTAATTTTTTTAATACTACTAGCCAGCTGTGCAACTTCGTCTCGCACATGTGACAAGACGGAGATGAACAGCTGCCATCTCAAAAATCCTCACAGTCCTCGACCTTTATTTATTATGATTTACATTACAATTGACATTCATGAAATAAAATAAACAAATAAATGGAAAGGAACGGTACATAAATATTTGAGAGAGGAGAAAATAACACGTATAAGAATTGCAATGCAGAGTCAACAGATTGTCAGTACTTTACTTTGATCAGGGAGCCGAGGGGAAGAAAGAACACGCCCCCAAGAAAGGGAAAATGACAAAACAAAAAGATAATCGATATTACCAGTCTTCGGAGCATCACTCTCGGCAGTTCACGTTTTAAATTAACACTAGAAAAAACTAAAACTTTAGGGGTCCCAGTTAGAGCCGTTTAAGTGATCTCATTTTCATTGCCTTCTGCCAGCTTCATGATCCACTTTCTTACTCATTTGAAGTTTTCATTACTAATAATTCTATTCACTTTATCCTAAGCATTACTTACTATGTTATATAATGTTAAGACTCTGCGTAACAAATACTACAAACTAATAAATAACTATTATTTATATTTTTTATTTATTATCTTAGTTTAATATTGCTTATTTTAAAAGTATAATAAATAACTACCTACATTGTTAACATAGTATTTTTTTATTTGACGTTCAACATTTAGATATCAATATATGTTTTGATTTTAAAATATGAATCAATTTAATATGTAATATTTAGTTAAAGTAAATTATTTTATTACTTATCTAATATAATGATTTGTATATCTTAGTGTCATTGCCAGTAAGAAAATATACCAAAGTAACGAATATGTCCAACGTGTTTTTAATATCTCTAGGTTAAGTTTACTTAAATGTTTTCTCTTTTATATATTACATAATAGTAGGTAAATATTTATTCAATTTAAAATTAAGTGTATATTGTTTTTATTACGAGTAAAAAAATACATATAGTAGCGAAATCATATCGGGAAGTATATTGATCATCTGCCATTTCGCGTTATCAATCATCTATCAAATCTGTTACCTATATTTATTTACGTTTATTGATTAATTATTTATTGTAAACATGATTTGTTTTTTCAAAAATGTCCTTAAGTATAAGTAATTAGATATTTATATAATTTAAAATTAATACATATTTAAGAACACCGTTTGTACAATTCCAGGGAAGGCAATATATTTAGAATGCGCTAGCAGAAAAGCAATCGGTTATAGGCCGTGAGGGTGGCTATTATGGCCGCTTTGCTGCCGATAATAGTTACCGCTGTGTGGCCAGGGCTTCTGTAGAATTAATTTTTGGATGCGGATTTTGCTTTAGCAATATAATAATGGTGCACAGTGTGCCATTGTTAATGTAATATAATAAAGCCATGGCCGCCTGCAAGACCTTGTAGCAAAAAATCGACAACATCCCATTGCTTTTCTGCCAGTCTGTATAATTGGTATCACTAAATGTGTTATAATAATTAAAACGTAGAACCTTAATCCGGTAAGCTTTTCAATTTACAAAATGTATTTTAGTTAGTGTTTATATAATTACGTTCTTAGTTATATGTAAATTGAGTTTGCTTAAATTTACAATTTTAAGTTTTCATTTTATATTTTAATTAACAATTTGAGAATAGCCCGAGGCGCGCAGTGCATACAAGCAAAAAGCTGTGCATTTCTAACAATTTTGGGAAATAAATATAAATTAAATAATTAGATTAACATAAACGAAAACATTATTTTACAATTAGCGCCCTCTGTGTTCCAGTAGAGACTTTAATTGCTTAGTTCTAAAAACTACTACGACAACTCACCGCTGTACCCATGGCGCTCTTTTGTATTTGCTACTTCAAGCTACTCACATTACTCTGTTCCATCTAAGCTGGTGAATTACTCGAGTCATATAATATATTATTTACTGAATTAAATTTTTTTTTCGGTTGATCCGTTCTGTATGGAGTCGTTACCTATGTTGTTTTTTTAACAGAATAACATTAGAACGGCTTACAACTGCGTGCTAATCATTGAAGTGTCCACTTCCTTTTTTACTAATTTGAAAATTTTACTATCTTACTGTTTTTAACGTGTTGATTTCGTGACTGTTCTTTAAATTTGGATTGGTTTTTGATTTGGGAAAAACAAAAAGCAATTGGCAGAACTATTTCCTACGTTAACCTTTAATAAAAATAATTATTTCCTTCAGTTATTACATGAAAGATTTTCAAACAATAAATGAATCATATTAGGTCATATAAAGTATTCTTAAAAACATCAATACGTTTTTATATGGGTAAGAAGATACTATTTTACCTTAAAACTTAAACTTTAAAAACACTAGTACTCTAAAATTACAAATAAATACATGATAGGGTCGTATAAACGACATATTTATTCTGACGTTGGCTAAACGAAAGTACATATATTGTATTATATATATTATATATGATTGTATAATATCATTGGTAACAGCATAACCTAAATCTATACTTACGGCACGCCACTGAGAGTAACCTACATATTACATTTTTTGTTTAATGAAATTGAACTTTATTTATGAAGTTTCAATATTTCAGAACATATTTCTTTGATAATTATAATTAAAATAAATTAGATATAATATATTCAACCATTTGCCTGAGACGAACCCTTTAATTTTTTGGACATCTTGCGTGAAGAAATTCGACCGACTGGGTGGAAAAGGCAACATGCACAACTTAGGCGGTAGTCCTAAGATCTGTAGAATGCCGAGGAAAGTGAAGGATCAATCCTCAATCATGGGATATATTCAATGGGAAAAATAGACGACTCTTTAATAAGGGAAAACATTTGTAGATTAAATCCGACGATCACGTATATGATCATTATGGTTTATTTTATAAAGCATAAGGTACATTAACTAACTATGCTAAAGCAAACAGTACTTTTAACGACAAATTTTCGAACCCATATGTTACACTTTTCAAATTAATACATCTATTGTTCCATTATTTGAAAGCCATCTACTTTATGTACCTTTCCCGGATTGGAAAGAGATCCAAGCTTGTATCAATGTCTCCAAAATTTAATAAAAATAAATTGTTAGTTCTGGCATCTCTTATCGAACTATTCAAAGATATTTGAGATTCCGTAAAAATAAAGTAGATGGATTTCAAATAATGGAACGATAGATGTATTAATTTGAAAAGTGTGATAAATGGGTTCGAAAATTTGTCGTCGAAACTACTGTCTGCTTCAGCATAGTTGGTTAATCCACCTTCCCCGGATTGGAAAGAGATCCAGGTTTGAATCCCTGTAACAACAACAATATTTTTCGATAAAATTGATTTTATATGTATATATTCGTAATTTAATTAGTATTTAAAATAATACAAACCTATGTTCTGAATAATTACAACATTACAATAAGTATGTGTTCTCCTTAATGAAATAGTATCTTTTTCTTTTTAGTATGTATTCCTGGATGATCCTGATTTAATTTCACTGTAAACCACTGAGCGTGTCTGGCCGAAGCTGGCCGCTCTGACAGCGTGTCCCATTTCGTCCGTACTAGAACCGACAAGCCCGCCATATTGAATTGAGCTAGACTTTGATTGGTTGACGCTCACTATGGTGTTTTCAGAGAATAGAAAAATGTGACACACACTAAAAAATTGAAATGAGTTTCTTACTTTCGTTCCGTCACAATATATATGGATCTACAAAATAAGCTTATTTTTTGAGCTAAAAGCTTTAAAGTAAACACAGCGTAGAATCAAATATTGTTTTGATGCAAAAGTAAATATAATATTTTTCACTGAGTACATAATAAATTCAAATTTTGCGTTACGAGAATAAATAATATGATATATTAGTTTATTGATTAAGTCTATATCGAGGGAGATGTAAAAGTTTCCTTACACACGTGAATGTTTCTTATAATATCGCTTTGAAAAAGGATTTCGCTTTAAGTGGTTCTGTCAATTGGGCTTATTTATTTCACGTCTTTTCGCTGTGCGCAGTATCGGAGTCACGTATTCTTGTGGGTGTGACATACTAATAAATTTTTGGACCTTTTCAACGAATTGAAATGTTGATTTATTTCCGGATTTATTATATGGTTTATCTAAGTACTATTCTTGCATACATTAGATACCACGCCGTCACACCTTCAAGTTTGAATATAAGTACTTGTACGATTATTATTAGAATTGTCGCCAGTTAACCTGATGGAAATATTCGAGGTCATCCTTAGCCAGGACTCGACTCAATTTGGCGTTACCGAAGGTGTTCGACAGGGATATGATACGTGACTTTGTGGCTATTCGATTTGTTGTATTTTTATTTAAAAAATAACGAAGAATGTAAATATTTTATGGCTTGACTTTATAATTAAGTAATATAATATTTAGTTTTAAACCACTTTATTATGTATATACAGGGTGTAACAAATGTAGTCCGCAATATTTTAAAGGCGGTTTCCTGAGTCTAAAATGTTCAAGAACTATGTGCCTAAACTAAGCTATGTCAGAGATATAAGCATTTAAAAAAAACGTAATTATATGATTATTTCGATTAATTGATATATTTTATTGATTCCAAATTATATATTGAATACAAAAAATCAAATATCATCGAATTTCGAGAGGACAGACTATTTTTCGTTAGTTGGTTAAGTACCCGAAGCAAAGATATAGATTCATAATGGATGAAAATATTAACTTCAAAGTACATAGTCTTTTGTAAAAATTTTGTAAAAAATTCAAACAATAATATTTTCCGTAACAGCGCCGTATTTGCACATATTCCTTGAACATTTTAGACTCGTAATTTACCGGACTGGGACATAGATTGGTCAAATCTTGTATTAGAGGAGACCAAGTAATATGGAATATAAGGAGATCGATTTGCTGAAATTAAACGGGGATATTTTAAATGTTTTCAGAGCTTTATGCTCTATTATTATCGGAAATATTTAAAACAAATCTATGCCTAGCCCGGCATAGATTTGTTTTTCCAAAATATTCGTTATTCCAAATATTCGTGGTTCTAACTATTCGAATATCGAATAGTTAATGATAATATATTCGAATATTTGAATATATTCGTAAAATTTTTAAGAAAGGAATAATTTACTTCGGATGATAAATACAGAAATGTTCCAAATGTTTCTCCAAAAATGTAAGATTCGTGGTTAATAACTTGCAGAACTCGAACTCTTCGTGAAGATAAAGAGGAGTCAGTATTCTCTCGATAACTGTCAAAATTTTAGATATGTTTATATTACTTCATATCTCACCCCACGTGCAAGTTTTTTTTTCATTATTTTGTATATAACTTCTTGTTTGTCGGCTCAAGTATTTATGAAAGCTAAATACTATAGAATAGTAGAAAGCCGACTCCATCGGTGCTTGCTGTCATAAAAGCATAAAAATAAGCAGAAGACTTAAAAAAAAGGCAAATGCAAAATATGTCCAACAAAGGCGTTTACATCTTTATTGTCCGACTTCCATATAGCTGATAGCGTTAATTCTGGAGAAAAAAATCGTATACCTGAATGAATGAATGAATGCTCGCATATGACTTCCAGGGTTCGTAAAACTTTATTTCGTTTAGAAAAATATTTAAAATCTTATATTATAAATATGAGCGAATACTTTTTAAAGTATTCGAATAACGAATACTAAAAAACAGGCGAATATATTCGGAGTTCGAATATTCGGATTGGAGGCTCTACTAGCGATGGATCGTTTTTAACGTCATATACATTCGTGTATTCTAGATTTTTTGAAATCGTTGAAGGAGATAACAGCCTGGTGGGTATACGAAAACACACAGATTGATTAATCAAGAAGAAATATATTAGGAAATAATTTAAAGCGAAGCATATTATGTACTTAAAGAATGCTAATGCTTATACTATATTTAGTAATATTTACCGAGTGTCCGACAAAAAGTTACTTAGTATGTCTACAAAGTGAATGCGTAGGGGTGCTACGAATTGTCAATGGTGACGATCTAAATCCTTTGACACAACCAAATACCAAAGTAAACCTTTTAAATCGATGTAGGTACGTGTCCTCCTTTGAGGAGCATTGACGTGGGTCGTGACATGATTGTCTGCTATTCCATTCATTCTTTCCGTGTATTTATTACCCGTGTTGAAGTTTTTCCATTATATATTAATTATATATAATATATTACAACAGTTACATATCGCTGTCTTGGATAACACGAATTATGAACGCAACTTTATTAATTTTTAAATACACTTTTGGACTTAACGATGACACAATACCCAAATTAAGTGTAATTTTTTTTGGCAGTACATAATATGAAAGTTAAAAGTCCATTTTAATAATTAAACTTAATATTTTAATTTCAATTTAATGTACAGTTTCTGCGATATAAATGTAAAAAAACTCTCCTGGAAAATTCGAACGTATCACCAGTCGATGTGGACGTACGTGTGTGTGTATATATAAGAACATGATTTGATCTGCAACATAGATTGACTTCAGTACTTCTGCAGTTAATATTGCGTGGCGAAGTTTAATAAGAGTTTTTGAAAATAGGATAGTGATTAAATAAATATTTAAAATACATATTTATATAACTTAACATGTGTTGAAGTATTAGGTTTAATTTGTACTGAATTATAAATTTATTTAATTAACTCGGAAAACAATACAAAAATGAATCATCAATGTAATAAATAAACTTTCAATATATTTCCAATCCGGGAACGTGCATTATCCGATTATGCTATACTAACACAGTGGATTAACAACAAATTGTCGAACCTGTATGTTACAGTTTTCAAATTAATACATCTCTCGTTCCATTATTTGAAAACCATCTATTTTGTTTATACAGAATTTCAAATAAATTAACTATTCATTTTTATTGAATTTTGGACACATTGATACAAATTATATATTATTAAGAGAAAACATTTTTATTGTGAAGTTGTAATTATTCAAAACATAGCTCTGTGATATTTTAAATACTAATTAAATCTATTAATTAGGAAGATATACATATAAAATCAATTTTATCGAAAAATATTATTGTTGCTACCGGTATTCGAACCTAGATCTCTTCCAATCAAATAATGGAACGGTAGATATATAGTATAAATTTGCAAAGTGTAACATATAGGTTCAAAAATTTGTCGTCAATCCACTGTGTTGGTAGAGCATAATCGGATAATGCACGTTTCCCGGATTGGAAGAGATTCAGGTTCGAATCCCGGTAGCAACAACAATTTATTTATTTATTTATATATATTTTGACATCCATATTTTTGTAGTTACAGAGGTGGATACATAACATACATAATACATATTTTAATGTGTGGGATGGAGTAGACTTCACCTCTGATATATACAGCGTTGTCCTGGCTACTTTGCTAGACTAAAGTCTGTGTTAAAGTAGCCAGTTAATTTTATTTAATTAACAATATTTTTAGATAATATTGATTTTATATGTATATCTTTCTAATTAAAACATTTAATTAGTATTTAAAATATTGCAGACCTATGTTCTGAATAATTACAACTTCGAAAGAAGAATGTGTTCTCCTTAGTAATAAAAAAACCTTCAAACTTTTAATTTTTAATGTATTAAGTGTATACAGCCATATAACGTACATTTTAATATATTATATGATAATGTATCGTTAAGATGTTGATTTTAGCAATAGATCGAGGTCGGTCGGGATACCCAAACTGCTATACTAGTATAGCCAGCGTATCAAGGAGTTGAATTATTTATGATGATGTGAAAATTTATTTGTAGATGATTGAATGGCCTTCTCAAATGACTTAGATCGACTAGAACTACCGCAAGGGACCGAACACAGTTAAATGTTTCTTAATCATATTTACTAGAAATATGCAATAAATAACTTGCAGATATACATTTGGTAACATATCAATCAGATCTGATGATAGAGCCTTCAATGAGATCCGAAAGGTCACATATACACAGCTCAGAAAACTGTACACAGAAGATTTATGTACACGGAAGAAAACCTAAAAAAATTTTTATGTACTGTGTTGTATCAATATGAAATAAAATAAATAAATAAGGTACTAAGTTTATTTAAAAGATAAAATTTACCATAAAAGTTAATAATATGTGATAAATCTCAAAAAAATTCAGAAATGAAGATATATTAGGGGAAACGTTTATCTTCGTAATGTGAAACCAATTGGATCAAGGTTTACACAGAAAAAAATAATTAAACATCCTTATTTTTGATAGCTTTCATGAATATTTCACAAAACATTAGGGATTTTAAAGCCCTTTCAAAGGATAAATGGTATTCAGAAAGGAGTACTTTTCTTGAATATTTAAAATACCAATTATTATTTTTTAAGAGTTAAGAATTCAAAATTAATATAAGAAGACTTTTTGAAAATAATTAAAATATTGATAATAAAAGAAACCGAGTGTGGTAGTATCTTAGTAACATAGTGAAATTTCTGTTATTTTTTGTAAAATACGAAATTATAGCATTTGTTTTTTTTTACACCGTTTGGAAAAAAAAAAGTGTTGATGGATACAATGTACCTACATGTAATCAAATATGGTGACTTGGCACGACCAGCTAAACCAGATAATAGAAGATGGTTCTGTTAGAAGCTTCAACAATCGGCGAGCTTGTATGAGAAGATGTATGAATATGGATGAGGCGAGAATTGTGTGTCAGAACAGAAGAGTGTGGGGCTCTATCTTCTCTGCCTACCCCCACGGGGAAACGGCGTGACGGTAAGTAAGTAAGTAAGTAAGTAGTGACTAATAAACCCAGAATAAATAAGAAGCATTATTTCATCAAAATACTAATAAGATATACAGATAAAATTAATTTGATCAAAAAATATTGTTGTTGCTACCGGGATTCGAATCTGGCTCTCTTTCCAATCCGGGGAAGGTGCATTAAGTGACTATGCTACAGCATACAGTATTTTTGACGATAAATTTTCGAACCTATATGTTACACTTTTCAAATGAATACATCTATCTTTATATTATTTGAAAGCCATCTACTTTATTTTTACGGAATCTCAAATACCTTTGAGTAGTCGGATTAATTACAACTTCACGATAAGAATGTGTTCTCCTTATAATAACATTATTTATTCAATCACAAAATTGGAAAAGTCGAACAATATCTTGGACAGCCCTGATTTAGATTATACTTAAATATTTACGTTTTAATATCGTGTGTACACATTATACACAAATTTCTACTAACATTTTAGTAATATATTTATCCACAATTTACTTTGAAATAATATGATGGTTTCTTCATTTTAGATGTCTTCTGGTATGTTAATCTATGTACAGATGGGCTATAAGTTTTTTTTTTTTTTTTTAAATCACTTTTGCGCGGGAACCACGCGAAGGAGGGGCACGCGGTCGACAGCGTGCCCCTCCTTTAGTCATTCGAAATTTAGTCGCAATAGATCGTTTAACGGGGGAGCTGTGCACGTTCTATCCAGTTTTACAAAAACAACGATTTTTATGTGATTGTTCGGCGTCTGTTTCGCGCTCACTACCGATTACTGTTAATTATTTATATAAATGATAAAGGCCATAGTGACAGTAGAAGATTATATATATATATATATATATATATATGTGTGTGTGTGTAATGCATGTAGAATTGTGTAAAATAGTATATAGAATTTTTTTCACATGTTATGAAAAGGCATACTCAAAATATTATTAAGTAAAATACCTACACATATTTTAAAATAATTTTTGGAAATTTCAAGTGCATCAAACATCATAAACCTGAGTTTGAGACTCGGTCTGAAGTAAAGTTGGGTGTTTTTGCTCGTAAATTTGATCCCAGGTTTATGAGCCTTGAAACTGTGGACAGGAAGCGACTTCTTGTCCCTTGACGACGTTTAACCCCTGAACTTTAACTTCGGAGATGTTTCACAAATATGGAAGCTATTCTGCTAAATAATCGTCGTAAAACAATGTATGGATACCATGTCATTTAAATATTAGGACAATTTGTGGCGTGAGACTAATGTTGGAATAATATAATATTTTAGCAGTCGGTTGAACAGTTTTTTTTTGTCTTACTTCACAATTAATTTATTTTTATTGCGTAATGCAAAACTTAAATATAAGTTAATATAACTATTAAAAAAAAAAAAATATATATATATAATTAGGTTTTTATCTTTTCTTTAAGTGAAGACGCGGAAAATAAACTTATTGATTTATTAACTGTGGTAACTTTTGTAGTTCCATCAGATTCCCTCGGTATTCTATTCTCTCTTTACTATCTAGTTACTTGGGTTCAGTTCCTTGTAATAATAACTCAGTGTTCCGGTAACAATTACGCGTTTATTATAAAAAGTATTTACAGTAATTTATAATTATACAATTCAGAGATAGACTAGTAATTATGGAGAAGTGGCGATGGAAAGAGACCCGTTCCCCCAGAGACGGCCTCTTATAAGCATTGTCCCCCACCACTCATCTACTCACTCTCCTTACACACACACATACACATACGTGTCCAAAATAATAGTTTTCACAATTAACACTTTTTCAATCTTTTTATTTATTTTTTTATTTATTTGACATTTTTACAATTTTTTATAACATGAATTGAGTATTTTAAATTTTTAAAATTACGTAGTTTTTCTTTCGCTTATCTCTCCAAAAAGAGACCAGCTCTTGTGCTTGGAGAGGGAGTTACGCTAGAATAATTTTATATAATACCTTACATATGCTATTCATTGTCCATTTGTGTGCTTTTGAAGCATTCTGTAATATTGTTTATTTTCCAATTATGTGTTTTTAAAGTGTTCATTTAGTTTCTTTTTAAACTCTTTTATATCCTTCATTTCTTTAATTTGTGTAGGGAGGCTATTGAATTTTTTTATCCCTAAATATATACAATTTTACTGATAGTGTTTGGTGTTACATTTAGGGATTTTAAAGTTATTTTTAAACCTTAATGACGTGCTTGTTTAAAATTTGACAGTGTTATTTTCTTTAATTAATTGATTAATTGAGATTTTTTTGTAAATGTTTTCTATTTTGGGAACTGGGAATTTTGCAAAAAGTGTTTGTGTTAAAAAAGTTGATATTTAAAAAAAATATTTCTTTGATGATTGTTTATTAATGTACGAGTAGATCATATTTTATTAATGTAGAAAATAAGAAAGATAAATTTCTTACTTTTCTTTTGACCATAAGTAATTGATAAACCATTTTTATAAACCTCAAATTTTTAAGTTCTGCATTTTAATTATATATTATCATGACACCTCACGACGAGGTACAACTATTCATACACGGTCATCAGTCACATGCGTTTCAAATCCATGTGGTCGCCCAAATGTAGAATGATTTTGTGTCTTTCTTTTTTAAAACTAATGTTTTAAATATTTAAATCGAAATGCACCGCCGACATTATGAGACCAGAAATTCACTCGCTCCCGGACTAGTTAGACGTACTTAGCAGTTAATAACCGCAGATCGTCGCCGGTACAGAACTACGAGCAGTAACATTGAGTATTTCAATATAAACATTTAATTTATACACCTTAGTGAATGAACAAAGTCCTGAAGATTTACGTAAGTATCCCTTTACTTTGATTAGCTGCCTAATTCTGAATTCAGTATTGAACCGACAGGCATTATTTAGATCGAACACTGGCTCATGTTGGCCTATAGCTGTAAGTGCTATACCTTCTTACGTGTGTCTGTTATTTTTTTAAGGATCTAGACATTGGTTAATCTCGTTCATATATATCGTTCGAATTTATTTATATGAATTTATATGATAGAAATATTTACATAATATCTTATAAACGTAAGTTTGCCTGCTATAGATTTATTTTATGATAGTCTACGTACGTTGGCGCGTATAGCCACAAAAACAAGGGTGGTTCGCCGACCTCCACTTCGAAATCTAGAATGTGTTCCCGCTCGCAGTGTACTTTGTTTTATTTTAGTTACAAACAATACATTCATATTTTTTCCATCATTTCTTGTGAGCTTGAGCAGGCTCATTGTTTATTGAAATATATCTCACGTTTTTCTAGCGCCCCGCTGATGATTCAGCGTTTTTGAATTTTTTAAATTACTTTATTGGCGTCACTTCGGCAACCTGTCAATCCTGTGCGATAAATACGTTTCTACTATATAAACATACAAATATAATAATAATTGTTATCAGTAAATAATCGTTTAATTCCAAACACCTCTGTAATGAATTTTTGACAAAACCCAGAAATCACAAAAAACGTTTAAAAATAGAATTTTCACCTCAATGCTTCAGTAGATATTGTATCGCACATAATTACTCGCCGAGGAGGCGCCATATTAATTGATACGATAAGACACGTGTTAATAATTTAAAGGTGTAATCATCGGCGTGGTGCCAATAAACCCGTGGGATAGATATTAGGAAAACAAAGACGTCTTAGAAAAGTCAACAGCGGTGGCCTGTCGCCGTGAAGGTACTTGCAAATAGACTACATATATTTTTATGAATTTGAATAAAAAACAGAGTATTTTGCTAGCGGAAACTATTCTCGATTTTGCAGCCGTAGTGTGCTTTTACTAAATATCGTTTGTGTTTCATTTCTTTCGACGTCATAATCATCATCATCATCGCCGATTGAGAGAAGTTGAGATCGGCGAACCACCCTTGTCTGCATTCTTGTTTCCTTTATGGAACAAATATTCTAATGATACGGTGTATGTATCAATACTACAGGAAATAAAAAAAAAAAATATATGTTGTCGATTTTGAGAAATTACAAAATTTATTGCCACTTCAATCATTTATAGAAGGGTTTGAAACTCAACACGCGTATTTTAGAGGTGTTTGTCGCTCACATTATTTGATCTTTTTTGGTAAATACAAGCCATTAAAACTATTATTCAATTTCATTATTGAGCCGTTTGAAAGTTATAGAGGATTTTGACACGAAACTTAATCTTATTTTTGTTTGTTCTATTACTCAAATTATTATTTTTGATACGGTATTTAAACCAATCGCGAGTATAATTTTTTCCTAGTAATGCTGCATTAAAATATATATTTTTAAAGTTTTCTATTATAGAGGGGTTTAGAAATAAATACATAGATAAAATAATATTATTTTTACAGAATAGCGTATTTCAGTAAGGTTTTTTAGTCATGCCAAACAATATTCAAAGATATTTAAGTTCGCGGTTTTGTCGGTCTTTTGACTTATTGAACGCAAAGTTAGATCTGGAAGGAGATAGAACTTTTGTGGACATGCGGTTGATGCATACCTAATATATTTTCGTAAAAACCGTACTGTACTACAAAATATTGTAAAACAAATACATTAAACCTTCGAATAGTTGTCCGTACATGTTTCTGAAAATGTTGCTTTTTCTACCCCGGATCGATAGATTTACAAATTAGTAAATTATTCTGTTCACTTTACATACCAGTAAATGAATAGACATGAAATAAAGTGTACATATAGGAGAAGGGTTTGGAACATTAATTGCGGGACGAGGGACAATCTACATACATTATGACGTATAGTAACTTTTTACCATCGTCAAAATCAATTCTGTCTAATAGTGGGAAAGGCGAATAATCATCAAATATCTGCGAAGTTCACCAAAATTGTTTTACTTCAAATATTCACTATTGGCACTGCATACAATTGTACGCTTTATCTATGGTTTTATTCACGCTTGCGTTCGAAATCAGTCAATTTGCTAGTGAAAAATCTTCGTTAATATGAATTACACAGATCTCACATCACAGAGTTTGGAACATTATTTGCGGGACGAGGGGCATTTTACATACATTTATCCAACGAAACATAAATCCGATGGATTACGACACATTCATGAAACAGTAAAAGTATTTACTCATAGAAAATTAAATCTTTGTGTAAACAAAACGTATTTTTACATTAATGCATATTATGTTGTCAGTGTTTAAATTTTCATTCCAATCGAGTCATATTTTAAAAAAAAGTCGCGAAGCTATTTGATTGCGTAAGTGGTAACAAAGTGATCACATGGGTGATACCAAAATGAAAATATTAAGACAAGAAATTTTCGTTAGTTTATCTCTAAACAGAGTGTAACAGACCTAGTCTACGATATTTTATGGGTGGATACCTGATTAAATTACGATCAATGAATATGTGCCTAATCTTAACCATGTGAGAGATATAAGCATTAAAAAAATCGTAATTATGCGATTATTTCGATTAATTTAAATGTTTTATTAATTACAAATTATAGGTATATTAAAGCTACTTAAAGGTACTTAAAGCCTAACATGATTTAAAAAAAAATTCTAATAATAATATTTTACATAACAGTGCCGATTTTACACACATTTCTTGAACATTTTCGACTCGTCATTTAGTAAGGTATCCCAGTCATAAAATATTGTGGACTAGGTGTGGCATATTTAGTTGTCTGTGATTCGCATAAAGTAATAATTTAATTTTTCTAGTTCGTTTTTTAAACACGTCAGGAGTATGTAGATTTTTGTTTATTGCTTTATTGACGAAGAAAAAAAGCACAGTTATTTAAAAGTTAAATTAGTTTCCGTGTATGCGAATTAAATTTTTCCACTGAGATTAAAAGTAAATGTTGATATACACAGATTGATCTGTGCGCTCTCTTTTCTAAGCATATCGGACAATGTATGATTCAATACATTCAGCAAATATTGTGTACTATCTTTAACGCGAGAATTCAGAAAAAAATTAGTTCGTGGTCTCACGACCTCAGTCTAGATTTCAAAAATAACGAAATTAGTCTAAATACCTCCTCATTGGTACAATATTATTTAGATCTAGATATTATACAATATTTTATTACTGCAAGATGATAAAACGTGTTAAATAATGTGATATAGATGTTGTTCCGTATTCGTAAATTATTATTATTGTAAATATGATTTAAATATATTAATTAGAAAGATATGCACATAAAATAAATTTTGTCGAAAAATATTGTTGTTGCGCCACCGGGATTCGAACCTGGATCTCTTTCAAAACCGGGGAAATTGCGTTATTCAACTATGCTACAGCGACGATATTTTATATAATACAAAAAATTTTCGAACCTATATGTTACCTTTTGTCCAAAATTTAATAAAAATGAACTGATAATTCTAGCGTCTGCTATCGGATTACTCAAAGGTATTTGTGATTCCGTAAAAATAAGGTAGATGAGTCTTTCAAATAATGGAACGATTAAATGTATTAATATAAAAAATAGGTAACATATAAGTTTCAAAATTTGTCGCTAAAAATATTGTCGCTGTAGCATAGTTAGATAATACACCTTCCCCGGTTTGGAAAGAGATCCAGGTTCGAATCCCGGTGGCACAACAACAATATTTTTCAACAAAATTGATTTTATGTGCATATCTTTCTAATTAATATATTTAATTAGTTTTTAAAATATCACAGATCGTCTGTTCTGAAAAATTACAACTTCACAATAAGAATGTGTTCTCCTAATATTATTATTGTTTTTATAAGTGAACACATATACTTCAAAATTTGAGTCCATAATAATATTTTCAAAATGATTATAGTTAAATGTAGTATATTGTCACCGGTTTTTAGTTTGTTCCTACCTCTTAGTCTATTTCCATTTAGTACACATTGTTCCTTTGGCTCGACTTGCTGTTTTGAAATTGTAATTCGTCGAGATTTGGAAAGGAAGTGTCGTCCTTGCTGTGATCAGTCGCGTGGATCACTTTTAAAGTATATGTTTGTGCTCAATTCGATTTGGTGTTTCTTGTATGGAAATACAAGATTCTGAGTGAAATTTTTATCTTTGTGATCAGTGTTATTAACGATCAACAGCGTATTTGTATGTTAATTCAGTAAACAGCGTGGATTCATCAAAATCGTCGGTTCAAATCTATTTAAGTTTTGGAGTGAAGTTCAGGATAAGCCAGGAAGCGTCATCATCAGATGATTCGAACTGTCCTCCTTATCCTGTAAGCGGTTCTGGTCCGCTATCGAAGGTCCCTCATCCCCTATTTCCTATCTACCCATTCTTTCGATTTTATCATCCACCACTTGAGATCGGCGACTTGCGTCGGTCACAGATGCTACATTGCGAATGTGGCTAAAATCCATGGACAAATATAGAATTGTCTATATGATTTGATAGTCAATAAAGATTCAATACCTTGCAACTAGTACTCATCACTATATCGGTAGCTGTATGGCAAAGCGATCTATAGAAAAAAAAACACAATATGGACGTACCCTGCATATATCTGGGTGCAAAGCTGAGCTCTCATCAATCTTAAAATCATGCCGGTACTGACCGAAAACACACACACACACATACTCCTCGTTATAAGTCAAATAAACGTGTGAGTGAATGCGTGAAATATAACGGGGCGTAGATTTACATTTACATTTACGTCTATCAACATTTTGACAAATACCCACATTAAATATTACATCTTTTTTCCTATAAATCGTTTTTTTTAATATCTTTCTATTATTTTGACTGCTATATTAATACATTTTTTTTTATAAATACTTATTTTAGACATGCATAAATATCAGTTTTATCCTTACTATAGCGGAATATTATTTTGACATGACATGTAATACATCATGATTAAATACAATGTTTTAAACAACAACAAAAAATACGCTTTTTTTCGATGGAACCATTTGCCATATCACCGATATTCATATATCATCATTAGGCGTTGTCAATCCACTGCTGGACGAAGGCCTTCCCGTGATATAGACAGTCTTATCAGTCTGCCGTCAATCTTTGCCATCTCATATATTGTTATGATGTTAATTTATTTAAATTTATTCTTCAGGTTGTTTTTTTTAACTCGTGGATATCTATTAATAATATTTTTTATCCATCGATTAATAACTGTACGTCTCGCAGCTCCCGTCTATTTTAATTTACAATATTCTACTTTCTAACCCGCGTGTTTCATTTTCTGTCTCTTCTATTGAACACCTGTCAGTGCAATAATATATTTTTCGAGTAAGGGCGTTTAATTCGATTAGAAATTAATAAAGCAGTTTATAACTGTCACAATTTGCAGTTAAAAATATTTTCTAAAATACATTCAGTGAATTTTAGCTGTTTTTATCAGTAGTCACCACAATATATGATATTGTAACTGTATATAATATTTCAGGTTGTCGGGATATTGGTCTGTAGGGATTTTAGGTTATTGGGGTATTGGCCTGTCAGGATTTTAACCCGAATCTCGTTAACGGATACCTACGTGACATGGTATAAGGCTTGTTGTTCTAAAATTGGGTTTTCAAAATAATTATTTGGAGAGCGTATGAACAACACGCGACGAGGTACTTTATAAAATTTATTGTGGTCATGGTATCGAGGGAAGACTGTACGGAGTTGCGAAATTATGAAATAATGTTACCGTCTTCTTTCCTCTATCATGTCAATATTGACATACAGTGGCCTTAATCAGATGAGACTCGGTTCTTAATGCATTTCCACACAAGTTTCGCCCTTAGGTCGCCCTTGCAGCTGAATCCAAAGTTTCTTCAGCTATATGCAACGCATCCATCATCTCAAGCAACTAAAACGAAACGAAGAAAACAGATAAAATATCCCAAGTATAATTATTGCTATCCAAAGTGCATAACTTCCAAGGTCAATGATTGTTGCCGTAATTACCCTTCGATAGTTAGTCCTGGATTTTCTATTGGTGTTGTTGAATATATTAATTCAATCTATGCAAAATAAAAATACACCAACCTTTGTGAAATTGGGCTGGTAGACGCCGATAGTCGCTCTCTTTATCAGCCTTCGAAACTTTATCACAATCGATAATCCGAAAAGAATACAATACATCACCGCCGTAAATATATCCGATCGAACCGAAAATCGTATCAGGAGCAGTTTCGCTTTTGTTTGCTGTTTTAAATTTACACAAATAGAATTCACATATTCAAAATTTATAGCAGAATATATATATTGAAGTATAAAGACGCGTGAGCAATGATATCGAAACATGTGATAGGTGACAGTGCACCGTGTTGTAAACTATATGGTAAGGATACACGAGAATCACACCCTCTAATGCTTATCGACCAAGCACAACACAATTCCGATTTTAAACTGAGCTTGTGAAACGAAGAGATCAACTCAATATTTGAATAGTTTCTCAATTAAAAACGGATGCTCTGCAGATAAAGCAGATTACCGGCATCCAGCCGAAAGCCGAAACGGGCCAGTGATAATAGATTTTCATTGTCGAAATATCCCGTTAACAATAATTTAAAACCCCTCGAGGGATCTATTGTTAATTAAACCATGGTAGGGTTGGTCGATATATTATTTAATAATCAAACTTTTCCCACGTACTTATGAAGTGTTAATGTTCCCATTATTTGCCCTAAAATTGGTTTTAGCATGTGTTAATCGGGCCCAGATAATTAATGGGTTTCAGGAAGTAGTAGCGACCTTCTGTGCTTATACGATTTTTGATTTATAAGAGTTTTGGGATTAGAATTGAAAAATATTTATGCGCTTACTTTACAATTGCGTTGTTACAATAAAAATGCATCCGTTTACAGAGTACCGCGTGTCGAGAAAACATTTCAAATGCAGTCGAGCATGCAATATTGCGAACATGTCGATTGGCAAATTTTACCGTTTTAAATTTTATTTTATCTTATTGTTAAAAAAGAGAAATATATATTTTTGCGATTTGTTCATGATTAAAAAAGTTCATATCAACATTTTTGGTTTGTTTTAAGTTTCCATTAAAAATTGTTTTATTGAATGAAATTAAAGAAACAATATATCAGAGAAATGTTCAGATATGTATTAAGTATTCGTTTTATTCAATCGAAGAGGACAAGAAGACACAACAAAAAAAAAATACAATAAATTAGTTAATAATGTATTCTTCATTATTTACAACTTCTTGGTAAAGTTCTACAAATTTTTCGCCTCTGCGATAAAAACGATGGCGGCATTATAACTCATACAGAATACTGTCCGGATTGGCGCGTTATTGCAGCGCATCTACAATGCGTTGCCGAAGGCCGTATAAATGGATTCGTTCCGCATCGAGTTGCGGGCGTAAAGCTGCGGCTGGAGCTCAGCAATAATTCTCTGGTTTCAGCGGCGCTCTCATTAAAAGCTGGTTCCCTGACCAGAGAATGATAACGACTACAGAATAGCTACAGATACAATAATGGTCGTGACTGAAGTATTTATATATGAGTGAACTTTTTATTTATTTATTTAACCAACGCTTTGCTCTCGCGTGTTCGCAAATTTAAGAGTCCGATCGCAAGAGTGTCTTGAGGGAAATGAACGGCATTTAGACGATATTGTTTATGAAGCGTAAAATCCGCATCGTTAAACTCCATTTTGTATAAATAAAATATGAGTTTCTACCATTGAACCAACGCTTTGTTTTCGCGTGTTCGCAAATTTAAGAGTTCGATTGCAGTGTTTGAGTGAAATAAAACGTAAAATTTGCATCGTTAAACTACATTTTGTATAAATAAAATATGAGAATAACATTGTAGTTTTTTTTATTATTTAATATTAAACTTGAAAATTTTCCGCTGGACACCATTTATATTCAATTTGAAAAAAAGGACACACTTATGTTAACACTTATGTTATAAGAAGATTTTAGAGTTTCAGCTGAAAGATCCCTACATAATGAAATATTAAAGAACCATGACCTCATAATAAGAGTAGGTCCATTAAACTCAGATCCACTTATAAGTTTCGTTATCATCAGATACACAGAGCGTCATAGGCATGATTAGTTGCAGGTCATCTGGTCAGTTCAAGCTTACAGATTACTTCTGAATTGGTTGATCGTAATGTCTGGCGTCAAGTTTCAAGAAACGAAAGTATTTGCCAAGTAGACTAGCAACGTTATACGTACTCGTACTGGTGAGCCCAATCAATTTATATCGGATTTTTTAGTAACTATGCACAATGACTTAACTCAGTTCATCTTCATTATATTAATAAAGAGAACACATTTTTATTGTGAAGTTGTAATTGTTCAGAACATAGGTCTGTGATGTTTTAAACATAGGTCTGTGACGTTTTAAATATGTTCTGTTTAATATAAGTTGTGTCAATGTGTCTAAAATCTAATAGAAATGAATTGATAATTCTGGCGTCTGCAGTCGGTTTACTCAAAGGTATTCGAGATTCCGTAAAAACAATGTAGATGGCTTTCAAATAATGAAACGACAGATGTATTAATTTGAAATAGTGTAACATACAGGTTCGAAAATTTGTCATGAAAAATACTGGCGCTATAACACAATTGATAGTGTACTTCCCCGGATTGGAAATAGAGATCCAGATTTGAATCCCGGTAGCACAAAAACAATATTTTTCGACAAAATTGATTTTATACATATATATATATATTTATTATTAATACATTAAATTAGTATTTAAAACATCTTCATTATATTTGTAATATTTTCATATACATAATTTATACTTCATGCTAAGAATTTTGATAACAGAAAAACTATTTTATAGTGTGTTAAAATTTTATGTTTTTTTTTTTATATCAGTAGATTATTGATAGTAAGTTAATTTGTTCGAAAATATTTAGTTCATTATTAGAAAACTTGACGAAAAACTTACGAAGTCAAATGTTAAAAACTTGTCGAAGTTTCAACAAGTTAAGTTTTATTTAACCAGAAATCCAATAAATTGAAACAAATTCTTATAAAATTATTCGTCCATCTCAGTTTACCACACAATGTAAATAATCGAAATTTTATTCATGTATAAATTTTTGTATAATTTAAAAAAATATATTTTATACCAAGAGATTCAAAATTATTATTATTTATTTAAATCTAAAGCAGGTGACAAAATATTTTAATAACATAAATATGTACCTTTTATTAATTTTATTATTACAAAAATATTTATTTATTTTATCAATTTTACAATTCATATTGAATTATGCTTTAGAATAATTTGCATTGAGATGGACCAAATTTATAAAATTACCAAATTTATAGTTTTTTAAGTTATAATTATTTCAAATAAATGCACAAATAAGTATAAATACGATATATATGTATCCGCTCCGATTACAAAATGAATAAATTGAACATTTCTTATATATGTTGTGGTGATCAGGACACGGTTTAGAACACACCAAGCAGAGCGGTGAATCATCACCACTGGGGGACGTCAGCGAATACGAATGCACATACTGAACGCAGCCAGCAGCCGAGCTTGCATACAGCTGCACACGCTGGATGCAACTGACGCCAACCGGCCGCTGAAACTGTACTTACATGTTTACACTGAATTTATTATTGTTAAGTTACAAAGATTAGTAGACTACATATGCTGAAATAATGCGCTGGAATCTATATATCAGAGTTCGGAAGGCAGAAGATAAGCGAAGCCGCTGGTACGCAGAGCCCGTGATAATTGTTTACTGCTCTGCTGGGTACGTTCGAAACCGTGTCCCGATCACCACAATATAATAATATATACCTTTTCATTAAAAATATACAAATATATATATTGTGACATTACAGTTAGGTTCCAGTAAGTACTGTCAATAAATATTTATGTAATGGCAACCGAAAAACGAGAATGTTCTTTAAATCTTTGTCTATGGAATACCGAGGGGTCCTGTCAGAACGTTTGAGAGCGCAGCGTGTCGGTATCATGAAAACTTAAAATGTAATCATGTAACGTTGTCAATTAGAGAAAAGGGACCCCTGGAGGTCCCTTCCATGCTGGTAGGATATTATTGTGATAAGATTATGGTACGCCATGGGATGATATCGTGAGTCCATCTGTCTGTTCCGAGTTTCGGTTGAGGTGTTCCATCAATGTTCTTATTTTTAATTGGAATGAAATGGAAATTTAGAAATTTTAAAACATTCTATAGGGGTATATACTGGGTTATAATTTTTTTATAATTATAACATTAATTCTGTGATTAGGCAATTATTGTTCGTTATTATCGATAATTAAAATTATTTATAAAGCAAACGGCGTTAAAATTTTATGAAATTAATAAAGACATTAGATTACAGTTTAGAAACGAAAGTTCATTTTTGATACTAAAGTAAATATAATTAAAAATCTGTTAAACCTAACAAGTAGCCCATTTAATTTTCTTTATTTAACAAGTTCACCGAACATTACATTTAATGACAGAGCATACAGAATATGAAATGTTACAGTAAAAATGTGTTCATCAAAACCACTTATAAATGCTCATTATAAGCACTCTTACACGGTGGGTATAAAAAGTACATTGATATTAATTACAATTACCTACATATAAATATAAAATGTTACGGTGAAGGTCTGAATAAATTTAAATACAAATTTAAATGTTGAATAAAAACACGCGGAATACTTAAGAATCATGAAACATAGATAGAATTAAAAAAATATTTTGTATTAATTAATATATATATATATATATATATTTGTATTTTATTTCACAGGTACAGTGATATTGAACCGAATCGATATCTGTGACGTGCGATGTTAGTGGTTTGAGTTAATTTTATAAATTTAATCATCCAATAATACATTGATAACATATTCCATTAAATATTTATTTCAAACATTTATTATTTATTTTCTGATATTAAATCTAATATTTTTGATTAAAGTATAATAATATAATATAATTTTTTTTTCATGCCGCACTTCTTTTGAAAGCGTACGCTTGTGTAGAGAAGTGGACTGTATATTAATGTCTTTAACGATTTCCACTACGTCTATCTGGCTTCATTAAATAATAATCTTTGAAATAATTTCGGGTCTAAGAGTTGTAAATAAAAACCTAACTAAATTATATATTCCGGCTTGGGACGTCTGTATGTGTGACACTACAAAAGCTACGACTACGACTGTACGTCCACGACAAAAGATCTAGTCAACCATTGATCCACGCGACATTAGATTCAACAACAAAACGGCCACAAACAAAATTTAAAAACGATATTTTTAAGAAAGATCTTTCTAGAAATTGATTAATCGAGGGGTGACTAAAAATAAGTAATTGATCTAAACAAATCCGATGCGAAAATCAAAGTTTATCAGTGAGAAAGTGGAATTCTTTAAATTTAAAACGAACGTCATAATTATATATAAACCATATACGATGTTAAAACATAATAAAATTGTATACTTCCTTAATTATGTATCCTTAGTTTATTATGTTTAATGATAAAATAATGATTATTGCTATTATTTTTAAAACAGTGTGTTAATTATAAATGCGTGACCAATTTGTTATCCATTCATCATCAATATATTTTTAATTTTTTTATAAAACACCCTATGAGTGAACTTTAGAAATATGTATTCAATATTATTGATATGTAAAAAATAAAACGAACAAAATACTTTTAAATTTCGAGAGATCAGACTGTCAAATATATTTTTTTCTATGTTTTATTATAATTTGGGATTCTTTGTTATCATATTTTTTTCAATTCCCGGGACTCGAGAGCCGAATACGAAATGAATCCGATTTTATGTAGGTACATTTATAAAATATACTAAATTACAATAATTGGTGATTTCATTCATTTTAACGTTCATGTACAAAAAATGTTTTTGTAAATATTCGACGTATAGAAAAAATGACCGTGCCCATTCTATTGCATTTTGACGTATCGAATTTTCTATCGAATCTCGTACTCATAGGGTGCTGTTAATAAAAAAAAATCTCTTGATGATGAATAGATAACATATTGGTTACGCTTATATAATTCCAACGATTTTCGAAAGCATTTATAAAAACATAATAATAGCAATGATTAATCATATTACTTTTGTTATGATTAAATCACGCGAACTAAAGATACATAATTAAGGAGTTATATATACAGTTTTATTATGTTTTAACATATTTTAGTGAATGTTTTTTTGTATAATTATGACGTTCGTTTTTAATTAAAAGAATTACACTTTTTTACTGTATATAGAATGTAACAGACTTAGTCCACAATACTTTATGGGTATTGGGTCACATGACTAAATTACGAATATAAAATACTTAAGGGATATGTGCCTAATGCCTAATTTCAACCATGTCAGAGATTTCAAAAAAATCCTAATTATGCAATTATTTCAATTAATTGAAATGTTTCATTGATTCATTAACACGATTTTGTAAGAATTTCAAACAATATGCTCATATTCTTTGAATATTTGATTTGATTTAATTGATCCACCCACAAAATATTGCGGACTAGATCTATTACACCCTGTATAAACTTTGTGTCTGGCGTTAGATTTGTTTTGATTTATTTTAAGTAATCTGCTAAAGGTTATATGCAATATTTCAGTCACCCCTCGATTTATCAATTTCTTGAAAGGTTTTTCTTAAAAAAAAAAAACAGTTTGTGGACCTTATGGCGCGTGGATCAATGATCGGCTGTAGCTTCAGTCGGCCAGTTCTTTTGTCGTGGACGTATAGTCGTTGGGCCAAAAGCCCGTGGAGCTTCTGTATGTTGTCTACATAAATATATCGATACTTTTACAATGCAAACAAAATAATGTATACCTATAATACGAGGGTATCAGTTAAGCGAGAGCGTACGTACCTCAGTACGGGAATATGCTAGTGATTCCCCAAAGCCCCTTCAAAATGATATTCACCTAAGCCCACGCACATATTTTGACGTGAATATTTTATACTGCTATATGTGTGGGATTTGGCACGCGAAATCACGCTCATTTTAACAGCGACATGGAATAAAGATTTTGTCTACGGTGTATTAACTTATGTTCTAGAATAAATACGTTAAGACTATAGGTAGGAAATTTTTAAAGAAATAATCGTTTGCGTATATTAACAATAACAATGTAATGTAGGCAATTTGGACTGAAACGTTGTCGGGAACTTGTCATAACTATTTGTCTGTAATCCTGCCTCAGTCATCAGTTTTGAGTTTATCAATGCGTCAGAAGTAATATTTCAGTAGTATTTTATGTAATTACATTATCACAGCCCAGCTTATTTACGTTAGCCCAACTTTATCACAAATAGTAAAGAAAAAATATAAACTGTTAATTAAATGTATTTATTTATTTGTTCGATAAATATCAACTTTCTTTTAAATATTTAATAATTCATATCTGGTAATTTCAGATGTAAAGGGTGTTTTTTATAGAGGTATAGAACTATAAAATTAAATAAAACACATACAAATCGTGGTAATAGCCATGGTCGTGCCTTTATTGATTATATAATTTTATACCACTAGTTTTTAAATATGATTTCATGCATGTGGGTGTCGCGGCTGGCTCGAATAAAGCGCAATCTGGAAGTCCAATTTTTGGAGAAGCTGGGAGTCGTATATCGGCAATAATGCTACGAATGTTGGCTTTCAAGTTATCTATCGTCTTTGGTTTGTCGGCGTAAACCAGCGACTTCACATAACCCCACAGAAAATAATCCAAATGTGTTAAATCACACGATCTTGGAGGCCAATCCTTAGGTCCATTACGCGAAATTATGCGCTCATCGAACGTTTCCTTCAATAAATTGATT
Source organism: Eubasilissa regina (assembly GCA_022840565.1). Classification (NCBI taxonomy): domain Eukaryota; kingdom Metazoa; phylum Arthropoda; class Insecta; order Trichoptera; family Phryganeidae; genus Eubasilissa; species Eubasilissa regina. The sequence continues at coordinate 9,752,656 of JAINEB010000019.1, forward strand.
GTGACGCGTATTGTGCGGTATGTTGCATCGTCTTGTTGAAACCACAGCTCTTCCACATTAAAATGCCATTCAATTAGGGAACGAAAAAGTCAGTAATCGTGGATCTACAGCTCTCTCGATGACGAATCGACTCATTCGGTTCCTTTTCAATACTACTCTCCATTGCAGCAACAGCTTCTTCTGTGTGCACTGCACGACGTCTCTGCAGATGCATATTATCTATTAGAGTAGGTGTGGTGTAAAAATGATCCACGGTTATTCGAATTACTTGCTCGGATGGGCGTTTACGTCGACCGTAAAATGAACGCGGCGCACGGTAAGTTTCGCGATTTTCTAAATAAATTTGCACAATTTGCAAGCGTTATTCTAGAGTAAAGTTTATTCATGTCGAAATAGCAAATCAAACTGAGCACAAATTGGCTGTCAGCTGTCAAATTGGTTGTTGCTGAATAAAATGTTGCCAATTCAAAAAACAGACCTCTAAAAAAAGACCCTTTACATACGATTTAAGTCAGAATGCTGAACACTACTATTTTCCCATCAGTGGGACTGTTATTATTTTCCAACAGTTGATCACTACGTATGTTCCCGTCATTAGTATCGACCGCAATAGTTACATGGAATAATTTATTGTGTACAATTTCGATTAAAATTACAATTAATAAATTTTCGTTAAAATTGTTTGTGACATTTATGTGTGTGAATGACAAAATACCTCACCATTATCTCATCCTGATTGCCAAGTTTTGCTTGCTATTTATTACATTTATTGTCATCTCGGTACCCAACTGTTGTGAAGCTTCTCCATTGTGATTTTATTTAGTATTGTGATTAATTTATGACCAGAAAGGCAATGCGCAATTCTACTGTGAAGCTATAGTACAAAACTGTGGAGATCTATCGCCTCTATAATTAACAACACCGCTGAAAGCCCCTGAACGCACCTTGCAAATAGTTGGATGTAAAACGGGGCTCTCATCAGCCTCAAAAATACCCCTGGTACCGACCCTAACATACAACAATATTGACCGGCACCCGTCTGAAAGCCAGCCCGTGCGACCCACTTCTCTCGCAGCTGCCTCCTTAACTAGTTCACTAAAAACGTTTCTCATTGTATATTCTTCTACCTTTAATTGTGTTTCAAGTATCAGATATACTCGGCACACACACACACATACACACACACGCGCATTATTAAGTCAAACGAACATGCGAGTGAATGTGTGAATTATTTGGGGCATTAAAGTAGATCCTTCTAATCCATCAACATATCTCAGAATTATCTTTCTTTAACAGCATAACCACACATTGTTCTCCAAAGTGGTGAACCCTTCTGTCTTCAATAAAAACTTTAATTTACAACTCGAGTGGTGACCCCAACGTTCCCATAGAACCGACGCTGGCGGTGAGGTCTGCTCACTACGGGGGTAAAAAAGTATGCATGATAACGCGCTTTTTCACGTGCCTCAAAAAAGGCAGAAAGCTTCAAAATTTCCCAACGTGATGACATCGGACTGTCATAAAAAATTAAAGGAATTTTTGAGACATGACTATCAACAACCAGTTCAAGTAACAGGCGGCGGACTTCTTCAACAAGGATATTGTGAAGCTCATCTCCCGATCTGAAAAATATTTGGATGTCGACGAGGATTATATTTAAAAGTAGTTTATAATATTTTTCTTTGTATTTATAAAATTTTTGAGATACAATAAATTGTTACGAGTTTACGACAAAATGATTCTTACTTTAAAAAATACCATCGTATGTTCACGATGTTAATTCGAGTAGAACGTCACAGATTTTATACCAGACAATGTAAATAATTATATTATAGCTTGTTTCAAAATTATTGCCTACAAATAATAACCACATACATTAATTAATGACTATGAATTAATATTACAACACCCTGTTTTAGGGTGGTTAAGCTACCTTAGATTTCGTATATCGATTGAATTGAATCAATTGACGGCTACATACCTCACACATAGCTACATATTAATTTCAAAATGTTTGAGTTGTCCAAAAATTCGTATATCGAATGGATTTTATATACTATATATATATTTTATAGCAGCCTTTATTTCAATATGATTAAATTGCTTAAATCTCGAATACCGATTGGATTTTATATTATAACAGAATATTTCCTACAGGTATTTGAAATGTCTACAATTTTTAAGAAAATCGAAAAAATTACCGAAATATATGTTTAGAGTTTTTATAATCTCAAAGTAAAATCATGTAGATTCATAATTAATAAAGAATATACTAATTTATATATACTTCCTTTCTTATAATGCATAAATCAGATAAAAAGTTATCAATAAATAATGTATTGTGGAGGCTCTGCTCGCGCCTCACAGATCCGCATAAATAAACACTCAATAGACAAACAGTTTGTCTGGTATCCGCCAAATTGAAGTCAACGATAAACTGCGATTAAACCGGTCCAAGGAGACATAGAACCGATCATTCTTCTCCTGGCCGTCTCTTCGTACACATCTTTTTGCACGCATCTCGGGATCGCTTTCAGTAAACTACGTTTATCTTGAACTTTGTATAATATAACAAATAGTTTAATTTTAATTATGCTTTTTATATAAATAAACGCAACTATCGTTAGTACTATTTCATTCATAATATCCTGAATTGGTAATATTTCATATACATATGCGAGAATTTGAGAAGGCATAGGGCCCTCGATTCTCACCATTGATACATCATAAATACAATCCTCATACTGGTAACTGGAGACCCTTCCGAGTCTAAATAAAATGATAAACACGAGTCACCAAAGTATTATTTATTTCTCGTAAAACTGTATTTATTTTGTGAAGAAAATCACCAAGAAAGTTTATTTAAATAATAAGACAAAAACACATACTTTAATTCTGAAAAATTATTATACCAAAAAAATGAATATTTTTTTAATAAATTTGATAGTTGTAATACTATGTAATTTAATTTTAATTACGAATTTATATTTGGTGTATATAAAGTATGTATTCATACACCTAATGTATATTTTACATACATCAATACGTTAATGGATAAACTATTAAGATAATAATATTAACTTCTCACAGAAAATATAACCAAATATTATACAGTTGTAATTAAAATTAACCATGTGATAGATGTGGCATATACATAAGTGATTATCTGATCTCCCATTACCATATCTCAGTAAAAACAAAGATGACATCATGTACATAGTATATGACATTTTTCACCTCAAACGTACTAGAAATTATTTAGGCTTTAATCTAGGATACCGTTTTTTGTAAATGTAGCCACGTATAGTTATACTTTAATCATCTAATCTACGTATATATTTTTTTCATTTATCGATAAATATCCGGTAAACCGGCAATAGGAAGAATTATTTACCGTTTACCGGTAATTGCAATTTGACGGTAAGTTGCAAGCCCTAGCTTTCACATATTAAATATTAATTTTTAAATTTCTTGCAAAGTCCGTTGCATCGCTTGTGAGGTGAATTTTTTAAAAAAAATGTCGCTGTATATTTAGAGTAAAAGGTAAATTGATTTCTGATTTTGGACACATATATTATACATGAGTATGGTTTGTAGCAATTTATAATTCAACTCAAATATTTGGTCTCCTTTCTATAAAGTGCATTAATTAAAATTAGAAAGGGTTCAGCATAAATTTTTAATGTTTATTAACTTCAAACTATGTATATCTGCTGAACAGTTGAATTATGATTTTCTAATGAGCACTCTTAATTTAACTAACTTGTCATGTAGAAGAACTTTAAGTGATTTATTATTTTTATTTTAAAATAGTGAATGGCATTCTGGACGCCCCTAATTTAACTGAACTGATTGTATACCATATTTCTGCACGGAATACCAAGTCGTCGGCGCTGTTCCATGTAAATGCATCATATACTCTTGCTTGGGAACGATTTTGGTCTTGTAGATATATTCTGATATTTAATGTGATATAAGAGTGATGTTTTTGGTGCTGTTCTGAGTCAAAGATACAATTGATTTTTATACTCAGCCATTCTGTGTTAAACCTGAATTTTTATTGTTTTTCTCTCTGGAAACTTAATTTTTATAGTTTGTTTTACTTATATTTCAATTATTATTATTATTTATTTTTTAAAACTGTGTATGTATATTCTATCAATTTCTATTTTTATGTATGTATATATATATATTTTATTTTATTTTTTTATTTGACATTTTAAAATTTTTTTATAATATGAATTAAGTATTTTACATTATTAAAATTACTTTTTTTTTCACTTACTTCTCCAAAAAAAAGACTACCTCTTGTTCTTGGAGAGGGAGTTACACTGTAATAATTTTATGTAGAGAGTTATACATTTATAGTCTATAATAAACTATACAATACACTCAGTACCAACTGGAAATCGTACAATTCCTATAAGATTACACAAATATGGACCCAATATATGATTCAATCAGGTAGAGATGAATCAAAAGCAAGGATATCCAACAATTTAATATAATTTATACAATTCTTTTACTAATAACTCACTAGTCCTACAACACTCCCACTCCATATATTTTTATTTTATTTTTACTTTTTTATTCATATTTGATTTCTCTTTTTATTCCAAATTACATCACAACAGCACGAAAAAAAAAACTGGCTACTTTAACACAGACTTTAGTCTAGCAAAGTAGCCAGAACAACGCTGTATATATCAGAGGTGAAGTCTACTCCATCCCATACAATAAACTATGTATTATGTATGTTTATTATGTATCCACCTCTGTTAGTACAAAAATATGGATGTCAAAATATATATAAATAAATAAATTATTTATTGTCTATTTGTGTGCTTCTGAAGTGTATTGTGCTGGCTATATGTGTACTGGCTACTTTAACACAGACTTTAGTCTAGCAAAGTAGCCAGGACAACGCTGTATATATATGAGGTGAAGTCTTCTCCATCCCACACAATAAACTATGTATTATGTATGTTTATTATGTATCCATCTCCGTTAGTACAAAAATATGGATGTTAAAATATATATAAATAAATAAATAAATAATTTATTGTCTACTTGTGTGCTTCTGAAGTGTACTATATATTATTTATTTAGTATATTATTTATTTTCTAATTATGTGCTTCTGAAGTGTTCTTTTAATTTATTTTATATATTTTATTTCTTTAATTTGTGTAGAGAGGCTATTGAAGTTCTTCATCCCTAAGTATATAAGATTTTGCTGATAGTGTTTGGTGTAGATTTAAGGATTTTAAAGTTATTTTTAAACCTTAGTGATGTACTTGTTTCAAATTTTATTTTCTTTGGTTAATTAATAAATTGAAATTTTTTAGTAAATGTTTTCTATTTTGGTAACTGGGAATTTTGCAAAAAAATGTTTGTGTTGAAAAAGTTGATATTTTTTAAAATATTACTTTGATGAATGTTCTCTGTATTATTTTTACCGAGTTCATTATATTATTGTGTGCTCCTATCCACCCAATTATTCCATACTAGAGTAGTGAGTGAACAATAGCAAAATATACCTTTTTAAAATTATTTATACTTAAAATGTTTCTTAATCTTATGAATATTTAAAGATATTTTCTTATTTTTTTCACTAATTCGTTAATGGGACTATCATTTGAAATGTTGATGAATGATTACGCCGAGATAATTGATTTATTTTTTTGGGCTTCAGTTTGTACATGAGTTGTTACAGGTAATTTTGTTGCAGTTGTCGTTATGGATAGTAATTTTTATATGGGGCGGTGTTTTAAGACATTTGACTGAAAAGGGAAAGTAATAGGTTTTTTTGGAGTTTAAAGAAAGTAAATTATTGTCCAACCAGGATTTGAGTATATTCATGACGTTATTTGCACGTTCGTTTGTAGTGTTCCAGTCTTGTCCATTAACAATGATAGTAGTAGATCTGTGTATGATATAATTTTTCATAAATTATTAATAAAATAATGTCATTGACATAAATTATAAAAAGAAGTGGGCCCAAAACTGTCCCTTGTGGTACACTAAATTCACTGATTAGGAGTTGGTTAAATTTTACCTTTTACTGTCTTTCATGAAGATAGCTTTGAATCCAGCTTAGTGCTTTGTCGTCTATACCAATGGATTTTAATTTTAATATTAGTTTGTTGTGGAAGATACTGTCGAAAATTCCAATACATTTAAGAGATTTGTCTAGAGATTCTTGGATGACATTAGATAGTCTACCTATTGCTTCTTATGTACTTTTGTTTTCCATGAACCCAAACTGGTTTTCATCAATATATATATATATATATTCTATGCTACTTGTATAGCTGCTCATATATTTTATACCTAACCAATTTTGTAAAAGCCCATAAGGGTGTAAATTAATAAATTAATAAAACATAACATCATTTTCTTGGTATCTATCTGATAAGTACTAGGAAAAGTTTGTCAAAACAGTTTTAGAGAGAAAAATATTCTCAGAATTTTGATTGTACTACCGAGGTCACAACTTGTTATTAGTTATCTAATTAATTGTAACATAATAAACCGATGAAATATTTATTGTTCATATATACAACCACATCTTGCTCCACAATGCTTTCAGCATAATTTAATACTCCATTTAAAAAAATTATGGCACCCTTCCTTGATAATGAAATACATGGTAATAAAATTCCAATCTTGTATTTATACACAAATGTAATGGATTCTTTGTAAAATAAAAAATACAAAATTAAACGTAGCGTCTATAATATATTAGTTTTATTATCAAAAATGTATAACGCTTGCCAGTTTTAGGTAATTCTCTCAAAGCACAGCATTTTATTCGAAAGTCTCGGCACTGAGTCGCCATTATTGATCGCTAGTTACAATTTGCTTGATAGAATTTTAATTTCGATCACGAAGAAATAACCAAGGTTCCAGGCAACCAATCGTCTCTCTATAATCTGGAATCTTTTCATCCAAAATAACTTTCCCCGAGTACAAGAATTCGCTAATTTGTTCCAAAAATTCATCGCTCAACTTTGTACACGCGAATAAAAGAAAACGGATTACTGACGCAAGAGAAGTTTAGAAAAAATAGAAATAAATTTCTTACGTGTAATAAATATAAGATACTATATACTCGTGTATGCTTCTCGGAAAAAATCTTCTTTCGGCACTGGTTGAAAGGCGAGATTGTTATCAGTTAGAATTTTTTTAATACGTATAGAGTGTGACAAAAAAAAAACATGGTGTCGTTTGTTTGAACATTCTGAAAGAATTCATCATAATACGCTTCCGCAAGGTATTTGAAGCTGTGTAGGTATTTTACAAGTATTAATGGCGAATAATGAACAAGAATTACGGAGTCTTATGAGTAGAAAGTAGGATATATGCAAAAAAAGCAACCTTATCTTTAATGTTAATAAGTCGAAAGTGATGGTATTCGAGAAGGAGGAAAGCACCAAATCATGCAGGTATTAAATATTTAGAACAAGATGAGTTTGTGTATTTAGGAAGTATGTTCGATAGACATGGAAAGACAGAAAAAGATATTGAAAGTAGGTTGACTGCAGGGAATAAAGTGAACGATGCTTTGAATATAATTCTAACTAATGGGAACTTGTCAACTGAGGCAAGACTAGCGGTTCAAAATGAAGTCCTTGTACTGACACTGATGCATGGAAGTGAGACTTGGTGCTGGCAGAAAAGGAACGAAAGCAGACTGAATGCAGTGGAAATGAGATCACTTAGATGTATATGTTGCAGATCCATTTATGACAGAGTAAAGAATGAAAAAATAAGGAAAGAATGTAAACCTGATCTTAGTATAGTGAGAAAGATTAAGCAAGGATCACTTAGGTGGTTTGATCATATGGAACTGATGAATGAGGAGAGAGTGGTAAGAAAGATGTATGGCGCACGTGGCACCAGAAGTAGAGGACGTCCGCGTAAGACTTGGCATGACCAGGAAAACCAGATACTGGAGCCTCAATAATCGTCGAGCTTGTATGATAAGATGTATGAATGTGCATGAGGTGAGAATTGTATGTCAGTACAAAATAGTGTGGCGTTCTATCCCATCTGCCTATAAATGCCAGATAATTGGAGCACCTCCTTGATACCATCATGGTATGAGTCTATCTTCAAACTCTGGTGAACAAATATATAGACGAAGAGTTAATTTTAGAAACTTACTGCGTCTAGTAGAGCTCGCTCCACTGAACTTTTTTTTATGAAAGAACATCAAAATTACAGTTATTAGCTTAAAAGCGACAATAATTAACGATTTAAAAATAACTATTGAGATAGAATATACCCAAACTTATTAATGATCTATTATCGAATAACACACGTTTGGTTTATTAACAGTGCCTGAACTATAGAACGATATAAAACATAAATTAAACTCAACAAATATTGAATTTTTTGGAACACTCTGTATAGTATAAATCACTACCGAAATTAACTTATATCTGAGAATGGTTATCCATGCAATATTTAGTTACGATAGCTTTTATGGTATCCTATTTTAGGGACAAACTTACAGACGTCTTCTCAATGTGGTATGATATTAAATTTAAATATTACACATCGTATCTCTCTCAGTCGATGTACTCCTGACTGAGCAGCGTGGTCCTTTATTTTGCGTGTTAGTTCGATTTAATTTTTTTTTTATTAAATATTTGAACTCGAATAGTTTTAAATCTATCCAGTGAAATTTTTATCAAGCTACCTGACTAAACAAAACAAATTTTAATTAAAACATAAGAATATTAGTAATCCAATTTTTATTTTATTACAACGATAGTTTTTATATCGGATCCCTGCCCACCTCATTAGATCGCGTGCGCGGTATTGCAAGTATATTGAAAAAAGCTATATTTAATTATGTATTTTGATAAATAAAGCGAAATTAAATATTTATTTATGATATATTAAAATCTGAATAAAATGATAATAGTTCTATACTAATTAAATGTATTAATTAGAAATAAATACATATATAATCAATTTTATCGAAAAATATATTGTTGTTGTTACCGAGATTCGAATCTGGATCTCTATCCAATAATTTAACGGTAGATGTATTGATTTGAAAAATGTCACATATGGGTTCGAAAATTTGTCGACAAAGGTACTGTCTGCTGTAGTATAGTTGGATAATGCACCTTTCCCGGATAGGAAAGAGATCCATGTTCGAATCCCGGTAGCAACAACAATATATTTTTCGATAAAATAGATTACATATGTGTATTTTTCTAATTAATACATTTAATTAGTATTTTTAAAAATATCACCGACCGATGTTCTTAAAATGATAATGATTGTGACTGTGATTTTATTTCGATCTATTTATTGTGCTGCTTATTTTAAAATGCTTACTGCACGCATCTGCTAGATTGAGGTAGCTAAATTTTTTCTTGTGCCTTGTTTACAATAAACTATTTATAACTAAAATGTATAAAAGTTTAAAATATTGGCAAATAAATTCTATCAGCATACTCGTACATTCAAGTCAATGTATAGTAAAACAATAGGATAAGAAGATACATAAAACATAGGTAAGTAAGAGCTTTAATTTTTTTAAAATATATTGACCATTCAGTTCAATGAAAGTATGCCCGTGGATATAACCAATTTATTTCCATCAGTAAATTTATAATTTGGTTTTGGTGCGGTTCTGATTTCTCTCAACTTATTTTTATTGGCCACCGGTATATCGATTTTTTAACCTTTTCGTCACTAAGGGGCCAGAACTTCCATGTGGTCTGAAGCGGGGTAGAGAAACACTCCAGATTATAAGCATATAAATGATAATAAAAAGTTCATAATAGACGACATGGTCCCAACCGCCTCGCCGAACGTCTCTTGTCCGAATGCCGCGAGTCGCGATAAGTGATGTAGCTGTCTCCCTCGTTCGCATCTGTGGTATGGGGCTACCCAGTGCATTAGTTAGAGTGAAACAAATAATACAAATAATAAGCATAATAACTTAAAGATAAGACACAGGGATAAGGCGTCGACATGCACAGGTGTATGTACCGCGCGAAAATCACTGGACCTAAAACAATATTTTTAAATATTATACGCTTAGAAATTTGAAAAACAAAAAATTACTAAATTTTTTTCACTATTTCCGTGAAGACTACAAAAAATAAGAGTGAAATCGCTTTCATAATTATTGAGTTATCGAGTTTAAAGCGATCTATGGGGAATGTGAATACCCCGCTTCGGGAAGGCAAGGTTAAGCACTTGGAAATGCTCGTTTCTACTAGTGTTTAATTGTGTTATAGACCCTGAGAGATAAGAACATACACGAAAACTTTAGCTGAAAGTTATTCTTATTTCCATGATTATTTGTCGTGAGGAGCTTGTAGTATGTTGAGGTATTATGTTTTTAGTGAATTAAACGATAAATGATCATGTTAAATAAATTCATATCAATTACCTTCACAATAAAACATTGTAAAATAAGATTATTTGTAGACGATATACTAATTATGCAACTATACAGAAATAATTACACTTTGATTTAAATAATATAGCAGCATTGCTGAAGAAAAATAATCTAAGACTAAATGTAAATCAAACTAAATTCATAAACATTGGAAATAAAAGAATTATAATCATATTTTTAAAATTGTCAAAATTATCATAGATGGTGAAAGTTTGAAGGAAGTGACTAAAGTAAAATATTTGAGAGTCATAATACATTCAAAATTGAATTTATCGCAAAATACAAGATACGTGAAAACTCACGTATCTGGGAAGTATCAAAAGATTCATTAGTACTGAGTCTTGTAAAATAATATGCACCTTTTATATTATTCCTCACATCAAGAACTGCAGCAGCTTTTTGTTTTTGGCTAATGAAGAAGAAATCCAACAACCGTCAGTGTTGCAAAATAAAGCTTTGAGAATAATACTCAGAATACATAGATATATTCGAATCAGGGCAATACTGAAAAATCTGAATATAATGATCTTTAAGCAGAAAATATATTTCATTGAAATAGTATTTATTTATAAAATTCAAATACAAATCAACATGAGCACGAACATCACACAAGAGGAAAAGATAGAATGGTAATTTTCAACTCCCGGCTAACTTGTATCACGTTCTATCACTTAACTCGCCACATTTAATCTTTATAATATCAACATTTTTGAACGATAATGATAATGATTTGTAATATTTCCTATATTATTGTACTTTTTCTATAAAATGAAGTTTTAACTTGATTAATAGCACACGTCAGTCTTGAAGGGTAGATTGCCTGTCATTAACATATTTGAGTAGAATTTTTCGTTATTTTAAATTGTTTAATTTCTCTATGATCTAGATCTAGACACTCGTTCTGTCCACGGAATGCTACGTTTTTCTGATTATAGCACATCATGTCATGGCGTTTTTTCATTTAATTTCTGCCTCGAAGTCTACATATATAAGAGGGAATGTATAAATTTAACAATTTACAATTATTGATTATCCAGGTGTACGGCTTTGGTTTCCCCTCTGCTGATTCGTTCCCTTTGCCCCGCAAATATTCGGCAAGATATTTTAATTTTATAGTTAGTTTTGGATACATATATTGACTATGTTTTTGCCCGAACATTGAATTTAATAATTAACTTTGAAACCGATCCTTGTTAGAGATTCCCGTTACACAACTGGTCGTCTGCAAAGTCCAGAATTATTAAACATCTTTGTTATGTAAATTTATCTCACATCTCATGTTTGAATAAATTAATACTAGAGTACCTATTTCTGGATCGACGTAGCAAACATTTTTGAATTTTTTTCTGTACAACTTCATTGTATTTATGCTTCTTTTCATATTATTATTATGTGCCTCAATAAACGTTTGAAAACTTGGTTAACATATATTTTGTACTTTTGTAAAAATGTATGTATTTTCATTTTGTATTTAAATTATATTTTGCCTAGTATTCAATGAGTTATATTGGTTTGTTCGATTAGCGAAATTGTGAATTGTTTGCTAATTTTCCCTAAAACAGGCTTGCATTAAAAACATAAAAAAAAATGTTTAAAAAATTCACATGTAACAAACTATTTTTTTGATTATACAATTCATATTGTATGTATCTAAAAAAAGGGTAAATAATAGTGATGGTTAAATTGTTATTTAAATACTTATTGTGACTGATCAGTACGTTCGATGATTGGCAGGAGGGTGCATTACATGAAGCAAAAAGCTGTGCATTACTAAAAATTCTGGGAAACAAATGTAAATTAAATAATTGGATTAACATAAACAAAACATTATTTTAAAATTAGCGCCATCTGTGTATCAGTAGAGATTTTATTTTCTTAGTTCTAAAAACTACCACAACACACCGCTGTACCCATGGAGTTTTGTATACGCCGCATCGAGCTATTCAAATTACTCTGTTCTGGCTTTAAGTTAGTGAATTACTTGAATTAATTAGTGAATTAAAATCTTTCCGTTGATCCATTTTGTTTATTATGCTATGCTATTTTTTAACAGATTAACATTAGAAAGGATTACAACTGCATGCAAATCATTAAAGTGTCTACTTCTTTTTTTACTAATTTGCAAAAGTTACTATCTTACTGTTTTTAATGAGTTGATTTTATGATTGTCCTTTAATTTTGGTGCATGGATTGGTTTTTGATTTGGAAAAAACAAAAAGCAATTGGCATTACTACTTCCTACGTTAACCTTTAATAGGAATAATTATTTTCTTTAGTTATTACGTGACGGATTTATAAACAATACATGAATCATGTTCAGTCATAGAAAGTGTTTTTAAAAATGTCCACACCTTTTTCATATGGGTAAGAAGGTTTTAGGTTAAAACCTAAACTTTAAAATAGGGTCGTATAAACGATGGATTTATTTAGTCAAAAGATGTTGGTTAAATAAAAGTACATGGTGACAGCATTACTTAAATCTATACCTACTGCACGCCACTGACGATTACGTACATTTAAGTTATACTTATTGGCTAGGCCGTCCGCGTCACGACCAGTAGACGAATAGTAGATGTTTTTACGTAGAACCTATTTTACAATCTCGAAAACATAATTAATAATAAAAGAAAGGGAAGGTATAGCATACAGTATATTATAACCTTCCATTATTCTTAAAAATAAACACGTAAATCAATAACATGCGGTAACACACGCCCACCACGTTTCATAGCCGAAAGGAAACAATACAGAGTGTACACCGATTGTCTTACTAGTGTTCCTTGCGTAACATAATTAAGAATAATATTTCATCAAAGTGTGTTAATTTATGAGGAGAAAATGAGGAAATGAAAATAATTCATTGATGTGTAAACATCTTACATAGCGCACACTTCACTAAAAATTTCGTACTAGAGTAATTTTAATACGAAATTTCAACTACGTCATATTCGTTACCATAGTGATTACATATTGTATTCAGTACCTAAAATATTTCGACACTTTTTAGAAATTTACATGTTCGATAAGTCACACCACTCACATATTCGAAAATTAAAATATAAGAAGTAAAGAACTTTTTTTGTGAATTCAATACTACATACCTAGTACCTACATATACAAAGTACAATGATAAGCAACGTTTTTCTAGAAAATTTAATTTTGAAATGTTTAAATAATTGTAATAAGAGTCTTCTCTTCCATAGCACACACACATACCAATAAGACACTAATTGTAAATATGGTTTTTTTAGTCGTATAAAACTTAATAAAACACAAAAAATCATGGTAAATGGCCATGGTATCGGCTTTATTGTTAAGATAATTTTATGCCATTAGTGTTTAAATATGAGTCCAATTTTCGACCACTTTATAGAGCTGGGGCCGTATATCGGCAATTACGCGACGAATGTTGACTTCCGAGTTGTCTATCGTTTCTGATTTATCGGCGATCTTGTTGGCCAATTCACAGGTCCATTAAGCGAAATTATGCGCTCAATATTTCGCGAAATTATGCGTTCGAATGTTTCCTTCAATAGATTGATTGTGGCGCGCGCTGTGTGGCATGTTGTGCCGTCTTGTTGAAACCGCAGCTCTTCCACATTAATGCCATTAATTTGGGGAACGAAGAAGTCAGTAATCATGAGTAATCTCCATTGGCTGTAAGGTTCTGGCCGGCAACATTTTTGAAGAAAAAATAGCTTCTTCAGTGCGCACTGTACGACGTCTCTGCGGATGTGTATTATCAATTAGAGTATGCGTGGTGCGAAAATAATCCATAGTTATTCGAATTACGTAATCGGATTGACGATTTTGTCGACCGGACGTAAAACAGAATTACGTAAAACGGACGTAGCACTCGGTAAGTTTCGCGAACTGAACCACGATTTTCGAAATAAATTTGCACTAAGTCTATTCATGATGATTACTATAAGTCTATTCATGATGAAATGATAAACCAAACTGAGCACAAATTAGCTGTCAGTTATCAAATTGGCTGTCGCCAATTCACTGTTGTCAATTCGAAAAACAAACCTTTATTAGGGTAGAATGATTATAATAATAATGGTATTATCATTTCTTCGATCGATAACAAAATTATACATGTGACGTCATGCTAAATTGTAGTAGATTATTTATAGTCGCGAGTTTCCCGAGTAGTTCGTTTTCTTTAATTGTATACTATGCAAAAGTAATTTTATTTGAAAACCGAATAGATTTGGTTAATCTGAATGTATGGTGTCATTAAATAATATATTCGACGTAGTTTGCGTAGAGTTCGACAGTACTGAAATAACCTTTGGGCTTCATGCAGAAGGTTACACGTTGGTTTCGGGGGAGTTTTAGTTACATATTTAATTTAAATATAAGAAAACCACATGTATTTTAATTACTTAAGTGAGTAAAAGTAAATGGAAATCGGCCAAGAAATGCTGTATTCGTAATGAGAAATATGACGTATGTGAACAGCATCATCATTATCGGCCATTGTCAATCAAGTCCACAGCCTCTCCATTATTCTGCCACTTTATTTGCTCCTCTGCCAATCTACTGTATTTAAATTTATTCGTTGATTGTTTTGTGGTTAAGACACTCGCCTAGTGATTCAGTGGTCGGAGATTTGAGCCTCGTTTCATAAGATCAGCATGTTAGTCCTATTTTCATAGCACTTAGCTTAGTTTGAAAATAGTAAAAATATTGATCTGACACGTATTCCGTGTTTGCATCTATAAATATATTAAAAAAAATAATAATTAGGAATACATTTTATTTTTATTTTTTATTTTTTTATATAAAGATGCGTACACGGAATACGTGTCACATCAATATTATTACTATTTTAAAACTAAGATAAACGCTTGTGCTATGAAAATAGGACTAACTTGCTGGTGTCCTGGAACGAGGCGCAAACCCCCGACCACTAGATCACTAGGCCAACGTCTTGACCACTACACCAACAAGCTACTCAACAGTATAAAATTTAAGATATTATAAAGACATTAACATTAGTAACATTAATATTAAAGACATTATAAAATTATGTTTTTGAAATTGTTGTTGCATAAGTGTATTTGTACAGAAAAATTTATAATTATCTGAAGCTGTATATGCATTTTTTTTTATACATATTAAAACATTCAATGTTCAGCGGAATTTTTGATTCACGCTATTATCCGACCGCAGTAATATATAGTTCAACTTAATTCCGTTCCTTCAGTTATCAGAACCACTTGGCGTCACGCCAGTCGCCAGTTAGCGGAAAGCGCTGTTAGCCGTCAAACGTGACGAACCCGAACCTTATTTATCACCTGAAGGGTATTTAAATAATAATAAATTCTTCTTTTATTTTAGCAGTGGGTCTGATTGAATAAGTTTTTATGCTTAATTGATTAAGTTAGGTATATGTTCTCAGATTTTTACGGCCCTTCAGGATTTTCTGGATTCTTCTACTGTGCGTTTCTAATCTTTCTCGCCAATGTTTCAGATACCACTGCAGAGTTCTTCACCAGAGCTGATAGAAACATTTTTTACTTTAAAATATACCTTCGTCATTACTTCATTTAGAGTTTACACATATAAATAATTTTTATTTTAGAATTTTGTTTTTCGAATTAGCAACACTTTTTCCAACGACAGCAAATTTGACAGCTGAAAGCTGATTTGTGCTCAGTTTGGTTTGCTATTTTTTCCATGAATAGATGTACGCCAGAACAATGCTTGCGAATTATGCAAATTTATTTTGAAAATCATGGTTCAGTTCGCGAAACTTACGGTGCGGTGCGGTACATTTTATGGTCGACATAATAGTCCATCCGAGCAAGTAATTCGAATAACCATGGATCGTTTTCGCACCACGTATACTCTAATTGATAATACGCATCCGCAGAGACGTCGTACAGTGCATACCAAAAAAGGTGTTGCTGCAGTGGAGCGTAGTATAGAGGAGGACTCGAATGAGTCGATTCGCCATCGTACACAATAATCGGAGCTGTGTCCATCCACTTTATGGAAGATTTTGCGGAAAGATCTAGAATGAAATTCATATATACACATAAAGGATATAGCCCTATACTTCAGAAAAAAAAATAGTTTCAGTTTCAGCGACATCTATACTATTAATTTTCAAAAAAATCCATAGATGGCAATAGCATAGTTGGTAATAAAAAATTGAAATGTTCCAACACGATAACATATAAACAAATTCCAAAAATTTGATAGATCTGGTAGCATGGATAAATAGGCGAACGTTACATTGTGTAAAGTGATCACTTATGCCAGTCGATTACAGGTAGTAAGCCCTGTAATGCATAAGACTTCCATACTTCCCGTGTAAAAATAATAGCTTCGTCTTTGTGAGACCTCTGTATCTTGAATATTCTGTCTTTATCATCTACGGATTCAAAGACTTCTAGCGTTTTCCACGCCGACTAAATTCCCTCAAAACAGTACAAAATGTTTCAGGTGTGTAGGGAAATTTCTAGACAATATATCGTAGGCCAAATTAATAATATTATATTATTATCTATCTATTTCTTATGAATTGTATCTTGGTCCTTTATAAGGGTTGCAGTGGAAGTTCTTGGGGGACCGTCCCTTCCCGTCAACAGATCAGATTTATTGTTGGGTACCGACATTAATACAGCCACCTTTATTACCTACAATACGGAACACAATGGAAATAGTAATTCTGATAATTAATAAGGATTAAATTCCTTTGTATATGTGGTATTATATAATATGAAGTATTGGAAACACATCTATTACGTTACTCGTGCAACAAAGCAAATTTGACAAGGGGGTTGTAATCGTATATTTAGGTACGTTATTATATATTGAAGAAAATATAATTATATTATTTAGACATCCCTCATTTCGAGACGTTCAGAAAAGTTTCTCCGGCATGTATTGAATTATCAACGAAGATACCTTTGCAAAATTAAACAATGAATAATGTTTAATTCATCTCAGGTATAGGTACTTTGCAAAACTAACTTCAGACACCTAATCACAACTTTGTTGGTTTACTTGGTCAATCACTTAGTTTTGATAGAATTGTTTCAGTACAATTGATGAGTCTTTTTATTCGTTTCTTTGCTTTTATGTCGGTCATTTGGGGTCAGCTTCTTGTGACATCTCTCCCGGTTGTGAAAATCGGCAGCTTTCAGACCGAGTTGGGACATACAATTATTAAAGGTTGACTTTTAAATAGAATGCGCATTGATTTTATTTAATATCATCATTTTCGTACACTTTGTGATATTTGAATTTTCACGCCGAGGTCTGGGTAGCCTAATTTGCCGACTTATTATGATTGGCTGTCTGAATGGATGATTCGCAGACGAGAATACGACTTTGGCGGGCGGCGGAGCGAGACGTTACTTTTGGTAGAAACGCTTGAAAATAGGTCACCACAGGAATATGGCGGCGAGAGATGGCATAGATTAAGAGTGGGATCACCGCGGTGGACCCAGAAATGTATGGGCCTGGTCTACTCGCGGGTTAAGGTGAGACCTCGTTGCAATGAGCAAGGAGGCGGCATGCGAGTGATGGCTGATGGATGGGCAATAGGGACAAAGCTGAGACGGGATGGTGTCAAATCTATCTCCTGGAGCAGGAGATGAATCCTGGGACTGGCATGTGGCGGCCCGGGTCCTCAGCTGTATCGGCACCCCGCGGCCGCGTTGGCTGATGTTGGCAAATAGATAAACTCCGTAAATACATAAAATAAAAAAAATGACCTCCCTCCGAGGAAAGTTGCCCTTCAGAAAGAAGATATAAAGAACATTTTACGTGCCTTCAATGTCGGGATTAATTGTGTTTTGTGAATAAATGTGTAATGTGAAAAGCAGAGTTGCATTTGAATCAATTATCATTCCATCCGAGGTAGTAGGAGATACCAGAGTATACACACATATTTGAGGACCCAGACTAAGCTAGATCGGTGGCGGCCTCTATGGCTTCCTATCCTCTAGATTTTACGGCACTTCTTATTCAGTCCAATAATGATACTCTTGTTATTTTTTTTAGATAACCCGTTTCGGCAATCTAGATTCTTGACCATAGTGCTTCTGTAAAGATTTATGGAGTAACATTTTTTATAAGAGTACGTAGTGTAATCGCGCTTTAGATGCCAGAAATACAGAAATAGGAAAAGGACTCACCCAATTGCGCTTATTCTGCGTCTCTCGATCACCTTCGGATGTAGTGGACTGACTGGACTGCAAAGGTCGACATATTGACATATGTAGTCCTTTGAGGTTGATAAAAGGATGTAACCGTTTCGATTTAAGGTCGATAACCGACTAACCGCTAGCTAGCGGCGGGGATGGGAAGGGAAGATCACTGAACATTAGTTCGTTCAAAGTATATTATATATGCAAGTATGGAAAGATTATGATTTTATGGATATGTTGTTGAATGTAGATCAAAAGGAGATATAGATGCCCCCGTATAAATCACCCCATCGCTCACGTGTTCGATGTGTGTTTAATCGCGGAGATGTATTATGTGTGTGAAACTATATACTTGCGGTTGACACAAGTCTATTGTTTAAGGATAGTTACAGTTTCTATATATATATCTGAGGCGTGCAGTGCATATAAGCAAAAAAGCTGTGCATTATTAAAAATTCTGGGAAACAAATATACATTAAAAAATTAACGCAAACATTATTTTGCAATTATTGACATCTATGTACCAGTAGAAACTCACTGCTGTACTCATGGCGCTATTTTTTTATTCGCCGCCTTGTGCTATTTAAATTACTCAGTTCTGTCTTTAAGCTAGTGAATTACTTGAGTTATATAAATGACTATTTACCGGATTGAAAGATCCGCTTTGTATGGAGTCGTTACCTATGGTGTTTATTAACAGAATAAAAATTAGAAAGGGTTACAACTGCGTGCAAATAATTGAAGTGTCTACTTCTTAATGTTTTTAACGTGTTGATTTCATGATTGTTCTTTAAATTTGGTGCATGGATTGGTTTTTGATTTGAGAAAAACAAATAGTAATTGGCATTACTATTTCCTACGTTAACCTTTAATAAAAATAATTATTTCCTTTAGTTATTACGTGAAATAATAAATTAACAAATAATAAATTAATCACGTTCAATCATAGAAAGTGTTCTTAAAAACGTCCATATATTTTTTATATTGGTAAGAAAGTATTATTTTACTTTAAAACTTAAACTTTAAAAACACTATTAACAGTACTCTAAAATTAAAAATAAATAGATGATAGGGACGTATAAACGACGGATTTATTTTGTCTAAAGACGTTGGTTAAACGAAAATATTAGATATGATTGTATAATATTATTGGTATAAAAATCTAAATCTATACCTACTATATACAATATCTATACATCCGTACGCGAATGAGCGTTTCCTAGATATGGTATTTGGAAGACGGCAGCGAGAAGAGTGCAACTGATTCAGATGATTGCCGGCGCTTGTTAATGCCACCCGACGTTTCTTTCGGTCGTATTTTCGCGGACGTTGGGAGCTCTGGTTTTACGTACCGGTAAATGTGAGGTGCGTTCAGAGGTCGTTAGGTTGTTGAGGCGATAGACCTCCGTATTTAGTGGCTATATATTAAAGTCAGTCTATACACGGCTTTAAAAACTGTCAGTTAGGTCTTGACGCTCAACTCGGATTTCTTTACCACCGCACGATAAAGGGATCATAAAAGTGTTTCTTTATCACCGAACTCGCAGAGATCGTAAATGGGAGGAGTGTTCATTTTATTTACATACGTATTTTTTAATACATAAATATTACATTTTTTAAATTATGAATTTTCCACTAGGCTCTTAGCATTGTCATGTAATGCTGATTTTTTCGTGGTAATATTGATTTATATTTTTGATATTATTAAGAATGTATAATATCTAATTTTAAAATATTTTATTTCATTTAAAATAATTAGTTACCTCTATTAAACGTTGTAAGAAGCTAGTGTTAATAAAGAAATTATGTGTAATTATTAGATTAAGTGTTTATAATCTGGGTAAGTAGCTTGTTGGTGTATTGGTCAAGACGTTGGCCCAGTGATCTAGTGGTCGGAGGTTCGCGCCTCGTTCCAGGACACCAGCAAGTTAGTCCTATTTTCATAGTACAAGCGTTTAGCTTAGTTTGAAAATAGTAGGAATTTTGAAGTGATATGTATTCCGTGTATGCATCTCTATTTAAAAAAAAAAAATTGTAAAGATTGGAAAATGATGAAAACATACAAATATATATTAATGTGAGGCAGTGAGAGTATATTTTTAGATGAAAAAAAATAAATATATATATATATATATATATATATGTATTTTCTTTATGTATTGCACGTCCATTGTAATTTTCTGTTATTTTATTCTATTAATGCCTGAATAGGGCGTGTACAATAATAAATAGAAAAATTTTAAAGTGGAAATAATATTAGTAATTATTAAGGAAAACACATTCTTATTGTGAAGTTGTAATTATTCAGAACATAGGTCTGTGATATTTTAAATACTAAATTAATGTATTAATTATAAATACATACATATAAAATCAATTTTGTCGAAAAATATTGTTTTAGCGTCACCGGGATCCCGGTGACGCTATGTTGTATCAACGTGTCCAAAATTTAATAAAAATGAATTGATAATTCTGGCGTCTGCAAATCGGTTTACTCAAAGGTATTTGAGATTCTGTAAAAATAATGTAGATGGCTTTCAAATAATGGAACAACAGGTGTATTAATTTGAAAAATGTAACATATAGTTTCGAAAATTTGTCAAGAAAAATACTGGCGTTATAGCACAAAGGTAGTGCACTTCCCCGGATTGGAAATGAAGATCCAGGTTCGTATCCCGGTGACGCTAAAACAATATTTTTCGACAAAATTGATTTTATATGTATGTATTTATTATTAATACATTAATTTAGTATTTAATATTAGTAAGCCTATTAACGTGATGATGTACTCGATTTCATTACCTATGTAAGTCGATATTATTATTATTACTTTGATTGTTTTTACATGATATTATATTTTATTGTCAATACAATACAACGCGTTGAAATGAAAACGACATCTATTAATAAATATTTCAATGTCCCATGTGCTGTTTACACGTTTGAAAGATACGAATATATTGAATCTGTGAATTATTTGTTTTGAAGGTATATTTTTTCAAAAGTAAACAGACTATTTCTACTGTCAAATATATGAAGACTGAAATATTGTATTAATTTTTATTTATAATGTCCTCTGTGTGTTTTGGGGTCTCGTCATCAGTCAACATTCGACAAGAAAGCGGTTTATGTATTGTATTTGCGTAGTGTAATATAATATATAATTCTAATAAATTTGAAATGGATGGAAAGTAAGTAAATAATTAATAATGTTAATAATTAGTAATGTTAACCCATTCCCCGCGGGTGACTCATATTAGAGTCGCGCCTTACATGCCCACAGCGCGGGTGACTCAAATATGAGACGCCGTGTTTCGCCCGCCGCTAGTGTGTACATACGCGCTGAGGAGCGGTGAAAATCGTACCAAAATTATTTCGAATCTTTATCCTACCGACATCTGTCGATATTTGTCGAGGATTATTAGCCATATTATAAACAAACTAAATAATAAAAGTCGCAGTATCGCTCAGTTATTCAAATTCTCTAACTCAGTTTATGTGTGTAGATTTTTTTTTTTTTAAATAAAAATAGAGATGTGTACACGGAATACATGTCACATCAATATTCTTACTATTTTCAAACTAAGCTAAACGCTTGTGCTATGAAAACAAGACTAACTTTCTGGTGTCCTGGAACGAGGCGCGAATCCCCGACCACTAGATCACAAGGCCAACGTCTTGACCACTACACCAACAAGCTACTCAAATGTAAGAATGTAATGCGTTTCAAACAATTGACTAAAATTTAATGTCGGTATTTAAAAACTTGTAAATAGTGTGCTAGTACTTCACTCTAGTACGTATAACCTCAAATGGCGCTGGTGTAGCGATAGTGTAGGGCACTCTTTTGTTCTCTCATGGATAATTTTGATAACGTTATTTCGTAATTATGGTTCTGATTTCTGTATTTATTTATGTTCGTGAGAATACTTGAGAACCTTTGCTATCGATTTCTTAAAAACAAATCATACATTTGTTACATTATCGTAGTGTAAAGTCGTAAATTATAATGCCACCAAAGAGTGCCGCGCATGAAAGATGTCATGCGCATTTATGAACGCGATTAATGGGTTAAAAAACTCGCAGCCGGTAGGATACGAACCTACGCCCCCAGAGGGAATCTTATTTCCAGTTAGATACCTTATCCCGTCTCCGGTTGATACATGGTACATGGATATTACACTGTTTGTTAGAAAGTGTACCTACAAAATAAATACTGTATTTCTGATTTACATAATGTTTTTTGACAAAATTTATTAAATATGATGAATTGTACAATTTAATAATAAACGCAATAGAGATGCGCGTAGGTAAATATGTAATAAATTAAGAATAATCAATGAATTAACAATCAGGTTGTTGCTACTCGGCAGATTTATTGAAGATATCTAACTTTAAAACTAATATGATTCGATTGTTAAAGGGGAGAGGGATAAGGGCTAAGCCCTCTTATCTCCGATATATGAGGTAATAACAATACCGTAAATTTTTTTGAGGGCACCTTATTGAACGGGGAACATGGTGAAGTTTTTTTTTAAATTCTAGGTTATTTTAACTTTGTATATAATCGTATAAAGTAGTAGCAAAAGTGGGTTAAGTATTTTTTAAATTTTATTTTATTTTATTGGTTTTTTAAATCTTTCTGTAAGATTTTTTTAATTTTATACAATTTTTTATTGAAATCTTTTAGTGTACCTTTTTACAAGTTTTGTTCAATAGGGTCAAAAATAGGCTAAAGCAGTGAAATGGGGATCGGATGAGGGATCATATATGCCGAGGGAGTTTATGGAAGGGTTTGGGATGGAAATTAATATAGAATAAAATTTAGAAGATACATCATGTTTTTGAGTGAGGGTGTGTTGTGAGTCTCTGTGAATGATTGTATTTCTGATAAACCAGAGTAAGGTTGTGATTCTCCTAAGGATGTAGTTTTCTTTGGATTCTAAAATTGTTTGTGTTACTTGAACTCCAGATAGGGCTCTCGTATGCGAGTGTAGGACGGATGATTACTTTATATAAGAGTAATTTATTTTATATTTAAACTGCAGCTGTTTCCTGGGTTCAACAATAAACTCCACATACAGCTAGAGTTTCAATCGAGAAGCTGAGGAGAATTTTTCCCGATAAATTAATCAGCAAGTACGGAGACACCCTGGGCACCTCGGTCACCGGACCTTACACGGTGTGACTTTTTTGTGAAGATATCTTTAGTTGAAAGTTTACACAGCAATAATATTCGAACAATTCAGGCCCTACAAGAAAATATCCGCCGAGAAGTTTCTACCATTGAACCAACGCTTTGTTTTCGCGTGTTCGCAAATTTAAGTGTCCGATTGCAGCGTGTGAGTGAAATAAAACGTAAAATCCGCATCGTTATACTCTATTTTGTATAAATAAAATATGAGAATAACATTGTAGTTTTTTTTTGTATTTAATATTAAACTTGAAAATTTTCCGCTGTGCATTTACATTGTAATATGTTATTTACTTCGTCCACGTATTACTTATTACACCGTTGGCGCGTTAAACATAATATAATATTTGTATATAGTGCATCCGTTTTGGGTAATTGCAGATAATGAATGAATTCTCGGAATAATTTATTTATTTATATATATTTTGATATCCATATTTTTGTACTAACAGAGGTGGATACATAATAAACATACATAATACATAGTTTATTGTGTGGGATGGAGTAGACTTTACCTCTGATATATACAGCGTTATATAATGTTTATAATCTTTATAACAAAAGGTATTAACATACATTCATATAAATTTAGCACTTTATAAAATCGATTCAATTTGATATTAATCCTCTACAGTTGTTTAAAAATAATAAAAAACCTTTATCTTTAACATCGTGCATCTTTGTAACTGACTTTATCCCTAAAAATCAAATACTTAAAAAATCTAATTTAAAAAAAAGCTGCCGTCAATTTCATAAAAATTAGAACCCCCCTCCCCCCTACCACCGCCATATACAAAGTCTGTTTCTTTTCATTCAAATTCGTTTTTATAAGTTTCATTTTAGTAATACAATTTTCTTTCGAACAAATGGAGATATTTAATGCGAGAATGGCGTGTCGGTTTTCACTCCATGTGTTTTCCGAAATGGCTGATAGACAGTCACGAAAAATGATTGTTTACAAAGACTATACAATCGAAAAAAATGTACTTCCTTCGAGACGACCATTTGTGAAATATCGAGGTTCGCGGTTGTTAGCTTATATAGATTTTGATTGATAGTGGGGTGGGAAAATTTTGGGGATATTAAAATTTTCAGTAAAGTATCGGAATATACGGGGTGTTTCGGAAATTGTATTGTCACAATAAATTTATCGACATCTTCACAGTGTTTTAGTGATTTATGTGTATTAGTATGATTTTATGTATTAATTAAGGAAGTTATGCTCAATAACAGGTTGTTTATTAATTGAGAACCTCCCTGCAGTATAATTGTATATGCAGTATAATATTTTACAAATGTTGATAGAATGACGGAAAGTGTGACATGTTGAATGATATACGTTTTTGTTGTAGGAAACCTCACATGGAAATTATGTTTGATATTATGTTATATGGTTATTTAATGCACCATTTGATGTTCAAGAAGATAAACAAGTTTGTGACATTCATCTGCCCAATTAGATCTGCCCAAAATCAATGTACAGTGTTGTTTGTAGGGATGATGTAATATTCCTAAGCGTATATATTCACGACAGTACATATTATCTCTATCGCCAGACGGCGTTAGATATGGCGCACGTGTAGTGTGTTACCATCGGAACGGTACATTATGTATTGAGATAATTTAAAGAATACACCGTGGTATCATTTTTATTATATAACATTATTGTAAGCAATATTTTTTATTTACATACACAATACTTCTCTACACAGGCATAGGCTTTCAAGGTAAGCGTTGTACGAAAAAAAAAAATTGTACCTACCATGAATTTTATCATAATTTGAAAAATGAAAAAAACAAAAAAAGATCGATCGGTTATCGCCGGTTGAACAATCAGCGTATTTACTGCTAGTTGAAATTAACTCATTTACTTTTGACTTAAACGCCGTGACTGAAGTAGTTATATGTGAAATATTTATATTTTGCGTGTATGTTTTACTTTTTATTAACTTTTTTTATTTATTAATATTTTCCTTGGTTTTTTTTTTCATAGCATTATATTTATTTCATAACCTTAATGTATAACATAATATGTATTATCTCTATAGCGAATCGGGTTAAAAAAAAACCTGATTACCGTTTAATAAACACATTATTATTATTATTATTAAACATCTGTATTTTTCAAGAAAACATTGATTTCTCTGAACTTTTTGATGCTTTTACTAGTATTTGCGTCTTTTATGTGTAAATCTTTTATTATTTAATTAATTAAAATTTTTAAGTATCTACGAATTTTATTAATGTTTTGTTTTTGATACCGTTGATTTTATTGTTTTTTTAAGTTACGCTTGGGCGGCCTGTTTTACCGACTTAGACGTGAGCGGTGATTGGCTGTCTAAAAGGATGAATCAGAGACGAGAATCCGACTCTGGCGGGCAGCTGAGCTAGATGTGACTGTGAGGACGCGAGGAGAGGAAATAGCGGGTCGGTGGGGCCGCTATATATATATATATATATATATATATATTTAGGGGTTAGGACGGTGGTTAAATGAAATAAATATCAATTGCGTATCGAGGTGTTTATTGTAATGGATATAACAATGAAGACAGATAGAATTAAAGAATGAATGAAGATGTAGAAGGTGCACGTTTATTATGAACTGAAATAAAGCGAGCTGGCGGTCTTGCACGGCGCGCGTGAGCCGGAAAGATCGTCGTTGTGAAACAATGAAACTGGAGAAACTGCATTATCGATAATTCACCGCTAGGCAGTTTCTCTAGTTTTATTGTTTCACAACGACGATCTTTCCGGCTCACGTGCGCCGTGCAAGACCGCCAGCTCGCTTTATTTCAGTTCATAATAAACGTGCACCTTCTACATCTTCATTCATTCTTTAATTCTATCTATATATATATATAAAATATAGTATATCTGGAAAAAGCTAATAATTTACTGGTTAATTATTTCATTACTGTTTTTATTAAATATCTCTGTAGCTCTTCCTCAACCTATTTATCCTTAGCTTATAGTTGACATCCCACAGTTGTTTCGTTTTTCGTTTGGTAATGCGCGACGTAGTTGTGACATTAAAAAAATATTAAATTTCATAACACTAAATAAAATAAAAATGTTGCACTGACTTAGAATGTATTTTATATTACAGTACATTACGGAATATTCAGTTACCTCCAGAAGTGCCTGTGAAATGAATCTTATCAGGGATGCCAAGTCACATGCACAACAATAAATACTTTTTGATGGATTCGGGAGAAAATATTATCTCGTGAATATGCTATTTCAGGTCGTAAGATATAGATTTAACGGAAATTCTGCAAATAAAGTTTATGTCACTTTTGAGAAATTGGATCAGCCTGTTGGAGATATGAAAGTAAGAAATTGCCTGCAGGTATTCCGGAAGGGGAAATATATTACCCATAGATAACAACAAAATAAATAGAGCGGATGATGGTACATTTAATATGATTGGAATTCTTGGTATTGGGCAAATTGAATTCTTGATAGTATTTAAATATTTACGTTGTGTAGTGTATTAACGTAGGAGCGTTTGCTAGAGACCTTGACGGGAAGAGTAGCGCTCGGGGGCCGGCTTCCCGAATACATGCCAGCTATGTTTGCGTCAGTAGCGGCATGTTTTAGCGGCTGATGAGAGCCTAGTTTTACATACCGGTAAACGTCAAGTGCGTTCAGGAGTCATCGGTGGTGTTAATTAATTTTCACATTACATAGCTAACAAAAAAACATCCGTGTGATGTTCCCAAACCAGAATAGTAGTTTTGTATAAGTTTGTCGGTACTTTTCGCTTTACTTACTTTAGTAGTTGAAAAAAATATAACTAAAATAATATTTAATCAAATAAGTATGTATTAAATATATTATACTGCGCTTATGAATATTTTACTAACAGTGAATGTTTTACTAGCAGCGAATGTTTTACTAACAGTGAATGTTTATCTAGCAGTGAATGTTTATCTAGCAGTGAATGTTTTACTAGCAGTGAATGTTTTACTAACGGTGAATGTTTATCTAGCAGTGAATGTTTTACTAACAGTGAATATTTATCTAGCAGTGAATGTTTTACTAGCAGTGAATGTTTTACTAGCATTGAATGTTTTACTAGCAGTAAATGTTTTACTAGCTGTGAATGTTTTACTAACAGTGAATGTTTATCTAGCAGTGAATGTTTTACTAGCAGTGAATGTTTTACTAACAGTGAATGTTTATCAAGCAGTGAATGTTTTACTAGCAGTGAATTTTTTAATTTATCTTAGTGGAAAAAAAATGGACTACTTTTATAATGTTATGTTTAAAATTGCGTAAGTACGGGTATCGAATTTTGTTCATTTATTGAGATATTGAAAAGAAAACATAACACTCGGAATAACTATGTTTACCGTAGGATTAAACATTTAATCCTTTCAAATTACCTAATTAAAAGATTATCTTCTTCTTCTTCAGTGGTCTGCTGGGATTTGGAAATCCATGACCGCATTCAGAATAGAGTACCATCCGTCCCTTCATAGGTCTTTGAGGTCCAGTTCTCTGAGCACTCGCCTACCTTTTGACATTATCTGTCCATCTACATATCAGTCTTCCCCTCAGTCTCGATCTCGTTGGCTTGTAAATAAGGGTTTTGTTTGTGTTACAAAACTTATCTAATAAATATACCCAAAAAAGTAAATGAAGTTTGAATACAACGGCACTCAAACTCTTATAATCATTCTACGCATTTTACGATAAATGTGAAATGTGATACAAAAATAATTGCAAGTCTTATCAGTTCCCTAACGATTGGCCTCCCGACCATTGATCCCCCAACAATTCGTCCCGTCAATTGATTCCCCGGACAGTTGATCCCTCGGACGATCCCCCAAACCTTTTTCAAGTACTTAATTATATTAGTAAATATCAGTATCCGTGAATGTTATAAATAGGGTGGGAGCAAATTTATACAAATATTGCTCTCGTACGAAACTACATATAATTATAGATAATTTAGAATAACCAATTAACTAGTGATCAATTGTCGGCGGACCAATAGCCGGTGGACCATCTTATCGTACATTAAAAGCTTACAGTAGTCATAATAAATTTTTTTTTTCATGAGTCGTCTTTATGACATTTGTCGAAAGATATTCTCAAACATGAGAAGGTGTTCTTAGTAAACTCATTTAGACTAAGTAATTTAATTGTTTTTTTTCTTTTAAAAAACATCTAATAATTCAAACCTTTAAAGTAGTCATAATTTAAGAATAAAAATACTGTTCTTTTGTGAGAGAAAAGTTTCTTATAATTTTTTAGGCGTATTTTTACATAATTTAAGTTTTCTCTGAAATTTAAACATTTTTAATAGAAATACTCCACTCGGAGTGCTTTTTAATTATAAAAAAATATGATTGAAGGTTACCTAACGTAACTTTTTTTTGTTTAATATTGCACTTTTGTTACATTAAAGCATTAAAATTGTATATTTTTTCGACATTATGTAACGTTTCAAAATAATCTAAAAAAAAATTAATGTTTAATTTAGGTTATTTTGCCGTCCCTTATCCACTGTCCATCAGCAAGAAAAACTGAGACCTTATTCACGGCTTAGTTATATATATTTAGTGATCGTTTAATTATTTTTAAATTCATGTTTGAAATAAAAATGTTAGGACTATTAATGTGTCAAAATATACGCTTTGACAAGTCCAACTTATATATATATATATATGACACGTACACGTCATCAAGTAATTTGATAATGTGTTACTAAAATGTTACTTGATTCATGGTAAGTACGTGAAATAGTAAATATTTACTTACTTACTTACCATCACGCCGTTTCCCAGTAGGGGTAGGCAGAGAGGATAGAGCGCCACACTCTTCTGTCCTGACACACTATTCTCGCCTCATCCACATTCAAACATCTTCTCAAACAAGCTCGCCGATTGTTGAGGCTTCTATCAGAACCATCATCCATTATCTGGTTTACCTGGTCGTGCCAAGTCTTCCGCGGACGTCCTCTATTTCTGGTGCCATCAGCACTTGCATCATATATCTTTCTGACCATTCTCTCCTCATTCATTCGTTCCGTATGACCAAACCACCTAAGTGATCCTTTTTTAATCTTACTCACTATACTAACATCAGCTTTATATTCATTCCTTATTTCTTCATTCTTTACTCTGCCATAAATAGATTTGCCACAAATACGTTTAAGTGATCTCATTTCCACTGCATTCAGTCTACTTCCGTTCCTTTTCTGCCAGCTCCAGGCCTCACTTCCATACATCAGTGTCGGTACCAGGATTCCATTGTGCACCACTAGTCTTGCCTCGGTTGACAAATTCCCGTTAGATATAATTCCATTCAAAGCGCCGTTCACCTTATTTCCTGCAGTCACCCTCCTTTCGATACCATTCTCAGCCTTTCCGTTTCTATCAAACATACTTCCCAAATATACAAACTCATCTACTTGTTCCAAACATTCATTACCTACTGGTAAATAATATATAGATGTAATCTGAGCCAATTGACATGGCTGCACCAAGGCTAATGAGTCCCCTTGTGCAAACATAAGTAAGTGCCCAAATGTTACAAGGGTGTTGTCTTCTGTGGGGTCCATTGAAGATGGTTTGGGAGAGCGGCAGTCCATTGGGATATAATATCACGATTTAAAAAATATTCCAACATCAAATATAAAAGGCTTCTCAAAACGAAGAGCCTATGAAGTCAAATGAGTGAAAATACAGATTTTTAATGAATAATCTTAAAATTTAACATTTCGCGATGAGTTTCGGTAGGACGTAGCTTTAGGTGAGGTTATTTTAAGTTTTTTTTAATTTTCTCAATTTTGTGATGCCTTTCGACACATTTAGGTCCCTAGGACTATCGTGTTACAAACGACAGTGCCATTTCGTGTATGCGTGTACTTATATTGCATCAATTTTAAATAATTACTTTATTGTTATATATGATGGACACGAAAACGAGAAAAACTAAACATCATAATACTAAACTAAATGTTATATTGATAATTTAAAAGTGCAATAACATTTTTTTGAACAATTATTGATACTTAGCTCTGGGACACGATTCAAGAGCCTTTTTTTACATTTGTTACATACATTAAAAACGAATTCCGTTTATTGAACATAAGTTACGTTATTAACATGAATCAGAAAAATAAAAATAATTAACTCCCACTACCAAAGCTAATAATATATAAAAAAATATTATTTTGAACAACATTAAAGGAGAACACATTTTTATTGTGAAGTTGTAATTATTCAAAATTAGGATTGGAAGAGATCCAGGTTCGAATCCGGTAGCAACAACAAAATTTTTCGGAAAAATTGTTTATATATGTATATATATAACTTTCTAATTAAAACATTTAATTTGTATTTAAAATTAAAGAGGGTTTACAAGAAAGCAGAAAAAAATATTATTGCTTCGTGTAAATCCAAAATGATGTTTAAAATAATATATTTTCGTAGAAAGCAATCACTTTGTGGTTTGATATATTATATTAAATAAAATAACAATCACTTTGCATGAAACCACGAAATTTATTAAACGTAACCTTCATCAGGACGTATTTAAAACTGATCATGAATGCAAAAATAGGGCATTTATATATAAACAAAGAGGGAGATAGAATATAAAATTAGACGTCAAAGAGAGAGACAGAATACACATATAGTTAAATTGAACATAAAGCGAGACAAAATATAAAATTGTATGGGAAAGAGAGAAACATAATACATATACAGATAAACGGAAGATTACGGGAGGGGAAAATACAGTGCTGATGGAAAGTGAATTAATTTTAAAGGAAATATACCTAATATGGGGCTCTTGGATAAATTAATTTGAATATTAAGAACCACTATTTATTGCCTTTTTTATTTTGAGGGCTTCTAAATTGTCCAACCGGAAACCAAGCACGTTTTTATTGACGATATTGACCCTTGTGGTATTATTAAAAGAATGGTCGCTTTATTTTATTAATTTTATATTCTATCTCCCTCTTTATGTATATACATAAGTGCAATTTTTTTTGGATTTTTGATCAGTTTTAAATACGTCCTGATGAAGCTTGGAATAAGCGAAACCGGTCGACGTATCATAAATTTAGTGGTTTCATACAAATTGATTGTTATTTTATTTAATATAATAAAATAATAATTAAATGAGATATGTATAGGTAAATTATTAGTGCATCATAAAGGGTGTCCAGCGAAAATTTTTTAAGTTTAATATTAAATGCTGATTAATGTATTGAGAATTTCCCTCAATTTCTCCATTCAAACTCTAGCTGTGTATGGAGTAGCCATGTCTTTCTGAAATTGTGTTTTGTTATTGAACGCGGGAAACAGCTGCAGTTGTGGTACCATAAACTTGTCGGTCATTCGGCAATACACGCCAACAGTGACTGT
Source organism: Eubasilissa regina (assembly GCA_022840565.1). Taxonomy (NCBI): domain Eukaryota; kingdom Metazoa; phylum Arthropoda; class Insecta; order Trichoptera; family Phryganeidae; genus Eubasilissa; species Eubasilissa regina. The sequence continues at coordinate 9,784,841 of JAINEB010000019.1, forward strand.
CTTTCGCTGGTTAAAAAAATAAGGGCCAATTATCCCTCATCCACACTGTCGTTTTTGAACAATGCAAACGTTTTTGATGGCATTTCCTTGGGTTGTTGGGGCATTAGTATCTCATGTTCGGTTTATTAAAATAGCCATCGATATGAAAATGTGCTTCGTCAGTAAACAATATGTTTCCAAGCATTCGTGTTGTTCCAAAACGTTACAGCATAGTTCTCGCCAAGGTTTCACGTAAAGATTAGTCATTTTCGTTGAGAAACTGCACTATTTGCAGTTTGTATGGGTGAAACTGTAGTTTATTTTTTAAAATAACGTGCACTGTTGATTTTTTATTCCAGGATAGGCTGCAATCTTCCTTATTGATTTACGCGGAATGCGCGTAATTTCACGTCAAACTTGAGCCACATGTTCTGGCGTCGCTGCAGACGTTGATAGTCCCGGAGGAGTTTGGTTAACCCCTTCTTATCTAAACTTTTGAATACAGTACCAGATAAATTGAGTGCTCGGCCCACCACTTACTCGTCGAATATTAAAGTGAGTACAAAAAGCGCGTCGGCGCACGAACCAATGAATCACCGCACTTTAAATATTACTCAACCGCAAACGCGTGGTACGTTCCCGACCAGTGACTCATTGCAACTGGCAAATCCGTAAATCACGCGCGTCGAACAATACCCCTCTCACTCACCTCACCCTGATGGTTTACGCGCAATTACAATTTAATCTTGAAATTTTTCCCCTGGACAACCTTTATTATCCCGGTATTTCAGCAAGTAATATTGCAGACATGCGGTAGAACACCCCTTATAACCTAAAGGGATGTTTGGTGTCTGAGAAAACCCACGAAACACTTTGAAAAATGTAGGTGTGCCATTATTAATGAAAATTTTAAATGAAAAGGTATCCGCGTAAGACCTCCCTTTGCTGCTTGTAAATTTTCACAAATTTATGAAAATATCGTCTCGCAACCATACAATTTTCCCCCAGTTCACTTCGCGTTACACAATTTCAACAAATTTACATACAGCGAAGAGGTTTTCCAACTGGAAACTATCCATCCTCGCGTGTTTTTCCTCGGGAAGTTACCCACAGCGTGTTTTAGTTCTAACTCTTCCAATTCCCAGTTTCACAATACCTGAGCTATGAAAGTCGAGCACACCTTTATACATCTCAATTGCGGAGTAGTGAAATTTAAGACTTTATTTTCCCGAAGGATTTGACTCATTGTTTGCGAGGTCGTTTTGTGGCTGAATTTGGAAGTTTGATGTCGGGAGATTCTTTAGGAGTATTAGCGCATTATTTAATGAATTTCGTTTATTAGTTTTCTTATGTTACGTGTACGTATAATCAGTGGCGTAATCACAAAAATTGGGTTTTTGGAGAATTTTTTTTTTCTAATATTCGGATGAATCGTTACATCTTACGAAACGTAAAAGTGTGATTGGTTAAAGCCTTGGTGTTCTCCTTAGCTCTAAATAGGGTCGAAAAATGAACTGCGAGAAAAAAAAAAGGAACATGCTTGACGCTTTCGAGATGTAAAGTAGGGGTCACACACAACGCGTATTGCAAAACGAACGAATGTCTCTTCGCAGTATATCAAAAACTTCGTAATAAAGAAAGAATACATAAAAATAATTCTTTCATATTTTGGGCATGTTGCTAGAAGAGATGGAGAAATTGTAATCACGGGGAACGTACAACAGGGGAGAGGAATAGATCGATCGGATAAGACGGTCATACCGAGTCCAAAACATGACCGGAGCTTCGCTAAACGTCGAATTAAACAAGGCCCAAGATCGCGAATAGTGGAGCCAAGCAGTTTGCGCTATGGAAGCAGAATAGAGGACAGCAATACTCAGCGTTGTGACCATAGCGACTTAAAGGGAGAGAGAAAAGTTATATTTAGTTAACAATTTTTGTATCGTAACTAAGGCTTCCGGCACGTTATTCATAATAATTAAAATAATACTTAAAAATTGGAATTTGTTCTCTCTCAAATAGCTATTTCTATTCTCAAGTTCATAAAAATTTAATTGTTAAATCCTAGGATTACGATTTTAGATAGAGATTGGATTCACTAATCATGACTAATTTGCAATGGGCAATTATATTTTTTGAGCATTTTGCATATATTTGATATATATTTGAAAAGGAAGTATTTTTGTAAATATATAAGTATTGTATTGTATAATAATAATAATAATATTAATAATAATAATGTATTTATTCCAGAGTAATCAGGTTTTTTTTAACCCGATTCGTCATAAAGATAATACATATTATGTTATACATTAAAGGTTATGAAATAAATATAATGTTATGAAAAAGAAAACCAAGGAAAATATTAATAAATAATTTTTTTTTTTTTTTTTTAAAGTTAATAAAAAGTAAAAAGTTCACACATATATACACACAAAATATAAATATTACACTTTTAAAGTTAGCAATATTAACTTAAAATTCATATTTTTTATCTTTGTTTTATTATCCACTTGAATTGAGTTTAAAAACATCTACCGGTTTCGAAAAATACAATTTTCTTCTTCAGGATGTCATAACTAACCAAAAATATAAAGCATTGTTTCTTCATCAGAATGTATTTTTAAAATTTTTTAAAAATTAAAAAAAAAACAATTATTTAAAAATTAAATTTAGTACCTAAATCAAATTGCTGCTCAATACAAATTTAGTCGAATAATTAAAAAAAAAATTTTTAGAATAAGACTCGTAGTTAAATTTAGTTGTCTGTTTACAATTTCCTGATTAGTTTTATATGCTTTATTTATCTCCAATGATTCCAAATTATTTAATTTGTGACCAACACCGTTTATATGCAAAATTGACAATCCCAATTTTTTTTATCAAAACCATGATTATTTTCTATCAAATGATTAGCAAATTCTGAAAACCCACTATTGTTCAAACATCTCAAATGCTCCCTTACTCTTATATTAAAATTTCAACCCGTTTTACCAATATAAAATGCAGCACAATCTTGCAACTAAGTTTATGGACGCCAGAATTGTTAAATTTATCATCTTTGTCTTTAGAATTTATGAGTAAATTTCCTATACTATTATTTGTATAAAATGCCGATTTAATGTTTCGTGGTAGGTGTTTAGATATTTGTTTCCAAAAGTTATTTATGTATAAAATCCTACGCCAATTATCATTATTATCATTATGTTTTGTCTGTGATTTATACAAAAACTGATTATTATATTCTTTTAATTTATTTTTTAAAATAGTGTCTATCAAACCTGTATTATACCCAATATTAACTGCTATTTTTTAAATTGTATTCAATTCAATATTGAAATTGGATGTTGACATAGAACTATTGATTAAACGATGTATCATGGAGTGGAACCCTGAATGTTTGTGTGATAATGGATGATTAGATTCATTGTGTATGATAGTATCTGTAAAAGTTAGTTTTCTAAAAATTTTGAACTCAATTTTATTATTATTTTTAATTAATGTTAGATCCAAAAAATTTAGGGTAGAACTATTCTCCATTTCTAATGTAAATTGTATTTTATTATTAAATGAATTAATAAAATTTAGAAATGTAGTTAGTTGACGTTGTGAACCCGACCAAATACACAATACATCATTCATATACCTTTTCCATAACAAAACATTTTTAAACTATTTTTCCTAAAAATTATTCGACTAAATTTGTATTGAGCAGCAATTTGAATTAGGTACTAAATTTATTTTTTAAATAATTGTTTTTTTTTTAATTTTAAAAATAGATTCTGACTAAGAAACAATGCTATATATTTTTGGTTAGTTATGACATCCTGAAGAAGAAAATGGTATTTTTCGAAACCGGTAGATGTATTTAAACTCAATTCAAGTGGTTAATAAAACAAAGATAATAAATAAAAAATATAAATATTACATATATAACTACTTCAGTCACGGCCATTGTTGTATATGTAGCTATTTTGTAGGCACTGCCATTATCTGGTCAGGGAACCAGCTTTCCATGAGAGCGCCGCTTGCACCAGAGAGTTGGTTAAGCTCCAACCGCAGCTTTACGCCAGCAGCTCGATGTCTTAGAAGCGGAACGAATCCATGTATACGGCCTATTATTATTACGTTCTATTAAACACAAATACTAGAACAACTAGAAATAACCCATTTGTTAGTTACTATACGTAACGTTGGAGGATTTGATAATATAATTACAGTAATAGATTTCTGAGCGTGATCACAATGAAATCTGCCCATGAATGGTATTATAAAAATGAGAAATCTTTAAAATATGTATGAATTCTTTGTACAGTGGAAAACACGTTAATCCCTTAACGTGTTTTCCACCGTACAAAGCCTGATTTACATACAATTAATATATTTTGAATTTTTTTATAAAAAAAATTGCACGCCATCTTTACCATTTTAAACATTGTCTGGCTAACATATCGACCGCGTCGTCACCAAACTTTATGACTTACTAACTAGGCCGTCATCTCTCTTTTCTAATAACATCTATTTTAGGATGTTTATTTATGTATCCGTCTATACATGCACGCGATATTTGGTGCGATAAACGGTTCAAAGGATACAGTAAAGATCTTAATACGTATTTTTTGCGACGGATAACATAAACTTATCACGATGAAGGTGTGTAAACTGGTGTGGTGCGCAATTTAAAAAAAATAATAATTGGCAAATAAAAGGTACTTTTATTTGTAAAATTAAAAATTCAAATTGAACACCCGGTGTTGAAAGTGCACATTACTAAAATTATTAATATTTCTCGGTCCCTTTTCCACTTTAATGAGAAGGCGTCGCGGCGCCACGAAAGGGGCCCGGGGGGTAAACTATAAAGGGAAATTTTGTGATTGAATTGCAGCGGTAAACTATCACCTGTCACGAACACCATTGATTTGTCACGTGATTTAGAAATTTTTCACGGCAGGGCGTGGTGCGGTATGCAGTGATAAATAAGTTTTTATAAAATATAAAGACAGAGTATTGTCGGCGAATAATATTTGTAACAGTACATTAGACACGTGCGACATCGCGCATGGTATGAGAATTCTTTATAGCATGTGCTGAATCTGAGGCTGGAGAAATCTTGCCTCTAACCTGGATCTATTTCAAATCCGAGGAAGATGCATTAACCGACTATGCTACAGCACACAATACCTTTGACGAAAAATTTTCGAACATACATTTTACACTTTTCATATTAAATCTATCGTTCCATTATTTGAAAGCCATCAAGTTTATTGTTACGGAATATAAAATACTATTTATATCAAAGTATTTATTAATTAGAAAGATGTACATATAAAATGAATTTTATCGAAAAATATTGTTGTTGCTACAGGGATTTGAACCTGGATCTCTTCCACGATCTTAACCGTTTATGTTACAGCACACAGTGCATTGACGACAAATTTTCGAACGTATATGTTACATTTAAAACTTAAAAAACCATGTTTTTCGATTAAGTTAGATTTTATATGTATATCTTTCTAATGAATACATTTAATTAGTATTTAAAATATCGCAGATCTATATTCTGAATAATTACAACTTTACAATAATAATGTGTTCTCTTTTATAATAATTAATTATTAAGGTTTATGAATTAGTTTTTTTTAAATTTTTTATTTCAATTTCATTTATAGTTTCCGAGGTAACTGTCTCATGTATCTCTGACCGGTGTTTGTCTATTTTTAGAGTTCAACATTCATTAGAGTTTATATTATTCTGAGTACTCTACATGTTCTATACTACCTAATCCTCTTCTATAAGTACCTCAGTGCTATCCACTTAGTTTTACTAACTATTTTCCATTTACTAACATCTTAATTATATATGGACGTACGTTATGATAATAGTTTGTTTTTCATTCTTGTATATTTATTGGATTAAACACGTAGAAAGACACATAGACATAGAAAGAAAAATGATGACAAGTTACTAAAGTAAATTTTACATAATTAGTTACTTGTTTCCTTTTATATGTTGTAAATATTTCAATTTAAAAAAATGACCAATGAGACTGGCTCTTGTGCTTGGAGAGGGATTTACACTACAATAATTTTATAATAACACCTCACATATTCTATTCATTTTGTAATATTACTTTTAAAATTAGCAATATTAACTTTGTGGTTAAAATTCATATTTTTTATTTATTGTCTTTGTTTTATTAATCACTTAATTGAGTTTAAATACATCTACCGGTTTCGAAAAATACAATTTTCTTCTTCAGGATGTCGTACCTAACTAAAAACATATATTTTTGTTTTTTTACCAGAATCTATTTTTAAAAAAACAGCAAATATTAAAAAAATTAATTTAGAACCTAACTGAAATTGTTACTGCTGTTTTACATGCTTTATTTATCTCCAATGATTCCAAATTATTTAATTTGTGACCAACACCGTTTATATGCAAAATTGACAATCCCAATTTTTTATCAAAACCGTGACCATTTTCTATCAAATGATTAGAAAATTCTGATAACCCACTATTGTTCAAACATCTCTAATGCTTCCTTACTCTTATATTAAAATTTCTACCCGTTTTACCAATATAAAATGCAGCACAATCCTTGCAACTAAGTTTATAGATACCAGAATTGTTAAATATATATTTTTTTAGTTAGTTATGACATCCTGAAGAAGAAAATGGTATTTTTCGAAACTGGTAGATGTATTTAAACTCAATTAAGTGGTTAATAAAACAAAGATAATAAATAAATATGAATTTTGTAATATTGTTTATTTTCTAGTTATATGTTTTTGACGTGTTCATTTAGTTTCTTTCTTAACTTTTTTATATCTTTTATTTCTTTAATTTGTGTAGGGAGGCTATTGAAATTTTTTATTCTTAAATATATAAAATTTTACAGATAGTGTTTGGTGTTACATTTAGGGATTTTAAATTTATTTTTAAACCTTAATGATGTGGTTGTTCAAAATTTTACAGTGTTATTTTCTTTAAGTAATTGATCAATTGAGATTTTTTTTGTAAATGTTGTTGTTGTAAACGTTGTTGATTAAACACTTTAAATTGCTACGTGAAGAATAATCTTTATATATATATATACACACGTAATAACGTTGAAATTAAAAAATATATGTACATGAAAAAGTCAAGAAAAAGTACTATATAAAAAAAGTTAACATAAAAACGAGGAAAAATTATTAACACATTGCATCGAAAAATGTTGTTAATTAGATTTTTAAATATTAATTATCGAACAGAAAATATATTAATGTCGGTGATCAAATCATTGTAAGCTCGGCACATTCTCATTACAGGAGAGCGTAATACAGAATTAGTTCGACTTAAAGAGAGGTTAGGATCGTGATAGTCGCGATGGGACATGGAAATTTATTAATGACAAATGGGGTGGACAGTTATAACGGTTCCGACAGATTAAGTTTTCGAATACTTTAGTATTCAACTTGGTTCAGAGTGAGGAGTAAAATAATTAAGACAGTGGCATGACGTGAGCAAAGTAAGAACTTACATTAAAATATTCGATAAGAGATTACAATAGTACGTGACTATAAATTAAGAACGAGGTGGAAAACGAAAAATAACTGTTCGAGTGACATACCCGACGAAACAACCGCCTGTCGTGTTCAGTGTACTGCGTTTTGGCGGTGCACACATCTGTGTCCAACTCGCCATTATATTTATAAATCAATTGAAAGGGCAATAAATTTAATATATTACTGCAACTTTAAAAAAATTAGTAGATTTTTTTTATTAACAATTCTATTCGTAATATTAGGCTCGGAAACATTATCTATAGTGCCACCTTATTCTAGTGTTTATTTACGAATGCATACTATGGGTGTCGACGCTTTCCGGAGGATTCAGCGCGTTGTTTTGTTTCAGAAAATAGTGCTTGAGCAATTTGTGTTTATACCTAAGATATAGACATACGACTGATATCGTGCTCATAAGGGCTAGATTTCGGTGAAGGAGTTATCTTGGAATGAAACGCTGCAAGATGTGTGGAAGTTTGCTGATAATTCGTGAAAGCGTTGTGTGCTAGTGTCCGCCTAGTTGTGATGGTGTCGTTGTCGTGTATGATTTTGATTGCTTTGTTTTGTCGCGAACATTTGGTTTTGTGTATGCTGCCGAAGGCAGGCGCCGCTTAGGTAAAAGCCGACAATACCGTGCCGTGGTATAAAATTAATTAGTCGCGTATGAATAGTGGATTTATCGGGTTGAATAGAGGCCGGAGCGCACCAATCAAATGGTTTGCTTTCAAGCGTGTTTTTGTCACGTATTGGCAGATGCGAGAGCAGAATGTGTCGATGTATATGCCAGGGGCGTGCAGTGCATACAAGTAAAAACGCTGTGTATTACTAAAAATTCTGGGAAACAAATATAAATTAAATAGTTGGATTAACATAAACGGAAACATTATTTTACAATTAGTAACATCTGTATAGAAATATATATATATAAAATCAATTTTATAAAAAAATATTGTTGTTGCGCTACTGGGATTCGAACCTGAATCGTTTTTCTAACCGGGGAAAGTGTTACAGCGACAATATTTTTAGCGACAAATTTTCGAACCTATATGTTACTTTTTTGATATTAGTACATTTAATCGTTCTTCGTTTAATGGCTCTTTCAAATAATGAATAATGCACCTTCTCCGTTTATGAAAAAGATCCAGGTTCGAATCCCGGTAGCGCAATAACAATATTTTTCGATAAAATTGATTTTATATGTATATCTTTCTAATATAAGAATGTGTTCTCCTAAAAATAAATGTAAAAATATTTGTGGCGCAGAACCTAATCCCGGTATTATATTAGTGAATTGGTTAAGTTAGAAGGGCGCTGACTTACCTTGTAAATGGTGTTGGAATTGAACTAGGAGGCTCTAAAAATTTTTTTATTTTAAAAATCCACACCACGACTGGCACCACCACTGACACCACTGGCATCGATCACCGGTAAAAGAGAGATAAAATTCAACGTAAAAGTTGTATTTATATAATAGTTTTTGTGACAATTTTTTTGTGAAAAAGCTTCGTATAATAAATATTCTATGTTAAAGCTTTTAACTTCGGTTTATTGCATGAAGCCAGATGATTTTTTTATTGATACAATTTGCTGGTCCAATTTCATCTCGAAATAAAGCTTTATTGATGGTCGAACTAGCTTTGTTTATAAAATATTCAATATATTGTAAGAGCAAGAGCCTTAAGTAGAACGAAGGGGTAGGTTTCTGCCTTGACGAAGGTGAATTGGATGACCCGGAAAGAATTTCGAATGGCCTTTATGTAATCCTTTATTCGGTAATTTCAGAGGGAATACCTTGGTGACACGCTCATTTGATAGTTTTATGTTTACTGGGATTATATCGCATTACTAATTAATTATCGTATAACTAATTGGGAATTAAATATAATATTACTAATTGGTATTTATCAGTTAAAGGTTAAAGGTTTATTTTCATTAGGTAACATCATTTTTTATCGTTTTAGATGTAGCTACAGAGGATGGACTGCCATATAGCATACTGCTTGTAATATGAGCAATTATTGTAGATATGAGCTTGAAGAATAATATATTTTTAAGGAGACCACAATTTTGTTATGATGTAACAATTTAAAAATATAGTTCTGTGGTATGTTAATACAAATGAAATTAATCAATTACAAAAATATATAGAAAAAAATTATTTATCGAAAGAATATTTAAGTTGCTAACGGGATTAGAACCTGTACCTTTTCCTATCCAGAGAAATACGTTAACCAATAATTTTTCAAAAGTATTTGAGATTTATCGCAAAATAAAGTTGATTGCTTTTAAAAATGTTATAATAAATGTATCAGTTTTAAAAAGCCACACAATATAAGTTCAAAAATTTGTTATAAACATACTTGGTTGATATAAAGGAATTGGTTAACACGTTTCTCCGGAAGAATTAATATGCATTATTAATGATAATTCCTATAACCTGGTTTAACATACTGCAATCACTTCTTCTACAAATAATCTAGTTTTCATACTGGCGGCTATTTAAACTTCCGAGTAGAAAATTGGTCGAATCCTAATGTAAATTGCAACGGGTAAAAGCAACTGAATTTGCGGCCAATTCTGATTTTGAATGCCCAATTTACATCAAAAAGAGCTAAGTTTGCGTGTTAACACTATATGAGAAGACAACTGCACTATAATTTAGAAAAAAAAAATTATGGAGATTACTGACTTTGCAACTAGTACCCTCATATATGTCTTATTTTGAGTAACTTGGTCCAAATGTTCACATCATCGACATATATAAAAAAATCTTTTTTGTATCTATTACCCAAATCCATAAATTTTCCTCATTTTTAATTCTTACTCCTCTATATTTTTTTTAACATCAACAAAATCAACTTTATGGTTTAAATTAATTTTTAAATTACTTAACTGTTTTTTTAATCACTTAATTAAATTAAATACATAAATCCGTTAATGTGTCATCCTAAAGAAGGAAATGGAATTTTCTAAAACCGGTTGATGTATTTAAGTGGTTAAAAAAACAAAGTTAAATAATCTAAATAAAAAAAAACGCATTTATTTTCATTGTATCAATCTATTTCCGTCGCTTATTTTTATCATATCTAAATTTTGATGCTTACAAGATCGGTATAACGACGAAAATCTTGGCGATTGAAAAATTTATTTGCTTCGTTCATATTCTGTCACCAAATCAAATGAGCTCAAATTATAAAAAATGGCTGCGTTCGTGTTTCATTAAACTGTCTTGTCCTCATTACTGAGTATCGTGAGTCTCTCGCCACAGGCACTGATCCGACAAGTCCGGAGCGTATACTGAGGCACACAATAGAGGGAATTATTGAAGTATTGGAAAATTTGGGTCATCATCCTTCAATGCGAGGTGGACGCAACTTTGAACTCTTCCGGGAGTTTATTAGAGTGTGGTTGTCACGCTGGGAGCTTCTTAGGGGATGATTCTTGTGTTTTCATAGCGGGGTGAGGAGGGTTGGGGCAGCATAACTTCCACTTCTATGGGTTTTTTCTTGTACCAGGGTGAGTTTCTGTCCTTTGTGGCCTGTATGGTGTCTGAACTCACTTATTATATGTGCTGTTTTAATCCCTTGAGGTGGATGTTTGGTTTATTGCCATTCACAAATTTCTTCCATTCGTCACCACCGTTGGCCGCTGTGAGTATACACGTTCCGGAAGTTTGGGATTCTTGATCTAACAAGAGCAACGGTAACCTCTTAGTTATAACTAAATTCATAAAGATTTTTTGTTAAGTTGTCACAATGGTATTTTACTTAACTGTCAATTATTTTCGCACCTGACACGGATATAACAGTATATAAAAACAATATTTTAACTGTAGCTTTCAATTCTGTCTAATTACAGTAATATACAATATAAGTAGTATATATTACTAGGTACATAGTTTTCTGACAGTGGTTTATAATTTCGGTACAACATCGTTATGGATATATATGATGTACAAAACTATGGTCGTATTATGATAAAGCTACATGCAATTTCAAGAGACAATGTGTGTTTTTTGCGACACCGCCCATTCTGTTAGACCATACTGTAAAATAGAGAGACATAAGGATAAATAAATTTGTTTTTAAACTTGTGTTAGATCTGCTGCTGGAATATAGTTACAATTGCAAATACACAATATATATATATACGCTAACAATAATTTATCACTAAGAAGCTGTTATAAGAAATAAACCGAGGTCGGTCGGGAACATGTGATATCTAAACTGAATACGAGTACAATCCAGCATTATTCCTCCTACCAAGGAGTTAATTTTTTTAACAATTCTATTCTGATCTCTTTTTGATGATTTAAAGATGGAGGTAAATTATGCCTATTTCAAATCTAAAGTGAAAATATTTTATGCATATGTGAGAAGATTTTTAACAAGACCTAGAAATCACGAAAAACGTTTAAAAATAGAATTTTCATGTAAATGCTTAGTTAGAAAAACGCAATATGTTGTCGATTTTGATAAATTACGAAATTTATAATTTTTATAGAGGATTTGCTACACTATACCATTTATAGAGATATCTGAAAAACAACACGCGTATTTTAGAGGTGTTTGTCGCTCACATTATTCGATCTTTTTTGGTAAATACAAACCATTAAAAATATTATTCAATTTAATTATTGATCCGTTTGAAAGTTAAGTTCTCAATGATGAAGGATTGTAAAACGAAACTTAATCTTATTTATGTTTGTTCTATTACTTAAATTATTATTTTTGGTACAGTATTTGAACCGCAGTAATTGAGACGTCAGTATTAATAATTCATTTTTATTAAATTTTGGACATTATTGCATTATCCGGTTAATGCACGTTCCTCGGATTGAAAGATATTCAGGTTCGAATCTCGGTAGCAACAACAATATTTTTCGATAAAATTGATTTTTTTGTGTATATCATTCTAATTAATACATTTAATTTGTATTAAAAATATCACTGACCTATGTTATGAATATTTATAACTTCACGATAAGAATGCGTTCTCCTTAATAATATATAAGTTGTATCAATGTGTCTAAAATTTAATAAAAATAAATTGTTAATTCTGGCGTCTCCTATCAGATAACTCAAAGCTATTTGAGATTTCATAAAAATAAAGTAGATGGCTTTCAAATAATGGAATGATAGATGTATCAATTTGAAAAGTGTAACATATAGGTTCGAAAATTTGTCGTCAATGTACTGTGTGCTGTAGCATAATCAATCAATGCGCGTACCCTGGATCGGAAGAGATCCAGGTTCGTATTCCAGTAGCAACAAAAATATCTGTCGATAAAATTAATTTTATTTGTACATCTTTCTAATTGATACATTTATATATTATATACCATACTATGTATAATGTTGAAGACAACCAAATAAATAAATGAAATAATACTAAATATTCCGGCACTCCATATTGTCTTACATAACGTGATCGGTGTGATCACATAATTTAATACATGCTACATGTTATCTTTCCCATGTTTTATAGAAGCGAAATCTCCACAATAGGCCCCAAACATTGAGAATTCTGTTTCTTACCGTGCTTTGAATTCAGGATAGATCCCGAGGCAGACGGCCTTTTGTGTATGTGTGTGTGTGTGTGTATGTGGGGAATTAATGTTCAACTCGGTGATTTATTCGAGATAAAAGATTGGGAAACATCTTCATTCCTTACTCTGAAATATATATATATTACATTTCACGCCGCCATTGAAATAATGTTTCTTCAATTTTCATTACTTTACGTGATAAATCTCGACGTCAAAATATGACGTACGATGCACGCGTCCGTGAACACAACATTTCGCGAATATCGCGAAATTCTTTGTCGTACGAAAATAAATTGTGGACGAATTTTTTTTCTGAGATTAAGTTTGTTCAAAAAACATATAATTTTTTAGCAATATTTGAACATGTCCAAGAACACACAATTACTGAATTTTTACCTACAAAGGCATTGTTATTAAACAAATAATAGATATCTCGTAGAGACGAAGCTATTTTTTTTTTATTAATGGAAGAATATGGAAGTGTATCGGTAATTACAGGGCTTACGACCTGTCTTCGGCTGGCTTAAGTGATCACTTTACACAATGTAACGTTCACCATTCCATCCAGTCAACCTCTATATCTATCAAATTTTTGAAAGATGTATAATGTTAATATGTTGAATCACTTTAAATACTACTACACTATCGCCATCTATGGACTAAATTTAGTATTCATTTTCCCTAAAACAGTGTATAGGCCTTCATACAGCAGTGGATAGAAAACAGATGATTAAGATGATGGTGATAATGATATAATTGTATTCTTCTTGAACCTTTATTTTAGACTGTGATTTTTTTGAAAATTTTATGCTGTAAAAAAATGTACATACATATAAACTTGGTATTCGGTACGCGTAGTTTTTTCTTGACTTTTACAAATTTTCAGAATTTTTAAACGTACATATATATATTTTTTTATGTATTTTCGTAGAAAGCAATCACTTCGTGGTTTGAAAAATTATATTTAATAAAATAACAATCATTTTATATGAAACTATGAAATTTATTATACGTCAACTGGTTTCGCTTATCTCAAAGCTTCATCAGGACGTATTTGAAACTAATCATAAATATAAAAAGAGTGCACTTATACACACATAAAGAGGGAGATTGAATATTCAATTACACGTGAAAGAGAGAGACAGAATACATATACAGATAAACGAAACATTAAGGGAGGGGAAAATATGGTGTTGATGAATATTAAATTGATTTTAAAATATTATTTTTAAATAGTATTTCATAATATATGGTAAACGTCAGATTACATTAAATATTATAATTTTTCAGCGTATTATGTTTACTAATAAAAATATTGCAGTAGTTTTTTGAAAACATACCAAATTGTAGAATAAAAAAGTTGAAAGTATGCAGTTAACGCGTCGAAAGAAAATATATTTTTGTTATAATATTTTCATCGATTTCTTAAATAAACTCAGTTTATAAAAATATTTTCGCATTATTATTAACTGGTCATTTCAAGTCTGCATTAAGATTTTTTATAAAGACATGGATTTTATGATGTAAACTTTTGATTGTTCTACGTTATCTTTTCCTATGGTAATGAGGGCTTTAGTAAAATTAATAACTGTTGATGTAAATCGTGATAAAAAAAATCTATGAATAATAATAGGTATAACCAATCTCTAAACGTGTAACGATTTGAAAATAAGGCAATTTGAACTAATAGTGTTTTGTGGCGAGTCGCCAGACAGAGGCTTTGCGGGGCAGTGGGAGGGGCTCTGTGGTCGGAGAGACATGTTATTGCCAAAGAATTGAAGTTTTTTTTTTAATAATTTGTTGTAAAATAAAAATGTAATATACGTGCAGAAAATCTCACGGCTTTGCTGGAATTACATGTGAAAGGCCGAGCGAAACATACGTACTGAATAATATGTTTGGCGCAATAATTCGTTGCCGAGTCTCGACCAAATTTATATGTATAGTTTTGAATGAGACCATTGCTAGATAGGAAATAAAATGTATGTGCTCAAAAGTTGATGAAAATATGGAAAATTTTGATGTCAAAGGCATGCGTGTCGTTTAATTCAACCATGAAAAACATAACCAAAATCTTTAACGTAAACTGACAATTAAATTTGTAGAAATTTTTTTTTGCAACTACAGAATGACCTTATAAAGACAAAGGTATAACTGATTAACGTATGCGAGTCCCTGATTTTTAATATCCGCTATAACACGTTTTTATAATTTTGAGTCAAAAACATCTGCTACACTATAATGAGAGGAATTATTTTCTTTTAATAATGTTTATTAATTACTTGAATCTAAAATAAAATCATTATGTATTAATTAAACCGAAGTATTTGTTTTATTTTAATAAAAAAAAGTATGCCAGCTTTCGAAAGTCACCCTAACATTATACTTAATATTGATAGCCAACAAAGCGTATTTTGTAAAGGAAATAAACATTTTTAAATAAATATATCATTTCGAATCTAATGATATAAATAACACAAATTTGTTAAAAAAAAGTGTTATAACGGATTTTGAAATTTAATAACATAAAAATATTATATTTTTATTTATTGTTTGTCAATTTTTTCGTTGTTTATTTTTATTTATATGTATTTTTGCTATATTGTTCTTCTTATACATATGTACTCCTACTCAATTTAATATTATGTACGTTTACAGAAGATTTTTTGATAATTATTATTTTTTTATTTTATTGGTAACTATATAATGCATATGTAAAAATGTGGTTGGATTGTGCCCGTCTCACTAGATTAATTATGTGTTGAGACGGGTATAGTTTGCAAGCAATTGTACAAATAAATTAGTATTACAAGTATAAAAAATAATTACTAAATTAATAAAATTAATTATTTTGAAGAAATTTGTGACAACAATTATTAATTGAATCAATATGTTTGAGTGAGTGCACCAATACTAGCTCTACCCATATTACGTAGTTTTTTATTTTCAGTTTCATATTATTGGGATAACTCAAATGGTTTAAATCTTTCAGCATCCTATTAAATAATTTAGGCCCAAAATATTTATAGTACCTTTGACCATATGTATTGTATGTGCTCTTTGAGCATGTAGATTATGTGTATTTGTTCGTGTGGTAATTATATTTTGAGTTGTTTTAAAATGTGTCTGTTTGTGTTTATATATGTAATTAAGAGTAGTATTAGCATATATGCATTTCTAGTGTTTTGTATTTTAAATGTACTTCAATTGCTATTCCTATATTTAATTTTACTGTGTTGTATTTAAAATCAATTTTATTTTGTACAAACTACGTATGTGGATGTTAATTGTTTGTAAAAAGCCTTAAGAGCGTTGATTTATATGAATAAATAAACCTTATTATTCGTTATCTGGTACACGGTCCACTTCAAAAAAAAAAACCCTCTTAAAATAGTGCACTTGTACTATGTAACGTTTTTTCCACTATAGGATGCAATATTCAAAGAAATTCTTCGTGAGGCTGTTTAGAGCATGCATCGTAATCCGTTTCATTCTTCGCTCGTGATCTATCATATTATTTTTGATTTTGAATAATGGAAAAACGTTATAAAGGGCGAATCAAATCACGAGTCAAATAGACCGGGTGTTCCAACACGGTGATTTTATTGACTGGAGCATGGTCCTGATGCAACGTACAGCTTTCATTCGCAAGCAATTCAGGACTGACATGCCTTATTTATGCTCGTTACCATTTTATATCTTCAAATATAATAGTACATGTTCTTTGGGAATAAAATGTCGATGCGAAAATCGAACGAAATCAGTTCAATTCGAGGTACAATTCAAGCACGAACTTAATCAATCGGTCTTCATTGAAACCGTTCTCTTTAATTATTACAGTTAACAGTCTACATTAACTTTCTTATTATACTTTATATCTTGACGTATCCCGTCGGCATGATAGAATACTGCTACTTCTGTCATGCCAAACTGACGTATCACTCTGACAAAAATCTATTATCTTCTGTTCTGACAAACTCGTCTCATAAAACTTCTTATTAAAGCAATTCGACTGTTGAAGTCTCTTTGATAACTATATTTTAATATGTGGTTTATGTGATAACGCCAGGCTTTTCGTAACAAAAATTCGACAAGTCAAAATTTTAATATAATAAAATAGAATTTTAAATAAAGCGTAATTCTTCTTTGAGAGTTATAGGACGTATACCACAGATTATGGACATTAACTAACGCGAAATTATTGTTTCAATATTTTCAATTTGGCATCACCCACATGATAATTTTTGTACCATTTACGCAATCAAATAGCTCTGCTACTTTTTTTAAATATATGACTCGATTGGAAGGAAAATTTAAAGGCTTACCTTTCAAAAATAATTAATATTTTCACGTTTTTTTTTTTACCAAAATATGGATTTTTAGTATTCATTTATATCAGAAGTTATACACAAAAAATGACTTTTTAAAAAAATTAATACTTAGATAAAATCTTTACACTAATGTAAAACTAATTAACCGAATATTATTTACCATAATTAAGAAAATACTGCATTATAAAAACGACCACGGCCATTAAATTTGTTTTCCGCATCCCACAAAACTGCCTTAATATAGAAAATTCTTACATATACGAAATATATTTTCTTATAATCTTGAAGCCAAGATTACGAGAACAATTCTGCATTGAACCAAATTAGCAAAATGTTAAAAATCATAGAGTTATAACCATTAAATTTGTATTAGATATGATCAATAATAATATTTATATCGATATGTCTATTAATGTGATTTAAAATATAAAAACCCACCCGAAATATAAAATTTTTGAAAGCGCGCCCTTAATGTAAAAAATACGTCTCGTTTACACATAGATTTAATTTTCGATGAGTCAATACTTTCACTGTTGCATAAATCAGATTTATGTTTACACTAATAATGTGTGTAGAATGCCTCTCTTCCTGCAAACTAATGATCCAAATTCCTTTCCTGTATGTACACTTCATGTCATGTCTATTTATTTACTGATCTGTGACGTAAACAAATGAAATTTTAAAACATTAATTAGTTATTTAGCCAAATAGCATACTATCATGTCATGGTCAATAATGTGTAAAGTGCATACAAACATTTAAAGCCATTAAACGATTTAAAGAGGATGAGGAAAATGGATCATATACATTTTGAGCAGTTAAAGATTTTTACAAATATAAAATCAACAGGAAAAACGTGGCCAAAGACAAACTGAGATAACTACACCGACAAATTCCTAAAAACAAGACAAATAATAATTATAAATAGTTATTTAATTTTAATCATAACTATATTAAATGATGCGGACATAGAGTGACATCTTTCGAAGCAACACTAAACTAACTAGATCGTATATGAGAACGGACCCACCACATTTCCAGAACCGTTAAATAAGATGAAGGCTTCTATTTTTGCTCTATTCTTAAACCGCCTGGTTGGCATTTTTTTTTTAATGTTACAAAGGCGGCTGTTCGATAGCGCCCTGTACACAGTGATAGGGTGATACCACGCAGCAAGCTTTAAAAATTTTGCTCCCATTGTTCTCGACCATTTTTATAGATAATAAAATACACACATAAGTATAAATAAAACATGATCAAATAACACAGTAGATAATCAGAAAACAGACTCTCCACGGTGTGAGAGTTCGCATCTTCGTAGCGACCTACTAAGCGCGATTCGTCATTTCTCTGCCGATCTCTGGTTGGTCGACGTCGTTCACTCTCCATTTCCTGTTCGTAACTTCTTATCACGTATTACATTCAAATATATTGTAATCTTTTGTATTGAATAAGTCAAATGTTTCTCAATTAAGTACTTGTACATATTTGCTGATATCTTATTGAGAAGAACACATTATTATTGTGAAGTTACAGTTTTTCAAAATATAGTTTTGTGACATTTTAATACAAATTGCATATATCGAAAATAAAGATTTACAGATAAAATATTTATGTTTCACGTTCGAAAATTTGTAGTTAACTTACAATGTTGACGGGGTGTAATAGGTCAGCGCACTTCCCAGGATAGGAAGGGTTCCTGGTTCGAGTCTGGGTGGCAACAAAAATATTTTTTCGATAAATTGATTTTATTTGTATATCTTTCTTATTTATATATTTAATTTGTGTTAATATCTCGCCAATATCTCAACTCCTCTCATTCCTTATTCAGTTCTCTCTCATTCCTTGTTCAGCCAAGGTGAACATTATGCCACCATAAATATTAAAAATAATTTGTATTATACAGTATGATTAAATTTTTGTGTGAAAATTCGTTATTAAATCAATGAAATAAGATTAGATTCATTTTGTATAATCCACTACCAGTTCCACTTTCTCGTCTTGTGGCATCATTAAACCACACAATTCTATCTAACCTAACCTGACTAAGAATCTATGCAATGTTCGGCGTAAAATTAATTTGGGTTATAACTAAAGAGGTAAGAGATGGGGAAAAATGTACGTATATTATTTGAATCTTGTTTCATTACCAAATTAAATTTCTTGTTTCGTTAGTTTATATAAGAAAATTATTTAAAAGTGATAAAGGTTTAATGGAAAATTCCTTTTAACTATTTGTGATTAAACATATTTTATAATGTCGTGGACGGAATGTTGGCTATCGGTATCAACAACTCAAAAGAATTCAACACAGAATTTCATTACAACTGCTATTATATTATGTATGTATATTTTCTATTTAGTTTTAAACATCATATAATAATATTCTTACATCTAGTATGCAACACTTAAGAAAATATAATAAATTACATCGCATTTCAATTAGTGTTAAGTAAAGAAATTAAAAATACAAAAGAAAATAAACGCTTACAAAACTTGCAAATCTAGTTGCTTCCTTCACATTTGCTGGCAGTTCATTGAATAATTTGAAACTTGTATGGTATAAACTATTTTGTGTTCCTGCCAGATTTGTTCTCGTAGGAAATTCATGTATGATGCCAATAATAGATTTTTAATAATTTTGTATATCAATACTACAATATTTTGTATAATTTTTTGCTTAATCGTCATTCATTTTAGTTGTTTTAGCATATAACTTATTTTTGTATATCTATTACAGTTTAAAATAGTTCTCATTGCTCTGTTTTGAATTATTAGAATTTTTTTCTTCTCTGTTTCATTTTACAAAAATAGTACTCTTGAACAATAATTTATGTGCGAAGTGAAAATAGAATTATAGACTAATTGCGATGTTTTTTAGGTTAAGTTTTTTTCTTATTATGCTTAAAAACCAACTAGTTTTGGCCATTTTCTTTGTAATCATTAAAATATATTTGTCGAAATTTTGTTTATTGTCAATTATTACTGCTAAATATTTGATTTCATTTACCTATTCAGTGACTTCTTTATTTATTCCTAATGAATAATAATAATTATTTTCTTTACCAATTAATCATGAATTTGTTTTTGGAGACGTTTAATTGAAATTTATTACGTACTATTTAACCATATTATATCTATTAGTTCTGGTTATTTTATTATTTATATCTATTTATCCGATACCGATTAGTGAATACAATTAACTCAGAGATTAAAACATAAGTAAGTGAATTATTTATTATACATCTAAGCATGTAAACAAATATTTCATTTTAATAGTCATAGTGTGGCACTATCCAAGTAGGCAAGAGAAATGTAAATAAGAAGACAGTGACGTGGTGTATTCCTAAACATCTCCGGCTGAAATTATGACGAAGTATTTTCCGAGAATAAACATCGAGAGAAGGAGACGACAGAGCCGAGTATTTTGGAGATGAATTCCTGCATCTTGTCGTAGATTTATATCACCGAAATGTTGGAGCGGATATATTCTGTGGTATTCGGGAGCGCTTAAAAATGTTTTGACTGACTGACGGATGATACTCGTAAATTAGCCGGATATTAGAAATTAGCTCGAACATGTACTAATATATTGAATGTATATTTTATACTTATTTATTTACTTTAAAAATTAGCAATATTAACTTTGTGGTTAAAATTCATATTTTTTATTTATTATCTTTGTTTTATTAACCACTGAATTGAGTTTAAATACATCTACCGGTTTCGAAAAATACCATTTTCTTCTTCAGGATGTCATAACTAACTAAAAATATAGCATTGTTTCTTCACTCTCACTAACACTCTTCTAAAGTTGATATTAATTGTTTATTGATAAGTAAAATGCGGTAAAATTTCAATAAATTTCAAATATACAGATAAAGCACAAAGATAATCTATCAATATAATCATCAAAGTTTTATAGATTAAGCTATAATGGCTCACACAAAAGTTACTAAATTTCATCTAAGTTTATTATATAAGTGAGGCATCTATATTTCTCGTTGGAATCTTAGTAAAAAGTGTATAAATGCACACATATATATTTATTTATTTGTTGTTGTGACGTTACATTTTCAGAACATAGTTCTGTGCTATTTAATACATATTAAATAAATGCAAGTTGATCCCGGTACCAACTAAACATTTTTTCGATATTCTATGAAATCTCAATGGATCGTTCCTCGGATAATCGTTATCCCGCATGTGTCGTTTATTTCTTTCAGTTCCGAACTAATTTCATACAAAACACGCAACAATAGATCGCATCGATCGTTCCTGTATGTATCACTTTACCGCGTTAATCGTTTAAATTACGCAGCATGTTTCATACACTTGCTTGCTTTATAATTGCCTGCCTAAAGGGACATTGACATTAAAGAGCGAGTCCTGTTACGGCGGTGAAGGGTTGAAAGAGAGGATCTCTGTTTTGCGTCAATAGTGATGGAACTGATATATATGAGCCAATCGCCATTGGCAAATCGCTGTAGCCTAGGTACGAAAACTTTAGGCATGGATGACTACGAAAATTTAAAATTTGTTTAAAAACAACGAAATATTCTATTGTTCGTAGACAACTGTGCAGCTCACCAAAGTGATTATTGAATTGAAGGAATTGTAGGAGACAGCAGAAGAGGTTGAAGTTGATGAAGAGAATCCTTCGCCTGTACTTTTGTTTTTAGAAGCATGCGCGGTCTTCGAAAAATTGATATCTTTTATTATATGCACATTTAATAACAGATGCCGAAAAAAATGACATTTGAAGCACCGAAATAAATCTGTTTTCTTACGGTAATAGCGTAACAGCCAAAACACAAATAATGATGCAGGGTTGGGTATGATAAAAAGTATTATTATTATTATTTTTGTTTCAGTGCAGCTCTCTAATTTTATTTGTATTTAAACCCATTCATTAACATGTTAAATTTTTTTTTTTTTTAGAATATAATGTATGGATATAAGTTTTTCTACATTCACGAATTCATAGTTTATTTTAGTAGGTCCCTTCAAAACTGATAAATAAATTACATAAATTTTTTGATTATTTATTTCTAGTTGATTAATTTAATTTATAACATATATATTTAATTTAGGGTAGCTGGTGTCTCTATTAGGTAACATCACACTTTTTGTAGATGGTTTACTTGGCGAAACCTAGGACAACGTGTCGGCACTGTAACACTTGTCACTTCTGCTACCACCGTACTCGTTTGCGAGAGATATAATTTTCCCACAGTTGACTTACATACATATACCAAAGGTACCATTGGCCATCTGCGGTCTTACCGTCAAGCTGTCGAGTTCCGACGCGATGTGTCTGACGCCCGCTAGGGGAACATCCCGCGAGGATTACGAGCGCGGGGAACGAGAGAGCCATTCTTCTACATGTCTGATCATGTGTAAATTACCGTGTACTTAAATACTTCATATCTACTTCAATGTAATATCGTGGTACTGTAGCGAACGAATAAATCACCAACAAACCCATGGTATTGCACTTTTTATTTATCATACTTTGACTGTCATCCTTCCATGCTTAAAACACTAAACATATATACCTATGTAACACATTTTATATTTACCGACACGGAGATCAAAGTTTGGGTGGTCGGATCTGCTGCTTGAAATGAACTTATTATGGAATCCAGGAATGCAGCACAGAACATGAATGTCACTCACTTCTAAAATATCTCAAATTACGAAGAATATTTATAGCGGCCTTCCGCAGAATTACATTGACAAGACAACCAACTATCTTATATATAAAATTTTCTTTATCCGCCCATCTAACTGTGTTTCTTAGCGATATAAAACAAACAAGATATCAATGTAAATACTATTATTTCGCGTTATCGTGTTAAACAAAACAAATTATTTTGCCATTGTATTTTTATTGATTTTTTAAAATATATTAAAGTTAAATATGAATTAAATATATTAATTAGAAAGATATACATACAAAATCAATTTTATCAAAAAGTATTGTTGTTGCGCCACCGGGATTCGAACCTGGATCTCTTTCCTAACCAGGGAAGGTGCATTATCTAACTATGCTACAGCGACAATATTTTTAGCGAGAAATTTTAGAACCTATATGTTACCTATTTGATATTAATACATTTAATCGTTACATTATTTGAAAGAGCCATCTACCTTATTTTTACAGAATCTCAAATACCTTTGAGTAATCTAATATCAGACGAAAGAATTATCAATTCATTTTTATTAAATATTGAACACATTGATAGAACTTATATATTATTAAGGAATAATTACAACTTCACAATAAGAATGTGTTCTCCTAATGTATTAAAGTTATTTAATTATTATTTTCCGTTATTATAACTCGTTATTCTAAAATACTAATTACTAAAATTAATGGTATTAGATGCGTATTGTCAATACATTCAATTAAGCCTACGTATCAGATTAAAATAACTTTTTTTTTTTTTAATATTTCATATATACAGTATTCTTCAATATATGAACTGCAAACTGTTGATGGTAAATTGAATTAATTTTAGAATTTTTATAATGATAAGAATTATATTTCAAGGATTACTCAAAATCAACTACATAAAATTGCGAAACAAAGGATTATTAAAGCTTACTTTTGTTTTAGTTTATTCTTCTTCTACAGCCCATATCGAGCCATGAAAATGTTTATTTATTTAAGGCATATAGGTACACAACTAAATGTTCACTGCCTGGTTAACTAGACTGAAGTTTGTGCTAAGGGACAGGCTCATACGATATATTCAATAGTAAAATCAATCAAAACAAGAACAATTTTCATCTAAATTATGATACAGATTACAAAATGGAATAACAAAAAATGTAAAAGTATTTAAATAACAAAATGTTTTATTATTAAGGAGAATACATTCTTATTGTGAAGCTGTAATTATTCAGAACATAGGTCTTTTTAAATACTAATTATATGTATTAATTAGAAAGATATAGATATAAAATCAATTTTATCGAAAAATATTATTGTTGTGCTATCGGGATTCGAAGCTGGATCTCTTTCCAAACCGTGGAAGTTGCATTATCCAACTATGCTATAGTGACAGTACTTTTGACGACAAATTTTCGAACCTATATGTTACACTTTTCAAATTAATACATCTATTGTTCCATTATTTAAAAGCCATCTACTTTGTTTTTGCGGAATCTCAAATGCCTTTGAGTAAACCGATAGTAGACGCTAGATATTCAAATAATGAAACGATTGATGTATTAATTTGAAAAAATGTAACATATAGATTGGAAAATTTGTCGTCAAAAGTACTGTCACTGTAGCATAGTTGGATAATGCACCTTCCTCGGTTTGGAAAGAGATCCAGATTCGAATCCCGGTAGCGCAACAACAATATTTTTTGATGAAATTGTTTTTATATGTATATCTTCTAATTAATACATTTAATTAGTATTTAAAATGTCCTATGTGTAGAACACAAAAAAGAAAAGAAAATACAAAAATAAAATATATTTAGTTTTGTATTAGCCAAGGACTCGCCTGAATGAATCTCCTTCAATTGTCCAGTGTCCGAGGTTCTGTTTCAGATTTTGTGACTTATGTTTTACGGGGTAGGGTGGTTGGCCCCACGCTGAACCTAACCTAACCTAACCTAACCTGGAGGATCATTGTTTTTCTGTCGGGGATTTCCTGCCCTTAGTTTCTGTCGTCTACGGGAAGTATATTATTTCCCTCCTACATTTTAATACTGTTACTGTTGTAGTGCCACCTGGAACGCGTTCTGTAGATAACACTATTCCCTATGTCTGTCTGTTCCGATATTAAACTCAGCCATATTTAATGTGTGAAATGAGATATCAGATATTTGCGCGCACTACTTATCCGTCATTTGATTGGTTTTCACATTACCGTTTGATCTGGCAAGTTCTACTCTTTCTCATTTATGTCACATTGTTGCAAAGAGCGCCCCCGGGTAGCTTTTTTGTTTGCTGACAAGCATTTAAGACAGTGTAATGGACATCGCCAAACTGGTCGCGGTAAACGATGTGTGTCGGGCAACGTTACTTAGATTCGAAGTGGTCACTCTTATACCCTGTATATATGATGTTAGATGTGAGTTATCTCGAAGATTCGTCTCAAAAACTGTAAGGAATTGTACAAAATTGTACAAAATTGTAAATTGTAAGAATAACCCAACTGATAAGTACTTGTTGACCTCTGCGAATAAACACCGAACCAAGAGAACGAACTATTTATTTATATCTAAAGATATTATTTTTTGTTGCGTTCGTACTTTCACTTACCTATGACACGCTCAGCGGCATGAATTTAGTTCATGCTGCTAATATCGATGGGTATTATCACTAGAGGATGTATTAATCATTCATTCTTTCAGAAGCATGATTTTTTTTAAGTATGCATGTATGAGTGTGTTTTATTAATATTATTGTTGGAAAGTTATTTAAAGTATTAATTAAAATTAAAATAATACCACGATTAATTATATTATTATTATTAGAATGCATACTGCTAATTTCGCTTCAAAGACACACTTGCGGCGTTTTACAACACGTCTGTTAAAGTGAAGACGTGTATTCAAACACCGCGTGGTGCGAGAGTTGGATTTAGTTCGTCTGAAATAGTTTTTCGATAAAACAAATGCGCAGTTTTATGTGTCTATTTTAAATTCTTCCACTAGTTAAACGGTTTTACACGTTAACATGAGAACTTAATTATTTTCATGTAGATCTATAAACTTAATACATAATATTTCAAATAAATATTTCATTTATATTTATTTCGCAAAGATTACAGTTATGCACTGCTTTTTTGATTGTACAGAGTGCAAGTCAGAGTGACAAATTAGTTAGTTTTAATAATTACCGGTTAAGATAAATAATCTATATCTTTGAACGAATTTTTATTAAAATAACCAGGTAATCAAGTTAAATAATAAATCATTAACTAATGTCCTTATTATTGACATCTGGGTATTAACTACAGTAATTAATTATACTTGGAAAAGCAACAATCAATATTACTCACAATAACTAGCTAGGTACATAATAATTTTGTTAGGCTGTTCACTATTCAATATACTACGAACCATTAAGATGACTTATTTTGATTATTATTTACATTCAGGTAAATTAAGTGATTCTGTATCTAATGTTTTTCTGTAATTTATTTACTTTTATTATGTATAATAATCGGATTCATTACCCTGAGCGTAAAATGTCAATGTTTTTTATTTTTCTTATAATCAAATTATTTAAACTGCCTTAACCTGCCAACTAAATTCAAATTAAATGGATTAATTAGAAAGATATACATATAAAATAAATTTTATGGAAAAATATTGTTAATGCTACCGGAATTCGAATCTGGATCTCTTCCAATTCGAGGAACGTGCATTAACTTCTCAAATATTTACCTTTGAATAATCCGATAGGAGACGCCAGTATTAATAATTCATTTTTATTAAATATTGGACACATTGATACAACTTATATATTATTAAAAAGAACACATTCTTATTGTGAAGTAGTAATTATTTATTAACCTGTTAATTCAGTTAATACACGTTTCCCGGATAGGAAGAGATCCAGGTTCGAATCCCGGTAGCAACAATAATATTTTTCGATGAAATTGATATTGTATGTATATTTTTCTAATTTATGCATTTAATTTGTATAAAAAATATCACAAACCTATATTCTGAATAATTACAAATTCACAATAATTATGTGTTCCCCTTAATAAAATACAATTAAAATTATTAAACATGTCGTATAAAGTTATAAAGTAATAAAACAGGATGACCCTACATATTCCGGATGAAATGACTTTATTATGTTTATATGATCTCTTAAATAATTCAAGTAATGGCGTCAGGGTTGTTTCCATATTCTAAGGGTGCGGAAAAAAATGTAAATGTGCGCTTAATTTATTAAAAAAAAATACTAAAATTTCACCAAAAACAGCACAACTCGCAGCTAGATATATTATACCTGGGTGCCGTGTGATTATAATCAAATGAATATGTATTTTTTTGGTTCTAATAAAAGGCGATTCCATTATCCGATAGTGATCATATTTAACGAGCTTTTTGAGTAAATGTATTACGTAGCACTTGAGTATGTAAAAGGACTAATATCATACTCCGTGGTGGTTACACAATTCAAAAACCATATTAAAACTGTGGTTTATGTAATACTAACTCTATAAACTCGCACACGTGTTAATCGCTTCCCTTCGCAACCTTCCACATTGATAGACCTATGTTATCACCGTGAAAACATACCTTTATTGTGCCCTTAGAACCTTCAATCTCGCCAGACATAACGTGGCGAATATATATATATTATTACGGAGTCTTTGGGCCCTAAAAGATAGGAAGCCATATGGGCCGCCACCGATCTAGCGATCTAGCAGTCTGGATCCTCAAGTTTGTGTGTGTGTGTGTGTGTGTCTGCTACCTCGGATGATATGATAATGGATTCAAGAGCAAACTCTGCTGCAACACATTATATATTTTATTCACAATAACACAATTTATTCCGACATTGAATGAACGTAAAATGTATTTTGCATCTTCTTTCTTGAGGTCAATATTCCTCTGAGGGAGGTCACTTGGGTTACTCATTTAGCACATTATTAACCAAGGCTGCTGTCCGGCTGACCCGGACTGCCGCACGCCCGCGTCAGAATTTATCTCCTGCTCCAGGAGATTGCCCAGACGCCATCCAGTGTAAGTCATGACCAGGTCGCCCATCCATTCGGCCATCACTCGCATGCCGCCTCTTTCCTCGATGCAGTTTTTCCTCAACCCGCGGGTAGACCAGATCCATATATCTCTGGGTCCATCGCGGTAATCCCACTCTTAATCTCCGATATCTCTCGTGTTCTCGAACACACCGACCCACTATTCCTCTTCGAGCGTCCTCACCAAAGTGATGAGTCGGATTCTCGTCTCTGATTCTCAAACGGTGACCTTGAAGCAGTGTAGTTATGCGTGAATTGCAGTATAATATTATATTGAGACGTCGCGTCTAATACAGTGCATTCTAAAAGACTAGGACTCCTGAACGAAGATAGTGATATAGTTTACAGTCCACCTTGGAGGTGCCAGAATAACTAGCTTGTGATGAGTGCAAACCTCCTCCCGAATATCTTGTTTCTTCCGGCATCTATGCTTTTACACAACAGGTAACATGGGCAAAATATTTGAGAAATTGGAGCAGCATATTTTTCAGTTTAATTCCGTTTTGATCGACACATTAGTTTTGCGGGCTGTTCGCCACTCCTTTTCTCGTCAATTTTTGTATATATCTTCCTTCAAAGCAAAATCACCGATCGATCACTAAACAGTAAACAATGTAAATGTAGTTCATGCTAAAATAATAATTTTTAATAAAATGTAACAATTAGAAAGATATACAGGAAAATTCAATTTATCGAAAAAATATTTTTGTTGCTATTGGGAGTCGAACCTGGATCCTTTCCTATTCAGGAAAATGCGTTAACCGATTACATAAGAAGTTGACGACAATTTTTCGAACTTATATGCTGTAATTTTTCCAAATTCAAATCACCTTTTAATTGCAAAAATCTCAAATACCTTTGAGTAATATTCGCTATATTCGTCTAATTGATAGATTTCATTTGTATTAAAAATCATAGAACTATTTTCTAAAAAAAACTACAACTTCATAATAATAATGTATTCTCGTTAATAATAACTTTTGCTTTGTCAAGTGGAACTGATATGGCACCACCAGCTTCTAAAACAGTTTTCCGGAAGTGGATGGGCTTTTCACTGGCCGTATTGTCGTGTTCTAGGATGCTGTGGTATTTTTTTGTTACTTTGTTTATGGCCGAGTCTTTAGAAGGCCGTTCACCCCAACCGGTACATTAAGAAACAGTAATTAGGTTGATTTAAATTTAAGTAAATCTTATTTTATTTGCAGGTAAAAATAAGAAAATACAAATTTCGTTCATTACAATTTGTTTGTTTATAAATATCTTTTTGATGTTTTTTAAATAATTATAAAATTAATTTTTTCTCTCGGAATAATTTTGGCCTTTTTGGTATTTCTTTGATATCCATTATAAACACGGCAAAGAGATTAAAACTCTTTCACATTGTTAAAAAGTTGTATGAAAAGTAATTATTTCCCTTTGAAGTAAATGTATAAAGAACAATAAACAAGTGATTACTGCCAATTTGTCGGGCAATTTCAAAATCCGCAAACATTAAAATTATAATTGAGGCCATAAAGAATTGTGGAAAACATAATCTCGAGTCGTTAAGCCGTTTGCCGTTGTAGATCCGGGACAATTGTAACATTAACATAGAACGATCCTAGTGAGGGGAGTATTGCAAATGAATCATCTGAGCAATCTTCATCTATGTAAATAAACGGCGAAAGTGAAGTAAAATGAGTACATTTTTTATTTAAAATTTATGAAAAGTATTATTACTCTATATATTTCACGATATACGAATAAAATAGAAACTTTGAGAGTGCGGTCGGTTAATAAATATTGTGACCGACGCATGTCGCCGATTACATAGTGGTGGATGACGGAGTCGAAAGGTAGATAGGAAATAGGAATGCGGGAATGATAAGGGATGAGGAACCTTCGAGGGATGAGGGACTCAACTGGTTGATGACACCGTCTCGATGTCTAGATGATGTTCCGGAAGTTTACCCAATATATAAAACTGTCACAGCACAAAACTCTGATGAGTTTCACGTTCACAGCACAAAAAAATCACAACGGTGTGTGAAGTAGTGATCCAACACGAGTAATTACATGAGAACACTTCTTCTCCTCAAATTAAAAAACAATCAGTCAAGCCAAAGAAACAATGTGTACTGGTTTGGTAATAGGGTAAGGGGTAGGTACAAACTAAAAACTGGTGACAATATACTACATTTAATAATAATTTTTAGAGGTTTGTTTTTCGAATTGGCAACATTTTTTCCAGTGACATTCAATTTGACAGCTGACAGCTGATTTGTACTCAGTTTGGTTTACTATTTTATCATGAATAGACTTACGTCAGAACAATGCTTGAAAATTGTGCAAAATTATTTCCAAAATCGTGGTTCAGCTCGCGAAATTTACCGTGCGCTATGTTCATTTTACGGTCGACATAATCGTTCATCCGAGTAAGTAATTCGAATAACCATGAATCGTTTTCACACCATGCGTACTCTAATTGATAATACAAATCCGCAGAGATGTCATACAGTGTGCACCGAAGAAGCTATTCTTTTAGAGGAGCGTAGTATTAAGGAGGACCTGAATGAGTCGATTGGTCATCGTACACAGCAATTGGAGCTATATTCATCCACTTTATGACAGATTTTGTAGAAGATCTTTGTTTGCAAGCTTACAAGATCTAGATAGTGTAAGAAGTGAAGCCGTGTGACCATTATTGAAGGAAACATTCGATGAGCACATAATTTCGCGTAATGGATCTGTGAATTGGCCTCCAACAGCTTTGGATTGTTTTCTGTAGGGATATGTGAAGTCGCTAGTCTACGCCGATAAACCAGAGACAATAGACGACTTGAAAGCCAAATTCGTAGCGTTATTGCCGATATACGTCCCCAGTTGCTCCAAAAAGTGTTCGAAAATTAGACTTCCAGATTGCGCTTTGTTCGAGCCAGCCGCAACGCTCATATGCACAAAATCATATTTAAATACTAATGGCATAAACTAATATTTCAAATAAAGCCAACATCATGGCCATTACCACGATTTTTATGTATTTTATTTCATTTAAAATTTCTATACCTCTAAAAAAACACCTCTAATATATACCTCTAAATATACCTCTAAATGCGGAACAAATATATTATCCATATATAATATATATTTATATATTACATTATTTGTGCTTGTGGTCTAGTAGTTACGATACTCTCCTCGTAATCTAGTGATCGGGGGTTTCGAGTTATTTTATTATTCAATTTTCATAGCATAAGTGTTTAGCTTATTTTGAAAATAATAATTATAGAATACTGATGCGACACGTATTCCATGTACGCAACTCTATTTAAAAAAAAATAATTGATGCAATAGACAACAGATTAATAGCTGTAGACCCACCATTAGTTAAAGTATAATGTATTAAAATATTATTTTTTTACTCATTGATACCTATTTTTTGGAGTCTCATTCACAATTAAGCTATTAAATAACTATTTTTTTATACAACTAAAATTTATTAAATAAATAAAGTTAATAAATATCTAAAATTTTGTGTAGTTTAAAAAAATTCTTATTTTTCCTATATTTAACATAGATTAAAAGCCCTTATTAACAACCCTTTCTATCTTCTGTCCTCCGCACCCAGCTGTATCTTGCAATTATTTTTACGTCATTAATCTAGAGAACTTTAGAATAATCTACCACATTTTTACGCCTACGGTTGTTATTTCTTAGGTTAGCACCGTGCCCTTTACCATTTAAGTTTCGTCTTTAGTAAATGTCTTTGTCATTTTCTACACTTCAAGGTCCTATAGAGGGTTCTCTGGGTCATCTTAAGCTCGTGAATGAGGCTTGTTGTAATGGTGCGCGTGTACACGGTTGGTTTTTTTGAAAAAACTCACTCTAAGCGAGTTGTCATTTGTATATGTTGTATTTTATACGCAAATTATAATGTGCATACACACATAAATAAATATTAATACGGAGATACAGGTCACATTAATATTAATACTATTTTTACAACTAGGCGTCTTTGCTTGGAAAGATAAGGCTAACTTGGTAGTTTCTCGGGTTGGATATTAAAAATATAAAATAGCTCATCTCGGTACGTGGCAAAATCAGTGAGAAAAAAAAATGTAACATTTATTTTGTACTCTTACTGAATAGAGATATATATATTTTGTGCTCTTACTGAATAGAGATATATGCATTTTGTGCTCTTACTGAATAGAGAAAATTACAAAACACTTTAAAATTATGCTTATTGCTTTGCGTATTCAAAAAATAAACTAAAATCTTAATACAAATTTAAATGTATCAATTAGTAAGATTTACATAAAAAATCTATTAACCGAAAAAATATTTTGGTTGCCACCGAAATATAAACCGGGATCTTTTCCTACTCGAGGAAGTGCGTTACTATTACACCACATCAAACGCATAAATTGACGACAAATTTTTGAACCCATATGCTGCAGTTCTTTCAAATTGATACATCTGTTATTCAATTTTTTTTTATCCCGGTAATATTTTAATAAATAGATTTTTTCAGTATATCTTTCTAATTGATACATTTAATTTGTATTAAAATACCACAGAACTATAATTATAATAGTAATTTATTTGATTCATATTACAGTATGTTATATTATAATCGGATAAACATTTTATCAGAGTAAGACATATATAACTGCTTTTCCGGTATAGTAGTAAATAAATAGCAACGTTCAATGTACAAAAATATATATATATATAAAGAGTTAGCAAGATGTCATTAGATTAGTTAAATACGTTGCAAAACTTAAAGTGATACGTTGTTCAATGTATAAGATATATTCTATAATATATACATAAAGAGTAATTAATTAATAAGATGCAATTAGATAACATATAATTACAACGTTATGTAATTACAAAAATTATGTTCTGAAAAAACTGCAATTTCATAATAATAATGTGTTCCCCTTAAAAATAAAAAAATAATCTATTTATCGACAAAATGCTTTAGTTGCTACCGGGATTCGAACCTAGATCTTATCCAATACAACATTATAAGTATAATATAACCGGTGTATATAAAACGGTAAAAGTGTATAAAGGGCGAAGCGAGTTAGAGCGCAGCGACTCGGGACTTGTGTCGGATCGAGGGCTTGGGCGAGACTTGCATTGGGGTGAGACTATCGGCGGAGCGAGCGACGGAGCAAAACTGGTCGTGGCTCCTCTCGGCAGGAGCCTGAATTTGAACTACGTCTTACCTCTATAAGTAGGTACTGTAAGTATACATTAGTTGATGGCTTTAGTTTGATTGTGAGAGGGGTGGCTGGGGTGGGAGGAGGGGGGGGGGGGGGAACTCACCAAAGCTAATAAAATATTTAAGTATATGCAAAACGAAAAAAGAGAAGAAATTCAATGTGGTTATTAGCAATTATCGCAAACTTTTTAAAATTTAAACCCTCCAGCATCCCTTAAGTGCTATCTTTATTCATACAAATCATATAACATAAATTCATAGAACATAATTTTACATACAAATGGAAAATTAAGGTGCAGTAGTTCAAGGCAGACACTCAGGGATCCATTCATCAAAAAACACTCCCAAAAAAACGATAGTGGACGAAACACAAAATGGATTGAGTCATACTTACACGGACAGACTAACGGAGTTGGAAAACACGAAGTGTGGACCGACGCTATCGAATACGTCTTTTTATTTCGGCCTCTTGATTCTCTCTCACTAGTTATATTATATTATGCCCAGCAGTCGTTACTATTTAATTTAGCCGTAAAGTAATAATGTACTACTTATGTGTGCTGAAATTAATAATTGAAGTATATCCTATTTCGCGTGCCGGAGCCGGCGGCGGAGCTGACCCTGACCTGCAATAAGGACCCTCTGATGTCGTAACGGCTCATATTATATTATTATATAGTGTGTTGTGTCGGTATTCCCCTGGCGGTGAAATGGTGAAAAACGGATGGTGCGGGCTATGCGTGTAATATTTACACAGATCGGAATAATGCGAGCGGTACTCGCGATATTTCTGCGGATCGTGGAAAAGTCGCGTACCATTCACTGAACAATTACATATATATAAAGAATAAGAAAATAATGTATTTATATATTCATAAGATTAAAAAAGATTTTCAGTATAAATAATTTTAAAAAGGTACATTTTGCTATTGTTTACTCACTACTCCAGTATGGAATGATTGGATGGGGAGGAGCATACAATAACATAATGAACTCGGTAAAAATAATATAGAGAACAATCACAAAGTAATAATAAAAAAAGATCAACTTTTTCAATACAAACACTTTTTGCAAAATTCCAAGTTCCCAAAATAGAAAATATTTACAAAAAAATCTCAATTAATCAATAAATTAAAGAAAATAACACTGTAAAATTTGAAATAGGCACACCATTAAGGTTTAAAAATTACTTTAAAATCCCTAAATGTAACACCAAACATTATAAGCAAAATTTTATAATCTTCAATAGCCTCCCTACACAAACTAAAGAAATAAAATATATAAAAGAGCCTTGAAAGAAATTAAATGAACACCTCAGAAGCATATCATTAGAAAATAAATAATATTATAGAACACTTCAGAAGCACACAAATAGACAATAAATAATGTATAACTCTCTATATAAAATTATTTCAGTGCAACTCCCTCTCCAAGCAAAAGAGGTAAGCGAATAAAAAAACATGTAATTTTAATAATGTACAATACTTAATTAATAACTCACATTATAAAAAAATTGTAAAAACTTCAAGTAAATAAAAAATATATATATAAACTTCTTATTTCCAAATGGATAAAATGATAAAACGTCTTCTTCTTCTAGTGCTTGTCCGGTTATCGAACGATAGAGACCATTATTTCTAATTTTGCTATTGTTAATTCATGGTGAAATTCCATTTTAATGTTTTATTAACCTTTACCATACTGTGATACAAGAAACTCGTACGCATCCATGCTGTCAACTCGTGTTACCATAAGAAATTAGAATTATATTTGCCATTAAAATGTGAAAAATTGGTTAATGCCATAAATTTACTTGAAGTGTTGAGTATTAAATATAAAAAAAAGTATATAATATTATAATTCGGAGCATTCATCATGTTTTGTATAGGAGATTGAATTGTATAACCTTATATACCTTCCTTTTTATCTATCTTCATTTAATTGGTGAGAAAGAGACACCATTATATTAGAATGTTTGTTATTGTTTTCGCTATGAAATTAGTGTGTGATTTCTTTCTGTCTTGTCACAAATGGTATTTTTGTCAACGTATTAAGTTTACAGTGGAATGAATTAAAAAAATATATTTTTGTAGGATTCGCCTTACATAATTAATTTTTCACTAGTCATTTCTAAGCGTAAATATTTTCCTTCTAATTAACTAAAATATGAAGTGTATGTATGATGCGTATATTTACCGAAATATTACAGATTTAATTAGAGCGGTAGACCTGTGTTACTGCATGGTTGGGAAGGGTTAAAACAATTTTCAACTTTTTTTTCACTATTTATTATTTTAAGACCATTACCGGTTTCAGCCTATCACGGTCATCTTTAGACTGGTATATTTTTCACTTATATTTATAAAATTCAATACAGAGGTGTTTTTTAGCGAGTCTATATAATATGTACTGTGTGCTGTGACATAATCGGTTAATGCACGTTCTCCGGATTAAAAAGAGATCCGGGTTCGAATTCCGGTACCAACAACAATATTTTTTGATAAAATTGATTATATATGTATATCTTTCTAATTAATATATTTAATTTGTATTAAAAACATCGCAGACCTATGTTCTGAATAATAACAACTTCACTTGAGTTCTTCTTAATAATTTATTTGTTTTGGAAACGTCCACCGACTTTCAACCTTGGTCCCTCAACTGAATACCATTGCTTACGTAAAAACAAAGGCAGACAAGGGAATATATATTCGGGTGAAAGGTAAATTATTATTAAGTCACCCGTTAAGGGTTGTAGGGCTCTCCAAACCCCTTCTCGAGTCAATATAGAGTTCGCCAAATATCGTACGATGGCGGTATAACATAAAATTTGATCAATAAAGTATGTTTTATGGGTCAGTGACTCAATGTAGGGAGGTCAATGCGGTATGATCAGGGTGTTCAAAGGTGTTCAAATTTTTCAGAGAAAAAATAGTTTCTTTAAAAATATCCAATTTTATTATCAGTCCTCCACACTTCTATCACCTCACGTAGAATATAATTCGGTCATATGATCGCCTCACTTCATTGTTCACTTGACGGTGGTTGAAAGAACCTAGATAAAGTTTTCAAAATTCATTAATTTTAAATTAAATATACACTCTGAGGATGTCAATTATGATTATTTCCTTAGCCGTCTAAAATTGTTAAAATTATCATTGAGATGTACGATGACCGACCTTATATTTTTATACATGATCATCAATGGTATGATAGACTGGCCCCAGATTGTTGATCTGCTTGATTTTCACGCACCGTTGGGGTCATCGAGACACAATTCATTATTCTATTACAGTGGTAATGTCAGAACACATGCATTAGCTAACTCTGCAGACCCCAAATTGAATTCTTTAGGGAATGAATATGTAGAGGTAGTGGACATTTTCACACTTTATAAGACTATATTATTACATTTTTTTGTGTCCCGACTCAATGGTGACGGATAAATTGCTTTAATTCACATTTAATATTTATTTTTAATTTTGATTATGAAAAAACATGCTGACATAATATAATTTTTTTCTTTGTGTATTGCACTTCTGACGAAATTTTCTATTATTTTACGAACTATGTTAATGCCTGAATAAGGCGTGTATAATAATAATAAATAAATATATAAATAGTAGTGTATTTATGTTGCTAATTAAACGATCTTAAATTAGGTAATCCACTTAACGATACTAATGCTGTTTCACTGGCTGGCATCCAAGTACTCGGATTTTTAAAGCACAGACATTTAAAAATTTAAATATTTGTATGAATATTTCTACTCAGCTTTGGAAAACATTCTTAACCTTTTCTCTCCGGTGATGTAAACTGAGTTGACATTGCCTCTAATTATTTAATTATGTGAATATTTGTGTAATCATTCTAAATAGATAGTTCACGTTTTAGATATTCTTCCGTAATATATTTATGTATATGATAAAACAATTACAATACATAAATATTTACCAAACGCAACAATTAAAAATGTTTTCTCGAATAACCTGACGTGAATTTGTCAATACGTGTATGTGTACTTGCGAAGAGGTGCGAAAGGCGTAGTGCGGGAGGTTCCGGATGCCGATCACCATTTTAGTGTTATGCTAGCAGTCTACTCATGTCGAGGCACGGCGAGAGGAGCCGAGGCTTGCATCGCCTATTCTTGTAACGACACGGGTCATCTTGTGTCATCTCGCTTCGCCCCGTCTACGTTCCGTTCCGGTTGGCGCGCGTACGAGGCATGGCGAGGTAAGGAGCCTCGGGGAGAGTGAACTGCTGGCAGTAGTGGCAGAGCGAGAGCGTACGCTGGTTGAGTGAGACGTGTCTATTGCGTTTTTGTGCTGTCGTTCCTTATGACCAATGTTTTTTCTCATTCTTAACAGTTTACACAGTGATATATATATATATATATATATTCACCTTTATGTATATCAACTATTATTTTATTGATTAATATAAGTACTAAATGTAAAATATTCATATTTGTCAGACTTAAAATCGCAAAAGTCTCCATGTACACTGAGTTTACAGTACCGGAGTGCGCGTTATTATTTTAATACCGCATGGAAATGGTTAAGTGTTAATAAAACTTTAAACTACATAATATATTTTTTAAATTGATTTTATTTGTTTAATATATAATTCTTGCACCTTTTTTAAAATAGAATTTTAATTACCCTAGAATTGGGGACGGAAAGAAAATAGGACTACCATAAAGGATTTGGCATTTTTACCTGTTTCACTTCATCATAATTAGTAGTTTTTTATCAACCGCTGAATGATGGCTTCCCCAAGTGTCTCCCGCTCTTTTTTATCCATTATTATTCGCTGTCACGTATTTCTGTAGAATTCGACAGTTTCATAAGTCCGGCGAGTTTCAGGGTGGCCTGTCGGTATCTTGATTCCCCTGGGTACCACTAAATTACCGCATACGTCCAACAATTTTCCATCCTCAGAGCCATACGTCCAATAATGTGGCTTGTCCATTGCCATCTCATTTAATTAGACTAAATACTAAAATTGATTCTGATGAGATGCGAATGATTTAATACAAAATTCAATGTAGTTGACATTTCTGATCTTTCATGTTCACATATAAAAAAAATTTTTTTGATGAAGTTGAACAGAAACTTCCTCCTTACTTATTGCTATTATTTACCTTATGAACGTGTTCATATATTCCAAAATAATTCATTATACATAATATATATTTTCTTACGTTAAAGCAATTTTCACTATTAATTTATATATTATTAAATATTGGAATTTTATTTTTATTTATCGATTATTTGATTAATTGCAATTATATATTAAATATGACAAGTCAAGTGGCCGCCTCTGGCAGTGGCACAAATGCGTGCTCTTTTAACCATATTTTTCATAACATTCTCGCACACTTCGCATGTTATTTCAGCAATTTCGTTTTGAATATTATCCTAATAGCATCGGAATCATTGTTGGCTTATTGGCGTAGACATTTTATTTCAAGTACCCCTATAGAAAATAGTCGTAAACCGTCAAATCAGGTGATCTAAGAAGCCAGTCGATATCATCACTTTTTGACATTATGCGGCCGGAATAAATTTCTGGTAAAATTTCAAGCGTAGCTTCGGCTGTGTGTGAGGTGATTCCGTCATGTTGAAACCACATGTGTTGCAGGCCTAATCGACCCAATTTGACCACCGAGAAGTTTTTCAACACGTGGCGATAGCGAACACCATCGGTGGTAACAGCATTGGTATTATTTTTAGATAAAATGTTTTAATGATTTTAACAATGTGTTATCATCATTAAAACATTTTATCTAAAGGTGTTAGATGCTTTATAATAAATTGTAATTAATTATTATCTATGAATACTAAATGCGAACTGGTACATTTATGCCATATTAAAATAGCGACGAAACAAAATCGGTCTGGAACATAATATTCACTTTATATAATATAATTACATGACAGTTCTATAGTGAGCTTCATTATTTGACAAGCGTGCATGAAAAGACGCGTGAGAAAAGAATTGTACGCCAGGATATTTATTGCATTCTATCCTCTTCATAACATTGTCATTGACTTAGTTAATAACACCTCATTTATCATGGATAGTTTTAAATTTTTCATTTTCATATTTTTCATTCATATTTTCAGGACAGCCTGTAGCTGTAAGGGATGAATGTGAGGGTAGAATTACTATTTTCATTGGTTTCGGGAGAACTATGTCGGTTTTATGATATGTGATGAGAGCCTTAAAGTGATCATAACACCCACAACTCTTTAAACACCGAGTGATATTGAATAAAAATAATTAAATTTATCGACATTTATTTTACATAAAAATATAGTTGGTTTCTGTACTTTTGTTTCCGTATCATTATACTAAATAATAAGTTAGTTTTTTAACTTTTAATATTATTTTTTAACATCAACTAATTTCTGAGTGCATTTTTCGGTACAATAATTTAGACGTGTCCAAAAAATAAACTCGTAATTATAAAAAATAAAATAATTTAAGTTAAATAAAATAAAATAAAATGGACTGCAAGTTGTGGCGCCATCTAGCAAGATAGGTATTTAAGAAATATTGCAAATAAACATATGGCTTACTAAAATGTATGTAGATTAAAATCAGAAGATGATTTTGTAATGCTATGGCGTAATCGGTAGAGCAGTTTACCGGCAATAAAATGTTCCGGATTTGAGCTCCAGTATAACTATATTGTTTCTATCGGTTGATTTTTCTGCACATCTTTCTAATTGATTCATCTATTCTTTCTAAGTGTAAATATTAGAAATATTTTGGACTACTAAGTATTTAAATACATGTTTATAAATTAATTCAGCTCAAAATAAAACGTACCAAGTGTGATTATGATACACATTTGTCATTCGAACTTCCAAAATATTGTACATACTCTATTTTGGTGTTGTATAGATAATTGGAAAAATAAAGAAGAATTCTCATTGTGACATATATGCTGTTTCAGGAAGTGAAAATCAAATTTAGTCCATAGATGGCGATATTGTAGTGGTACTCGAAGTGTTTACACATATTAAAATATATACAACTTCCAAAAAATTTGATACATATGGAGATTGATTAATGGGTGAGAATGGTGAACGTTATATTTGTATAAAGTGATCGCTTAAGCCAGTCGAAGATAGGTCGTAAGCCCTGTAATTTTCCATACTTTCATATTTTTTCATTAAATATAATTAAAAAAATAGCTTCGTCTTTATGAGATATCTATTATTTGTTTAAACAAATAAGTAAATATTTAAAATGGTTCACAAGGATATGAATGATTTGACTTTACACGAATATATAGCACTCCATTTTTTTTCTCTATCAAAAACTTGGAAATATTTTCTATTTAGTATATACCACTTAATCAGATGATGCGATTAAAAGTTGCGAGTTTTAGTACATATCGTCTAATTATTCAGAACGGTAAGTATCATCTCGGTACGCTACTGACTATTTTAGGAGTCACCTTATATCAACTTTCCAATTACTTATGCCATCTTCTCTAAAGCTTCCAAGCAACTGATCACAGTGGCGACGCGTATCGGAACTCATCACTCAGTTGTTTTGAGGTTGCTTAATAAGATGATGGATGATCCTTCTTCACTCGATCGCTGCTGAAACCGTAGCGAATTATTTAATATAAACACTATAAATTTTAAGTACAAAAGTTTATTTAAAATTTAACCTTGAAATTATCTCTTATCTCATCAGAATATTTGTATACTTAGATAATCCAAAAAATGAACTCGTCAAGTGCGTCTACAGAAATTTATAATAATCTCACAGGTTTAGTAATTGTATCTTTAATACGCAAGATTATAGAGTATGACTCTCCAATATGATGCTCTCATTATGCAATATTGAATAATCTCTTCAAAAAATTTTAATAATTCTGAACAGGTTTAAACAAAAATCCAAGAACATACAGTGAATCATTGGAAAACTTAAAAAGTCTCAACACGAGGCGCAATATTTATTTATTTATTTAATTCTTAACATAGCGCAACACATAAGCACTCGTATACGTACTCTAATATAAACAAGATTAGAGTCTTTTTTTTACTAAAATTTATATTTTACATATCTGGTTAGTTTCACTATAAATTTATTCAATTTTTCCTCCTTTCTTATGTTTTATAGCATTTCATTAAAAACATATTTCTGAGATTTGGCCTTCTTCAGTCTATCGCTTCCTCTTGTACGATGCTCGTGCTCATGTTGATTGACGTTGATATTTTGTATCTGTACAAAATTGTTAAAAAACTAGTTGACAGCACATTATTCTCCATAGTAATGCTACATGCAAGTACCAAATCATCAAGGAAGCACGAAACGTTCAGACTAGATGCCTAGCACAGCAATATCATGCACTTTAATACGAAGTAGATTGTACATATAACGATATTGTGAATGCCTTGCTTGCGTCTCACAGATCCATATAAATTAAGACACAACAGTTACATAGTCCGCCTGGTACCCGTAAAATGTAGAGAACAATACACCGCGATCGAACCAGTCCGAGAAACCATAAAACCGCTCATTATTCTCCTAGCTATCTCCTCGGATACATCTTCTCGCACGCATCTCGGCACCGCCTTCAGTGAACGACGTTTATCTTGAACATTGTATCATGTAACAAACAGTTTGATTTCAATTGTGCTTCTTCTGTTAATAAATGCAACTATCTTGAGTAATGTCTCATAATACGCCCGCTCTAGCCACAACTACTCACATAAATACCAATCTCAATATTGGTAACATTTCGCATGCATCATAAATATATAAAATATGTTTAATAACAGTGCCTTTGTAGGTGAAGATCCAGGAATTGTGTGTTCTTAGATACGAGCATATTGAAATATGAATATATATTATATATATATATATATATATATATATATAACAACACATCTCTCACACTGGTATGTTCTTAATTTTATAGACGAAAAAGAAAATAAATGGTTTATTCGCAAAAAATAATAATCAATAATATAATTTTGATAAAATATTATTCTATTTTCTGTATTTTCTCCATTCCAGTGGTGTTTAATTACCTTAACATAATAAAATAATGAAGGATATACCGTATTTGCCCTCCTGCGTATTTTGTGCAACCAAATTTTTAAATAATGATTTCGTATTTTATTTTTTACTCCGCATATATATTTTTTATTATTATACACGCTCTATTCAGGCATTAACATAATTTGTAAAATAACTGTAATTTCATCAGAAGTGCAATACACAATGAAAAAAATTACATAATGTCAAGATGTTTTTTCATAATCTAAATTAAAAATAAATATAAAATGTGAAGTAAAGCAATTTATATGTTACTATTGAGTTGAGATACAATACAAAAAAATGTAATATTGTTGTCCTATAAAAAAGTTAAATTTACAGCAAAAAATGTCGAATACCTCCGCATATTCATTCCCCAAAGAATGCATTCTGGGGACTGTGGAGTTAGCTAATCCACGAGTTCTGACATTACCACTGTAATAGAACAATGAATTGTGTCTCGATGAACTCAATGGTGTGTGCAAGTCAAGCAGATCATCAATCTGGGGGCAGTCTATTATACCAATGATGATCCTGTATAGAAATATAATACAATATAATAACTATTAAGCTTACTACCTAGATAGATATGACGATTAACTTATTTAATACCTAAAATTCCCATTTTTTTGATAAAAGAGTGGGCAATGCTAATTGCGGGTTTTTCTAAGGGTACAGATGTAATAGATTTATTGTTTGTAGAGCAACGCGAATGTACACGAACTCGGTGTTTTACATATTTCATTATGTTTTGCGTAACCAATAATATTGTT
This sequence comes from Eubasilissa regina, assembly GCA_022840565.1. Classification (NCBI taxonomy): domain Eukaryota; kingdom Metazoa; phylum Arthropoda; class Insecta; order Trichoptera; family Phryganeidae; genus Eubasilissa; species Eubasilissa regina. Next base: position 9,828,044 of record JAINEB010000019.1, read on the forward strand.
ATACAGTTCCAAGATTATAATTTGTAATAATATTATTAAAATTACAATATAATTTCGATAAAACGTGTCTATTTTATTGTCAATCATACTAAAATATAAACTTTTTTCAAAACCTCCACTAAATTTTTAAAAAAATATTTATTTATTTACGCCCCGCCCCTGTGGGCTTTTTGTACCTAACATATTTTGCACATAAAAAAAAACATGAAAAGCTGCACAAATAGCATGAAATATAAGTCTTTGTGCGGGTGCATACCTATAAAAATACTTGGTACTCCGCGCAGAAACGTAGTATATAATAAGTTCAGTTAAATTAGGGGCGTCCAGTATGCAATTTACTATTTTAAATAAAAATAATAAATCGCTTAAAGTTCTTCTACACGAGAAGTTAGTTAAATTAAGAGTGCTCATTAGAAAATCATAATTCAATTGTTCAACGAGTACACATAGTTTGAAGTTAATAAAACTTAAAAATTTATGTCGAACCCTTTATTATTTTAATTAATGAAGTTTATAGAATGGAGATCAAATAATTGAGTTGAATTCTAAATTGCTACGAACCACAGCCGCGTATAAGACTTTAAACGATTTAAGTGAATCTTTCTCCATTCTTAATATTTTACGCATTCCGATTTTTAAGCGATGAAAATAGCGAAAACGGTGGACAAATTACAGTATTTATACATTTTTATAAATACGAATTTAAGTAAAATAGAGATGTATCTATGCACACTACCTACAGTTACATTGTTCACTCTAATGAAAAGATAATGAACTGACCTCGGACGATAACTCATTCATTACCCTCAACATATCTTGGTTATTATTTTATGGTGATTAAAATATGACTGTTTAAACAAATATATTTGTCGCGGGTGTTAAGTGTTAACAGAGTAATCTCTGTTGGTCATAAGAACTTAAAATTTAGAGATGACAAGTAAAAGCCGGCAATATTATTAAATATTATACGGCGGTCGAATTAAATACCACCAGTTTACTAAATTACGCACGTGAGTCATGGTACAACCCTTTTTATATGTTGCCGTATAAAGTTCGTTTTATTCGGTATTTGGTAATAAAATGTGAAATTCAATTATATGGAACATGTTTCGATGTTTAAAGTAAATTGCATCGTTTATTTTTTATGACTTGTAAATTTATTTGTTGCGTTATATAATAACGCTCTTATGATTTTATGGTGTTTTGTATAATTAATTAAGTAACGAACCGGGTCATTAGAAATAACGCGAGAAAATAATCTCTTTCTTGGAATCGAACCTGATGCTTTTGTTTGTGATTACTTTAAGTAAACACGCATTCGTGCGGGTTATTTATGTTAATTGGTTAACGTCACGTAGGCTATTCTGACTCGTGTCCGCGGAAGGAGACACGACGAGATAATATTAGAGATTTACTTTAGAAATACCTTAATACTTTGTGCACATGTTAAGATTTTAATCTGGAGATAAAATTAGGTATCAGTTTGATATTGATAGAAAGAGACAAAGCTCAAATCCATGTATGCATCGACATTCGATATTGATAGCAAGACTCGACATGTTCGCATAAACGTCACCTATAACTTGACATTGGTAGAAAGAGACAAAAACTCATGTCAATGTACACGACGTTCGAACTGATACCACCAAAATCACCATAAATCGCTATAATTATTTATTCTGCATAGTTAGAAATCAGTCATTAAGCATTATATCAACATTAATATATATCATTCAATGACAAACATTTATTACGTAACTTTTTTAACCCAGCATTACTGAACCGGGGGATTCTTAATACCCCAAATCAACATTTATCCGAATAACTCGGTAATTAATAAACCAATTCAACTCATACTCGGTGTAATCTTAAATATATAGATGCAGAAGAATTTACGACTAAAATGTAAATATTATAATTAATTACTGTATCGAAACGTATCGGGTGTTATGTTTTGTTTCACTCGTGCAAATACATTGATGGCCGTCGCATCAATGCGTGCGAGCGAAAAACAATACTAGCCCAGTTCCTCAAAGTTGAGCAATACGTATATACAATCTATCAATATTTGTGCGTATAATAATTATTACCATGCACTTAGCACATTTTTGTTTAAAAAAAATCTTTGTGAAAGGAAATGTTCTTGGGGTCTTTTCATACCCCTATTCGAAGTGCTAGGAATTTTGTCGTACTTTGTACTTCGTAAAATTACCAACTGATGAATAACAATGATATTCGAAGTTTGACGTACGAGGAGCGTGAAGTAAGACGCGAGACGGTGAATCATGGTATATATATGGGTGCTACAAAAGCGCTGCATAATCTCATGAGAGGAAAATCCGTGTTTCAGACATTGTCTCAAGTTGAAAATCTTCTAAAAATCTCAACCGTAGACATGGACTATTAGGAAACTATGATTAATAATTGTAATTAACCTATCATTCGCTGTAATCTTTTAATATAATAAAAATCGAACAATATTTTTCGATAAAATTAATTTCATATGTATATCTTTTTAATTAATACATTTAATTAGTATTTAAAAAATAATAATTTGATGTATTACTAAGATAACCTAAACCATGACGAGTATTGCACAAATAAAAAAGTATAAAAATTATCCAATGCTTTTCATAGACTAAAATGTTAGGATTTTATGGAGTTGATTAAGAGATATTTATTTATTTATTCTATTTATTTATTTATTTAAATATACAGAGTAATAACTAATAATAAATTATAATATAACAGAGGTGGATACAAAATAAACATACATAATACATAGTTTATTGTGTGGGATGGAGTAGACTTCACCTCTGAAATATACAGTGTTGTCCTGGCTACTTTGCTAGACTAAAGTCTGTGTTAAAGTAGCCAGTTTTTTTTCGTGCTGTTGTGTACAGAGAATTATTATTTGGATTAAATAGAAAATTTAAATATGAATAAAAAAGTAAAAATAAAATAAAAATATAATAAAAATATATGGAGTGGGAGTGTTGTAGCACTAGTGGATTATTAGTGAAAGAATTGAATAAATTATATTAAATTGTTGGATATCCATGCTTCTGATTCATCTCTACCTGATTGAATCATAAATTGGGTCCATATTTGTATAATCTTATAGGAATTGTACGATTTCCAGTTGGTACCGAGTGTATTGTATAGTTTCGGAGCTAGGAACATGTAGAATCTTTGATAAATGTCGTTGTTGCTCTCGGAACTGGTGTGTAGATGTTTGTTATTACATTCCTAATAATTAGGAAAATATTGAATGCCAATAGTAATTTCAGAAATATTTATTATCGTTGAAACCATGAGCACAATATTATATTGAAAATTTTATAATAAATAAATAAATTTGAGACTTGTAAAATAGAATGTGAATAAAAGAAGTTTATAAAATATAAGTCATATTGAAAAAAAAAAAAAAAGACTTGGGCCACTTTATCCATGCACCCGCCATACATAATCCTAAATCGTATCGCGACCCGTAAGTTATAGAGCCTCGGTCATAATATTTTTACAGCCGTTTCATTGGTAATAAAAATTATCGGCTTTTTCAAATCCGGAACGCGAAGTTCCCAAAATGGCGCGGGTCCACTCTCCGTAAACGCCAATGAAAAATTCAATATCATAACTTTATCGGCCACCGAAAGCGCCGTCTAAAGAATTTGAATTAAACGAATACTTCCGTTTTATTGCCACAAGTAAAAAAAATGGCACCCCGACAACCGGCATGAAATAATACATCAATGTGGACATTTTCAAACCCGACATCCACATTTTTTTTTTATTTGGATTTTATTTGAGTTTACAAAATAAACTGCTTAAATTTTTTTTAAATCGTTTTAAGGTAATATATAATTTTTTTCGATCGTGTTTTATTTAGAATGTAGTGTTTTTATAATTAAAACAAATAAGATAGACGTAACCAAATATTATTGCAAATAAAATAATTGACAATGTTAAACATACAACAGTGAAACCTCTATCTGTCGGTTTCGAAGGGACCTACTAAAATAAACTATAGAAATATATAATATATAAAAAGTTACATACTAAAAAAGATACACATTTCATATGTTAATATTTATGTTAAAGTTATGTTTAAATACAAATTAAATTAATAATTATTAGATTTTTCACCTACAAAGTTCTGTAATTAAACAAATTATAGATATCTCCTAGAGACAAAGCTATTTTTATTATATTTAATGGAAATATATGGAAGTATTGGTAATTACAGAGCTTTCACCCTGTATTTTTTGAAGGATTATACATAGTGAATATTTTGTTGCAGGCCTATGTTGTTTAATATCTAGGAAATGAAAAACCATTTTTTACGACATTCTCGCACACTTCGCGTGTTATTTCAGCAATTTCAGAAATTGTAAGCTTATTGGCGTAGACCTTTCCTTTCAAGTACCCCCACAGGAATAGCCGGGAGCCGTCAAATCAGGTGATCGAGAAGACCAGTCGATATCATCACTTTTTGACACTACGCGGCCGGGAAAAAATTCTCGCAAAATTTCAAGCGTATCTTGGGCTATGTGTGAGGTGACACTGTTCTGTTGAAACCACATGTGTTGCAGGCCCAATCCTTGCATTCTGAAATAAATAAGTACATACATCACACGGCATAACATACAATAATTCTGTGTAGGTGTTACGATCGTTGGTGTATCAATTGAGGATTTTAACGGCCCCAATAATGGCTGTTTTGTTTATTAACAAAACCCGCCAAGTCGAAATGAGATTCGTCCCTCGTGACTTTTTTTAATAGTCAATAGTCATGAATATTAAGCTACAGAGTTATAGGGAGGGGGGAGTGGCAGGACACGGGGTATATGTGCATTTAAAAAAAAATAACAAGACACCTTTAAATTAATACAAGTAGGTATGGTATATAATATAGACATTTGGTAAATATTCCTTTCTTCTTGATAATTTTCTTGTATTATTATTTTTATTAAATACACAGATATTAATTAATTCTGCAGAGTGAAAGTAATGTTATCTTGAAAACTAACTGTTGTTAGATTTCCGTGGAATTCATATTTAACTAGTCTCTTGAGCATAATATGAATAAAATTATCGTTTTGCTTATGCGTATAGATACACACAATGTTTATACAATGTGAATATGAGCACATAACTATACTTACACATGTATATATATGTTTATATAGGTATATGTGCTTCCCAGAAAAAGGTTTTTGGTTGGGAAGTAATATACTTATGTCTGTCCATCTATAGCAACGTAAAACAAACATGTTCTTGTAAACGGCTCCCGGTACTCGGGTGCTCCACACAGTTTCAGCGTATCCCGGACAAAAGTTGTATTAATAATAATATTACGCTTTCCCGTCTATATCTATGACTTTTTGGATGTGGTAGCTTCGGTAGTGTCATTATGGCTGTATCGTGCTTCGATTAAACGGTCAGGTCTGTGAGATGCGAGCACAGCTAAAACGAACGTATTTTTAATATCTCTAGGTTGAGATTACTTAAATGCTTTTTTTTTTATATATTCAATAACAGTGCGCAATTTTAATGATAAATATATGAATGTTGGAGCAAAAATGGGTGATTTGATTGTGTGCTGTTTATTGTACGCCGATGATGCAGTACTAATGGCGAATAATGAATAAGAACTACAGAGGCTAGTGAGTAGAATGTACGATGTATGCAAGGAAAGCAACCTTATTATGAATGTCAACAAATCAAAAGTGATTGTATTCGAAAAAGAGGAAAGCAATACACTGTGAGTTTATGTAATTGGAAAGTATGTTCGATAGAAACGCAAAGACAGAGAAAGATATCAAAGGAGAGTGATTCCAGAAAACAAAGTGAACGGCGCTTTGAATGGAATTATAGCTAATGGGAACTTATTAATTGAGGCAAGACTAGCGGTTTGCAATGGAGTCTTGGTACCGACACTGATGCAGTAGACTGAATGCTGTGGAAATGAGATCCCTTAGGCGTATATGTGGCAGATCCATTTATGACAGAGTAAAGAATGAAGAAATAAGGAAAGAATGTAAAGCTGTTCTAAGTATTGTGAGTAAGATTAAAAAAGGATCACACAGGTGATTTGGTCATATGGAACGAATGGATGAGGAGAGAATGGTAAGAAAGATATATGACGCAAGTGTTGATGGCACCAGGAGCAGAGGACATCTGCGAAATATTTGGCGTCACCAGGTAAACCAGATACTGGAGGATGGTCCTGTTAGAACCCTCAATAATAGTCGTGCTCATATGGGAAGATGTATAAATGGGGATGAGGCGAGAATTGTGCTTCAGGACAGAAGAGTGTGGCGCTCTATCCTCTCTGCCTATCTCCGCGGTAAAACGGCGTGGTAGTAAGTAAGTAAGTAAGAAAAAACATGATTTAGCGAAATCGTATATTTACATCTATCATTTTTTCATCTGCCTATAGTAATTGAGAAATCTTACTTACCTTCGAAATTGTCTATTCGCGATTCATGATGTAATTTTTCTTCGTTCTGTCAGCTAACTTACAAAGATGGAATAATTTTAATTACATTTTATTTACTTGTGGTTTGTTTTAGAGAATGTTCTGTTATAGATAAATTTTATTGTAATCCTGACCGCGCAGTGGTCACCAATGGCCACGTAGCGGTCACTATTGGCTGCGAAGCGGCTATAACAGACGCTCGCAAGTAAACAATCAGCGATAACTGATTGCTTATCTGCTATTATATGATTGAATGTGCCATAAAAATGAAATTATAATGGGCGGCCACATCGGTCGGAGGACGGACTGCAATCTTCCAGTGATACCCGAGGGGAATTAAGACGTCAACAAACTGTCCAAAAATGCGTTAGAATTAAAATATTTAATTACAATAGTGGAAGACACTTGGGGAGGCCTTCATCTAGCAACAGATAAAAAATAGATTACAATGATGGTGATTTTATTGCAAAAAAATACGGTATTTTATATTCACTAGGATGTAGCTGTTATATATAAAGGTTGAATATATAAGCAATTTTTCTCATACCTGTCCGGAACTAAAAAATAATATTGTAAATCTAATAACAGTCTTAACATAGTTCTGTTATATAAAAGACGTTGCATTATTTTAATTTTTGCACATAAAGTGAGGCGCGCGATGTAATAATTGAATTATAAAAAGATTTAATAGACTTTTTTTCATTATGGAGAAAGCGAACATATATTTTTCTCTTATTTGCACCATTTCAGAATACAACTGTTGTATAAACTTAAAAAAAAAATGTATACCATGCATGGCACAGGTTAATCTTCTAGTTATAATGTATACAGAAATTTTAATTTTTGTTTGTCTTATTTTAGTCTCAAGGGCATACAACTTGTGTAAAATAAAAGTATTTACTGAAATAAAGATTTATTATGAATGCCATCTAAATACGAATAGTCTATAAGACAAAAGCAAGTTATATCCAATTTTAAATGTGTCGACATAACCTTGGTAATGACATTGTTAATGATATATTTTGCACTTTACGAGGGTATTTATTTATTTGTTTGTTTTATTAGTGGCATCAATCTTAATGACTACGTTTGACAGTTAATTATTTCATATCAAGATTTATTAAGATTTTATAGCAAAATTATTTCAAAAGACTTTGTCAGTGTTTAAGAAAAAGTTGACAACTCAATATTAAAATGGTAAATATCTTGCCAAACAATGGGGCTTTGTTAACCTTTCCCAAACCATGCAGTAACACAGGTCTACTATTATAATTAAACCTGTAATATTTCGGTAAATACATGCAAAATAAAATTCATATTTTAGGTAATCCTAAAGAAAATATTAGCGCTTAGGAACGACTCGTGAAAAACTAATTATTAAAATGGAATCGTACAAAAATAATTATTTTTTCATTCAGTCCGTTGTAAAATTAATATAATACCATTTATGATATGAAAGACAGAGATCACACACTATTTTCACAGTGAAAAGAACAAAAAATATACATATCTCTTCCTCACTAATTAAATGAAAAGAGATAAGAAGGAAGGACACATTGTATAGGACTTAATGAATACTCTAAATTATGTTATTAATTATTTTTTCAAAATTTATATATATATAGTTTAATTTAGATATTTATAGTTGATTTGTGCCATTAAAGCCATTTAAGCTAATAAAAACATTTTTTCTAACTGCTATTTACGGTAACACGAGTTAACAGCATGGCTGCGTTCGGGTATTTTATATCATGGTATGGTAAAGGTTAAATGTAAATGTTAAATAATATATCAATTAAAACACGAGATTAACTTCCTGAACTATTTGTTTGATTTGTTATTTCTGCAGTTAAAGTTTCCAGTTTTTTACAACAGTCGTATATCACATAATTTTAGTGACAGTATTAACTTTTTTTTATATTTTTAAAAATAATGAACTAGTATCTTTAAGATTTTTTTTCTCAAGGCCGTTTTTAAGGAAAATCCTTTCCACATCGGTCCATCTCATGCGCCGCCTAGCTGTATGTTTTTTATACCATTCACTGTTCCCGGCTTATAAAAATTATTAAAATCATATAAGACTGTCACAATAGTTATACTTTATCAAATACGAATTAAAAATATTAAACTTTATACAATCAATCATACTAAATAAATAAATAAAATTAGACAGTGTAGTAATGTAAGCTACTCCCTTTAGTTGAAAAGAAAAAAAAGAGAGCACTCGACGGGACCCGTTTAGTTGTCTTTGGATCTCCCAACGAGACACCCACACCTTAACGAAATTCATTAATTAATAATTAATTCATCGATATGGACAATCAAGTGAGTGCATTTATTGAAGTTTTATATAATAAGTGCGATTAATGGCCTTCCATTACGAGGGTCGTCTTCAACATCTTGCCATCCGCGTTTAAACTCAGCTAACTATATTTCAATTATTGCATATAATGGAGCGAAATCATTTCGCCATCTCTTTAAAGATTTATTTTGGTGTAAAATTTTTGATAAAAATATTTAATTACGCAACGGACCAAAAAATATAAAACATATGTTTAGCTATTAAGAAGTGAATAATTTTTTTTAGTTAATGTCTGATTTTGTTTGTACGAGGTGACTCATCATATTGCCAGGTCTGTTCTATAAGCGAAAGGTTCCATATCGGTTCTTCTCATTCGTTTCTAGGTTGGCATTTTTAAAATGCTACACGGCATCCGTGCTACATAGGTAGCAGGACAGCCATACACGGCTATGAAACAAAATATGTACACCCCTCACTATCCTTTAATAGTATGTTAAAATTATTGATAACAATAATACAAGTGAATATTAGTATTCAGGCCAACGTTGTTTTATTGATCAAAATTTTAAGCGTACCTCGGACTGTGTATGCAGTGGAACCATCCTATTGAAACCACATGTGTTGCAGACTAAATCGATTCAATTCGGCCACCAGTATGTTTTTACAGCAATGCCTCTTGCATTCTGAAAGAAATAGGGCCCAATGATTCCACTGACCAACATGGCGCATCATACCTACACTCTGCGTGGGTGTAAAGATCGTTGGTGTATCAATTGAGGATTTTAAGTGCCCCTACAAGTACTGTTTTGTTTTTTAACAAAACCCGCCAAATCAAAATGAGCTTCGTCGTTTATGATGATTTTTTACCAAAAGTTGGGGTCCTCATTACTGAGCTGCAAACATATGATGCTGCATGTTGTTGAGGCGTTAGATGCTCCATTATAAATTATTATCAACTACTCTCTACGACTACCAAGTGCGAACTGATAAACCAAATTGGCGGCTAAACAAAATCTGCCTTGAACCTAATATTCATCCTGCACAATACTGTACATTGAATTGTCCATGAATTTTTCAGACTTCGTATTTTTGCATAGTTAGAACCCTACGCAAAATAAAAACTCTCTTCCCGATAAAACTATTGAATTTATTATATAATTATGAATTACATCTGCTCCAAATTTTTCCCAGTTACACTTTAGGATCCTAAGGAAAATAAAACAAACTCACACCCCCCATCTCAAAATATTTTGCTCCGCCCTTCGTTTGTCTGGATTAAATTTTGCATACAATGTTAATTTTTAATGACTGCGTAAAATATAGGTATTCCTCTCCCCCTCATTTGAAATAATAACTATATCTGACTCCCGAATAACGCCAGAAATGGAGTGCTAGACTATGATATATGATCTTCTTCACACCTTCGCAAATAACGCATTTAACAAACGATTTGGGGTGAATTTTCTCCACAGCACTTCCTTAATTTTTTCTTGAATACTTTTCTTACCGTCGGAAATATATTTTTACGTTTTTCAAAGACTAAATGATGCCGCGGCACATTGTTGTGCCGGCGGAGCGACCGTCGGCTGCGAGTGGCCGGATCATTAGTGGGCCGTGTTCGGGACGCGACCCGGTCATTAGGGAGAAGAGTATCCAACACGCTTAGCCACCTGCGTCAGTGGTGGTTTTACTGTGGGCGAAAGAAATAAAAATAATGTAAATAATGCAGTGTGTCGGCACTATAACATTTAGGGAACTTCAGAAACTATGGAAACATTAAAATAATATACGCATACAAAAAATTAACTAACTAACTTATCATCACACCGTTTTCCCACTGGTCATATGGAACGGATGAATGAGGAGAGAGTGGTAAGAAAGATACATGATGCAAGTGTTGATGGCACCAGAAATAGAGGACGTCCGCGGAAGACTTGGCACAACCAGGTAAACCAGATAATGGAGGATGGTTCTGTCAGAAGCCTCAACAATCGGCGAGCTTATATGACAAGATGTATGAATGTGGATGAGGCGAGAATTGTGTGTCAGGACAGAAGAGTGTTGCGCTATATCCTCTCTGCCTACCCCCACGGAGAAACGGCGTGATGGTAAGTAAGTAAGTAAGTAAATAGACAGAGAAGATAGAGCGCTATATTATTTTGTCCTGAAACACAATTCTCGCCTCATCCACATTCACGCATCTCATACAACCTTATTGATTATTGAGGCTTCTAACAGAAGCATCTTTGGTTAACCTGGTCATGCCAAATCTTCAGCGAACGTCCTCTTTTTCTGGTGCCATTAATACTTGTGTGATATATCTTTATTACCATTCTCTCCTCGTTCATCTATTTCTTATGACTATCACCATATATAGGTCTAAAATATCTACGTAAATGTAAAAACACAAAAATCTTTTCTTAAAATACATAATTCATAGTCAAATTTGGTAACTAATTTGGTATTTGGTTGGTTGGTTGCTTTCTGCATAACTATGTTTAATTTATCAATTTACGTCATTTTATATTAAGTGACATATTTCTTACTAGTTGTAATAGTTGTGAAGACTGTGTAGTACATTCACGACTAAATGGGTAGGTTGAAAAATATTTTTTCAGGTTCTTCATTATAACTTTCACTTTTTTTATTTTTTAAGTACATGTTTTAATAGTAGGTTTATGTACATTGGACTATTTGCTTTTCAAGAAGATTTTTGGTGACTGAACGAATCTCGCGGTCTTTATAATCATGGAAGAAGTTGTACGGAGTTTTTTTTTTCAAGTTCAAAATTATTTTAGAGAGCTTATACTCGTATATTTTATGTTGACAGGTTTTATTTAATGGAAAAATATACACAAAATGTCTATTTATTTATTTATTATCCATCATTGCAATATAGTGCTAATATAGAAGCCAGCCGTGTATTTTACGTCTTTTACAATTAAGAAATTATTACAAAACATAACATACATTAAAATAAATTATTAAATGAATTATCCATCAAAAACACACAAACCGCAGACCAATAAATGACTAGACGTGAAAAATAGTGTACATATAGGTGGGATTCGGAACTTAGTTGCGGGACGAGAGACATTCTACACAATTCTTGTTGGAAAAATAAACCTGACACATTTATACAACAGTAAAAGTATTTACTCTTCGAAAATTGAATCTTTGTGTGAACAAGATGTATTTTTTATATGAACGCATATTATATTGTTAGCGTTTAAATTTTCGTTTGTAGATCGGGTAAGTGGTACCAAAATGAAAATATTGAAACAAGAAATTTCTGCAAAAGAAACGGAATAAAATATACAGAAAATTGAAAAAAATAAATATTATAACATTGATCAAATTCAAACATCCCAAGAAAGGTAAAGGAAAAAAAAGTCTAGTTAATATGTAGTAATTCAATATAATAAAACATAATATAAAATATACGGCTGGGGTCTCAATATTTTTAAATATATTAATCTTTCAGATCAACAATAAGTCACCGAGGAAACTAAAGTAATACAACATCAATATTTTATTTTAAAAAAAGTTAGACGCTTGTTCTATGAAAAATAAAAAAAATATATATTAACTTTGTGGATTGCACGTACGTAAGAGTACGTCAAAAAACAAAATACCAACGTTAAAAATATAAATGTATTTTTAAGTCGTTGAAATTTTTAACCTCTAATTTGTTTTATAAAATACCATAAAAATATATATGGGGTAACCTTATATCTATTAATGTAATTAGAATCTTTGTGATTAACACCTTCAAACAGAGTACAAAGGAATTTTCATGAGAATAAGAAGTTTTCGCACCGAATCAATAAAACTGTTCTACACGCTCCGTTGATCCCTCGGATAGTTCATCCCTCTGATAATTGTTCTCGCAAAACTTCTTTAAGTATTTATATTCGTAAATGTCAACGTCCGTGAATGTTATAAATAAGATGGGAGAAAATTTATAAAAATATTGCTATTGTACGAAATTACATATAATTCTAGATTACATATAATTAATAATGATTTCATATTTACAATAATTCGTTTTTATGTTAAATATTATCACTTTTACGAATTGTGATAAATCATTTTTAATTTATTGTTTTAACATTTTAGATCAGCTTTTAATTTCAAATATAGTGTAAATAATTATGAAACCATAATTTATTTAAATTAAACGATATTTATTTCAATAAATTATAAAATCACTCTTGTATTTTATTTTCCAACTTACTATATATAGGAGGCCGAGAAGTCGATTTCCAATAATATGGAGAGTGAATGGTCACCGTTTACCCAGAAACGTTTTATAAGCAAAAGTTCTCATATTAGTCCTTCACATTCACCGCCAGATTGGCATTTTTTAACCAACTACAGACAATTCACTATCCGTACAGATTATCCCTCTTACAAAATTCACTTGTCCAGTACTGTTTTGACTTCGTCTGCAGAATTTACATTTTTTTCGTCTAAATGATTTTTATGACTGCGGAATAAATGATAGTCAGGTGGGGGCAATGTCTGGTGAATATGGTGGGTGGGGAATCATTTACAAGAAAGGTTCATTCAAGACGTGACAGCAAAAAAGAGCACACATTCACTCTCTGCACGCGATTAGATTCTGAAAGTTTGTGAGGAACGCATTGACCCAATTTGCTGACTTTTTCGATGGCACGCGAGTGTCGATGAATGGTTGAATGACCAAATCCTAACTTCTCTGTTAGTTCCTCAACAGTTACGAAGGAGTTTTGTTCCATAAGGGTTTGCAGGACGTCTTCGTCGTACTCTACGAGCCTCGTCACCCTCTCCGACTTTTAGATCATGTAATTGTAGAGACCACATTATTTATGGGATAAAATTATAGTTGTAAATTTTAATATAAACGTTTGTAGGCCTCCGGGTTTGTGGTGAGATAATATCAATATCTAAATAACAAATTTTATTAAAGATACCGCAAATTCTAGGTAGGTAGTTATATTATACAATAGTAATACGTATTGTACTAGTAAATGGATAGAGTCGTGTGTGATATACTCAATTTAACTTTTAATTTATCGGTATTTTTCATGATGAAAGACGTGATTAATTATTAATATTGTTATACATCGCTAAATGGAAGTATCTATTGTATCTTGTTTTCCAACAACTCACTGTGCGGATTACAAGACGCGGTTACGGAGGGGATGGGAAAAGGTTTTATAGCGAAAACATTGAAGGGGATGTATTTGCATTTAATTAATAATTAAAGAGAACACTTTCTTATTGTGAAGTTGTAATTATTCAGAACATAGCTCTGTGTTCATCAATTAGAAATATACATATAATCAATTTTATCGAAAAATATTGTTGTTGCACAACTATATTATATGTATTAATTTGAAAATGTGTAACATGTGGGTTCGAAAATTTGTCGTCAAAAGTATTGTTGCTGTAGCATAGTTGGATAATGCACCCGGTTTGAAAAGAGATCCAGGTTCGAATCTTGGTAGTGCAACAACAATATTTTTCGATAAAATTGATTTTATATATACATCTTTCTAATTAATACATTTAAATAGTATTTAAAACTTAATTAATAATTTATTTATTTTTACAAATATTATGTTTTATCTAGCTGGATTATAATCATGGCAATATGAATAATATTATTATCTTCATCATTATATCTAAGATATCAAAAAAAATTCACGAAATTGATAAATTAAAATCACAAGTAAAATAGAGAAGGAATATCTTTTATATTAATTACTTCTTATGATGCAGGCTTTTATCTATACTGTTGCAGTGACCAAATTAATTTCTGTCCTTGACAATAGCACCTCGATTCTGAAACTGGTCCATTTCCGAATCTTTCGCAGTTTCTATTTATGCACCCATCGTTTGTTTCGAGATGCGCGACTATCTCCATTCTGCAAAATTGAAACATCAAAGTCAGACTCTCAACCATTTGCCTTAGACGAGTCTTTTTTTGGGCACCTTGCGAGAAAGGGAGCTTGTTGTGGTAGGCCACGTCGAAGGACGAAAAGGAAGAGTGAAAAAGGCAACAGGCACAACTCTGGTGATAGTCCCAAGATCTGTAAGATGCTGAGAAAAATGCAGGAGCGTAGTCAAAAGGGCAGGAGTTTCTGGAGATCATGATCCATAGTCATGAAGGACCGACTTACTAAGGATGTAAATTATTTCTTGATCTTTATGAAGAATTAATAAAGGGTGTTTTTTTAGAGGTTTGTTTTTTGATTTGGCTACACTTTTTCTAGCGACAGCCAATTTGACAGCTGACAGCTGATTTGTGTTCAGTTTGCTTGGCCATGAATAGACTTACGCCAGAACAACGATTGCAAAACTTATCGTGCGCTACGTCCATTTTACGGTCAGCGTAATCATCCATCCGAGCAAGTAATTCGAGCCAGCCGCGGTGCCCTACGCGCGAAATCATATTTAAACGCTAATGGCATAAAATTATCTTTCCAATAATGCCAATGGCATGCCATTACGACGATTTTACTTAATTTAATTATTCTATGCCTCTAAAAAAAATAACCTTTAGTTATTGTTGTTATGTTATTAATAATAAAATCTGTTCATAATATATGAGACCTCCTTGCAATAACACTGTATATCGGTCTTTATAAATGTTGATAGCTAGACGGTGCATCCGTCATCTTAAATGACGTACATGGTTGTTGCAGGAAAAATCCCTAAGAAATTGTGGGTAATGGTATTTTCATTCATTTTATACGGTTGTTTAATATACCATTCTATGCCCAAGAAGATATACAACGCATATGCATTCATGACTCAGATCTGCTCAAAACCAATATACAGTGTTGTTGCATGGGTGGTGTCACATGTTGAGTATTCTTCTGTCTCACCACGTCTCGAATGTCTCCAACATGTTCATAACTGTCACAGATACAGTTCATGTTTCACAGCCATACAGGTGCAGTGGCCAAACATAGCAGAGAGGTATGGAACGTTTTCCTAACTCTCACCTCTTCTTCAGAGTCAATACTTTTATTGGTCTAGGGATCCAATTATAACCCAATTTATATATATGTTTAATACGATTGTAATATAAATAGTTGTTCAATTTAATACACCATATTAAATTGTTCCATATAACATGCTTTACTATATTAAAATGTATACACCACCGGGATATGAACCCCGAACTTTATATAAATATTTTTTTCGATAGTTAGATTTTTGCAGCATATCTATCTTTCTGATTGATTAAATTAATTTATTTTAAATATACTTTTAAAATTAGCAATATTAACTTGGTGGTTAAGATTCATATTTTTTATTTATTTTCTTAGTTTTATTAACCACAATTGAGTTTAAAAAACATCTACCGGTTTCGGAAAACACTTTTCCTTCATCAGGATGTCATAACTAACTAAAAATAAAGTATTGTTTCTCCAGAATTTTAATTAATAGAATTAATAATAGAATTAATAATAAATCAATAAATTAATTAATTTTAAATTTTAAAAATAGATTCTGGAGAAACAATACTATATTTTTAGTTAGTTATGACATCCTGATGAAGCAAAAGTGTTTTCCGAAACCGGTAGATGTTTTTTAAACTCAATTGTGGTTAATAAAACTAAGAAAAAAAAAAAAAAATATATATATTTTAAATATGTTTTAATTTTAAATAATAATACATTTTATCAATTTGTGGTTTATTTCATACTTTATACGTCATTTCACCGCTTAAATACTAGCAAAATCACACCATTTCATGATAACATGTATAAAATATTAAACAAATAGTAGGTATCTAATAGAGATAAAGCTATTTTTTGTTATATTGAGTGGAAAATATATGAAAGTATGGGGTAATCACAGGGCTGGCTTAAGTGATCACTTTATATATATATACATATAACATTCACCAATTCTCACCCCTCAATCTCCACATTTGTCAAATTTATGAAAGATGTATATATGTTAGTATAGTGCCACTACAACTACTATGAACCAAATTTAATCATTCATTTTCCCCTTTTTAAATAGGATATACGTTATCACTATGAGAATCGGATTTTTTTGATGGACTCGAAGCGAGTCCACATACTAACATATATACAACTTTCAAAAATTTGATAAATGTGGAGATTGATGGGTATACATATATATATATATATATATATATGAAGTGATCACTTAAGCCACCCGAAGACGGGTCGTAAGCCCTATAACTACACCATACTTCCATATATTTTTCATTAAATATATTAAAAAATAGCATTGTAACTTTGAAATATCTGATATTTGTTTAATAACAGTGTCTTTGCAAGTAAAAATCTAGTAATTATGTGTTCTTGGACATATTCAAATATTGATAATGTAAAATATTAAATTAGATTATGCATGTCAGTGAAATTGAATATAACCACAAATTATGACAGATTTTCACAAGATGACAGCGATCATAATATATTTTAAAAATCTAATGTGTAAATAATTTACAAGATAAAAATTTGGATAATTTTTACATATGAATATATGTGTATACACTCGTTAAGTATCTAAGAGTGGGATACAGCAACTATGTACCCGCTTTGAAAATCTTTCAAGTGGAATGTCTGAGTAGACAGATAGCACATTTATACCTGTACCGGGGTGGAAATATTTTTTTCTCCGACCTACCCTTTTGTGCAAAAACTCGACGGCTTACAAGGCTCTGGAAATTAATCTACAATACGTTACGTGTTTTTGTTTGTTATTAATGTTTATCTAAATGTTGTCCCTAATAAGTAACATTTCACCCTGAAAGACGAAGAAGATGCTTAATATTAAACGATGTCCTTAACTGTAAGTTATGAAAGGTTCCACCGTAGCATTAATAAGGTATACGTATTTAGTTTCACATCAAAGTGTACACGGCCTCGACTTTCCCACCCCCTCCATTGTGTCGGGGTATTTTTACTTTTTATTCCTTACAAAGCTCGTTTAGCGCCAAAGGGCAGATAGGGAAGGGATGATAAGAGGAAGAAATGTTGTTTGTATCATCAAAAGAACTGAGATAAAACTACATACTCAGGAATCTACACATTTTTTGACTACAAATCTAACTACAACAAAGAAAGTTAGTAATTCATCTTAACTTTAATCTTTTTTGTTATTTTTACGCGACACAAAGGGGGACCCACTTCGTGTTTGGTGACGGCTATTTTGTGGAAGGATGGGAGGGGATTGTTGGGACGGTAATTATTCTAAAATCACTCTGGTTACAAAAATCGACAGATAGTTTATGTCAGGATGGTCGCAATCTTGATACAGATAAACAGCATGTTCTTATGCGACTGTTTTAAATTGTATAGAAAATACTAGGAAACCACGCGTATTGTTCATATTTCTTTTTCTTACATATTCGTGTTGCAAGTTTCTTAAAATATATTACATTAAAATTCCAATGGAAACGGCACAGAAAATCTACTTTCAGCTCTTCTAATCATCGGTCAAAAGTTCTCGGGTATATCACTGAAATTTGGAGGCACTCCGTTAGTGATGAGATTAAAATCCCGAACCGTGAGTCAATCACTAATATCTTTGAATCACACTCACTACCGGTGATTTAATATCTGGAAATATTGTGATTCGTGATTCATTTTTTTATTTTATTTATGTTTGGTTGTGAACCGTGATTCAGCGCTGTTGATTATTGATTTATGATTCGGCGCATGTATAAATGAAATGAAAATATTCATGAAAGAATAACGTTATAAATCGCAATAAGCGCCATCTAATAGGTTCTGCCAAAAATTTGTATGCATTTGACCCGAAATGCTGAGAATTTAACCCGGAAAATAAACTTACAGTTTTAAGGGTTTTCATTCTCTTTATGACGATATTAAATAAGATATATATTAATTATATATGTTAGAATTTGTTTTTTACGTACATGTTTTACGAAAATGTTATAAGTAAATACTCTCAAAATTATGTTTTCGTATTTTATGATATCGTGCGGTGTACGCATATTAGTAATGAAACTGTGATCACAATCACTGATATCATCGAATATCAATCACAATCACATCAGCCAGTCAATAGTAGCATTTTTTCTCATCACTACACTCCATGTTTCAATCTCCAAGATGAATATCGGGCAAAAGCTCTCGATAGGCCGCGAAGTAGTAGTGCAGTATTACTAGTAGGTAGCTCGATTGTATTGTAGTTAATGGTTAAACTAGTCTAACGATAACGCGATGTCGAAGAAAATCCGCTAATAATTCAATGACGTGCTTGTTGATCAAGTGGTTAGGATACTTGTCTAGTGATTCAATGACCGAGGTTTAAGCCTCATTCTAGAAGACCAGCAAGTTAGTCCTATTTTCATGGCACAAGCGTTTAGCTTAGTTTGAAAATAGTAAGAATTTTGAGGTAACATGAATTCCGTATACACTCCGATTGATTTCCAAAATAATAAGAACTGTACTTACTATTTAGTTTTTAAGATCAGTAAAAATTAATATAATGTAAAAAATTGTCGCATTTGAGATAACGAGAATGCAATCACATGCCCTATTCACTTTCCAACCATTTAGTACTCTTCCTCAAAAGAGAAAAAGTGTTTCTTCCTTTCAAGCCAACTCTTGGTGCCCTCGAGTGGCACGGGGGGAGGAGCGACAAAGTGAGAAGGTTTTAGGGGAAAACTTTAGACGGAAGTCAGGTAGGTAAGCTGAGCCTTCAATGTTCGCATCAGCAACATTTCCGTTTTTCGCATTTTCCATTTTGAACGAAAACGGGGAAAGCGACCGCGACGGATTTTCGTCATACAAATTGAGGAAGTTCTACAGTTCTTGGGTCTCCTGTAAGAGTAGATAATTAGAAAAAATAAAAACGTATGACATCAAAGAAGAACGCGTTTTAGACGTACGTAAAACACATGATTTTGAAAATAAATCAAAGGAATGTTGTTTTCTTTCAACTTTTTAATTATTGATATTATATATATAAAAACAATATAGATGGCTTTCAAATAATGGAACGATAGATGTATTAATTTGAAAAAGTGTTACTTACATAAAGGTTCTAAAATTTGTCGATAAAAATATTGTCGCTGTAGCATAGTTGGTAATGCACCTTCCTCGGATTGGAAAAGAGATCCAGGTTCGAATCCCGGTAGCGTAACAACAATGTTTTTTGATAAAATTGATTTTATGTGTATATCTTTATAATTAATACATTTAATTAGTGATTAATATATGTATGTTTAAATGTAATAAAAATACAATACGCAACGTACTCCATAATACATTATATATTATTATACATATATGTTATATTATTGTGAAATAATAAAAAATAAATAATGTACGTACTAGTAGCAGTATTTTAGAATGAAAATTAAGAAAAACGATTTTTATTTAATGTGATCACGATATGCGATCTAACTTAAATATAAGGATATAATTCGTTATTAACTTTTCATATTATGTAAGAATAGTAAAAATTCCAAGGACATAAAATGTGCAAAAAAAATAAAGTTAAATTAATTAAATTGAAAAATGCGCTTTGTAAAATTACAACCTATTTAGTTTTTCAAATAACATTGAGCGCTGTTGT
Source organism: Eubasilissa regina (assembly GCA_022840565.1). Taxonomy (NCBI): domain Eukaryota; kingdom Metazoa; phylum Arthropoda; class Insecta; order Trichoptera; family Phryganeidae; genus Eubasilissa; species Eubasilissa regina. The sequence continues at coordinate 9,848,410 of JAINEB010000019.1, forward strand.
TTTATTAATGTTAATAAATAATATCAGACCATTAATTATTAGCATGTATATTATAAATTGGACTGACAGAGTAAGAAATGATACCCTACTCGCGAGTATGAAGAAAAAAAGTGATAAAACGTATTGAGTTAAGAAGGCTAACTTACTTTGAACATCTCACTCTGAGACAAATGAAACACTGCAGATTGTCATTCTAGGCAAGATAAATGGATGCCATGACTAGAAAACGGAAAACCTTCTGACCTAAAAATTTAAGATGATGATTCGGTCAAACATCTGAATCTCTTTATTAATAAATAACGTATTGCCAACACGATTGCATACATGCTTTAACGGAAGGTACTGAAATAAAAAGTCTACGTTGTCTTGGTTATGTTTAGTATATATATTAGTTATGTGTCTAGTATTGAAAAACTCAGTAGCTGTACACATAGAGGAAACTTTAAGACCATGTTGGATCACGTTTCTGCATGGAAATGACTGCTCACCTTATCTTGTACATGACGTCTTCGTAATTCCCGCAGACGCCGCCAAGATCACACAGTGGCACGCGGATGAGCCGATCTCCGATCTCAATTGAATATGGCGATGTCAAAGTTCACCCACGGCACACAAATAACAAACAAACACTATGTGATCACCAAACACAAGATCACAAAATAAAGTGCTGGTGCACTGGAGGTAATTGGGTCCACACCGCGAATGGTTTCGCGATGTCGAAATCGAACAAATATCGGTCAAGTTGACGTCTGCTGATGACAAGGTCATTATTCATACTGAGAAAATGTATGGATGGGAATTTGAATGCGGAATTGAGTCAATAACAACGATTGCAACTGATTCGAAAAGACTTGCCAAAAGTGTGTTTACGAATTCGGAAGAACATGAGGTAGGAATTTCCGAGACAAGAATTTCTGAGAATCTTTGGAGACAACTCTCAGTTTTCATTCGATCGATACATAATAATAGTATACAGTATTTACCCCCTTTAATAGAGCCATTAAAGAAATGAAAACTGAGAGTTGTCTCCAAAGATTTTCAGAAATTCTTGTCTCGAAAATTGTTCTGCGATGAAAATCTCATCCAATAAGTACCAAACCAAATAAAAAAACATTCATTACTAATGAATGTTACAAAAAATGAGTTGTTAGTTTTTTGTAAACTAATTCAAAATAATACTTAGATCAAAGTAATAAATGCAATTATTATTCGTACTGTTTTCCATCTTAAATACACCAATACAATTATTACTGTTTTATTCATCTTTGTGTGCCACTTCTTACCGAAGGCTTGTGCCATCTCTGATCTTAATTTAGATGCTGTGGCGAGAATTGCACCCGAAGCAGTCTCTTAAGTTTTTCTGACCCACTTTTTTTTTAGCCAGACATTTCATTTTATAATTAGTGGTAGTTTGGAATATTTATTGCCTCCCATTGCGCAACCGGAGTATTCCAGTTTTATTTTCTTTACGGTGAGCTAAATTTTCCGCAAAATTATTTTATAATATCGCTAATAACTTGATTTACCGCTGGTTAGTGTTGTTGACTTTATTAGAATTTAATTAAGATATAATTGTCGAGTTTTACATAAATTTAATTGTTTTCAAATAATAAAAAAACGTTAAATTTATTAAAAATTACCATTTAATTATTAAAATGACATATTTTATGTTTAGAATTTTTTTAAAGTGACCGAAAAATAATAATATACAAACTTTTGTAGAAGAATTAGTGAATGAAAAAATGTAATATTGACAGCTGTTGTATAATAAAAGACGTCCATATTCTCAAAATTTATCATAGTATTTTAATCAAGATTGGTTAGTAACTTGCGATAAAACAGACAAGCCCTCCAAACTTGTTTATTTATACATTAAGCGTAATGTAGGGCGGTTTACTTTCTGTCATCAAACGATAGAGAATGTACTCATACCAGCTTCAATCGATCGTGCCCTAAGAATAACATGGTATTATATTCCAGTTACATCATACTGAAATATTGAGCTTCAAAGTTTGGAATTCTTTTAAAAGCGATTTGATAAATTTTGACAATATGTTATAATTGCATTAGAAATGTTATAATTACATTACTAAAAAAGATAGTGACATAATTGGATAAAATTTCGTTACTGTGAAAATCGGTCATACTCAGAACACAAAGTTGTATTATGGCACATAATTTCTTGTTGGAAATTTGAATAAATTTATGGGGTATATGGTTACTGATTTATCCCATTTGAATATAAAAAAACTTTTTCAATAATTGCGAAGTTACTTTGTGGCATTATATTATATTAATAATAAGAAAAAGACTTCATGCTACAAGACCAATGGTCCCGACTTCAGGACACAATGTATAATAAAATTATAAATGCAAGGATAGACAAAAACAATACTATAAAATTTAAATGGTGGCTAAATAATTAAGAACTAATGTGAAAACAAAAAGGCTTTGGTTGTTTATAATGTTTAATTTGCTATTAATACTTTTCTTATTTATAAAATTTCTAATTTATCAAACTGTAAGCCGCTTGAATTTTTTAGTAAAATTTTTAAACTCTTATTAATGTCAATAGAATAGTTTGTTTCCAAAAGTTGATTGGCGAATGAAGAATATTTGTTGCTATTTAGACTTAAATTAGACTTAGAATTAAAATACTATTGGTCTTGATACATGTTGATTTATATAAAAAATCAGTAGTACCTATAAACTAAATGTTTTCTTCTTATTAATATGAATATGTAAACATTATTTATATTAAATTAATATTGTTATCTTAAATACTAAATTAATGTATTAATTATAAATATATACATATAAAATCAATTTTGTCGAAAAATATTGTTTTAGCGTCACCGGGATCCCGGTGACGCTAAAACAATATTTTTCGACAAAATTGATTTTATATGTATATATTTATAATTAATACATTAATTTAGTATTTAAAATATCACAGACCTATGTTCTGAATAATTACAACTTCACAATAAGAATGTGTTTTCCTTAATAATATTGTTATCGTTTTCAAATTTTAGTATACGCCGGTGTAACTACAAATGAGATCATGTTGTTCTGTGAAATGATAATTATGATGGAGATGAGACCCAGTTATCTTAAATACACAAAAGTGAACTATTTATGACACAGTTTTGAAGTGAAAATTAACACAGAAAATCAATTTTGACCAACATATCAGATGATACCTTGTAGTTCTAAGGTTACACGAATTTTCTGAGAGATCATCGAAGATTACGTAAACAATTGACTGCACGTGGTGCGTTCTTATTTTAAAACTCCCGCCAAGGAAGTGTTTTGTTTTGCTGTAATGTGAAGATTTGTTTACCATTCGGAAGGAACTCATTGATTGAGATACCCAAAGATGCTATTATGCAAGTAGGATCAAACATTAGTAAATGCACGTGTTAAAAATGTGTTTACATCGTGGTCGAAAGCACCAGATTGCACGTTAATAATATTCCTCGATTTTTTTTAGACTCGTCCAGAGTTACCTATTAAAAAATATATATTTACAATTTTGTGGTAAGCGTTATGTAACACTGGGTTGTACTGAAAAAATAACGCAGTGAAAGAGTTTTTACAAACAAAAAACATTTGATTTTGCATCATAACATAAATAGGTGCCGACGACTGCCGTAAAAATGCGGTCAGATTTTACAGGCTCCTTTCTAGTAATTATTTAATATATATGCGCTAAAGTGTAATTTATTTAAATGTTTTATTTTTAATACTATAAAGTTCTCTAAGTATCCTTGTAAATTTTAAGTAAATAGTTCAAAGTTTTCATACTTTTTTGGATATTTGCGATATAAGATACCGAATGTGAATTCTGTATTTTTTAAAAACGACATATTTAATAGCCAAGCCAAAAATATTCATTTTTGAAATGTAGAATTTTCTGTTTGAATCGATTACAATCAAAACAAAGAATAAATAAAATGTATGTGCCAGTGTACCAAAGATTTATTATATTATATTGCCATTGTTATATATTTAGCCATGTATTTTAATGAAAACGCTTTAATATTGAATGGATATTTTATAATTAAATTGATTGAAAGCACACATTGATGTAGTTTTTACAAAAATATTCGAAAACTTTACGCTAAATTGACCCTCCAAAAAAAAAACTACCCAGATCGTATCTTGCCGCCTCCTAATTATTGCACCACAATCGCATGTAACATGCCAGTGTATGATGTTGTATAGCCAGCAAGAAAAAACCTTTATGTTAAAATTACTGGTACGATTTCATAAATATATTAGAAAATTCAATCAAACAAAAATCATATTCTTTTGACGTTCATTCAAAACACATTTCAAAAAAAACAATTTAATGAGAAAAGTACTTAGAATATAAATACGTTTTTATAAATTGTATTTTAAAGTATTTCTAGTGTCAGCGAGACAAGTTACATTGATTTGATACTTGGCTTAAATACATAATGACAGCCTAGAAAGGGAGAACACGAATTTTATTAAACGCCAACCGGTTTCGCTTAGCTCAAGCTTCGTCAGGACGTATTTAAAACAAGCAATAAATATAAAAATAGTGCACTTATAATATACATAAAGAGGAAGACAGAATATAAAAATACATGCGAAAAAGAGAGACAGAATACATATACATTTAGACAGAACATCAAGGAGATATTTTAGAGTCTGTGATATTTTAAATACTAGTTAAATTTATTAATTAAAAATATATACATATGAAATCAATTTTATCGAAAAATATTATTGTTGCTACCGGGATTCGAACCTGGATCTCTTAGTTAACTCGTCAGTTTGACGGGTGTCCATAAAAATAGGTATATATAACACATACCCGCGAAATTAGAAGGCCAATAAAAAAAAGGTATTGAGATATATTATATATTCATGTAATTATATCAATAATAACCAACATATTATTACAAAAAAATGTAAATATTTTTTCCGTATTTTTAAGCTTAAAAGTTGAATTCGTCAAACTGACGGTTCCGTAAATCTAGCGTTAAACAATCAAATGAAATAAATAAAAATACTATTAACCATAATGTTTAAGTAAATTTTTCTGCAACAAGTGTATATCATCTGAATTAATATTTGTAAACAAAAAACGATATACAGTGTTGTTGCAGAAAGGGTCTCGTATGTTAATTCTGACACGAAGAAGAAAACAAGTACACGAAACGTGTTTTTAAATATTATTGATTGTAATTAAAAATTGTGTATATGTAGATGCTATTAAAAAATACCCAGCAAACCAATTGCTAAATATTTAAAAATTGCTGGTGTACTGTTTATGATATGGGAACCGGCAATATAAAAAAAAACTATTAGAGATGTCATCCGCGTCACCATCCACATCATCGCAAAAGATCAAAGAAGAATAAGACATTGAACAATTCCGTTATTCCTTCGAGATCCTGAAGGATCGTAATAATCGCGCCAAATCCTCTCATTATGTGAAAGTGGAAAGAAGTCATAGAGTATTTGCTCTGCCTGTGGGCACACTATGTTTGATATCGAGAGTAAATATTGCCTTGTTTGTTTAACCTGAAAAGAGCTGCGAGTGGTGCAGCTCTGGGAATGAGCACAGGGTTTAGATACCCGTTTTATAGTCGATATGTGTTTGATTCCCAGTGAATCGGTCATCCAAAAATAGGGCTTGGTACCCGTTTACCGGTTTACCGGTAAACCGGTAAACCGGTAAATTAACCAAAACGTACCATAGGTAATTTTATTTCACTGTTGTTTAGAGATAAATATCATATTGGGGTATAAAATCGAGGTAAATATTTGAACATTTTTTTTCAAAATCTGCTGACTTGCCGACCAACAAGTATTGGATGAGAATATTAACAAAATTCAGTTCTAGTCTAAAAGATGAAAGTATTGATACAATTCCATTATGATTAATTCCAAAAAATGAATATTTTTTTAATAAATTCAATAAAAATATTCAATTACTTTACTTTATTTTAGTTACAAATTTATATTAGTTGTATTCAGAGTATGTATTCATACACCTAATGCATGTTTTATATACATTACTAAGTTAATGGATAAACTTATATTAATAATATAATAATATTAACAAATTAATAATTATATAATAATATTAATTCTTCACAGACAGGTAAACCAAATATTATACAATCGTAATTCAAATTAACCAAGCTCGATGTGGCATATCTATAAGTGATTATCTGATCTCCCATTACCATATCTCAATAAAAACAAAATGGACATCATATATATATATATATATGTATGTATTTATATGACATTTTTCACCTGAAACGTATTTGAAATTATTTAGGTTTTAATCTAGGATACCATTTTTAGTAAACGTTATAATTTAAGCATCTAATATACGTCTATTTTTTTTTTCATTTACCGGTAAATAACCGGTAAACTGGTAATGGGAAGAATTATTTTCCGTTTACCGGTAGTTGTAATTTGACGGTAAATTGCAAACCCTATCCAAAAATAGTGTTTCTTTAACATATAAAATGTACATTACTCAGCGGGTACTCCAGTAAAATGTTGTCATCAAAACTGCATTAAAAATAGCGAGTTAAAAATTTTGTAATATTTTTAAATGCACTCACTTTTACTATTACTTTAATCAGTACCCGCATCGATAACACGCACTTTCAATACATTTTTGTATTAAAAATGATTTTGAATGCGCTGATAATAAATTTATAGTCTAACTAATATTGTGTAGATAAAAAAGGAAACAATTTGAACTTAACGATAAAAAAATATGCAGACACACGAAAAGTATTTATTTATTTTTATTATATTATAACAACTGTATGGGAGATTTCGTGTTTGATTTGTAGATACGATAGGTTATGTGTGAGCGTCCGAGTGCCCCCCAAATATATTTATGTCAGGCGTTTACCAGTTCGCTTGAATTATAACGCGGGGTGTGCGTGTGCGACTGTATGGCCAGAGCAGGCTATGAAAGACTACTTACAATATATTGATATTTATTGGTGCTTGAAATTATGTTAACAAGTGTTGGCAAATGAACTCATGTGTAAGGCTGTCGCGAGAGTGGTGCACTCACGAGCCGAGTTCCTTGACGGTACGATGTGTTATATTATTGTATGTTTTTCAGTCGGTTCTGGTATGATTTTAAGGTTGATGAGAGCCTCATTTTGCACCCTGGTGTATGTAGAGTACTTGCAGTTGTGAAAGCGTTAGACTTCCGCACCTGTCTAAGAGAAACTTTAATTTCCGTCTATAATATAAATCGCCTTATTTAGTTTTGAAAAGAAAAAAATTACCTTTCTTTTACTATTTTTTGCTTTTTAAATTATATCTTATTTTAATGTTGTAATAAGACTCTGTATTTCTAAATCTTAACTATAAATCGTAGTTTAAAAAAAGTATTTACTTATACAAATAAATGAACTAAAAAGAATTATAATTAGGAATTAAATAAAATAAATAAAAGTACAAAGATTCAATGAACTCAGCAATATTGTATTTTGTGTCAAACATGTCAAAAGATTCTCAGAAATGCCTTTCTTCAAAACATGTTCAGATATTTTTTGATATATTTTTCGTGGAATACGATTCTCGATATATCGCAGCCTTTTCTCTCTTATCACTTTATAAGACTCACTGATTTCTTTTCTAATAAATGTATATTCATAATGTGTTTCTTAATTTAATTAGATGTTTCGTAATATGAGTATTAACAAACATTAAAACCTTTTATCATCCATTGTTAATTTGAATAACCATGAACATTAAAAATTCTGTTTTTTAACCAAATACTGAATTACGCCTGACAACAGTGTATTTTTTTTGTTACGTTGGTATTATCATATCAAACAAAGAAACGTCACATTATTTTTATCCACGGCCGCCATTGATTTTTACGAGTTGACTATTTGTTTAGCCAGAAGAAAATCATTTCTGTATTGTTTTTTTTATGTCAACCGATAATTTTTTCAAATAACCAATGATAGTTGGGGAATTCATTAATGTTTAAAGTTTTCAGTTAATTAATGATTTGAATAATTTTTTTATTGATACTCAAGATATATACATCATAACTAGCAGTCCGTGCCCTGCGTTGTTCAGGATTTATATTTAGTTATAATTAAAGATAGGCCCTAAATGTTTTTGACAGAAATTAAAAAAAAAATACCAAATCATATAATCAAGGAAGTAAAATTCTTTATATCCAGAGGAAATAAATAGAATGAAAACGTATTCAATTTACCTTAATTTATTAAGTCAGAGATAATTTTAGATTTTTAATACAATACAAGCCTATTTATTGCTTGGGTTCACACAATATTAGACATCAGAACCAGTGTTCCTATTGAATATTTACTTAATTTTTTCTTAAAGAACGAGAGAATTAAAGCCTGGAATGAGGTCGCATCTATAGAAACTCTACGCACGATAGAGTAAAGAATGGATAAATTAAGAGCAAATGTAGATCTGAAATAAAATAAGCATTTAAAAAAATGTATTGCTTTAATGTCTTCCCGGTTGCGCATGGGTCAAGCGAATATTCTCAAATGAAAAATATTTACGTCTTCTGTTTTTGACTGATACGATTCATTAATAAATTATTTGAATATTTATTGCCACACTGTGATAGTTTCCTTTACTGAAAATGATGTCTCTGATTCCAGTATTCTTGCAATGATTTCAGTATTCAATAGATTTACCTGAATCAAAGAAATGTTTTCTTGGAATTCATTGGAATTATAATTTTGGTTTCATTGTAATTGTAATTTTAGTTTCATTGTAATTACCGCGATTGAATTCGGAATGAAGACGTTTCTCTGTGATGTATGCGTTTTGCCTTATTAAATAAAATTTCATTATCAGATAGTTGGAATTATGCCCTTTTCCAAACATCCGATTCAATTCTTTTTACGTCGTAGGAAGGGCTGAAATAAAATCTTTATGGTCACATTCCACGTCCATCTCAGCATTGGAAGTGGCTCTGTGGACCTTATTGAATCTTCCTGGAAAGGAAGAAAACTCACATATTTAGTGATTCAAGATAGTGATTTATTGATAACTGATTTATTTTATATTATTACTGGGATCAGTAACATAGGATCGTTTAACATCTTAAAGGCATGAAACGATTTCGAAAATACAAAGTGCTTTTAAAGAACATTTGAACTCGGCCGAGCTGTGTGTGCACCTGATAGTAGGGGGGGAATTTATTACACTCCAGAAAGGTTTACTAGTCAGCAAAATGCTCGATCATAATATTTCAATTTTGGCGCCGTTCTACAATGACTTTAATGTCAACAAGCAAATTTTAAACTCTAATCTTCTATAAAATAAAATTATTTGTGTGAATCGCGTTAATGCATCACAACAAACTTCACAAATAGCAGAAAGTGAAATAGTTCAAGAAGTAATTCATTTGCGCTGAACACGAACACTGGAGACCGTGATGACTGGCCAAAGTTGCAATGAACCAACTTAAGAGAATTTGGAAACATATATAAATATATATACACAGTTTCCAATCTGTAATATATGTAACGGAAACTTAGGCAGTCCGTAATGGCGACGAACATAAAAAAAAAAATCATATAGGAAATTTTTTCTTTAACAACTCACTCGAAAACATCAAAAAGATTAATGATTATATAGAAATGCTCAATTCTATCAAAAAACACTTTAATGACAAACATGTACCCCAAAATTTACAATATTCTTATTTCGTTGCTATTAATTTATTGTATTTTATTTTATTATATGCTTGTTATTGTAAATAATAGTTATTAATTTGTAATCCTCTTCTCTGCACAGGTACATGGTTTTTAGAGAAGTTGTAAAACTTATTATTGTATCGTATCATTGTAATTATAACAGATAAATAAAAAAAAATAAAAAAATATATATATATGTATATAAAATTGCGACTTTAGTTTGGGGAGGTGCAGAAAAATAATATTAGAGTCGGCTATAAGAGCACAAAGACAATTCTTACCCATCAGATCTTATATTTAAAGAGTAAAATGTCGTAGACATAAAACAAATCTATATGTTAAGACTCGTCAATATTTTCGTACTAATAATAATTTATCCCAAGCATGATTACAACACAAGACAAAGAACGAACATCTACATATCAGTTCCGAGAGCAACAACCACATTATCGATGATTTTACACGTTCTTAGCTCCGAAACTGTACAACACACTCACATCTACATACCGAGAGCATCAACCACACTATCGATGATTTTACATGTTCTTAGCTCCGAAACTGTACAACACACTCACATCTACATACCGAGAGCATCAACCACACTATCTATGATTTTACATGTTCTTAGCTCCGAAACTGTACAACACACTCACATCTACATACCGAGAGCAACAACCACACCATCGATGATTTTACATGTTCTTAGCTCCGAAACTGTACAACACACTCACATCTACATACCGAGAGCATCAACCACACTATCGATGATTTTACATGTTCTTAGCTCCGAAACTGTACAACACACTCACATCTACATACCGAGAGCATCAACCACACTATCTATGATTTTACATGTTCTTAGCTCCGAAACTGTACAACACACTCACATCTACATACCGAGAGCAACAACCACACCATCGATGATTTTACATGTTCTTAGCTCCGAAACTGTATAACACACTCACATCTACATACCGAGAGCAACAACCACACTATCGATGATTTTACATGTTCTTAGCTCCGAAACTGTACAACACACTCATATCTACATACCGAGAGCAACAACCACACCATCGATGATTTTACATGTTCTTAGCTCCGAAACTGTACAACACACTCACATCTACATACCGAGAGCAACAACCACACTATCGATGATTTTACATGTTCTTAGCTCCGAAACTGTACAACACACTCAATACCAACTGGAAATCGTTAATTTCTAATAAGATTACACAAATAATATATGATTCAATTGGGTAGAGATCAATCAGGAGCATCGTTATTCAACATTCCAACTAATTATAATACATTACCTACACTAATAATTCACTAGTTTTAAAACACTCACTTCATTTTTATTTCCTCTAATTTTATTAGTATTATTTTTTATTCCTATCGTATCTTTATCTTTCTTGAATTAAATAACACCACAACAGCGCGAGAAAACTTGGGTACTTTAACACAGACGGCAGTCTAGCAAAGTAGCTAGGATAATGTTGTTTATATCAGAGGTGGAGTCTACTCTATCCTACACAATAATTATATCTTATATTTATCATGTTATATTATAATATTTTATATTCACCTCTGTTACAACAAAAACATGTATATCAATAAAGTCTAATAAATTAATAAAAAACAAAATTCTTCGGTCACATTATTTGTCAAAGTAACAGCACAGAAAATTAAATTTTCTGGACACAACTTTGGCGGAAGAAAACCAGAATTGATACAATACATCAATCCACTATTGTTAAGAGTGTCAAGAGACCCTGGAGCTGGAGCCAGCTGTGAGGGAGACCTAGGACCGAGAATTGTGGAACCAAGAACAAGATGAAGAAAAAAAAATCTTTGTGAGCTCGCTGATTAGCCTAAGTAAAGAATTTATCAGAAAATTAACGATAATACACACAGAAGTAGCGCATGTTATTTGCGCTGCGCTATCGAGAACAATCTGAATTTTGCATAGCATCATTTGGTAAGCCACAATTAATACTGTTGCAGTAAACTAGGCGTCACAGAATCAAAGAATTAGTCAGGGATTCTACACCATACTGCGAATGGAGTTCAGAATGGTCTCTACAATTTGAATTGTGTATTGAAATATTTCATATTAATTGTTCAGATTTATTATGACGCTGTACGAGTACATAAATGCAAGAAAGGTTTTTGCATCATTAAGAGATCGATTTAATGTTAAATAAAGATGTGTATTAAGTATTACAGAGAAGTGTAGTCAACATAAATGATGTCTTGAAAATTATATGGCAATGAGCAGACCATCGATGGATCCAGCCATCCAGTGGTATCCGAAGAAAATTAAGAAACTGATACGCCACCATAAAACTCGCTGGACTGTAAAAATTATCAAACGTGGTAGCAAATAGTAACGGACAGAGAAAGTGGGAGGTAGGTATTTAGAGAAGCCTTCAAAACGGCCTTATAATGCAGATTTTATGAAAATAATAAAAATGCGTACAAGAAATACCTATCAAATCAACATTCTTACTATTTTCAAACTAAGCTAAGCGCTGTGCCATGAAATTTTCACAAATTTGTCTCCTGGGTTGGGGCTCGAACCTCCGACTATTTGTTCACTAGGCAAGCATATTACTAATAAATGTACAGGCACTATTATAAAACCTTTCTAAAATATAATTAATTAATATATAAGTTGTATCAATGTGTTCAAAATTTAATAAAAATAAATTATTAATTCTGGCATCTCCTATCGGATTACTCAAAGGTATTTGAGATTCTGTAAAAATAAATTGGGTTTCAAATAATGGAACGATAGATGCATCAAGTTGAAAAGTGTAACATATATGTTGGAAAATTTGTCATCAGTACACTGTGTTTGTGTAGCATAATCGGTTAATGCACGTTCCCCGGATAGGAAGAGATCCAGGTCCGAATACCGATAGCAACAACAATATTTATCGATACAATTGTTTTTATATGTATATTTTTCTAATTTGTATTTATATAAAGTATCACTAGTTTTGCTTACTATACATACATTTTAGCAAAAAAGTTTCTAGTCTGCTGCTAAAATCCAAAAGTTTTCGACTAATGCTGTACATCAAAGAATTTGTGATAAACATTCTAATAGCTCAGTTTTTATACAAAAAAAAAAACGGTTTGAAACGGAAAATACCTTTAAAATTCGATATGATTTTTTTCCATGAAAATGTAAAATTTTGTATATTAAATGATCCGTGAAGCTTTTCAATGAAATTCCGCCTGAATACTAAGTAAGTTACAAATGTTTACATTTTGTTCAAGGGTCATTAGTCCACTTCACCCTTGTACAAATTAAGTTGAAAAACAAACACAACCCTTCCGAAGGGGTTTATTTTGAGGCTCTCCTTTTCAGTGTTGATCTTGTAGACTCAAAATCTAAAACATATCACCTAGAGCACGCCCACCGGCATTTGATGACTAATTACCATACCTTTACTGAAAAGAAAATAACATAAAAGAAAAACATAAATTACATCCAATATTATTAAACTGAATTTTTTCAACGATCCTAAATTATAATATATTATCCATTCACTTGCTTTATTGTCCTACTTATTTACTATAGGTAAAATACCTTTATTCAATAGTATCAACTAACTAACTAACTTCCATCACGGTGTTTTCCGAGGGAGTAGGCAGAGAGGATTGAGCGTCACACACTTCTGTTCTGATATACAATTCTTGCTTCATGCATTTTCTCATACGAGATCGTCGATTATTAAGGTTTTTGACAAGACTATCTTCCAGTATCAAAAATATAATATTATACATCAGTAATATAATACACAAGGTGGAACAAACCTATTTCATAATATTTTATGAGTTGATACCTCACTTAATTACAAGTCGAGAATGTTCAAGGAATATGTGCAAATTTTTCACGGCATTTGACAAAATGCCTTATGCGTACTGTAAAGATTATTTATGTACTTATTTGACTTATGCGTACTGTAAAGTCACTGTCTAGAATGTGACCATTGTTCAAGAAACAAATGAATACGAAACAATGCAAATCAAAACTGGAACAATAGTCCCTTTGGTTACCATGAAAAATAAAACCTTAACATTAAACAGCAGTTTGGAAGGTAGTTTTATATTTTAAAATTAAAAAAGTTGTGGTAGTGATTGGAAGACATCCGAAGCTGTGCTCGATCATAATTCAGCACAGGGGCGCAGCCAGCAAAGCAAGTCGACTAGTTTTAGTACCATGGAGTGTAATTTGAGGCAAGGCCAGCAAGGGGAAATAACAAAGAGAATCAGGCTGTTGATTGTGTCCTACCTTTATTGTGCTGTGATAAAGAAATAAGTGCCAAGACCAAGCTAAGAGTTTTTAAAGCCATATATAGGCCTAATTTAAAATATGGTCATCAAAAATGGATTTTTATTTAGTTAGTCTTACTTTATTAAGGAAAACACATTCTTATTGTGAAGTTGTAATTATTCAGAACATAGGTCTGTGATATTTTAAATACTAAATTAATGTATTAATTATAAATATATACATATAAAATCAATTTTGTCGAAAAATATTGTTTTAGCGTCACCGGGATTCGAACCTGGATCTTCATTTCCAATCCGGGGAAGTGCACTACCTTTGTGCTATAACGCCAGTATTTTTCTTGACAAATTTTCGAACCTATATGTTACATTTTTCAAATTAATACACCTGTCGTTCCATTATTTGAAAGCCATCTACATTATTTTTACAGAATCTCAAATACCTTTGAGTAAACCGATTTGCAGACGCCAGAATTATCAATTCATAGTCTTACTTTAGTTTCATACAATGTGATTGTATTTTATTTAATGAAATATGTCAAACCATAAAGTGTTTGCTTTCTACGCAAATACATAATTACGATTAGCAATTATGCTATAATTATTATTTTTTACTTATAACCATAACACAAAGACCGTGTCATCATTTAATAATGTAGTCCGATAACATAGAATAGGTTTGTTCACAATTCCAATCAATTTTTAATAGGAGAAAAATTAAAAAAAAGAGTTTTTCAAATTTTTATTTAAAATGTCTAAAAAATACATTTTAAGTTATTAGTATTATTGAGATTTTTGTTGCTGTACACTTTAATCCGGTTCAATATGTCATCAGTTTTAGTAAAATGTATTGCCTAACTGGATTAATCGGTCAATCTACTTCTTGTACTACATTTTGTAAAATTAATTTTGTAAAATATAAGCATATGTGGAAGAGAAAATTGCTATTATTAACGTCGCTAGTTTTTTTTAAACAGCTAAATATTTCTGGAATGGTGTTACAAGTTCTTATTATTTAACAATTATACAAAATACTTTGTTTAAACCACTATTTATTAATTATTCTACATGTTTCGATACCTATGGTAAAACTTCAGTATACATAGGTTCCTTCAGGAAACTATGTATACTGAAATTAAAAATACAAGCATAGATAAAAATAAAACTATAGAATGGTGAATAAGTAATAAGTAATAAACTAATATGAAAACAAATTTAAATTGTGACTATTTGCAAAGAGGATTTGGTTATTTATAATATTAAGCTTGCTTTTATCACTTTTTCTTATTTCTAAAGTTTAAAATTTATCTAACTGTAAACCCCTAGTATTTGTATGTATAATTACTAAACCCTTATTAATATCAAAAGAATGGTTTGTTTGGAAAATTCTAAATAGTTATTGTTATTTTTTCTAATATCAAAATTTCTACAAGTTTTACTTACTTACTTACTTACCATCACGCCGTTTCCCCGTGGGGGTAGGCAGAGAGGATAGAGCACCACACTCTTCTGTTCTGACACACAATTCTCGCCTCATCTACATTCATACATCTTGTCATACAAGCTCGCCGATTGTTGAGGCTTCTAACAGAACCATCCTACATTATCTGTTTTACCTGGTCGTGCCAAGTCTTCCGCGGACGTTCTCTGTTTCTGGTTCCATCAACACTTGCGTCATATATCTTTCTTACCATTCTCTCCTCATTCATCCTTTCCATATGACCAAACCATCTAAGTGATCCTTTTTTAATCTTACTCACTATACTAACATCAGCTTTACATTCTTTCCTTATTTCTTCATTCTTTACTCTGTCACAAATAGATTTGCCACAAATACGTCTAAGTGATCTCATTTCCACTGCATTCAGTCTACTTTCGTTCCTTTTCTGCCAGCTCCAGGCCTCACTTCAATACATCAGTGTCGGTACCAAGATTCCATTGTGCACCGCTAGTCTTGCCTCGGTTGACAAATTCCCGTTAGATATAATTCCATTCAAAGCGCCGTTTACTTTATTTCCTGCAGTCACCCTCCTTTCGATATCATTCTAAGCCTTTCCGTTTCTATCAAACATACTTCCCAAATAAACAAACTCATCTACTTGTTCCAAACATTCATTACAAGTTTTACCTATATAAAAATAAATGCAATCATTGCAAATTAATTTGTAGACCCCCGATTTTTTTTAAATATCGTCCTTATCCTTATTCTTTAATATATTATCCTTTAATTAGTTATTAGTGTAAACAGTTGGTTGTATTATTTATTATTTCTTCTTTTGCATTCTTTTTAATTATATTCGATAATTGATAATTTTCAATTTTTTCTAATTCATTTTTTAAATTGATAATTTTTTGTTTCCCGATTTTGATTGGAGTTCAATTAATTGCATTTATATATCTGTTAATTTTTACGTGCTAGTTAAATTGATGAAAGTGCCATCTCTGGCACGTGTGCCTTAGGTTCGCTACCCCTGTCCTAGGGTAATGGAACGAAAATGATCATGAAATAAATGATTAATTAGGTAAATAAGTTTCTCTTCAGGAAAAGTTTTATTTTCCCGCATGACGATATTTGTGGTCTAGTAAAAAATATTTCAATAAAAAAAATTCAAAAATTAATACTGTGAGATATTATAATAGAAAGGTATCTTATTTCTTAAATCATAAAATTAAAAAATGTTATTTTTTTAATTGTATCATTTTCTTAAAAGTGGGCCACTGCATTCAGTACACAGCGATTTAAGTTCTTAATATTTTATCTATTCTAATAATGTAAAGTTTTTACATATAGCGTAGGATGTAACTTGTTATATTATTGTATTAAAATTATTAAATAATAATAACCGAGGCATGACGGAGAACTATACGGAGAACAATCAACTTGCTAAGTAGCAAAGAGCGCTTAGCCAAAGTTGGTTTAAGAGAAAACTATGAATGCTTGCCCAGAGCACGAAACCTTTCCTTGAAACTTTTTGATTGTTCAAGAATGATTCTTATACTGTGAGACCTTAAAATTGTCAGATTTATTGTTTCTTCCCAACATCCCCTAACGCCAAACCACTGGACGGGTTTCTTTTGTCCAAAATATTAAAATTATTTCTTAAAAATTCTTTGTTCAGAATAACCAACTATCGATCTTTATGATACATAAATAGCTAGCAAGTGTGTACAGAAAATTATTCAGAGACGTAATAAAAAATAAATTTATTTAAAAAAATTAAATAATATATTAGATATACGATACAAAGTATATATCTGGGTTGCAATATAAATGAAATATGTAAATCTGTTAATATTAAATGACGCATTGAGCAAGCTCGTGCAACCTTTATGTCATGGTCACAACCTTAGATTACGGATGCTATGTGTTCTCGATTTTATTTTATGGAATGGAAGTACGACACTTACCGAAGAAATGATAAGGTAACTTGATGCATTTGTGATGTGGATCTACAGAAGAATGCTTAAAGTAACCTGGATGAATAGAGTTACAAATGAAGATGTTATAATATAAAAAATAAGTATTATTAGATAAAAAAATAAAAATAAGTTTTATTAGAACACATTCTTGTTGTGGATTTGTAATTACTCAAAACATAGGTCTGTGATATTTTAAATACATTAATTAGAAAGATATACATATAAAATCAATTTTATCGAAAAATATTATTGTTGCGCCACCGGGATTCGAAACTGGATTTCTTAAGATAAGGTAGATGGCTGTTTCAAAATAATGGAACGATTAAATATATTAATATTAAAAAGTTAACGTTTAGGTTCGAAAATTTGTCGCTAAAGTATAGTATAGTTAGAAAGAGATCCAGGTTCAAATCCGGTGGCGCAACAACCGTGGAAGAAGGAGTAGATTATGACTGAAGAACCTGATGCAATGGTTTGGCCAGTCTACTGTAGAGCTTTTCCGAGCCGTGATGATAGCCAACGTCCGTTGAACGGATAGAGCATAAGAAGAAGAAGACAAATGAAATTAATCAACTAGAAGTATTTTAGTTGCTACCGGGAATTTTGTTTTGAAAAAACTGCAACATTACAATTTGAGTAGCTTGTTGGTGTAGTGGTCAAAACGTTGGCCTAGTGATCTAGTGGTCGGAGATTCGCACCTCGTTCCAAGACACCAGCTAGTTAGTCCTATTTTCATAGCACAAGCGTTTAGCTTAGTTTGAAAATAGTAAGAATATTGATGTGACACGTATTCCGTGTACGCATCTCTATTTAAAAAAAAAATGTGTAGCTCCTTAAAAATGTTATTTTCACAAAATTAATTCAAAATTAGAGATCTTGATGATCATAACATAGAAAAGAGTATCTAAACTGTCTAATATTGATCGCCTAATGAATACGTCAGGATTGTTTTAAGTGAATACCAAATTGAGAGCAATTTGAGCTTAATTGTGAAATCAAAACCACACCAGGTAGACTTGTAGGTACATAAATAAATAATTCAGATCAAGCACGGAAACCTTCCTATTAGTATAATCTACATTTCACGATCGTAGATTATAACTTGAATAGTGTTTTACAAGCAGTTGTTTTAAAAACCTAATATTTATGTTTAATATACGGGGAGAATATTATGTTCCGGGCCGATGTTGTTTTTGAATAAATAGAAAATAAAATGTGATTTTGTAATTAATTTTTTGTTATCAATTACTTAGTTTATTACAATTATGTATGGAATATGATATAGGCCAAGTGGCTACCTCAATCAGCACAAATACGTGATCTTTTAATTATATTTTCATAGCATTATCGCACACTTCGCGTGTTATTTCAGCAATTTTATTTAAAATATTATCCTGTAGCATCGGAATTGTTGTAGGCTTATTGGCGTACACTTTTTCTTTCTAATAACTCTACAGAAAATAGTTGAGAGCCGTCAAATCAGGTGACCAAGGACGCCAGTCGATATTACCACCTTTTGACATTATGCGACTGGGAAAAAATTGTGCTGTGTGAGATGGTACCGCTCTATTGAAACCGCATATGTTGCAGGTCCAATCAATCCAATTCGGCCGTTAAATTTCATTTTGTATAAATAAAATATGAAAATAATATTGTAGTTTTTAAAAAAAATTAATATTTAACTTGAAAATTTTCCGCTGGACACCCTTTATTATGTTTTTAAACAAATAATTGATATCTCATAGAGACGAAGCTATTTCTTATTGATAGAAAAATATGGAAGTAATTGTATTTACAGGGCTTACGACCTGTCTTCGGTTGACTTAAATGATCACTTTACACAATGTAACATTAACCATTCCACCCAATCAACTTCCATATCTATCAAATTTTTTAAAGTTGTGGAATCACTTCAAATACCACTACGCTATCGCCATCTATGGACTAAATTTGATATTCATTTTTCCCTGAAATAGTACGTCATAATGAGAATCTAATATATTTTTTCATTAATAAAAAATAGCTCGTCTCTATGAGATATTTATTATTTGTTTAATAACAGCGCGTTTGTAGGTGAAAATCCAGTAATTATGTGTTCTTTGACATGTTCAAATATTGCTGATATTATATTTATCAACAATATCGCCGATTATGCTTATTTCGCTTTATCAACCCATCATAATAAATTACTAAAACTCCACTTCCTTGGGTTTCCGCAATTTAATACTTTATATCATATTTAGGCGTTTACAACCAGTCTTTATTTAAAAACATATATTTAAGATTTAAAAAAAACTTTTTATTAAACACTATTGAACCCATCAGACTTATAAAACTTTGTGTAACTCAGAAAATACAGCGGAGACGCTATAAGTTTCTATTTTTCAACTCGAGTATCAACTACTGTGTTGTGATATAGAAAATATTTATTTCTTGTACACAATTGCATCAACCTCATTGTGTGCGATACTGCCATTTGGAAAGATATGCAAAACTACCACATTATACTTCCAAGAACCACATTATTAACTTCCAAGAAAGTTCGATGAAAATGTCAACCCACAAATTTGGTATGCCGCGATTTGACTTACGCTCGGCGTCTCTAAAGACCCGGGCAATGCGATCGGCAATACAATATGGTAAAAAAATTACGTAGAAATTTAGCAGATATGTAGAATTTAATTGGATTCATGCGAAGGATGCAATGAATGCAGTAATTTTTATTGTAAATATTTATTAAATTAACGAGGCACAATGTGGTTATGATACCAATATTGATTTATGGAAGTCAAACCTGGTGCTGGTAAAATAAAATTGAATTCAGTATCAGGTAGCTTCTGCCTAAGCTTCAATGCCGACATGATTATATAATTTTTTTGAAAATAGTTCTGTGTTATATGTAGTATTATTTGCTGTAGAATCATCTATATATATTAAAATAATAAGCCCTATTTCGCGATGTTTATATGTTTATATATATGTTTATATGTAACCGATTTTTCTTTTCATTCTTCTTCTTCTCCTCTATTTGTTACAACTCTTTTAGTTTGGTGATTTTTGGAAAATTTAACTTTTTATTTAGCCTAACTTTTTTTTCATTCGCTTATAAGTCTGCGAGTTTAAGAGCTAAAATCATTTTAATATTTTTTGGCAATTGCCACCGATGGGCAGTATCGTTACACACTTTTTTTTAAATTCTTCGTCTTCTAATTTTCTTATGAAACCTGATTTAGTGAAATTTCGTATTTTTGAGATTTTCTCTGCGAGTTTACGACCAAAATATAATTTTATTACATCTGTGCATACATCACAATGGAATATAATTTATTTTCGTATTTGTTAGCTTCTATCGTTTAAAATTCACCTTAAAAATCTAAAAAACGCGTATTTTTTTTTTTTGAAAAATGTACGGACCTACCTAGATGCGCCGAAAATGCGAAAAAACTGATACAAATAACCCCGGAAAAGTGAAATCTCACGACCGCCGGAGAAAACAAATGAATGCGGTTTTTTCCATATTTGACAGGCGAAACAATGACAAACTTTGCGATTTATTAAAAATGTCGATTTTCACATGGGAAAATGTACATTTTTTGATTTGAAAACGTTCTCTGTACACTATTCGGTATGAAGCAGTCTATTAAAAAGATCATATTCATGGAGGTATCTTCGTGTCCATGCACCCTGAAGGATAATATATACCCGATACAAATTAAAAATAGTATTTTTATTAAATTATGTTTTAATATTATTTCATTTTAATCAAAAATGTCAATTTTCACATGAGAAATGAAACATTTGAAAATTGTTTCTACACTCTATGCAATATACATATAACCTCTAATAGTTATTCAGTCTAGTTCTGACTACTTTGCTAAACATTCGTTTGTGAAGTAGCAAAGTAGCTAGATTTTTTTGTACCTACTGTTTTAAACGATTTAATTTATTTATATTGATATGTACGTAAATACAAAATGAAATATAATATGACAAATGTGTTGAATTTATAAAAAAAATATTATTTATATGTTGGATTTAACTTGGAATATTAGAAAGCGTTGCTTCCGTTTTCCATTAATTAATGATATACAATTAGTCTTAATTATATAGTTTCAGAGTCCAGAACATTAAAAGCGTCAATAAATTGCTCCTGTTGCCTTATTTATCAAATTCAATAGCTCAGTTCAATTCAAAATGCAATACATTCAGCAATAGTCTCCTACCATTAACGATGGCTGACGACGATCATCAGTTATTACAAACATGTAATAACTTAAAATAAACGCTCTTTAAAGTGGAGTTTTTTAAATGATAATTGAATTGTATTTTAAGTCTTAAATGACAACGATTTTTTTTTTAATTACCGAGTTTAAATTACTGTGCTTAGGTACAATTATCAATTAAATGTACACTTCAATCAACTTTTTCAATTAAATGTATACTTCAATCAACTTTTTCAATTAAATGTATACTTCAATCAACTTTTTTAATTAAATGTATACTTCAATCAACTTTTTCAATTAAATGTATACAAATCAACAAAATATTTTTTTAAAAACTAAATTAATGTATTAATTATAAATATATACATATAAAATCAATTTTGTCGAAAAATATTGTTTTTGCGTCACCGGGATTCGAACCTGGATCTCTATTTCCAATCCGGGGAAGTGCACTACCTTTGTGCTATAACGCCAGTATTTTTCTTGACAAATTTTCGAACCTATATATTACATTTTTCAAATTAATACACCTGTCGTTCCATTATTTGAAAGCCATCTACATTATTTTTACAGAATCTCAAATACCTTTGAGTAAACCGACTGCAGACGCCAGAATTATCAATTCATTTTTATTAAATTTTGGACACATTGATACAACATATATTATTAAGGAAAACACATTCTTATTGTGAAGTTGTAATTATTCAGAACATAGGTCTGTGATATTTTAAATACTAAATTAATACTATGTTCTGAATAATTACAACTTCACAATAAGAATGTGTTTTCCTTAATAAATAATTTTTTAGTGTAAATTAATAAACTATCTCAAACACAGCTGATAAATTTAATATTGAAAAGCAATAAAATGAGCTTGCTTCAAATCGGTTTGAGATACCTTTTTAACGTACGCACGTTAAAATATTCTCTCGAACAAGTTCAATATTTTCATACAAATTATTATAATAGACCGTGAAGACCTATGAATGAGTAATATTTATACCATTATCACAGCTTACCCTTTTGTTAACAATACGTGGCATTTTCACACAATACTTTACGTCAGTCAAAACACTTATTCAACTATTTATTACACACTCTACCGGGTGATTCGAAAATAATGGCAGATTTTAACTATCCAATTTAATTAAACATTCCTTTAGAGTAAATATAGTTTTTTAATCAAAGAAATAGCCATTTGATTGTATGAATTTTTGGTAACAAATACAGGCTTACTTGAAGCGGTGATTGAATAACATTGAATTTGAAATATATTAATTGTACATTAATAGTGGACCAACCCTATTTTCAAAAATGATCACTAGTGATCACTCATTGAACAGTTTTTGAATTTATTTTATTGTTATTATAATTATTGTCGGAGCATCATAGGATATGGTATAGTGGGCTGGGGTGGAGCCGCTATCACAATATTCGACTGATTGATTAAAATGCAAAAAGCGACAATGAGAATAATTCTCAATAAATTATTTTAGCATGAATCAGAGGCGCTATTCCAAAAACTCAACGTGATAAATATCAGGCAATTATTCATAAAAACTTTGCTTTGTTATATGTATGAAAATAGAACCTTGCGCCTTATCATACATTCTAAGTATACTCGGGCAAAAACTCGAAGAAAACTAGACCTGTCCCGTTAATGGAAACCCTATTTACCCAAAACAAGCATGTTTTATGAGACCGCGGATATACAATAAGCTACTACAAGAGATGGCAACGGTGTCGTATCCTAAATTCTGCGTGCTTATAAAGGAATGGCTTTTCAAAATTGGAAGAAGTCAGCTAGAAGAGTTCCACAAATGATCAAAAGAACTCATTTTATGTAATTCTTTTTGTCCTTACATTCTACCTCGTACTTATCATGTTTTGTTTGCTCCTCGTTTGTTTCTTTTCTTTTACTTCTTACATGTCTTTAGTCTGAATCAAAAATTTTACTTTGTTCATTTTACTTATTCTATGTTTGTGTCCTTTTTGATTTTTCTGTTTTTTACCATTTAATTTAATTTATTACCTTTATATTCTAGCTTATGAAACCTTATGACTACCTACCTCAAAACAGATACTTTATATGTACCTAACGAGATAGGAAGCGGCCAACAGGCTTGCATGTAAATGAAATGTATTATTAATACTTGTACTAAGGATTTTTATATTGATACACGCTTTAAGGGAACGTTGTTATAAAAATAAACGCCGATTTATCGGCACTGAAAAATGAAATGAATATCTTTTATGCCAGCTGCGCCAGTATTATATCTTTCAGTTAGCTACTTGGTGTTGTCCTTTCAGTCTGCGGGATTGGGTAGATCAAGAATAATCCGACGTGGTAACAATAGTATTTATTCTACAATGATATACAGTTACAAGTTAATAATAAAAGTTGCGTTCCGAGTAACGGTTCAGATACAAGAGGGCAGGGCGGTTTTTTATCCCTTTCGCACACGTGTCCTTCAGGCCCTCTTGCGCCTATGCACTCATCCATAGATACTTGACAGTTATTATATTTAAAACTTTGCATCTTCAGGGTTTTTCCTCTCACTGTCTCATTTGAGCTTTAATAATAAAACTCGGGTGGGCTAGAATTCGGGGTCGCAATACCGGACCCTTTTACCAAAAAAGTATTTTCCATATTAAGAGAAGCTTCCGCCGAGATTAGAGGTGGCCATTTATCAATGAAATAAAAACATTCAGATCTTCATTTTTAATAAGCTTTTAACAATAACACAAATGCTTAACTTCAGACATCTGAATAACACAATGTTTGCATGAGTAGTTGCTCGGACTGTATTCCTCGTAAAACGCTCGTAAAACCGCTCGTAAAATATCTGTCAAAAAAGGAAGTCACGGCTTCTTTGAGAAACTGATAGTGCTAACATCTTCGTTCGACTATATGAATTAATTATTTGTCAGCAATATGAAAACATTTAGTGACCAATCCTGTACGTTCATGTCGCGACTCATATCTCCACTTACTCATGCACGATATAAAAACAAAACTAATCACAAGGCATGCTTCTCTAGAAATGAATCACAGAACACAGATCTAGTCCGTCGGTCGATCGCGTCGACAGCTAGCGCAGTTGAGGCACATGATATATTTTGATTTAAAAATGTAATGCCGAAAAATTCAAAATCCCGGTATTTCCGAGAGTCGGGATCCCGGTTTGCGACCCCTAGCTAGAATCAAGATTTTTTCCCGTAAATAATTATCGAATGTTTATAATGCTGGAAATGGTGAAACTTGTAGTGAAACATGATGGGTACTGTTCGATACTGGTTATTTATTGCTTGTTTTCTTCCATTAAAGCTTTCAATTCATGATTTTCATCCCTTGATCCGAGGATCACGAGTTATTTTAACGTTTTCATTCTTAAACTTTTTTAATCAATGATGCAGACTTGGTTTCACTTATTTCATGTTTGATTATTCTGCATTTTTCCATACCGCCTACTCAGAATAATTTTTATTTATGATAATGTTTAAATTCGTGCAAAAACACCTGTAATTCTTATTATTTTAAACTCACTTTCCTTTATTTGAAAAGAGCAAGAGTATTACTTTTAAAAACACTTTTGAGATGTTTGAATTGAGGGTTTTCAGAATTTTCTAATCATTTGATAAAAAAATGGTCATGGTTATGATAAAAAATTGAGATTGTCAATTTTGCATATAAACGACGTTGGTCATGAATGAAATAATTTGGAATCATTGGAGATAGATAAAGCGTATAAAACTGATTAAAAAATTATAAACAACCAAATAAATTTAACTACAAGTCCCATTCTAAATTTTTTCCTGAAAATTCTTTTGGCAATTTTGTACCAAGTAACAATTTGAGGTAGGTACTAAATTTATTTTTTTAAAATAGATTCTGTTAAAGAAATAATAACATATGTTTTTGATTAGTTGATTGACATCCTGAAGGAGAAAATGATATTTTACGAAACCAGTAGACGTATTTTATCTCAATAAGTGGTTAATAAAACAAAGTTAACAAATAAAAATAAAAATAATAAGAATATTGATGTGACATGAATTCCTCTTACATTTTTTTATTTTATTTAAAAAAAAAAGGTAAAATGGATGCCCAAATTAATAAATATGTATTCCTAATTATCGAATATAAACAAATTTCATAGCAAAGAACGTTAAACAATATTTTCTTCCATGATACTACATCCCAGGGTAAGATTTTACATCATCCACATGTGTTTACTACCGAATTCCGTCTCTGGCTATTTTTCTACAATACCCAGATTCTCCACTTTCACGGTCTTTGTTCACACAGTCAGCCTATGCTTTCCTTGGCCTGTCTCAAGGTTGCTTCCACTGGGGTGTTCACATGGTTATGATTTTTCGTACTATCATCTGATATTCTTTAAAAATGTTTTTAGGACCTACAGATTCATTTTTTTTTACGTTAGTTTTTTCTATAAGTTACATTTTTAGAGTCCATAAATATCTTACGTTAAAAATCATATAATATTGAAATCGGTCATTATTTTTGAATCTACCTAATATGACATATCTATATGTATATAATATCTTTTATTTAATTGTTTTTATTAAAAAATAGAACAAAAATAGAATAGAAGTTTAATTGAATTATTTTGTAGCAATTTAAGTTTATTAATTTATTTTGTTTTAATTTTGAGCCAAACTATTTTATAACTTTAATAGACTAAATTTTTATAAATACAGGTACATATAATATATTAAAATTAAAAAGTCAAACATAAAACACGGTGACATCAGGAAATTACTTAAACAAAAAAAAGTCTTTTAAAACATTTTAAGCATTTTGCTCGTTTTAATGAAGAAAGTTTGGGCGATTTTAGGCAGTAAAATAAATACAAAAGTTTTTTAATTAAATCAAAATGTGTTGTATATTGTAAAAGAATATTTATTTTTTGTTTTCATTTTTAACGGGACCTTTTAAGTTTCTATTTTTTGATATCAATCAAGATAAAAATGTTCTCAGGTATACAAGGTCGTTAAGAAGCTTGTGTAGAGTTTTCTGAGCTATTCTACCCTGTGTATCCAATGTTTCGAATTCTGTTGCACGATTTACAACAGAGCTAATATATTTGATGCGAATTGTCAGCCAGAAAGGTTGGATACACATGGCAGAATACCTCAGAAAACTCTACACGGAAGATCAATAAAGTTAAGATCATTATTTAAATTTTTTTTTTTTTTATATATGTTATTAAAATATATTTTTAATATATATTATATAGCATTATAATCTTCTGCTGGATGAAGGCCCCCCCAAGTGTCTCCCATATTTTTCTGCCACATTCGTTCGATTTCGTCAGTCCAGTACCACTGGATGACTGAATTGAAGATCGTCCGTCCGTCAAGCGCAGTGGCCAGCCTGTTGTTTTTTTAAATTTTCTTCGCATGTTCTATTTCTACTTTTACCTGTTCCCTTTCTCTTAACCAAACGTTTTTGTTCTCACTCTTTGTATGACGCGCAATATACATCTTTATATATCTCTTTGATAATATATAAGCGGTTATTTGGTACTGCGGTAAGATATTTATCCTAATAGATCACCAAGTTCATCATATTTTCATTGCTCGAGCGGTAAGCTAAATTTGAAAATTGTAAGAATATTGATGTGACATCACAGACTACCAAATGCATAGACGTGAACTAACGCAAAATCCTTGTTTCAATATTTTAAATTTGGTGTCACCCACGTGATCACTTTGGTACCACTAACTCAATCAAATAGCTCCCCAACTTATTTTAAATATATGACTAGATTGGAACGAAAATTTGAACGCTGACATTAAAATATGAATTAATGTTAAAAATACGTTTTGTTTACACATGGATTTAATTTTCGAAGAGTCAATACTCTTACTGTTGCATAAAAGTGTCATAAATTATCAGATTTATGTTTCCACAAATAATGTGTATATAATGCCCCTCGTACTGCAACTTATATTCAAACCCCTCTCCAATACGTTACTTTATTTAATATATATTCATTTACTGGTCTGTGTATGATATGTATTCTTTTAAATTTTTAATATTATTATTTTAAAAAGTTATTCCAGTACGTACATGAATTACAAGCAGAAAACTGGACGGTGAGAATTATTTATGAAGAACTTTTAAACCTTTAATTCTATCCTGCATTGTTTCGATATATTTTACACATCTCTCATAGTTTAGTTGTCGTATCGAATTTATTTTATCACAGCCACAATTTTTTTTCCGACCTGCTCTTAATATTAATTTTATTGCCTCTTGATATTGTGTTATATCATTATATATAGTTAAAAAAAAAAACATTCTAGAGATATGTCCAAATCAATGCATAAAAATTGTTTAAGTCATTTTCTTGTTTTAAGGATATATGTGTAAAGATAACTCGCACTGTAAAACTGACAAACATAAATCACCTTTATGATATAATTATTCTAGGAAATACTATCTGGAATCCTCTCAGTTCGCACGTGAGACTTATTTCGATATCACTATCTCACTATGAGAGGTTCGCATCTAGGCGAGACATGTCCAAAACCGTATAGAGAAAGTGAGGTCTCACTAAATTAGTCTTTAAAAATAAACAAGTAGTTTTTAATCATATATTTTTATTAAATACTTTAATAAGGAACATAACAAAATATAAATATTTTAGAAAAACTTAAACAAAAATATTAAAAAAAAATAGTTTAATTTTAAAGATTTATCTAAGAATCATAATGGATAACAAACTCAAATAGAAAAAGCATATTATTAATCTTACAAACAAAATAAGGAAAACTTCCTACATATTTTTAAGACATCTTATTACCCACAAATATAAAAATAATATATTACACGTTTGTATAGTCACATTTGTAATACGGTATTATTGAATGGGGAGGAGCATATAAAACTTAAATAGCACAATTAGGAATTACTCAAAAAATTATGATGAAAATAATTCTAAAAAAAATGACCATCCAAGTGCCCAACTTTTTATAGAATTCAAAGTACCAAAAATAATAGACGTACAAAAAAAATCAATAATTCAAATATTAAAAATATAAATAAATTAAATATTAGAAGCGATTTCCGATCTTCAAGATTTAGAGACAAAATTGATATTCCAAAACTTAAACATACTGCAACCCAAAACCACTTTATTTACCTAGGAATTAAATTCTTTAATAATCTCCCCCTTACAATCAGAAAAATTACAGACTATTATTAATTATAAATTTGTAACTGAAACTGAAAAATAAGTAAACCGACTAACAGACATATAAAAATTTATTATCTGTACTTTACTTCTTCTCTATACACGAGTGTCCGACTCTCATAAAGAATAAAATTGTTTAAAATATATATATTTATAATTATCTGATTATGTTTACATAAAATGTATTATATCTGATTATATCTTCTAATAAAAAAAGGTTACCATGACTTTCAAAAAATTCAGTACACTTTCTTCACGATGACCAGGTATTTTTTAAAATTACAAACTTATATCTTCGTTAATACTAGACCTAAAGTAAACATAAACACTCACATTCCTTTTATTAGAGACAAAGTCTACTTGATTCTTGCAGTCAGTGCTGAAATGATTTTTTTAATTTAATTTTTTAAGTGTATTAAATCATATTTTCTTTAGTCACATGATGAAATAAGTAAAATAACATGTATTTAAAATACCCAATAGTAAAGCATTATGAAAAAAATACGGAATACAATACAGAACTTTGCAAAAAAATAATATGATCGTTGTGGTTACAAAACCAGGCTATCTGATTCAGGATTTCCTTTCGTCATCTCCAAGCTCCTTTTATCCCGGCCATCCTTTTAGATATCCATCAGATCTTGTATTTAAGCAGTACAATGCTCTAGACGTAAGACTAATTTATATATTGACACTTGTAAAATATTTCCATTCAAAAAATAACTCACCCTTAGAAATAAATCATGGTCACAAGACAACGAATAGATATCTACACACCTATTCCGAGAGCAACAACGAAATTCTTTCAACGTTTTAATATGTTTTTAGCTCTGAAACTGTACAACATACCTAACACTGACTGGAAATCATTCACTTACAAAAAAAATACGCAAATATGGACTCAATACATGAATCGATTGGGCAGAGTTCAGTCAGAAGCATCGTTGTTCAACATTCCAGCTTACAATACAATGCACAAATATTTTTTTATATATGTCTATTTTAATTAAATAACACTGCAACAAAATGAAAAAAAATTGTCTACTTTAACACAGTCTAGCAAAGTAGCCAGACAAAAATTATCAAGTCTCCACTGCGTACCGCTAAACTGACCCCGAGGAAAATATTTTCCTTAGAAATGACGGAATTCAATGAAACACAAATCTGTAAACCTACAAATATGTCATATCATTAATTATATGCCATTTTTCATTTTTTAAAGAACTTTAGTTAAATTAATAAGTTTTTGGGGACTAGTAATTTAATTCGGTTAACAATTAAAAAAAATATTTTTTCGTGAATACAGGATTTATATTTGTTGAATATTTTGAAAGTATATAATATAGATGATCCATGCCCGGCTAAATGGATAAATGAATTGTATTAAGTATGGTTAATTATCAAAGTTTCTTTATCTATTAAAATAGCCACAAAACCTCTAAGGCGTATCAAATACGTCTTGTTTTACACAACTAAACAAGACATTTCCGCCCAAATCAATCTTAAACTTCCTCCCTTGCTCCCCTGGCACTCTGGTTCAGAGCTAAGTTTTCCACTCCACCAGCCATATTCATTACCACACCTGATACTCGAGGGGCTCCTCCGGTTAATCTCTTAAACAGAGACAGATCTTTAACTTGAAAATACCTAGAAACCTACTGTCAAGACTGTGAATGTCAATTTCAAAGCACACAATTATTTACAATGTATTTTAGTAGTAAACAGAATCGCAATCTAAAAATGTAACAAATGTATATTTTAACGAAGCTTTTTCTTTAATATTTGGCAGCGGTAACTGTGTTCTTATAGTTTTTTTTTCTTCTTCCCTCATGTCATTATTGACATATGTAGCGCCTAATTCCAAAACCCTCTAAATCGGATTTCAGATAATTTGTGTTAAATATGCAGTTTTGTAGATTTTTTATCTGCTATATTCTGAACACATTGTTTTTCGTGAAAGTCACTTAAATCCATTGATATTGCATGTTCAAAATCAGGGTAAGTTCCAAAATACCCAAAATCAGACAGTATAAGTTGCCATTCCCCCTAAAATGAAATCGGCCAATTACGTTACAGCGTCACGGCGTTTCTACTGACACAGTAAGGAGGTAAAGAGGATCCTGTTCAAATCGTTTTTTACCAGCATGTACACCTGCGAGCTCTGGTCAAAATACAAGCAAGTGACGTACAACCGTCTCGAATTCAGTACAACAACTCATACAGAATACTGTTCAGATTGGCGCGTTATTGCAGCGCATCTATAATGTTTGCCGATGGCCGTATACATGGATTCATTCCGCTTCTGAGACATCAAGTTGCAGGCGTAAAGCTGCAGCTGGAGTTCAGTACCAACTCTCTAGTGCAAGCGGCGCTCTCACGGAAAGCTGGTGCCCTCACCAAAGAATGGCAACAACTTCACAATAGCTACAGATACAGTAATAGCCATGACTGAAGTATTTGTACATGTAGTATTTATATTTATATATATGTGTGAACTTTTTCTTTATTTATATTTTTTTTGGTTTTCTTTTCATAACATAAATAATATTTCATAACTTTAATGTATTATCTTTATGGCAAATCGGGTCTTCATAAAATATAACCCGTTCACGCTGGAACAAACATATTATTATTATTATTATAATGCTTATTAATAATCATGTGATCTAAAATCTAGTATGATTGCCAGTACGATATATACAGAAAAAAATTACATTACTGATTTGCCTCTTTAAAAAATGTTGATGTAAAAACAAACATTTGGTACACTTGCTTCCAAAATACATGATTTCATCCATAACTCAAAAACACATAAAGTCGTTTTAGGGGTTTTTGGAATTAAGCGCTACATATAGTGACCTCAATCCGATGAAAAACGGTTTGTAATAAAACTCTTCAAGTATTGGTCCTGTGTCACTCACTTCAGAATATCTCCAGCCAGGTACAAGAGATTCATCTACCGTTGTGGTACTTTTTCAGGTCTCTTTCATCTTATAATTGAGCACAGGATAATTTCCTTTTCTAATCTGTCATATTGATGCAAAATGTCTCCGAAACATTGAAATTATGTTTTGTTTACGTTAACCATACTAATATATTATTTAATAAATATCAGATATCTTATAGAGATGAAGCTATTTTTTATCAATGGAAAAAAATGGATGTATGTGTAATTACAGGGCTTACGACCTGTCTTCGGCTGACTTAAGTGATCACTTTACACAATTTAACATTCACCATTCCACCCAATCAACCTCCATATCTATCAAATTTTTTAAAGTTGTATATGTGGAATCACTTCGAGTACCACTACACCATCACCATCTATGGTCCATAGTATATACAACTTTCAAAAATTTGATAGATGTGATGATTGATGGGGTTATATTTATATAAAGTGATCATTTAAGCCAGCCGAAGATATGTCGTAAGCCCTGTAATTACCTCATACTTTATATATTCTCTATATATATATTTATTTAATAACAGTAAACGGGTAAAAATCCAGTAATTGTATGTTCTTGGACATATTCAAATATTGCTAAAATATATTTTTTGTTCTTTATCAACCCTTCACATTAAAATCGCCATGATGTCACTTCATTTATGTAGTTTTAACAATTTAATACGACATATTTGGGCATTTTAAATAGTATGTACTTAAAACTAAATAACGTTTAGAATTTTTAAATAATTCCTTTCAAAAGACAGTTTAATCTATTTAACTGACTGGCGGGTGCCACGATAAGTTAACACATATTTGATCTATAAAAATGTTCGACCGAGCGACTTGTCGTGTTCGCTGTAAACATATTCCAAACACTTATTTATTTGAACAGATAAATATTATCTTTATACTGTATAGATTATTCACAAATGTTTTTGTAAAAACTTGAATCCATATACGCTTAAGCATACGCTATTAGTCATCTCAAACGTATGTAAATGGGATGTAGTTTTTGTTATATTTTATTCAGATTGGACCAACGACATAACATTTCTTAACACGTTTGTTTGGGAGCATGTGTTCATTCTGTTCGTGTGTTTTATACATGTTAAAACATTACGAAATATTTTTAGAAATAATTTAACAATTCTCAGATATTAAGAAATAGTTAAAAACTGTTAAATTAATCCTTTACAACATGGGTGGCCAACCTTTTCAGCAGCCGGGCCAGATTTTCGAAATTAGATTTTCTACCGGGCCGTACAACAAAATTTCTTTTATTATTCAAGGCAAACGACGGCGTTACGAGCTTGCCACAGATTGGCGGTCGCACGACGCATTCCGCCTCACATTCACGCTTACGGCTACCACGCAAAAGTGGCGTGAGCGCTTTTTGAAATCAGCTTAACGTTGTGATTGTTTGTTTATACGAATATACCATTGAAGAAATTGTCACGATAGTTGAATCAATGTACTGAGATACTTCCATATATGAGACATGATACGAACTACGCACGTAGAATGTTTTTTTGGTGGTTTTATATACACTAAAAAAAAAAATGTATGCATATGCTCCGCGGGCCACAAGTAGACACTCGGCGGGCCGCGGGTTGGCCACCCACGCTTTCATGCTTTGCAATGATCCAATAAAAACCTTTTTTAAAAATATTTACTACAAAAATCTTGCGGTTTGTCGTTTTTAATAAAATTATACGATAATTTTGTATTTAACCACGTGAGTTTTCGTTGAATTTTAAACAGGGGCGTATGTACTTAAACTATTTTTTAAATAATTATAAATTAATTGATTTAGTTGCTACCGGTAGCCGCTAAATATTTTTTTGATACATAGGTATTTTCTACATTCTTTCTAATTTATTAATTTAATTTGTATTAAAAATAAAATATTTAAGATTATGTGTGCTATTTTATATCTTATGTTTTTATTAACTAAAATTAAAATTTTCTAAATTTAACTTATCTTAGTAATATTTGAGATAAAGGTCGTTTTAGTAAATGACAATAAATGTTTTTACATTATTTCTAAACAATATTTGGTTGTTCATCTATTAATAATTAAATAAGACTAATTAATAATTATAAAATATGTATATATTTATAAGAAAAGACAATAGTTTTCATGAAAGGTTTAATATTTGATCATTCTGATAAAGGAAAAGATCTAAGAAAATTCACTTTGTAAAATACAAAGATATTGTTTAATTATTTTTTTTATCTTTCGAATATGGTATAATTCCTTTTGAAAATAGTAAAAATAGAATAATATTAAAATGGTAATGAATTTAAGTCTTTGTTCAGTTGCCATTTATTAACAAGATGGTGGTATGGGATGATGTTATCCATGTATATAAAGGGTTTTTCAATAGGGACGCTCAAACTTTCTTTCAACAGGGACAAGAAACTACGCCATATTTCTTCAACGTTCTCAACAATTGGGCATTTCTGTGACGTCATTGTGGCGAATTTTGCAAAAAGATCTTGGCCTACATCCATACAAGATCCAGTTGACACAAGAACTAAAGCCGCTTGACCATTTGAAGCGTCGCCAATTCCTCAATTGGGCTGCACAACAATTTGAAAATGATGCTGAATTCCATCGAAAAATCATCTTTAGCGACGAAGCTCATTTTTGGCTCAATGGATATATAAACAAGCAAAATATGCGTTATTGGGCAGGCACCAATCCACACGTGCTTCACGAAACATAATTGCATCCCGGAAAAATCACTGTTTGGTGTGGATTACATGCCGGAGGTGTCATTGGACCATATTTTTTTGTTGATGATGCTAATCGTCATGTTACTGTGAATGGTAATCGTTATCGCTCCATGATAACTGATTATTTTTGGCCTCAATTGCAAGGTATGGACTTGGCCAATATGTGGTTTCAACAAGATGGCGCTACCAGTCACACGGCACACGCAACAATTGACTTATTGAAAACCAAATTTGGTGAGCGTGTTATTTCGTGAAATGGACCAGTTCAATGGCCGCCTAGATCATGCGATTTAACACCATTGGACTATTTTATTTGGGGCTATGTTAAATCTTTGGTCTATAACAACAAGCCGGCGACGTTACAAGAGCTAAGAGAAAATATTGAACGCGAAATTGGTGCGATTCGGGCCGAATTATGTGAAAAAGTGGTGGAAAATTGGATTCAACGATTGGACTTCTGCAAACGTGCCCGCGGTGGTTATGCGAGGGAAATTGAATTTCATACATAATTGCCACTAAATGTACTTAGAAACATAATAAATTTTATTTAGATATATTTATTCGTTTTTGTTTTATTTTAAAAAAAAGTTTGAGCGCCCTTAATGAAAAACCCTTTACGAGTATATATAGTTAACAATTTTAACAGTGGGTAGTTTCGAGATATCCTGATTGGAATTGGAAAAAAGGCATTGAAAATTTTCAGAATTTAAGTCATAAGATCCTCTATAATAGGTACTTCAAGTATATCTATCGAAATCTATATTTTATATTTAAATCATTATCATCATTTACATTGATCCCTTTTCCCAAAAAAGTGGAAAATTAAGAAAAGAAAATAATTTTACGCGTGATGCTATATAAAAATGATGAGTAATTAAAATAATAAAAGCATAGATAGGCATTTTGTAATTTCAAAAATACTATCAGTAATTTGCAGATAACCTTGTAAAATCACGAATCAAGAAAACTAAAAAAAAACTTGGCCTAGGAGAAGGAGCCAATCACAAGAATCCAAAGAAAATAATTGCGAGACTTTAAATGAAATCTCGGTAACAACTTAAATGGCAATTATTGGAATTGAAAAGTCGGGAAACTTTAGCAATATAACTGTCAGAGAAGAATTATTTTTCTCGTA
The DNA here is from genome assembly GCA_022840565.1 of Eubasilissa regina. Classification (NCBI taxonomy): domain Eukaryota; kingdom Metazoa; phylum Arthropoda; class Insecta; order Trichoptera; family Phryganeidae; genus Eubasilissa; species Eubasilissa regina. The sequence goes on from JAINEB010000019.1 coordinate 9,884,118, forward strand.
CTATTTCTGCTGAACGCCTTTTTATGATAGCATGGAGTCATGCCTGTGAAAAATTCTGATTTCATAACAAATTGCTTTTGAGTAATCACGTGATTAGCAGCGATAAAATATCCAGCTGGAATGAAATATGTGTATAAGCTACGAAAAATACCGCTTTTTGTACAAGCCAGCAAGACTTTCCGGAACAGCGGAAGTTTGCTTGAAATACTCGAAATTTTAATGAAGTCGCGTTTGTAGTTTTTTGCTTAAAAACAAAGATCACATTTTGATCTTATATATAATAATACATTATACAGATACCGAATACAGAGTTATTTTGTTATAATACAAATTGTGGGTGTTCTCAAGGGTAATTAAAATATACCACATGGGCGAGATATACAAATTAACTGGTTCAATAAGTTCCAACATAGGAGTGTGTGGAAAACACAAAAATCAAAGGTGGTACTTATCCAGTTATTTATTAATTCACTAAATATACAAAATACAATTAATTGATTGGGGCTAGGTAACTACGGTACGACCGTGGTGAGACTGATCGGTTGGTGCGTCCGGTTCAGAAGACGGCAGGTAGGAGAATTGTTGACCTCTCACTCATTTCAGTGTGCAGTGGGTGCGTGCGCATGATGCGTCGGCTGATGAGAGACCTCTACGGTTCTCACCACAATGTTTTTAATGGGACACTTGGGGCTTGTTAGGAACGTATTCTAGAACTAGTTGGGTGGCAACATCCAGCATAAACAAAAATATGAATTTATTTATAGAAAAGCTGTAAACCATTGTAAATATAGATTTCATGATTAATAAATTGTTTTAGTAACAGTGATTGTTCTTTACAATGCATCTAAAGTAACATATATAAATTATATATACCTAATACATAATAATAATTAATAATTATTATGTTCTTAAAATGTGTATAGTTTTCTATGACAAATTCGTAGAAAACCTTTCAACAATTTTTATTTAGTTTCAATAGTTATTTTGAACATTATCATCAAAAGTTACTCGTATGTCTTCGTTAATATTTGAGTATCTTGTGTTGGTGTAGTGGTCAAGACGTTGGCCTAGTGATCTAGTGGTCGGGGGTTCGCGCCTCGTTCCAGGACACCAGCAAGTTAATCCTATTTTTATACACACGCGTTTAGCTTGGTTTGAAAATAGTATGAATATTGATGTGACATGCATTCCGTGTACGCATCTTTATTTAAAAAATAAAATAAAATATGCGATCTATTTTATCTACTCGTATAAGTGATTGGATGGAAGATGAGAAATGGATCGGTGTTATCTCATTTATTTTAAATCGGTAACTATTGCTACTACTGGCACTTGGTGCCACTCGACTAAATAAACTTTTATAGCTTTTGAAGTAGCGGAATAACAAGGCTAATGTCCGCTCAAACGAATGTATTAATTAAAATAATATGTTTGTTAATCATCGTCGATAATTTGAAAACATTTACTCACGGTTTGACTATCGGAAGATTCCATTGAAGAATGTTTCAGAACTAACAATTTTTTTTTATTTTTAATAAACTTATTACTGATGAGTTTTATTACCTAAAATGAATATTGTAAAATAATTTAACGAAAATAAAAAAAATATTAATTTAAATATATTATTTTTTGATGCTCGTAGTTTTTATAAAGTGTGTATACCTATTATATAGTGAGTTGCCAGCGAGAAGCCTTAAATTGAGAGGATGAATAAAAAAGGATTTTGGGCTTTCACGTGATGGATAGGAAGTTAGATATATACTTTTATATTATAATGGGTACATATAGACGCAAAGGAAGCGCTAGGTAAAGCTATATTAAAGGTTTTATTTATTTTGTATATTTTTTATGGTATTATTATACAGATATCTGATAAGTCAGCATTTAAAAAAATGTAATATCCTTACTAACATATTTAAAATATCTTCTTCGGAAAAAATATTTTTAGTTTTCTTTCATTGTTTTGCAAAATGGTCGTGTCGGTAGTGCTTTTTTCAAATCTAATTTGATAATAATATAAGATATACAAAATTATGGTGTGTATCAAATTCCAGCTGTATAAAAATTAACTTTGTAATGTGTTCAATTGTTGTCGATGAAAAAGTGGAAAATTTATTCATTTTACATAGTGAATATTACGTTCCACGCCGAAGTTATTTTTGAATAACTAGAAAAAGAAATAAATTTTTTAATTTAGTTTTTAATTATTTGATTTATTACAATTATAAATGAAATGTGAAATCGGTCAAGTAACCGCCTCCAGCAGTGGCACGAATGCGTGGGTTTTTAATAATATTTTTAATAACATTCTTGCACACACCGCGTGTTATTATTTCAGCAATTTCATTTCAAATATTATCCTGTAGCATCAAAATTGTAGACCATTGCTTTAACTTAACTCTACAGAAAATAGTCGAGAGCCGTCAAATTAGGTGATCGAGCAGGTCAGTCTATATCACCACTTTTTGACACTATGCGGCCGCGAAAAACTTCTCTCAAAATTTCAAATGTACCTTGGACTGTGTGTGAGGAAGCACCGTTCTATTAAAACCACATATGTTGTAAGTCCAATCAACCCAATTCGGTCACCAAGAAGTTTTACAACTTGTGACGATAGCGATTACCATTAATGGTTACAACATTGCCATTATTATTTATATAAAATGTTTTAATAACTTTAACAAATTTTTGAGGTGTAGGATGCTCCAAAATAAATTGTAATTAACTATTCTCTATGACTACCAGATGCGAACTGAAAAATATCTGCCATAATAAAATGACAGCCAAACAAAAGCGGCCTGGAACATAATATTCACCTGTATATACTTTCTTAAGCACAGCCTTATGTTGTTACCACGTTAGGTAAAGATTCGTAATATATAAAATATTGGATGCTTTTGTCTTTAAATTTTTTTATAATGTTCTACAAGAGTTTCAAATTATTGATTTAATTTTCCCAATACCAAAATTATAAATAATATTATAAATTAAATGAATTAACTAGAATAATATACAGAAAGAATCTGTTTATGGAAAAAATATTTTAATTGCTTCCGAGATTCGAACCCGGATCTTTTTATATCCGAAAAAACACCTTCTGAAAATCTACAACTTTACGAAAATAATGTGTTCTTCTTAAAAATAAAAATAAATTATAAATTAGACATTTTTCTGAACTACAGGAAAAGTATTTGGGAATAATTTACTTAGTAGTCGGGATACCAAGAAATTATATTTTATTGCGTATACGATTTTAATATTTTTTTTGTGTTATTTTTTTACACATAGAACGTTTTTAACATCAACATGAAATCTTTTGAATTTATAATTATAAATCCACTAGCTAGGAAACTGGTACAAAAATAAACACATACGCTAAATAATTATTTTATTATTTTTGGTACGAATGTCAGAATACATTAAATTTTTTGTAAATCTGTTTGGAGAAGAAAAAAAATAGGTATCTCAATATTCGCCTACGTAGCTCTCTACTGAGTTTTGATGTTGACAGTAATATATTTCCAAATTCGAACATCTGCCCATCATATCTGCTTACTATATTTTTAGACTATTACAAATTATTTATTTTAATATAAATTAAATGTATTAATTAGAAAGATATACAGGAAAATTCAAATTATAGAAAAAATATTTTTGTTGCTACCGAGATTCGAACCTGGATCCTTTCTTATCCGAGGAAATGCGGTAACCAATTACACTAACTACACCAACATAGTAAGTTTACGACATATTTTCGAACTTATAGTAGTTCTTTCAAATTGATACATCTATTAAAATCTATCACCTTTTTAATTAATTATATACGTATTAAAATGCTAAAGAGAAAACAATGTTTAATTATTCGAATCAATTAAAAAGATATGCAGAAAAAGTTAATTTAAGGGAAAAATATTTTAATTCATTCCGGGATTCGAACCTGGACCTTTTCCTATCCAGGGAAATGCGTTAACCAATTCCTCTATATCAACCAAAAACGTTTCCGATAAATTTTGGAACTTGTATTCTGTAGCTTTTTAAAATTGATACATCTGTTGTTCCATTTTTAAAAGCACTCAAATTTATATTGCAATATATCTTAAATGCCTTTGAGTAATACATTAGTTAGCGCACTTTTCTTATTAGAAAAAGGTCTAGGTTCGAATCCCGGTAGCAACTAAAATATTTATTCGATTAATAGATTTTTTCTATATATCTTTCTAGTTGATTAATTTAATTTGTATTAAAATTCCACAAAACTTTAAAATATAAATGTGTTCTCTTTAAAAATATTATTTATTAATTTAGTTGGTTATTTATGATTCTTTGGTTATTTTATACGCTTTACAAATTTCTAAGCGTTCTAAATGATTCAATTTAAGACCAATATTATTTAATCTTATTAAACCATTTTTTACTGTCGTAATAATAATTGTTTTAGTTAGGAATGTATAAGATTTATTTTTAAATTAATTTCCTAATATTTTAACGTAAAGGAAGAGCAACTTGGCTATGTGAATTTGGTTGTTTATTGAAAATGATTTTCTCGTAACCAGTTGGTCTACGTATTAAGTTGACGGCGATTACATACAAAATTAATAAATATTATTGTCGACATTATAATTATTGTGTTATTGTTTAAACTCAATAAAATCTTGGATTTGAAATCAAAAATCATGCGATGAAAAGTGTATGTTAAATTGACAGTATACCTATTTTATTATTCAATAAAAACTCTGGTATTAACAACATTTCTTTCTTTACAAAACACACATTTGAATACAAGTAGTGAAAACATGAATTATTAAAATATCCGCGCGTTCGGCTTAACTAAAAGGGCAGGTTAAGCCTCCTGTAGGGCCTTCGCTTCAAAATGAACCCATCACAGCTAAATGTCGTACGGCAAAATGCTGTCACCCTGACCCGAGTCGTATAAATCATACTTAAACCGGAAACAGCGTCACAAACCCTCCAAATATCGGGGGAGGTAGCGTCCCTTTATAGCCGGAAAACGCTCGACTAACTTCCCCTACAATTTACGAGCTATTCTCATCGTTAGCTTCCTGTCGCCTACGCCTCTACGGAGGTACGATGAATGGCTACGACGCCGAGGCTCTACGCCAAGAAAGATACAGACCCGCGGAAATCATTAGACAAATATAATAAATGTAATTTTAATTACACAGATTTAAGTACTCATACATTTAAATACGGAAACCTCGAGAGAAAATACACCCTACGGGTGATAAGGCAGATTTAGTTAATAAACGTTTATGGTACTTAAAGATATGTTAATCAATAAACGTAAGTACTGCTATGTGATAGATATTATTTGTTTTATTTAATAACTAGATCATGTAAGGAGCAATAGTAGCTGCTACGCGGCCACTGTCAGAGATTTGTTGAGATATAATTTTCAATATTGAAAAAAAAAAATTAATATATTTATTATTTTCAATTTTACAATACATACACATTATATTTTTTAATATTTTCCAAACTGCATAATTGTTTTACGGGAAGGATTGCCCTTCTCATAGTAGTTAAAGAGTTTTTATCAACAATTTTATTAAAAATAAAATACAACAAAGGAATCAAAAATTAGATACGAGTGTAGTGTTTAATAAGTCTTTATTGATTTTATAAAATATTTGTGGCCCAACACATTCTCTCGTTTTGTCACCGTACACATTGTTCGCTATCAGTAATCTCATGGTTCTATCCGACGATCTGGTAGAACAGCTATGATTCATATTTACATCATTTATTAACTCTTTTTATATTATATATAAGAATTAAATATATTAATTAGGAAGATATACATATAAAATCAATTTTATCGAAAAATATTGTTGTTGCGCCACCGGGATTCGAACCTGGGTCTCTTTCCAAACCGAGGAAGGTGCAATATCCAACAATGCTATAATGACGATATTTTTAGCGACAAATTTTTGAACCTTATATATTACCTTTTTTAATATTGATACATTTAATCGTTTCATCATTTGAAAGAGCCATCTACCTTATTTTTACGGAATCTCAAATACCTTTGAGTAATATGATAGCAGACGCCAGAATTATCAATACATTTTTATTAAATTTTGGACACATTGATAAGAACGTGTTCTCCTAATATTTTTATATTACACTATATGTTACTTTTTTGTCAACTGGTAAGATTTTGCATATTGTAAATAATTAAAAATAATCATCTTTATGCAAACACTTCGTTCTGTTATCTAATATAAGTTTTAAGAATCTTAATTGTAACTATTTAATTTTATCAGTATATGTTTTATAAGATAGTCCATAGCTACTCACTCCATAACTGATAACCGTGTCGACCAAAATTGATTATCAAACAAAATAAATATCACAATACGACCCAACTTAACCGATGAATATTCAAACATGTTCTTAAAATAAGATAAAAATTCATTATTATTTATAATACGTCGTAAGATATTAGCATACCGTACATCATATTTGATGGTTAATTGATGACTGGTGTTTGCACATTTATCAAAAATATACATAAAAATACAAAGGTATTACAAAAATCGTAAATTATTAAATTTGTTTAAAAATTCATGACTCGTGTTAACGTTTCTATAGTTAAAAATATCCTAGTTGGCGTTTGATATTTAAAATATTTTGTAGTAATCAAAATAAAACAAGAACACGGATATATACATATTTTTTTGTTTGATTTCAGTGTTTGTGGTTCAGTGATAGTACATTAAGTTAAAATCTTCAACCACTTGGTAATCTCTTGATATCCGTAAAAGTTATATAAAGAATGGAACATGGGAATTGACTAGTGTGTACAAAATGTTTGCCCTGTTATGAAGAAAATATACAGGGTGTAATATACCTAGTCTAAAATATTTTGTGACCAAATTACGAGTCGAAAATGTTTAAGTGACATGTGCCTAATCTAAACCATGTAAAAAAAAAATCGTAATTATGTCGATTAATTGAAATATTTCTTTGATTACAGATTGTACATTAAATACAAAATATTAAAAATCGTCGAATTTTGAGCGGTTAGACTATTTAATGTCAGATGATTAAGGGATCGAAGAAAAAATATAAATTAATAATGGAACAATTTCGCAAATATTTATTCCAAAGTATTTAGTCTTCAAACAATAGCATTTTCCGTAACATTGCAGAATTTGTACATTCTCGACTCATAATTTAGTCAGGTATTCACCCATAAAATATTGTAGACTGGGTCTGTTACATCCAGTGTATCGTATGAGTATATAAATCAGAAGGATTTGCTAATGTGTGAGCAGTAGATGCCCCAATAATCACACATCACTCACATGTTTATGGTTAATGATCGCGGAGTATATTGTGTAAATGTGTGTGGCTTGAGCAGACTATGAAACGAAAACTATATTTTTGTCACTTGATTTATTGTTAAGCGTAGTTTATAAAATTAAATTGCACTATAAAATATCTACACGCATAGAGTCACTCATTCAGATAATATTCTTCGAGATATTGCTTGGAAGGTGGTGGCAAAAAGAGTTAGGCTCGAGATCAGACCTTCAAGATGGTTGCGGGCACATATTGGCACTCGACGTCTGTACTGGGTGCGTTTTTACTGTTAATTAATAAAAAAACAACTAGAAGGAGGACCCACTCTTTCCCGGGATCGGTTTAGAAAGCTTAGAAATGCTAGAGCTTTCTTGTCTTGTAAAAAATGTAAGAAATTCAATATGGTTTTTAATAATTTTTGCAATTTTTAAAAAATTTAGATCCTCTGGCGTCCCTTAAGTGCTGTCTTTATTCATAGAATACACGTAATATAAATCCATAGAACATAGTTTTACATATAGATGGAAAATTGATGGAAAATTAAGGTGCAAATTAAGGATCCATTCATCAAAAAACACTCTCAAAAGAGGGAAAGTGGATGAGATACAAAATGGATTGAGTCACACTTACACGGACAGACTAACGGAGTTGCAGTGAGACGTAGGCGCGTAGGGGGAGATCCCATCCACGCAGGCCGACCTAACCATCTACTTAAGGAGCTCCAACGTGTCACCCATACCCGAATAAATATAAAACAAGATTCGTCCCATTACTAATTAGATCTGCATTCCTGGACGGGCGGTGTCTAAATCCATCCAAACCGCCAATCATACGTTCACGTGTATCTCTTAGTATCTCACAATTCTACAAAATATGGTCAGGGTCTGTTCCACTCTCCCACACGTACACCACGGGGCATCCACAAGTCTAAACTCAAACAGTTTACTTCGGAATTGTCCATGTTCCGTAATCATCTGCCATTCAAAATGATTTAGGTCTGGAGGTTTCATCATGCCTTTCAACTTGACTGCGACGTTAGGAAGAAATGAATAAGTCAATTTCCCTATGTTCCAAGCGTTAATTGTCTCATTCTTAGAACTAGATCTTTCAAAGACCCGTCAGTTTTTACTGCTGTTAGGAGCATTTTACGCACCAATATAAGCAGGGGGCATTCAGGATCATCGGCGGTGATGATGCCGGTAGAGACGATAGACTTTCACAGGTTTACAAATGTCTAACAAGACATTTCATATGTTGACAATACTTATTTCGTTTTCCGCATCTTGACTATATTGTTGTTATATTTATTATTCTGCATCACTATATTTCGGTCTATTAACATGAACCAACATAAATAAAATTTGTCATAATTGTGTTGTAATATAAATAAAAATATTTTAATTTTCAATAAATACAATATTTAAATATTTAATTTTTGTCTTGCTACTAAAATCACTGCGAAATAATACGAGAAAATTATTATTACCTATGAGAGAAAATATTTATTCAAATAAAATATAAGCCTTAGGTTTTCGATTATAATTCTGATAATATATAATTTGTGAATTATTTAAAATATTTCTTTGATTTTTCAGTTTTGTGATCGAAGGTCGAACAACGAAATCAAGTACCATCGTTTGCCGCATAGAAAGTATTTTCTTAACGAAATTGAAATATCGGAATAATGTATATACGTGAATTTAAATATTTTATTCTAGAATCTTACCTTACATAAATAATAGGTATTATTTTTTAAAGGTCGTCGGTCTATTTAAAAATAAAACCGTAAATCTTTTGAGTCACAAAATATCGTTACCGATTTATTTCTCTTATTGAAATAACCCGGAAAAATAATACTTCCCTTGTTAACGTCTGAAAAATGTCAATCTAATTTTAATGGGGATACTTTCTACCAGTATAATCCGTATACAAGTAGATCTAAGAAAGAAAAAGTGACTATTACTATACGCTGAGAAAGTTCTCCAACAAATATGTTTTTATTTTTTATTACATCCTTTACAAACATATTTTAACTGCTAGACTTGTAAAAAATATTTCCAGTAGGTTATCTGTCTGCTGGTTTACAAAACTTACTGACATGAATACATTTTATATTAAACTAGCGGTCCAATTCCAGCGTTGCCCAAGATTCAGATTAAGTTATGATTTTAAATAGTGGTTTAGGGGGAGGGGGTGTCATTGTTTTGCGCGTTTGGTCTAATCAGAGGGAGGGTGAAGTGTCCGGGGAAGTAGAGTGGGGTGACTCGCTATTCTTCCAAGGGTCTTAGACTGAAACTGAAGAAAAATTTAAATTCGTGAGGTCCAGCTTCGAATCCGGGTATATCTAACCAAATATATTTTTTTGCATATCTTTTCAGTCGATTAATTTAATTTGTATGTATGAATTAAATATATTAATTAGGAAGATATATTCTTATTGTGAGGTTGTAATTATTCAGAACATATGATGATATTTTATATATATATGATATTTTATATTTTATATATATATATGATATTTTATATATATATGATATGTGATATTTTAAATACTAAATTAATGTATTAATTATAAATATATACACATAAAATCAATTTTGTCGAAAAATATTGTTTTTGCGTCACCGGGATTCGAACCTGGATCTCTATTTCCAATCCGGGGAAGAGTTAAAATGTATATTAAAAATTAATATACATTTTAACTCTTGGAAAATATATGTATCTCAATAACTAAACAATTATTCAAAGGAAGAATGAAATAGTAGGTGTTTTACCAGTCACTAACATATGATCGAGTCATATCTCAAAAATGATATCGGCTTTAGAAAATGTAATATCGAGTGAAGTGAACCATTGTTAAATAACAATTATGCTATTTTTCACCCTCTTCTAGACCATCGTTTCGCGCTGTAAACTGTCGGGCTTAATTTGTTAAATGAATGTTTCGGAGTTGCGACGCTATAAGGGTAGATTTGTGTGGGAAATAATTTGCCCCCCTTTGACATTAGCTGGCTTAGTATCCAATTCCGTGTTTGATTGTAGGTGCTTACGTCACTTCCGTGATTAGTCGGCTCGTGAGTGAAACAAATGTACAATTGTTATTCGCGTAGCATTAATCACGTGGTCTACTGGGTGGCTACAATAAGGCATATCTTACATGGACAGGGAGAAGCTGTATAATGTAAATATGTAATGTAATACATTATTTATGTTTTAGTTTACCTACGATATAATATGCATTCGTGCGAATATGCTGTCATGGCGTTTCAATCGATGCAGTAAGGAGGTGATGAGCATTCTTTTTAAATCATTCTTCGCCAGCATATAAACCTGCGAGATCTGATCGAACTACAGGTTAGTAACGTACAGCCTTCTACAAATTCAGTACAACAACTCAACTCATACAGAATACTGTTCGGATTGGCGTGTTATTGTAGCGCATCTACAATATTTGTCGAAAGCCGTGTGCGTGGATTCGTTCCGTTTCTGAGACATCGAGTTGCGAGCATAAAGCAGCGACTGGAGCTCAACACTCGGCAATAACTCTCTAGTGTTAGCGGCGCTCTCATGGAAGGCTGGCTCCCTGACTAGAACGAATGGTATCGACCGAAAAATAGCTAAAGATATAATAATAGCCCTAATTGAAATCTATTACTGATTATACTATACTATTATGTACATGTGTGTTTTTCATCTTCTTTTTTTTCTTTACTTCTTTTAACATTATTTTCTAACATGTTGTATGTATTATTTATATGGCAAATCGAGTCTCGCACAAAGAATCTGAACACGTTAGAATAAAAATTATATTGTTACATTATGCTAATGTACGTTGAATAAATAATACGTTAGAGAAGAGCCTGGAATTGGCAAATGAAAAACGAAAGAACACTGTGAATGTGGTGAAAATAGAACATAGTAAAATATATATATATATAAACTTTAAACTTTAAACTAAAAAAAAATTACATTTACGTCGGATGTCGCACTATATATGCATATTTACGACAAAAGTTTTTTTTTTTTTTTCTTTTATCTTCTTGTGAATACATATTCACAAGAAGAAAAAAGAAAAAAAATGAACTTCTGTTGTAAATATGCGTATATAGTGCGACATCCGACGCAAATGTAGTTTTTTTTAGTTTAAAGTAATGTTTGTGATACCGTAGCATTCAATTGGAGCAGGACTAGATTCAGTAATTGTACATAGATTCCAGACTCAACAACAAGCACCACGAGAGGGAGACGGCACATTATTTGAGCGGAAAACCCATACACACAAGATATTTGACGAAAATTTGGATCTTTCAAGAGGATCCTTCGTGAATGTGAAATAAAAAAAAAATATACGTGGGATTGGATAATGTAAGAATCTCCATGTTAAATCTGTCACCACCACTGACGTGATGACGTGTTCTTCTATGCGAAACAGATTTAAAAAAAAAACTAATATTTTAATTATAAAAGGATTGCTTAAATTTTTGGAATAATAAATAATTTAAATATCAAAATCCAAAGTATAACAATAAAATAAAGGCCATGGATTTATCATAAATATGAGTTATTTTAAAATAAACTTTAGTTGTATGTAAATGATCGTATATATCGTCCAACTAAAGATCTCAAGCGCGTGCAGTCAGTACATTGAAATAAGCTGTCCTTGATTATATATTTTGAGATATAAAGCGAATTCAAATATTTATCTGACAATAAGATAGAAAAAAGGTACTTACCTATTTATTTATCTGTTTAATACTAGTACATGTATACATAAGCAGGTTCAGTTTTTTTTTTTAAATAGAGAAGCGTACACGAAATACAAGTGCATGAGTTATGGTGTGGTGTGTGTTGAAGTTATTCAAATTGTGATTGACTCGAGATTGTGCCAGAAGGTTATGATGCTGTGAAACAGAAACTTCTCTTCTTATCTCACACATGTTAGTTGCATACTGCAGTGTAGAGTGCCTGTTGTAACTAGAGCAGGGCATATAAATGAAAGAGCATTTACAAGGCTTCGTTTATTGAGGTGATGAATTAATACAATTTAAATGAGCGGTTAAAATTTGGAGTAGCTCGTTAAAGACGCGGTTGAATGGCGGTGTTGGTGATAGGACGGCCTGCGAAGAAGTGATATTAGTTGCTTGAGCGGTATCATCTCTGGTGCTAATGGTTTATTTGCGTCTGCTTATTGGCCGCTCTGGTTCGGGCCCTAATGCTTGAAAGGTGATCCCTTACACGGCCATGTCTACGGGCGAGAGTAGGATCACCACACATGTCACATTAATATTATTACAATTTTCAAACTACGCTAATAAAGTCTGTAATTATTTTATGTAAGTGACGTTTATCGATAAATCGAACGCCGTGTTAAAACTGTTCTCTGACTTTATTTTCAGATCTAAATTTCAACAGTGTATGATACTGCGATTAATCTCAACTAATTTCTGAGATGTACATCATCGTATCTTATTCAATGGACGTTTCCATAAAATGTCTTGTAAAGGATGATTTTTTTTTGAGGTATAGGACTTTAAAATGAAATAAAACAAATAAAAATCGTGGTCTTTATTGGAAAGATAATTTATGCCATTAGTGTTTCAATATGTTTTCGCACGTATGGACGCTGCGGCTGGCTCAAATAAAGCGCAATCTGGAAGTCCAATTTTCGACCACTTTTTGGAAGAGCTAGGGACGTTTATTGGCAATAACGCGACGAATGTTGGCTTACAAGTCATCTATCGTCTTTGATTTATCGGTATAGATTAGCAACTTCACATATTCCTAAATAATCACACGATCTTGGAGGATAATTCACAGGTCCATTACGCGAAATTATGCTCTCATCGAATGTTTCCTTCAATAAATTGATTGTGGCGCACGTTGTGTGGCATGTTGCGCTGTCTTTTTAAAACCACAGATCTTCTAGATTAATGCCATTCGATTGGAGAACGAAAAAGTCAGTAATCATTGATCTATTGCTGTACACGATAGCGAATCGGCTTATTCGTGTCCTTCTCACTTAACTGCACCAACAGCTTCTTCAGTGCGTACTGTACGACATCTCTGCGGATACACATTATCAATTAGAGTATGCGTGATGCAAAAACGATCTATGGTTATTCGAATTACTTGCTCGGATAAACGATTATGTCAACCGTAAAATGAACGTAAGTTTCGCGAACTGAAACACGATTTTCGAAATAAATTTACACAACTTACAATCGTTGTCCTGGCGTAAGTTTATTCATGATGAAATAGCAAATTAAACTGAGCACAAATTAACTTCTCTAAAAAATACACCCCTTACTCGCTATGGTATATTATTTTGGATTTGATAGATGTTATCATATTTCCATAATAAAATGTCGTTGGAATGATTTGGGGTATAAAGTAATCTGCTTAAAGAAAACTCATCGACAATATATTTATTTTTATATTAAGTAGCATATCGAATTGTGTTATTAATATTACAATTTAAAATGAGGTAATTTCTCATATCCCACCGTATAACGCGCAACGACTTTCTGATCAAGAAAATATATTTTACATATATATGAATACGAATATACAAGCGGGAATAATATACGGCTAGAAAATACGGAAATGAATCGAAACACAATCCATAACATTTTTACAAATTCCCGAACAGCTGCGATCAATCAAGAAATAAATTATAACGTGTCTACGAAAAATTTAATATCGTCGAAGGATTTTATTTAAATTTCGCTAATTTTTCATACATTTAGAATTATCGCGTGCTACCAAAAAAAAAAAATACCTCGCTGAACGTGGAACTCAATTTGTTAAGCCAAAGTGATCGCGTTTAATTCTAGATTTTTGTTAACAGGTGATATTTCAAAGTATTATTAGTCAGCAAAAATTTACTACTGAAGAGTGACATTATCGGAATGAAGATATTATGAACGTGGCCTGGTTATACTACAATTGTGAGGTATAGAATCCAAATCAGACATATCCAGTTTTTATGGTTTTCGAGTATAGTATGTACAAATATAAAGAAAATTAATGTCTACTAGACTAGCTTATTGAAATTAAACAATTATTGCTGAATTTCGTATAAAAATGCATTTAATATTTATTAAGGAAAACACATTCTTATTGTGAAGTTGTAATTATTCAGAACATAGGTCTGTGATATTTTAAATACTAAATTAATGTATTAATTATAAATATATACATATAAAATCAATTTTGTCGAAAAATATTGTTTTTGCGTCACCGGGATTCGAACCTGGATCTCTATTTCCAATCCGGGGAAGTGCACTACCTTTGTGCTATAACGCCAGTATTTTTCTTGACAAATTTTCGAACCTATATGTTACATTTTTCAAATTAATACACCTAGTGCACTTCCCCGGATTGGAAATAGAGATCCAGGTTCGAATCCCGGTGACGCAAAAACAATATTTTTCGACAAAATTGATTTTATATGTATATATTTATAATTAATACATTAATTTAGTATTCATTTAATATTTGCTTATTACGTCAATCGCATGTCCAATTGACAATTAATTCAAAGTTAGACAAATATTTTTTCAGCCAATAAGGTGACAGCATTTGGTCATGTGACCTGTGGTTACTGGTCATGTTCAATATTATCCCAAATGTAACAGTAGCGGTACAATGATTTTTTTTTAATTTTACTCGAAAACAAGTAAAGTGGATATGTCTGCTTTTGATTCTGGACCTCACAATTATATGTAGGTTGTAACATCTTATTCATATAATAAACTAAAAATTTCTTTGTTTATGTGAGTTTTAATGATATATGTGTGGTTAAATTCACAATTGCAGGACAGAAGATATGAAAAATATGAAATTTAAAAATTAAAAACATAGAGACGCGTACACGGGATACATGTCACATCACAAACTAGCAAATGAATAGACGTGAAATAAAGTGTACATACAGGAGAGGGGTTTGAAACATTATTTGCGGAACGAGGGGCATTCTACACACTTTCTTTCTGGAAACATAAATTCGATAGTTTATGACACATTTATGCAGCCGTAAAATTATTTATTATTCGAAAGTTAAATCGGTGCAGATACTTATTATATAGTTAAAGGTTTCTGAAGTTATCTTGTGGGCTTTAGAGCTACCTTCCAGGCAAACATACCTTACACAGGTATTCACGATATGCTCCGTTATTTGAGAAAATTTGCATTTTTGAGAACACATTTTTGCTGTTAATTTATATTTTCAGAATAAAGTTTTGTGGTATTTTAATACAAATTATTTGATACATTACAGATTTTAAGATAAAAATTTGTCGAAAATGTATTCAATTACTATAGCGAAATCGGAAAACGCATTTCTCCGGATAGGAAGAGGTCCAGGTTAGAATCTCGGTACCAATTAAATATTTTTTCGAGTGATAGATTTTTCCTGAATATCTGTCTAATTGATTAATTTAATTTGTATTAAAATACTACAGAACTTTGTTCTGAAAATTAATCTTCATACTAAAAATGTGTTTTCCGTAATTGAAAAATTTCTAAATAGTGGTCGCTGGAAAATAGACTTTTCACGTAGACAAGACAATTCTTAGGAAAAATTCTGAATATTTTTGATAAGATACTGATAATTATGTATTTTATATTTTTTCGTGATTAATTTATTGGCAGAAGTGTTTCTCAAAAAAAACCACCTATTTTATTCATGATTAAAAATTCAAGCTATTTCTTCGATTATATTTTAACTTTTCCAGTTTGAAAAACGCAGTATTGAGTAAAATAGGTCTAATTGTAGTAACTTTAAGTTAGTATTTATAAGCTATTCAAGCCCATATAGTAAATGCAATGAAACACATTTTTATTTTATCTATTCATTATTGCTTCTTTACTTACTTCATTGCTATGACGTTTATTTGCTTTTATCAGGCTCTCGGCCCTGCAATCGAAAAATATTTTCGCATGAGACCGATAGTAATTTTCATTGACTCCACCATTTTTAGCAGAGGTCGTTCAATTTAAAGATCTAAAATCTGGATAATTGTAAATTTATGAAATTGTTTCCGGGAATATTGTAACAAAATAGAGCCCTTCAATCCATAAAATCAATGCATATCGACTAAAAGGAGTTATGGAACTGTATGAAGCTATGCGAATATTTTATGCTCCAATCCCCAGGATATGCTCCAAGCTCCGGATTGCTCTGTCATCGGATCAATCACAAGCATAATGTTTCTGACTGCTTCCTGCCATTCAGAGGATAGCTTCCGGGCTAAACGTAAGATAATTGAAAAATTGTAAATTTCAATAAAAGTGCACTAGAAAGCTACTATACATTAAATTTCTAAATTAAAATTTTATTTAGTATCAATAAGGCGAATTACACAATAAATCTGATTGTAAATACTAAATTAATGTATTAATTATAAATATATACATATAAAATCAATTTTGTCGAAAAATATTGTTTTTGCGTCACCGGGATTCGAACCTGGATCTCTATTTCCAATCCGGGGAAGTGCACTACCTTTGTGCTATAACGCCAGTATTTTTCTTGACAAATTTTCGAACCTATATGTTACATTTTTCAAATTAATACACCTGTCGTTCCATTATTTGAAAGCCATCTACATTATTTTTACAGAATCTCAAATACCTTTGAGTAAACCGACTGCAGACGCCAGAATTATCAATTCATTTTTATTAAATTTTGGACACATTAATACAACATATATTATTAAGGAAAACACATTCTTATTGTGAAGTTGTAATTATTCAGAACATAGGTCTGTGATATTTTAAATACTAAATTAATGTATTAATTATAAATATATAAATATAAAATCAATTTTGTCGAAAAATATTGTTTTTGCGTCACCGGGATTCGAATTCGGATTGGAAATAGAGATCCAGGTTCGAATCCCGGTGACGCAAAAACAATATTTTTCGACAAAATTGATTTTATATGTATATATTTATCATTAATACATTAATTTAGTATTTAAAATATCACAGACCTATGTTCTGAATAATTACAACTTCACAATAAGAATATGTTTTCCTTAATAAATCTTATTGTATTTAGGTAAAAAAAGTCATACTGCGTATTCAGTTCATGATTTAGTAAAACGGTCGATTGTACTAGCAACTACGTACCTAAATACATATTTATGCCTAATGCAATTCTATTATCAGAAAAACTAATAAATATCAAATAGTTTCACACAACTAGAAATAATATGATTTATTAAATGTTAGAAATATATTTTTTAACACGTTTTAATCGTTGAAATATATTAAAATACGGTTTTTTATCACGCAACAATTGATAAGACCTAATGCCTTATCATGACGTATTAGTTTATTATGTACTTAAAAAAAAATGCTACGGGGTGTCTGCGTGGTAGAAAAGTGAGGTAAGAACTCACATTCAGATTTATTTACAGGTGTATAATTTTCACATTCAACATGATTTCGATAAATAGTTTATCTGCTTTATTATTTATTATGATTCTATTACATGCATGTGTAATAAATTTTGTTTCATGTTTTTAATTAATCTTGGTATTCCTACAGTAATTTAAATTATAAATGTTACCTAATATAACAGAGAGATTTATTTATTTCATGATCTAGATAATTTTTGTGATGAAGCAGTTGAAAAAAACTAACACATGCAACACATTGGATGCGTTGTGTTTTTGTGTCATTGATGCCATCTGATGTCGGAACATTTTAATCATAGCTGGTAAAGTGTCGCTCTACAACTGTGTTTAAATATTAGTTTTGTAAGTTATATTAGTGTTGGTTTTAGAACTTTAATTTTAATACGCATGGATACATTTATATTGTCCATGTATCGGTTTGAAAAAATAAAAATACATACAATTTACAAACAGATGTGAAACATTTTGTATTTATTCTCGCAATTTTAATCCAACGAGAAGGTAGAAATTGGAAATTCTAAATTTCAGAATTGCTCCGATTAAATTAAATTTCCGCTGAATGAAACAAAGCGCGCACATTCCATTCATGCTCAATATGACGGATCTAGTTCCGGTTTCCGCAAAATTCGTTTCCCGCGCAACGGATTCGAAATAAATGACAGCACATTTCCGGTTGGAAAAGTAACGGATACGAAGGCTTTCATCGTGACGGATAGTTCGTTTAGCGGCACAAAGGCTGAGACGTAATCATATGTGTGAGATAACTTAGTTTGGGCCGCGTGACAAAGCAGTGTGATATTCGTTTTGTTTAGAACTAAGTTTGTTGTTTGTAAAAAATGTCCTATCTCTACATATTGTCGGGGTAAGTTCCAAAATGTTCCGGATTACGGTTAATCTTTGTAAATTATTCTTTAGAAATGCCCACGTATTCAAAATGATATCTTAAATTTCTTACGTGAAGTCAAATTAAATTGAACTAATACATATAAATAAATATTTATTTCTTTCAGACACTTATGTGTTTTATAATTTATATCATTCCCGTTTTCCAATATTGTAAAAAAAATTTGAGATGGAGGAAAGTAAGGTAATATGCAAAATATTTATAGGAAATGAATGTTTGGAATTATTAGATGAGTTTGTGTGTTTGGGAAGTATGTTTGATAAAATTGGAAAGGTTGAGAAAGATAACGGAAGGAGGGTGACTTCGGGGAATAAAGTGAACGGCGCTTTGAAATGAATAATATCTCACGGTAACCAGTCAATCGAGGCAAGATTCGTGGTACATAATGAAGACCTCTAATGGAGGAGTAATGCCTGATGCTAGCAAAAGTGGATCGAAAGTAGACTGAATCCAGTGTAAATGAGATCGCATAGGCGTATGTGTGACAAATCTATTTATGACACAGTAAAGAATGAATGAATTAGAAGATAATGTAAAACTAATAAGATAATGTAATAAAAAATAAAAAAAAAATAATGTAAAACTGATCGTAGCATAGCGAAAAGGATTAAAAAAGGATCGCTTAGTTGGTTTAGTCAAATGGAACGGATGAAAGAGGAGAGAATGGTAAGAAAGACATATGACGCAAGTATTGATAGCACCATAAATAGAAACGTCCGCGGAATACTTGGCACAACGAGGTAAACCAGATACAAGAAGATGGTTCTATTAGAAGCCCCCAATAATCAACGACCTTTTATGAGAGGATATATGAATGTGAATGAGGCGATAATTGTATGTCACATAAGTAGACGTAGTGTGGCGCTTTATCCTGTCTGCCTATCTCCGCGGTGAAACGGCATGATGGTAAGTTGGTTAGTTAAGTCAGTTAAAAAAAAACGGTATTTATTAATTTGTACATTTTTTCACATTTCTTACAGGTCATTTCATTCTTTGTACATCATCAAAGCATTCAATCTTTTCAAGTTTTTAGTTTGATTATACAATTATAATATTATAACGTACCAAAATATATAAATTCAAATGTAACGCTAAATTTCTACAAAATGTAATAAATATTATATTAAAAGTGAATTATTCACAGACCAGTAAATGAATAGATATGAAATAAAGTGTACATATAGGAGAGGGGTTTAGAATATTCGTTGCGGGACGAGAGGAATTCTACAAATATTCTTTGTGAAAACATTAATCCGATAGTTTATGAAACATTTATGCATGAGTAAAAGTAAAATTTCGAAAATTCTTCGAAAATTAAATCTTTGTGTAAACAAGACGTATTTTTTACATTAATGCATATTATATTGTCAGCGATTAAATTTTCGTTACAATCGACTCATACATTTAAAAAAAGTCTCGGAGCTATTTTATTGCGTAAGTGGTACCAAAATTGTCACGTTGGTGAAATGAAAATGTAAATATTGAAATGAAAAATTTGCATTAGTTTATCATATTTTGGTTTATGGAGTTATTGAAAATTGTTTTCTGATAGAGATGCTTAATCTGTTATGTGAAATAGATGCCGTGGTGAATTTTCGTTATATAATTATCTTTGTCGATGATTTTAATACAATAAGAAGATAAAATTAATATCCACGTCAAATTTTTGACGACGATTACCTTAGTTTGGTCATTTGTCAGATAGTTCGTTATTGACTGTGACTCTGATAAAGCTAATGAGTATGAAAAGCCAACTTGTATAAACTATTTATATTTGATAGGATAAGTAAACAATAAGGGTAATAAAAGTATAAATAATCAGTCATCAAATAATCTTTATATATCTATTAAAAAGCTTAGTAATTTGGTGGTGGTGTACTCGCAAATCAAAATAAAATATAATTTTTTTTAATTTCTAATTTAAATTAAAATTCTTATTATACCATAGATACGTCTTCTAGGGCGTTTTTGAATCGTGGATACCATTCACTAATACGAGCAGAATTACTTTCTAGGTAATATAGGTATGATCGGTTTTTCCTTAGAATTTGAAAATAAGTACGTTTTAAAATTTGTTACAATAAAATAATGTGGTTTTATACAGTCCAGTTTCAATCCGAAAGGTTTGCTTACTGCCCTAGCGGCTATAATGATTATTATCAATAGGTATGTGTCTCCGATAACACAAATACTATGACAAAATCCTGCATTCATAGTGCATGGTCCAGTTTACTGCCACTTAAGCAATGACAGGGGAGTAGTTGAGATGTGAAAACTAAAATTAAAACATTTACTAATTAAATTAAAATATTTTTTTACATTTTATAAAGCGTCACTTTTATTGCAATTTTTATAAAAAAAATTACTGGAAGTTCCACTGAATAAATATATTCTGTATTAAAAAACCTTTAGATAATTGGATTGTTAATAAATTTATTTTAAGAAGTAAAAAAATGTCTATCATCATTAACAGTTTTATCGCTTTTTTAAACTTATGTACATATTTAATGAGACTCTGACAGGGTTTCATGATGTTGAATTTGTGACAACCTACATGTCTTTTAATACCCTCCTACAGTCAGCACGCAAGTCACATTTATAGAGCATTGTTCTAAACGAACAACTGAAAATGAATGTTTAATAATTGAAAATTATTATCAAATGTAATTATAAAAAAAGTAATTTACGCTTTGTATATAAAACAATATTTCTGTATGAAAATTTTTTTTTTCTGGTCTATTCATATTCACAAACATGACTTTATTATAGACTCTAAGATATATAATGTGTTACTCACAAAAAATTCTTAATTGCTGGCTTACTTACTGCCTTTAGAGCGCAGTTGGAGATATCGGACGCGGAGGACCTTCCGCCTCCGGTCGCATCCGCTCTGAAAGCTCTCTCAGTACTCGGGACTCCTCGCTTAAGGAGCACTCCGAGACCTCAAATACCTCCGTCCGGTAGAACATCCTCAATATTTGAGCCTCCGTTCAAAGTGGAAGGACCCAGAGTTTATATTATACTATATTAAAATGCAAGTAAGATAAAAATAAAAAATTGATCTAAAATGTTAAAACAATAAATAAAAAATGCTTTATCACATTTCGTAAAAGTAATAATATTTAACAGGAAAACGATTTATTGCAAATATGAAAATATTCTTGATCGTCTGAAATTATATGTAATTTCGTATGAGAGCAATATTTAGCCCCCACCCTATTTATAGCACTCACGGGTGCTGGTTGATGCGTACAAGTAAAGATGACGGAAGAATTCGGGATATGGAAGGAACAGGCACTCACCATAATCCAGTTTCTGCAGACATCTCCAAAATGTGGACTGTATTTTTATTCACAATTTCTTAAGTCCCGACACAGTATAGACGCGAAGTATCAAGTTAGTATAATATTGTAATAGTTTAGGTAAACGTATAACCACACTGGCTCTAGATCACCTGATCGATCGGCGACGAGGCCGTGAAAGGACGGGAAGATTAGGGGGGGAGAGTCACAGTGCATTTTAGTTTAAGAATAGTTTAGAATAAGTATATATTTACACAACAATACTGGTATTTAGTAATATAAATTGGTACTTAAAGAAGCTTTGGAGATCAATTGTCCGAGGGATCAATTGGAAGAGGGATCAATTGGAAGAGGGATCAACTGTCGGAGGATCAATAGTCGGTGCACCCTGTGGACAGCGTGACGCACGACTGCCTTAATCTTACAACAAATCCAATCACAGCAAACCGTATGTACAAGTCTACAAGAGTAAACAAAAGATTCTTCCAATTCTTTGGCCGTAGTAGGCGTTCAACTAGCAACCCAGAAAAATAGATTACCCTGGGCACGACTTTGAGCTAAAGAAAACCTGGACAAGAGTCAGAACGTTGAATCTGTCTAGATAGACCCTGGAGACAGTAGTGAGGGCGACACATGACCTGAACTTACAAAGATGTATTACGAGCCGAGTCTCATCTGATTGAGGTCACTGTATGTCAATATTGTCATTACATGAAGGAGGAATGGAGAAGAATAATAATTTTTTGATAACGGCAACATTTGGTTATAAATTTTTATCAATGTAAAATTTCCATTAGCTTATTAGTATTTCATAAAAACATATTCAATTTTATATCAAAATGTACGTACATTCATGTTTTGGCAAACAATTCTCACGAGACTTTTGTAACACAGTGTAATTGTGCTAAACTTTTATGCGGAATTTTTATCCATGAGCGGAATATATACGATATTTTTTGACTAAAATTTATTCGTGTAATTGTCTTTGAAGCTCTTGGGAGTAACACGCCAGAGTAAGCAATCACATATTATTATATTGTATTGTTATATTGCCTACTGACTTTTTTATTGATTGTTAAAGAACTTTAAGGTCGATAACAGTAACCGACAATTGTAGTCGAGAAACACGCTAATGAAGAATGTTAAGTAGACTGAACGCAGAAGACATGCAATCGTTAACTTTTATCATACCATGATGGAAAATGCCCATATGCAGCCATACTATCAACTCATGTTACCGTAAGAAACTTGAGTTTTTTAATTTAAAAATAGAAAAATATTTTACACTTAAATGTTTTTAAAATAGTTAATATCATACATTTACTATAAATATGATTTTTAAATAGTGCTTATTTATTTATTTATTATTATTGCACACACCCTATTCAAGCATCAATATAAATTGTAAAATAACAGAACATTTCACCAGAAGTGTAATACACAAAGAAAAAAAATTACTTAATGTCAGCATGTTTTTTCATATTCAAAATTTAAAATAAATATAAAATATGACGTAACTCAATTTATCTGTCACCATTGAGTTGAGATACAAAAAATAGTAATAATGTAATCTTATGATGAGTTAAATTCACAGAAAAATGTCGACTACCTCCCCATATTCATTCCCCAAAGAATGCATTCCGGGGACTGCGGAATTAACTAATGCATTAGTTCTGACATTACCACTGTAATAGTACAATGAAGTTTGTCTCGACGACCTCAATGGTGATTGAAAGTCAAGCAGACCAATAATCTGGGGGCAGTCTATCATATCATTGATGATCCTGTATAGAAATATAAGGTCGGTCATCGTACTTCTCACTGATAATTATATACGATATATTAAAATATTACAGAAGATAGACCTGTGTTATTATAATACATGGTTAGGAAAGGGTAAAAAAAGTATGTGGGATCTAAATATTCTGCAAAGAAGAAAGAAACAAGAAACGAATGTTTGAAAATGAAGTGAAATATTTCATTTTTATGACAATTATATTAATTTATTTTGAATTATTAACATAATAGCACCTAAATATACCAGGAGCACTCTGAATATTTACCGATATAAAAAAAAATATTACAAAATCTCAAATTTAACAACAGATGTTGCCCCAATAGTGCATTTTTATCGTCGATTTCATGTTTTGAAATCAAATAATAACAACGTAACTTTACACATTTGTAAATAAAAATGAGGCGCACTCTGTAATAATTGAATTAAAACAGAAATTATTTACCTATGTTCTGATGCAGTGATGTCATTAATGAGATTTATTATCGGGAAATTGATATTAAATAAGTCTTAATTCTGAAAACGTGCGTGACACGGGTTAATCTTCTAGTTATATTATATATATTTTATGGTGTGTATTCTATATAACATACGTTTAGTATATATATTTTTTAAATAGAAATAATGTATGTTATACATGCGTAATACTTATTATATTTTTAATATCGAATAAACAATTCATAAAAAAAAACACTGGCTACATTAATATCGACGAGAGACTTGCGAGATAAAAATGTAGTGTTCATCTTTATATTCTTCATTTATCCGTTCCCGAGGGCTTGACGAATATAGAAACAGTTTTTCTCATAACAAATAACTGAAATTCAATTAATTTTATTTCATAACATTGTTTTAACTAATTTATAAAGTATGTAATTCAATTAATTCGTTCCCAGCCCCCAAAAATTGTACACAGATGAATAAATTTAATGTTAAAATTTTACCTTTATTCTATTGAGGTGACATGATGGTAGAAGCGGAAGAGGAGGATTGTTACTAATGTTTAGGTGATGGTTTTCGTTTGCCGATGATTCAGTAGCAAACCGGGGAAGGTGCATTATCCAACTATGCTACAGTGACAATATTTTCCGGTTTGGAAAGAGATTCAGGTTCGAATCCCGGTGACGCAACAACAATATCTTTCGATAAAATTGATTTTATATGTATATCTTTCTCATTAATATATTTAATTCATATTTTGAATATGGAGTGTTTGTATAAAGGTGATTATTATAAATTATTTACAATATGCAAAATCTTACCAATTGACAAAAAAGTGACATAATATAATTTTAGAAGAGATGACAAACAGTATAAATATGAATATCGACCCTCACCATAGGTTCTACCAGTTCCCCTGGACGAACCATGAGAGTACCGATCTCATACAATGTGTACAGGAGAGAATGAAAATGAGTTGAGCCTGAAGTTTTAATATAATCAGTAATGATTTATTAAATATTATAGAAAATAAACACACATTAGTAAAAATACTAAAATTTATTTTTTCTATTATATTATATTTAAAAAAAAGTGTTTTAGTTTATTTTAATTTACTATGTTAATTACTTTAATTGAAAGGTAATCTTTGCCGTAAAACTACTGTGCAGTTTGGCTAAAAAAATAAATTGTTATGTAATATGTATTAAATAAAAAATAAATAAAAAAGGTAAAATGCTGATCTTCTAATCGAAGGTTAGAAGATCAGCATTCTACCAGCGTCAGATTAGATTCAGTTAGAAGATTAGCATCAGCATTGCTCCAATACATATCCACTAATTAGTCCTTCATTCACCCAGAAAAATATTGTACCTAAATGAAGGAAAATTAGATATTTCACACATGTACAGTGAATTACTAAAAAGTCAACAATTTGTCAGTAATTAATTAAAATATGTTCTTTTCTTCTCCGGATTATGTGTATAAAATATTTTTTAATACAATTAAAATTAATTAATTAGAAAGATACACATAAAAAATCATTTATCTAAAATATATAGGTACGAATCCTGAACTTTTTCTAAGTGGAGAAACGCGTTAACATTTTTCCATACCAATATTTTACGTTTTCGACAAATTTTTAACTTATATTCTGTAGTTTTTTTTTTTGTGCAGGTGAATATTATGTTCCAGGTCGATATTATTTTTAAATAACTAGAAAATAAAATACATTTCTTAATATAAATTAAATTTTTATTTATCAATTACTTGTTTTATTACAATTATGCATGGAATTTGATATTGGCCAAATAGCCGCCTCAAGCAGCGGCACAAATACGTGCTATTTTAAGCATATTTTTCATAACATACACTGCGTGTTATTTCAGCAATTTCATTTCGAATATTGACTTGTAGTATCTGAATTGTTCCCGTAGATTTTTCTTTCAAATACCTTCACAGAAAACAGTCGAAAGTTATCAAATCAGGTGATCAAGGATGCCAGTCAATATCACCACTTTTTGACATTATGCGGCCGGGAAAAATTTCTAACTAAATTTCAAGCGTAACTCGGGCTGTGTATGAGGTAGCACCATCCCGTTGAAACCACATATGTTGTAGGCCCAATCTACCTAATTCGGCTACCAAAAAGTTTTTCAAAATGTGACGATAGCGATCAATATTAATGGTTACAGCATTGCCATTATTATTTGGATATTTTTTTTTAATTATTAAGGAGAACACATTTTTACTGTGAAGTTTCAATTATTCAGAACATAGGTCTGTGATGTTTTAAATTCTAATTAAATATATTAATTAGAAAGATATACATATAAAATCAATGGCGTCTGCTATCGGTTTACTGAAAGGTATTTGAGATTCCGTAAAAACAAAATAGATGGCTTGCAAATAATAGAACGGTAGATATATTCATTTGAAAAGTATAACATATGGATTAAAAAATTTGTCGTCAAAAGTAGTCTACTGTAGTATAGTTAGTTAATGCATCTTCTCCGGATTGGAAAGAGATCCAGGTTCGAATCCCGGTAGCAACAACAATATTTTTCGATAAAATTGATTTTATATGTATATCTTTCTAATTAACATATTTAATTTGTATTTAAAATATTTTAAATGGCTTCAACACAATGTTGAGGCGTTAGATGCACCATAATAAATTATTATCAACTACGTACCGAAAAAAACGATGACTAAACGTGTTCTAATCAAATAAATTCTAAAGACGTTTAATGAAAATCGTCAGAATAGGAATATGTAGTTATATATCCTCTATATTTACTCCCATAGGAACATCGTATGGTGGTTTGCATTTAGTAGATTATTATTAAAATTTAATTACTTTCAACGTAGATAACCCAACTAGTTCAGACCATTGTGTAGGCCAACGGGAATCTCAAAGGTAAAAATATAATATGAAATATCGAGAACCATTTGTAGTGGTATTCGTATATTTGTTATAAAATTATTACGATTGTCCACAACTGGAATATATTATAGGTTCAATTAAAATAACGTTGCTTACACGGGCAGAACCGAAAACAAACATTATATTATTTTCCACACGTACATATGAATTCCGCACACGTACGTACTCACATTAATGATATTTCAATTAACAGTGTTTGAATTTTAAAAATGCGTCCACGCGCGACTGTGAATATAAAATGTTCCAGTCCGAGCTAATCGAGTCGTTAAATTTAAGGCCGAACCCAACTCGTAACAAGTTTATATAATGTTATTATATCTTTTCTGTTGACATCAAAGCTGGGGCTCTTTATACTTGCCCTACGCACGATCACGCAGGGAATAATGTTTGTTCGTGTTTTAGGTGATAGCA
The DNA here is from genome assembly GCA_022840565.1 of Eubasilissa regina. Taxonomy (NCBI): domain Eukaryota; kingdom Metazoa; phylum Arthropoda; class Insecta; order Trichoptera; family Phryganeidae; genus Eubasilissa; species Eubasilissa regina. The sequence goes on from JAINEB010000019.1 coordinate 9,911,665, forward strand.
ATACACTTTTATCATATTAGCTTTAACAGTTTAAATAGTAGTCATTCATTGGATATTATTTTACGCTTTTTATGAAACTTTACATATAAGACTACTTAAGCAATAAGGCTGTTTAATGATTTCAGAACATAGGTCTGTGGTATTTGAAATACTAACTAAATGTATTAATTATAAAATCAATTTTATCAAAAAATATAGTTGTTGCGCTGCCGGGATTCGAACCTGGATCTCTTTTCCAATCCAGGGAAGATGCATTACCAACTACGCTTCAGCGATAGTATTTTTGACGATAAATTTACGAACCTATATGTTACACTTTTTCAAATTAATACATCTATCGTTCTATTATTTGAAAGCCATCTACATCATTTTTACAGATTCTCAAATATGTTTGAGTAAACCGATAGCAAAATTAACAATAAACAATTAGGCAAAATAATTTGTTTAAAATTATTATTTATTGATTATTTTACATGTTTCGATATCTATGGTATCTTCTTCAGGAAACAATGTATGCTGAAATTAAAAATACGAGCATAGATAAAAACAATACTTTAAAGTGATGAATAAATAAGAACTAATATGAAAACAAATTTAAAAGCTGACTATTTGCAAACAGGATTTGGTTATTTATAATATTTAGTCTAGTATTAATACTTTTTCTTATTTCTAAAATTTCAAATTTATTTTACTGTAAACCTCTAGTATTTGTATGTATAATTTCTGAACCCTTGTTAATATCAAACGAATGGTTTATTTCCAAAATACTTTGTTTAAACCACTATTTATTGATCACCTTTTGGAATAATTTAATTATTTATATACAATGAGGCCACAAAATAATTTTACAAATATTGAAGAAGTGATATAGACTAGACTTTTAAGTGACTAGACCTTAAAGGGTTTAAAGTGATTAATGATTATAAACCAAAAATAACAAAGTGGTCGCTTGATGTGGGTAAAAAGCAAAATTAAACCAATTTGTCATTTGTGCTAACCTAACTACCTACATAACCTAACTAACCTAACTATATTATAGACAAAAATATTTTTATAACTTTCTTTACAATAACATTTTATAACTTTTGATTATACATTTTTTACATAATTGATATGACTTGATTTAAATTACACTTACTTACCTTACTTTATAATGATTACAACTTTTAAAAACTGTTCAGATAATTGCTTTAGAACAGACCATGTCTAGTAAAGTAATTACCTTTATTTTCATATGTTGTGACGTCGTGTACTGCACATCCACCGACTCGCTCAGGGTATTGCATGAAGTGCGTGGGTCTGGTTCACAAAATTCACCATTTCACCTGCCACTCACATTAGCCAGCATTCTCAGGGAAAACAATAAGATTAGTTCAAGTTTTATAATCACAATTTAATTAATAGACAAGAAAACATATGCATATTTTAGTAGAAAGCAGTAAGAGATCCATTACGAGAATGTGATAAGATGAAAAGATTAGATTGGAAAATTGTGCCTCAATCAAAATAATAAAATGTTACTACCATTTGAATATCTAAATCAACAGATTATCGTACATGTAATAGTGTGACAAGAACACTTGATTCTTTAAAATGTGAAAATCTTCACATAGGAATTAACATTACACATATTTTATCACCTGACCAGTTTGTCAGGTTAAATGTAGCGAAAAAAATCATATCATATAAATTTATTCAACACGATTAGAAAGTTATTTTAAATTAAAAAATGAAAAGAAAAAAATAAGATTACAATACTCTCAATATTATTAATTCACATCAAAAATTATTTTACAACCACACACGCGAGGTAATTGTCCATGCGGCAGAGATTCACAATCTTCATCCAGATTTGATTGTCCGAGGCATCCGTACATACTTGTATCTCTGAATAATCAGAACGTCAGGAAGGCCGGGTCATCTTCCTGCGTTTGAGCTCGCCATGAATTCCTTGCGTCATCTTCGGTTATAAAATAAATCCAGTAGTGAACTGATTAGCTTCCTTCATTCTTTAGGAGAAATCCATCCTGAAGTAGAAAATATTGTCATCTCATGACCATTTTTCTGTCAGGTCAGGAAAGTCAAAGAAAGAAGAAGTAGTTAAAAAAGGAGGTAAAGAAGAAGGAATGCGTCTATCCTATAATTACACAAACAATTAGCAAATAGAAAATTACATAAGGTGCAAGATAATACGGATGCCAAATGTCTTTAATTATTCTCACCCTTCCTTAACTTATACGAAGTCACATCTTCGTAATTTTTCATTGGAACAAATGCCCGTGCTCGTCGATAATTGTCAAAAGAAAAATACTGTAGCGAGAATTCTTTTCCTTACGCGGTCAGTGTTGCCAATTGGTAAATATCTACTCTCAACATATCTCGTGCTCGGTAGGTACCAAATATAACGTAATAATGTACTTTTTATGCTACAAAAATAAATAAAATACAAATATATATAAGACGCGACAAGGACACCTGTTATATGAGTCGCTGGACTTCAAGAACCCGTATAAATGACGGACTGAACCAAACCACAATTTAAAAAGGAATCATTAACAACTTGGCGCTGTTCGGTTAGCAATCATCACGGAATACTTTTTGATTGAAGGGTTAGATACTTTATTTTTACATTGCCGATTGTGTACGGCCTTAATGATATCAAATTATATAAGATCTGGACGGGTGAAAAATAAAAGGTGAGATATTTTAAACATACAGAGTGTTCAAAATATTTTTTATATTCCGCTGTATTTTATTGTGCTGTTTTATTGAACGAGCTCGTGTATCCAAATGATGGCTTATTATACTTTAATTTGTGCTGTGGCTAAATATAAACATTAGCGAGATAGGGTTACGAAACTTTAGTTTTGTAACAGATTCAATTAAGTCATATATATATTTAAAAAAAAAATTCTTGGGCATCGAATGCTATGTGTGACCGACCCAAGTCACGTTTATACTGGGGGTGATGGAATTAAAAGTGATGGAATGGAAATGGATAGATGGAATAAAATTGGAAATGAGGGAATCCAACAATAATAATGGACCAGAGTGTTAAATTACGGGCAGAATAATATGGCATTCTATCCTTTCAAACTATGGATGCGTAGAAAAAGCGCGATGGTAAGTTTGTTATTCTGTGACCGACGCGAGTCGCCGATCACAACGAGGAGGAAACGGGTAGACGGATAGATGGAAATTAATGATGAGCTCAAAATCACGAACCGTGAATCAATCACTGATATCTTTGAGTCACACTCACTATCAGTGATTGAAAATCTGGGAATACCGTGATTCATTTTTTAAAACTACATCAAAAATAATCTAACTTATCTATTTATCTAATATTTGTATACTATATTTGTATATATATATAATATTTGTGTACTAGGTATACCACTAAAAAATATGTATCATTAACTGTTAACCTTGTGTTTCTAATTTTATTTCAATAAATTATATTCTGTTTTCTTTTAATATTATTATTTGTTAGGTTTATTAAATATTCTATTTACCGAAATATTATTTATTATATTCAATCAACCTATCTGTTAGAAGAAAGCGATAAGTTTAATAATGTAAGTAAGTAAGACAATATGTTTAACCAAATAATATTTAGGTACTCTATTCAATCGATATAACGAATAAGTTTGATTCCAAGAAATTTCCATACATTATAAATCGTTGACGTGATTATTTTGTATTGAATTATGTACAAGATGTAGATCCAGCAGAATCGTAAATTCTCGGAAAATTTTGGTTTATTGAAATGAAATATTTGAAAATAATAATGGCAATGGAAAATTTTAATCGCAATACTCTGTTCATGAGTATAAATTTCAGAATATAATAATATATTCTAGATTCAGATTTAGTTATTATTTAAAATAGGGAATCAGAGGGTGTGGGAAGGGAAATTTCTTTGTTTTTCGCAGGTCCTTAATGTAAAAAATGTGTGCTAAATTTGGTCCAAGCAGGGAAAGGGTCCGAGGAGGGACATAAGGTTAACTGTAGTTTTTTTAGTGCCCAAGAGTGCGACTAATTAATTTATATTAATTTATATGGAGACGGTTGGGATGGGAGAGGGTGCCTGTATTTTGCGCATGGTTTTAAATCAAATATGCAAAATTTAGTTTAGATCGGTCAGAGGATATAAAAGCTGAGAGAGTTTTGGAGTTGTTAGTACTGAAATTCAAAAATTTAATATACGTTTATTTCGCGGCAGTTCATTAATATATCAAAGCTGTATGAATTTTATGTTTAAAATACAAGTAATGCTGAGTATTTTCTAACTATGTCTACGATCCATAGTACTTAAAACTAAAACATATATATTATAGTGATTAGCTCAAAATCACGAACTGTGAGTCAATCACTAATATCTTTAAGTCACACTCACTATCAGTGATTGAATATCTGGGAATACCGTGATTAATTTTTTTATTTTATTTATTGATTTATGTTAAGGCGCGTATACGGATAAAATGAAAATATTCATGAAGCAATGACGTAATAATTCGTGATAAGCGCCATCTATTAGATTCTGCAAAAACATTTTACGCATTTGACCTGAAATACTGAAAATTTGATCTGAAAAATAATCTCACATTTTTTAAGAGTTTGAATGTTGAATGTTGAAGTTAAATGAATACAAATAAATTTTATAATTATTTACATCTAAAACTTCAGTCGATGAATGAAAATAAACATCAAAGTCATTAAACACATCATTTTTTATTTTAAAATCACACACTAGTGAGGCGGTCATTACCTAGTTTCTTAAATGGTCGCAATTAAAAACCTATTTTTAGTTATTAAAAATATATCTGTGGTCCGCAGTCCCGCGAACTTATAAGAAATACATTATTTCCATAATAATAAAGTCTGCAAAATTAATTTTACTTCTCAAATTTATTATCATCATCATCTGGCAATTTGCTACTTACGTTTGAGAAAAATATTTTTTTTATTTTAATATTTTCAAAATGAGATTTCATCAAGCGCCCCGAGGATAATTAATAAGTAGAATTGTGTTTTTTGCGGTATTTGCTATATATGTATATATATATATATATTTGATTTTAGTGGCACATTGTATGATATTCAACAGTCAGTGATTCTTAAGTTTAATATTGTAGAATTTTGAGAAGTTACCATAAAATTATTAATTAAAACTACGAATTTATATATATATATATACTATCAAAAAACTTTCAGGATTTCGTTTTAATTTTTTTTAACTAATATTTTATTTGAGATGTATATCGATTTATACGATCGTTGATAGATATACGGAGTATCGGCCATTTTGGGTGATATTGGTGGTATTGTCGCATGTAAGATCACTTAGAAATTGTGTGTATTTTAATTTATTTGATATGGTTGTTAAATATATCATTCGATGTTAAAAAAATATATAATGTTGTGGTATTCACAACTCAAGTTTGCTCAAAAACAATATACAGTGTTGTTTCAGAGGAGGTCTTAATTTGTTTATTAATGATTCAGATTTCAAATCTGTTTGGTCTTGATGTTCAACTCTTTATTACTATAAAAAAAATGTTTTAATTTTTACAGGTATTAAAACATAATTTTGAAGATATATAAAATAAATGTTATTTTCCGGTAAAACATTCGCAAATTTGAACAGGCGTTGAGGATAATTTTCAAATTTATTTAATTCTGTTCAGGATTTCAATTACATGATTCTAATTTGTCATGATTCTAAATAAATACATTTTCTGTTAGTCTTGGCTTTATAATAAAACTATAAAATGTGAATGGATCTTCAAGGATTCTGTGTTTGAGTTATATGTATTGAGGCCTGTATATGTGACTTATCAGACTTATAATTGGAAAGAAACCCTTGTGAAATAAATATTTATAAAAAGGCAAAAGGTTATCTAACATCTACAAATTTAACCTCATCAAGCTTATTCTCTTCTTTGTCTTCTCTTGCTTTATTCGTTCAATGGATGTTAGCTATCATGAAAGTCAGAGAAAAAATTCTCCACTACCTTATAAATACTTATCAGTAAATTTTAAAGAAAAATTGACTTAAATTACATTTAATTTATATTAAAATACTGCAGAACTATGTTCTGAAAAAAAAACTGCAACTTCACAATAATAATGTGTTCTCTTTAAAATATATATAAATTGTATTAAAATTTAATAAAATCTATAATAGTCAGCGCGTTTCCTCGGATATGAAAAGTTCCTGGATCGAATCCCGATGGTAGCCAAAATATTTTTTCGATACATTGATTTTATTTATATGTTCATCTTTCTAATTGATATATTTAATTTAAAATAATTACTAACATCAGAAAAGGTACAAAATAAGATTGAATGCAGTAGAAAAGAGATCTCTTAGGTATATATGTGGCAGATTTATTTATGAAAGAGTGAAGAATGAAGAAATAAGGAGAAAATGTAAAGTTGTACTTTGCATTGTAAGTAAGATTAAGAAGGATCACTTAGGTAATTTAGTCATACGAAATGGATGAATGAGGAGAGAATAGTAAGAAAGATATGATGATGCATCCTCTCTGTCTACCCCCACTGGGAAACAGCGTGATGGGTAACTAACTTAGTTAGTCACCCCTATTGTCCGTATCTATTGATGACAGAAAAACCTCTCTCTTCTACGCCCTGCTGTTCTATCCAAATATGAGAGGGACTCTCGAAATAACGGCAGTGACAAAATAATTCTACTACACACAACTTAACCATATTTTTGTAGTTTTGAGGTAGTTTTTTACCCACGCCAGGCTTAGGTCGTCACTAGTGATGAGTTCAAAATCACAAACCGTCAGTCAATCACTGATATCTTTGAGTTACACTCACTATCAGTGATTGAATATCTGGTAAAATCGTGATTATACATATTCAAACTGTGATCAGTCATGATGGATGTAGTGTTGATATTTGATGTATCAGTGATTGTTAACAGTGATTCCGCGCATCATTAACGTAAATAAATCGTGATCGGTCACAACATTATTTGTTGATATTTAGTTGTGAACCGTGATTCGGCGCGTGCGCATTTAAGACGAAAATATTTGTGAAATAATGACATTATAATTCGGGATCAGCAACATCTATTTTATTCTGCCAGAACGTTTTGCACATACTTCCTGAGAATTTCACCCGAAAAATAAATATTTTTTTTACCATTTTTATTCTCTTTGTGATGATATTAAATTAGATTTACATTAATTATTTATGGTAGAATATGTTTTTACTCAAATTAAGTTTTAGTAATATAAATTAATACACTCATAATTATGTTTTTTTTATTTATTTATTTCGTGCAATATGACATTATGCGGCACGTGCGCATTAGTAATGAAACTGTGCTCACAGTCACAGTATTCACTCACTGATATTATCGAATACTAATCATAATCATAACAGTGAGTCAAGAGTAACATTTTTTCTCAACTCTACTCGTTACACAATCGAATTTATTTTAATTGTCATTTATACCTGTTGACGAGAAGTGTACCATTCAAAACTACAGTCGTGACGAAAATATAACTCACTTGTTTGTCTAGTACAAATTTTAGTTTTTTGATAAAATTAAAATAAAAACGTCCCACCACAAAGTACCTGCCATGTCAATTGATTTATTATTTAACGTTAACCGGACACAAGCGCAATTTTATTTACCCACTACATCAATTCTAAGAATGTTTTCAATAAACATGTCACTCTTGTAGTTGGCCTATTTTATTTTTCGCTTTGATCCTATTATGTTTAAATGATTTATAAATCAAACGTCTTGAAATACATCAGAAGCCGTGAGTGCTCCAGTTTTATCTAAAATTTCTCATCTATCTAAATTTTGAGATCAGCTTTGATCAGATAACTTTTTGGAATGAATACGAAGAAAACACTTACGATTACATTTTAAATGACGAAAGTCGGAAAAATAATTTTATTTTTAAAACTTTATTAACGTTTTAACTATAAAAATAAGATTATATAACTCAAACATGATTTTTATTTAGAACGAATCCGCTTTTCATAGATATTATTATTTATACTTACGTAATTTTTTTGCCCCTCTAGGTGTACACCTAACACAGTAAAATTAACGTATTTGCGTTTTAACTTCATTTCGACGCATGGGTGAGCAGATATGATAGAATGCCACATTCTTGTATCTTCCACTTTTATACACCTTTTCATGCATGGTCTTCAGTTGTTGAAGCTTCTATAATAGGACTCCGTCCGTCTTACTTACTTTATCTGGTCATGACAGATCTTCCGCAGTTGCCCATTGTTCTCGATCCCTTATATTGAATATGGAATAGTAGGATGGGAATGCATTACAAAAACTGCCTTAAAACCTCTAGTTTCAGCACAAAAATATTAGTTAAGGTTATTTTCAAATTACCAACGTGAATAATATAGAATATACTTTTCAACAGCCTGAGAATACTAAAAATTGTTTAGATCCACGTTAAAAACATTCTAAACTACATATTCATTAATAAGAACATCTGAGGTCTCCATGGAAATGCCAAAAATATCAGAATATCAGAGGAGAATAATTTAGTAATTTCTAGGATGCAAAAGCAATATTTTCGTAGCACCTAAATTGTATAGTTCTCTGCTTAAATACAATAGGTCAAAGGCGCAATAAAATTCTGGTTACAAAGCTCAGACCGAACGTATGTTCATAGTATGGTCACCCCTTCAATATGAACACATACAGAGTCAAGACTTCAGACCCAAAATCAATGAGTGAGCCACTTGTGCATGTGTGTATATGTAAAATGAATTTTTACTATATTATTAAAACTTGATAAAATGTGTATTATCCTTACAAATCTCAGGTACATTATAAATTTTTCAAGATCAAATATTACATCATATTTTATTATTTTTTCCTCCATTTTTTTTCTAAATTTATAATTGATAAACTAATTATGTATAATATGATTGTTGATAAAAAATGTTAAAAGATATTTAAATACGAAATGTATTTAAAATATATGATATGAAATAAATAAATTAATACACTTGCCTCGTATATCTTTTTCACCTGCCTTTTCATGCTCATACGTACCACGTAACCAAATCATCCCAGCGCCTATCATTATTTTATCAATTATGCGAAGATAAAGATAAATTTAAAACAATGCAGCCTAATGTATATATATACATAAAGGCCCAATCTCTATCATGTTAAGCTATACCTGGGAACATTCTTCTCAAAATAAAACAATACAGATTTCAACAATTTCACAAAATCTGTGTTTGAAAAAGGTAATTCTTCTTATACTTGGGAATTCGTTTCATTAGTAAAGAATATCATTATGAATATTCTCATATTTATACAAAACGACGAATAGGTATGGCGAAAAGTTATAGATCCAGGCTTGAGATAATATGGAAAGACCGCGGTATTACCCACATTTTCCCACGTTTGCACAATCCCTGGTGCATTCTATATTTTTATATGGTGTGGAATCATGGTAAGAGTTCATGAAGATTGCGATCCTCAGTCGCGAGGGTCTAACATGTTATCATATTTTTACGGCCGTTCATAATATTCTGTTTTTTAGGCTATTCTGCTGTGTGCTTTTCTTTCCGACGTTTTCGGATCCTATTGCAGGATCTATCAGTAGGGGTGTAAGTTTTCTTGGTTACGTAGTAACGAGTAATTTACTATCATCATCAGTAAATACATGGGTAAATAATAAGGGATATATATAACGATATGTGTAATATTTTACAATTTTTATGCTTTTCTCTCTGTACACGTGAAAAGTGTCAAAACATATATTTGCAGTTAATGGGTAGTGAATTATTTACGTTATTCACTTTTTTTTATTTTTTCGGGGAGCTACGTTGTTTATATTTAAAATACTGTTAAAATGCAAAATCACCCAAAGCAATATTTTGTTGTTCAAGGTTGCAAAATCACTTAGTCGGAGTAAGGGACAACCTAGCAATAAAACGTCGGTATTGTTAGACCCCAAGGCGGCGTGGGAACGCCAATAAAATCCGGCTTACACGATTTTAGTCACGTAGGCGAAATGCACCATAAGGGATGCATCACCCTCATACGTCAGTCTTTCTACCAATCTCAGCCGGGAGAAATCGCTCCGTGAATACGGTCTAGTTTTAAGTTAGAAAACAAAGTTAGGATCATCTCTGTAACTGTAATTCCGGGGTAAATTTAAATTGTGCACCTTGAGTATAAAGCTTAGACTGCGATGTTCTCTGTGTTTAATCTTTGATATTGAAGTACAAAAAGAGTCCCGGTGGATCTATATCAAAAGAGACAAATCATATACGGTACGCGCAAAGATTAAGAAAATCGCGTCCAGAGTCCCGGTTTGCCTGGTTAATTGGACATCGTCTGGTGGTCAATCCCGAACTTCGTCACTCTGCCCTGGCATTACAACTATTGGCGACACTTCACTTCAAGAACTATCATCGGCACGTGGAAGGCATCTCCGGAAAGGTAATCCCTTACGTGAGGGATCTGCATAGTCAATATTAGTCAAGAATCATACAGAAAATTTGGTAATTAACTTATGTTGGCATGATGGACACACAAATAATGCTAAATTAATTGTTATCATTTTTTGAATTGTATTATATTATATTATAGTATATTAATAAGAATTAGGTAAACTGCTTTTTTTGCTCAACTTTCAATACATACAATAAACTTTATTATAAACTATGGCTGTTTGTGATTTAATTTGATAACCATTTGACTTGAGGATAATTTCAAAAAGAACCAGTTAGGCTATATGCCTCCCCCCTGACCATGAAGCTGAGGCAGAAGGAAAAAGTGACGTAACAATACTTATTGCTGAGATTTTGCTTACCTATACGCCTTGTACATTTTCGACACGATAATCTTCACACAATATTTGAATAAATACAATGTATAAAACTGTGCGTACACTGTATAGTGCATGAGGCTTTTATAAAGGCTCTGCGTACCATTTGACTAATGGATGACCGCTGATATTATCTCTTTCCAAACACAGAATAAAAAATGCAAAGAAATAAATTCGGTTCATGATAATGACGAACTGAAACTTGTTTACGGAAAAAAGGTTTTCCTGTATCCGTCAATAAATTATTAACCATTTTTCCAATAAACTTTTTTTCCAACAATGCAAAGCTTTTTTCGATTAAAAGACGTTAAACATGATTAAGCGGGGTACATTTTTCCATTAGGCATTGAAAATGAATAAAGAAAATTGCGAAATGCGATATGTACCCACCCACCCACGTGCGCCGCGAGAAATTAGATTGATGACGTAACGCGTTTCGCTAATTGTTTCCCGCGCTTCCGCCATTCGCTCCCGCCGAACCGGAAGTTGAGTTTCGCGCGCCGCTTCCGCCGGCGGTGGCGGCCCCCGGAGCGGATATCGAGGGATCACCTGTCGGCTGGAATTGTAAGACACTATTTAATAGTAACGTTTCCCGGAGTAGGCGCCATTTTCATAGTGATACTTATAATTATTTTGTAACATTTTCGAGTCTGGCTGATGTGGGCACCCTGTAATTTTTTCACATCAATTCATTCCGAATGAGAAGTTCAGGTCTCATTGAGTTGACATATCCAGCGAGTAGAATATTGCTCTCTTTTTCTTCGACTTTCGTGTTTCTTGTTATCATTAGCCTCTCGTTATTATCTCTGCGTTCTTTAAAAGTATAGTGGTAGTGTAATTCTTCAAAATACAAATTAAATATATTTATTAGAAAGATGCACATATAAAATCAATTTTATCTAAAAATATTGTTGTTGCTACATTTATTATGCTATAGCACCACAGTATATTTTGTGTCTCGTTCACTGTCCCTCTTTTGGGAGTGTTTTTGATGAATGGATCCCTGAGTGTCTGCCTTGAACTACTGCATCTTAATTTTTCACCTGTATGTAAAACTACGTCCAATGGATTTATGTGTATGAATAAAGATAGCACTTAAGGGACGCTGGAGGGCTAAATTTTAAATCTTAATTGCTGATACCACATTGAATTTATTTTATTTTTTCGTTTTGATCATACGTAAATATGTAATTAAATTAAAGTCGCGTATTTTTATTAGCTTTGATGAGTGAAATCTACAAGGAAGCCCTAGATTCTAAACCGGTTTCGGGAAAGGGGGGGGGTCCTCCAGCTGTCCTTAAAAAAATTGACGACAAATTTTCGAATCGATACGTTACACTTATCAAATTAATACATATATCATTTCATTATTTGAAAACCATCTTCTTTATTTTTACGGAATCTAAAATACCTCAGATAAATAAAAAGAATAATATAAAAATCCGGATTGGAAGAGATCCAGGTTCGAATTCCTGTAGCAACAACATTTTCGACAAAATTGATTTATATGTATATCTTTCTAATTAATACATTTAATTAGTATTTAAAATATCGCAAACCTATGTTCTGAATAATTACAACTTCATAACAATTGTTAATAACCAAATAGTATAACAAATAAAATCCATTAGCCCCACGTTAGGTATGTTTTATTTTAAATCAAATTAATATTCATAAACATTCTACTTTCCTAATGTATACGTATTCTCTCTTTCGCATGTAATTTTATGTTCTGTCTCCCTTTTTATGTAAACATACGTGCACTCTTTTTGTATATATTGTTTGTTTTAAATACGCCCTGACGAAGCTTAAGCTAACTGAAACCGGGTGACATTTAATAAAATTTGTGGTTTTATCCAAAGTGATTGTGTTTTATTTAATATAACATAATGTTACCCTATTTAAGGTAGTTTGATCATATCAAGTCATTCCGTCAGTGTTGTACAACATTTTTAGATGTTAAATGCACTTCGAAACTTTTATTTGTTAATATATAATCATAAACCATTTGAAAGATTACTTACGTTATTAATAATTTTCGTAATTTGAGTGCAATGTTTACAGTTTATAACTACAATAAACCAAAAGTATGGATGAATGATGATTATTTTGAGTTTTCAATGGCGGGTAGATCATGTAGATGAATTTATTGGCCTTTTGAAAAATCCTTATATTTTCAGTCTAATACTGACCACCACGATAGTGGGGTGGGGAAAATTAGGGGTGGAAATAAATTTTAATTTAATCGCACTATGGCAACGTTCTCTCTAAGCCGGAAAAAAATTAGTACACGCTTATCAATTGTCAAAGTAATAATCCGCATGAGTGGATATTTTCAACTTTTTGTTTTAATGTTGACTAATGGATTATACTTATAATAATTATTATAAATGGTTTAATTGAAAATCATATAGTATAAACATAAGAATATTTTCCTTATGTAATATACATTTATCGATTTATTTACTGTTTTTGAGTAAATAAGACAATATCTCAAACTCATTAAAAATTTCAACCTTTCCCTGCAAATTGCAAAAAATTGTACTTGCAATATTATTACGACAAATTTATCTCACCACAAAATATACATGTTTTACAATGTTTACGCAAAAAAAATAATGCAATTTACCATTCATTGTATTATTGGTTGTGAAGTTATTCGGGTGGTGAAAGATAATTTTACCTATCTCGATGCTTATTTTTGAGATGTGTACACAAAATAAGTGTCACATCAATATTTTTACTATTTTTAAACGAAGCTAAACGCTTGTGCTATGAAAATAGGACTAACTTGATGGTCTCCTGGAATGAGGCTCGAACCTTCGGTCACTAGATTACTAGGCGAGTATTGTAACCACTAGATAATAAACGCGTCACCATTTGTTTACACTATGTTGTGAAGAGCATAACGAAAAAGAATAACTCATACAATATTTTTAATTTTACTTCATTTTAGGACTTCTAAGAATATATAATAATGCAAAATAAGCATTTATAATACAATAACGATTTTTTAAATCATTTCTGAGTTACGATATCATATAAGAATATAAATGGGGTGCTACTTTTTCTAACATCATTATTTTCCAGAATAATATATTCTTTTAGTTGTGAAAATTAATGAAGCTTATTACATAATACAATGACGTCATGTCGCATCATTAAAATAAATGTTTCTGACAGCATAGCTTGGAAACACGTACACAAAAAAAATCTATATTGTTCGCGTTATATTATAAAGGGGCATTGATAATAAGATATTTTCATGTCAAAATTAACTTACTAATAATAAGTACTATTATGATAATAATAATGCGTTTATTTCAGCGTGATCGGGTTTTTTTAGAGCCTAATTCGAAAACTATTTATGTTATGAAAAGAATACCAAAAAATATATAAATAATAAAAAGTACACACATATATATAAACATAAACAAAATATAGGTACTACATTTCAGTCACGGCCATTATTGTATCTGTAGCTATTCTGTAGTCGTTGCCATTCTCTGGTCAGGGAACCAGCTTTACATGAGAGCGCCGCTTGCACTAGAGAGTTGGTGCTGAACTCCAGCCGCAGCTTTACGCAAGCAACTCGATGTCTCATCGAATCCATGTATACGGTCTTTGGTAAATATCTTAGATGCGCTGCAATAATGCGCCAATCCGAACAGTACTATATATGATTTGTTGCACTGAATTCGGAGACGGTTATACGTCACTTGCTTGTAGTCTCACAACTATTTTAGAGCGACATTTCACTTATAAGACACCTCCTGATGATGTGTATTGAAATTTACCTGAAACATTAACGAAACGGGATAACTATGATACTTCTCAGGACGGAGATACGCTATCCTCGAAAAACTCAAATTTAATATATAAGGGTTTTGAATCGTTATTTTTTCATTTCAATATTCGTTCCGAGAAAAAAAAACGTTTTTTTCGGATATCTGTTCAGCTCCGAGTGATTAACTTTTTTGAAATGTTTTCATTTGTATTAAAAAATATTTTTTATCATAATTTAGAACAATTTATTCCTTATTTTGTAATGGGCATAATACATGAATTGATAAAATAATATAATAGAAATAAACATAATTAATAATTAATTACATGTACAATAATTAAAACTAGAAATATATAATTGGTATACGATAGTAATATAATTTATTAAGCAAAATATATATAAAATAAACTAAACACGTGTAAACGAAGCAAATTCGTGTCTTCACGGTTGAAGTATACAGGATTCTTGGGTATATTTATTTATTATTAAAAAAGATTATTAAGATTATTAAGATTATTAAATTAAGATTATTATTAAGATTATTAAAGAAAACTAATTATTAAAATATTTACCAATATATTTTCATTTAAACTATTTCAATTGTCTCGTAGAATAATATAATAATTGAAGTGAATAGTAAGATTGTGTCAACGCGCGTGATTAAACATGTACTGAACCGAAATAAACCTATTTTTTTTCGGTTCAGCTCCGGTTTTCGTTCCGACAAAAATAAAGTTTTCTTCCGGTTTTTGGATCAGTTCCGGTTTGAAGCCTTGATATATATAAATATATATTTCCTATATATAAACCTATTTTTTTTCGGTTCAGCTTCGGTTTTCGTTCCGACAAAAATAAAGTTTTTTTCCGGTTTTTGGATCAGTTCCAGTTTGAAGCCTTGATATTTATATATACATTTTATTACTCATATAAATATAATTATGTAGGAGCAGTGCCGGCCCTAGTCTTTGTGGCGCCCTCGGGCGAAATTTAATCTGGGCGCTCCCATCCTTGATTAAAAAAAAAGTGTATACAACCATTCTTTCAGATTCCGCAGTTACAACGTCCTCCTGCGGCCAGACCCTCTTTTTCGTGATTCAATCTTGCACTGATGATAAGGTGGAGAGTGTTGTTTTACATATATCTCTCAAGTTTCGCTTCACATGGGAAAAATATTCAAATTTCCGAATCTTCATTGATTTCTTAGCTCATTTTCCAATCATTATTAAGATCACAGTTCATGCAAGTTTTTCTGTCAGTCTTTTTTAACGGAACCCCATAAGTTCTAATTATTATAATACTGAAGAATTAACTGCTATTCTTCAGGGCAACACTTCAGCGAAGACATTTGTGATGATATTTGAAGAAGCAGAAGATAGCTCTTCTGGATCTATGTGACATTTTGTAATGCTCATAAACTTTTTATTCTGTTCAAACTATAGTTCATTCTCCGTTTTATGTTTTTTTTATTTCGGTTTATTTGACGCCCCGGCATGCTCGGTGCCCTCAGGCGGGGCTCGAGCTCGCCAACCCCTCGAGCCGGCCCTGTGTGGATACAAACCAAAAAAAATAAAAAATATTTTTGGATTTTAAAAAAGACTAGTGAAGTATGTTCCTTTTACCATTTAGATGGCTAATTGCTCTTCTCTGGAGCGATACTGATAATTTAATTAGACAGGTATACGCATATAAGTTTTGATTTGGAGGTTTAGACTCTTAATACAACAACGCATATAATTATTTTTGTATGTTTAAAAATTACGCTATTTAACTGTATAGGTCATGGTAATAGAAACACCAATTAAATAATAAATTAAGTTGAATACTACGTGAAATTTGTATTTTCGTGAAAGACTTAGAATTTAATTACGAATTTAGAATTAAATTGATCGTCACATGAAATTTGTTATTTCGATAACGACAAATATGTACTGTAAGAATTTTGATTTAAGTTGAAAAAATGAGCGGAAACCATTCACTCCACTTACCGCTCCACTTCGCTAAATTCAAACAGGGTTCAGCTCGGATGAGACTTTGAATGAATTTAAATAAAAAATTCCTATCCGCCTAACTCCGGTCATCGTGGAAATAAATTTAATAATACGTTGACAAAACCCCGCATACAAGGTATTTCCCGGTTTAGCGGGCGATGAAACATCAATAATTTATTCTACTACGACCACGCATCCGTTGTATTGTTAGTATTATATTGAAGAACGCCGGCCCCTCAATAATATATATTTTTATGTTCGTGTTAAATTAGAACTAAATCAGTATTCATCTCGGCAAATATCTCACTGACATAAGAGGCAGAATACATTATTGAACAGTGGCGTGCTGTAGACACAGACTTAGGTTATGCTGTTACCATGATATTATATAATATACTGTATGTCATATTGTATATAAGTTTGTGAACTTTCATTTAACTGACGTCTTTAGGCAAAATTAATCCATCATAATAAAAATGCATTATCCTCGAACGCAAAGAACAATCATGAAAAGAACACGTTTAGTAAATGAGGAAGTAGATCCTTCAACTAGCTCTAAGCCAAGTTCAAAACCTTTCAAATATCTTTCTTTTAAAAAATAGCATAAGAAAGAACTCCGTACAACGTAGACAACTGATCCATTTCTGATTCTGCCGAGTGGAAGTTTCAATTCAGTAGGTAGCAATTATACTCGTATGACTTGAATAGAACGATAGATTAAAATTGTAGTAGCAATAAATAACGAATAACCCAGCAGTGGATTATAGCGCTTCAGTAGCGACACGTGGTAGTATTCATAACTACACCACTAACAATTCTACTGATACACGGTGGGCGCTAGCGTAATTATAACATATTATGGATTATTTAATTTATATTGGTTTCTCAGAATGTTTAGTAATGCATAGCTTTTTTACTTGTATTTAGTGCATGCCCTTGTCATTGAGGTCAAAAAATGAACAGTAGTTTTGGTCAAATATTCCACGTGATTTTTGCCCCTAAAGTGTATAACGTTTTGCCTAATTATGTAAAAAGTATCCTAGTATGCCTAGATACCTTAAAAGATGGCTATTAAAAAAACAGAACAAAAAGTAACTTACGTACATCTGAATCATTCATTTATAATCTCTCCCCCTCTTCATTCCAGGAAAGCATCAAGTTAGTTCTATTTTCGTAGTATAAGCGTTTAACTTATTTTTAACACAGTCTGAATATTGATTTGATATGTATTCCAAATAATATCGGTGTTTGAAAGAATCCAGATAAAGTTTTTAAGATTCATTAATTTAAAATTAAATATACGCTCCGAGGACATCAATATATCTCCTTAGCCACCTGAAATTGTTAAAATTATCATTAAGACGTGCGATGACTGACCTTATATTTATATACAGGATCGTCAATGCTATGATAGACTGCCCCTAGATTGTTGGTCATCGGGACACAATTTATTGTTCTATTACAGTGATAATGTCAGAACACATACATTAGCTAACTCCGCAGTCCCCAGATTTCATTCTTTAGGGAATAAATATAAGGAGGTAGTCAACATTTTTACTGTAAATTTAACTCTTTATAGAACTACATTATTACATTTTTTTGTGTCACAACTCAATGGTGACGAATAAATTGCTTTACTTCATATATTCATATTATATTTATTTTTATTTTTAATTTTGATTATGAAAAAACATGCTGATATTTTATAAATTATCTTTGTGTATTGCACTTCTGATGAAATTTTCTATTATTTTACAAATTATGTTAATGTCTGAATAGAGCGTGTATAATAATAATAATTAATAAATAATGATATAATGTATGTGTATAAAAAAAATAATTTTATTTTATGATTATGTCTTATATTTTTTTACATTTCATTAATTAATAATATATAAGTGCTTAAAATATTTTAATAATTCTCTCTTCACTTTTAAATATTGAAACATTTAATTTTTAAAACAGATTAGGATACACAGAAAAAAAATATCGAACCAAAAAATTTGACAATTTGTAAAGAGTCTGTAAATACGAGTAATTAATTTAAAAAACATCCGGCTTCTTGGAGTCAAGCTTTAAGAGTGTCCAAATCATACTTTATGCATTTTTGTTGAACACTTCGTTACTATAATTAGTCTTCCTTCAAAATTCACCCTTAGAGCGAAAAAACTTTTTCACCCAAATCAATTCAACAGCAAAACCGCGTCAATTGAAAAAAGGGCCACTCTTGTGGGAAAGGCGGCGTCCGTCACTTGTCCGACGATACCCCCTTCCGACATGCGCCCTTAGCGCTCGTGCCTTTAACACCCGCGCCCTTGACACCCGCACCCTTGACGCCTGCGCCCTTCTAGGACTAGCGAACGGGGGAGGACAGACTGTAATTTATTTCTCTCCGTCCGTCAGTGCCTGAACCCCCAGCGGGTGAACCCAGATCACTGGACTACCGAAATTCTCTCTGGACAGAGCAAATTCAACAGCAGACTTCATAAATTAAATTTTAGTCCTCTCCCCCTCGAGGTTCGGCGGAATACCTACCAAACTTCGTGGCATATAATGTGGTCGTAACCTTTTCTAGTTTTGCCCAGATGATTTAGAAAATCTTACGAAGATATGCAGACCCAGTTGCCAATGATATAATTTGAAGATTAAGATATATTAGAGATGGCTGAAAATAGTTTGAATGGTCTAAACAAATATACCTCTTTTAGAAATATATTATTAAGAATCGCTAAAGTTTTTTACATAATAATAATATCAGAGTCTAATAAATTTGAACCACAATTAATGCTGTGATATGTACTTAAGTTATGGGTGTTTTGCGACATTTATTTAAAAACCAGTTTTTAACATCCAATATAAAATTATTTCTGTAATCATCATGTTAACATTAAATATATTGGGATAGAAGAGTATGGCGTTCTATAGCAGCATAAGAGTAAGCTAGTTAATTGGTTAAAAATGACAAAAAAAAATATTTAAAAGGCTTCTTAAAATACTACAAATGCAAAATAAATTTATTAATGCAATAAAATAAAAAATACAGGTTTAGAGAAATATACAAAACAATAGAATAGTACATACAGTAAGAAAATAAAGATTATATACTGGGGGATGAACAAGTACTAATTATTTTGTTAATTTTCATTATTTGGTTTACATATTTTTCGATCACTCAAGCACGAACCACTTAGATATACATTTAAGGAGGACACATTATTATTATTTTTCAGAACACAGTTCTGTGGTATTTTTAATACAAATTAAATAAATCAACTACAAAGATATACAAACAAAATCTGTTTATCAAAAAAATATTCTGGTTGCTATCGGAATTAGAACCTGGACCTCTTCCTATCCGGGAAAATGCGTTATCCCATTTCGTCACATCAACTATGTAGGTTTACGAAAAATATTTGAATTTATATTTTGTATGTCGACTAAAATTTATTCATCTGTTATTCCATTTTTAAAAGCAACCAACATATCGACCCCTCCTACGCAAAGTATTGTAAGTAAAAAATGACATTTTTAATCATTCTAGTATTTTCCACGTACATGATGTATTTTTAAATGGCTGTAATTTTTAAATTATTGTGTTTATTAGTACCTACATCATAGAATATAATATATATATTTATTAAATCTATAACCTAAATAAGTATCTAATATTATTCATACGAAATACTAGAATTATAAAAATGTCATTTTTTACTTACAATTCTTTACGTAGGAGGGGAGGATATAGGTGATTCAAGCTGGATTCAAACTTGTATTGAAATGCCATGATACCCGCAACGTTGCACTTGTACATCTATATCTTTTTGTTTTCTAGGGTGTATATATTTTCCTTCTTTCGTTATATATCTAGACTTTTCCCTCACATAAGTTTATTCTGTTCTACTCCAGAACTCCCCAGGTACGAGTATATTGGGACATTTCTTTACAAGCCAGTCTTCAACATTTATGTTCTTCGGTTTAAAATTCTTCCTAGTTATTAAAAATGTAACTTATTTCACTAACTTACTTTCCTGTCATTTTTCACGGGGGTAGGCAGAGAGGATCGAGCGCCACACTCTTCTGTTCTGATACATAAGTCTCACCTCATCCATATTTATACATTTTCTCACACAAGCTCGTCAATTGTTGAGGCTTCTAACATAACCATCTTCTAGTATTAGGTTTATACCTGGTCATGCTAAGTTTGGTGCCATCAACACTCGCGTTTTCTTCTAATTAATTTGTTCAACACAATTAATTCACCTAAGCGGTCCTTTTTTTAATCCTTTTTACTATATTAATATCAGTTCTATATTTTTTCCTAATTTGTTAATTCTTTTCTATCTCATTTTTATTTTATTTACATTTTTTATTTTTGAGAGAAACAAACAGTACAATAACTGATAATAACATCATATATAAAAATAATACAAGTGAAATTTATTCAGAATTAAACCAGCTAAAAAATAGTACACAATAAACTAAAGAATAGTATATTTAAATAAACTGATGAACAAAGATTTTTACACTAAAATAAACGTAATAAACTAAAAAATAATATAAATTAAAAAAACTGATAAACAAAATAATGTTTTTATTCTGAACAAATAAAGTGAAAAGGGCAAGGAGGGGAGGGAAATAGGATGAAATATACATTTAAAATATATATATACGCATACATGCATGTATCTACAATTTATGTTAATAGTTATTAAAAAGTTGGCGTAGTTCAATTTTAAAGGGAAACAATTTATCGTTGAAAATGTCCAAGTTATTAGAAAAATTTACGGTATTATATTTTGACGTAGAGCTGGTCACAAAACATTTTTTTATGTTAATTAAATAGATACGCCATTTATGATTTCGGTTCCATTGTATTCTCTTCTGCCAGCTCCAGGCTTCGCATCCATACATCACTATTGGTACCAGGACTCCTTTATATAAACTGAATAAAAATCATACAAACAAACAATGATTTGAATCGTATACAATAAGAATGTAATAACAATCCTACGCTTTAAAAATTCATCCACGGCTTTAAATGATTCCGTAAATATTAAAATAAAAGAAAATGCTTTGGTGATTTCCTTTTGTTTAACTTAACAACTTTTTAAAAGACACTGCCGTATTCCGAGTGGCTCCAATCATTAAAAAGGCGAACAAATTAGTAGAAAAAATACAAGTTAAATCAAGATACCCGCTCGCAATGTAAATCTTTGAGGACGCGCCGGGTTTGGGTAAGTAATTTAATTTAACGCGACATCATTATAAAAGGAATTCCTCCATTGCTTATTCAAACTTGAACAAGAAAAAAAAGCGAAAAGATTCTTATTCCGGCAAAAAGAATATTCCTAACACTGCGTCATAGTCATTTTTCCCAGGGTGTTTAAACTTTTCAGTGAATCCCAGAGGGCTGTCAAGGGCTTACAATTTCTCGGGAGGGGATGTAGTTAAGTAGTTTGCGGTAACCGATATCAAAGTTATTATAATAGCCTGAATGAGTCACCAAAATATTTTTTACGTAAAAAAAAAAATATATTTTTATTATCTAAAATAATATCCTGCTATTTTATAACATATAGGCACGTGCGTTACAATATATTATATTATTACACCCGCGTACTTCTATACTTTTGTGCGGTAGTTTTAAATATATGTATTGTTTCTCCAATTTTCTATATTGTATCTTAGTATCATACTGTCTATCGGGGTCATTAATGACCTGTTAATATGTGAATTAAAAATAAAATGTATATATATATATACAATCAAATATTGAAATTATATATACCTATATAATTACCAAGCGCAGCCTAGTGTACGAATTAAATAATAAGTTCTTTTTTAATTGGGTATGTCATTTATATTACACATGTTTATTATTAACAGAATTAGTAATATTTTATACTATAATTGAACTGATATACACAATATTAAAAATATATATATATACAATAAAATATACATAAACCTACATATGAACATCGGGCACTTATAAACACATTAATATTTTGTGGTATTAAGTAGATTTTTTAAAATAAAAAGTGTTATTTGATGCATGTATCCTATATTAACCCAAGTAAGCTGGAATAAAAAATTCTTAAGAACAAAGTTACTAACAATATACTCGTACCTTGTTTGGACTTTCTATAAATCTAAATACATATACTACCTCCGAAATACTCTTAGGATACAATTTTCAGTTAAACCTCACACTTTAATACCCCTTAATTAGTAATTGAAACATTAACCTTAACACGTAGAGACAATTAATCAAAAAACGAATGAGCCTTAATACTTATATAACAAGACTTAGTAAATTGTAATTATATTTTTTCATGATAATTATAATGATTACATGGAAGGTTCTTTGACACATGCGTAGGTTTCGAGAAATGACCCTATTAAACGATAGACTGTGGACTGAATACTTGGGTTAACCCCTTTTCTGAAAACCCATTAGCACGCCAATGTATTTGAATGTTCATTTACATGTTCCACTCTTATCTGTTGATAATCAGATAATTTAAAATGCTATATTTTATGTTTAATAGATTATCAACAGGTTTTTTACAAAATCTACAAAGGCATTAAGAGTTTTTTTAATACGGAGATTTTTTTTTTATATCTGAGACAATGAGTGAAATAATAATTATGTTTCAAAAAGTAAGGAGAATAAAAATATACAATTATTGTTTAACAAAGTGCATATCTTTCAGGGTCAATGATATAGGAACACGCTGCGGGCTGTCCGATTGATAAGATCGTACATTGTAGAACACCATATAAGTATATATTCTTTTTTTTCTATAGGCCTATATCCCTGTAGTTCTTGGCGACCGTCTTCCAATTCGTAATCTCAATATTAACTCTAACACGTCCTTCCTTACGCCGTCGGAAATTTACCACTCTTCTCCTTCCACCTAGCTTTCTATAAATGATTCCTTTTGGGATCAGCGTTTTTTGATCAGTACGTAACCCAGCCATCTGAGTCATTGTAGTTTCATTTGGATGAAGAGTCTAAAGTTCTGATAAATATTATACAACTCATGAAACACCTTATAGAGTTGTAAAAAAATGACGAGATAGGTAACACCATGAAAATAAAATAGATATTGTTATTAGGAATAATATTCACGTAGAATCAAGGTTTCACTACAGTCAGATAATAGTATGCATAGTTTCTCATGAGTCGATCAGCCAAGAGTTAGTTTTTTTTATTATAGACGTCATTTCGACTAACATTTAAGAGGCAATAATCATTTGTTAAAAATGAAAAATCAAGTGATATCATGCAATTTTGCCTACAATAAAAATTGGCCCCAGGCAAAATATTCCATAATGAAATATAAAATTTGAAGTATAAGCTGTAGAGAGCAATTATTATGCTTGTTTTGGTAAATTATTATAGAAAACAGATTCATGAAACAAATTAAAAACGTTAGCTGTCCATTTTAAAATTATTTATCACGCATTGTATTAATTAATTTACTAAAAAATGCTCGCTGTTATGTTCCATTTTTATTATCTTAGAATTATGAGTTTCTAGCAAGTTAAAGAACTGACATGTAGAAGGGATAATTGTATCACTTATTGATATTCATATTGGCCCTTATCGCGTCATTTTTAATAATCCAAATTAATTAATTAATATTTATTGCCATTTTAAATTAATTAATTTATATGTAAAAACTACAACCCTATTCTATTTGCGTGCTAAAACTAAGTTTGAGAAACGTATAACTGAATGTGACGACTACTCGTATTTTAGAGGCAATACCTTTAGCGTGCTAAGAAATAACAGCAACGAATTGCTGCATTTCCTGCACCATTTCTATTGCATGTTGTACATCTAAATTAGAAGTGCATTTGGTTCAAAAATTAGTATGTGTCTGATTCAGACATCGGTATATAAGTCTTGATAGAGGTATCAACTTATTAAGCAATTGAATCGTGCATATGAATAATAATATATTTTTTTGTATTTGCGAGTGTCGTGTTGGAATGATTAATGTTTTTATATTAAAAAAAAATTCTTTAATCATACATTCCTATGAAAATTAGATAGTCTCTTCCTTCCTACATAATATTGAATTAAGTTATGCAGATGCATAAATGGTGATTATGATCACCATTTATACATTCATGCTATTCTTTATAAATATAATTAGATTTATAATGGTATTGCGGTGATCCTGCACAGACATCATATAAGGACTCACTTAACAGTCATATAAGGCCGAAACCAAACTGATCAATCAACAGATACATGACGGATACTGTCTTAAGAGCTAGCGGTCACTTCTTCGTAGACCGTCCTTTCATCCGAGCCATTCCAGTATTCAGCTTCATAAGCGCATTTAACTGTATACTCGTCGAACCCGCTTTTGTACAATTCATCTATCAATAAACGCCAACCTTTGTAAGTGCTCTTTCATTTTAATGCCTTTCTCTAGACAATACATAAATAATGACATACGCATACCATATACAATATGACATGTACTAACACATGTGAGACACGAAGATGTTAGGGGCTTCAGTCTTACCATCTACAAAACCTTCTGATACAATTATAGTCAATAATATTCTACAACCCTTAAAGTATCATAATAAAGTTTTTGAATGATTGTACAAAGTTCTTGAGTAATAACAATTTACACGGCTGAAAGAGCTTATTATTTTTAAATATAATTAAATGTATTAATTAGTATTTAAAATATTACAGCCCTATGTTTTAAATAATTAAAACTTCACAATAAGAATGTGTTCTCCTTAAGAAGATATAATTATAATTAATTATTATTTTTATTCTGGTTCACGCCAAGATAAAAGGGGGTTAGTTTATGCATTTTTGTATAATGATTTTTATATGATGAATTATTATAAATGAATCATTATATGTATTAATCCTTAATAACGGAGAATATTTTATTTTTAAACGGAAGGATGGTTATTATGTAATACGTAAAAATGAAGAAATTTTGAACTATAAATGAAAACTAGCTGAAAGAGAGATATTATATTATTATAAAAAGTATAAGCAGACTAAAAATGGTTTGTAAAAGTGAATTTCAATTATGCAAAATATTTTGGAAAACTAAAAAACAAACGTCACACAATATGTGTCGTTAGAAAATATATTTTATAAGTTATATATAACAAATAGTTAAAAAATAACATAGTAGTAGAACAAGTTCATTAGAAAATAATCATCAGTTAATTTGAAAAAAAGTTTATAAAAAATACGTAAAACACATAAAATCAAAATTAAAGTATTAATTATAAATATATACATATAAAATCAATTTTGTCGAAAAATATTGTTTTTGCGTCACCGGGATACAAACCTGGATCTCTATTTCCAATCCGGGGAAGTACACTACCAATTGTGTTATAACGCCAGTATTTTTCATGACAAATTTTCGAACCTACATGTTACACTTTTTCAAATTAATACACCCGTCGTTCCATTATTTGAAAGCCATCTACATTATTTTTACAGAATCTCAAATACCTTTGAGTAAACCGACTGCAGACGCCAGAATTATCAATTCATTTTTATTAAATTTTGGACACATTGATACAACTTATATTATTAAGGAAAACACATTCTTATTGTGAAGTTGTAATTATTCAGAATATAGGAACACATCGAAAAATATTGTTTTTATTGACAAAATTGATTTTATATGTATATATTTATAATTAATACATTAATTTAGTATTTAAAATATCACAGACCTATGTTCTGAATAATTACAACTTCACAATAAGATTGTGTTTTCCTTAATAACACATAAAATTAATAATATTTAAAATGATGTAAGGTTACTAGACAATCAACGCATCACCTACCATGACCACTTTTATATTGTGTGAATAAGGTTTCACACAAAAGGGTTCAACATCCTTAGGGTGGGGATTATAAAGGCGATACGAGGGTTAGGTTAGGCTAAAAGTGCTAGAGTTGTTTTAGAAAACCGGAAATCTAAATAATATTGATTGTGTCAGATAGTTTAAATTTATTTGCGATAAACAATATGATCTATCTATTCGGAAAGTTTTTTATCCCTTTACAACAGAGCATATACTTTTACGGCGTTTAGAAATTGACGTTCTTTAGATATTATTACATTGCATTATATAATTATATTCTTTGAGTATTAAAAGTACTTAAAAAGAGAATTTTTTATTTTATTATAATATGATGTTTAATTATTTTTCTTCATTGTTACAGAGGTTTGCTGAAAAAAAGAAGAAATAAATTTGGATTTTCGATAATGTTCAGTGTTATAAAATAATTTAAAGTTATATATATAAACACCATATTTTTTAGATTCGTTTTTTTTCAAAGTGAAACATAATTTATGAGTGCTATATTTGTGTAAACTATTAAGTGATTTTAATTACAGTGTATCGTTTTCAAAAAATTCTGAGAAAAAATATTATTTTATGGCTCGTGCATAAATATTCACGAACGATCTCAGATATGCCGTTTCGTCCTACAGATAGAACGCTATCAGCGGTAGTGCTGGTATTGCTGTCATTTATGGTGGTTGTTACTTCGCATCCTGAAAATAGTAAGTATAAATATTTAATTATGTACATATAATTTATTATTTTTAGTTTGAACAAATGATAGTAAATTTATCAGATCAAACAATTGCGGGATTTTAGTAGATTTTAGTTAAAAAACATATTAAAGATATTATTTTTTCATAATCCGTGATTGATGAATAATAAAAAAGATTTGCAAATTATTAAAATTTACGATGTGTATGTAAAGATGTCCAGCGGAAAATTTTCAAGTTTAATATTAAATTAAAAAACACTAGAATGTTATTTTGATATTTTATTTAGACAAAATGGAGTTTGACGATGCGGATTTTACGTTTTATAAACAATATCGTCTAAATGCCGTCCATTTCTCACAAGAAACTCTTGAAATCGGACTCTAAAATTTGTTTACACACGAGAGCAAAGCGTTGGTTCAATGGCAGCAACTTCACGGCGGATATTTTCTTGATCGAGGATTGTGCTGTAAACTCTCGACTTAAGGTATCCTCACAAAAAAAAATACACGGTGTAAGGTCCGGTGATCGAGGTACCCAGGGTATGTCTACGTACATGCTGATTAATTTATTGGGAAATATTTCCCCCAGCTTCTCCATTGAAAATCTAGGTATGTGTGGAGTAGCCCCGTCTTGCTGAAATTGTGTTCTGTTATTGAATCCGGAAAATAGCTACAGTTGCGGTACCAAAAACTCGTTGATCATTCGGCAATATACGTCAGCAGTGACTGTCTCTCGCTGGTTAAAAAAATTAGGGCCAATTATCCCTCAGGCAGAAACTGCACACTACACTATCGTTTTTGGACAATGCAAACGTTTTTGATGGCATTGTCTTAAATTGTCGGGGCACCGGTATTTCATGTTCTGTTTATTAACATAGCTATCGACATGAAAATGTGCTTCGTCAGTAAACAATATGTTTCCAAGCGTTCGTGCTGTTCCAAAACGTTCCAGAATCGTTCTCGCTAAGGTTTCACTCAAATAAATGTTTCATTTTCGTTGAGTAACTGTACGAATGCAGTTCGTATAGATGAAACTATGGTTTCTTTTTCAAAATAACGTGCATTATTGATTTTTTTATTTCAGTACAAACTGCAATCTTCTTTATCGATTTACGCGGATTGCGCATAATTTCACGTCGAACTTGAGCCATGTGTTCTGGCGTCGCTGCTGAGGTTGATTGAGGATGAGATTGAGTTTGGTTAACCTTTGTCCCTTTTTGTCCTCAACCCCAGATAACTTTTAAACCCAACACCAGATAAGTTATGTGCTCAGTCCATCACTTACTTGTCGAATATTAAAGTGAGTATAAAAAGCGCGACGCGCACGAATCAATGAATCACCGCATTTTAAATATTGCTCAACCGCGAACGCGCGGTGCGTTCCCGACCAGTGATTCCAAATCCGCAAATCACGTGCGTCGAACAATACCCCTCTCAATTACCTCACTCTGATGGTTTACGAGTAATTACAATTTAATCTTGAAATTTTCCACCGGACACCCTTTATATCAAGAGAATCACCAGTCCTATGTCCAATACCTGATGTTCACCAGTTATTACAGTTAGAGTATTAATGCAGAGTGATTTTTAATAAATAGTATTTTTGCGTCATTTTTGAACCAATTGTTTAAGAATTCGTAACCCGTAATCATTTATTGAGCTACGTAAAGCTGTTTTTTAAGTTTTAATTTTCATAAATAGTGATTTAAAATAAACATTTACGATTGAATAGGAGTTAACAATAATAAAACATAAACCGAGAAATACAATTTAGTTGATTCTAATCCCATGTTTATACTATTTCACATTTATTTAACACATGAGCTCTAGCAAATCAATGTGACGAAATAATTCGTTTAAATTTACATTAATTAGAAAAATTATGGAGAATGAATAAATGAAAGAATGTGTCATTCTTTCAAGATTGGGATATTTACATTTTGTAAGAATATGTTTAATGTAAGATGTACTTGTGGTCTAGTGATTATGATACTCACCTAGTGGTCGCGGGTTTGAGCCTCGTTCCAGGAGGCCATCAAGTTAGTCCTATTTTCATAGCACAAGCATTTAGCTTAGTAAGAATATTGATGTGACACGTATTTCGTGTACGTATCTCTATTTTTTAAAAGAAATGTTATGATATTAAATGAATAATGCGGGAGTCTGCGGATGGGTACATGTTGTGGTGCGGATCAGAAGGATTATGCAGATGATATCACGGATGTTGCTTAATATGGGAGTGGTGGATGCCCCAATATTCATCCACTACTCACACGTGTTCGATTGATAGGCGAAGATGTATTGTGCACGTGGCCAGAGAAGGTTATGTAAATGAAAAACTATTTAACACTTGATTTATTGCGAAGCACAGATTAAAAATATAGAGAAAATTGACCATCCTATTAAGGTACTACCCGAAAATAGTTTATGAAAGTGTTTCATATAGCTGTTATTGATAGCAAGAAGAGTGAGTCGCTGACCGCATTAGTATTGCTATCTGGCGTTAGTACTCGGAGACTTTACGGCTGTTGAAGGTTTGATTTCACGCACCGGTATCTGCGTTGTGCGTTCAGTATCGCTGGACGGCGTTGAAAAAAGGTATAATGCTCTTGCCCGTACAGTAAGACATCTAGAATTTACATTTTTTTGTATCTCGTTGAGAAATGGTTGTAGATTGTGAAGATAATTATTATTTTAACGAATAATTTTTTTTCTCAAAATTTCTACCCTTGTTTGTTTTTTTAATATATAAAACCTTTTTAACACGTATTTTTTTGGTTACCCAATATTATTTAGCTAATGTTAGCTATATATTTAGAACATTTTCGTAATGTAGAAAAATACTTAAGGCTCGATGAATATTGAAATAGAAAATAGAAAATTTCTTCAAAATCAATCTCATCAATTTCAATGCTAGAAAATCCCGCGAGCTTGAGATTCTGCTCGTTGGAATGGAAATGAATGACGTCACTGATTTCTTTAACGGCTATTTATTTATAAAACAAATACTCACTTTCAATATTCGGTATCACAATTTTGGATCAGCTTAACTATTGTGAATCAATTAATGTCGAATACCAGGTGATTCTACGTTACAGAGTCTGCATATTTATATTAAAATTGGTAGGCTACTTAAAGTTATAGTCTTTTAAATAGTTTTCTTATTTCACATCTGTTCAAGACAGCGTCTCTTTTGTAAATACATAAGTGAAGCCGAATAGATTTAATGTGTAATATTTAAATATGTAACAATGTTTTTTATCCATTTATAACAGAATGAAGAAATAAGTAAAGAATGTAAAGCTGGTCTTAGCATAGTGACTATTAAGAATGGATCACTTATAAGTATCGATGGCACCAGAAATAGAGGATGTCCGCGAAAATTTTGGCACTATCAGGTAAATCAGATACTGGAAGGTAGTCCTGCTAGAAGCCTCATTGTAATTATGTAAAAATGAGAAATTAAATAATTTATTACAATTTTTAGTTATATAAAATTTAAAAAATACTATATTAATTTTATAAATTAATTAAAATATTCTAAATTAATATCTTATACCTTTTTTGATATACGTCAATACAAACATAGACTCTTAAAACAAATTATTTTAAAACTGGAAGTCACACATAGTGCCATGGCTATCTTCTTGGGGGATAGAAAAACCGAACAGCGGGTTAGAAAGGAATTCAAGGTTGCCGACATTGTACAAACTATCGCGATACTAAATTTGGACTATGCCAGGCACGTAGCAAGACTAGCCGATAAAAGTTGGAATGGAATGTTATGGAAGCTTAGGCAAAAGAAAGAGAGAGACCTTAAATGCTTTGGCCTTAAGGTATAAAGAAGACGGGTGGCTTTTATTGGAGGAGGACCGTATAGAACCGGGGACCGTGTAATGCAATGAGTGAGGTCTATTTCAGCAATGAATGCAGACGAACCACAGACCAGTAAATGAATAGACATGAAATAAAGTGTACATACAGGAGTGGTCTTTGAAACATTAGTGTGGGAGAGGGGCATTCTAGAAATATTATTTGTGGAAACATAAACCCGATAGTTTATGATATATTTATGCAACATTAAAAGTATTTACTTTTCAATAATTAAATCTTTGTGTAAACAAGACATATTTTTTTCCATTAATGCATATTATATTGTCAGCGTTTAAATTTTCGTTACAATTGAGTCATGTATATTTTATTTTAAAAGCGCGGAGCTATTTGATCGCGCAGGTGGTACGTGAGTGATACAAAAATGTAAATATTGAGACAAAGAAACTATGTTAGTACACGTCTATATATTTGGTAGTCTGTGAGATGACCTGAAGAATAAGAAGATTATAAATTCGTAACAATTTAATTAAATTTGTCAACGTCAAAAATAAGAGAACAAACTGTTTTATTTTTCTACTGTAAATGGTTTTATAATCCGTGCATACATTTAGTACCGCTAGAGCTCGAGGACAACGAGTATCAACATGTAACAACACTCGTAAACGTGACTAGTGTCTAAAAATATATTTGTCGTATGTGTAAAAATGTAATTTCAGTATACGCTCGAACATGTTGCTAGGGTATGTTCTTAATTACACCGTATTCATGAAGTTTAGGTATGTTTTGGACATCCGCCTTATACGTAAATTACCTTCGATGGTTTCTATCGGTTATCTTTATTGATTATCGTCACTCAAAACTATGTAGAGTAAAATCACTAACCTGCTTTATCTATGATCACACCCGTTAAAATCTTTTGTTGTTTGGCCCCGACTGGCCAGCTTCCGGAACTTAATCTGATCGGATTAACACCGAATAAAAAACTCAATCTGCATTCTGTGTGCTTCGTCGCCCGATGACGTTTGACCAAGGTCGGCTCAAATGTTTCTGATGATCAGCAAATTTGCAGCTTTACCCACATAACACAGAGTGTACATAATCAAGTTTTATAAAAATCAGTGCTAACAACCGAGACATGTATTATGCCTAAACAACCTTACTGTTAATAACTAGAATTTATGGGATAATTCTAGAGAAATTATAACATATCAGCAAACTAAAACTGACTACTTTGATTATTTGAGATGGAAGTTTCTTGTAGGTAGATTTCGATAGAAATATTTACGATATATACATATTATATTTGCATTGTACATGATGCAATTTCCGAAAAAATTTGATGCATTTTCTTCAATCATAATTAAGAAACCCTGAAACTGTCCTGTTTTGAATACTAACTCTCTGTATGCTCGGAATTCAGATTTAGTTATTATTTAAAATAATGATTTAGGAAGAAGAGGGTGCTTTTTTTGCGGAAGTCTTACATATTTAATTTCGATACGTGTCAAGTAAGTTTAACATACGCAGGGTCCTACAGAGAATCTAAACAAAATTTGGAATTGATGGAATTAAATTAAATTTGGAATAGATGACATCTATATCTTGGGGCAGGATCCTAAAGAATAAGTAAACAAAATTGGGTCAAAGATAAACATTTTTTCTGAGACCAAATGCATAGACAAACATTAAGTTATTTATATATATATATATATATATACATTTGCCAAACCAAAATATACATTTTAAAAAACAAAAGATACATTTTAAAGATATACATTTTTTCTGAGAACAAATGCATAGACAAACATTAAGTTATTTTTATATATATATATTTATATATATATATATATATGTATAACTGACAAATGTTTGCCAAACCAAAATGGTGGCCAAACAAATTCGGCCTGGAACATAGTATTCATTCTGTATATAGTATTCATTCATCATCAACATCTGATTGGTAGTTTTGCTGGTATGATTAAGAGACAGTTATTATCGATGCATATATATATTATCTTCTATTTATTATTCTTTGTAAAACTTATGAAAGTTATATATATATATATATATATAACTTAATGTTTGTATCATCCAAGAGCATTAGGTTATGGATTACCTTCATCAGAATTACTTATTCACCATTTCTATTCTTAATTAATTTGTATTATGAATACCACAGAGCTATGATCTGAAAATCTGGAACTTCGCAATAATAATGTATTCTCCTTAAAAATATACATTTTCAAATAAATAAAATATATATAATATAATAATTATAATACATTCGTAACAGGATAATAATGTTAAAGTTAACAAAAATACCTATCGTATCTGAATTATTTATTAAAATTAGGCAAGGTTAAGAATATATTTTAAGAGTAAATGATCAATTGATGAATAACATATTTTTATTATTTAGGAGAACACATTCTTATTCTTATTATGAAATTGTAATTATTCAGAACATAGGTCTGTGATATTTTAAATACTAATTAAATGTATTAATTATAAAGATATACACATAAAATCAATTTTATCGAAATATATTGTTTTTGTATAATATATTATATAAATTGTAGCGCAACAACAATATTATTCGATAAAATTGATATTATATGTGTATCTTTTTGATTAATACATTTAATTAGTATTTATATTTTTTTTACCAAGTTACTCGTGGTTTTTCATTATTCTATGGCATTAAATATACTATCACATCCCTTTTCGGTTCATTTGAGGCAAGATATCGGTAAATATACATGTATAAACAAATATTTGAAATGCCATTTGAAAGTCTCCGACCGTGTTCCTTTGATGCCGGGGATCGCAGCATTCCCGAGAAAATATCACGGATTTGCGAGAATGTTTCTCCGGTACTCCGTTGGGAAATGGCGGAAATGTTTCGAAAAGCCTCACCAAAATATCGCCAGACTAAACATTTTCTTTTTAATGCAATATTAGTTTTAGGCATCAAAGAATAAAGGCTTATTTATTTAATAATGCTAATAACGTTAATTAATAACCATCATTAATAGACGTTTTATCTAAAGCCAAAGTATTTTCCAATCTTCTCTGTTAATTATTGTTATTCGCTGCTGAACAGTACTTTAAAATAAGTCATACTTAACTTGGATTATTGCGAAATGAATGAATTGTCGAAATAAAATATATTTATAGTAATATTCTTATCACAATCAAAATATTCTATTAAATAAATATTTATTTCTCTTTATTTTACAAAATATATACGTCTGTGTCATTTTCTCAAGCGTGAGTATTTTTGTGATGCAATTTACTACAGTAATTGGACCTCATGGTCTATAGTAGTGTTAAAAATAAAAACTAAAACATACAGCTTGATTCAATATACCGACTGCGCGTGCATTTTGTGAATCCCCTTGGGTACAACTGGATGTCAGCACTTGTCCAACGATTGTCTGTCCTATGAGTGATATGGTTATTATAAATATCCATTTGGGATTTATTACTTGTCGCCGACTAGTTTAAGAGGATACACTCTTTCATTATAATTGAACAAATTTGATCAGATTCATCAGATTAATTGTAATCATATAATATTATCACATTTTTAAAAATCTACATTGTGTACCTGATATCCTATTCTCTTTGCAAAAAAATCTCAGCACTTAAATTGCCAGTTACAGGCATATACTTGATTATGTTAAATTAGTTTTTTTTAAAGTATGTCGATTATTTGGTGCTCAAATATTCTTGATAAATATATTGATTTTGAGTTGTGGTATATTTTAGTTTTAGAATATCAATTTGATCTCTATATCTTGTAGATCGGAATTCGCTTCTAAAATTTAATTGAGTTTTAATTTTGAAAATTTGAATTTTTATGTATATGTCTACTATTTTTGGTACTTAAAAATCTGTGAAAAGTTGTATACTAGGATAGTCTTTTTTATTACTAGTCGTAATATATTTATTTAGAGAAAATAAATGTATTATGATTAGTATAATGCTGAAAGACTTTAATATGTGGTGTTTATAAGAAAAACTGATACAAATTGTCTTGAGCAGGAGCATCCTATAAGAGGAAGTGATAGAATTAGACTGTCATTCAGGAAGAAGATCAAACCTTAGATATGAATGGTGTACAGAGAGATGAAGATATTCAATGAAATAAGAGATAACATAAGGAGAAATTTTAAAAACTCCAAATATGTAAGATAAGTTATAGTAAAAAAAATATATTGATGTTGTTTATAATAAATAAATGTATTAATTAGAAAGATATACATGCAAAATCAATTTTATCGAAAAATATTGTTGATACCGGAATTCGAACTTGGATCTCTTCTAATTCGAGAAACGTGCATTAACTGATTATGCTATAGCAATACAGTGAATTGATGACAAATTTTCGAACCTATATGTTACTCTTTTCAAATTGATACATCTATTGTTCCATTATTATTATTTATCATTTGTAATTAATACATTTAATTAGTATTTAAAATAACACAGACCTATGTTCTGAGTAATTACAATTTCACAATAAGAATGTGTTCTCCTTAATAATATTCTTACTATTCTCAAACTAAGTTGAACGCTTGTACTATGAAAGTAGGATTAATTTGCTGATGTCTTGTAACGAGGCGCGAACCCCCGACCACTAGGTTACTAGGCCAGCGTCTTAACCACTACACCAATAAGCTATAATACAAAAAATAATAGTGACATTGGATAATTTTTATGGCGCTATTTTCGTAATAAAATTCACCTCAAGGTGAAGTTTACACTGTTTTGTCCTTCATTTTTTTTAATTTTTAAAAATTAAATAGAGATGCGTACACGGAATATATGTCACATCAATATTCTTATATTTTCAAACTAAGCTAAATGCTTGTGCTATGAAAATAGGACTAACTTGCTGGTGTCCTGGAACGAGGCGCGAACCCCCTACCACTAGATCACTAGACCAACGTCTTGACTACTACACCAACACGCTACTCAAATCATTAACATTGTATTTAAAATTGTTTTTTGAATTTATGGAAATGATTTTTTGAAAATATGTGTTTTAGTATCCTTTTAAATATTTTTTGTGATGTACTGATCTTTATGACGGAGAGCAAAAAGTTTCACGCTTTTGGGCCTGCCACATCAAATGCCAATTCACTAAACTTTTGGAAACGGCTGGTCGGTTCTACAACCCTTCTTTCGGCTGAAAAAGAGACTGATCTGAGAGTTTGACGTCTACTTTCGAGTTATATTGTATACTTGATTAAGAATGAATAAAAAATAAAATTAGCTCATTTAAATACCATACATATTTTTCAGGGCTGTTAATTCGTTGAAAATCAGCCTGACACGTTTCATTGTTCAAAATAAAAAAAAAAACACATGAGAATAATTTAAATTAAATAGTATTACACAGGCGCTATTCAATATAAATTATTCAATCCAGAAAATGAAACCTGCTTTGCATTATTTCGAGTCCCGACAGAAAATAAATGAATAAAATGCCTAAGGAAGGAAAGCAATTAATCATTTTTCAAAACAATAATACAAGACAGACTAATGATATAATCACAACGCTTCGGGTGACTATCAAAGGACGAATATATTAAAAGTGTTTCGTGTATCTAATTTCGGAAAAGACGTACAGATGCGATTTATAAACTAGTTCCAAAAGGAAATAACAAATTCATCATTCCTGTCTAATTTTTTGAAACGTTTTTACGTTGTCAAAAAATTAGTACGCATTTGTTTTCAGCGCTTTGGTCTCAAATATTGTGTACAATATTTTAGTAACGTAAAATATTTTTCTCTGGGCGGATGCTTTGTTTACATAAATAACTTTATACAAGCATCGTATCCGTCGAGAGAAGAATATGAATTGAAAAAAAAAGAAAAAAAAAAAGAATTGGTATAGAAGTGAGTGTTTTTATGAAGTGTTTTACTGTGCAGTTTTATTTGAGCGATGATATAAGGCAACTTAAACTATTTGAGATGTTGATCTACAGAAGAATACTTAAAACAAGCTGGATGAATGGTTACAAATGATAATGTTCTGGTTCGGATGAATAAAGAAAAATAAATAACATAATAAAAATACGAAAATTTCAATATTTCGGACATGTAATTAGATATTCAGAGAAGTATGAGATCTTGCACCTCAGATGCAGGGAAATATTGCTGGTTGTCGAGGCCCTGGAGACTACATCTGGTCAAAGGAACTACAAACATTTTGGACCTAAACTATTTAATAGAATCCTAGAAGACTTAAATCAATTGAATTGTCCCAAGAACATGAAACTATATATTAAAACTTGGATTCGAAATATGCGAAGAGCCAGTACGGGTGCACTCACCTAAACGTATTGACTCATACCTATATTAAATATTGCTACAAAGTGATCCAAAAATTAAGTCTGTCTTAAAATTGTTCTTCATATACACCTTTTATATAGTAATAAATGTAATTCTATCTATTTGTAATTCTAATTAATTGAACAATTGCTTGTTTCAGAATTTCTCTAGTGAGACGGGCACAGTCCAAGCAGATTTTTACATAGTATTATATAGTTACAAATAAAATAAAATAAATATAGATAACATTATAGCTACCAGTCTACTGTAGAGTTTTCCGAGTCGTAGTAAATAAAATCATGATAGCCAATGTCCGTTGGACTTATAGGGCACAAGAAGGAGAGAAGAAAGATGATATCAAGGCGCTTATATTTTTCTTGTATGATTGGTGAAATTATATTAAAATAATACCTAACAGATCCACTCCACAACATTTTATGGGTGGATATATGACGAAAACGTGCAATGAGTATGTCTACTACGGAAAATATTATTGTTTGAAATTTTTACAAAATCATAAATCTATGTACTTCGAAATAAATATTTGCGAAATTTATCTATATGTCTTTACTTCAAGCCCTAAATAATCAATCAAAAAATAGTCTTATCGCTCGAAATTCGATGATATATTTTTTTTATTAGATATATAATTTGGAATCAATAAAATATTTCAGTTAATCGAAATAAAAGCGTAGATTTTTTAAATCTTTGGCATGGCTGAGAACAGGCACACATTCTTTGAACATTTTCGACTCCGTATTTAGTCAGGTATCCAACCATGAAATATTGTGGACTAGGTATGTCTGTTGTAGTATACCGTACCTGCAATATTATTGTAAAATAAATTAGTTATTAACTTAAATTAAATTAAATTAAAAATAATAGTGGCGAAGAACGAAGCGTTAGCAGCACTTGATTAGACTCGTGTCAGATAGAGCCGGGCGAGACTGGGTGCGATTCCTCTTTGGAGGAATCTAGTCACCATGTGTAGATGTCTCTGGCGTCGTCGGTCAACTAGGGGCGGTAATGCTAGCGAAGGATTTGAATCGCCGCCCCTACACATTTAATTTTATATGTATCTTGATACACTGCTGTAGTTTACCAGACTAGATATTAAACATTTCTCAATAAACATACTTTAGTCTCGGTATCAGTAGTAAAGGCAACAGAAAAAAACTAATTCATACCATGCATTGAATATCTAAATTACAGACCGTTGGAGCTTCTATCGAGATAAATATTTATTTGTGGACGTTCTTATTTATCACGTTTAAATGAACTGAGTATGATCTACGTTGAGAATATCCATTTAAGTTTATGAACTTTATAGGTATGCAGTACAGTATGTACTGACGTTAATAACAGTACCTTAGCAGATGATAGTTCGTGACTTGATACTATCAATTGTTGCACTTATTGCTATAAATGCTAGAGTTCGTGCCTAATTGCTATCATCTAAGCGGCTACTTATTAAATTCCTCTTGAAATATACAATTTGCATCATATTTTTATCGGAATACAGTATTTTAAGGTACGATGAAAGTATGTTAAGGGATAGTTAAGTTATTGATTGCGACAAAAATAGAACGATCCGAAAACGAGCAATTATCTCAATTTATGTATTACTAGCGATCCATGCTCGGGGTTCGTATTTAATAATAATTAAAATAGATAGATTTTTTTAACAAAAGCCTTTTTTATTGTGATACAAAATTGGTTCAGAGAACCAGAGGGAGGTTGTGTTGTCTACGGGAATGTAGTTGGGTAGTTATATTTTCCCGTGGGGGTAGGTAGAGAGGATAAAGCGCCACACTCTTTTTTTGACAGAAGAACTAAATCTGAATGTTTTTTTGTAAAGATCAATCTTGATAATAAAATAATTAAAATGACTAACCACACATTTTTATTATTTATAAATATTGAATATATTCGACATTCAATAAACAAAAACGCACGATTGCAAACAATTTACATGATGATTCCATGAAATTCTAATGTTTAAATAAATCTAACTTTCTAAATAAATGATTGAACGTATTTAGTAATTATTAAGAAAAACACATTATTTCTGTGAAATTGGGAGTTTTTCAGATCATAGTTCTGTAGTATTTTGACACAAATTAAATGATATATAATGAAATTAGAAAGATACAGAAGAAAATTCAATTAATCGAAAAAATATTTTTGTGGTTACCGGGATTCGAATCTAGATTCTTTCCTATCTTATCTATTTTAATTTGTATTACAATACCACAGAAATATGTTCTGAAAAACTGCACATTCATAAGAATAATGTGTTCTCCTTGATATATTAGCTGTATCAAAGTATATCTAAAATTTAATAAAAAAGAATTGATTTCATTTCTGGCATTTATAAGCGAATATTATTCAAAAATATTTGAGATATTCGCAATAAAAGGTGATAGCTTTTAAATTTGGAATAATATATGTGTGGTGACTCTGTACGCGCCCCACATATAATGCCGTGTAGGGACTTACTTATCAGCCATATAGGGCCGAAACCCAACCAAATAATTAGCAGATGCCATGCATCATGACGGAGACTGCCCTAACAGCTAGCGATCAATTCTCCGTAGGGTTTCATTTCATCGGCATCTCGAGCGAGCCACTCCAGGGTTCAACCAAATACGGGAATTTTACTGTATACTACCTTTATATAATTCATCCATCAATAAACGCCAACCTTTGTAAGTGCTCTTTCATTTCTATACCTTGCTCTAGATAAAACGTAAATACCCACACACGTACACCGTATATACTGCGTCGTACAACTAACATGCGTTAGACTAAAATATATTAGGGGCTTCAGTTTTATATACACAAAGCCTTCTGATAAATCACAGACCATAATCTTTGTATTTCTCCGAATAGGAAAAAAATGCAGATTTGAATCCCGGCAGCAACAAAAATAGTTTTTCGTTAAATTGAATTTTCCTTTATATATTTCTAACTGATGAATTTAATTTGCATTGAAGATATTTAGATATGAATTAAATATATTAAATAGAAAGATATAGATATGAAATCAATTTTATCGAAAAATATTGATATTGCGCCGTCGCTGTAGCATAGTTGGATAATGCACCTTCCCCTGTTTGGAATGAGATCCAGTTTCGAATTCCGGTGGCGCAACAACAATATTTTTAGATAAAATTGATTTTATATGTATATCTTTCTAGTTAATATATTTAATTCATGTTTAAAGTATCACAGACCTATGTTCTGAATAATTACAACTTCACAATAAGAATGTGTTTTCCTAAGAAGATATTTAGGGTTTAAGGTGACATTTACGCACGCATGTCGAGTTTCGCTGTCAAATCGAACATCAAGTTTATTTTCAAAATGTTCAAATTACAAATAGGACAGAGATATGCTTCATACATTGCTCCTAGACTATTTAACCAACTGCCAAAATCAACTAAATTAGCAACAAATATAAATGTGTACAGAAAAGAGGTTCTAAAATGGCTTAAAGGTTTCAAAATATTTAAATAATTATGTATTCGACATCTTTCTGATTCCCAAGTCCTAATTTGATCAATTTCTCAACATTTTTTGAATATTGTATAATTAATTTTCACATTGTATTATTATAGATCTTGATCTTGTTTTATATAAATGTCTATAGCCACCCCGTGTAATTCATGATTATTCTTATTGGAGGGTGAATAACTATATTGTTTTGTTACGTTGTTGAATGTATAAATATTTTTTTTTTTTTGAGTTTTTGTGTCTTTCCATCGACCTCAATCTGACCTTTAGGTTTTTCTTCATATAAAAATCTCAATACGTGTACATGGTACTAATATTCACCTCATCTACTTTTTATTTTCATATTCCGTTATCTCCTGTATTCCTTTTTCTCTATCTCTGACCAAATAGATGACTATATACCAACCCCGTGATTCATTCTCACCACACCTGACAAACTAGAACCCTGCACGGTACGGTTAATCGTCTATATCTAATTAAACTATATCCTTCTTTATGTTTTATGCTTTCCGGATAAAACACAATTCCTATACTCGGAAAAAAAACGACCCATGCTAAGTAATTGCCATTAAAGACAAGACTCGTTTCTTTATTACAAGAAGAATGGACTATTATTCGTTATCTGAAATAAATTTTCAGAAATACAGAAAATATATTTTATAATTTTTTGTCAAACACCCAATTTCCGAGAAATCCTGTGACATTTTTTGTTTATTCCATATTTAAAAATTCACCGAAGCCGTAAAAGTATTCGCTTCATTTCAAACGGGAATTTTTTAAAACAAGAAAATTATCAAAATAACTTTTTATTATTTATTTCCACGATTTTCGAACATCAGTAAGTAAGTCACGCCCGTCAATTTTGAATGTTTATTTAAATGTACATGTCATAATGTTGATAAATATAAAGGTTAGTAAAATTTGATAACAAGGGAGTAGTTTTCGGGATAGACATTTCATTTGGTTTTACTTTTCAGCAGCAGAATACATTCATCTTGAATGGACACTAAAGGTATTACTTAGTGATGGTTGACATAAGTGATTTGCTGGAACACCAGTATCAATTTCAGATTAATATTAATACTTTTGAAACTAGTTACAACTTTCAATTGATCAACTTTGATTATAAATTTCAAAAGATGGAATCGGTTTGAAAAATAACCGATCAAATGATCCGTCGTCTGTTAACGTTGCAAAGAATGAGTTATTTTTCATTTTTACTGATAGCACAGTTATTTTTTGTATCTTACAATACTCAGTTGATTTTGTTGAACCGGTTACTGCAATATCGAGAAACTGGGTATCCCAGTACTTTGATTAAAATCACAATATTAACCATAGCTAATCCTCATTCTTATTTATTTAATTAGATTTTTTTTTCC
Organism: Eubasilissa regina; assembly: GCA_022840565.1. Taxonomy (NCBI): domain Eukaryota; kingdom Metazoa; phylum Arthropoda; class Insecta; order Trichoptera; family Phryganeidae; genus Eubasilissa; species Eubasilissa regina. The sequence continues at coordinate 9,953,958 of JAINEB010000019.1, forward strand.
AATCATTTTAAATTATCGAACAAACAAACTATAAACGTCAATTTCGCTAATTTGAAGGGTATGAAGAATACAGATTATTATTTTTTTATCTTTTGTTTATTGTCCTTTCAGATATATATATATATATATATATATATATTATTTTTACAGTTTACGTGTAGTCATCTAATAGAAATAAAAAAAAATATTTTTACTTTAATTAAAAGCTTCTTCGTCTTATTACTTATTTATGTTCGTCTTATTTCTTTATTAATGTAAATATTTTGTTATGTTTACTGCAGTAAGTAATTATATTATATTATACCTACTAGCACCTACTTGTAATAGCTAATTACGCCTAATAGGAGAGTACTATAATAAAAAGATTTCTTAAAATAAAGGTCAACATGTATTGCAAATTAGAAAAATAAGATAAATAGATTGAAGAAAACAAAGTGTTCTAATGTCATATTATATATGAAAAAGTGGTCTTTGATATATTATTTAACTTATTACAGAATCTACATACCTAATATATAAAAATATCTGATGTTTATTATATATTATTAACATTTTAATCAATACTAATTTTAAACGCCGTTCACAAAATTCGTAGTTTAAATTTTAAATTATAGAATGTTTCTGAAATGTCTTATTTATAAAATACGGTTTACGGTATTATTTGATAAGCGTTTTTCCAACCCTTTGTTCTACTAAATTCTCAATTTAAACGGAACATTCCTCCCACCCCAGTCGCACCCCTAATAATCGCTCTCTAGAGGTCTAAGGTAATGATCTAAAGCGATGTTGTCATTGAAATTTGAAAGACATACGAATCTTATTAAAAATAATTCTTCAGATTATCAATTAAACTGTTTTTTGTGAGGTTTATAGTGTGTATAATTTATCTACAGGTGACACATTTTAGTCGTCGGTTAACTAAAAATAAAGGTATTAAATATGATTTTATTTGAACAAAGAGAATAAAAGTCTCTGATTAATAAAGTTAGAAGATATTTAACAGCTCGCGATAACGATTAAAGGTTATAAATTCTCTAAGCTATATTTTTGAGATGTTTATTAATTAAATGTTCATTATCGTTCGGTAAAAGAGCTTAATATAACATATAAATGTAACACCATTTTATACCATTTTATTTGCATTGATAAAGGCCCGTGTCCACAATTTTCTCTCAATGAGTCTTTGATTTTCGTGAGCCAGTAAAGGTATGTATATATATTGGATGGATGCGTCATTCTAATCAGCACGCAAAACAAATGATCAAAACAAACGAATGAACTCGAGTCGAATCTTCGAGAAAAATTTTACTCGTTGACACAGGCCACACTAGGCGATTTTTTGTCATTTGTATTTTTTTGTACAATTGTATTACGTCCAAAGACGTATTTAATTTTATTTAAATTTCACACAAAGAAATGAGAGGATTTATATTAGTATTACGTAAAATAAAATTGTCAATCGTATTAAATTTTATATATTTACTTATAATAATAAAAAAGACGAGCTAATTCGAATATTTAATTGTTTTGTAAAATATATTCATAATCAAGACGAAATAAATTAAAAATATCAAAGTAAAGCAACGGATAACCAGAACTTTAACTGCAAAAAAATGTTTGGAGTTTGACATTTAGATTTTTTAAATAAACAAATAAAATCAAGACAACGTACGAGTATATTGGTATTACTTATTTGTTATATTGAAATAAAAACTTTGAAGTGTTTGTCATATGTTTAGACACAACACGTGAACACATTTTTATTTATTAATTTTTTTGTTTTTTATTTTATTTATATCCAATACCTGGCACTTTAAAGGGGAAAAATATATAATTAGTTGTCAAACCTTCCATGATGACTAAAATGGATATTTATTTTATACAATTAACAAACAATATATTTTTGAAGGCTGGTGTAATTAAAAAAATAAATAAATATAATATTTTATTTTTATTAAATAAAAAATGTTTTTTATGACACAGATAGTTGGCGTAACCCAATTCACTTGTCTCCAATACTTGGCATACATGGAACCAATAACTGGCAGTTACAAAATATTCATTGTTTAAACAAAAGAAAAAAAACAGATAGTATTATTTGATTTAAAAAATTTATTTATACGTTTGACAATAGAAAGAAACAATAGTAGAGTTTATTGATACATTCGACAATAAAAAAAATAACAGTAGAGTTATGCACCCCCAAATAAGAAAGATCTTGAACTATAGGGGTGGCTTTCAACATTTATATAATACAAAATCAATATATACTAGACGTAAGAATTTATTTACAACAAACAAAAAATAAAAATATATATATGCATACATTTATAATAATATAATATGAATATTAATAATATATAAAAATTTTGCGAAATTGATCAGAATAGAACTAGGGAAAGATGTTAAATAGATAGTTTAATAATTTTGAAAACCTTTAACCCATTTATAACTTATTTTTTGCAAAAAAATTAGTTTGTTGCTAATTTAATTGATTTAGGCAGATGATTATACAGTTTAAAAGCAATGTACGATGCATGTCTCTGTCCTATTCCTAATTTGGACATTTTAAAAATAACATGTTCATTAGTTTTGCTCCGAGTCTGATAGTTATGGTGAATTTTTATTTTATCATTTTTAAAAAAATGAAATAAAATAGTTTTTTTTATATAAATATAAAGAAAATAAATTCAGTACAGGAAAATCTTTAAAAACTTTTTTATATTATTATTATTGCCATTAATATTATTTATTTATTTTCTTCAGGACTTAAAATACTTTCATACTTCTCATGTAAATAAAATAAATAGCTTCGTCTCTGTGAGACATTTATATATTGATGATTATCCCTCAGGGCATAAATCCCAGTAATTGGTTCATTTGGATTTGGACGTGCTCGAAATATTGTGAAATATACTGGTCTAAATATGAAGTTTAAAATTTGAAAAATTCTGTCTTTTCAGACGTATTCTAGTATATATGTTATTAATTGTAATGAATTTCATATATGTACATAAAGGATGTAGCCCCGTACTTTGGAGAAAAAAAGTCTCAGCATTAGCGACATCTATACTGTTCCATTAGAATGAATATTAATATCTAAAAAAAAAAAACATAGATGGTGACAGCATAGTTAGTAATAAATAATTGTTCGGTTGGGTAATCTCTAGCCTTTTTTAAAATTATTTTTATTATTAACTTTTGAGTTGTAATTATTGGTTTGAGATGTATGGGACAAGTTCCGCCCTAATCTAGTATTCCGTATTGTAATATTGATTAAACCAATGCATGGTATATCATTTTAAGAGTTGGCAAATTTCAATATTGTCTAAGGATATAAAAGGATATATTTATTTATACTAATTATACCAAGATACATCAGGGATCCTGGGCCAAGTCCTCGTGCCAATACTAGGTATAGACATAGATGAGATATGTGCTGCATCAGAATTTACCCGCAAAATTTTGCCAGAAAATTTCACATTTTTTTTTGTTTTTATTATTTATATTTGAAGAAAACAATGTGATCAACTTGCAAACGATAATATCTAATCAATTATCACTTGCTTTTGATTTATTTTTAAAGTGAATGGAACTTTTTTTTTAAGCTTTGGCGGATTGGGCCAGAATAAATAGTTATTAAAAATAAAGGATTCTTTGAAAGACAACTTATTTTATGCCAATGAGAGGTTTGAGATGTTGGGATGTGTCTTTCTAAATTTTAGACCATCAATTCTATTGAAATTACTTATTTTCTATTGAAACTACTACGTCTACATTTTCATATATCGAAATCCCTCAATTTTTTTCGACACAGAATTTTTTGTTAAATCCTTTTTTATGTTGCGTCAAAAAACCAAAAGTGTATCTTCCACGGGTCTACTCCAGACATTTCATAAAACTCAGAGTTTCAAAATATGTGTTAGTATTCTTGATTCTGCTTATTTCAAAAGGTCTTTTAGTGTATCGTGACTGCAACTAATTTCTAGTTTTTAAAGATGCAGGGGATTGGTTCAATCAGGTAGAGATGAATCAGAAGCATGGATATCCAACAATTTAATATAATTTATACAATTCTTTCACTAATAATTTACTAGTCCTACAACACTCTCACTCCATATATTTTTATTTTATTATTACTTTTTTTATACATATTTGTAATTCTCTTTTTATTCCAAATAACACCACAACAGCACGAAAAAAAAACTGGCTACTTTAACATAGACGTCAGTCTAGCAAAGTAGCCAGGACAACGCTGTATATATCAGAGGTGAAGTCTACTCCATCCCACACAATAAACTATGTATTATGTATGTTTATTATGTATCCATCTCTGTTAGTACAAAAATATGGATGTCACAATATATATAAATAAATAAATAAATTGGGAGGCTGATTCTCGAAATCAATTTCGGACCCGTCAAATGAAAAAGTGTACTAATATATTTTTTTACTTCAGTAGTAAGATTCGTAGTTAGTTCTTTCCTACATATATACTTTGGGGTATTTGCTTAAAATTTTACATTGAATCATAGAACGTGGAACATTCAACATTTTGCTTACTTTTGATTGGGACATTCTTATTTTTACAGCTTCCACAAATATAATATAATGGCACCCTATGCCAGTTACTGGTAAATATGTGTTGATTGAAGTGAAACTTGAAAGGAATCAAGAGTAAATTACAAAAACAAATTATCCGTCAATAACTTAGTAAAACATCAATACCTGGCAGGGGTGGCAGGGGTGCCATGTACTGGAATTTCATAATTTTTTGAGAACCAATAACTGACACACCCACAATTTTGAGTTAAAAACATGTATTTAAGATTTTGTTACCGAAAAGCTTAATTTATGAAGCAAATCATTAAATAAATACATATTACTTCATAAAACACAAATAAAAAAAAATATATAAAAACATGATATCCTTACATTATTTGTTAAGATTTGTCTAAAACACAATCACTCTTTTACAAAACTGCTGCCATATTGAATTTACTGCTTGGACAATATTAATTTGTGGATGTAATATGGTGCGACAAGGTCCAATTTACAAATTAAGACTGTGTTATGCAATAAATTGTAATATGGGGGCTTAATGAACGGTTTTTATGGTAACCGGTCAAATGAGCGCACGTCAAATGAGCCCCGTCGTATAAGCGCTGTTAAATGAGCGCTAAATTCTTATAATATTCATTTCGTGATTTTATCGAAATATTTTCGCCCTCATATGCCGTGCTCTCTTTTATCAAGCGCTCATATGTCTGCGCATTTTTCGTACGCTATTTTGTTACAGTGCTATTTTGTTAAGCGCTCTTATGTCGCAGCGCTTATTTCATAGCGCTCATATGACGGGGCTCATTTGACGTAAGCTCATTTGTTGCCGTGCCGGTTTTTGTAGATGCCCTGCCAGTTATTGGGGCCCTGCCAAGTATTAGGTCCTTCACCTTTTTCTAGAATTTATTTTAAACTGTTAAGTACACGTTTAAATGGATAAGTAGGTCTTATTGTATGGGTATATATTTATATATTGAATTTTTTCGTAGTTAAATATTATTCTTAATTATTAAAATTATGGATTCTTTGTTAATGTATAATTATTACTATATAAACAAGCATATATATACAAAATGTTTATCTCAGCACGGGCTATGTCTTCACAAAATGTATGTGTGACAGTCGTGAATCACCGATTATAACGATGGTGATGATAAGGAAACGGGTGAATGGGTAGATGGATAAAACAGGGAATAGAATAGGGAATTGGAAAGAGAATAGGGAATTCTTTGATATAGCGCACCAGAATGGCTTACGGGATAAGGAGAACAGCTTGACTCACCTGATGATGACGCTCCCTGACTTATCCTCAGGGGCGTGCAGTGTATACAAGCAAAAAAACTGTACATTACTAAAAATTCTGGAAAACAAATATAAATTAAATAATTGGATTAACATAAACGGAAACATTATTGCACAATTTGCGCCGTCTGTGTACCAGTAGAGACTTTAAATGCTTAGTTATAAAAACTACCACGACAACTCACCGCTGTACCCATGGCGGTCTTATGCATTCATCGCCATGAGCTATTCATATTACTCTGTTTTATCTTTAAGCTATATCGACTCATATAATTAGTTATTTACTGAATTGAACATTTTTTCGATTGATCCGTTTTGTATGGAGTCGTTACCCATGCTGTTTTTTTAAATGAATAATATAGAAAGGCTAACAACTGCGTACAATCATTGAAGTATGTACTTCTTATTTTACTAATTCACAAATTTTACTGTTTTTAAAGTGTTGGTTTCATGGCTGTTCTTTGCGTTCGAGGTGTATTTGGTGCATGCTTATTATTTCGTTTAGTTTTTACGTGAATGATTTCCAAACAATAAAATAATCATGTTCAGTCATAAAGTGTTTTTAAAAACATCCATACATTTTTTTAAAAATTTTTATATGGGTAAAAAGGTATCATTTTACGTTAATATTTAAACTTTAAAAACACTAAAATTACAAATTTTATTTTGTTTTATTTTGTCTAAAGACGTTAGTTAAACGGAAGTTCATAATCCTATTATGTATTATATATATAATATATGATTGTATAACATCATTGGTAACAGCATAACCTAAATCTATACCTACTGTACGCCACTGGTTTTACTGAAGTTCACCCTAAATTGAACGGTACGAACCGGCGACTGTGATGAATCCATCGTAAACTGTTTAATTTGAATTTACACAAACACAAATATTCTGTTCTGTAATTATATAGTACGTTCCACTGATCATTCAAGTTCAAGATTTGGAAGTTCATTGTGATCATACTTGATCACAATGAACTTCCAAATCTAGACGAGTTTCCACTAATGGAAATAGTCGAGACACAGGTACTGAAGAAATGGTACTGAACTAGTGATCCAACACGAAATGATCACATGAAGACACTTCTTCTCAAAATATTGATGAATTTGACGAACCCAAAACAAACCAGTCAAGTTGAAGGAACAATGTGTACTGGGGAATGGGCTAAGTTACAGGGTATAGAACTAAAAACTGGTGACAATTATACTACATTTAAAAAATAATAATTTTGTTTCAAGTCAATGAATATATATAGAAGTTATGTGTTCACCTACCAAAAAAATAATTTCGTATATGGAACACTATATGTATAAATAAATTTAAAAATTAAAATTTGTACGCGTATGGGAATTTATATTTGTAAAAATCCTTGGGTTGTGGTAATTTGGTTTCAAGTGAATATATAGTAAAAATGTATTTAATTCTTGGGTAGATGACAATAATATGTAACTCAGCAAATGGGAATGATTGTGAATGGATGCAATAAATCAATATAGGTATATATATTTTAAGAATATTCTGTGGTATAGGATTCAATATTAAATTTTATTTATAAGTAATCTGTATTAAAAAGGTGGATTTTCCAAAATTCTCTTAAAATACGTTACAAAAGATCGCGCATAATAATGTATCAAAAAGGGTGGATTACCCACCGAATTGAGACTGAATACAAATGACAATAAATAAATAAAAGATCGTTGTGATAAAGTCATAACTCTACTTTTTCTATAACTTCTCTCTTTCATCTACACATTCATGTTATTCGTAAAATATGGTAAATTCTGCGATAACATTATTTTATGTAAATATTTGATTTGAGGTTATTTATAAAGATAACGTGAAAATTTGTATTAGCATAGGAAATACATATTCTATCTTAGGAAGGTTTTTTCTCACTCAATATTTAAGCATGGTGTACAATTGTGGGTTGTGAAGGCAAATAAAAGAAAACGAATTGACGCTTTTGACATGTGATGACATCTAGAAGTTTATTGTGGTGGGCCATGTTAAAAGACGTTAAGGAATAGGAAGATTCCCCAACCACAATTGACTGTTAGATAGAACAAGGAAAAAGTAACAAACGCATCTTTGATGACAGGCGTCAGGTCTGCGGTATGCTGAGAAAAGTGGAAGGGTAGAGTTGAGAGGGCGTGAGTTTATAAAGATCGCAATTCTCACTCATGAGAAACCGACATGGAATAGTCCTCACTCTATTAACTGCGCATATTAAATAAGTTTCAAAATATTATTCCTTAACATATTAGAAACTAACGGTCTATGTCCGGCGTTGCTCGAAATTTAAGTAAATATAATAAATTAATGATGGAGGGAGTTATAGGGTGAGGGTTTAGCGCAACTCCTAAAAAGTAACGATGTATGCAAAATTTGGTACAGGTAGGAGAAGGGTTATATACGGGAGGGGGGGTGACTATATTTTCCTCATAGGTCTAAAGTGTAATTGAGTTATGTAAAAATTTATAAAGAAAAGCATTTGTGCACAGATCTGGCTGTCAAACCAGACACTTTATAGCCATTCAACTCGGAAATCTAAACAACAATACATCGCGACGCAACCGGTTCGAGAAGCCAGCTGAAGCGTTCGCTTTTCCCCTGGCCACCTTCTCCGACGCATCTCTCGGAATCAGCTCTAGTGAGTTTCGCTAGTCACGAACTTTAACTTGCAATTTAGCCTTCAAACAGTGTAAATTTATTTGTGCATTATTCGATGATAAACGCCAAACGAATGTAAATCCTGTTTTACTTCATCAACTTACAAGCACGCTCCGTAACATTAATATATACTGCGACATTCATATACATGTGTGAGAATCTGAGGAGGATTAGGGGTCTTTCTGATTTTCATAACCTATAAACATCAGTCACTCCATCTGAGTGACTTCCACAATACACGATCAATACAATCCCTAAACATTCAATACAACACACATTTATATCAATAGAATATTTTCGCAGGGTTCTAAAGAATAATTACATAAAAAATATTTAGTTACGTCAAAGGGTATATGTGAAACGTATCAATTTCCTACCATTATCAAATTTGTAATTTCTCTTTTTGTCGGTCGCTGGCTTTTGAAAAATGTGATTAATTGGAAAAAGAGTCTGAGCATTGTTCATTGTTCTATCAATCCAAATAACAAAGCGTGTTCATTTATTCCGCGTTATTAATTTTTTTTTTTTTTAAATGGTCGACTGTTCAAAAATAATCCCTAAAAGTAATTAAAGTGCACTAAAATATTTTCACCATTCGAGAACAGCGGAATTAAAATCCTGAAATATTTTTCAGATCGACACGTTTTTTAGAAAAGGATTGCTTTTTGGTCGGCGTCGGCAGGATTTAGTGCTCTGAGGAAATACTAAGAGTTTTTTTTTACTAAATTTATAAAACTTTTGATAAAATATTAATATTTTTTCCGGAAAAGGTGACCAGGTGATTGGAACGACGTGTTGGTAAGAAAAGGCGTAATGTATTGAAATATAAATTTTCATTTTTAAAAATACTTCTCGCTGTGGATAAAATGTTAAAAAAGTAATTTTCTGCCACCACTGAGAAAATAAATAACGAAACACGAGGGAGGAAAATTACAGACTTTTTTCTCATTGACCGATCTAGAAACATTGGCAGAAGGTCTTTTTTTGAGATTTTTTTCTTAGTATTGATACATAAGATGGGTCTGATTAAAAATAATAACTCATCTAAGGTAATAGTCGGCCCCGGATACGCCCATTCATGAATGGTTCTTTTGTTTGTAATGAGAACACGGCCCTCACACCTATCGCCGAGGGATGAACATGAAAGATGTGAGATGCGAGATGTGGATAAAGGACCAGGAACAAGTGGAAGGAAAATACAAGGAAACGAATCAAGTCTTGAACAAAAAAAGTCATTTATATCTTAATAAGAAAATACCCTTTCATTGAAGGAAGTAAATAAAATGAATTACATACTAGTCTATACGATTCTTGCAGTACTTATACTTTCTGGACTAATTGATAAGAAACAGAATTCTCTTGAAATAAAATATTACCAATATAAAATATAAATATATAGAACGGAAAAATCATCCATATTAGTCCTTCATGACCGAAGATCGAGATCTCCATAAACTCCCGCCCACTTAGCAATGCTCCTTCACTTTTTTCGGCATTCTGTGTCACCACAGAAGTGCCAGTTGCCTTTTCCATTTGATCGGTCCAACAGGCGTGGGATCTTTCACTTCCTCTTCAATCTTCAAACTATCTTCCTTTCTCGCAAGATACTCAAAAAATTGAAGGATTCATCTCGGACAAATGGTTGACCGTGTGTTCTCGATCTTCAGTTCCTGCAGAATTGAGACGTTCGTGCGTCTCGCCACCCATGGTGTGCTTAACATGTGTCTCCAGTATCACACCTCAATGGCATCAATCCGTTTTCTCTCCCTTGCTTTCAGGGTCCATAATTCCATACCTTATAAAAATATAGAATGCATGAGAGACTGTCAAGCCTGACCTTCATTGTCTTGGAAACACCGCGGTCTATGCATATTTTGACAAGTCTGGGGATATAAATTTTCGCCGTACCTATGCGTTGTTTAATTTCTGGCTCGCAGCTACCGTCGTCAGTAATTATGGACCCGAGAGTTGAAGGTCAAGAAGGGCATCTTTACGTGAAAGCTGGTTATGTCGATCGAAAATCATTAGTTTTGTTTTTTCCATGTTTATCTCAATGCTCGATTTTGTATTTTCTTCTTCAATGCAACAGAGCAGTATAGCCATTCCTTCATCTAATGTAGCGATCAAAGCTGTATCGTCCGCGTACCTAAGTTTGGAAATCTTTCAGCCTACAATTTTTACTTCACTATTCCAGTTTTCGAGTGCATTTCTCTTGATGTATTCTCTATATATAATATGTCGAAAAGGTCTGAAGATAACATATATCCTTGTCTGATCCATTTTTTGAATATTTTATTTTTTACACTTAAAGGCGTGCTTTCACGAAAATGTGGGTTTTTATTATTTATTTATAACAGAAGTTATACACCAGATTTAATTTTTGTTAAACTATTACATAGATAAGACTTTTATGCTAATTTAAAACTAATAAACCGAACGTTATTTGGCATAATTAAGATAATCCAAGCACTATAAGAAATACCGCGACCATTAAATTATTTTCAGCGTGCCACAAAATTACTTTAATATAGAAAATTTTTGCATATACGAAATATATTTTCCTATAATCTTGAAGCAAAATATTAAAAATTATTAGAGTTAAAAACCATTCAATTTGCAACTTTACTATCGGTTAATCGGTTAACGCATGTTTCCCGCATTGCAACAACGTTAGCAACAACGATATTTTTCGATAGAATTGATTTTATAAGATTTTATGTATATTTTATAATTAATACATTTAATTAGTATTTAAAATATCACAATAATAATGTGTTCTCCTTAATAATATGCAGACAATAAAAACTCATGACATTTTAATAAATGAATAATTCAATTTATATAAGCCGATGATTTTGTTGATATAAAACATATTTTGTGGCACAATTTAATGTTGCTAAGTGCCTGAGAGCACGGCACACAAATTGGGAAACCTTTTACACCATCGGCGGTGAAGGTATTGACGGTATTGGAAAAAATGAAGTGAAAATCAAACAACCCAATATTATATAGCCTTAATGCTGTGGATGGATTTTAACACTAAATAAACCTATTGCGCGAAGCGCTTATACGTTTTTGGCAATGTAAGAGATCCCTCTCACAATATTACTTTCGCGTATACAGCACCTACTCGAAAATCAATGGCCCTATTTATAAGGCATTTTTAAACATCTTAACCGCGAAATCTGAGACTATTTAACATAACTACCACTTTGTCTGATCCGCTGTGCACGATAACTAGGTCGCACTTCAGCCAGTGTGGGCCAAATGTATCATCTTTTACACAGCTGTGCAGCTATTTGTACTAATGAAACTAAATGAAAAAAGAAAAAAATTAAAATTATTATTATTATAAATCGGAAAAATTGTATCATAGTTTACATGGCAGTTACTTTGTGATGTAATACGATTATTTTAATTGTCACAACCAAACTTTGAATAACATACACTTTAGGTTATTGTCACTATTATAGTTTCTAAATACAAGAATAAGGGACATCACTGCTGTTTAAATATTAACAACTTCTCGGAATTTTCTAACCAAATAATTTAAACAAACCACTTTTTCGTCATTCACAAACTTTAACATCTCCACTCGATAGCTTATAAAGAAATACAAAGAATTTAATTTCGGAGAAACACTAATTAGCAACATCACATTCCCTAATACTATTAACGACCGAAACCTCCCCACCCCCTTCCCAAGGTTCACCTCTTTACCCGAATAAATTACCATACTGTATTTAGTTATCACTTGATGATTAGAGGGACTGCAACTCTCGACGCTGTGATCTATCGCAATCACAATCTACACACACGCAACCTGCTTATACCTGGCTGCAAAACTAGACTCTCATCATACCGATACTGACCGAAAAACAGACAAAAATATAACGCGCTCGCAGCCATCTTGAGATCGGCCCGCGCGCGTCACTCTTCTCGCGGTAGCCTTTCCGACGAGTTAACTAACCAACGCTTCACGTTGTAGAACTTATACATGTATCCGTAACTGTGTTTTAAGCATCAATAAACATGTATCCATGTAAGCAGTATTTTATTGTACATCCTATACTGGCCACACACTCGTAAACACGCACTCCACGTTATAATTCAACAAAAAAATAAACTTTTAATTCTCCAAAACAAAACAAAGTCTCTTTGTGTCTTCTTTAATTAAACATTCTAATTCTTAGCACTTTTGATCCTGAAGTTCTACGTTTAAGTGTTCATCACAAATAAATTTTGAAATTACCGAGAGAGTTTTTACTCTTTTGCCGGAGTTTCAAGCGAGACTTACTACCCGAACGTGGTACTTCAAAGTAGTATTCACCAGCGATATACTTTGATGGTCTCTATTTCATGGTTCCATAAATCCTTTAAACTCATATGTGTATGAATAAATAAATCTAAACCCATAAAATATATCCGCGAACTGATAAAATCCACAGTTTAAATTTACATAAACACTATTTACTCTTTTTAAGGAGAACGCATTGTCGTTAACATACTCGGTTGTCGTGGTGTAACAGTAGCGCATTTCCCGGATAAGAAAAGATTCTGCTTCGAATCCCGACGGTAATCATATTATTTTTTGGATAAATTTGCTTTATCTGTATATTTTTCTAATTGATACATTTAATTTGTATTACTATACACTAGAGATTCCAACTATTCGACATCATCAACTATTCGAATATCGAATAGTAAAACTAAAAATATTCGAATAGTTTCTAAAGTATGACAACAGTATGAAAAATAATTTGGAATATTTCAAATAATTTGTATTATACGTAAGTATTTATATAACAATCCTATAAGATAACGAGCTAATTTACCAGAAACGGTTTGTTTATTAATTATAATATATATTTTTAAAATAACAACGCATTGAACTTTTCGTATTTGTTCTTAATTTTGTTTTTATCGTCGCTGTAGTTGAAAATACCCGTTCAGTAGCAGTTGACGTTAGTTTAACAGTTAAAAGTGTTTTAAATAGTAGGTCTAACGTTTCTATCTCTATTTTTAAATTGTCCAAATATCTAAAATCTTATTATAAATTATTTGAACAAACATTTGTAGTTTCTACGAGGGATAAAATGGTGCTTCTTAATTCAGTCTGCAATTTGGACGTGGATGAACTCTTCAAACATGCGACAGGTATCTCTTCCACGTTCGAATCAGAATCTTGAGAATTGTTTAATATTTCATCCTTAGAAATTAGTACGAATATTTGAAATATTCGAGCATAAATATTTGAGTATCGAATAGTATACCGAATATATTCGAATATCGAATATGCCGGTTGGAATCTCTACTATACACTTCTTGATTTATAAACTATACACAGAAGATTCTGAACGGTCGTGAAAATCTACGAACATTTTTGAATTCACCCTTAATTTATCACATTACAGAAACACTTGAAGCTACTTTAAATAACAATATTAATTATATTCAATTAGTACTTATATACGTTTTAACAATTGATTAAAATATTATATAGTACATTAGCTGGTATGCCAGGTATAACGTTTGTAGAATATCTTAATTTTAAAAATGCTTAAAATTTTACGTAGCTTCTAGAAAATACGTGGCGCGTTTTTTAAGTGAGTACCATTGCCGAATATTCCAGATGTAGCGCTGTAGATGCGATGTTGTGCATGCGCAATGGTTTCCTTCATCTGTTAACTCACCAAGTGCAATGTTAGAGATATTCGCATAGTGTGTCCTTAAGGTACTTAAGAGACGCTGGGTCTAAATTTTAAAATTTTAGCGATAATTGTTAATAACCACACTGAATTTCTTTTCTTTTTTCATTTTACATATATTATACTTAAATGTTATTGAATTAAAGTCGTGTATTTTTATAAGGTAGGTCCCCCCCTCCGGCTGATTTATTATTGATAAGTGTGGCAATGTTGTAGTGAGTGGTTGAAATATTCAAGACAATAGATCAGCCCGCCAATTGTGAGACACGTTCCTTGATTCGTTTCTTGAATGCATGCAACATGAAGCCAGCTGACATTTATCGCCAAGTGTGTCTTGTTTTGTCCTGATTTAGCGCCAAGTGATTTCCATAATTTTCTTCATCTAAAGCGGTTCCTTGGTGGCAAACGTTTTCAAGACGATGATGAACTTAAAAACGGAGTAGACGTGGTTTTTATCTCAAGCGGCGTCGTTCTATCTGAGGTACTAAAATTGTTGCACCCTTAAGACAGGTGCCTTAATAATGGTGGCGATTATATTAAGAAGTAGTTTAAGGTGTGTAGCGTCCGAAGAAACTAAAGTGTTGTAAAAAATGATGTGTTTCTTTAAAAAAAAATCCGATACAACTGAAAAAGCACGTCTTGTACTTCTAAATCATATATTTTCAATACCCTCCCCTCTTCTCTAGCATCCTTCGCCACTATAGCACTATAGCCTCCCAATACTAATATTGACAGGCCTTTGTTATCTATTGAAAAAAGATACCCCTACTAAATTCTATTTTGTGCATCGCGTACATATAAATATATATAATAACGTCTGCTTGTCTGTCTGGTCTCTATATAATCCTACCTCTTAGGGATTTTACCTTTACCATACCATGATATAAAACACCCGAACTCAGCCATGCTGTCAACTTGTGTTACAGTAAATAAATGTTTTTATTAGCTTAAATGGCTTTAATAGCAGGAATTTACTCTAAATATTGAGAATTCAATTTTGAAAAAATGATTAATAACATAATTTAGAGCATTCAATACGTCCTATACAATGTGTTCTTCCTTCTTATCTCTCTTCATTTAATTAGTGAGAAAGAGACAATTATATTTGTATTTTTGTTGCTCTTTTCACTTTGAAAATAGTGTGTGATCTCTGTCTTTCATATCACAAATGGTATTTTTATCAACGTATTAATTTTACAACGGATTGAATGGAAAAAATAATTGTTTTTGTACGATTCCTTTTTCATAATTGGCTTTTCACTAGTCATTCCTAAGCACATATACTTTCTTTAGAATTATCTAATATATGAATTTTTATTGCATGTGTTTACCGAAATAATACAGGTTTAATTATGATGGTAGACCTATGTTACTGCATGGTTTAGGAAGGGCTAAACCAACATTTCTATAGTTACCCCATAAAACCCCAACTGTTTTTCGTAGGGTCTTAACTATACTATAGGCACTATCCCTTTTCCTCCTAACCTCCATCTTCACTGTGAGATATAATTATTAAAAAGCATCTATTCAAAATATTCCTCTGTTGCAGTCTAGAACCCTGAGACAAATATAGTCATACCGCCCCTACGGGACATTTCATACTTCCCCTGCCAAACTTTAAACCATTGTAACACTTGAGGGTCTGCTCCTGTTAATCCTCTCTCTGAATACCGAGTAACGCTAGGCATGAACTGTTAGTATTATATATGAAAAATAATTTTAAGATCGATTGCATAAGTAGTTGCACATCGTGTAACTAGCAAATAAAAACTAGCAATACTATAGGTACTAAACTTCAATTCAAAAACTATTCAGATTTTTAAATATTTACCTAAGAAATATAGATACATTGCATGTAAATTGTGATGTATTGGGATATAGCGAATGCGCGCATGTTGGCAAGAATGACGCGAGTGGATGGGATAAAAGATCGCCCGGCAATCAGGCGCGCTCTCTCGCATCTGAGCCGAGCTCGAAACCTCGAAACGCATCTCTTATAATTGACTGATAACTGTATAGCTTTATATAATAAATTCTATTGTTATCACGTCGTGTTATTATTGTGCTACTTACTGAACCCAATAAGGACAGCAAGCAAGTAACACTGAAATATATCACACATTTACGCAGCCGGCATAAGGATATTAATAGTGTCTATGTAATTAACTTGATCTCAAAAATATTAATCTTAAAATACCAACATTCAAGTGTTTTTGTGAAGTCCTTAGCCGCAGCCGTTTGTAATTTGTAACTCGTACCAACATACAGCCGTCAAAGGTTTTACTTCGAATCATATCTGAATCATACGCAGAAACTTCAACAACCAATGTCAGTTCTACAATTACCCAAAAAGCTCTTTTTACAGAGTCAGCGCTTTCGAATAGAGTTTCATACATTAATTATGTATAAAGATTTGTTTGGGTTTGATACCCTTTATGAAGATTATGAGGGTAGGAAAGTATGCTTTATTTTACTTATTTTAATGTTGCTCTTGTCAAAGGCAATATTTCAAATAATACCGATAGTTCACTATTTACATGAATAATTTATATTCTAGTTTACTGTACCTTGTCCGTATTTTGATGTCATGTTTTATTTTAATTTTGAATATCTTGGTATTGTTCCGGAAAATTAACCAAAATTCTATTTTTCGGAATAAATTATACACAATCTTTTTCACCCACCTTTTCCTTCCATATACATCCTTTGTCTTTTTATCAAACTTTTTCCTTTTGTACCTCATATCTTCTTCTTGCCTGATACGCGTTACTTCCATGTAATTAATTATAAATTGAGTTCTTGTGGTTTTCAAGGAAGATTTAAGTTAATTTTCTTCTAATATTACTAAACTTTCACCGCAACATGGCATGCTAATAATATTATTAAACAAATAATATATATCTCATAGAGACGAAGCTATTTTTCATTATATTTAATGGAAATATATGGAAGTATGGGTGATTACAGGGCTTACGACCTGTCTTCGGCTGGCTCAAGTGATCACTTTACACAATGTAACGTTCACCATTCTCACCCATTAATCAATCTCCATATGTATTAAATTTTTGATTGATATATGGAGATTGATTAATGGGTGAGAATGGTGAACGTTACATTGTGTAAAGTGATCTCTTAAGCCATCCGAAGACAGGTCGTAAGCCCTGTAATTACCCATATATAATATATTGTAGTTATACTCAAAGTGTTTTCACATATTTACAACTTTAAAAATTTGATAGATATGGAGATTGATTAATGAGTGAGAATGGTGAACGTTATATTGTATAATGTAATCACTGAAGCCGCCCGAAGACAGATTGTAAACCCTGTAATTACCCATTCTTCCATATATTTCTAATAAATATAATAAAAAATAACTTTGTTTCCATGAGATTATCTATTATTTGTTTAATAACAGAATACATTTGTAGGTGAAAATCCAGTAATTGTGTGTTCTTGGAATATATTCAAATACTGCTAATTATTATATCAGTTTGTGTGTATAGTATCGAGCAAACTATTACGTGTATCGTATCAACTAGTCTACATCTCTCTAAACTTTTAACGTGATAATAATAATACTCTGCTGTCTGGGTAGTACAAATTTTGTTTGTCTAAAAAATAAAGTATTAATTTTGCATCAGAATTAAACGTAGTTATATAGACAGCAGCCACAGAAAACTCAAACAATGAATGTTATTTTCTTGAAAATGATAAATTAAATATAGCTATTAAAATTTTCTATATTTTATATTATAAATTCTCTTGTTATTACGTATTACGAAGTTTTTAAAATTTTAAAATGGGAAATTTACGATCAACAAAATTTTCAGAAGGCGATAAATTTTTTTTTTTTTTTTTCAAATTTGTTGATTGAATGCATTCTGTTTAATTCATTATATGGTAGATTTAAGTACACGGAATGTATGTCACATAAATATAAATGCTTGTACTATGAAAATAGGGCTAACTTGCTGGTATCCTGGAACAACGAGCTACTGTACAACTACTAACAAGTTAGATGTAGATGTGTCATAGAGACGAAGCTATTATTTTTAGTCTTGGGCATTACAAGGCTTACGACTTGTCGGTTGGCTTAAGTGATCACATTACACAATGTAAAGTTCACCTATTTACCCGTACTAGCACATCTATCAAATTTTTGGAAGTTGTATATATGTTATCATGTTGGAACAATTCAATTATTTATTATCAACTATACTATCGCCATCTATTTAGACATATATATCTTGACGACGATCTCCCAGGGGGTAAAATCTTAGTAATTAGTCCCTGCAAAGATTTGGATATACTCAAAATGTTACTAATAAGCTAGTTTGATTACAATGCATTATGGACATTTAAATATTATTATTAATTTTTGATAATAATAAAGCAACACGAATTGTTTTCGAGTATGTGCGTTTTTTAAATCATTAATATAATGTGCACCATTAGTTTCACATTACGATATTTCTACCCCATAATAAATTTACGCGACATAAAATTTCACATTATTTTAAATTCTAGCAAAATACCATTTATTTCGTTTCAGCCTGTATAACTTCTCTCGTGCGTCTTTCTAATAGCCTCTATTTTACTTATTTACAGTACTTTACTGGAAATAACGCAAAACCCGTGTCCGAGGGCCATTCACGTCAGAAGGGCGGTAAACGATATACCTAATTCTCTTAAGGGAGGCATTATATTGATCTAAAATTGCCTTGTGCTTTTGGGCGAAATTCCTTTTAACAGAACAAGAAATGTAAACCTACATTTATTGGAATTTAAAAACGTTTGTGTCTCTTATATTTATAAAATTTATCAAATATAAATGTAACTTGATTCACGAAATTATGACATATTCACATATCAGTGCCTGTGTTATCTCCTGATGATTATTCAGAAATTTCTGTTTTTTTAGATTTATTTTACAAATTCAGTTAGTAGAAATAAAATTTTATATTTACAGAATATTTTAAGTTAAAATAGTTTATAAATTGTCGTTACTGTTTCTTATGTTAATAAATTGATTATATTAAGTCAGTCCATAAGTTCTTGCTATTTTTTTTATGGAGGTAGGTTATTATCGGAAGGATATACTACGATGATACAAATCTACCAAAATAGATCAGATCATCTTCCATATTGGAAGTATTTCAATATTCACCTTGGCCACAATGAAGAATGAAAGGAATTGAACAAAAAAATTACTTAAGTTATTTAATATCTATATCTTCTCTAGTCAGACCTCAGATAGAATATAATTTGGTCATATGGTCGCCACGCCTCATTGTTCACTCGACGGCAGATGAAAAAATCCAGAGAAAGTTTCTAAGATTCATTAATTTAACATTAAATAAACGCTCTGAGGATATCAATTATGATGATCTCCTAAGCCGCCCGAAATTATCGAAATTATCAGTGAGGTGCACGATGACCGACCTTATATTTCTATACAAGATTATCAATGGTATAAAAGACTGCCTCCATTATTGGTTTGCTTGACTATCACGCACAATTGAGGCCATGAAAACACAATTCATTTTTCTATTACAGTGGTAATGTCAGAACACATGCATTAGCTAACTCCGCTGTCCCCAGATTGCATTATTTGGGAAATGAATATGCGGAGGTAGTCGACATTTTTGTTGTAAATTTAACTCTTCATTACAATTTTTATGTCTCAACTCTATGGTGACAGATCAATTACTTGACTTCACATTATATAATTATTTTAAATATTGATTATGAAAAACATGCTGACATTTTTTTTTCTTTGTGTATTGCACTTATTATGATTTTTTTATTTCTTTTACAGATTATGTCAATGCTTGAATAGGGCGTGTATAATAATAATAAATAAATAAATAAATATAGTTTGCATTCCAATATATGCAGGTTAATAAAATGCGCGATTAAAATTTGACAATGAGGTTAAGAGAATGAGAATTAAAAATGCTGTCAAGGAGCTCGACGCCAGCCGCCTAGGTATACCGCCTCTAGCGGCACATAGGGAACTCATTGTATTAGTTAAGAGATGATACGACAGATGTCGCACTATATCCAGCACACCATAACATCATATCGCACTTTCTGATGACTCGATTTACAAAAATAGTATTATATTTACAAAACAGGTTTTATCCTGTTTTGAAATGCAAACATATTGATCAAATATTGTAAAGAATGAATGTAAATATCCCCTTTAGCGTGGATAATAAAAAATAATGGCACATTGAATACTTTTTTTTAATGGCTAGAACGCAATTAACAAAGCGGAAATAAATAATAGTGTACATTGTGTGAACTGCTTCTGTAGAAAGACTGTCCAGTATTGGTAAAAAAAAATCATTGATGAGAAAAGCAATGTAATAATTTATTTTGAACTTTTAAAACCTAATAAAGCAATAAATACAGATATATAGTGTCGACAACTATCTGCGTTATACTTAATTGAGTAAAAAACGTCGATTAGTGATCATTAAAACGGTTTTGTTTCACCAAAATAAGGCCAGACCGCACACGGCACGGAAAACTATAGATACTCGTAATTTAAGACTTACGTAATTAACTGGCAACTTCTGTCACATTCTTCTTACTCTAAATAACAACCATTTAATTTTCGCTTCAGGTTTTTTTCTTCTCTTCTTATTTCATATTAATGAACTGTCTTCTTGTCGGTGGACGATTTGTCGTGCGTCTATTTTCTTGACACCAATCAGAAGGTATCTGCATTTGCTTTGCTTGTTATTTGGTGA
The DNA here is from genome assembly GCA_022840565.1 of Eubasilissa regina. NCBI lineage: Eukaryota > Metazoa > Arthropoda > Insecta > Trichoptera > Phryganeidae > Eubasilissa > Eubasilissa regina. Next base: position 9,974,966 of record JAINEB010000019.1, read on the forward strand.
ATGTGTTTTTGTACAGGTCTTTTTTTTTTCAATATCATTTGTGAGGTATGCCATTGGTTCTTCCAATTTTTGATGGTATCTATTATGGACCTCTTTTCTTACACTTTCTTCAAAGCCTTCTCTTGGTTCAACTTATTTATTCCACCCTGCTCTAGCACCACATATGAAATGCTTCATACCTATTTTTCTCTCTTTCTCTCTCTCTCTCTCTCTCTCTTTCTCTCTCGAGCTGATTGTCTAAATTTTACTTCAATCGTAGGTATTGATAAATTGCTTATTTAACATTTACTAATATTAGTTTTACTACTTTTTTTTTAAGTTTCTACTTTCTAGGTTTTTCTATATGTTTTTCAAGGTAGGTTTCTAGAATTTTTTTACTTCCTAGAAATTAGTAATAGTGATGAGTTCAAAATCACAAACCGTGAGTCAATCACTGATATCTTTAAGTCACACTCACTATCAGTAATTGAATATATAGGAATATTGCGATTATATGTATTCAAACTGTGATCAGTCACGATGCATGCAGTGTTGATATTCGATATATCAGTGATTGTTAACCAGGACTCGATCGTGACAGTAATTGTTAACCTTGACTCAATCGTGATCGAAATTGGTTTTGTAAACCGTGACCACATTCACGAATTCCGTATACGGCCGCACTGATATTTCTATATTTGTTATATCAATGATTGTTTACCGTGATTCCACGCATGCATAAATAAACCATGATCAGTTACAACATTACTTGTTGATATTTGATTGCGAATCGTGATTCGGCGCGTGCGCACCTGATACGAAAATATTTATGAAAGAATGACGCAAAAATTTGTGATCAGCGCCATCTAGTAGATTCTGCCAAAACGTTTAACGTGTATTTGCTAAAAATTAATTCTAAAAAATTAACTCTAAATCACATTTTATTATTTATTTATTTCATATGATGTGTGATATTGTGCGGCGTACTAGCATTAGTAATGAAACTGTGATCACAGTAATACTTCCAAATTACTGATATTATCAAATACCAATGACAATCACACCAGTGAGCCATTTTTGCTCATGTTTGTTACATATAATTATTCATTTTTATTGCTATTTAAGGTGACTTGCTGTTATTTTAGTGTTACTGCAATTTTTGTTTTTTTAAATTGAAAAAAAAAGATGATGCCTAAAGTTAATTTTCAGCCCTTTTGCTAAACAAAAAGTACTTTTAAGTAATTGGAAATATAAACTTATCAATAAGTTGTTAATGTCATCGATGAAAATAATAAAATATGTTTTATTTGCCTTCTTTCATGATATCACAGAAATATGAAATAAACATTTTTAATTTTCGTAAAATTTCATGACAGTGCACAATGATATATTTGTTTTCCCACAGGGATAGACAAAACAACAATTAATTAATTAACAAATAAAAGTAATTTTTAATTTTGTACATCTAAATTGCAATTTGTAAAATGTATTGTGTATTTTTTACAGGTGTAGTTCATAAGCGCTCCTACGGGACAAGCGGAGGGGTGGATAATAAGTTGCCCGCAGGTGGTGTCGCGCAAACAGGGTTGTCAAATCCATTTTCAACGGCCAATGGAACCATCGTGGTAGCCCAGACTGGTGGTACCGCAACCCTACCTTGTAATACCAAAAAACACAACACGGCTGTGGTGAGTTTTTTTTTGCATAATAATTTTTAAGAAATTGATAGTATACTATTTGCATTTAAATTTAATACCGTTCAAGATCTACTCAGAACTAGCTGACTTCAATATGTATTATGTTGTTCTAAAAATACTCGTAGATGTCAATAAAACATAACTTATGACTGATTAAATTTAAAAAAAAAAAGATGTTATTTGCTAATTTAAATAACAAACTTATTATTTATACGTGTAGGCGGATCGGAATCCAATAATTTTTTAGACATTACTAATCTGATATCGATTTTTTTTGTAAATAGTTATCGAAGTGCTTGAAAAGGTGAAAGTTGTCGTGAAGCACGAAGGGTTCTCTTCGAATATTCAGTACTAGTTGTTGTATGTTTTCTTCAAAAAATGCTTCAATTCGTCGTTTTCAACTGTAGTAGGTCTCATCCTAAACTTTTTGAACCAACACCGGAACGTTTATTCAGATATGACATTTTCCCATGATTCCCTTGATAAATAAATATAGAAAATTCTTAACTATCAAATCAATAATATAATGTACAATACATAAATAAAAGAATATAAATTCATTTACATCAAATTATTACACATTATCCTACTAAAATTTCGAAAATGATTATCTCAGAGCTGTCATGCGTTATATACTCATATATTACATACATATTACCTTGAAATTCAAACGCACATTAGGTCATTTGATATAAAATATCCGATTTCGAATCAAAAGTTTGAAATTTTATATCCCAAACATCAAACGTGCGCAAACAGACCACATCGACCGAGAGATAGAGATTTGAAATTCCTTTGCCCACACATATATATATATGTAGTTTATGTTTATGTTCAATAAATTCTAATAAATCAATGTAAGCCAAATAATGCATTTATTTGCACATTCATATCGTCATGTTTCAGTAGTAACGTTGTTCGCGGGGGACGATAAGCGCAGTCGACCATAAATAACATCGGGGCGGGTAAAACTTTAATAAAACAGACTCGTATATTAATCACGCGTTCGAATGGTGAATCTCCTACTTTTTCTCCTCCTTCTTTAGGGGAGCTTTATGGACGAAACGTGCTTCCAGCGGGAGCCCGAATAAAGTATTAAAATATTTCTTGATGTTCTCACTGTCCAAAATAGAATTGGAACAAGAAATGAAAAATCTACCCCATAAATAATAAAATATTCTCCGGCTGCATTCTATATTTTAAATAAGAAAAAAATCAAAAAAAAAAACCAGTTATTCAGTATATTTGAAAAATGAAGTAGATATTTATGATACATCTTCTATCAACGTTTCAAGATATTTTTAGCTCTGAAACTATACAATTCGATTTTGGTCCTGTCGATATATTCCGATGTTAAATTTTTATTTATTTATTAATTTGATGTAAATACATTACTTTTTTTTATGTTACACCTCTCTTGTTAGCATATATTTGTGCAGAGAAGTAGAATGCATATTAATAAAAATATTGTTTACAATAACTAGCATATAATATAATAAAATATAATTAGTTAATAGCAATAGCATTGGTTATTTCTCTGTTATCATTAATCTTTCTGATATTTTGGGGTAAGTTGTTAAATAATTTTTTACCTAGGTGTATATAGTGATGTTGTGGAAATAATGTACTGATTTTAGAGCATGAAAATACAAATTTAAACCCAGTACGATTTTCAGTAATAAAATGATATTTTTCTATTTCTTTTAATATTTGAAGAAGATAATTTATTTTTAATATATCACTTGGTACTTTGAATTCTTTAAAAAGTAATTTTGTCGAATAATCTTTTGTTAAGAGAACACATTCTTATTGTGAAGTTGTAATTATTCCGAACAGACGGTCTGTGATATTTTAAATATGAATTAAATATATTAATTAGAAAGATATACATATAAAATAAATTTTATCGAAAAATATTGTAGTTGCACCACCGGGATTCGAACCTGGATCTTTTTCCAAACCGGAAAAGGTGCATTATCCAACTATACTACAGCAACAATCTTTTTCGATAAAATTTGATTTTATATGTGTCTCTTTCTAATTAATATATTTAATTCATATTTAAAGTAATCTTTTGTTTTTTTAAATATTATTTTTATAAGTTTTTATACATTTTACGTTACAGAAATCAGGCTTGTATTATAAGCTGATCCCCAACTAATGATGGTATATTGCAATATGGATTGAACAAATGCGTAGTATATTAAGTACTAATTTTTTATCAATAAAAATGTTCCGATTCTTAAAATTTTGTAACAACTTAACAAATTTAATTTTTCTTTAAATAAGCTTTCTAAATATATAAATGATTCAGAAATTTAAGCCATTTTGTTTTACTTAAATTTTTATTTTTAGCTTATATATACAGAGTGTAAGAGACCAAGTCCACAATACATTATGGGTGGATATATGACTAAATTATGAGTCAAAAATGTTCAACTGATATGTGTCAAAGATATGAATGAGCATTTCAAAAAATCGTAATTATGCGATTATTCCAGTTAATAGAAATATTTTATTGATTCCAAATTATGTACTGAACATAAAAATTAAAGATCATCGAATTTTCAACGGCCAGACTATTTTTTGTTAGATGATTTAGGGCCTGAAGCAAAGATATAGATTCGTAATTGAACATTTTCGCAAATCTTTATTTAGAAGTACGTAGACTTCAAGCTTAACACAGTATTGTAAAAATTACTAATAATAATATTTTTCGGAACAGTGTAGAATTTGACTCGTAATTTGTCAAGTATCCAGTGTTTCCACTCATCAAATATTGTGGTCTAGGTCTGTTACACCCCGTATATTATACTTAACATATACTTCAATTGTAATTCCTGTATTTACTTTTACTGTATTATGTTTAAGATCTATAATATTTATTTTAATTATTTCTAAAAGCCCAAAAGCTCGTAAATAAATAAACTTAATACTAATTGGAATTCGTTTACAATTAGATAAATAATTCAAATATAGACTCAATATATGATCCAATTTAAGGGATCAGTCGAAAGCAACGCTAGTTAAACTCGACACAAGCACCACAGAACATAGATTATCCATTTTTAAATTTTTTACACAATCAATGTATTTTTTCATATTATTTTTAAATGTATTTATTTTAATTAAATTATATCAGTAACAAATCTCGTAAAGTAGCTGAGAAAAGACTCAATCTATCAATCTCAATCGATCTAATATCTATTGCATCCCACTAAAAAATAAATAGTAAACATTATAGTAATTTTACAAGTTTTAATAACAACAATAATATAATTCTTTTAAAATTAGCAGTATTAACTTTGTGGTTAAAATTCATATTTTTAATTATTATATTTGTTTTATTAATCACTTAATTGTGCTTTAATACATCTACCGGTTTAGAAAAATACAATTTTCTTCTTCAGGATGTCATTACTAACTAAAAACATATATTATTGTTTCTTTTTATCTATTTTTTAAAAAAACAACAATTATTTAAAAAAAAAAATTTAGTACCTAACTCAAATTATTATATTAATATTTGATTAGTAACTATATAATACTATGTAAAAATCTATTTAGACTGTGCCCATCTCACTAGAGAAATTCTGTGTCGAGACGGGCATAGTTTACAAGCAATTTTTTAATTAATTAGAATTACAAGTAGACAGAATTACATTTATTACTATATTAAAGGTGTATATGAAGAACAATTTTAAAATTCTCAAAATTTTTGGATCACTTTGTAGCAATAATTAATATACGTATGAGTCAATATATATAGGTGTTTTTTAATACAAATTTACTCGAATAATTTTTAGGACAAAATTTTAGAATGGGACTCGTACGTAAATTTAGTTGGTTGTTATAAATTCTAAAGGCAAAGATGATAAATTTAACAATTCTGGTGTCTATTAGTTCAATTAGTTGCAAGGATTGTGCTGAATTTTATATTGGTAAAACGGGTAGAAATTTTAATATAAGACTAAGGGAGCATTTAAGATGTTTGAACAATAGTGGGTTTTCAGAATTTCTAATCATTTGATAGAAAATGGTCATGGTTTTGATAAAATTTTTCATACGCCATTCATATGTCAATTTTGCATACACACATACAAATGTACACATATTGGTTTTGGTCACAGATGAAATAATTTGGAATCATTGAAGATAAATAAAGCATGTAAAACTAATCCAAAATTTATAGATTCTAATAAAGAAACAATAATATATGTTTTTAGTTAGTATTGACATTCTAAAGAAGAAAATGGTATTTTTCGAAACAGGTCGATGTATTTAAACTCAATTAAGTGGTTAATAAAACAAAGATAACAAATAATATAATTAGCTTGTTACTCATTCCAGCATGGTTGTTGTTATAGGAAAATTCTCATTGAGCCAATGTGTACAAAAAAGCCTTTTTTATGTTGTATTGTCTGAGAAATGTATACAATCCACAGTGATTATAATGTATAAATACATTACCGAACGCCAAAACAGTGAAATAAAAAAATACTGTTTGAGAAATATGATTAATTTAAATATAAATGTTGCCTAATAATAAATTATTGTGAAAAATAGTTTTCAAAGGGTGAATCTTTACAAATAATATGTAATATTGATTAAAATTTTAATTTTGTTTAACATTTTATAAATTGTTATAAAAATATTTAAAAATTATATGAACGATATTAAAATGTATTTTTTTAAAAGTAAATTACCTGAATTAACTTTGGAAATATGACATAATTAAATTACACGAAAATAAATGATTTATTACAGTAACAAAATAATAATTAGAATATTAAAAACCTTATTGCTTCATAATTTGGTTTCTAAGGTGTGGTTTGTTAGATGTGGTTATATATACATATAAACACATATACGTTCATATGCATATAATATATACATGTATGCATATATATGTATATTATACATGTCTACACATATAATATATGGATCTTAACTATGGGAGATTTACGAGAATATCTCTTGCGAACAAGTACGGTTGTACTATAGTTTTTTGAGACCTCGCCTTGACAATGGCACGTGTTACCATGCCGAAACGTTGGCCTATGTTTTCTCAAGAAAAAAACTTACAAAGACTTTTATTTAATCTAGAAGAAGCTTCTGTTCCATATACTCGTATATATATATATATATGTGTGTTTATTCCTTGCCACCCCTTCCCTTTTTTGTATTTTTTTATATATATATAGTATATATATAAAGTATATATATATAGTATATATATAAAGTATATATATATAGTATATATATAAAGTATATATATAAGTATATATATAGATATATAGTATATATATATATATATATATATATACTATATATCTAATTCTTCACAACATTTACAATCTTTTCTATTTAATCCTATGTACTAGGCATTGTAAATAATACAAATTAAATGTGTCTGTTCCGTATTCATGGAATACATTTTTGGCGCGTCTTTAGAATCGGCCGCGATCCATATTATTGACACCTTTTGCGTCCAAATTCACACCCATCCTTTTTTCTTGATGCTCGTTTTCAGTGTGAATAGTGACCTTGACGTCAACAGACGTCAACTAGAACAAAATTTGTTCGATCTAGACATCGCGAGTGCATTAACGGTGTGAATTTATTGAACTCCGGTGCACCAACACTATATGTTTGTGAATTGTGTGCACATTGATATTGACATTTGTTTATTTGTGTGCCGCGGGTGAAGTGATTGTTATCGTCGTCTTCAATAGGAAGCAGAGATCCGCCCGCATGCCGTTTGTGTGATCTCGGCGGCGACTGCGGGGTGAGATGAGAAGGTGTCATGCAAGGTAAGGGGAGCAGTCCTTCAGATTCTTGATTCCCCAAATCACTGGTTCTTTGACTAGAACCCCTATCCCAGCATCGACCCTTATTAACTTCCTTCCTTCCCGCCCCTGCGGCGATTCCGATTTACGACTGAAATCGTCGTAATCCAATCCATGGGACATGCGACCCGAATATCGAGCAATTCGTTTGGTAAATCGTATCGGCGCAGTATTTACGTATTATTTACAGTATCGATTAGAAAGGTAAACAGATAAAATCGATTTATCGAAAAAATATTTTTGTTGCCACCCGAACTCGAAATAGGAACCCTTCCTACATTTTGAGCCACGGCCCAGATGTAAGAGAGCACACACAAGAGACCGGCGATCTTATATCCCTATCGCTCGTGTCAGTCATGCCAACATGTGCGCGTCACGCATTCGTTACATTCAGATACATTACAATAATATATAATGGCAAAGTATTATATTAATTCCCCAATTATACTTAATTAATAAAACACTACCTCCTATTGATTAATTTGTAAAATGTCTTTGATTTCTTAGGTCAAGGTATCAAATTACTTTGGTACGGTGATACGCGCATATTCCAAAAGCCACATAGGTTTATTTTGAAACATCTGTTTTATTTCTTCTACATCCATATCCGTTTGTTTTCTTTGTAGTGTTGAATGTACTATTTATATTTTATTCAGCCAGAGACCTTATCGTCCTTGACCTTTTGACCATCAATGCTTACCTTACATACCGATCTGTCTGATATTTCTTTCTTCAGTCATGCGTACCACTTGCCCAAACCATCAGTTGCCCAAACCATCACTTTCCCAAACCATTCATTTAGTATTATATCCAATAACATTTTCGGTACAGTACGCGCACAAACCCAGCTACTTCAGACGAAAATATCTTATTACATTAATTGGAAATCGAAAATGTGTTCAACCAAGGATTACTTCCAGTGTTCAAGTATAGCTGCGAAATATAGACATACAACCAAAGAGACGTCCAAAAACAGTAATGATATATGTTAGGCATCATATATACAAGGAAGAAACAGAAAAAATAATGTGTGTATAAGATAATATAATAAAATAAGCTATATATATAAAAGGTGTCCCAAAAGTATTTTTCATAATAAAAATTCTCTAATAAAATGTTTATTTTGCATCTAAGTACAGTCCCTGTGAATTTTTCCCTTAAAAATTATGTTTTCTTAATGTGATCCGTTATTTGGCTGGCACACTTCTAAACGGGAGGCACAATTTCTGAGAACTGCTCAGCACATATTCTCTGTGATCGCTGCCATTTCTTTTTGAATATTTTCTTTTAATTGGTTCAGAGATTGTCACTATATACCTTTGATTTAAGGTAGCCCCACAGGAAAAAATTAATTGGTGTCAAGTCGGGGCTACGTGGAGGCCAGTTTATGTCACCTCGTCGGCATATCTATTTTCCAGGGAAGATCTTACGAACAATTGGTAAGGACACGTTACATAGTGACTGAATTCCGAGGGACGCGGCTAGCGATCGGCATACACCCCGCTCCTCTTCCGATCGTTACGTTGTTGCAGCAAATGAACCAAAATGAAAAAGTCTTTTGGGACACATACCCTCAATTACATGTTATTAGCCATTATTATCATATTAGCCCCGCCCACAATTGCTTTCACCTTACACCAAACCTCCCTCTCCCCAATACCGCCACTGCCTCCCCACTTATGTAGTCGATTTCTAGTTTAAGCTTTAGTTTATTACTGACGATGACGCAGTAAGTGTCGAAAACGTTTTATTTAATATTTAATTAAAGTGTTGTGTGAAGTAAACGACGCTGTATTTTATTTTAATAATAATTTTTTTTTAAAAAGTTACATATTTTATATTTTAATTTGTTCAGATATATGCAGTAATATATTTTCATGTAGGTATATTGTACGAATATTTCATTGAAAAATTTACAGGTTGTGGAAGGTAGTCTCATTATAAGATAAGCATTTTTAAAAGGTTAATAACTATTTTTAATTATAATATATACCATCATTTTTAGGTATGGTGTCATTGAACTGTTAATGCTCTGTTAATTATTAAATAAAATAAATATAAGTAATAAAATATGCCAAGATGGCCAATCGGTGATGGTATGAATATATCGCTCAGAGGTCGAACAATCATTGGATAAACAAAGACAACAAAGTTAAAAACAGAAAAGTAGGAGGAGGGAGGTAGTGGAAAGAAAACTGCTGATGATAATAGTGATTAATAAATATTTAATTAATATTTATAAATATGAGTGTAAATACAGCTGAAAAGATATTTTTGGGATGTTTAATTACGCATTTATATCCAATTTTTGACTAGTGAGCGAACTTGAACACAAATGAGTTTTGAATATTAATTTAATTTTAAATTTCTAGCAAAGTGAGAAATAGGTCAGACAAAATGAGGAGTTATGATATGACATAATGTCTTTTTTTACCTTAATGTGCCTAATTTAATATTATTTTTAACCAAGTTGATGTTAATTTTTAGACCGAAAACCACGGCAGACAATACCTAGTCGCTCCCCAAGGAAGAAAAATGGGTTTGTCGGTATAATTAATAATTGTGGTTCCGCCAAGAAAACTTATACCGCATTTTGTCGTGCTTTTTAATTATAAATGAAGAATTAAAGCAAAATTATGCGTCAAATTATAAGTATCGATATTATTTAACTCGATTAATTTTAGCTAGAGTCAAGACAGTATTATGTTAAATTATATTTATTTTAAAAATAAATTATTAAATATATTAATTAGAAATATATACATATAAAATCAATTTTATCGAAAAATAACGTCTGCTATCAGATTACTCAAAGGTATTTGAGATTCAGATGGCTCTTTCAAATAATGGAGCGATTAAATGTATTAATATCAAAAAGGTTACATATAGGTTCGAAAATTTGTCGCTAAAAATGTTGTCGCTGTAGAATAGTTGGATAACGCACCTTCTCTGGTTGGGAAAAAGATCCAGGTTCGAATCCCAGTGGCGCAACAACAATATTTTCTGATAAAATTGATTTTATATGTACATCTTTCTAATTAATATATTTAATTCATATTTAAAATATCACAGACCTATGTTCTGAATAATTTCAACTTAACAATAATAATGTGTTTTTCTAATATACTTATTTTAGTACATTTTTTTATTATATAGTAAGAAAATAAATTCATGCTCTAAATGAGTTATTCAAAAATAAAAAAATCTGCCATAATATAAGTTGAGCTCTATTGCCAGCTTCTGTCAAAATATTAATTTATTAATTGGGCCATCAAATACTTCAATTAATTAAATGATACAAAGAATAAAATAGTGCAAAAATAATTTTGATATGAAAACAAAAGCTGAAATAACATGAAGACATAATAGTCGATATATGTACTAAGTAGGGGCATGCACTTCATAAAAACAAAAAAGTTGTGCATTACTAAAAATTTTGGGAAACAAATCTTGTTCCGCACAGCCGCGTGACCGCGAGAAATGCGGCGCTCCGGCCCGAGCGTGCGACGGCCCGGGCCTCGGCCGCGAAGCCCGCGGCACCCCGGCCTGAGCGAGAAGCGGGCCGAGACCCGAACTTGGCCGTTTCACGGCAATAGCGCGGTCACCACACCCCGACCCTGGAAAATCGCCGCCACTGCGGCAGCCGCGCGGCCGAGGGGAGGGGGTAGCCGGATTACGGCCGAGGCCACGCCCCGGCACCGCGTGGAAAAATTGCTTGTGTTTTTTCCACATAACTTACTGTGAAAAATTATTTTGGTAGAAATAAGATTATGAACAGATAGAATTTTGTAAGGGCGATCGCCCAGAGATAGTTTGACGCACCTCAAAAATCATTGTACTAATAAAAAATGGATTTTTAGGTTTGAGGTGCGTTAATAAATTCCCTGGGCTATCGCCCGCATTGTAATATGCCAGGCATCGCGAGGCAGGTTCATGTTTGTAATAAAAAGTACTCGCGATGCCTGGGAAATGTGAAATAAGGAAATTAATAAATAAAATGTATGACGAAAGTCAGTTCTGCCGACCCACACTGGACGGCGGAAAAAATGACCAAAGTTTCCTGATTTGGCCGCCAGGTGGTGTCGGCACGGGACCGTATCGGGGTGGCGCGGGGAAGTTTTGAGCCCCCTGATTGGTCCCGGCGATTTGCTGGAGTATGACACTCCGAGGATAATTTATTAAATATAAATTTACGGTCCAGCGGTTGAAAATTTACTTGCCTCGCTTTCGCCTGCACCGCTGGACTTCACTACTAGAAAACTGTTTCATTCATCTCTACTTTGACACTGCTTTCACCTGGACTTTCTTCCCCTTGGATTTGACCTTTGGCTTGCACACTTGGACTGATCCTGGAAGATACTTACGACTCTGCGACTACACTGGACACGATTTGGACCCCCTTGGACCACTGCATACAGCTGCAGAATATCGGCGTTCGAGAGATAGAGCGGACCGCACTGAACCAGGACCTAAGCGATTTGATACAGTCTTGTTCCTGTACTGAACAAATCTAAATTAAATAATTCATATATTATAAACGGACGATTTATTATAATTACCAGTAGAATCTTTAATAGCTTAGTTCTAAAAACTACGACTATCCCGCCGCTGTAGTTGTGACCCTATAGTCATCTTATGCTGCCTTTGATACCATTAAAATTGCTTTCCTCTGTTGTTCAACAAAAGTCATACAATTGGTCTCATATTAAATTGAAAATTCTTTTCAGCTGATCTGTTTTTGTATGGAGTCCTAACTTTTGTTGTTTTTTAATAGAATATTAACATTTGAAAGGTTTTTAGCTTGTCTTACATATGCGAACAAATATATATTAAATACTAATTAAATGTAGAAAAATATATTAATCGAAAAATATTGTTGTTGCTACCTGGATTCGAATCAGATCGCTTCCTTTTCGGGAAAATTTTGCATTAATCGATTATGCTACACCAACACAGTGCATTGACGACAAATTTTCGAAGTTATATGTTACACTTTTCAAATTGATATATCTATCGTTCCATTATTTGAAAACTTCTTTATTTTTACGGAATCTCAAATACCTTTAAGTAATCCATTTAATAATTAATTATTATATTTTTCGATAAAATTGATTTTATATGTATATGTTTCTAATAAATACATTTAATTTATATTTAAATGAATTATATTATACTATATTTGTCTCAATGTGTTTAATTACGCGTATTATGGGAAATTTGAGAAGGAACTGATTCATTACATTGGAATGCAGAGACAGTTTACATTAAAATTTACGAATTATGTGAATTTTCTTTTTAGTTTGATACGTAGTCGTGGTCACAGTCACTATGATAATAATAAAAAATAGGTATTAGCTTTTATAACAATGAGAATTACGTGTATTGTTAGTTTTTTGTTTTGACAGTAGGTACAATATATTTTAGAAATAGAAAATAAAAATATTGCCGAACATTAGAAAACAGTAATATTTTTGACACGAATTTTCTGTAATAAAGGCCGTCCAGAGAAAATTTTTCATGTTTAATATTAAATAAAAATAAAAAATTCAATTTTATTCTCTTATTTTATTTATACAAAATGGAGTTTAACGATCCGGATTTTACGTTTTATAAATAATATCGTCTAAATGCCGTCCATTTCTCTCAAGGCACTTGCAATCGGACTCTTGAATTTGCAAACACGCGAGAGCAAAGCCTGGTTCAAGGCAGCAACTTCACGGCGCCACATTTCTTGTAGGGCCTGAATTATTCGAGGATTGTTACTGTAAACTTTCGATTTAAGGTATCCCCACAAAAAAAATCGCATGGTGTAAGCTCCGGTGACCGAGGTACCCAGTGTATGTCTCCGTACTTGCTGATTAATTTATTGGGAAAAATTCTCCTCAGCTTCTCCATTGAAGCCTCGTCTTGCTGAAATTGTGTTCCATTGTTGAATCTGGGAAACAGCTATAGTTCCGGTACCAAAAACTCGTCGATCATTCGACAATACATGTCAGCAGTGAATATCTCTCGTTGGTTAAAATAATAAGGGTTAATTATCCCTCGGGCAGAAATTGCACACCACACTGTTGTGTTTAGACAATGCAAACATTTTTGATGGCATTCCCTTGGATTGTCGGGGCACCAGTATCTCATGTTCTGTTTATTAACATAGCCATCGATATGAAAATGTGTTTTGTCAGTAAACAATGTGTTTACAAGCGTTTGTGCTGTTCCAAAACGTTTCAGCATCGTTCTCGCTAAGATTTCACGTAAATAATAGTCATTTTTGTTGAGAAACTTCACGATTTGCAGTTTGTATGGATGAAACTATAGTTTATTTTTCAAAATAATGTGCACTGTTGTTTTTTTTATTCTAGTACAGGCTACAATCTTCCTTATCAATTTACGCGGATTGCGAATAATTTCACGTCAAACTTGAGCCACGTGTTCTGGCGTCGCTGCTGACGTTGATGGTCCCGGAGAAGTTTGGTTAACCATTCTCCCTTATTGTTTGAAATTTTTAACCTAACACCAGATTAGTTGTGTGCTTGCCCCATCACTTACTCGTCGAATATTAAAGTGAGTACAAAAAGCGCTATACGCGCGAACCATTGAATCACCGAACTTTAAATATTGCTCAACCGCGAACGTGCGGTGCGCTCCCGACCAGTGACTCATTACGACTGGCAAATCAGCAAATCACGCACGTCGAACAATGCCCCTCCCATGTACATCACTCTGATGGTTTACGAACAATTACAATTTAATCTTGAAATTTTTCTACTGGACACCCTATACTGTTTAATACCTACATGATTTTAAGTGCCTTTTTTTAGAAATGTTTTTTAGTTACATTTTTCCTGAGAGATAAAAATAAGATGTCTAAAAAATACTTAAATTACAAATACTCAATTACAAGCACCGTCGAAAACCATTAGATCTTAGGACATGACAGCACCGTGTGTTCACAACATCAATTATCCCTTTTCTCTGATGTTTTTTGTTGTTTGTTTTTGCCTACTTGGGAACCAATCAACAGTCGTTACAAGAACAAAAGTATAACTGTTCCATTAGGCGCGCGCCACATGTGCTGCCAGTAAAATAATTTTGGTTTTCCCAATAATGTTTTATTCCTTTACGCCATTATTACGATTTTCTCCGTGAAATTTTTGTCAACGGGTGTCATATTTATTTTTGTGTGTTTTGAAATTTAGTCGTTAGTTAATTTAGCGATGCTGATCGCAAATTTAATTTGAGTAAATTGAATTGAAAACAATGTTCTAGAATCATAATATAATTGTTAAATATTTTTAATTCGCTGGTACAAAAATATTTAATGAGTGAAATTAGATTTTTTTTTTAAGTTAATTTATAATAATCGGCTCTGGTTGATAACTTTTGCAAGGTGATTTACTTGGCGACCAATGTCGGCTTGCACCGCTCAACCGCGAGCGGTGTTTCCACAAAATCTATTTTTAAATGTTGAAAATCATAATTCATTATCAAAAAAAGATAAATGATCTGCCATAGTGAAATTTAACTTGATAATTAACCCAGACAAATACTCAATCAGACATATTAAAATTATTGAAATTATTAGAAAACATATTCCCGTCATACCTGATGATAAGTTACTGCGTTTTAAAATATATCAGAATGGTTTGCGTCCTGGATACATATTTAAATGTAAAATACTTGCAGGTAGGCATAACTGAACATTTATGAAACTGCAGAATTTTTTTTTATCATTAAATGACGTTTTTTCAAATAGCTCATTGATATACGACAATAAACAGATAATAAATAATATGTTTAAAATTTTTGTAAAATTATTCATTATATAAGTCCTACAATAAATAAGACTAGATAAAAACGCTACTTCAGTGTATTTTTTTACTGGGAATAAAAGTACAGCATGACAGGTTCTTGCATTCATAGCGTATTCAAATACATGTATAAATTCTGGGGAAAGATGCCAAGAAAAGGAACATGTCTCATTGACCATAACCCGTTTATTTGTCGCCAGATGTCACTGCTCACTAAATCACTGTCTTTCAAATAGTGAATGGAATATAAATAAACTGTCATGTTCGGACGGGTTATTTTTGGATAAATGTACGAAATTTAAATTTTAACATTTGATAAAAGCAAATGGGAAAGTCCACTTTAAGATTACTAAAGCGGTGTTCGAGTCCTTTAATTATTTAACAGTAAATTTTGATATAAAGACCTCTCAGAATAACAAGGTTCCATCTGATAATGACACTGTTTTGATTTTGATTGAATTTCAACATATATTCATGTATATTTTATTTTGAGTATACAAATACGATCAGTTTTAAGGGATTAACATATTTTCAGTATTATCAATGACCACTGTGAGATGCGTGAAATTAAAAATAGTAAAAAAAAACATTGTAAATTAACAATAATGATCCATAAATTGAAATAAATAACTGATGCAGTTGAACTTTTAGCTCTTGGTGAGTTGAGTGAGTTGGTTTATGGAAGAAATAAAGAACAATGCTTTTGGAACCCTTTACACGTAATAACTCAAATTTGCCCAAAATGTTAGTTGGAACCTTGTTATTCTAAGGGGTCGATATTACAAAATACGCCTTATAGAAAAATACAGAGTAAGTTATTTATTGAAATCATAGGTACCAAACAGTGATGGCTATACATAGGTTAAGTATGATAGATACCAAATGTAAAAGTATATGAGACAAAAAATGCAAATAAAAACCCTATTTAAATGCTAATTAATATAAAAATTAAATATAAAATTATATTAATATAAAATTTACACAAAACGATTGTAAAAGAGCTCATTATTATCGTTTACGCCCCTTGTTATTTCAATTCCTGGTTTATAATAATGTGTGTGTGTGAGTATTGCCGCCCTTTTTCCGGAAAGCTAAGAAGATGGTAACTGACAGGCATCATTCAATTACATACAGTGCTTCGATCAGTCCAGCGGTCCAAATAAACCACCAGTTGGTGCGCTTCGGTTGGTCGAAATATAAAGAAGACAACCCAGCTAAAAGAACAACAATATCGGACCAGAAAGACAGGAAAATTAAAAAGGTTAGTACAGTTCACATATCATATTTGAGTTCATTGTTAATCGGAAACCTGGGAACCAGCTATCGAAGGCATTTAAATAAACAATTTTCGTATTTTTATCTTGAAGCTATTGTGTGTAGCGAAATGTATACTGCACACAAACAGTAAACCTACTGATACGGCAACCCAAATTGTTTACATTATCTTCGTTCGGGATGGTCATTGGGTCGGCATCATGAATGCATCAACGTAAATATTTATGTAATGTTTACATATATTTACTATATACATTGATGTGTATATATGTTGGCTAATTTTTCTAATTTTCTAATTTTACTAATTTTTCAAAAACATATTTGCTAGGAATTCACAGGGTGATTCTAAAAAAGCACGAAGCGACCAGTTGGGCGTCGAACACGTTTTTAGATCTATGATGTGTGCTTTGTTATATTTTAAGTTAATTTTATAAGTTATGTATTTTGCAATATACCTACAGTTATGAAGGTTGATTATTTAAAATATAATTAAAAAAGTTTTCATAAAATTTTGAAAAATCTTAATTAAATTTATAATTTCTTTATGTTCGCCCGTCTGTTGTTTAACTTAGGTTTAAAGTTGTATAACTTTATAAAAAAAAAAATGTTTTTTAATATTATTAACAGGTTATTTACAGCTGCTACTAAATAAATTTTAAGTATTTAAAATTTATTTAGTAGCAGCTGTTACACGTTAAAAAAACACGTTACTTGTCTCAATACATTCGTATACATAATTATTATTTTTATATTTCTTTTCTTTGGTGTTTATAAAAATACCTAATACCCATAATAATATTCTAATATACTACATATTTATCTTCATATAAAATGTTTAATAACGCCTTATTTTTAGGGTTCATTTTACCGAAAAAATGTATTCCATGTTAAGAAAATTATTTGTAATTTTATTTTGAAAGAAACGCTTATGTATGTATAATTAAATGTGATAATAAGACAAGCGTTTTATATTAAAACAAAATTATTGAGAACAATTGAATCATTTGAGTCATTTTTATACACACGGTGAATACCGAGTATTTCATGAGACTCGGATTACTGGAGTGACTCACAACATAACGTTTGTAAAGCTTTCCGGTCATTTCGCCCAAGTATTTTTTGACATTTATAAAGCAATTTGGCTGCAGATGGCTTATAGAGTTTACTTACTTTTCAAACTATAGTCAACTCTATTAGTCATGTAGATAAAAGTAATAATAAGAAAATACACATCACTTTTTTATATTTTACTACGTGAAGTTTGTGTTTAGATGTGATTAATAATATAAACAAATGTAATGTAGGTATGATGAGACCACACAAAAATACAGAAAAAGAACAGTTTGAATGAGAAAACAAACAATAGTAGTTGAGAAAATGAAATGGTGATGGGCAGGTCACATCATATTAATTTCAGTGATAACTGAGATGAATCGAAGCCTGCAGAATTTGAACTTGATTGAAATCATCATAATGATGTTATAAATACGTTGTAGCAAATAACAAAGGACAAAAAAAGTGGGGACAACAAAAAAATACGCTTGGGAAGGCCTTCAACAGTGGATAGAAGACGAATGGTGTTGATAAAATACTGTGTAAAAGGTCTCAAGACGAATCTTCCAGAGTTTTGAAGCATTTTCTTGGATCAGGACCAAGAGATCTCGAAATCGTCCTCCGTTAAAAAGTATATCTGTATATTCTGAAAATAGACGAAATGACAGCTATTTTAATTGTTTTAATTAATATTTTTAAAAAAATCTTTAAAAATTCATAACATTAATGATATTGGTTCTAGAGATAGTAATTAAGAGAATGGGTAGATTACCTACAAAATATCATAAGACGAAAGTATCTTTAAAAAATGTAGAATTGAGTTAATTATGAAAAACATCTAAAAATAGAATAGGAATGGATGGTGTTAGTTATGGAAAAATACCTCAGAAGTCTAAACTTTAAAAATGACAACCAGAGGACATTCTTTGAGCGAACACTGCTCATCGTATTTTGTGTAACATCTCAAAATAGTATAAGAATGGATGGTGCAGTTATGGAAAAATACCTCAGAAGTCTAAACTTTAAAAATGACAACCAGAGGACATTCTTTGAGCGAACACTGCTCATCGTATTTTGTGAATAAACGTAAATTTTCGTCAAAAATAATGTATGTGTGTACACGAAAAAATAAAAGATATCTAAAATTAATTATTAATTATTAATAAAATTATTAAAATAAGGCAGATGGCACTTTCAAATAATAGAACGATTAAATGTATTAATATCAAAAAGGTAACATATAGGTTCGAAAATTTGTCGCTAAAAATATTGTCGCTGTAGCATAGTTGGATGATTTCCCGGTTAGGAAAGAGATCCAGGTTTGAGTCCCGGTGGCGCAACAATAATATTTTTCGATAAAATTGATTTTATATGTATATCTTTCGTATTAATATATTTAAAATAAATTATACCAGAAATTATTACACAAAAACATAGCATTTTCAGTATAATTGATATTTTTTTTAAAATCTTCTTCCGTAAAATATTATTGTAAATCGAAAACTATTGATTCTTTCACCTAAATCCAAAATATTTAAAAAAAATCCATTCAGAAGTGGACATTGTCTTCATTGTTATTAAGAAAAAATACCAAAATATGTTGTAAATTAAGTTAAAAGTTTTTTTTATTCCATTATATTTTATTGTGTTAAACGTTAAAATGATTTCGGAAACATCTTCCCATTATCAATATTATAATTCAACTAAAATTTAAAAAACTTTCAGACAGTAATATATGGTGTGTTTGGTGTTAACGGAAGTGGGGATGGGGGTGGAGTTAAAATGGATAAGAGAGGGGATGTAACTGGCGGTATTTTAATATTTATTATATTTTTACTGTTATTTCTGCTATTAAATATTTATAAATTTTCTAGGCTGTTCAAGAGTCTAAAAGTCAGCGCGGAAACAATGTGGCTGATGCCGTGCTTTTTGCCAGTTAAATTTAATTTCCTAAAGTTCTCCGCTTCTAATTCAACTCGACACTCATAATATAATCATAAAAACAAAACAATATTTTTTTTATAGTCGCGCCTACCTACATACATAGCAGTAAAAGCACCGTACGCTTTTCAGCAAATTAATTCTCGACTAATCCCATCACGTTCAGAACACAACATCGTTTTTTACGACACAGTTGTCACAATTCGGAATGATTTTTTTATGTCCGAAACACTAAAACGCTTCAGCTGTCCTGGCTAATGATTCCTCCCGTTTATTCCGCGTTAAAAACGACCGTGGTTTTGATTTATTTTTACGCGTTGAAATAAGAATATTCTCCGCCCTCGCGGCGTAAATCAGAAGAGATGTTTTTCTCGCCGGCTACACTTCTGTCTCTGTATGGGTGGGTTGAAGGGGGGCGGGTGGGATGACGCGACGGGATGAGCAGCGGGCCCGGATACAGCGAAAATTTTCGCTAGGAAATTTCGATGAATTTATTATAACAACGATAATTACGCTTGGTTAAATAAAATCTTCCGAAACTAACGGATAGCAATTTCCTGTTAAGTTAATGCCGTATGAATATTTCATTTTTCCAGTATTACATTCGTTCTACAGTATTATATTAGGTTGGTGCGATGCATAATCATCCGAATTTTTTTTCGCAACGTTTTGTTGTTTGAATTAGATATTTAATTGACGTTTGCCAAAATATAATTGTTTAATAGGGTTGGGAAATTAGCAAACCATACACTTATGCTGTACCATTTTGAGAATGAGTGGAAAGCTGCCGAGTCATTTCGAGAACTCAACGATCTTTTCGGCGAATGAACGATTAATGAAAGGGCATGCCGTGAGTAGTTTGTTCGCTTCAAAGCTGATGACACGTCAGGAAAGGGTTGATTCGAATTTTGATGACCAGGCCCTTCTAGCGGCTTTGGAAGAGGACAAAAGTTGTACCACTAGGACACTGGCTGAGTACTTCAACATCGATCAGTCCACGATTTTTCGTCATCTTAGAAAACTCGACTAAATGTGGAAATTGGCTGGTGAGTAACGCATTATCTCTCAGACAGCAACAAAGCTGACCGAATCGTAATTTTTACCGACTTGCTCCAGAGAAAGAATATAATTCATTCCTCGATAAACTCGTCATAAGAGTTGAATCTTAGCTCCTCCGCAAAAACGTGGTAAGAAAGAAAGTTTGCGTGTCAACTGGCCAAACTTCTAAGAAAATAACAAAGATTGTACATTGCAAGAAGGCTATGTGGTATATCTGGTAAGATCGGAGCAGAATCATTCACTGGGAGATCGTCTCTAACGACCACTGTTACTGGTAGAATAACAATTATGAGCGTCAGGAGTGGTAAATATCAGACAGAAATGACCAAAAGCACATCAACAGCGATGTGTACCTCGCCCAGTTTCATTGCCTTTATACTGCCTATTGAGCTGAAAAGATCGCGCAAAAATAACCAAATCGTTTTTCACCACGACAACACTCGCCCTCATGTCGAACGCCATGAGATGAGATTTGCTTCCCCATCCGCCTTACTCTCCCACCAAAGCCACTACGGACTACTACACGAACCGCTCTCTGAAATATTGGCAGGTTGGCAAAGTCTATGACTATTTGGAGGAGTTGATGAAGCTTCTTCGCCCGCAGAATCGGGCTGATCTCATTGGTTTCTGGTCACGTACATAGAATGGCTGGATTTAAAATCATCGATAAATAAATATTTTATTTACTATTTATTCAATACACTGTTCCCAAAGATAATAATTAAATACCTCTACGTTAACAATTTCAGATTTTTATATATTAATATTTACTATGTATTTCATTATTGTAATTTATTTACTTTTAAAAAATCATCTATATTTTTAAATAATAAGAAAAATAACTTTATTTAAATCGCTATTTATTGATAAATCAACGTGTTGCAAGACATGAATGTTTATATAATACCAGCCCTCTTTTTAAGTAAGTACTGTTTTTTTTACAATACTTTACTTTTTTCGGACTCTACACACCTTAAACTACTTCTCGACGTAGTCGCCATCATTTTTAAGGTACTTGTCATAACGGTGCACCCATTTTTGTATACCTTCGCCTGGAATAAAAACTATGTCTGTACTCCGTTTTAGAGTTCATTATCCTCATTAAAACGTCTGCCACCAAGGAACCGCTTCAGATAAAATAAAATATGAAAAACACTTGGCGCCAAATCAGGACAAAACAGGACACACTTGGCGATGAATGTCAACTGGTTTCAAGAAACAAATCACGGTCCGTATCTCACAGTCGGCGGGTTGGTCTAATGTTTTATTTTTTACTTATTCAGAAAAAATACAGTTAATTAGTAAATACAGAAATCACAGTGAAAACTAAATAATAGTTAAATCAATCACATGTTTTCTTTGAAGATATAAATGACTTTAAGCAGTGAGTATAATTTCAATATTAAGAGGGACTAAGCAGAAAAATGTGAGAAAAAAAGGGTTTTGTCTTGAACATTTCAATCACTCACTCAGATGAGACAGCCAACAGATGTATGAAACCATTGCGCATACGCAACATGGCAACCGCAGCGCTACACCGGTAATATCCGGCAAAGCTACTTACTTAAAAACGCGCCTCATATTTTGCCACAATTTAATTTTGCAAATATTAAAGAAGTACCTGTTGTTTGAATTCTGTATATATTATATTTTAAGATCAATTGATCAGTATTAAAATATTATGTACATATTTAATGAATAATAATAATTTTATACATACTAAATTAATGTATTAATTATAAATATATATATATAAAATCAATTTTGTCGAAAAATATTGTTTTTGCGTCACCGGGATTCGAATTTTTATTTTATTTATATATATATATATATATTTTTATGTATATATTTATAATTAATATATTAATTTAGTATTTAAAATATCACAGACCGTCTGTTCTGAATAATTACAACTTCACAATAAGAATGTGTTTTCCTTAATAATTTTATACATTTTTTTTGACATATTAATATTTACACGATATGAGACACAGCCTAAGAAGTCATGCGTGGCTAAAAAATAAATATTTATAAAATGTTATACCTTACAATAAATAATTTAGTCTCGTCCGTAGTTGAGTGAAGAGACTTCTTTATAAAGGCCACAATTCAGTACCGGGTTTTGTGTGTTTTATTAAAATATATGAATAACCTGGATAGATACATTCCCTTTTTCTCACGTTCCTCTGACTATATGTACTTTAAAATTTGAATACGTATCTTTTGTTCCCTATTCTCCGTCTTAACATAAGGGTGAGCCTACATACGTAAATATATAAAAATGGGAACACCACAAAGGTGCCAACAATATACTCAGATCGTAAGTAATCGATTTAGGCCCATATTGCGGTATCAAAATGTGAACCGTTTCTTAGATATTTTGAATTTCATTTTTTTAAATCGTATCCAAAATTTTAACTTCATAGTTAAATAAAAAAAAAAAACTACATCATGCATGGTTTATTTTTTTTTCTTATACTTAGATAACATGCTCATACGTTATTATGAACCATAAAAACGGTGAAATTTTCTAATACTTTCGATCGGCACATTAAAACTCTACAACGTTATAATAAAAATTGATTTTATTTTCCAGAAATAAGCGAATTTCTCAAAAAAAATTTCTGAACAATTAATTGTACAAAGTATTAACTTACGATACCTACTGTTTCGAATTACCAGTGACTCTACACACCTTCTTTTAAAATTTAAATATTTTATTTCTAGCAGTTTTGTAATAATAATCTTCTCATCTAATTTGAATAATGAAAATTAATTTTTCCCAGAGGATTGCCAGCATAAAGATAAATTAAAACATATAAACAAGGAATCTTCTAGAACGGATATAACGAAAACTAATATAACCACGACAACGGATACAACAAAAGTGATTATATAAATCCATTTGATTACGGATTTCATGGCATAATATGGAAATTATAATACACCATATAGTGATTAAACTCGACTATAACAAGGAAATCAAAACGAGTATAATTACTAACTAAAAAACTTCATCTGATGAATTTATTAATTATTTATATTCAGAATGAGTTTTTTTTACTTTATTTTAATATTAGAAGATATAATATTTTAAAAATAATCAGTAGGATATATATTACATTTATTTTAACAATTATTTTTTCTGTATGAGAGTAAGACTCATGTATAGAGAAGGTGTATATTCAAGATTGTATAATTTATGTTTCAGATAGTCTGTGTACATATTTTTTAACTTCAGATACAAATTTATAGTAGTCCGTAATTTTTATAATTGTGATGGGAGATTGTTAAAAAATTTGATGTTTTGATAAATGTTGCGGTATATTTTATTTTTGGAATACTAATTTGGTTTCTAAATCTTGTAGATCGGAATTCGCTTCTAATTGATTTTTATTAGTCTATTATTTTTGGTGCTTTGAAATCTGTGAAGAGTTGGATACTGGATTTAACATCATTTTTTGAGTGATAATTATGATGTTGAAGTTTTATATGCTCATCGCCATCCAAAAATACCGTATCAAAACGCGCAATATTAAGATGTTTCCGAGTTTAAATTTCAATTACTAAGAGTAGGATAAAAATTAACATATATGCATATTTATTTTCATCCTGATAGGGGAAAATGATTTTTTTCGAAACCGATTCAATATAAATAATTCACAGTAGTTTAAAGTGGTGACGGCAAATCTAAGCAGATGCAGCATAGATTCTGAACACTGTAAAACCGCGGCCACGATTCTGAGGTCAATAACGTAAAAAAGTATATTGTGCAGGGGAATCTTGCAAACGGAAAAGGGCTGACTCAATTACTCAAAAAAGGAGAAAGAAGAAAAAAAATTAGGAAGATCTGTCACTCAAAAAACTTCCTGCTCAGCAGATGCACGTGCACAACATGTGCAAGGGTGTATGTTTCGAGTATAGGACTCTCAGCCACACTCGGATTCACAATCGATAACAATAGTGTGATTCTCCTCTGATTACTGTCTAATTATTCGGGTCCCAATTCCTTGTAAGTGAAACTCAGTCTTTAGAGATAGACTAGTTATTCAGAAGAAGCTGTTATGGTAGAGAGGTGTTTCCCAAGCGACGGCCTCTTATAAGGTTCGACCCCCACCACTCATATACTCACTTTCATGACACACACACACACACACATACACATATATTTACAAAGCGACAGTTATCACAAATAGCATACATCATCTCGTAACGAGAAGTAATACAATTACTACGATAATATTTATATAGTTTAATAAGTTATATAAGAGTATTTCAAAAAATCTACTGAATTTAGATTAAACATAATATTTCTAGAGGCAGTGGTCAAAGAAGTATATAAATAACTTATTTTTATACTTGATAATTTTTTCCTAATTAATTTAATGTATGTTAAATTAATGTATGTTTAATTTATGTTTTAACTGTACCCGTTCACGTATGTGTAGGGCAGTTTTTTTTATATACGTATTTTTATCACATCAGCACAATGAAGGCGTTTGTTTTTGTAAGGTAATTGAATAATGTAATCATCGTAACGAGGTTTGTTGGTTTCTATAGAATATACGATCCAAATCCTTATTCATTACACACCCAGGTAGGTACATATACAAACAAACGCAAAATATTTTTTCAGTGTTTGAAGATGCTTATCGTAGGATTATTTCTGCGGTTAATGCTTATTTTAAAGAAGATTAGCGCATTCGCCAGTGGCGTAACCAAAAAAAAAAAATTGTCACAAAGCAAAAAGGAAAAAAGGCACTGGGTTCCGATGCAAAATGGAGGTGCCTCTGTATATTTAAATATTGTATGAACAAATATCAAGCACTACCCGGTTTTTTCCATTAAATAATAAGAATAAAGTGTATTTTTAGACATATACGAGGGTTATATGATAAATAGGTACTCGCGTTAGGTAAGGAAAACCATTTTTAATTTATTTCAAAAATATTTATTTCTCAACTTGCTCAACAGTTCTTCATATTCGGCCACGTTTGATTTCATAAAGCCAGTATCTGATGATGATCATCGAAGGTGCATAGTCTTTATAAATGGCATGCAACTTCACTCTAATATCCTCACACGTCTGTTTATCAAAAAAATCAATCAAATCGTTCTATTTTTCTATGGTTATGTTTCCATGGTTATGTCCAAGTACACACAATTACTGGATTTTCAACTACAAAGGTGGTGTTATTAAACAAATAATAGATATCTCATAGAGACAAAGCTATTTTTTATTATATTTAATGGAAAATATATGAAAATATGGGTAATTACAAGGGTTATGACCTTTTTTGGCTGGCTTATGTGATCAGTTTATATAAATTTAACGTTCACCATTCTCACCTATCAATCTTCATATCTATCAAATTTTTGAAAGTATTATATAAGTTAATATGTGGACTCACTTTGATCACTATACTGT
This sequence comes from Eubasilissa regina, assembly GCA_022840565.1. Taxonomy (NCBI): domain Eukaryota; kingdom Metazoa; phylum Arthropoda; class Insecta; order Trichoptera; family Phryganeidae; genus Eubasilissa; species Eubasilissa regina. The sequence continues at coordinate 10,001,055 of JAINEB010000019.1, forward strand.
CGTAAATAGTAATTTGATTCTCATTGTGACATATGTGCTGTTTCAGGGAAATTAATGATCAAATTTAGTCCGTAGATGGCAATGAACTGATTTTTAATGTATATCTTTCTAATTAATACATTTAATTAGTATTAAAAATATCACAGACTTATGTTCTGAATAATTTCAACTTCACAATAATAATGTGTTCTCCTTAATAGTTAATAATGTTAATTTATTTTAAAATAAAATAAAAAATTAGCATTTATGTAGACTTTCATGTGGTTCTTCATTGATATGTGGTCATGTGACAAGGACATGGATGAACGAAAGAACAAAACAAATTTATAAGTCGGATATATTTATATATATGTTACAGTGAATCTGTATTACCAGTGAGAATATATTTTCACTGGTGAAAGTATATTTTCGCTAAGCTGGTCAGTGGATATATTTCTAACAATGAAGATACAAATTCACTGGTTAAATTTAGTGAGTTTGTATTCGTTGACAAGTAAGAATACGCCGCGCAGAAATATTTGGTATTAAGTGTCGATGTGTCGCTCTACAGCATGGCAACAAATAGTTTGGTGGCGTGGCTGGCGTTTACAACTGTCACTTTTATTCGCTTATAGTATTTTTTATTTATATTAAATAAAATTATTTACTGCATAAAGTACCGTGTTTATAATCTCCGCCATTTTTATTTCTTTTCCAACACATAGGTTAGGTTAGGTTAGGTTCAATTATAGGTTAGGGTAGAATATACATTTGCTAAAACCTGCTAGTGAAGTTATATTTCCACCAGTAGAAATATATTTCCACTGGTGGAAACGTATTCGGATATGATTTCATTGAAGCTTTAGTGAAAATATATTCTCACTGGTAAAAAAAATCCACTGTAACATATGATGAATTTTTTCGATCAATCATTATGCTATCTTTCAGGCTTACGCTTTACAAATACTCGATGTCTCTAAATATACAGACACTAAAAAAAAACGTATTTTTTGGTCACTTCAGTGGCGGTTCAGCTGTATAGGATTTTCATGGCGAGTGGCAAACCACTTTTTAGGAACTTAAGTATGTAATTTGTGAATAATTCTTTTTATACATTTCAAATTCAAAAAAAGGATCCACTTTCACCCACCGCCCTCCACATCCGAACCGATGAACAAGCAAGCATCTGTCTCTTGAAAAAGCATTTAACTTAAGCTCATCCGAAAGATAACGCCATATTATCGTAACTAGACATTATATTTTATGTGTGACATTGGTTGAAGACCTTCTGTTTGAGGTTCGAACAAAATACATATGTAAATATACTCTGGACGCTCGCGTACAAATTCGCTCAAAATCTTTTTTATTTCAAAATATTTTGGAGGCGCATGATATCGATCTCAGTCCTGCTAAAGGCAAACTTAATACAAAGGTGAGAGAATATAAAATTTTAAACGCAGTTTTATA